>OY726519.1:112653805-114100463 GCA_963383655.1 Bathymodiolus septemdierum
CCAGTTCAGGGTAAATTGTAAGGTTGTCAGGATAACAAGGTGTGTCTACCAGTTCAGGGTAAATTGTAAGGTTGTCAGGATAACAAGGGTGTGTCTACCAGTTCAGGGTAAATTGTAAGGTTCTCAGGATAACAAGGTGTGTCTACCAGTTCAGGACTAAATTGTAAGGTTGTCAGGATAACAAGGTGTGTCTACCAGTTCAGACTAAATTGTAAGGTTGTCAGGATAACAAGGTGTGTCTACCAGTTCAGGGTAAATTGTAAGGTTGTCAGGATAACAAGGTGTGTCTACCAGTTCAGACTAAATTGTAAGGTTGTCAGGATAACAAGGTGTGTCTACCAGTTCAGGACTAAATTGTAAGGTTGTCAGGATAACAAGGTGTGTCTACCAGTTCAGAGTAAATTGTAAGGTTGTCAGGATAACAAGGTGTGTCTACCAGTTCAGACTAAATTGTAAGGTTGTCAGGATAACAAGGTGTGTCTACCAGTTCAGGGTAAATTGTAAGGTTGTCAGGATAACAAGGTGTGTCTACCAGTTCAGGGTAAATTGTAAGGTTGTCAGGATAACAAGGTGTGTCTACCAGTTCAGGACTAAATTGTAAGGTTGTCAGGATAACAAGGTGTGTCTACCAGTTCAGGGTAAATTGTAAGGTTGTCAGGATAACAAGGTGTGTCTACCAGTTCAGGGTAAATTGTAAGGTTGTCAGGATAACAAGGTGTGTCTACCAGTTCAGGACTAAATTGTAAGGTTGTCAGGATAACAAGGTGTGTCTACCAGTTCAGACTAAATTGTAAGGTTGTCAGGATAACAAGGTGTGTCTACCAGTTCAGGGTAAATTGTAAGGTTGTCAGGATAACAAGGTGTGTCTACCAGTTCAGGGTAAATTGTAAGGTTGTCAGGATAACAAGGTGTGTCTACCAGTTCAGACTAAATTGTAAGGTTGTCAGGATAACAAGGTGTGTCTACCAGTTCAGGGTAAATTGTAAGGTTGTCAGGATAACAAGGTGTGTCTACCAGTTCAGGGTAAATTGTAAGGTTGTCAGGATAACAAGGTGTGTCTACCAGTTCAGGGTAAATTGTAAGGTTGTCAGGATAACAAGGTGTGTCTACCAGTTCAGACTAAATTGTAAGGTTGTCAGGATAACAAGGTGTGTCTACCAGTTCAGGACTAAATTGTAAGGTTGTCAGGATAACAAGGTGTGTCTACCAGTTCAGGGTAAATTGTAAGGTTGTCAGGATAACAAGGTGTGTCTACCAGTTCAGGGTAAATTGTAAGGTTGTCAGGATAACAAGGTGTGTCTACCAGTTCCCAAGACTAAATTGTAAGGTTGTCAGGATAACAAGGTGTGTCTACCAGTTCAGGGTAAATTGTAAGGTTGTCAGGATAACAAGGTGTGTCTACCAGTTCAGGGTAAATTGTAAGGTTGTCAGGATAACAAGGTGTGTCTACCAGTTCAGGGTAAATTGTAAGGTTGTCAGGATAACAAGGTGTGTCTACCAGTCAAGGGTAAATTGTAAGGTTGTCAGGATAACAAGGTGTGTCTACCAGTTCAGACTAAATTGTAAGGTTGTCAGGATAACAAGGTGTGTCTACCAGTTCAGACTAAATTGTAAGGTTGTCAGGATAACAAGGTGTGTCTACCAGTTCAGGGTAAATTGTAAGGTTGTCAGGATAACAAGGTGTGTCTACCAGTTCAGACTAAATTGTAAGGTTGTCAGGATAACAAGGTGTGTCTACCAGTTCAGACTAAATTGTAAGGTTGTCAGGATAACAAGGTGTGTCTACCAGTTCAGGGTAAATTGTAAGGTTGTCAGGATAACAAGGTGTGTCTACCAGTTCAGGGTAAATTGTAAGGTTGTCAGGATAACAAGGTGTGTCTACCAGTTCAGACTAAATTGTAAGGTTGTATGACAGGACTGAGGGCAAGGTGTGTCTACCAGTTCAGACTAAATTGTAAGGTTGTCAGGATAACAAGGTGTGTCTACCAGTTCAGGGTAAATTGTAAGGTTGTCAGGATAACAAGGTGTGTCTACCAGTTCAGGGTAAATTGTAAGGTTGTCAGGATAACAAGGTGTGTCTACCAGTTCAGGGTAAATTGTAAGGTTGTCAGGATAACAAGGTGTGTCTACCAGTTCAGGGTAAATTGTAAGGTTGTCAGGATAACAAGGTGTGTCTACCAGTTCAGGGTAAATTGTAAGGTTGTCAGGATAACAAGGTGTGTCTACCAGTTCAGACTAAATTGTAAGGTTGTCAGGATAACAAGGTGTGTCTACCAGTTCAGGGTAAATTGTAAGGTTGTCAGGATAACAAGGTGTGTCTACCAGTTCAGGGTAAATTGTAAGGTTGTCAGGATAACAAGGTGTGTCTACCAGTTCAGACTAAATTGTAAGGTTGTCAGGATAAGCAAGGTGTGTCTACCAGTTCAGACTAAATTGTAAGGTTGTCATGAGATAACAAGGTGTGTCTACCAGTTCAGACTAAATTGTAAGGTTGTCAGGATAACAAGGTGTGTCTACCAGTTCAGACCTAAATTGTAAGGTTGTCAGGATAACAAGGTGTGTCTACCAGTTCAGGGTAAATTGTAAGGTTGTCAGGATAACAAGGTGTGTCTACCAGTTCAGACTAAATTGTAAGGTTGTCAGGATAACAAGGTGTGTCTACCAGTTCAGGACTAAATTGTAAGGTTGTCAGGATAACAAGGTGTGTCTACCAGTTCAGGGTAAATTGTAAGGTTGTCAGGATAACAAGGTGTGTCTACCAGTTCAGACTAAATTGTAAGGTTGTCAGGATAACAAGGTGTGTCTACCAGTTCAGACTAAATTGTAAGGTTGTCATGACAGATAGCAAGGTGTGTCTACCAGTTCAGACTAAATTGTAAGGTTGTCAGGATAACAAGGTGTGTCTACCAGTTCAGACTAAATTGTAAGGTTGTCAGGATAACAAGGTGTGTCTACCAGTTCAGGGTAAATTGTAAGGTTGTCATGATAAGATAGCAAGGTGTGTCTACCAGTTCAGGGTAAATTGTAAGGTTGTCATGGATAACAAGGTGTGTCTACCAGTTCAGAGTAAATTGTAAGGTTGTCAGGATAACAAGGTGTGTCTACCAGTTCAGGGTAAATTGTAAGGTTGTCAGGATAACAAGGTGTGTCTACCAGTTCAGGGTAAATTGTAAGGTTGTCAGGATAACAAGGTGTGTCTACCAGTTCAGACTAAATTGTAAGGTTGTCATGACAGATAGCAAGGTGTGTCTACCAGTTCAGACTAAATTGTAAGGTTGTCAGGATAACAAGGTGTGTCTACCAGTTCAGACTAAATTGTAAGGTTGTCAGGATAACAAGGTGTGTCTACCAGTTCAGGGTAAATTGTAAGGTTGTCAGGATAACAAGGTGTGTCTACCAGTTCAGACTAAATTGTAAGGTTGTCAGGATAACAAGGTGTGTCTACCAGTTCAGACTAAATTGTAAGGTTGTCAGGATAACAAGGTGTGTCTACCAGTTCAGGGTAAATTGTAAGGTTGTCAGGATAACAAGGTGTGTCTACCAGTTCAGACTAAATTGTAAGGTTGTCAGGATAACAAGGTGTGTCTACCAGTTCAGACTAAATTGTAAGGTTGTCATGACAGATAGCAAGGTGTGTCTACCAGTTCAGACTAAATTGTAAGGTTGTCAGGATAACAAGGTGTGTCTACCAGTTCAGACTAAATTGTAAGGTTGTCAGGATAACAAGGTGTGTCTACCAGTTCAGGGTAAATTGTAAGGTTGTCATGATAGATAGCAAGGTGTGTCTACCAGTTCAGGGTAAATTGTAAGGTTGTCATGATAGATAACAAGGTGTGTCTACCAGTTCAGGGTAAATTGTAAGGTTGTCAGGATAACAAGGTGTGTCTACCAGTTCAGGGTAAATTGTAAGGTTGTCAGGATAACAAGGTGTGTCTACCAGTTCAGGGTAAATTGTAAGGTTGTCAGGATAACAAGGTGTGTCTACCAGTTCAGACTAAATTGTAAGGTTGTCAGGATAACAAGGTGTGTCTACCAGTTCAGACTAAATTGTAAGGTTGTCAGGATAACAAGGTGTGTCTACCAGTTCAGGGTAAATTGTAAGGTTGTCAGGATAACAAGGTGTGTCTACCAGTTCAGGGTAAATTGTAAGGTTGTCAGAATAACAAGGTGTGTCTACCAGTTCAGACTAAATTGTAAGGTTGTCAGGATAACAAGGTGTGGCTACCAGTTCAGGGTAAATTGTAAGGGTGTCAGGATAACAAGGTGTGTCTACCAGTTCAGGGTAAATTGTAAGGTTGTCAGGATAACAAGGTGTGTCTACCAGTTCAGGGTAAATTGTAAGGTTGTCAGGATAACAAGGTGTGTCTACCAGTTCAGGGTAAATTGTAAGGTTGTCAGGATAACAAGGTGTGTCTACCAGTTCAGGGTAAATTGTAAGGTTGTCAGGATAACAAGGTGTGTCTACCAGTTCAGGGTAAATTGTAAGGTTGTCAGAATAACAAGGTGTGTCTACCAGTTCAGACTAAATTGTAAGGTTGTCAGGATAACAAGGTGTGGCTACCAGTTCAGGGTAAATTGTAAGGGTGTCAGGATAACAAGGTGTGTCTACCAGTTCAGGGTAAATTGTAAGGTTGTCAGGATAACAAGGTGTGTCTACCAGTTCAGGGTAAATTGTAAGGTTGTCAGGATAACAAGGTGTGTCTACCAGTTCAGGGTAAATTGTAAGGTTGTCAGGATAACAAGGTGTGTCTACCAGTTCAGGGTAAATTGTAAGGTTGTCAGGATAACAAGGTGTGTCTACCAGTTCAGGGTAAATTGTAAGGTTGTCAGGATAACAAGGTGTGTCTACCAGTTCAGGGTAAATTGTAAGGTTGTCAGGATAACAAGGTGTGTCTACCAGTTCAGACTAAATTGTAAGGTTGTCAGGATAACAAGGTGTGTCTACCAGTTCAGGGTAAATTGTAAGGTTGTCAGGATAACAAGGTGTGTCTACCAGTTCAGGGTAAATTGTAAGGTTGTCAGGATAACAAGGTGTGTCTACCAGTTCAGGACTAAATTGTAAGGTTGTCAGGATAGCAAGGTGTGTCTACCAGTTCAGACTAAATTGTAAGGTTGTCATGACAGATAGCAAGGTGTGTCTACCAGTTCAGACTAAATTGTAAGGTTGTCAGGATAACAAGGTGTGTCTACCAGTTCAGACTAAATTGTAAGGTTGTCAGGATAGCAAGGTGTGTCTACCAGTTCAGACTAAATTGTAAGGTTGTCATGACAGATAGCAAGGTGTGTCTACCAGTTCAGACTAAATTGTAAGGTTGTCAGGATAACAAGGTGTGTCTACCAGTTCAGACTAAATTGTAAGGTTGTCAGGATAACAAGGTGTGTCTACCAGTTCAGACTAAATTGTAAGGTTGTCAGGATAACAAGGTGTGTCTACCAGTTCAGGGTAAATTGTAAGGTTGTCAGGATAACAAGGTGTGTCTACCAGTTCAGACTAAATTGTAAGGTTGTCAGGATAACAAGGTGTGTCTACCAGTTCAGACTAAATTGTAAGGTTGTCAGGATAACAAGGTGTGTCTACCAGTTCAGGGTAAATTGTAAGGTTGTCAGGATAACAAGGTGTGTCTACCAGTTCAGACTAAATTGTAAGGTTGTCAGGATAACAAGGTGTGTCTACCAGTTCAGACTAAATTGTAAGGTTGTCATGACAGATAGCAAGGTGTGTCTACCAGTTCAGACTAAATTGTAAGGTTGTCAGGATAACAAGGTGTGTCTACCAGTTCAGACTAAATTGTAAGGTTGTCAGGATAACAAGGTGTGTCTACCAGTTCAGGGTAAATTGTAAGGTTGTCATGATAGATAGCAAGGTGTGTCTACCAGTTCAGGGTAAATTGTAAGGTTGTCATGATAGATAACAAGGTGTGTCTACCAGTTCAGGGTAAATTGTAAGGTTGTCAGGATAACAAGGTGTGTCTACCAGTTCAGGGTAAATTGTAAGGTTGTCAGGATAACAAGGTGTGTCTACCAGTTCAGGGTAAATTGTAAGGTTGTCAGGATAACAAGGTGTGTCTACCAGTTCAGACTAAATTGTAAGGTTGTCAGGATAACAAGGTGTGTCTACCAGTTCAGACTAAATTGTAAGGTTGCCAGGATAACAAGGTGTGTCTACCAGTTCAGGGTAAATTGTAAGGTTGTCAGGATAACAAGGTGTGTCTACCAGTTCAGGGTAAATTGTAAGGTTGTCAGAATAACAAGGTGTGTCTACCAGTTCAGACTAAATTGTAAGGTTGTCAGGATAACAAGGTGTGGCTACCAGTTCAGGGTAAATTGTAAGGGTGTCAGGATAACAAGGTGTGTCTACCAGTTCAGGGTAAATTGTAAGGTTGTCAGGATAACAAGGTGTGTCTACCAGTTCAGGGTAAATTGTAAGGTTGTCAGGATAACAAGGTGTGTCTACCAGTTCAGGGTAAATTGTAAGGTTGTCAGGATAACAAGGTGTGTCTACCAGTTCAGGGTAAATTGTAAGGTTGTCAGGATAACAAGGTGTGTCTACCAGTTCAGGGTAAATTGTAAGGTTGTCAGGATAACAAGGTGTGTCTACCAGTTCAGGGTAAATTGTAAGGTTCTCAGGATAACAAGGTGTGTCTACCAGTTCAGACTAAATTGTAAGGTTGTCAGGATAACAAGGTGTGTCTACCAGTTCAGGGTAAATTGTAAGGTTGTCAGGATAACAAGGTGTGTCTACCAGTTCAGACTAAATTGTAAGGTTGTCAGGATAACAAGGTGTGTCTACCAGTTCAGACTAAATTGTAAGGTTGTCATGACAGATAGCAAGGTGTGTCTACCAGTTCAGACTAAATTGTAAGGTTGTCAGGATAACAAGGTGTGTCTACCAGTTCAGACTAAATTGTAAGGTTGTCAGGATAACAAGGTGTGTCTACCAGTTCAGCGTAAATTGTAAGGTTGTCATGATAGATAGCAAGGTGTGTCTACCAGTTCAGGGTAAATTGTAAGGTTGTCATGATAGATAACAAGGTGTGTCTACCAGTTCAGGGTAAATTGTAAGGTTGTCAGGATAACAAGGTGTGTCTACCAGTTCAGGGTAAATTGTAAGGTTGTCAGGATAACAAGGTGTGTCTACCAGTTCAGGGTAAATTGTAAGGTTGTCAGGATAACAAGGTGTGTCTACCAGTTCAGACTAAATTGTAAGGTTGTCAGGATAACAAGGTGTGTCTACCAGTTCAGACTAAATTGTAAGGTTGCCAGGATAACAAGGTGTGTCTACCAGTTCAGGGTAAATTGTAAGGTTGTCAGGATAACAAGGTGTGTCTACCAGTTCAGGGTAAATTGTAAGGTTGTCAGAATAACAAGGTGTGTCTACCAGTTCAGACTAAATTGTAAGGTTGTCAGGATAACAAGGTGTGGCTACCAGTTCAGGGTAAATTGTAAGGGTGTCAGGATAACAAGGTGTGTCTACCAGTTCAGGGTAAATTGTAAGGTTGTCAGGATAACAAGGTGTGACTACCAGTTCAGGGTAAATTGTAAGGTTGTCAGGATAACAAGGTGTGTCTACCAGTTCAGGGTAAATTGTAAGGTTGTCAGGATAACAAGGTGTGTCTACCAGTTCAGGGTAAATTGTAAGGTTCTCAGGATAACAAGGTGTGTCTACCAGTTCAGGGTAAATTGTAAGGTTGTCAGGATAACAAGGTGTGTCTACCAGTTCAGGGTAAATTGTAAGGTTGTCAGGATAACAAGGTGTGTCTACCAGTTCAGACTAAATTGTAAGGTTGTCAGGATAACAAGGTGTGTCTACCAGTTCAGGGTAAATTGTAAGGTTGTCAGGATAACAAGGTGTGTCTACCAGTTCAGGGTAAATTGTAAGGTTGTCAGGATAACAAGGTGTGTCTACCAGTTCAGACTAAATTGTAAGGTTGTCAGGATAGCAAGGTGTGTCTACCAGTTCAGACTAAATTGTAAGGTTGTCATGACAGATAGCAAGGTGTGTCTACCAGTTCAGACTAAATTGTAAGGTTGTCAGGATAACAAGGTGTGTCTACCAGTTCAGACTAAATTGTAAGGTTGTCAGGATAACAAGGTGTGTCTACCAGTTCAGGGTAAATTGTAAGGTTGTCAGGATAACAAGGTGTGTCTACCAGTTCAGACTAAATTGTAAGGTTGTCAGGATAACAAGGTGTGTCTACCAGTTCAGACTAAATTGTAAGGTTGTCAGGATAACAAGGTGTGTCTACCAGTTCAGGGTAAATTGTAAGGTTGTCAGGATAACAAGGTGTGTCTACCAGTTCAGGGTAAATTGTAAGGTTGTCAGGATAACAAGGTGTGTCTACCAGTTCAGACTAAATTGTAAGGTTGTCAGGATAGCAAGGTGTGTCTACCAGTTCAGACTAAATTGTAAGGTTGTCAGGATAACAAGGTGTGTCTACCAGTTCAGGGTAAATTGTAAGGTTGTCAGGATAACAAGGTGTGTCTACCAGTTCAGGGTAAATTGTAAGGTTGTCAGGATAACAAGGTGTGTCTACCAGTTCAGGGTAAATTGTAAGGTTGTCAGGATAACAAGGTGTGTCTACCAGTTCAGGGTAAATTGTAAGGTTGTCAGGATAACAAGGTGTGTCTACCAGTTCAGGGTAAATTGTAAGGTTGTCAGGATAACAAGGTGTGTCTACCAGTTCAGACTAAATTGTAAGGTTGTCAGGATAACAAGGTGTGTCTACCAGTTCAGGGTAAATTGTAAGGTTGTCAGGATAACAAGGTGTGTCTACCAGTTCAGGGTAAATTGTAAGGTTGTCAGGATAACAAGGTGTGTCTACCAGTTCAGACTAAATTGTAAGGTTGTCAGGATAGCAAGGTGTGTCTACCAGTTCAGACTAAATTGTAAGGTTGTCATGACAGATAGCAAGGTGTGTCTACCAGTTCAGACTAAATTGTAAGGTTGTCAGGATAACAAGGTGTGTCTACCAGTTCAGACTAAATTGTAAGGTTGTCAGGATAACAAGGTGTGTCTACCAGTTCAGGGTAAATTGTAAGGTTGTCAGGATAACAAGGTGTGTCTACCAGTTCAGACTAAATTGTAAGGTTGTCAGGATAACAAGGTGTGTCTACCAGTTCAGACTAAATTGTAAGGTTGTCAGGATAACAAGGTGTGTCTACCAGTTCAGGGTAAATTGTAAGGTTGTCAGGATAACAAGGTGTGTCTACCAGTTCAGACTAAATTGTAAGGTTGTCAGGATAGCAAGGTGTGTCTACCAGTTCAGACTAAATTGTAAGGTTGTCATGACAGATAGCAAGGTGTGTCTACCAGTTCAGACTAAATTGTAAGGTTGTCAGGATAACAAGGTGTGTCTACCAGTTCAGACTAAATTGTAAGGTTGTCAGGATAACAAGGTGTGTCTACCAGTTCAGGGTAAATTGTAAGGTTGTCATGATAGATAGCAAGGTGTGTCTACTAGTTCAGGGTAAATTGTAAGGTTGTCATGATAGATAACAAGGTGTGTCTACCAGTTCAGGGTAAATTGTAAGGTTGTCAGGATAACAAGGTGTGTCTACCAGTTCAGGGTAAATTGTAAGGTTGTCAGGATAACAAGGTGTGTCTACCAGTTCAGGGTAAATTGTAAGGTTGTCAGGATAACAAGGTGTGTCTACCAGTTCAGACTAAATTGTAAGGTTGTCATGACAGATAGCAAGGTGTGTCTACCAGTTCAGACTAAATTGTAAGGTTGTCAGGATAACAAGGTGTGTCTACCAGTTCAGACTAAATTGTAAGGTTGTCAGGATAACAAGGTGTGTCTACCAGTTCAGGGTAAATTGTAAGGTTGTCAGGATAACAAGGTGTGTCTACCAGTTCAGACTAAATTGTAAGGTTGTCAGGATAACAAGGTGTGTCTACCAGTTCAGACTAAATTGTAAGGTTGTCAGGATAACAAGGTGTGTCTACCAGTTCAGGGTAAATTGTAAGGTTGTCAGGATAACAAGGTGTGTCTACCAGTTCAGACTAAATTGTAAGGTTGTCAGGATAACAAGGTGTGTCTACCAGTTCAGACTAAATTGTAAGGTTGTCATGACAGATAGCAAGGTGTGTCTACCAGTTCAGACTAAATTGTAAGGTTGTCAGGATAACAAGGTGTGTCTACCAGTTCAGACTAAATTGTAAGGTTGTCAGGATAACAAGGTGTGTCTACCAGTTCAGGGTAAATTGTAAGGTTGTCATGATAGATAGCAAGGTGTGTCTACCAGTTCAGGGTAAATTGTAAGGTTGTCATGATAGATAACAAGGTGTGTCTACCAGTTCAGGGTAAATTGTAAGGTTGTCAGGATAACAAGGTGTGTCTACCAGTTCAGGGTAAATTGTAAGGTTGTCAGGATAACAAGGTGTGTCTACCAGTTCAGGGTAAATTGTAAGGTTGTCAGGATAACAAGGTGTGTCTACCAGTTCAGACTAAATTGTAAGGTTGTCAGGATAACAAGGTGTGTCTACCAGTTCAGACTAAATTGTAAGGTTGCCAGGATAACAAGGTGTGTCTACCAGTTCAGGGTAAATTGTAAGGTTGTCAGGATAACAAGGTGTGTCTACCAGTTCAGGGTAAATTGTAAGGTTGTCAGAATAACAAGGTGTGTCTACCAGTTCAGACTAAATTGTAAGGTTGTCAGGATAACAAGGTGTGGCTACCAGTTCAGGGTAAATTGTAAGGGTGTCAGGATAACAAGGTGTGTCTACCAGTTCAGGGTAAATTGTAAGGTTGTCAGGATAACAAGGTGTGTCTACCAGTTCAGGGTAAATTGTAAGGTTGTCAGGATAACAAGGTGTGTCTACCAGTTCAGGGTAAATTGTAAGGTTGTCAGGATAACAAGGTGTGTCTACCAGTTCAGGGTAAATTGTAAGGTTGTCAGGATAACAAGGTGTGTCTACCAGTTCAGGGTAAATTGTAAGGTTGTCAGAATAACAAGGTGTGTCTACCAGTTCAGACTAAATTGTAAGGTTGTCAGGATAACAAGGTGTGGCTACCAGTTCAGGGTAAATTGTAAGGGTGTCAGGATAACAAGGTGTGTCTACCAGTTCAGGGTAAATTGTAAGGTTGTCAGGATAACAAGGTGTGTCTACCAGTTCAGGGTAAATTGTAAGGTTGTCAGGATAACAAGGTGTGTCTACCAGTTCAGGGTAAATTGTAAGGTTGTCAGGATAACAAGGTGTGTCTACCAGTTCAGGGTAAATTGTAAGGTTGTCAGGATAACAAGGTGTGTCTACCAGTTCAGGGTAAATTGTAAGGTTGTCAGGATAACAAGGTGTGTCTACCAGTTCAGGGTAAATTGTAAGGTTGTCAGGATAACAAGGTGTGTCTACCAGTTCAGACTAAATTGTAAGGTTGTCAGGATAACAAGGTGTGTCTACCAGTTCAGGGTAAATTGTAAGGTTGTCAGGATAACAAGGTGTGTCTACCAGTTCAGGGTAAATTGTAAGGTTGTCAGGATAACAAGGTGTGTCTACCAGTTCAGACTAAATTGTAAGGTTGTCAGGATAGCAAGGTGTGTCTACCAGTTCAGACTAAATTGTAAGGTTGTCATGACAGATAGCAAGGTGTGTCTACCAGTTCAGACTAAATTGTAAGGTTGTCAGGATAACAAGGTGTGTCTACCAGTTCAGACTAAATTGTAAGGTTGTCAGGATAACAAGGTGTGTCTACCAGTTCAGGGTAAATTGTAAGGTTGTCAGGATAACAAGGTGTGTCTACCAGTTCAGACTAAATTGTAAGGTTGTCAGGATAACAAGGTGTGTCTACCAGTTCAGACTAAATTGTAAGGTTGTCAGGATAACAAGGTGTGTCTACCAGTTCAGGGTAAATTGTAAGGTTGTCAGGATAACAAGGTGTGTCTACCAGTTCAGGGTAAATTGTAAGGTTGTCAGGATAACAAGGTGTGTCTACCAGTTCAGACTAAATTGTAAGGTTGTCAGGATAGCAAGGTGTGTCTACCAGTTCAGACTAAATTGTAAGGTTGTCAGGATAACAAGGTGTGTCTACCAGTTCAGGGTAAATTGTAAGGTTGTCAGGATAACAAGGTGTGTCTACCAGTTCAGGGTAAATTGTAAGGTTGTCAGGATAACAAGGTGTGTCTACCAGTTCAGGGTAAATTGTAAGGTTGTCAGGATAACAAGGTGTGTCTACCAGTTCAGGGTAAATTGTAAGGTTGTCAGGATAACAAGGTGTGTCTACCAGTTCAGGGTAAATTGTAAGGTTGTCAGGATAACAAGGTGTGTCTACCAGTTCAGACTAAATTGTAAGGTTGTCAGGATAACAAGGTGTGTCTACCAGTTCAGGGTAAATTGTAAGGTTGTCAGGATAACAAGGTGTGTCTACCAGTTCAGGGTAAATTGTAAGGTTGTCAGGATAACAAGGTGTGTCTACCAGTTCAGACTAAATTGTAAGGTTGTCAGGATAGCAAGGTGTGTCTACCAGTTCAGACTAAATTGTAAGGTTGTCATGACAGATAGCAAGGTGTGTCTACCAGTTCAGACTAAATTGTAAGGTTGTCAGGATAACAAGGTGTGTCTACCAGTTCAGACTAAATTGTAAGGTTGTCAGGATAACAAGGTGTGTCTACCAGTTCAGGGTAAATTGTAAGGTTGTCAGGATAACAAGGTGTGTCTACCAGTTCAGACTAAATTGTAAGGTTGTCAGGATAACAAGGTGTGTCTACCAGTTCAGACTAAATTGTAAGGTTGTCAGGATAACAAGGTGTGTCTACCAGTTCAGGGTAAATTGTAAGGTTGTCAGGATAACAAGGTGTGTCTACCAGTTCAGACTAAATTGTAAGGTTGTCAGGATAGCAAGGTGTGTCTACCAGTTCAGACTAAATTGTAAGGTTGTCATGACAGATAGCAAGGTGTGTCTACCAGTTCAGACTAAATTGTAAGGTTGTCAGGATAACAAGGTGTGTCTACCAGTTCAGACTAAATTGTAAGGTTGTCAGGATAACAAGGTGTGTCTACCAGTTCAGGGTAAATTGTAAGGTTGTCATGATAGATAGCAAGGTGTGTCTACTAGTTCAGGGTAAATTGTAAGGTTGTCATGATAGATAACAAGGTGTGTCTACCAGTTCAGGGTAAATTGTAAGGTTGTCAGGATAACAAGGTGTGTCTACCAGTTCAGGGTAAATTGTAAGGTTGTCAGGATAACAAGGTGTGTCTACCAGTTCAGGGTAAATTGTAAGGTTGTCAGGATAACAAGGTGTGTCTACCAGTTCAGACTAAATTGTAAGGTTGTCATGACAGATAGCAAGGTGTGTCTACCAGTTCAGACTAAATTGTAAGGTTGTCAGGATAACAAGGTGTGTCTACCAGTTCAGACTAAATTGTAAGGTTGTCAGGATAACAAGGTGTGTCTACCAGTTCAGGGTAAATTGTAAGGTTGTCAGGATAACAAGGTGTGTCTACCAGTTCAGACTAAATTGTAAGGTTGTCAGGATAACAAGGTGTGTCTACCAGTTCAGACTAAATTGTAAGGTTGTCAGGATAACAAGGTGTGTCTACCAGTTCAGGGTAAATTGTAAGGTTGTCAGGATAACAAGGTGTGTCTACCAGTTCAGACTAAATTGTAAGGTTGTCAGGATAACAAGGTGTGTCTACCAGTTCAGACTAAATTGTAAGGTTGTCATGACAGATAGCAAGGTGTGTCTACCAGTTCAGACTAAATTGTAAGGTTGTCAGGATAACAAGGTGTGTCTACCAGTTCAGACTAAATTGTAAGGTTGTCAGGATAACAAGGTGTGTCTACCAGTTCAGGGTAAATTGTAAGGTTGTCATGATAGATAGCAAGGTGTGTCTACCAGTTCAGGGTAAATTGTAAGGTTGTCATGATAGATAACAAGGTGTGTCTACCAGTTCAGGGTAAATTGTAAGGTTGTCAGGATAACAAGGTGTGTCTACCAGTTCAGGGTAAATTGTAAGGTTGTCAGGATAACAAGGTGTGTCTACCAGTTCAGGGTAAATTGTAAGGTTGTCAGGATAACAAGGTGTGTCTACCAGTTCAGACTAAATTGTAAGGTTGTCAGGATAACAAGGTGTGTCTACCAGTTCAGGACTAAATTGTAAGGTTGCCAGGATAACAAGGTGTGTCTACCAGTTCAGGGTAAATTGTAAGGTTGTCAGGATAACAAGGTGTGTCTACCAGTTCAGGGTAAATTGTAAGGTTGTCAGAATAACAAGGTGTGTCTACCAGTTCAGACTAAATTGTAAGGTTGTCAGGATAACAAGGTGTGGCTACCAGTTCAGGGTAAATTGTAAGGGTGTCAGGATAACAAGGTGTGTCTACCAGTTCAGGGTAAATTGTAAGGTTGTCAGGATAACAAGGTGTGTCTACCAGTTCAGGGTAAATTGTAAGGTTGTCAGGATAACAAGGTGTGTCTACCAGTTCAGGGTAAATTGTAAGGTTGTCAGGATAACAAGGTGTGTCTACCAGTTCAGGGTAAATTGTAAGGTTGTCAGGATAACAAGGTGTGTCTACCAGTTCAGGGTAAATTGTAAGGTTGTCAGGATAACAAGGTGTGTCTACCAGTTCAGGGTAAATTGTAAGGTTCTCAGGATAACAAGGTGTGTCTACCAGTTCAGACTAAATTGTAAGGTTGTCAGGATAACAAGGTGTGTCTACCAGTTCAGGGTAAATTGTAAGGTTGTCAGGATAACAAGGTGTGTCTACCAGTTCAGACTAAATTGTAAGGTTGTCAGGATAACAAGGTGTGTCTACCAGTTCAGACTAAATTGTAAGGTTGTCATGACAGATAGCAAGGTGTGTCTACCAGTTCAGACTAAATTGTAAGGTTGTCAGGATAACAAGGTGTGTCTACCAGTTCAGACTAAATTGTAAGGTTGTCAGGATAACAAGGTGTGTCTACCAGTTCAGGGTAAATTGTAAGGTTGTCATGATAGATAGCAAGGTGTGTCTACCAGTTCAGGGTAAATTGTAAGGTTGTCATGATAGATAACAAGGTGTGTCTACCAGTTCAGGGTAAATTGTAAGGTTGTCAGGATAACAAGGTGTGTCTACCAGTTCAGGGTAAATTGTAAGGTTGTCAGGATAACAAGGTGTGTCTACCAGTTCAGGGTAAATTGTAAGGTTGTCAGGATAACAAGGTGTGTCTACCAGTTCAGACTAAATTGTAAGGTTGTCAGGATAACAAGGTGTGTCTACCAGTTCAGACTAAATTGTAAGGTTGCCAGGATAACAAGGTGTGTCTACCAGTTCAGGGTAAATTGTAAGGTTGTCAGGATAACAAGGTGTGTCTACCAGTTCAGGGTAAATTGTAAGGTTGTCAGGATAACAAGGTGTGTCTACCAGTTCAGACTAAATTGTAAGGTTGTCAGGATAACAAGGTGTGGCTACCAGTTCAGGGTAAATTGTAAGGGTGTCAGGATAACAAGGTGTGTCTACCAGTTCAGGGTAAATTGTAAGGTTGTCAGGATAACAAGGTGTGTCTACCAGTTCAGGGTAAATTGTAAGGTTGTCAGGATAACAAGGTGTGTCTACCAGTTCAGGGTAAATTGTAAGGTTGTCAGGATAACAAGGTGTGTCTACCAGTTCAGGGTAAATTGTAAGGTTGTCAGGATAACAAGGTGTGTCTACCAGTTCAGGGTAAATTGTAAGGTTGTCAGGATAACAAGGTGTGTCTACCAGTTCAGGGTAAATTGTAAGGTTGTCAGGATAACAAGGTGTGTCTACCAGTTCAGACTAAATTGTAAGGTTGTCAGGATAACAAGGTGTGTCTACCAGTTCAGGGTAAATTGTAAGGTTGTCAGGATAACAAGGTGTGTCTACCAGTTCAGGGTAAATTGTAAGGTTGTCAGGATAACAAGGTGTGTCTACCAGTTCAGACTAAATTGTAAGGTTGTCAGGATAGCAAGGTGTGTCTACCAGTTCAGACTAAATTGTAAGGTTGTCATGACAGATAGCAAGGTGTGTCTACCAGTTCAGACTAAATTGTAAGGTTGTCAGGATAACAAGGTGTGTCTACCAGTTCAGACTAAATTGTAAGGTTGTCAGGATAACAAGGTGTGTCTACCAGTTCAGGGTAAATTGTAAGGTTGTCAGGATAACAAGGTGTGTCTACCAGTTCAGACTAAATTGTAAGGTTGTCAGGATAACAAGGTGTGTCTACCAGTTCAGACTAAATTGTAAGGTTGTCAGGATAACAAGGTGTGTCTACCAGTTCAGGGTAAATTGTAAGGTTGTCAGGATAACAAGGTGTGTCTACCAGTTCAGGGTAAATTGTAAGGTTGTCAGGATAACAAGGTGTGTCTACCAGTTCAGACTAAATTGTAAGGTTGTCAGGATAGCAAGGTGT
The DNA here is from genome assembly GCA_963383655.1 of Bathymodiolus septemdierum. Lineage (NCBI taxonomy): Eukaryota > Metazoa > Mollusca > Bivalvia > Mytilida > Modiolidae > Bathymodiolus > Bathymodiolus septemdierum. The sequence goes on from OY726519.1 coordinate 112,670,147, forward strand.
GTCTACCAGTTCAGACTAAATTGTAAGGTTGTCAGGATAACAAGGTGTGTCTACCAGTTCAGGGTAAATTGTAAGGTTGTCAGGATAACAAGGTGTGTCTACCAGTTCAGGGTAAATTGTAAGGTTGTCAGGATAACAAGGTGTGTCTACCAGTTCAGGGTAAATTGTAAGGTTGTCAGGATAACAAGGTGTGTCTACCAGTTCAGGGTAAATTGTAAGGTTGTCAGGATAACAAGGTGTGTCTACCAGTTCAGGGTAAATTGTAAGGTTGTCAGGATAACAAGGTGTGTCTACCAGTTCAGACTAAATTGTAAGGTTGTCAGGATAACAAGGTGTGTCTACCAGTTCAGGGTAAATTGTAAGGTTGTCAGGATAACAAGGTGTGTCTACCAGTTCAGGGTAAATTGTAAGGTTGTCAGGATAACAAGGTGTGTCTACCAGTTCAGACTAAATTGTAAGGTTGTCAGGATAGCAAGGTGTGTCTACCAGTTCAGACTAAATTGTAAGGTTGTCATGACAGATAGCAAGGTGTGTCTACCAGTTCAGACTAAATTGTAAGGTTGTCAGGATAACAAGGTGTGTCTACCAGTTCAGACTAAATTGTAAGGTTGTCAGGATAACAAGGTGTGTCTACCAGTTCAGGGTAAATTGTAAGGTTGTCAGGATAACAAGGTGTGTCTACCAGTTCAGACTAAATTGTAAGGTTGTCAGGATAACAAGGTGTGTCTACCAGTTCAGACTAAATTGTAAGGTTGTCAGGATAACAAGGTGTGTCTACCAGTTCAGGGTAAATTGTAAGGTTGTCAGGATAACAAGGTGTGTCTACCAGTTCAGACTAAATTGTAAGGTTGTCAGGATAGCAAGGTGTGTCTACCAGTTCAGACTAAATTGTAAGGTTGTCATGACAGATAGCAAGGTGTGTCTACCAGTTCAGACTAAATTGTAAGGTTGTCAGGATAACAAGGTGTGTCTACCAGTTCAGACTAAATTGTAAGGTTGTCAGGATAACAAGGTGTGTCTACCAGTTCAGGGTAAATTGTAAGGTTGTCATGATAGATAGCAAGGTGTGTCTACTAGTTCAGGGTAAATTGTAAGGTTGTCATGATAGATAACAAGGTGTGTCTACCATTTCAGGGTAAATTGTAAGGTTGTCAGGATAACAAGGTGTGTCTACCAGTTCAGGGTAAATTGTAAGGTTGTCAGGATAACAAGGTGTGTCTACCAGTTCAGGGTAAATTGTAAGGTTGTCAGGATAACAAGGTGTGTCTACCAGTTCAGACTAAATTGTAAGGTTGTCAGGATAACAAGGTGTGTCTACCAGTTCAGGGTAAATTGTAAGGTTGTCAGGATAACAAGGTGTGTCTACCAGTTCAGGGTAAATTGTAAGGTTGTCAGGATAACAAGGTGTGTCTACCAGTTCAGACTAAATTGTAAGGTTGTCAGGATAGCAAGGTGTGTCTACCAGTTCAGACTAAATTGTAAGGTTGTCATGACAGATAGCAAGGTGTGTCTACCAGTTCAGACTAAATTGTAAGGTTGTCAGGATAACAAGGTGTGTCTAACAGTTCAGGGTAAATTGTAAGGTTGTCAGGATAACAAGGTGTGTCTACCAGTTCAGACTAAATTGTAAGGTTGTCAGGATAACAAGGTGTGTCTACCAGTTCAGACTAAATTGTAAGGTTGTCAGGATAACAAGGTGTGTCTACCAGTTCAGGGTAAATTGTAAGGTTGTCAGGATAACAAGGTGTGTCTACCAGTTCAGGGTAAATTGTAAGGTTGTCAGGATAACAAGGTGTATCTACCAGTTCAGACTAAATTGTAAGGTTGTCAGGATAGCAAGGTGTGTCTACCAGTTCAGACTAAATTGTAAGGTTGTCAGGATAACAAGGTGTGTCTACCAGTTCAGGGTAAATTGTAAGGTTGTCAGGATAACAAGGTGTGTCTACCAGTTCAGGGTAAATTGTAAGGTTGTCAGGATAACAAGGTGTGTCTACTAGTTCAGACTAAATTGTAAGGTTGTCAGGATAACAAGGTGTGTCTACCAGTTCAGGGTAAATTGTAAGGTTGTCGGGATAACAAGGTGTGTCTACCAGTTCAGACTAAATTGTAAGGTTGTCAGGATAGCAAGGTGTGTCTACCAGTTCAGACTAAATTGTAAGGTTGTCATGACAGATAGCAAGGTGTGTCTACCAGTTCAGACTAAATTGTAAGGTTGTCAGGATAACAAGGTGTGTCTACCAGTTCAGACTAAATTGTAAGGTTGTCAGGATAACAAGGTGTGTCTACCAGTTCAGGGTAAATTGTAAGGTTGTCAGGATAACAAGGTGTGTCTACCAGTTCAGACTAAATTGTAAGGTTGTCAGGATAACAAGGTGTGTCTACCAGTTCAGACTAAATTGTAAGGTTGTCAGGATAACAAGGTGTGTCTACCAGTTCAGGGTAAATTGTAAGGTTGTCAGGATAACAAGGTGTGTCTACCAGTTCAGACTAAATTGTAAGGTTGTCAGGATAGCAAGGTGTGTCTACCAGTTCAGACTAAATTGTAAGGTTGTCATGACAGATAGCAAGGTGTGTCTACCAGTTCAGACTAAATTGTAAGGTTGTCAGGATAACAAGGTGTGTCTACCAGTTCAGACTAAATTGTAAGGTTGTCAGGATAACAAGGTGTGTCTACCAGTTCAGGGTAAATTGTAAGGTTGTCATGATAGATAGCAAGGTGTGTCTACCAGTTCAGGGTAAATTGTAAGGTTGTCATGATAGATAACAAGGTGTGTCTACCAGTTCAGGGTAAATTGTAAGGTTGTCAGGATAACAAGGTGTGTCTACCAGTTCAGGGTAAATTGTAAGGTTGTCAGGATAACAAGGTGTGTCTACCAGTTCAGGGTAAATTGTAAGGTTGTCAGGATAACAAGGTGTGTCTACCAGTTCAGACTAAATTGTAAGGTTGTCAGGATAACAAGGTGTGTCTACCAGTTCAGACTAAATTGTAAGGTTGCCAGGATAACAAGGTGTGTCTACCAGTTCAGGGTAAATTGTAAGGTTGTCAGGATAACAAGGTGTGTCTACCAGTTCAGGGTAAATTGTAAGGTTGTCAGGATAACAAGGTGTGTCTACCAGTTCAGACTAAATTGTAAGGTTGTCAGGATAACAAGGTGTGTCTACCAGTTCAGACTAAATTGTAAGGTTGTCAGGATAACAAGGTGTGTCTACCAGTTCAGACTAAATTGTAAGGTTGTCAGGATAACAAGGTGTGTCTACCAGTTCAGGGTAAATTGTAAGGTTGTCAGGATAACAAGGTGTGTCTACCAGTTCAGGGTAAATTGTAAGGTTGTCAGGATAACAAGGTGTGTCTACCAGTTCAGACTAAATTGTAAGGTTGTCAGGATAGCAAGGTGTGTCTACCAGTTCAGACTAAATTGTAAGGTTGTCAGGATAACAAGGTGTGTCTACCAGTTCAGGGTAAATTGTAAGGTTGTCAGGATAACAAGGTGTGTCTACCAGTTCAGGGTAAATTGTAAGGTTGTCAGGATAACAAGGTGTGTCTACTAGTTCAGACTAAATTGTAAGGTTGTCAGGATAACAAGGTGTGTCTACCAGTTCAGGGTAAATTGTAAGGTTGTCAGGATAACAAGGTGTGTCTACCAGTTCAGACTAAATTGTAAGGTTGTCAGGATAGCAAGGTGTGTCTACCAGTTCAGACTAAATTGTAAGGTTGTCATGACAGATAGCAAGGTGTGTCTACCAGTTCAGACTAAATTGTAAGGTTGTCAGGATAACAAGGTGTGTCTACCAGTTCAGACTAAATTGTATGGTTGTCAGGATAACAAGGTGTGTCTACCAGTTCAGGGTAAATTGTAAGGTTGTCAGGATAACAAGGTGTGTCTACCAGTTCAGACTAAATTGTAAGGTTGTCAGGATAACAAGGTGTGTCTACCAGTTCAGACTAAATTGTAAGGTTGTCAGGATAACAAGGTGTGTCTACCAGTTCAGGGTAAATTTTAAGGTTGTCAGGATAACAAGGTGTGTCTACCAGTTCAGACTAAATTGTAAGGTTGTCAGGATAGCAAGGTGTGTCTACCAGTTCAGACTAAATTGTAAGGTTGTCATGACAGATAGCAAGGTGTGTCTACCAGTTCAGACTAAATTGTAAGGTTGTCAGGATAACAAGGTGTGTCTACCAGTTCAGACTAAATTGTAAGGTTGTCAGGATAACAAGGTGTGTCTACCAGTTCAGGGTAAATTGTAAGGTTGTCATGATAGATAGCAAGGTGTGTCTACCAGTTCAGGGTAAATTGTAAGGTTGTCATGATAGATAACAAGGTGTGTCTACCAGTTCAGGGTAAATTGTAAGGTTGTCAGGATAACAAGGTGTGTCTACCAGTTCAGGGTAAATTGTAAGGTTGTCAGGATAACAAGGTGTGTCTACCAGTTCAGGGTAAATTGTAAGGTTGTCAGGATAACAAGGTGTGTCTACCAGTTCAGACTAAATTGTAAGGTTGTCAGGATAACAAGGTGTGTCTACCAGTTCAGACTAAATTGTAAGGTTGCCAGGATAACAAGGTGTGTCTACCAGTTCAGGGTAAATTGTAAGGTTGTCAGGATAACAAGGTGTGTCTACCAGTTCAGACTAAATTGTAAGGTTGTCAGGATAACAAGGTGTGTCTACCAGTTCAGACTAAATTGTAAGGTTGTCAGGATAACAAGGTGTGTCTACCAGTTCAGACTAAATTGTAAGGTTGTCAGGATAACAAGGTGTGTCTACCAGTTCAGGGTAAATTGTAAGGTTGTCAGGATAACAAGGTGTGTCTACCAGTTCAGGGTAAATTGTAAGGTTGTCAGGATAACAAGGTGTGTCTACCAGTTCAGGGTAAATTGAAAGGTTGTCAGGATAACAAGGTGTGTCTACCAGTTCAGGGTAAATTGTAAGGTTGTCAGGATAACAAGGTGTGTCTACCAGTTCAGGGTAAATTGTAAGGTTGTCAGGATAACAAGGTGTGTCTACCAGTTCAGGGTAAATTGTAAGGTTGTCAGGATAACAAGGTGTGTCTACCAGTTCAGGGTAAATTGTAAGGTTGTCAGGATAACAAGGTGTGTCTACCAGTTCAGGATAAATTGTAAGGTTGTCAGGATAACAAGGTGTGTCTACCAGTTCAGGGTAAATTGTAAGGTTGTCAGGATAACAAGGTGTGTCTACCAGTTCAGACTAAATTGTAAGGTTGTCAGGATAACAAGGTGTGTCTACCAGTTCAGGGTAAATTGTAAGGTTGTCAGGATAACAAGGTGTGTCTACCAGTTCAGGGTAAATTGTAAGGTTGTCAGGATAACAAGGTGTGTCTATCAGTTCAGACTAAATTGTAAGGTTGTCAGGATAGCAAGGTGTGTCTACCAGTTCAGACTAAATTGTAAGGTTGTCATGACAGATAGCAAGGTGTGTCTACCAGTTCAGACTAAATTGTAAGGTTGTCAGGATAACAAGGTGTGTCTACCAGTTCAGACTAAATTGTAAGGTTGTCAGGATAACAAGGTGTGTCTACCAGTTCAGGGTAAATTGTAAGGTTGTCAGGATAACAAGGTGTGTCTACCAGTTCAGACTAAATTGTAAGGTTGTCAGGATAACAAGGTGTGTCTACCAGTTCAGACTAAATTGTAAGGTTGTCAGGATAACAAGGTGTGTCTACCAGTTCAGGGTAAATTGTAAGGTTGTCAGGATAACAAGGTGTGTCTACCAGTTCAGACTAAATTGTAAGGTTGTCAGGATAGCAAGGTGTGTCTACCAGTTCAGACTAAATTGTAAGGTTGTCATGACAGATAGCAAGGTGTGTCTACCAGTTCAGACTAAATTGTAAGGTTGTCAGGATAACAAGGTGTGTCTACCAGTTCAGACTAAATTGTAAGGTTGTCAGGATAACAAGGTGTGTCTACCAGTTCAGGGTAAATTGTAAGGTTGTCATGATAGATAGCAAGGTGTGTCTACCAGTTCAGGGTAAATTGTAAGGTTGTCATGATAGATAACAAGGTGTGTCTACCAGTTCAGGGTAAATTGTAAGGTTGTCAGGATAACAAGGTGTGTCTACCAGTTCAGGGTAAATTGTAAGGTTGTCAGGATAACAAGGTGTGTCTACCAGTTCAGGGTAAATTGTAAGGTTGTCAGGATAACAAGGTGTGTCTACCAGTTCAGACTAAATTGTAAGGTTGTCAGGATAACAAGGTGTGTCTACCAGTTCAGACTAAATTGTAAGGTTGCCAGGATAACAAGGTGTGTCTACCAGTTCAGGGTAAATTGTAAGGTTGTCAGGATAACAAGGTGTGTCTACCAGTTCAGGGTAAATTGTAAGGTTGTCAGGATAACAAGGTGTGTCTACCAGTTCAGACTAAATTGTAAGGTTGTCAGGATAACAAGGTGTGTCTACCAGTTCAGACTAAATTGTAAGGTTGTCAGGATAACAAGGTGTGTCTACCAGTTCAGACTAAATTGTAAGGTTGTCAGGATAACAAGGTGTGTCTACCAGTTCAGGGTAAATTGTAAGGTTGTCAGGATAACAAGGTGTGTCTACCAGTTCAGGGTAAATTGTAAGGTTGTCAGGATAACAAGGTGTGTCTACCAGTTCAGACTAAATTGTAAGGTTGTCAGGATAGCAAGGTGTGTCTACCAGTTCAGACTAAATTGTAAGGTTGTCAGGATAACAAGGTGTGTCTACCAGTTCAGGGTAAATTGTAAGGTTGTCAGGATAACAAGGTGTGTCTACCAGTTCAGGGTAAATTGTAAGGTTGTCAGGATAACAAGGTGTGTCTACTAGTTCAGACTAAATTGTAAGGTTGTCAGGATAACAAGGTGTGTCTACCAGTTCAGGGTAAATTGTAAGGTTGTCAGGATAACAAGGTGTGTCTACCAGTTCAGACTAAATTGTAAGGTTGTCAGGATAGCAAGGTGTGTCTACCAGTTCAGACTAAATTGTAAGGTTGTCATGACAGATAGCAAGGTGTGTCTACCAGTTCAGACTAAATTGTAAGGTTGTCAGGATAACAAGGTGTGTCTACCAGTTCAGACTAAATTGTATGGTTGTCAGGATAACAAGGTGTGTCTACCAGTTCAGGGTAAATTGTAAGGTTGTCAGGATAACAAGGTGTGTCTACCAGTTCAGACTAAATTGTAAGGTTGTCAGGATAACAAGGTGTGTCTACCAGTTCAGACTAAATTGTAAGGTTGTCAGGATAACAAGGTGTGTCTACCAGTTCAGGGTAAATTTTAAGGTTGTCAGGATAACAAGGTGTGTCTACCAGTTCAGACTAAATTGTAAGGTTGTCAGGATAGCAAGGTGTGTCTACCAGTTCAGACTAAATTGTAAGGTTGTCATGACAGATAGCAAGGTGTGTCTACCAGTTCAGACTAAATTGTAAGGTTGTCAGGATAACAAGGTGTGTCTACCAGTTCAGACTAAATTGTAAGGTTGTCAGGATAACAAGGTGTGTCTACCAGTTCAGGGTAAATTGTAAGGTTGTCATGATAGATAGCAAGGTGTGTCTACCAGTTCAGGGTAAATTGTAAGGTTGTCATGATAGATAACAAGGTGTGTCTACCAGTTCAGGGTAAATTGTAAGGTTGTCAGGATAACAAGGTGTGTCTACCAGTTCAGGGTAAATTGTAAGGTTGTCAGGATAACAAGGTGTGTCTACCAGTTCAGGGTAAATTGTAAGGTTGTCAGGATAACAAGGTGTGTCTACCAGTTCAGACTAAATTGTAAGGTTGTCAGGATAACAAGGTGTGTCTACCAGTTCAGACTAAATTGTAAGGTTGCCAGGATAACAAGGTGTGTCTACCAGTTCAGGGTAAATTGTAAGGTTGTCAGGATAACAAGGTGTGTCTACCAGTTCAGACTAAATTGTAAGGTTGTCAGGATAACAAGGTGTGTCTACCAGTTCAGACTAAATTGTAAGGTTGTCAGGATAACAAGGTGTGTCTACCAGTTCAGACTAAATTGTAAGGTTGTCAGGATAACAAGGTGTGTCTACCAGTTCAGGGTAAATTGTAAGGTTGTCAGGATAACAAGGTGTGTCTACCAGTTCAGGGTAAATTGTAAGGTTGTCAGGATAACAAGGTGTGTCTACCAGTTCAGGGTAAATTGAAAGGTTGTCAGGATAACAAGGTGTGTCTACCAGTTCAGGGTAAATTGTAAGGTTGTCAGGATAACAAGGTGTGTCTACCAGTTCAGGGTAAATTGTAAGGTTGTCAGGATAACAAGGTGTGTCTACCAGTTCAGGGTAAATTGTAAGGTTGTCAGGATAACAAGGTGTGTCTACCAGTTCAGGGTAAATTGTAAGGTTGTCAGGATAACAAGGTGTGTCTACCAGTTCAGGATAAATTGTAAGGTTGTCAGGATAACAAGGTGTGTCTACCAGTTCAGGGTAAATTGTAAGGTTGTCAGGATAACAAGGTGTGTCTACCAGTTCAGACTAAATTGTAAGGTTGTCAGGATAACAAGGTGTGTCTACCAGTTCAGGGTAAATTGTAAGGTTGTCAGGATAACAAGGTGTGTCTACCAGTTCAGGGTAAATTGTAAGGTTGTCAGGATAACAAGGTGTGTCTATCAGTTCAGACTAAATTGTAAGGTTGTCAGGATAGCAAGGTGTGTCTACCAGTTCAGACTAAATTGTAAGGTTGTCATGACAGATAGCAAGGTGTGTCTACCAGTTCAGACTAAATTGTAAGGTTGTCAGGATAACAAGGTGTGTCTACCAGTTCAGACTAAATTGTAAGGTTGTCAGGATAACAAGGTGTGTCTACCAGTTCAGGGTAAATTGTAAGGTTGTCAGGATAACAAGGTGTGTCTACCAGTTCAGACTAAATTGTAAGGTTGTCAGGATAACAAGGTGTGTCTACCAGTTCAGACTAAATTGTAAGGTTGTCAGGATAACAAGGTGTGTCTACCAGTTCAGGGTAAATTGTAAGGTTGTCAGGATAACAAGGTGTGTCTACCAGTTCAGACTAAATTGTAAGGTTGTCAGGATAGCAAGGTGTGTCTACCAGTTCAGACTAAATTGTAAGGTTGTCATGACAGATAGCAAGGTGTGTCTACCAGTTCAGACTAAATTGTAAGGTTGTCAGGATAACAAGGTGTGTCTACCAGTTCAGACTAAATTGTAAGGTTGTCAGGATAACAAGGTGTGTCTACCAGTTCAGGGTAAATTGTAAGGTTGTCAGGATAACAAGGTGTGTCTACCAGTTCAGACTAAATTGTAAGGTTGTCAGGATAGCAAGGTGTGTCTACCAGTTCAGACTAAATTGTAAGGTTGTCATGACAGATAGCAAGGTGTGTCTACCAGTTCAGGGTAAATTATAATGTTGTCATGATAGATAGCAAAGTGTGTCTACCAGTGCAGGGTAAATTGTAAGGTTGTCACTGAACACATCAATAATTGTCAAAGGTCATGTGCCTATAAATGATCCAAACATTCATATATACATTTTTTCTTTTTGATATTTTAGCTGTATCAATAAGTCAATATATTATTATATGTTACTCATATTATTATACAATGAATTATAAATAAGTAATGCAAGAATGTATGGTAAACATCACATTTATTATTTTTATGTCAATACTTGTAAATTTGATATTGTAATGTACATATATAATTGCACATATATTTTGTGGAAACTAGAGCGATATCATAGACTAAAGGTGCTATACTGAATGATTTAATCCACACGAAAATACTACATCTGCCGGTAAAAATTTAGAAACAAAATATTTCAAGAAAGGGCAATAGCTGAATTAGTAAATAAATAGGGATGTAACATTGGCCTGCAAGTGTAATGACTGTCCTCCACCTTTTAAATGTTGGCAAGTAAATACTATACCGTGTACTTCTGTGTAAAGTTCTGAAAGCATGTTCTCATATGTATCCATTATTTTTAAGCAATCTTCATGTTTTGTCTCATTTGCATTAATAATGGGTAATTGTGCTGTATGACTTTTCCTTGACATTAAATCAGTGTATTCATGTGGATTTCTTGCTACTTGGGACATCCATTCAAATTCCTCTATGCCATCAGCAAAAATATTTGCAATAATATCCTAAAATACATGATGCTTTGTAATTAACAAGTATTTCTACAGTTCAAATTGAATAACTTTAGTTTTACATTCTTATGTTGTAAACTTGAATAAACTAGATCAAAGGAAAAATGTCAAAATTACTGATAAGTATATATATCAATGGGTAAACTCTCATCAACCAATATAATGCCCAATAATTTCTATTTATCTAACATTTAGTATGTATTCTATAGTAATACATGGCTTTAACCATTCGATACAACCCAGCTGATACAAAACCTTGTATCATATATATATGTAGTTTAGTCGGTTCTACTTTCGTGATGTGATTAGCTTTGGAATGTGGGAAAACCCCCATGACATCTCTGTTAATAAATACAAAATGTCATTGGGGAATCTTCGTGTAGGACTAATTGTGACGTATAGACCTATTTTATATTTCAAAATGTTATTTATTAAGACTGGACATGATAAAAGAACTGTACCAACACAATATACATTTAATGTGTATATATCATATACAAAGCACAGTTAAATTAATTAAAGAGTATTTTGCTTCCACATTATAATTGTTTGTTATTAATTTGTTATTCATTTAGTATTAGTATGTTAAAGATTTTATTGCATATATATCAAGATGTTATTATCGTACTTGGCTGTGTAATGTACACACTCATGTAACATGGTACTCATTGTAATAGAAGAATGTATCCTTGATGATTGCTTGTGTATAATGTCAACCTAGATTAATCAAATAATTTTCTTATTCAAAACAATAAACTACTAAAACTTATTTGGTTATACCTTGTATAAATTCAGAAGATGTGATCGCTGTTGGTCATTAAATGTTAAATTTGTTATGGAAATTTGTTGATTTGCAGGTCTTGTATTTTCCATTGTTATCTTTGCAATTCTTGGGAATATTATATTGGATGCAAACAGATGGATGTCTTTATTTTTTTTCATTCCCGATATAATGTCTCTCTTGATATATACATCAAGATTGTCTCCAGTTACTTTGGCCAATGGGTTTCTCAACATTTCTATGATAATTTTTTGGCTGGAACTACATGCTTCGTCTTCCAGTCTCAATTTGGAAGATGGTGAAAGAGTCAATCCAAAATGAGACAACTTAGTAAGAGCCTGAAAATATTTTAATACTGTAATCACTATAAACTTGGTTTGAGTGAATTCATCTTCTGATTATATTTAATACATTACAAAATTGTAGATTTTCATTATACATTTTGTATGCTTTCTTTGATTAGAATTCCAACAGGTACACACAGCAAAAAGATTCTGCTATATACCAAATAAAAACATCCTGGAAAAGGAGTTCATCAAAACTTTGATTATAGAACATTTACAAATAAATAAAGCATTCAAGCGAGAAGATTAAAGCACAAAAGCAGCTTGTACATATATTTTTTTAATTTGTTAGTGCAGTTAACATGTTCAAGTCAAACTCACACTTAAAAATACAGATCCTTGGCTTCTCGTCAGATTTGAACTGACATTTTTTCAACATTATTGAAATGTACTACCTTGTACTATAGGAGCCAATGTAAATGTTAGTGGCAATAATACACATATAGAACATTTACAAATAAATAAAGTATTCAAGCGAGAAGATTAAAGCACAAAAGCAGGTATCAATGTAGTTATTAATATTTGTGCTGTGATTGTTACACAGTTGACTTGATTAGAGGTAGGCACAAACTATAAAACATGATTCTACGAATTGTGTTAAAAAAATAGTTGAATTTGAATTAGAATCCTTAATTTACAAAAGTAGCTTCCAACCAGTTACAACATCCTTTAATAGTTTCAATACTTAATCATAATATATTCTCATTGGTAAAATAAGCAATATTGAAATTAACCTTTAATCGACTTTTGCTAAGTATAAAAATAATTTGATATAATACAACATTAAACCATCCATAATGAATGTTAGACATGGGGTATTTTTACCCTGAGAAGACATAGTACTTCTTGTTACATCATCATCTTCTTTAAGGTGATTGCATAAAAATTGTTGTATTCAAAATTTTGGAGTGCATGTACTGTCTTTATTATCTTCCAATTGACCTCTAAGACATATAGCTGACATACACCTTTGCCAAGCAGACATCATATGTTTTTTTTGGAATAATAGAATCCCATACACTGCTGAAATTGGTGCAAAGCATGATGGTGATTTTTCCCTACTGATCCTACTAAAATTTCAAAGAGAAGTGGAACCCTGTTAAAAAGACAAAAACGATAAACTATTTAAATAACCCTACAATGTCATGTTAAAATTAAAACTACAGAGATCTGACGAATGATTGCAAATTATATTTTAATTTTAATATCTAAATACTGCATATGAAAACATGTTTATCACCAAGGAGATATTGAACTGCCTTCCTGGTGTAATGGTTATTTAATTAGTATGCTGTTGTGAGTGCGGTAGATCATGGATTTGATCTCCGGTTGGATCAAACCAAAGGATATAAAATTGGTATTTGCTGCTTCTCCGCTAAGCATGCAGCTTTAAGGAGTAAGGTTAAAGACTAGTTGAATCGTAGCTCGAATAATGTTTCTGAATGGAGCGGCATGTATTCCTGTGGACTGTTTCGGTGAGCTAGTACTATAAACATTCAGCGTGCTGGTCTATTACAAAGTGGACATCATCATCAGAAAGTAACATGATCTTACCATGATATCAGTAAAAAAATTACTCGCTGACCTTTAACAGCAATCACTAACCAACTCCAAAGGAGATATTTATGAAATTAATCAGTGTTATCGTTACATTAATTAATTGTATTATTGCTTTAGTATATTTAATACTTTTCTGATAATTCTTCAAGCATATCCATCACAATATCTGTTTCAGAATCTTGAAGTTTCTCCAAAGGTCTTTTCTTGGATAATATACTTTCTTTTTCAATCAATTTAAGCTGTTCATTTAATACATGTGTTCTGGAAGATTTCTGGACAGCTTTCATTGTATTTAATATTTTGGTCTGCCTTTCTTCTCTTTCCTTCCTTTCTTTTATCATTACCTTTTCTGAAAGTTTGCATTATTCTTATACATGTACATGTTAATACATGTATACATAGATGAAAAATAAGAAAGTTTGGAATTTGGCTTTTCGGTCGAATTTATCTCCAAAACCGTAAGAGATAGTGGAAATCCCACAAAATATTTCTGGAATATCTGTGAAATCAATTCAAAGACAAAAAAACTGCATCAAAATTCAGAAGGATCAATCTGTAATTCCACTAGAACTTGGATAGCATGGAAATCATTCTGTCTGTGGACGTTGATAATGCCATACCATAATACGACAGCAAAATTTTGCAGTCATATGAAAAAGTCAGATCAAGATACTTGTTTCCTGGGATGGTTATGAAATGAGTTGTTATGTGATGTACAGTAAAATTTAGAGTGAAGTAAATTTTGGTTTGTCAAAAGCATATGCTTTTTTATTTTATTACATTACATTTTTTTGTGTGTCATTATTGTACACAACAGGCATCATGTAGGACATGTTGATCCTTTGAAAACACCTTGTATCACCCATGTTTTACTAGCGCTTTGTGTTTACTGACCTTTAGTTATTTGATTTTCATGTTTTAATAGTTAGTGGTGTTAGATCTGTGGTTAAGAAGTCATTAATCATAACTACTGGGCCATCCATGCTCCTTTGTCAATAGAATTACAGATCATTTAAAACTGTTTGTTCATAATGAAATGATAATTATGTTAAGTAGTTGTGCAATAAAGATTTAAAATATGCTTTGTGATGACAGCATAAGACAGACATACCTTTATGTTGCACAGCTTTGGAAGAACATTGGTGGTCATCAATGAAGTCACATTTCTTTGGAGAAAAAAACAATTTTCTTCTTTTTTTTGTCATGCCACTTGATGGTTGCACAAGTGATGTTGACTCAGGAGACATCAACAATCTCTTTCCAGTGCTACCTTTTTCGGATAAATCTACCGATATATTGGTCTTTAACATTTTTGAAAAACTATGAAAATTTTTCAATTTGGTAAAACATTGTCGGCATATATAGTTTCTAATAAATGCATATACCATCCATTGTCTTTAATACAACAAATTTCTTCGATGAAATCAATTATATATTTGTTGTCCTTAATTTTTGGTCCTGTCACTTTAAAAAGAATTTGTGGCGACAGCCTACAACAAACACACTTTAGTAAAGTTGTCTGGAGTTCCTCCATAATAAGACTGAAAGAAAAAAACATTAGTTCACCGAGGCAAGGTGCAAGATGTTGATTGGTTTCTGGTACACATATTTAATCACCAAGTCCTTATAGTCCATTCCTGAGGAAATTTATGTAACCCCCCCTTTCTGTACCACAATAATTTTAAAATACCTTGTTGGCTCTGGGAAACCCCAGAAACCATTGTGAAATAAAAAGTAGATGCACAACTTCTTTATTGTTTGTTTATATCTGATGGCATCCGATTAATCTGTTTAACCATGCCATTTTTTTTTTGCTTGCTTTCGATCGTGTGGCTTCAGAGGATTTACTGATCAAGGAAAGCGTGACACTGAATCGAATTACAGATAGTTGACTAATCTACACAATTGACCAAAAAAAAATGCATAACCAGCAATGTCAATATATTAAATTTGTGCTTTTAAAGACCAATTCACAAAAGCATTTGGACAAAATTTGAAGAAGAAAAAAGACTTCTAGCATAATATTTACTGGTACAAAATGTAGTTGTATTCTACCTCCAGTCCCAGATAAAAAGTTATATTGTTATTTTGTACTTACAATGAGTAATCAAACTAAATGGTAAATCTTTAATACATCAATCACATTCACACTTGGCATCATAGTTGTACCTTAAAAAATGTAAACAACTGTAGAAAAAGGACAACAAATTCTTTTGCAGGTAAATTAAGGATCTTAATACAACTAATTCAATAAAATATGGACTGGTTCAGGGATCTCAATAGGCAGATAATAGTGGTTATAATAATTATTCTGTAAAGCACAATTTTATGGAACATTTAATTTGCAGTCTAACTTTTATTCTGCATTCTTGTAGTTGTGTAGAGTTGGCCAACTGAGGGTCTGACATTGCTCAGTTTGCTGGTGTTGTGTTTGTTGCATACATAATGTGCTGCTCATCTTTGGATATACAAATTGTATCCCGATATATATTTTCTGATGAATAAGGATCCCATACAGTGCAGCAATATTTAAGTTTTTATCTGACTAATGTTTGGTATGCCTTGGAATTTATTTCAAGATTTCTTCAAATGTATGATAGTGATCTGTTTGCTTTGTACCTACCTGCTTAAATAAGTTTGTTCCATATTCGGTCTGATAAAATATTGTCGTGGCATAAAACCTTTGGTCTTTTTCATTTCCATATTTTGATCGTCTGCTAAATAGCCCCAAAATAAAGATTGATTGATTGATTGTTGTTTAACGTCCAGCGAGCAATTTTTCAGCTATATTCAGGACGAGAACATTAAAAAATTTAAACGCCACGGGACTCGAAACAAGGAAAGATGATGGGTAGGGACGGATAATTTTGCCAGTGCAACAGGTCTCTTATGGACCACTCATCATGAGCATATTGCTCATAATGAGCTGTTACACTGGGTTCTTTAACGTGCGGAGAGGGTGGCAATCTCACAACACGGGACCTCGGTTTTATTTACGTCTCATCCACAGGACGGGTTGGTTGTGAATTTTTACATCCCGCACAACCGACGGACGCCCCTTCAAGCCGAAGAAGCTCTCGGTCCCATTTCTATACCTCGGGGTTGACCCCCTTTTAGAGGACTAGTGCCTCTTGGGCGGAGAAACCTGGTGCTTATTCTACCCCTGGCACACCCTCCATGAGGGGGGTTCCAAAATAAAGACTCATGACGTCATGTCGCACCTGCTCATATTGTGTTTTCATGGAAATTTGCGTTCATAGCGAGCATATATATTGGAAGGGGGCTAAATCGTATAATTTGTTAATTTTGTTTTGCTATAACCTATGCTTATCGTGAAATACATCAAAATACCACAAATTATCTTTGAAGCGCTTCCTTGGTCGCCATTTGTTTTTTCGTAATTGTTTGATAGAAACGAAAGGTCAGTGGGGGTCAAACCCTATGAAGATCCGGAAACGGAAAAAGCTGGTGGCAGTCGATCGTAACTACTCGGCCATTCTCGCTACCCTGCAAATAACCTCGTACGTACATAGTAACCCGAATAATCCAGTCGTTATATAACGCTTTGCTATATTAACGCCTGAACGACTTTCTCGATAAAATGCGTCAATCGGAAGCTTCAAATTAGCAATGCATTCTGGGTATAAACTGCGCGTGGTGACTTTTGGCACTAAAAGAAGGAGGAGCTTAGGAAATGTTTGTAAATATAGGTCAATGGAGCGTTCAGGTGTCAAATGTTTTCATTGTACCCACGTGTTTGACCTTACTAATCTAAAAGGTGAAAAGAGAAGAAATGTAGGAAAACTAAATAATGAATTAAACATCGTTAATCAACTTGTCGATCTCCATTTCTTGTTGTTTGTAAACATTACCGGAAATTGAAAGAACCGCCTTGCCCATACTCGGCAAATAATCATCGCTGATTGGCTCTCTCTTTCAGAGAGCAGCTGACGCGTTTTTATCACAAGGAGAGTTCAAGCCCTCATCCAGCGATAGTGCCGATAGAGGGCGCAGTATTATTCGAGTTAACGTACATAGTAGAAATTCTTCTTAAATTGTTTGCCGGAAGTTAAGTTAAGTTAAGCCGCACAAAAATATAGTCCACGAAAATCCAATATGGAAGACATACTAAGTAAAATCTAATCATGCAAAGCTAATTAAAACTTTAATTGAAATATAGAAAATTGCTTAAAATATAACTTTATCAAACTTTCATGTACCTGACATGTGAAAAGTAGTGCGATTTATACGCCTAATTCATACGAGGTTATTTGCAGGGTAGCGAGAATGGCCGAGTAGTTACGATTGGGTGGCAGTGACTAGTGGAGGGTAGTGTGCGGACCGGAGCTGGTAACTGTCCGGAGTTTGGTTATTCTTATGTTAGGAGCGTGTCTTGGACGTGTCGTAAGGGTATAAATTCCGAAGTAAAGAACACTCGGGTTCAGTCTTGTCTTAGCTGGGCGCCATTATCGAACACTTAATTATAAGGAGTCTCAGATCCATAGATCGACACACAGTAGGAATCCAATAGCTCTACTTTCGTGTTGAAGGTTAGCATAGTGTCGCATTTTTATTGGACACACACTGCAGTTTATCCATATAGAAAGTTAATAGAAGTCGGCTTTTACATAAGATATCGACACTTTTTACATCCTATATCAGGCGCGACACATACCGTGTCGTAGACTTTATTGGCGAAAATAGTATTCTATTTATCCGGATACATTTCCATATAGTTTAAACATATTCTAAGAAGAATTGTCTGTGCGACAATAATCTTTGGTATCAGGGCCACGAACCTGTGGACTATTTGTCAGTAGAAAACAGAAGATATATCGTGTCGTCGTCACGACACCATTATAATACTAGTATATTAATTGTATGCACCGTGTCGCCATCAAGACACTATTGTATTCACCGTGTCGCCGTTGAGACACTATAATAATATATTAATTGTGCGCACCGTGTCACAATAAATGTATTTAAGGCGACACGGTTATAATAACCGTGTCGCCTTAAAGACATTTATCTATTCAAGACAATATCTGTGGTTTACTAGTGAGTTAGTGTAGTGCATATTGATACATTTGAGGAACTGTATATTATTTAACTAACTGGTGAACTCTCTGAGCCTAGATAATCTACACTTTTACGGCCGAAACCACGACACGCTGTATATGTCGACATACTCATATTTTCGCACTTATTGAAGATAGTATGAATAAATAGTTAAGAGTATATTTAATATGTGATAGATACATATATATATAACACTTATATTATGCCCGTTTCCCATATTTTTATTGTACCAGAGTATACCAATTTTGAGCTACTGTGAGTGCCAGCGAAGTACTAATTCTAATCTATTTCTGGACGATTGTAGGGTAGAGACGCCATAGTTACCACATTGTCACTGTATACTTATTGTTATAATCTTATTCAACTATTATTGTGAAGTGTAATAAATCATTAACTTTCAATTGTTCTGGTATATATATATGCACACCATCTGAGACTCGTGAGATACTGTCCGCAGATTTATTGGGCACTCGGTCAGGAATAATCACAAGCGAAGACTCAACGCATAAACTCTATAATAGGAGCTCCATTTACATTCGTCTCCGGAAGGATATCTACCCATCAAAGGACAACATTCTGAACCCCCAGCCCACTGCAATATGTATATCTTTTCTGGAAAGTTTGAACCAAATTCATAGAGAAACAAGGAAAAAATTACGACAACAAGAACAAGCATCTAAGAAGGTTTCACACCAAAAAAATGACAAAGTCCAGATCTCAATTTTAAGTATTGAAAAGACAAAGAACTGAAAATAACTAGTTTGTTACTACATATCATGTATATTAAAGATTTGCAAAATAAATGTGATTAAAATGTATAGGAATAAATGAGAAAAAATAACGTGAAATCTTACAACACGCAACCCCCCTTTTTTGCAGACAATGCATTGGACAGTTGAAATAGATTGTGGGTTTAGAAGTGAAACAACCATTTACGTAACGAAAAATAAAGTGCAATACAGAATAAGTATCTCAAGCAACTTCAAAGAAAGAATAGTTGCAATAGCGGACAGAATCTCACTGTTGAAACAATTGATTGAATAAAATGGTCTCTTGTTAGTATGAAATCCCACCAGATAATTTTATAGTTTACCCGTAGTGTAAGGTTAACGAGAAAGGATCTTATGAAATTTGCACCATCACCATGGAATTGAGGTCAAGGGTCTTAAATAGCTGACTGACCTGTACACACAGTGGATGAATGTGTGGACCAGTTGTGGAGAAACTATTCTGCATGGCTACTCAGAATATATACTTAATCGTAATTGCTAGGTATTCGAGAAAAATGTTCATGCAAACTTTAAATTCATATTGTCAACATTCAACCACATAACACGCCATGTAAGACTCAACAAATTTTGGAATTTCTGCGGATTTTGTATCGAGGTTTTATACACTGTCTTTTTGCCTATACCAAAAAATGAAGACGTAGTGTCACACCCTGTAAGAGCATGAACGGCTGGTAGAATGTTACACACCAGAGAACCAATTGCAAGGGTAATGTCATGCACAGGAACGAATCGCCGAGGTCTTCATTGAGTTTACACTACCCGTCTGAAACCACAACTCCTCAATGTTCGACATCTGTGGAAAGTAGCGCAAGCAAATTAGAAATACGTCTGTGTCCGAGGATTTGATTACAATGCGTCCTTGGGAGTTTTTGCATGATATTTTCTTGTTTGCAAACAATGCATGTAGGATAATTCTGGTATCAGCCTTCTCTTGTGTACTAAATAATTCGGGAACATCGTCTATAGGACCAGAGCTGATGGTCATCACAATTTCAGGATTTTGGAAACACCCAGCAAGCTGTATTTGGTCATTGTCTCCCAAGGTGAAACATGTGTAATGTTTCAAGGCGTAGTCACCAAGAAACCTAATAAGACCGGTTTTGTTTTCGGGAACAGAAAGACATGTTTCCAGTCTGGTATGGGTGGTATGGGTCTACTGTCTATTATTTGAAAGACTCTACCAATATGACCGGCATACCTCCTCTTTCTTTCTGTTGATTTAACAGATTGTTCCACGTCATATCGATCAAACACGTCGACAACATAATCGAAGCTGTGAAAGCAAGCCAACAGAACTTTAAAGTAACCTTTTGCCAGATCACCGAAACTTTTGAACCGTTTTACATTCATGCTATGTATAATAGCCATTGAATCTCTGATACGAGTACAAACCTGCTTCTATCATATTCAGGAAGTGTGAACGCCGAGTAGACCTCTTTTTCTAGTAAGTTGATCAAATCAGATTTACACGACTTCCTCATTAATCCATCATCATGGAATAAAGCGGTTGGTATCTGTCCGATTGGGCAAGCCAAAACCTTTTCTACAGTAACTTCCTCTCGTACATTTGCAAGGACCAAGGCTCCTTTGAAGACAATCTCTGGGTTTATATGGGCTTTAATAACCTCCCCAGACCGACATTTAAGGTTACAACGCTTTGTCAGGTCTTCAAACGTCTTCAATTGGGACCTGGAAATGGATGAATAAAAATCCCTAGTTTCATTTTCTTTAAAGCAACCATGGATAAATGAGTTAGCTGCTATCTTTCTTGATAGCCTTTTGTCTACAAAAAAATACAATAGTCCCAGTTTATTTGTGGCAAGGTTTTAACCCGTCTTCATAGTAGACACTGAAGCGTCATTACTAGTGTTGCTACATTCTGGAACATCGCTGACATACCGTTGTAAATTTCTTTTACTTGTATAGGCTTTATAACAAGACATATGATACTTTATTTCATTTAAAGGAAGCAAGCTCAAAGAATTAAATTTGTCATACAGGCGACGATAAACATCATCTTGTCGCTTGTTGATCGCATCAAACAGAGTATCTCTTCCCTTCTCTGTAGCGCAGGACAAACTGTCGGGTGTGTTTATTTGACAAATGACACATAATTCCCAATTGCTTGTGTTTCGACATAGAGTGGGCAAATTTAACGGGACTGCACAT
Source organism: Bathymodiolus septemdierum (assembly GCA_963383655.1). Lineage (NCBI taxonomy): Eukaryota > Metazoa > Mollusca > Bivalvia > Mytilida > Modiolidae > Bathymodiolus > Bathymodiolus septemdierum. The sequence goes on from OY726519.1 coordinate 112,690,953, forward strand.
TTTCCGGATTAAACAAGTATTCCGACTTGGTCAGTGTATTATTTGTGCCTTATAGGAGCTTATTTTCAACAACTGATATTCTGCTTTAAATAACGCCTACACTAAAACCATCACAATAAAATGAGATATTAAACTGAATTCTTGTAATAAGCACATAAATTATTTCATTGAGAGACAAGTTAATGTCATAGTAATTTCATTTTAAACGACACGCATTGCACTCAATGTAATCAAGGGAGTGTTAGACAGGGGAGCGACACCATGCTCAGTACGTATCAAATTTACAGAATGCTAGTAAAGTTTAGAAAAAGATGATAAACGTTTAATTTCAAGTTTTGATTGACAAATTTAACACACATAATATTACAAATAAAGTTTCAATTCATAGCGAATTATATTTTCCTCGTGAATAGCGTGGAACAATTTTAAATGGAATTGAAAGGTGGTGAAAGGTCACGAAAATTGACCCTCAGAGAATAATCTTAATTCTAACTGCTAATTTTCTGTTCTTTATTTACCTTGTTATTTCAAATGAAAGATAAGATATAGTAGTCTCAATTTAATCAGAAAAGAATTTTTATTTTTGTCAAATATTATAAAAACAGTATCGCAAAGTAGACATACTTAGAAATGTGAAAATGCGATTACCCCCAAATGTCACGCTCTCCTAAAAAAACTGCACCATGAGAAAACATGACGACAGGGCTAAAATGGTACTTTAATGTATACTCTTTCATCTGGGAAAATTTCAGCCATGTGGTATTCCGGTACATTAAACTCGAAAAATAAGCGTCTTTTCTCGATTCGTCACTGCATTACTAATAATAGTTATAAACACAGGAAGTAAAAAACGCTCTTATAAACTTATAAAAGACCAATTAAAAATTGTTTTAAACCGCCATGTTGTGTTGTCAAGCTTGACTGCTTTGACAAGTTAATGGGACAAAAATATATGGTGGATGTCATGTTTTTTTGACGACTTCCTTTACTCATCTAAGCTGAAATTTCCGCAAGAGAACAACGGCATGGAGAAATGGTCCTAAGATCAATTGTCTACTACATGAGTTGTTGCCAAATATGATATATTGTAGTTTGCCATCAAATGAGCAGTGGCAAGCTATATTAAACAAGAGAGAAAAATAATTATGGTAAAATGTTAGTACTAGGATGAGTATGCAGAGCGGGAATTTAGATTGCCACAGTTAGATAAGATCAGAAAGGTTTTTTAATGCAACGCGCCACCAACAACCACGCACATGACATTGTTCATTTGGATCTGCTGTAAGAAATTGTATAATACGAGCAAGAAGCGCGACATTCTTGTAACAATGTACTCAATTTTACTAAAGCAACTATACTGTTTTCGTGAGGATTGTATCCCGCAGCGGAGCACCTGAGTTCATCCCGCCTCCGCTTTAGCGGGGTTCGTATTTAGTTTTCTGTGTAATGTTTTGTAGATTGTTGTTTGTCCTTTTGTCCTTTTTCTTTTGGCGGTTGTGTTTGTCTGTCCTTCTTCGATTTACGGTATCTGATTACTCCTATCTTATCTTCAAACATTTCTTATATTTCTGTACCGTGGGGAATTCCTTTGGGGAGCTATGCCGATTAAAGGCAATCCTTATTCCTTGTTGATTTTTGACCCTCATCCGAAGTTTGTAGTCTATGTATATTTTATTTTACTAAGCCTCTTCACAACAAGATAACTTCAAAAAAGGTTATAATCTATGTCAACGTCATATTAGGACATTTAATCCAGTTAGTTATAGTTGAAGATTAATTCAAACAAATTTCTGTATTTTCTGTATTTTCATAGATATTTAATCTATTCGCCAATAATAACATTAATATTTAAAAGTTTTCAAGGACATATCTGATTTGGATTAACCAGGATTAGGAAATATATTGATGTAACGTTTATGTTTGGGTATTGTATCCCAACATCAGATAAAGTTCAAGTTTACCAATATCAAAATCTTTTTTTTGGCAATTTACAGAATTATTATTCATTCATTATTGGAATCGGATTTTTTCTTTTATATCTATTCTTCAAAATTTCATAAAATCAAAGATAAATATTACAGCTGATCAATGGAGATTCTCTGTTTGATGCCACTCTTGTATTATAAGAAGAGAGCTTAAAGGGGTAATCAGAATCCGTAAATCGAAGGACAGACAAAACAATGACTAAGCGAAAAAGGACAAACAACGATCTACAAAACATACACATAAAACTAAAACATACAACACTTCAATGAATAGGTTTTGAACTATTCTAATCTAAATGCACAAAAACAGCCGCGTATATATGCTTAACATCAAGACCCAAAACATTAATTTGTGAAGTGTGAACTGAATGTCAAACAGAAAAATGGAATTGCCTAAACGGGAGTGGGATTCCAAGCCAAATTGGCTATAAATGTGTAATTCCTCCAACTCCACTTATATCAATTTCCAAACTAAACTAATCAGCCAAATTGGCTCAAATCAAATAACTTGTGCTATATAACTCTGTCTTCAATAACAAATAGATTCCAAGCCAAATGGGCTATAAATGTACAATTCTAAACTAATCAGCCAAATTGGCTCAATTCAAATAACTTGCGCTACATATCTCTGTCTTCAATAACAAATATATTCCCAAACCAAATGGGCTATAAATGTGTAATTCTAAACTAAACTAATCAGCCAAATTGGCTCAATTCAAATAGTTTGTGCTATAAATGTGTAATTCTTTCACAATACTAAATCTAACTATCCATACTTTAATTGTTCTGCCTATAATTCTTAGATAGCATTTAAATGCCAATTCCCAAGTATTAAGGTTACACAAAACTATCGAAGAGAAAAATAAAATTGACTATGAACAATACTTACTTTCAAGTTAGAACTGACAAAAGTACTTATATCCTGATATATTAAAACACTTTTCCCCTTGATCGGATTTTTCTGTGACCTTGGCGTTGCGCTTTGATTGCAGATTCAGAAAGGAAGTATCCTCGTCTGACAATAAGTCGGTCAGTCATTGGATAATGTTTGATTATTTTTTTCATGTTTGAAAAGTAAACATATTTTTCTTTTTAATTATGTTCCTCATCTATTCTTGCTCACATGTGTAAAGTTCCATGGAAAAAAGATCGATAATAATAACACACTGACCTGTATTTGTTTACCATCCATTTTCCAAATGGCGTCGTATGACGTCACATAAAGCCGGTCAAAGTTCAATAAAGCACATGATTTTGTCATAGGCCAACCAAACTTAAAAAGTAAACCAGATTAAGAAAGTACAGTATTTTAGCTTTTTCAGTGTAATTGATTTGTCTGAAAAATTTCAAAAGATGGTTTTTTTAAATAGTTTGAAATTGAAGTATTAACAATTAATTATTTGATGCAAAAATTAAACTTGCTTACCCACATAAAAAGTATTTAATCCAGTGAATTTTGTGTTTTTGCTTTTGTCAATACAATCTATTAGACCGACATATTTTGGTAAAACAATTAATGACCGATTTCAATTTATTTTAATCACATTTATTATCACAGAGTGGTAACAATACAGTTTTGTTGATGCTATTTGTAATAATGATAGGTTTTTTTTAACCCAGATAATCTCATTTTTCTGTCTGGTTTAATTTAATTCTCTGTTCAATTTATGCTATAAATTTTGATTATTGCTGTTAAATTAATTATTTTTCTATCTTCTCTGTGAATTTCATTTCAATACCCCAAGAAGTAAGGGGTATATTTGTTATTAAAACAGCAGTGGAAATGCAAAATAATCTGCCATTTTGTGACTAATGGAGAGCACTTGCATGTATTTTCCCGGTAAAATCGGCCATTTTCTAGAAAATGGTGGAATCTGAATGATCAATCATCATATTTTCAAAGTATTTTAAAATACAATTTGCTTGGCCTACATTCCAGAAACGGTCATGAACTGTGATGACGATTATGTCAACAAACCGGAAAAATACAAATGTTTGGGGAATACCATCGATGGAAACATATTTAACAAGCATAATGATCAGGGAAAAAAGACATTAGTAAAAAGGATCTTTTTCACTTGCATGGAATTTATTCAATTCAAACTTCTCTGTTTTAATCTCATCTTGTAATTTTGACGTTGAAAAGTATTCCCTCAGTGTTTATGTACGCTATGAATATACAGAATGACAAGTGATCGACTTTATTGCATGACCGAGCAGATGTCACGGTAGGATACGATGTCACAGCAAATTGTCACGTAACAACCCTTCAAATTAAAGCGGGATAACTCTTGCTCAAATCTGTGAACCATGAAATATTTGTGGGGGGAAATTGCCCGATTTCGCTGTGGATAACGGGATTTATTCCTCATATGAATAAATCCTATTATTTCTGGTTGAGAAATGGGACTTGATAATAAATACTAGAGGTGTTTGATGTTGTTTTTTCGTTAGTTCGTAGTACATGTATATTCACCCTCTAACCTTCTTAGGTCGACTATATGTTAGCATTTATTTATATTTAACTGTGTCCCTGTCAGTAAGACGTTGTTTAAATTTGAGAATGGTCTGGTAGATTTTCAGTGTTGCTCTTGTTTCTAATGTGGCTTATTGTGTTACTTGTAGATATTGATGTGTACTGGGAGAAGGGGTAGTGTAACTTTTGATTGTAGATATTGATGTGTACTGGGAGAAGGGGTAGTGTAACTTTTGATTGTAGATATTGATGTGTACTGGGAGAAGGAGTAGTGTAACTTTTGATTGTAGATATTGATGTGTACTGGGAGAAGGAGTAGTGTAACTTTTGATTGTAGATATTGATGTGTACTGGGAGAAGGGGTAGTGTAACTTTTGATTGTAGATATTGATGTGTACTGGGAGAAGGAGTAGTGTAACTTTTGATTGTAGATATTGATGTGTACTGGGAGAAGGAGTAGTGTAACTTTTGATTGTAGATATTGATGTGTACTGGGAGAAGGGGTAGTGTAACTTTTGATTGTAGATATTGATGTGTACTGGGAGAAGGAGTAGTGTAACTTTTGATTGTAGATATTGATGTGTACCGGGAGAAGGAGTAGTGTAACTTTTGATTGTAGATATTGATGTGTACTGGGAGAAGGGGTATTGTAACTTTTGATTGTAGATATTGATGTGTACTGGGAGAAGGGGTAGTGTAACTTTTGATTGTAGATATTGATGTGTACTGGGAGAAGGAGTAGTGTAACTTTTGATTGTAGATATTAATGTGTACTGGGAGAAGGAGTAGTGTAACTTTTGATTGTAGATATTGATGTGTACTGGGAGAAGGGGTAGTGTAACTTTTGATTGTAGATATTGATGTGTACTGGGAGAAGGAGTAGTGTAACTTTTGATTGTAGATATTGATGTGTACTGGGAGAAGGGGTAGTGTAACTTTTGATTGTAGATATTGATGTGTACTGGGAGAAGGAGTAGTGTAACTTTTTATTGTAGATATTGATGTGTACTGGGAGAAGGAGTAGTGTAACTTTTGATTGTAGATATTGATGTGTACTGGGAGAAGGAGTAGTGTAACTTTTGATTGTAGATATTGATGTGTACTGGGAGAAGGAGTAGTGTAACTTGATTGTAGATAGTGATGTGTATTGGGAGAAGGAGTAGTGTAACTTTTGATTGTAGATATTGATGTGCACTGGGAGAAGGAGTAGTGTAACTTTTGATTGTAGATATTGATGTGTACTGGGAGAAGGGGTAGTGTAACTTTTGATTGTAGATATTGATGTGTACTGGGAGAAGGAGTAGTGTAACTTTTGATTGTAGATATTGATGTGTACTGGGAGAAGGGGTAGTGTAACTTTTGATTGTAGATATTGATGTGTACTGGGAGAAGGAGTAGTGTAACTTTTGATTGTAGATATTGATGTGTACTGGGAGAAGGGGTAGTGTAACTTTTGATTGTAGATATTGATGTGTATTGGGAGAAGGGGTAGTGTAACTTTTGATTGTAGATATTGATGTTAACTGGGAGAAGGGGTAGTGTAACTTTTGATTGTAGATATTGATGTGTACTGGGAGGAGTAGTGTAACTTTTGATTGTAGATATTGATGTGTACTGGGAGAAGGGGTAGTGTAACTTTTGATTGTAGATATTGATGTGTACTGGGAGAAGGAGTAGTGTAACTTTTGATTGTAGATATTGATGTGTACTGGGAGAAGGGGTAGTGTAACTTTTGATTGTAGATATTGATGTGTACTGGGAGAAGGAGTAGTGTAACTTTTGATTGTAGATATTGATGTGTACTGGGAGAAGGGGTAGTGTAACTTTTGATTGTAGATATTGATGTGTACTGGGAGAAGGAGTAGTGTAACTTTTTATTGTAGATATTGATGTGTACTGGGAGAAGGAGTAGTGTAACTTTTGATTGTAGATATTGATGTGTACTGGGAGAAGGAGTAGTGTAACTTTTGATTGTAGATATTGATGTGTACTGGGAGAAGGAGTAGTGTAACTTGATTGTAGATAGTGATGTGTATTGGGAGAAGGAGTAGTGTAACTTTTGATTGTAGATATTGATGTGCACTGAGAGAAGGAGTAGTGTAACTTTTGATTGTAGATATTGATGTGTACTGGGAGAAGGGGTAGTGTAACTTTTGATTGTAGATATTGATGTGTACTGGGAGAAGGAGTAGTGTAACTTTTGATTGTAGATATTGATGTGTACTGGGAGAAGGGGTAGTGTAACTTTTGATTGTAGATATTGATGTGTACTGGGAGAAGGAGTAGTGTAACTTTTGATTGTAGATATTGATGTGTACTGGGAGAAGGGGTAGTGTAACTTTTGATTGTAGATATTGATGTGTATTGGGAGAAGGGGTAGTGTAACTTTTGATTGTAGATATTAATGTTAACTGGGAGAAGGGGTAGTGTAACTTTTGATTGTAGATATTGATGTGTACTGGGAGGAGTAGTGTAACTTTTGATTGTAGATATTGATGTGTACTGGGAGAAGGGGTAGTGTAACTTTTGATTGTAGATATTGATGTGTACTGGGAGAAGGAGTAGTGTAACTTTTGATTGTAGATATTGATGTGTACTGGGAGAAGGAGTAGTGTAACTTTTGATTGTAGATATTGATGTGTACTGGGAGAAGGGGTAGTGTAACTTTTGATTGTAGATATTGATGTGTACTGGGAGAAGGGGTAGTGTAACTTTTGATTGTAGATATTGATGTGTACTGGGAGAAGGAGTAGTGTAACTTTTGATTGTAGATATTGATGTGTACTGGGAGAAGGGGTAGTGTAACTTTTGATTGTAGATATTGATGTGTACTGGGAGAAGGAGTAGTGTAACTTTTGATTGTAGATATTGATGTGTACCGGGAGAAGGAGTAGTGTAACTTTTGATTGTAGATATTGATGTGTACTGGGAGAAGGGGTAGTGTAACTTTTGATTGTAGATATTGATGTGTACTGGGAGAAGGAGTAGTGTAACTTTTGATTGTAGATATTGATGTGTACTGGGAGAAGGAGTAGTGTAACTTTTGATTGTAGATATTGATGTGTACTGGGAGAAGGAGTAGTGTAACTTTTGATTGTAGATATTGATGTGTACTGGGAGAAGGAGTAGTGTAACTTTTGATTGTAGATATTGATGTGTACTGGGAGAAGGAGTAGTGTAACTTTTGATTGTAGATATTGATGTGTACTGGGAGAAGGAGTAGTGTAATTTTTGATTGTAGATATTGATGTGTACTGGGAGAAGGAGTAGTGTAACTTTTGATTGTAGATATTGATGTGTACTGGGAGAAGGGGTAGTGTAACTTTTGATTGTAGATATTGATGTGTACTGGGAGAAGGGGTAGTGTAACTTTTGATTGTAGATATTGATGTGTACTGGGAGAAGGAGTAGTGTAACTTTTGATTGTAGATATTGATGTGTACTGGGAGAAGGAGTAGTGTAACTTTTGATTGTAGATATTGATGTGTACTGGGAGAAGGGGTAGTGTAACTTTTGATTGTAGATATTGATGTGTACTGGGAGAAGGGGTAGTGTAACTTTTGATTGTAGATATTGATGTGTACTGGGAGAAGGAGTAGTGTAACTTTTGATTGTAGATATTGATGTGTACTGGGAGAAGGGGTAGTGTAACTTTTGATTGTAGATATTGATGTGTACTGGGAGAAGGAGTAGTGTAACTTTTGATTGTAGATATTGATGTGTACCGGGAGAAGGAGTAGTGTAACTTTTGATTGTAGATATTGATGTGTACTGGGAGAAGGGGTAGTGTAACTTTTGATTGTAGATATTGATGTGTACTGGGAGAAGGAGTAGTGTAACTTTTGATTGTAGATATTGATGTGTACTGGGAGAAGGAGTAGTGTAACTTTTGATTGTAGATATTGATGTGTACTGGGAGAAGGAGTAGTGTAACTTTTGATTGTAGATATTGATGTGTACTGGGAGAAGGAGTAGTGTAACTTTTGATTGTAGATATTGATGTGTACTGGGAGAAGGAGTAGTGTAACTTTTGATTGTAGATATTGATGTGTACTGGGAGAAGGAGTAGTGTAATTTTTGATTGTAGATATTGATGTGTACTGGGAGAAGGAGTAGTGTAACTTTTGATTGTAGATATTGATGTGTACTGGGAGAAGGGGTAGTGTAACTTTTGATTGTAGATATTGATGTGTACTGGGAGAAGGAGTAGTGTAACTTTTGATTGTAGATAGTGATGTGTATTGGGAGAAGGAGTAGTGTAACTTTTGATTTCACGAAGTGCTGTATTTTGAAATCTAAGGCTCTTACACACACCGCTATAATAAATCATTTCAGTCCGTAAGAATTCATATCTGGATTTTAAATGTGGGTGATGAGCTTATTTAAAGAAGTCTATAGTTTCTTCAATTATTCAAAATTCTTCATCTACATACTCTCTAAAATGCTATCATCTCTTTGGTAAAAAATTACTAGCATTCGAGGCTAACGCAGACTCCCTAAGATCCAGACATATTTATTCACGTTATAAATTATAAATGTCACGTTGTGACATTCGAGACTAACGCAAACTACCTAAGATAATGACGTGAAAAGTCACAGTATTTGTCACATCCAAGTATTCGATACTAAAGTAGACCACCGAAGATCCGTGTCATTAGTCATTAGTGACACCCGTTGTGTTAAACTAGTTACAAAACCGAAGTCATGAATGAGGAAAGAACTGGGAAGTGTTAACCACAAGTGGAACATATCTGATGTCATTTGTGACACATATATTCCATAAAGGTCAACCAAGTCATGATGGCGACCGTAACACGTTCGAAGTGATGACCTTCAACTTAATTAAACTTAACTCAACCTATATATTACAATAATGTTGCATTTCCATAGTATATTCTCAGGATCACTTTTTACTCATTGTAGTCTGTGGGTGTAGCTGACTGTTTGAATCCCACAATCCCGTGGGATATTCATATGTGCAAACATAAAATATGCACGTCACATTGTTGATTCTTATGATGATATTTTGAAATACTGTTACAGGGACTTAAAACACAAATATCAATAGATTATGTATACAAGATACTTTATTGTGCCTATTCAGCAATTGCGAGTTTATAAAAATCAAACAAACAATATATAAAAAGAAATAATAATTGTATACCCTTGCTGCAAACTAGAAGCTTACCTGAGCCTGAATAGCAATGTTCTGGTTTAGGCCCATTGCTTTTCTTGCTCCAAAAGATTTTTAAATTATTTGGCTTTCAAATATTTTGGTTTTGAGCGTACCCAATGAAGGTTATTCCAGAAACGCGTCATGCGCACTAAATTTGACATCTACGTTTTTATTAGAGCAATTGAATTTTGAGACAATAATTGTCTGTCGACTTTATTTTTTCACCTGTTCAAGATTAAATGTGGAATCTTTGGTTGAGGAATTAAATTACAGCAATATTATACTAGATAACAAATCATAAAGAAGAATTGTTCATAACAAATCATAACATTTAGTAGTTACAAAGAAAAATACATGAAATTTGAAAAAAACAATGGATTGAGTAGATTAGGTTCAATTTCTATATTAAACTGTAGTTTCTATTCTAGCAAGAGGGTTATTATTGTTTTTACCATATCTATATCACATATTTCAGACAAGAATTTTAAATATATTGTAAATATTGAAGGTCAGCAGTTTGTAACGCCACTTTCAATACTAAAAGTTATATGATAAGGACCAGTTTTATTGCTGGCCGACACCTATGGAACATAGTATTAACATAAAATCAAATATTTAGAGATATCTCTAATTCATTAGAGATTATCTAATACAATTGAAGAGTTCTTCAATTCACGTCTAAAGAGAGTTATCGGATTAACTTAAAGATCTCTTCATTTGATTTTATTTCACTTAGAGATATATCCAACTGTATCTGATTTATGAGCTCTCTAATTAAATAGTTTTTTAATTAATTTGGAGATCACTCATACCATTTGTACATTTCTGACTTCTAAAATAACAAATATACATTTTACAGGAGTTATTATGGACAGCTCAATGTAAATAATATATATCCCCCCTCCTCCCAATAATCTGTTAAAAAAAATTATGTCTTAGAACCTTCCGAATTTTCTACAATGCTTTTGCTGTAAAATTATCCTCTGATTTTTTTTACAAGGTTCAAATATATATAAATTATTAGAAAATTATACCCAAATCCGTTGTGCTTTCCATTGCTTTTGCTGGACTGGGTATCATTTTGTACGTCGTAAGGGAAATAACTCTTATAATTTTTTTTTATAAAAACGTATAATTTTATCTTTTATGATCACATCTGAAATGTATAAAAGGCCTATTGGTTTTGAGATCATAAGATCACACATAAATAGATGAAGGTGAAATATTAAGCATAAAAATCACAATCTGGATGGACAATACAAGCAGTAAAACATAACTGGTACACCAAAAAGTAGCAGAATAACAACAAAAAACAACAAAAAACATGGAATGTATTCAATACAATAGAGGAATGGTTAATGGGTGTTGGTATTTAACACCATATTCAACAATATTTCAATTATATCGTGGATGTCAGTTTTATTGTCGGTGGAAACCGGAGTACCCGCCGAGAAAAGCACCAACCTGCCGAACGTCACTGACAAATATCAGAACACACCTCATTATAACCAGGATTCTAGCTTTAGTGGCGATAGGCACTGATTGAATAGGTAGATGTACATCAAAATACCCTACAATCACGACCACGGCGACCACTTGGAAATATTCTAAATATTACAATGTTGGATTCATGGTTTAATAGTACGCATATAAATATTATGTTTGTACTGAAAAGAACTGTTATGTAAAGTTTTACACACAAAAAAATAATAACAACAGATAAAGCCCATTTCCATCAACACAATTATGAGCATGTACAATGAACTGTCCAACAAAGGAATAAACTGGATTTCTCTATGGGGTCAGCATAAAATAATATAGATGACATCGGGACTAACACATTCGGTATACTAACGTCTGCTATATTTAACTTTACATCAACGTCTCCTCGCGTGTAACCTGATTCCGTAACAGGGATTTACTAGAAAACATTTTGCTTTTTGATTTTGGATCTTCAACAGTAAACAATGGATCGTCTCTTTGTCGTCTGTATTTGAACTGAATATATTTGGTATACAATCTATTTCTACTCGAGATCAATACGAAACACAAAAAAAGTGTACATGAAATCACACTAGCTGCGATAAGTCCCGTGATTAAACGTGACGTTGTACCATAAGTCTGTCCCTCTATTGGGCAGTTCATCTCTTCAGCTTTTAGAGACATTATATACATAGTGGTATTACCATCGTTACATTTCACATGGTTCATTAAATTTTTGATATATTGTTTCTGCATCATTTCACTTTTTTGTATCCATAGAATGTCACATGAACAAACAAAATTATTAGTCTGTATGTTTAACAACCTTACATTATGCCATTCAAACAAATCTTTTGAAAAATTTCGGAGATCATTATTTTCTAAGAAAATGGATTCAACTTTCTTAGAATCTATAAATGCATCTTCAGATATGTCTTTTAGACGTCTATTGTTAGATATGTATACTTGAAACAGATCCTTTAAACCAGCAAACGCTTTTGATTCAATCCTTTCCAAATTATCATTCCTGGTTATATGTAGACTTCTTAGCTTTGCAAGTGTGTGAAGTGAACAAGGGCTAACTTTTTCTAATAAATTTTCGCTTAGTTCTAAATGCAATATAGTTTCTACAGTCTTTATTGCAGGAGGAATGGACTTGAGTCTGTTTTTAGTCAGGTACAGTGTAACTAGATTTAAACTGGATAAGTTACCAGCGATACTAAAACCTAGCTCATTAATGGACTGAATTCTGTTATCAGACAAATGCAATTCTTGCAAACGTGTACAGCCTGCAAATGCAAATTGATCTATCCTAGAAATATTGTTTTTGTTTAACGTTAAGAACGTCAAATAGGGTATCATGGATAAAAAGTCTGTCGGTACTTCTGTTAACCGATTATCTCCGAGATATAAATGTGTTAAAGAGGGAAGATTCCTAATTGAGCTGCTATTCAAATGTAACAGAGAATTATATGTCAACTGTAAAGAAATCAAATTTGTCAAATTTGTAATGGTATTTTCCTGTAATTGTACTATTTGATTTTGAGAGAGAATTAAATATTGTAAGGACATCAGATCTGTGAAGGTTCCAGTTTTCACAACGGTAAGTAAATTTCCAGTCAAATCGAGCTTCTTTAGCTTTTGTAGTGATGAAAAGGCGCCACTGTCAATATCTGATATTAAATTGTCTTTTATTTCTAGAATAGTAATATTAGTAAATTTATCCAATGATTCCTTTGTTATTTTAGTAAGGTTATTATGTGAAAAATATAGTTGTTCCACGGATGCAGATCTCGCTCCAAAATCGGGAATGTGATCAAGCTTTTGGTTTGAACAATTAACACTACCAACTGTCCAGTCACAGATACAGTTACTTGGACACACATCTGCTGATATTGCTATTTGTAATTTGAACAAAATGACGGTTAAAGAAAACAGTATTGGCCCTATCAAAGAAACTTCCATTTTTCCTGAAAGACAAAACAGATTAAATATGAATCATATTGCTAGATAAACATTTCTAACTGGAAACAGATTAAATATGAATCATATTGCTAGATAAACATTTCTAACTGGAAACAGATTAAATATGAATCATATTGCTAGATAAACATTTCTAACTGGAAACAGATTAAATATGAATCATATTGCTAGATAAACATTTCTAACTGGAAACAGATTAAATATGAATCATATTGCTAGATAAACATTTCTAACTGGAAACAGATTAAATATGAATCATATTGCTAGATAAACATTTCTAACTGGAAACAGATTAAATATGAATCATATTGCTAGATAAACATTTCTAACTGGAAACAGATTAAATATGAATCATATTGCTAAATAAACATTTCTAACTGGAAACAGATTAAATATGAATCATATTGCTAGATAAACATTTCTAACTGGAAACAGATTAAATATGAATCATATTGCTAGATAAACATTTCTAACTGGAAACAGATTAAATATGAATCATATTGCTAGATAAACATTTCTAACTGGAAACAGATTAAATATGAATCATATTGCTAGATAAACATTTCTAACTGGAAACAGATTAAATATGAATCATATTGCTAGATAAACATTTCTAACTGGAAACAGATTAAATATGAATCATATTGCTAGATAAACATTTCTAACTGGAAACAGATTAAATATGAATCATATTGCTAGATAAACATTTCTAACTGGAAACAGATTAAATATGAATCATATTGCTAGATAAACATTTCTAACTGGAAACAGATTAAATATGAATCATATTGCTAGATAAACATTTCTAACTGGAAACAGATTAAATATGAATCATATTGCTAGATAAACATTTCTAACTGGAAACAGATTAAATATGAATCATATTGCTAGATAAACATTTCTAACTGGAAACAGATTAAATATGAATCATATTGCTAGATAAACATTTCTAACTGGAAACAGATTAAATATGAATCATATTGCTAGATAAACATTTCTAACTGGAAACAGATTAAATATGAATCATATTGCTAGATAAACATTTCTAACTGGAAACAGATTAAATATGAATCATATTGCTAGATAAACATTTCTAACTGGAAACAGATTAAATATGAATCATATTGCTAGATAAACATTTCTAACTGGAAACAGATTAAATATGAATCATATTGCTAAATAAACATTTCTAACTGGAAACAGATTAAATATGAATCATATTGCTAGATAAACATTTCTAACTGGAAACAGATTAAATATGAATCATATTGCTAGATAAACATTTCTAACTGGAAACAGATTAAATATGAATCATATTGCTAGATAAACATTTCTAACTGGAAACAGATTAAATATGAATCATATTGCTAGATAAACATTTCTAACTGGAAACAGATTAAATATGAATCATATTGCTAGATAAACATTTCTAACTGGAAACAGATTAAATATGAATCATATTGCTAGATAAACATTTCTAACTGGAAACAGATTAAATATGAATCATATTGCTAGATAAACATTTCTAACTGGAAACAGATTAAATATGAATCATATTGCTAGATAAACATTTCTAACTGGAAACAGATTAAATATGAATCATATTGCTAGATAAACATTTCTAACTGGAAACAGATTAAATATGAATCATATTGCTAGATAAACATTTCTAACTGGAAACAGATTAAATATGAATCATATTGCTAGATAAACATTTCTAACTGGAAACAGATTAAATATGAATCATATTGCTAGATAAACATTTCTAACTGGAAACAGATTAAATATGAATCATATTGCTAGATAAACATTTCTAACTGGAAACAGATTAAATATGAATCATATTGCTAGATAAACATTTCTAACTGGAAACAGATTAAATATGAATCATATTGCTAGATAAACATTTCTAACTGGAAACAGATTAAATATGAATCATATTGCTAGATAAACATTTCTAACTGGAAACAGCTTAAATATGAATCATATTGCTAGATAAACATTTCTAACTGGAAACAGATTAAATATGAATCATATTGCTAGATAAACATTTCTAACTGGAAACAGATTAAATATGAATCATATTGCTAGATAAACATTTCTAACTGGAAACAGATTAAATATGAATCATATTGCTAGATAAACATTTCTAACTGGAAACAGATTAAATGTGAATCATATTGCAGATAAACATTTCTAACTGGAAACAGATTAAATATGAATCATATTGCTAGATAAACATTTCTAACTGGAAACAGATTAAATGTGAATCATATTGCAGATAAACATTTCTAACTGGAAACAGATTAAATATGAATCATATTGCAGATAAACATTTCTAACTGGAAACAGATTAAATATGAATCATATTGCTGATAAACATTTCTAACTGGAAACAGATTAAATATGAATCATATTGCTGATAAACATTTCTAACTGGAAACAGATTAAATATGAATCATATTGCTGATAAACATTTCTAACTGGAAACAGATTAAATATGAATCATATTGCTGATAAACATTTCTAACTGGAAAACAAAATAAACAGATTAAAATTTATCCATACTGCCATGAACATTACTTACTAAAAAAAGAACATCAACATATTAAAAATGAACCATTTTGTGGATGAACACTTCTAACTAAGAAAGAAAACAAACAGATTAAAAAGGAACCATTATGTCAGTGAATATTTCTTACTAGGAGAGAAAACCAACATTATGAAAATGAATCATTATGTGGGTGAATATTTCTAACTAGGAAAGAAAACCAACAGATTAACAAATGTGAACAAAGTTCTATGTCTCGCATTCTCCTACCAATCGTTCGTCTAATTTATTTAGAAAAATAAGCAAGTCAAAGTACAACGAGACTGAACTCAAGTTGAGGTGACATGCATGGATAGAACATAAATATACATGTAGTTATTATAGTATATCTTGTCATTGGTCAATAGAATTAAATGAAGCTATACAATGTCACTGGATTATGAAAATGAGACCAAATATCATAAATATTGTCTGGTGAAACAGCAAACCATGTTCAGGTGCTTGGAAATCTTATAACTCTATAAATGATATTTACAGGGATTGCAAATCAGTTAAAAATGCTAACCAATCAGAAATTCAAGCCCCAACCAGGGAAAGTGTAGCAAATTAGAATAAAATAATGAAAATCATCTACTATATACAAATGTACCTGTTTGACATGTGTCACCCTTTGGTCAATGTGTGGACCAAATATTGTGAACCTGAATATATATGTTCACTGTTATATGGTGTACTAATCAGATAAAACTAGATGTATTTATATTTTGGACTTAAAGGTATGTGTGGCTGTGGTCGGTGAGATCAGCTACCATTACAAAATAACTGTATAACATGACTTACCGGTAACCATTCCTATCTACACAGAATTGAAAGCTCTGAAAGGTTTATACATAATCTAGTGAGTGAGTGATTGTTATTTAACGCCAATTCAGCAATTGTTTTTAGCTATATCATGGCGAGAACAAGTTAATTTTCAATGAGATGATGATGAGGTCCGCTTTGTACTAGACCAACACGCTGAGTTGGATTTTCATAGTGCTAGTTCACTAAAACAACAGTCCGCTGGAAGAGATGTCGCTCCACTCGGACACATTATTCTGATTCCGAGCCAACCAGTCTTTGCTCTTTCTCCTTAATGCTGCGTGCTTAGCAGAGAAGCAACACATACCAATTTTATAGTCTTTGGTTTAACCCGAACCCACGATCTACAAGCACTCGAGACCAGTACGCTAACCATTACGCCACCGATGCGGTTTGTGCATAATCTAATACTAGTATGCTGTCTAGAACGTCCATTTACTATCATAGTGATTAAACCCCTGCAAGATGACAAATATTTTAAATATGAAAGAATGTGGATACAACCAAAAGATATTATCCGAAATCAAGTTAACAACACTTGAAGAGTTATAAAAACATACATATAAATATAAACAGAAACACGAAATGTGTGTATCACAACTGCCGACTATTTACTAGATTTGACTACACGTGGATAACACGATTGGATGCTACTGGTGGAGCGGGAATTGTTCACCCTTCCAGAGTACCCAAGTACATCCCAGGTTTAGGTTTGTGGTTCGTGTTGTTTTTTAATTTTCTGTGTTCATTATTTGTGAATTTTGTTTGTCCATGTCTTTTTTCTTTTCTACCATTTAAAAAAAATGTTTTCAGTTGATTTATTGCTTTTGATCATGTCTTGGTACCTAAAGACTTTGCCAAAATAATAAATCATTGTTAAGTAGGTCTGCAATGTAATTATTATTTAAACTAAGATATCCCTTCAACATGCATAGGTAACCTTAGCAGATTTTGACTATACTGTTTGGCCCTTTGGTTTTCTAGCTCCCAAATACTTTTAAATTATTTGGCTTTCCAATATTTTGACTATGAGCACCTGATGAAAGTTATTCCAGATATCCAAGTTTTGCTTACATGGCAACTGTTCAATGATTTAATTCATAATTACACCTTATATCAGAATGCTGTCTTCTGATTGGTTGATGAAAGGGGTATTTGTTTTACCAATTCTTAGTTTTTCAGCTTTTCCACCATTGCCGGGTTATTTGTCTAATAATTACACCTTATATAAGAATGCTGGATTCTGATTGGTTAATAGCCGTGATATTTTTTTTACAAATTCAGGCCTTGCATTGTGAATTTGCAGAATTTTTACTTCATGTAGGTGTATTTGCATAAGATTTAACTTTTTTTCATGGTATTTGCAAAATCGTATTTGCCGTTTTTACCCTTCACCGAGACGCTTGTAACAAAATTTGTAAAACGCTATCAGTTGTGCGTTTTATGTAAATCGTATTTGCCGTTTTTACTCCAATCGTAACTACTCGGCCATTCTCGCTACCCTGCAAATAACCTCGTATGCATTAGGCGTATAAATCGCACTACTTTTCACATGCCAGTTACATGAAAGTTTGATAAAGTTATATTTTAAACAATTTTCTATATTTCAATTAAAGTTTTAATTAGTTTTGCATGATTAGATTTTACTTAGTATGTCTTCCATATTGGATTTTCGTGGACTATATTTTTGTGCGGCTTAACTTAACTTAACTTCCGGCAAACAACTTAAGAAGAATTTCTACTATGTACGTACGAGCTTATTTGCAGGGTAGCGAGAATGGCCGAGTAGTTACGATTGGTTTTTACCCTTCACCGAGACGCTTGTAACAAAATTTGCTAAACGTTATCAGTTGTGCGTTTTATGTAACATCATTCGGTAGAATTAAACAGATGCATCATGTTAGGTCCTGAAAACGACAAACAAGCATAGGATACAGTACTATTGAAACAAAAGAAGCGGACCGTATTGGATATAACGGGTTTCTTTTTCCGTATGAGTACTCAGGTGAAGGCCGAGGTGCATAGCACCAAGGCCGTCACCAAAGTACGAATGCGGAAAAAGAAACCCGTTATATCCAATACGGGCAAATTCTTTTGTTTCAATAATAATGTATCTAACTTGTACAATAATAGTGTTGTTGAAAAAATATATGGTATGACACTTTTTATCGGTCAACGTCCTTTCGATTCTCGTTTATATTTAGATATTTCAAGATCTTTTAAATGAAAAAAATCGTTTATATTTAGATATTTCAAGATTTTTCAAGTGTCCCAAATCACACCCTACAACCGGCTATCTGGACAACAGATGCTATCGGGAACTCAGATCATATCTACGTCACACGGAATGACAGGTTGGAATTTCTTTGGCGTTTTTCTTCCATTTTATCTACTTTTTGGATTTTAAATTTATGTCTGATTTGTTGCACTACAAATGAAAAATTTGCATACCAAATATGACAGTATAGGTTTTAATATTTAGTAAGTTTTCAATCAATGAAGATAGAATTTGACATTTTCAACAGAGAATTCTTCAGAACATTAACGTTTTCTCTAAAATTTAAAAAGAAAGCACAAGTTTCTATCATATACATGAAAAACATAGTGTTTCTTCTACCTTCCTGTACAACGGGAACTCGAAGTGTTATGTATTAAGAATACTATACGCAATTTCATTCCAATGGTAAAAATGTTTTGGCTATCGGGGACAGCTGTAGCCCTTTTCACAAAAATTCGTAACTATAGTCCTAACTTTTTCACTTAAGATTATCTTACGACAATTCCTAAGTCCTTTTCACAAAGATTATCTTACGACAAATTTTAATCTTACGACTAAAAATACACTTACGATAAAAAAATTCTTCCTTAGGTGTACTCGATACAACATTATGTGATAAAGTTTTTTTGCGACAGGTCAATGGTTTTCTCCGAGTACTCCAGTTTTCTCCACGAATAAAACTGACCGATATATTGTTGAAAGGGGCGTTAAACACCATAAACCATCTTCCTTAGCAACCTAGTTTCATTTCCATAGCACAACAAAGCATTTTTTTTAATAAAATTATTCTATAAAATATCCCCGGCACTAATTTATAAGCAGTTTTTATGCTATGATGTGTTTGTATGTTTATATTGAATTTTCATCTAATACAAAAAAAATTATATGAATCGGCCACCAATAACTGCACCAAATATGAACAGGTATGATTTTCGTATAGAGGAACATTTCTAATGCATGTAAATTAAAATGAACTATAATAATTATCATTACTTGGAGTTGTGCGTCATCATCTACGCGTGGTTACTTTTGGTAGAAGTATTTTTTAAGGGAGTGCATCTGAAGTGTGAAAAAAACCCTATTCATATAATTCATTTTATCGGTTATTTGTCAGCAAAATATTTACCCCTTTTTTCCAATTAATCCCATCCCACATAAAATTAAACGCTTGTTCTTTTACTGATGAAAATTTATCCCGATTTTTCTGAGATAACCCAAATTAAGATGTGTTTATCATCTATCAATCATGAAGACGAATAAATATCCCTGTTATATACTAATGTTAATATAACAGAAGAATGTACACACGTTTATGTATTGCCAGAGTGTTCGATGATCACCGAAGTTGCCAGAAATTAATAAATTATATTACTAATATAAAGGGAAAATCAAAACGATATCATTGGATCCAGAAAATTCCAGTCCTAAAGCGGCTGTTCATACAAAACTTTTGTAAGCGAAGTAGATGTCTAGAAGAAAATCCCGTATTCCTGTTTTTATGAAAAAAAAAATGAAAAAAAAAAAGAATTCTCCCCAAGTTTGCAAGTAGTCTTTTCGATTGTCGATCGTTCCCAATTTGAAATCTAAAATTAATGAGAATTATCCTGATTTTGTTGGTCATGTAAACGATACACTGCTGCATTGAAAAGGTAAATGTACGGAATGCATCGTTATAGACAGACTCTGTTATTAGTCACGCCAGAAAAAGGAGTAAACAACAATGCCATTTGTAGCGTCTGTTTGTATTAAACCATATTCATTTCAATAAACATTTATCAATATGTGTAAATAGGTTTGTCATACGGTCAGAGAAAATGCGCTAACGATGAATTGCTCTCTTATTTTCAAGTCGAAGCACCAATACATCGTCCATCTTTTTCACTTACGATAAAAGATAAGACCAAAATTTCTCTTACGATCAAAATTTTACACTTAGGACAGGGTAGTTTTACACGTAAAGTTAGGACTATTTTTACACTTAAGATTATCGTAAGTATTTTTGTGAAACTCTTTTTAATCTTAGTTTTACACTTACGACAATTTTTTATCGTAAGAATTTTTGTGAAAAGGGCTACAGATTGGGCTATCACGTACATCAGATCAGTGGAGTTAAATGGCAATCGGGAACATGAAAAAATTTAAAAGAAATTCCATTGTTAATTAACTTTGTTTCTCTCATTATTGTGCATTATTCATACCTCTCCTCCCTGGCTGCTCCTGACACTTGTAAAAAAATCATTTGTTTCCCGATTTGACACTAAAAAGTTTCGTGAAATTGTTCATGTTCCCGATTGCCATTTAGCTCCACTGATCTGATGAAATTGATCAAAAATGAAATATTACAAAACTTCTAAATATCCTAATTCAATCAAATCTTTTTAAAAGAAGTAATTTTCAAGTTATTTCTCAGTTTATCCACGTTAAAGACATTTCCAAAGTCGATGACAATGGAAATTAATACAAGCAAAAGTTAATACTATGGTATTGGACAAAAAACTATTTTTTAATGGGTTCGAAAATATATTTTTACTTCGGAACAATCTCAATGTTTTGAAATTTAAAGGCAACCATTAGCCATGAATTTCAATATTTGAATTATTCTAAACACTAATGGCTCAACTTATTACAGGATAAACCAGAAATAAGAATGCATGTCACTGTTGTTCCCGATTGCCAACATCTGCTGTCAGTGTCCGACTCAGTGATAGTCAGTTTCAAAATAATCTGCTGTCACCGATAGCTAAAACATTTTGACCATTGGAATGAAATTGCGTATAATATTCTTACTACATAACACTTCGAGTTCTCGTTGTACAGGAAGGTAGAAGAAACACTATATTGTTCATGTATATGATAGAAACTTGTGCTTTCTTTTTAAATTTTAGAGAAAACGTTAATGTTCTGAAGAATTCTCTGTTGAAAATGTCAAATTCTATCTTCATTGATTGAAAACTTACTAAATATTAAAACCTATACTGTCATATTTGGTAGTGCAACAAATCAGACATAAATTTAAAATCCAAAAAGTAGATAAAATGGAAGAAAAACGTCAAAGAAATGCCTACCTGTCATTCCGTGTGACGTGGATATGATCTGAGTTCCCGATAGCATCTGTTGTCCAGATAGCCGGTTGTAGGGTGTGCAAATCTATTATTACTTGCGGTCGGTTCGTTAGTTGTTTTTGTATTGCGAGAATAAATTTTAAAAGTTCACATACTCGTCAGTTCTGAACATAAATTATGCCAGATCTGAAATACTTGCTTTTTTCAACAAATTGTTGATTTTTTTTAACAAAGCTTACTATCAAGAGTCAAATATACTAATTATAGCGTATAGTAGTGTGGTCACCGTAGCCGAGTGGTTAGATGGAGGTTTTGAAAGTCAAAATAGACTTTGAAAAGCTCAGCAATGGTTCGAGACACGGAAATCCCAAACTAAGTAAAACGCGTTTTTAAGCCTAAAACAGTAAAAGGTTAAAGTTCATATATTCAAGAACAAAAGATAAAAATAATCCACTGTTCGAACAATAGTGTGATAATAGTCAGAGAAATGCATTACGTAAACGATATCAACCTTGTCCCAAAAATGGGTCAAATTATTAAAGTACAGCGGCCTCTATTAGCGGTCTGTATGTGATATTAGAGGCCGTATTTACAATAGCTTTGCTGGGGGTATTATTGTACAAAAGGTATTATTTATTTATTTATTCTAAATAATATTCGGTGTAATTAAAGAGATATATCATGTTTGGGAGGGGAGGGGTATTTGCGAAAAATAGCAGTCTTGAGACTAAATCTCTCGACTGGTACGTTTCGCAAATACCCTTTCCAAACATGATATACATGTATCCGTATAATATATTATCTGGAAATAAAATAGTTTTGCATCTTCAATATTTTGAATAGTCATACACATACGAGTGATCTCTTGGATATTTATGGTACAAATATATGCATGTAATTGATTATTTATATACAAAAATGTACATGTATCATAATTGTATAAGAAAGGATATGTACATGTAAATGTATGTATTGATCAGAAATATATAGGTTGTAGGAGAGAGGTTTTGCATGTTGCTTAATTTCATTCATAAGTAAAATATTTAAATCAAATACCTTTTGTTGTTGTCTCCATTACATAATCTCTGACATGACAGCCTACGTCTGGTTATTTCACAGACATTCGGGGTGGGGGGTACAATACATATGATTTCAACATTTTTTGGTACGTTAATTTATTTTGTTCTAATATAAGCGACAGCTAAATCTAGTATGTGCTGGTTCGCATCCAGTTTGATGGAGGAACTGCGTCCCTACGACTACGAAAAATTGGAAATCTTAATTCGAAAGGATATTCCACCAGCTTGCTCCGATCAACATTCTTGCGTAATATAATCAATGATAATGTTGAGTCATGCCAGTGTTTTGGAGGGGTTTCATAAGAGTTCACATACATTTAGCCTACACAAGGGTGTAGCAATAATACAATATTTTGTACGTTTTATAATTAAACAGAGAACACAATTTTTATTCGGTATGCATTGATCAGATATTACATATTTGTATTTTTTTAATAATTACTGTAAAGGCTTGAGGGTTGTGTTATGTGTGTAATTATCGTCACTTCAAACTATCGAGACTAGGGGGTGTCCCGTATAAATATAGCAACATGACCGGCCTTGAGTTGGCGTCTGGTAACCTTAACACCGACTTTAGGTGAGTATCATGTCAGTGATGGTATTATTTACCCAGCGATCTCAGCAACTACTCGACGACAAGGTTCCATATAAACGGCTGATCTTCAGTCGATGTAAATATACAGCAATACACAAATTATAATACGACAGAAAGGTATAAATACACATGAACATCATTTAAAATTGAGTTTGCCCCCAAATGTCCCCCATTGATTAATTAATCCAGGTGAGTCAATCCATGAAGTAATCTTATTTTTAAAGGTGACGTATATGTACTATATGTATGTCAATATCTATTATCAACTAAACACTTACCCTGTGAAGTCCAAGTCCAAAGTCTATTCTCTGTTTGTTAATCCGGTATTTACATTTTCAATCATTAAGGAAGAGACCATTATTATCACTGCGTGACCCTCCTTTGTGGTATAAAGGCGCCATCTAACGGACAGGTGTTGGGACGAAATCGATCATACACTGACTGACACAAATATACACTTAGTGTCATTTAAATAGATAATTTATATGTAATTTAATACGAGTGGATAAGATAAGATAAGATAAGAAAACTTTATTTTGATTCGGCACATAATAAAAACAGTACAACTTGAGTGTCAAAATAGAGACAATTTTTTTACAACTTTGATTGATTGTAAATGGTTTATAAAATTATTGTAACATAAATACGCATTTTTCCTTTGATGTTTTTATGCAGTAATCAACTTAAAAATAGTGAACTTTTACAAACCATGGTCTAATATGAAGATCTTGATGTTATTTCATGATTTTGACGTCATAGATCTATTATTCCATGGTTTTGACGTCATAAATCTGCTAATCATGTAATTTCTGTTACAAACCATATATACTATGGATCTTACTCATGAACTTATTTAAACCAACGAATCCGAAGGATGAGTTGGTTTAAATAAGTTAATTCGTAAGATCCATGGTATATATAATATTCAAATTCGTGAATTATTTGTAACATCAAAAGAGTATTTCTACTCAAACTATTAAACACTAAATTGTTCTTTAAAATATCGGTTGATATAGGATTTTTTTCTGATACCCTCGTAGATTTATGTAAATTTCTCATAATAGACGGCACTTCTTTATGAAAAAAAATAGCAAGTCGACATGAAATACTAACACCCTGATTGATGAGTTGAAACTTTTAGCAATCAGATAAAAGATGTAAATAATTTTCTTTATTATTCTTTTGTAAACCCATCTCATGCAATTACCCCCCTTAAAAAAAACTTTCTGTTTACATATTAATTTTCAATAAACTTTATTTATTATTCCATATCCTTTTCCTTTATTTAACGTGTTCCTGTCCATAAATCCATGCAATCTTATGGTAACAACTTGCATGTACCGACCCTCTACTTTTGATAATAAGAGTAAAGGACCAGTATCACAAGCTGGAAGTAATAAAACAGATGTGATATACTACTCCCAGTAATAAGATTTTTATTGAAAATGTAAACAGAAAGTTAAAAAAAAGGTGGGGTAAGTGCATATGACCTCATGTTCACGAAATAGAAGGGTAAGATCATATTTTAAAAGCATGACATTTGAACATTAACTTCATTAGAATATTTTCTTGTGGGCATTTGTCAATACAATGCTGTTGTAAAATAAAGATAAGTTGTACATGTTTTATGGACATTTAAACTCCTAGCGAAACCTAGGTGTTTAAACGTCCACAGCACATGGAAAATTATCGTTTGACCAATTTTGAACATAATCACTTCTCTCAGCACATTCAAAGCCAATAATCACTTGATTAAAACATCCAATTTATGGAATTTTGAATTGACAATAAACCTTATTTGGTGAAAAAGTTATAACATGTAACTTACTTCACATGCACGTTTCGAAATGGGAACTACATTTGGGGTAAGGGGTGGGGGTAGGAGTGGGACACTTTTGACCCAATGTTCCGTAAAAGTTTGGTATAAAAGGTTCCCACCTTGGACCCATTTGAATTTTACAACTTCAGAATCCATGAGTCTGTTTAGAATTAGCGAACATTTATTTACGAGACTTTAAAATAATTAGCATAAAATTAATTAGAGACTGGTCATAAATTATAATAAGCTACTTGACATAGAAAGAGTGTTGTGCGCTTCGATCTACTAACAATGACTATGGTGAGAAGTATATATTCTGAGTTAATTTAAAATACCATCAGCCTACACTAATAATAAGACACATTTTTATATCCGCCAAAATTTTGTATTTGAAACATCCCACACAATTATAGCGCATGTTCGTTAGCAAATTTTTTATCCCGCTTCGGAGGATCGGAGAATATGTAATTTTTTTAAGTGCAGTGATACATCTATCACTTATTATTTAGGTACCGTATCAAACAACGAAAGTGGACGGTCATTCATATATGTGTTAGAGTAGCGTCCCCCTGGTCAATAAACGACAAAGAAAACAAATTGAAATCTTTATGACGAGAAAACAAAACATATAAACTTTTTTCAATAATCAACCAATTCACATTGGCAACCATAGAATTTCTGGAACATCCTCATTTACAAATAAGGTATATATAAGCTATTGCTTAAATTTAAAAATGATCGAAGAACATAGAAACAAGTTTGAAGATACCATAGGGTAATGAGAAGGACAGACAACACAATGGCCAAAATAAAAAAGGGCAAAAGTACAAGCAATGATCTACAAAACACTACACAGAAACTCAAAGATTAAGCAACACGAACCCCACTAAAACCGGGTGAACTCATGTACTCCGGAAGGGTAAGCATTTCCTGCTCCAGTAGTTACAAATCCTGTGATAAGTCAAGAATGAGGAAAGAACCTGATTGTGATGACGACAAACGGAACATATCAGTTGTCATTCCTGATACGGACATTATTTAACTGTTGACCAAGTAGAGCTATAAAATGTCGCTATTTACCAGGAAATATGTATCAATAATCATATGCTGTCGGCTTAAATCTGTTCTATAAGTAACTACAACCTGTATAAGAGTTGATATAACACCTGGAAAAATGGTGTTATATGCTGTCATCTTAAATCTGTCCTGTAACTACAACCTGTATAAATGTTGATATAACAAACCTCTATATAGAACATAGCGGGGAAGGTGGTTGTAGTTTTACTGGGAATCACAACACTCGTTATAACTTTACTAACGTGGATATGTTTGAAGTCCAGATCCTTTTAACACCGATTTCCTGGTTATAAAGGCAAATGGTTTTACGGAAATATGCACGAGATTAGGAATTCTACAATAAATCAGATCGTTGAAAAATTCCCAACATTTTACAGATTTTCTAAAGGATTTGGTCGATACATTTTGAAAAAGCGAAAGAGACAGGTTTTGTTAGAAAGAAATAAAGAATATAACGGGATACTTAATCGGTTAATCCTTGCAGAAATGAATGGAAAGTTTAAGTTAACAAATGCAGATTATACAGGACTTTTCAAATCACAACATATAATAGTGGATACATTAGGAACAGAAATGAGAACACTTATTATTAAACTAATTGAGAACCCAGAATGGTAGGAAAGGATCAGAGAAGAAATATTTTGCGAAAGGATGGTTGGGGAAGAAAACACATCACAAGATACGACCTATCTTAAATTGTTTATCCTCGAATCGTTAAGAAATCAAGAAACCTGTTTACGTACAAAACCAAGAACACTTAAGAACTCTATTCATTTTGATGGACATTACTTTCCAAAAGGTACAGTTTTTGAAATTAATCTGGATATACTTCATCGTCACCCACTACTCTGGGATAGAGCTGATGAATTTTTACCGCAGAGATTTTCTGATAATGAAAAAGTTGAATTTTACAAATTCTTACCATTTTCAGCCGGAGAAAGAATTTGTCCCGGTCAAAACTTGACTTTCTCTATACTTAAAACGTTTTTGGTGACATTTCTCCAACATGTTAAATTTCAACGCCACCCTTCTAGTGAAAACAACAATGATTTATCATATATGGTTGATATAAGTATACACAAACGCTGATGATATAAGGGAAACAAATTACATGTGTTTCCGCTAATCCTACCGACCCCTAATTTGTTGTGCCTACCCTAAAGTTTTTTGGCCATTTTTGAACAAGCACTATTAAAGTCAGAATGTGTCCCCTGTAGAAACTAGCTAATAATATTTAAAAAAATGAAATCTTTTTCCTACCTACCGACCCTAATATTTTAGAGCATGTTAGCGGAAACACAGGTATTTTTTTTCTTGGATTAATTAAAAATATGTTATCTTCATTGTTGTCGGTCTTTAAAATATTCATGCAATAAGGAACGACCATTGAACTTTTAAGTGATATTTGATTAAAAAATAATAAACATGAAAGATACAAATATACGTTAGAGAAAACCGAAGGGGCAATCCAGAGTGGGGGGACAATCCAGAGACACTGGCAACATTGGACACATAAGACACAAGACAAAGACAAACAAAGCCAAAAAAAAAAAAAAAACCCACAACACAGAAATCTGAAAAGATGAGCAACACGGACACCACCAAAAGTCGGGATGAAACCAGGTGCAGTAACACGGACATCACCAAAAGTCGGCATGAACCCAGATGCAGTAACACGAACACCACCAAAAGTCGGGATGAACCCAGGTGCAGTAACACGGACACCACCAAAAGTCGGGATGAACCCAGGTGCAGCAACACGGACACCACCAAAAGTCGGGATGAACCCAGGTGCAGCAACACGAACACCACCAAAAGTCGGGATGAACCCAGGTGCAGTAACACGGACACCACCAAAAGCCGGGATGAACCCAGGTGCAGTAACACGGACACCACCAAAATCCGGGATGAACCCAGGTGCAGTAACACGAACACCACCAAAAGCCGAGATGAACCCAGGTGCAGAAACACGGACACCACCAAAAGCCGGGATGAACCCAGGTGCAGCAACACGGACACCAATAAAAGCCGGGATGAACCCAGGTGCAGCAACACGGACACCACCAAAACCCGGGATGAACCCAGATACAGCAACACGGACACCACCAATAGTCGGGATGAACCCAGGTGCAGCAACACGGACACCACCAAAAGTGGGGATGAACCCAGGTGCAGTAACACGGACACCACCAAAAGTCGGGATGAACCGAGGTGCAGCAACACGGACACCACCAAAAGTCGGGATGAACCCAGGTGCAGTAATACGGACACCACCAAAAGCCGGGATGAACCCAGGTGCAGTAACACGGACACCACCAAAAGCCGGGATGAACTCAGGTGCAGTAACACGAACACCACCAAAAGCCGAGATGAACCCAGGTGCAGTAACACGGACACCACCAAAAGCCGGGATGAACCCAGGTGCAGCAACACTGACACCAATAAAAGCCGGGATGAACCCAGGTGCAGCAACACGGACACCACCAAAAGCCGGGATGAACCCAGGTGCAGCAACACGGACACCACCAAAAGTCGGGATGAACCCAGGTGCAGCAACACGGACACCACCAAAAGTCGGCATGAACCCAGGTGCAGTAACACGGACACCACCAAAAGCCGGGATGAACCCAGGTGCAGCAACACGGACACCACCAAAAGCCGGGATGAACCCAGGTGCAGTAACACGGACACCACCAAAAGCCGAGATGAACCCAGGTGCAGTAACACGAACACCACCAAAAGCCGAGATGAACCCAGGTGCAGTAACACGGACACCACCAAAATCCGGGATGAACCCAGGTGCAGCAACATGGACACCAATAAAAGCCGGGATGAACCCAGGTGCAGCAACACGGACACCACCAAAAGCCGGGATGAACCCAGGTGCAGCAACACGGACACCACCAAAAGCCGGGATGAACCCAGGTGCAGCAACACGGACACCACCAAAAGCCGGGATGAACCCAGGTGCAGCAACATGGACACCACCAAAAGCCGGGATGAACCCAGGTGCAGCAACACGGACACCACCAAAAGCCGGGATGAACCCAGGTGCAGTAACACGAACACCACCAAAAGCCGAGATGAACCCAGGTGCAGTAACACGGACACCACCAAAATCCGGGATGAACCCAGGTGCAGCAACACGGACACCAATAAAAGCCGGCATGAACCCAGGTGCAGCAACACGGACACCACCAAAAGCCGGGATGAACCCAGGTGCAGCAACATGGACACCACCAAAAGCCGGGATGAACCCAGGTGCAGCAACACGGACACCACCAAAAGCCGGGATGAACCCAGGTGCAGTAACACGGACACCACCAAAATCCGGGATGAACCCAGGTGCAGCAACACGGACACCAATAAAAGCCGGGATGAACCCAGGTGCAGCAACACGGACACCACCAAAAGCCGGGATGAACCCAGGTGCAGCAACACTAACACCACCAAAAGCCGGGATGAACCCAGGTGCAGCAACATGGACACCACCAAAAGCCGGGATGAACCCAGGTGCAGCAACACGGACACCACCAAAATCCGGGATGAACCCAGGTGCAAATAATAAATAATCTGATCTTGTTGTTTTCAACTAGAAATGTTGTTTAAGTTTAAAGAAAAATTGTCGATTTTCATATCCAATAAAGAAATAATAAGATTTTTTTGTTTCGTTCGAAAGACATTATCAGACTCGGAGGCAGAGGGGATAGGGACATAATATTGATTACATAAGCTTGACTGTTAGGTCTTCCAGTTCCAGTTGAAAAATATAAAATTAACAAACCAAAAGATATTTTGCAAATGATGATAGGATTTGACTAATAGGAACATTTGGATGTAAACTAGGTCTTAATATTGTTTCTTTTCTGCTCTATCATAGCAGGAACAAGTTATACTTTTTGATATGATTAAGAAGTTTATCGTGGCTGCTTTGTACTAGAGTAACACGTGGAGCTGTATCTCTATATCAACAACAGACCGCAGATAGACATGTCGCAACACAACAACATATCATAAAGACTGTGAGACATTCAATGTTGACTCTTATTCCTTTATGTTATATGCTTAGCACCAAATGTTAACTATGTTTTAATTTTGCATATTTTTTTATATACAACTCGATTTCCCCTAGGATTAGATAATTAAAATGTATATACGTGTCGCAGGAATGAATCTAAAGTCAAATTGCTACAGAACATCATATTATCAACCTTAGTAAATCTGAATCAAGCAATTTTATTGTAGAAGGCAATGTTCCCTTCGGCTCTAAGCCATAAAATGATAATAAATAATACATTTACAGGAGATATTGCTTTGAAACTATGCCTAGTTTTCATATCCGATCAAAATCTTTGAATATACCAAGAGGTGTAATAAGAAGCCGTTCATCGAAGACTGACAGACACTGCAATGACCATGTAAAAGAGAATTACCGAAAAGCCAAGCAGTGATCCACAAAGCAGTACACAGAAAACAGAAAAGATTGAAAAACACGTCAAGCACTGTAAACCGTAGGTGAACTCTGGTGTTCAGAAATGGTACGCAGTTCATGTTCTATTAGTGTGTCGTGTTAATGTCAAACGGCATGAACATCATCTGATATGGAAGAACAATTTGAGGATACAGAAGTCGGAAATCGAAAAACAGACAATACAATTGTCAAAAGAAAAGGGACTAAAGACAAAACACTACACAGAAAACTACAGATTGAACAACATGAACCCCACTAAAGCTGGAAATGAACCCGGGTGCTTTGTTATGTTTCATTTACGTTTCAGGCTGTGTAGTACCGGACACACTCGTTAAAAACGACAAGCTTAAGATGTCCATAAACAACATTGGTTTACCAGTAGGAGTGCTGACTGTCTGTTGAAAAACACGTCCATCAAGCATAAACAAATATGTTGTCAATGAAAAACTCAAGCATTTTGATAATAATGCAAGTTTCGTAGAACTTTTTATTAGAATCAGTGTTTTTTTTTTTTACATAATAAACTTTTCCGTTCAAGTAACAAGATATTTTATGCATGTCCTTATACAGGTACATAAATGTGGCGAGTTAAACCGGCTAATGTAATTAATCTAGCTGTTTTTACTTTTCTTTAATGTTTTTATTAACAATGTCATAACGATAACATTTTTACCTTCATTTATTATCTTCCGGTGTGACTGAGTACTTTGATGTAAAGAAAAACTATGGATGACATATCGCAGTGCATATCAATAGTTCTTCCATGTTGTTTATTTTGATGTAGATCAAATGTAATTAATTTAGGATGTATGATAGCCAATTATCTATCAGAAAATAGTTTTAGGTAAACGTTAGAGAATACTGAAGGGAAAATAAAAACTGGACAATCCAGAGAAACAATACAATATGTATTGGACACCACTATACGCAAATAAATACAAATAACGTTAATAAGACATGCGTCCTCCTACAAACAATATAGGATTAAATAGTGTCCGCCGTCAAATAGTGTCCTATGTTACAACAATCGTAACTACTCGGCCATTCTCGCTACCCTGCAAATAACCTCGTATGCGTTAGGCGTATAAATCGCACTACTTTTCATATGTCAGTTACATGACAGTTTGATAATGTTATATTTTAAATAATTTTCTATATTTCAATTAAAGTTTTAATTAGTTTTGCATGATTAGATTTTCCTTAGTATGTCTTCCATATTGGATTTTCGTGGACTATATTTTTGTGCGGCTTAATTTCTACTATGTACGTACGAGGTTATTTGCAGGGTTGCGAGAATGGCCGAGTAGTTACGATTGATGTTACAATTGTTTTCTATGATAAAGTCAGAGGACAGAATAAAGCGCAGAGGTGACTTCTTTTGGTCTGTTGTGGATTTTTCATTTGAAAAAGATACAATCGGAAACATTTTCACAGGACAATATTATGGCTTACAACAACTGGAGGTAAAGACGAACCGAACATCGTTATTATGCGGAGATTGCAACGGACATCACAACACGGAACTCAGAACGTAAAGACACATGATTGGACAACACAAAAAACTAAGTACAAACATATAGCAGTACACATCAATAAAAGTTCTTCCCTGGTCTTTAATTTTAATATAGATAATTAATATAGCATTTTGTTATATAAAATTATCTATATAAACAAATATTTTTTTAGTATACCTGTATTGTAGAGTGGCTTACCAAGGGACAGGCGTCAGTTATGGCCCTGTAGTAGTTAGATTTACATCTTTCTATGTAATCAGAGCCTACCACCGCTAAAGTTTGTGATTTCTTTCCTGTATGTTGCGAGATGTATCATTATTGTTTAAATCATTATTTTTTTCTCACTTTTGCGATGGTTTTCAAAAAGCAATAAAAGCAAGTCTTTACCACTATTTTGTTTTGTCAATACTATTTTCACCTTTGTTTAAGGATATACACACCTTTAAGTATCAAAAATGTACATGACAATTGACAATTGACAATCATATGACGTGTTGCAAAACACATCAATTATAGTTCTGTGTTTACGGTTTAGTTTGACGTAACACATTATAAATTATTAAAACAAAACTTTGGGAGAGGAATCAACCGCCATGCAATTATATATATATATATATAAACTCTGAAAATGAAATCCTTGGATGAATAGATTACACAGACTTTCAGTTGTCATCATGAAGTACCTTGTCCTGTTCAGCATAGTTTGTTTATTATTTGTAACAGTAAACATAAACTCGTTCGCTGAAAGTAAGTTTATTTGTAATATCGTATTTATTGGGAGCACTTACTGTAAAATCGTATTTACTGAGAACACTTGTAATAGCAGGGATGTAGGAGCCGTCATGGGGCACATGCCATCCGCTTTGAAAAATGTGGGGGGCAAATCTATGTTTCCCCCTTTTTTGGAAAAGAAAATCTAGAAAAAGATGTATTTTAGACATAGGGTATGATGGCGTGCTTCGGGGACAAATAACATTTGTTTCTTACCAGTCTTGAAAACTTGTCTCAAATTTATGGCTCTCTCCTCTCTTGAAGCTTGGCCCCACTTTCTAGTCTGCAGTTTGCCCACCCTCACTTTCTGGTCCACTCCTAAAGCTTCCCCCAATATCCGATCCACTTCTACACCTCTGAATGTCGTATATACAGGGAACACTAGAGGTAGTATCGTATTTACTGGAAACACTCATTGTAATATTATATTTTCTGGGTTCCATTAGTTGAGCTGTAACTGCTTACCCTTCCGAAACACATGAGTTCACTCGCGGGTTTTGTTGGGTTCGTATATGTTCAATCATTAGTTTTCTGAGTAGTTTTTTGTAGATCGTTGTTTGTCCATTTGTCCTTCTCTTGGCCATTGTATTGTCTGTCCTTCTTCTCTTGGCCATTGTGTTGTCTGTCCTTCTTCTCTTGGCCATTGTGTTGTCTGTCCTTCTTCTCTTGGCCATTGTATTGTCTGTCCTTCTTCTCTTGGCCATTGTGTTGTCTGTCCTTCTCTTGGCCATTGTGTTGTCTGTCCTTCTTCTCTTGGCCATTGTGTTGTCTGTCCTTCTTCTCTTGGCCATTGTATTGTCTGTCCTTCTTCTCTTGGCCATTGTGTTGTCTGTCCTTCTCTTGGCCATTGTATTGTCTGTCCTTCTTTTGGCCATTGTATTGTCTGTCCTTCTCTTGGCCATTGTGTTATCTGTCCTTCTTCTCTTGGCCATTGTGTTGTCTGTCCTTCTTCTCTAGGCCATTGTATTGTCTGTCCTTCTTCTCTTGGCCATTGTATTGTCTGTCCTTCTTCTCTTGGCCATTGTGTTGTCTGTCCTTCTTCAATTTACGGCTTCTAATTACCCCTTTGCTATATTCAAACTTTTCCTGTTGTAATATGGTGTATACTGGTAGCACTTGTCATATTGTACCAGTATTTACTGGGAGTGGCTGTTATAAACATCGTGTAATTTAGCTACATACTATACTTTATATCTTTTAATTGTACTATGCAATCAGTGACTACAAATGATATAGCTATCGACAATAATATGACCCACTTCTGTGCCAAAACCTTCATCATTAAAATCTCTAAAATACAATGAAATAAACATTAAAGAAGCCTATTGAATGTCCCGACTGTGGAATGACCCACACTATGGCGGAAGTAAATTAGACACCAAGAGGCCCAACTCCCCAGAAATGTTTTGGGTTTTGTTTGTGCGAGGCAGGCTATAGAAAAGTGTGAAGATACGAAAGGGTTAATCATAAGCAGTAAATCTTAGAAGAACAGAACACAATACAATGGACAATAAAAAGAGGACAAAACGACAAACAGCGATCTACAAAACATTATACAGAAATCTAAAGATCGAGCAACACAAACCCCCACTAAAATCCTGAAGGGTAAAAAGTTCCTGCTCCACATGTGGCGCCTATGCTCCATTAGCCTTTCCTGATGTACTAACACTGATTTTGTTTCAAGGAAACGTTTTGAGAAAAAAATCGTTTCAGAAACTGTCATGATGATTAATTTGTATTTATTTGTTGTAGGCCGTCCACGTTTGCCATGCTGTGTTTGTGTTAGATCTCCATGTGACTGTGATTGTTCTGGGTTTCCAGGTTGGCCACCAATTAGAGATTTTCCAAGGAAATTAGATTATTTTCAGTAGAATGTGACTTTGCATGATCAACGTTGTAGAAATATTATACATTTGTAATATAACATGAAATATACATGATTTGTTTGTGTATTATATTAAATGATAGTATTTGCATATCAATTTGTTGTCATTGTTAGATTCTCTAAAGAACACAACGAAAATATACATCTCCTGTCTCCTCATAAATGTTTTAGATGGTTGGCTGGGTTATGGCGCTTAACGCCACTTTCAACAATATTTCAGTTATATCGTGGCTGTCAGTTTTATTGGTGGGGGAAACCGGAGTACCCAGAGAAAACCACCGACCTGTCGCAAGTCACATAATATTGTATCGAGTACACATCGCCATGAACGGGTTTCGAAATCACAACTTTAGTGGTGATAGGCACCGATTGCACAGGTAGTTGTAAATCCAACTACCGTACCAGGGGCGGATCCAGGATTTCAAGTTAGGGGGGCGCACTTAAAAAAATTGCGCCGAGCGGAGGTAGGCGCGAAAAAGTTTGGGGTATTTCGTGTGAAAAGTCCAATTTTAGGGGAGACGCCGGGTGCGCCCCCCCCCCCCCCCCCCCCTTGGATCCGCCCCTGCGTACGATCACGACCACGACGGTTCCTAAATATTTTAGAAACATAAAACAATAATGTAAGAAGTGTGAATTGTGAATTTTTTAATGTGGAAGAAGAATTTGAAGATATCAAAGGGGTAATCAGAATTCGTATATCGAAGAAGTACAGACAACACAATAAACAAAAGAAAATAAACAAAAGGACAAACAACAATCTACAAAACATACATATAAAACCAGAATCCAGTAACACGAACCCCACTAAAAACCGGGGGTGAACCCAGGTGCTCCGGAAAGGGTAAGCAGTTCCTGCTCCACTAGTGACACCCGTCGTGTTAATCTAGTTACAAACCCGGTGATAACAGGGCCGTCTTTACAGTATTATAGGCCCCCGGGCAAAGCAGTGCACTGGGCCCCTACCTACATAACCACTCATAGGAATATAACTGTAAATGGTCAATAAAATTAAACATATAGTTATTGTGTTGACACTTCCAACAAAATCAATGTTTTAACATTAAAAACATGCTGTACACACCATACATAGATTAGCATGGGGCCCATCTCCTCGTGGGGCCCTGGGCAACAGACCAGCGTGCCCATGCGTTAAGACGGCACTATGTGATAAGTCATGAACGAGGAAAGGACTGGGAAGTACTTACCGCTAGTATATCCGACATCCTGCGATGGTATTAAGAATAGATTGAAGATACTTGAGTACCAAAGCGACGATCAGAAGCAGTAAATCAAACAGGGAAAGACAACTCATTAGCTCCCCCCTCCCCCCAAAAAAAGACAAACAATGATATATATATATATATAAAACACCGCACAAAAAACTAAAGATTGAGCAACATGAACCCCCAAGCAAAAATTAAAAAAAGAATCGTGTCCATATTCAAGCAATCTTATGTTAACAGCAACTTACATGTCTTGTGGATAATTATTAGTATATTAGATATACATAGATGGATGAATATGGACACGAACAACTTAAAATAAGGAAAAAAAGAAGATGAAATAATAAAGAAATTTGATTGAAAATAAATATGTAAACAGAAAGTTAAAAATGGGGGTCGTAATTCCGTGCTACGAGCGCCTGTGATAAAATCCATAGTGTCTGCAAGGTTGTTTCTACTACAGTAACTAAGCACATTCTAGAGTGTCCACGGGATTGTTACAGACGGACGTACGAACGGACGGACAGACAGTAGCGTAACTATATCCCCGTCGCCACAGTAACTAAGCGTATTCTAGAGTGTCCACGGGATTTTTACAGACGGACGTACGAACGGACGGACAGACAGTAGCGTAACTATATCCCCGTCGTCACAGTAACTAAGCACATTCTAGAGTGTCCACGGGATTGTTACAGACGGACGTACGAACGGACGGACAGACAGTAGCGTACCTATATCCCCGTCGCCACAGTAACTAAGCGCATTCTAGGGTGTCCACGGGATTTTTACAGACGGACGTACAAACGGACGGTCAGACAGTAGCGTAACTATATCCCCGTCGCAACTTCACTGGCGAGAGAAAAACAAAGTTTCAGAAGTAATAAAATGTTTATTTTTATAATATAGACCACTTATTTTCATAACATTCTCATGAAGTCATTCCTTAGCCGATTTTCATGAAATGTTCACCTTTAATAGTAGAATTATTAGAGTTTATTTTAATATCTTCATGTAATTTTTTCGAACTTTTATTTACAAGCATTTATTATTTAAACACAAATGTAAATTCTTGACGTCACAATTTTATATTATTATATAGTAAGATTTGGTGAAAAAATGTAACCGTTGTTTTTAAATCAATTCTTAAGGGAAAGTAGAAATAAAATTATTTATTTCTGCATTTAATGCTGAAAATTTCATGAAAATCAGATAAGGAATGACTTCAAGAGAATGTTTTGAAAATAAATGGTTTTATATGAAATATATAGGGAAATATCTTAGTGGGAAATTTTTTTTGACCCGTGACTGTATATTTTTTTCCATATGTATTATGAACGTCATTGTGCGGAACGCGGATATGCTGGTGTTTCCCCTTATGATTCTACGTGTTAGTTTTATGAAATGAAAGTAGAAACATCCGCTGTAGGCCTGTTAGAATTAAAATTGTGTGTAAGTTGAATATCCATTACACAATGGCATTGTCTCGATTCAACCACAGGGGCTTATTACGATATTTTTTTTTATCCCTCAACTGACAACTCTAAAAATCAGGTCAAGACACCAATACAAAACTATTTTGAAAACGTGTTGTGTTAAAATTTGACATTTGAGATTCCTCCTTGTGGTTTTTACTAAATTTTTTAGAATTGTCAGTCGAGGGATAAAAAAAATGGTAACAAGCCCCTGTGATTCAACATGTCTATTCATGATTAGTACAACCCGACAAAGCTAAAAGCCAAAACATAATTTTTTGCAAACAGTTGTAGGGCAAATGGAATTTTATTTTTACTACCAATGAAAATGTATTACAGACTGAAAATTCAGCCCATTTTCAAAACTACGAAAATTTTGTAGCATATCATCATAGTTATAATTTACAGTTTAGTTCTATGTTAATCTAATCGCAGGAGTCTGAAGCTATATCCATTGGGTTAGGGAGTAAGGTAAGATCGTTGCCGTTGGGCAATATTTTTAAGATGGCCAGAGTTTTTATTGCAATTGACCATCAATCTTCCCATTGCACCATAATATCGGACTCCTGTGATCTGATATATATTGTCATAAAATGTTCCTTTCTGTATCATTCACATGCCTTTTTAAATCCACCTTCGCCTTATATATCTATACGGAGAAGGTAAACAGCTTCTCTGATTTGAACAAGATTACTCATACTCATAGGGTTCAGTGTCATGAGAAGCCCCATCTATATTTTAACAATCAAGCATTTATCAATTGAAAAGTGGCCATGAATCCTTCCTTGGATCATTATCTGTACAAATCAACATTCTTTCCAGCCATCGAAGACTATTTGGTCCCAGAATTTTATCCAAATTCAGTTGTAAAATGTCTCATTTGGACCTCGATCAATAAAAATGACAATATTTAGATAGGCAGAACATAGTTTGGTTCCTGGTCTGTAAGCGTTTGTCCGGTACCTGTCCATTAGAGAGTGTCTGAATTGTCAATAGTGAGAGCAAATGGAAAGAGAATAATGTTCTGTATAATTACATTGCTACTCAAATTGATTGACTTGCACTATCGCAGATAGTTTGCTGCATATGTCACAATAAATTCCCCTTTCTTCCATCATGTTGTTAAGTTGTTGAAATAATGTGAAGCTGACTTATTGCCTGGATTATTATAGAGTCATAGTCTAGATGGAGATGGATATATGTTCCTGACTTTGGACAGATGTACATACCTGTTAACCTCTGGGAACTGCTAGGGGGGAGATCTCCCCCTACCAACTCTTCTAAGGGGGAGATTTTGTGCGTCGCCTTTAAGCGCACAAAATTGTACCTTGTAGTTGCATACATGTGATAGAGTTGCTATGCTACAACTGGAGATTTGTAAATTTTTGACTGGAGATTTGATCTCATAACTGGAGATTTTTTATCAACGTATTTGATGCATGTTTTTATTGTTAATTAATGTTTTCTTTTTGTTTGTTTCAGTATTGAAGCAACTGCATCCCATTTCAATATATATTGTTTATATTTCTGTCTTATTAGTAGTGTTTCATATGATGAATGAAGGAAAAAAACTGTATTTATAATTTATTCATAATCATAAGGTTATAACAAAGCAATAACAATGAAGACAGAATGCCCTGAACAATAAAGTCATAGAGCACTAAAATTAAAAAGTCACTTTGCTGCTGGTGCATTGTGTGATAGCATACGTTTTGGCATTTTTGTGGTTTATCAATTCCATCCTGGAACTTAGTCCTTAAATAATACTTTGATCGGCTTTGGTCCCAAACAAGCCATAGCAACTCAATCCGAGATGAATTCATTGCACGTTTGATCGAAATAAGAAGTTTTCCTCGGCATCAAAGGTTGTCTGACTCCTGTTTGCACAACGGTTTATAACTATTTTTAATTTCCGCTATCACACTTCTAATCATCTAAGCGTGTGCCACAAACCCACTTCCTTATCCCCAATTAACTGTCAATCAGTGGATAATTGTTGTATAATCATCAACACCTTAATTAATCTCCATGACCCAATTTACCTCTAAAGGTGTCAAACAGATCAATAAACGGATATCATTTAAACACCTTTACCATTCGTATCTCTCGGCATTTTTCATCAGCGGGGGAGTTCCAAATGGGGAATTTCCAGAAATATTGATCGCAAAATGTAGGTCAAGATTTTATTGTACTTGATTTTTTTGTTGGGGGGGGAGATCGTGCGGGAGGAAAAGGTGTGTGTGAGAGATTAATGTCTCCCACGCATGAGACCCAGTCCATGCGGGAGATAAGGCTCTTACGCGGGAGATAAGGCTTTTACGCAGGAGACTGTATGAAGAGTTAGAAGATACCAAAGAGGTAATCAGAATCTGTAATTCAAGAAGGAAAGACAACATAATGGCCAAAAGAAAAAGGAAAAACAGCGATTTACAAAACATTACACAAAAAACTAAAGATCGAGCAACACAAACCCACCTAAAAATGGGGCTAGAAGCTATGAACTTTTGTTCCACTAATTTCACCCATTGTGTTACTCTAGTTGCAAACCATGCGACAAGTCATGAATGAGAAAAGGACCGGGAAGTGCTTACAAAAAGTGGACCATATCCATGGTCATTTATGACACAGATATTCCATAACAGCTAACCAAGTCATGGTGGTTACGTAAAACTTTCAAAGTGATGACTTCAACGTAACTAATAGGAACCCTTGTTCAATAGCTTCTTTGTTAGCGGCAACCCTCTTTCAAGGAAATCCTGATAGGAACCTCAAGGTCTACCAGACCAACTGAGAGATATATACTCCATATGCAGGTAGTGCTGGAATGTTGCTACATATAAATGGAAATTTCACAATGGGAAAATTGAAATCATCTCTTTTGTCGTAAAGTTTTGTTCGTAAATAAATTACTGTTTGTATTTTTCAGTTAAAAAGATTTGATGGTAATGACAAATGGAAATATGGTTTCTCATTGGAGTTATATTAACAAGCTTTACTGAAAGTATTTCATCAAATTGTGACAAATGTAAGTCATTTTTATATGACATAGCAATAGGTGTTTGGCTCTTGTGCATGTAAACAAAACCAAAAAAAAGACCTGTAACATCATATTCAAATAAGACCTTTTTTAGCCACTTCTGTATGTCCACTTTTTTATTAGAAATAAAATTATATTACAAATTGTTCAAATCTAGCACAAAGTGTATTTTTAGTGGTTTGATTACTATAAGAACATGATAAAACTAAAAACAGTTTTTTTTTCAGCAAAACACCAGTGTCAGTTGGAATATATTGAAGTTCGTGGATTCAAAGAGTTACACTGCCCAAATATCTCCTCACTAGACATCGATCATATTACTTGGCATTACAGACAAACTATCAATGACATATGGATGTCATTCCCATTTGTTTTTTGTGACTGTGGGCCACCACACTGTGATAGACCTGAATGTGATGTTTCAAATGGAGTACTAAGACTGAGATATGCTGAACCTGAATATGAAGGATTTTATACATGTAGAAGAAATCAAAGTCAACATTGCTTTCATCTTCAACTGTATGGTAAGATGTAATGAAAAAAAAG
The DNA here is from genome assembly GCA_963383655.1 of Bathymodiolus septemdierum. Lineage (NCBI taxonomy): Eukaryota > Metazoa > Mollusca > Bivalvia > Mytilida > Modiolidae > Bathymodiolus > Bathymodiolus septemdierum. Next base: position 112,732,296 of record OY726519.1, read on the forward strand.
CATTATACTCATTGAAACACTTGCCAAAATATTGTATCCTGAAACAATTTAGCTTACTTTGTTCATATGACCATGTGGGCTAATCCTATTTTCATTAAGGGCCTGAGTGGCTCAATGAGTTAGGTAGTTGGATTACCTAACACCTCATACAAGCCTATCACCAATTATAACAATATGGCGTGGGTTTGAGCCCGGCTTTGTAAATTACAAAAAAAGGGTGGACTGGACTCGCAGCCGCAAGTGATAAAGTATACCAGTTGCTTGCCCATATTCGGTGGTTCTCTCCGGGTACTCCGGCTTCTTCCACCACTAAAACTAATCGCCATGATATTGCTGAAATAAATCAATCAATCAATATTTTCATTATTTTGTGTCTTTTATACACTTACACTAACAACTGCTTATCCAAAAATAGTGGACAAAATGGAAACAGACATATCCTACCTTAAAATCATAAGTTCAATAGACTATGCTTGGCAGTAGAAATAATTTTCAATATTTATAATCTTGTAGGCGTTTCTACTGTCTGTGTTCCAGATGAAAGTAAAATGCCAAACCTCACATATCAACTGTGTGAGCAGCGTTGTTGTAAAGAATGTAAATTCTCAATCTTGATAAATCTTAATAAAACAGTAATATCTTCATGCTTACCAAGTTAGGGGTGGGTTAGGATTGTGATGTTTTAACTCCACTTTTAACAATATGTCGGTTATATCGTGGCGGTTAGTTTTATTGATGGAGGAAACCAGAGCACCTGGAGAAAATCACAGGCCTGTCGCAAGTCACTGACAAACTTTATCACATAATGTTGTATCAACTTATCAAGTACATCTCACCATGAGCGTGATTCGAACTCACATCTTTAGTGGTGATATGCACTGATTGCACAGGTATTTGTAAATCCAACTAACATTCGATCACAACCATGACAGCCCCCTCATGCTTAACGCAGGATAAAGCAGAAATCTTCTTCATTCTTAAAAGTGGCCTTAAAAGAAGGGACCATTTAGTAGAATTTTACTATCTCAATGCATCTGAAATCTGTCCTGATAATAATGGTAGACTTTAGTAATATTTACCTTATAAGAATGGTAGACTTTTGTAATATTTACCTTATAAGAAAGGTAGACTTTTGTAATATTTACCTTATAAGAAAGGTAGACTTTTGTAATATTTACCTTATAGGAAAGGTAGACTTTTGTAATATTTACCTTATAAGAGAGGATCAACTGTACTAGGTTTTTTTCTAAAATTTCTAGTAAAAATTAAACATTTAATATTGAATTTTTTAGATTGTAACTTCAGACAGGAACAACTAATTTTTGAACCCCCAAAAACATATCTTACCGCAAATGGTAGACAACTGGCAGTAAAATGTGGTGCAGACTTTGGTTGTGATGAAACAGTTATGGGAAATATTTCCTGGGAGCATAATGAACAAATGATAAAAGATAGTACTAATGAAAGATACAAGATATGTCATAGGTTTGTATAGTACTACTGAAAGATACAAGATCTGTCATAGGTTTGTATACCAAATGACAGGGAACTCAATGGATGGTTTAGACTATCCTGTGAGTTTTAAATCTTTGCTACACAAAATTAAGGAACCGTAGTGGTCGTGATCGTATGGTAGTTTCATTTATGACGACTTATGCAATCAGTGCCTATCACCACTAACGTTGTGAGTTCGAATCCTGCTCAGACGAGGTGTACTCGATACAACATTATGTGATAAAGTTTGTCAGTGACTTGAGAAAGGTCGGTGATTTTCTCAGGGTACTGGTTTCCTCCACCAATAAAACTGACCGCCTCAATATAATTGAATTATTGTTAAAAGTGGCGTTAAACACCATAAACCAAACTAAAACCACAAAGTTAATCATGATTTCTTGACAGGTAAAGAAAACATTTGGTTCTGGCAATAATTGACTTAATTCATCATATCCAATGGAAGACTGGGAGACATCATCAGCTATTCTATTGGTAATATAAAACTGAAGATACATGTAAAACTGCTCTGAAAACATGATTGTGGATGGAAACGAATCTGTACATTTTCTTTTTATTGTTTGTTTGATTTCGACTTTCATACTTTTTCTTTTTTAAATTATGCCCCCTTGAATTCCCTAAATCAATTCATTTGAAATTTATGCATAAGGTCAAAAACCATAAAAGACAGATCATGTTTGATTTTAGACTTTTTCTGATCCTGAGTTATGCCCCTTAATTAATTGAAAAATGGTAATTTTTGTATTTTTTGTTTTCTAACTCTAACTTGACCAGATGAAAGCTATTGTTTGTTGCACCAGGTTTTAGTTTGATATAAGCTGGAATCTCTGTCATCTGTGTCATATGGCCACATTCTTCTTTTATTTATCAATCTCTTTCTTGAAAACAATGTAAATATTGTGAAGTACCATAGGAGTAAGCAAGTTATAGTCATAAATTCTGTTTCATTATCTGATTCCAAAAATGTATTATTTAATTAACACCTGAGGTGGTCAAAGTTGTCTGTGTTCATATCTCTATCAGATACTGGTAGGTATATATATCTGTTTAGGGGCCGTCGTGGCCATGATCATATGGTAGTTGGATTTACAACTACCTATGCAATCGGTGCCTATCACCACTGAGGACTCAGGGCGAGGTGTACAACATTATGTGGTAAAGTTTGTCAGTGACTTGCGGCAGGTTGGTGGTTTTCTCCGGGTACTCCCGTTTCCTCCACCAATAAAACTGACAGTCACTATATAACTGAAAAATTGTTGAAAGTGGCGTTAAACACCATAAAGCCAAAAACCAAAATCTATCTGTTAAAACCACATATCCTGAACATATCACAGAGTATTTTATATTTAATTAAGTTCTTTACAATTTGATCTCTAACAGCAATACAGATATAAATAAACAATAAAAAAAACCCTGCAGATTCACTTATAGGTCAGATATAAACATAGCCATGTAACCTTTCGCTAATAGGGTATAGGCATGATTCTAATTTAACAATTACATGCTTTTGCATTATGTACTTACAATTCTAGGCAAAATATTACATACATTGAAACAGAACTGATAATTGAGAATGTGGATGAAGATGACTTCAATCATCCGTTTGTATGCATTGTTACAGAAGGAAAAAGTTCAAGGATTAGGAAGTTCAATGTTTCCCTTATTGACACAGGTAATGTACTGAATATGTAAGACATAATTTTTTCCAGTTGAAATTTTATCTGGTGGAAAGAATTAAATATTAAATTTTATGTTACGGTAAATATTTTATAATAAAATACTTTCCATTGCTATAAAAAAGTATCCTAGTGTACAATAAACAGGTACATAATATTATTTCCGATGCTGATTATTAAATCATGAGACGCATCTGTAAATTATTTCCGACGATTAATGATAAATCACCTGAACCATCAAATGAGATAATCCGGATAATATTTTATGCTAAGGTATGTAATATTATGTCCGACGCTGATTATTAAATCACGAGACACATCTATAATATTATTTCCGACGCTCATTGATAAATCACCCGATCCATCAAATGAGCTAATCCGGATAATATTTTATACCAAGGTATGTAATATTATTTCCAACGCTGATTAATAAATCTCCTGACCTATTCGGAAAATATTTTATAAATAAAATTTACAGGTAAATATATATATATATATATATATATATATATATATATATATATACGGAAAATATATTATAGCCAGAACACTGTCAATTTAAATGACAGATTGAGTAATCTTCAAACCCATTATAAAATCAATAGAGTCATGTAGGTTAAGTTTAAATATATTAAAAATTTGATTCATTGGTAATGGTCGATATTGAATAATGGAAGAAGATGAGTACAATGATATTGTTACATATATACAAGACCAAAAGAAAATCTTATGAATATTATTAAAACATTGTAATTGTAATGATTTATATATTTATTTAAAAAATACTGCAGTAATAAAGAAGTATTTCACTAGTATTAAGTACATATTTATTTGCAGCAATGTTGATTAATTAATTGAAAAAATTAGTAACTTATAAAATCAGATTATTTCTTCTATATTTTTTTCGGTTGAAAAGTTATAATGTGCAATGTTATCCACGGATATATTTTGATATTAAATTTCTTCCACTTCATCTGGAAAATATATAATTGGAAGAAATTTAATATTGAAATATTGTCCAAGGATAATATTTTATATTAAAAATAATCCGCCGGAAAGAATATTATGGAGGATAAAATAAAATGTTACAAATACAGTAAGAAAAATATATCTAAAGCAAACACGAGATGCACAATGAGAGTAGACATCTCTTTAACATGTTGACATTTACCTCGAATTTAACAATAATGGTCATCTTTCTACCAGACTTTATGACAAATGAGATGACTTCAGTTTTGCAATTTAAAATTTTTCACACCTTGATAGTGATAAACCACTCCCACTTGTGGAGTTTATATTTTACAACTTATTCCTTACACACAATCTTGCAGTTTGTCTTCTGAGTACATGTACTAAGCTTAAAGAATCGTTTCATCTTATCTTTCAAGCGTTATCAGGAAGATATTACACCTTATTGAAGAGTATTCTATCACTTGTGTGCCGATGATGAGAAATGATATTGACAATTAAATTTTGGTTCAGAGTTGACAATTGTTTCACTATTATGTCTTTTGAAGGTTCTTGTGTATTAACTAACATTTAATTGATGTTTAAGATAATTAGCTCTCTTTTATAGAACTAGTATTATACATATGACTTTTATATCATGAAGAATAAATATAGGTCTAGGACTCGACGTTCTTTACATGAACGCTGCTCGCTCAGTTATATGTCAGAACCTTTACATGAATGCTGCTCGCTCAGTTATATGTCAGAACCTTTACATGAACGCTGCTCGCTCAGTTATATGTCAGAACCTTTACATGAATGCTGCTCGCTCAGTTATATGTCAGAACCTTTACATGAACGCTGCTCGCTCAGTTATATGTCAGAACCTTTACATGAACGCTGCTCGCTCAGTTATATGTCAGAACCTTTACATGAACGCTGCTCGCTCAGTTATATGTCAGAACCTTTACATGAACGCTGCTCGCTCAGTTATATGTCAGAACCTTTACATGAATGCTGCTCACTCAGTTTTATGTCAGAACCTTTACATGAACGCTGCTCGCTCAGTTTTATGTCAGAACCTTTACATGAACGCTGCTCGCTCAGTTATATGTCAGAACCTTTACATGAACGCTGCTCGCTCAGTTATATTTGAGAACCTTTACATGAACGCTGCTCGCTCAGTTATATGTCAGAACCTTTACATGAACGCTGCTCGCTCAGTTATATGTCAGAACCTTTACATGAACGCTGCTCGCTCAGTTATATGTCAGAACCTTTACATGAACGCTGCTCGCTCAGTTATATGTCAGAACCTTTACATGAACGCTGCTCGCTCAGTTATATGTCAGAACCTTTACATGAACGCTGCTCGCTCAGTTATATGTCAGAACCTTTACATGAACGCTGCTCGCTCAGTTATATGTCAGAACCTTTACATGAATGCTGCTCGCTCAGTTATATGTCAGAACCTTTACATGAACGCTGCTCGCTCAGTTTTATGTCAGAACCTTTACATGAACGCTGCTCGCTCAGTTATATGTCAGAACCTTTACATGAATGCTGCTCGCTCAGTTATATGTCAGAACCTTTACATGAACGCTGCTCGCTCAGTTTTATGTCAGAACCTTTACATGAATGCTGCTCGCTCAGTTATATGTCAGAACCTTTACATGAATGCTGCTCGCTCAGTTATATGTCAGAACCTTTACATGAACGCTGCTCGCTCAGTTATATGTCAGAACCTTTACATGAATGCTGCTCGCTCAGTTATATGTCAGAACCTTTACATGAACGCTGCTCGCTCAGCTATATGTCAGAACCTTTACATGAACGCTGCTCACTCAGTTATATGTCAGAACCTTTACATGAACGCTGCTCGCTCAGTTATATGTCAGAACCTTTACATGAACGCTGCTCGCTCAGTTATATGTCAGAACCTTTACATGAACGCTGCTCGCTCAGTTATGTCAGAACCGTTTTACTCACATTTGGAAAACTGCATCATTTCACGAGAGAGGTTATTTGGTCCTAAAAGTCCATAAAACTATTTTAACCTTGACACTTTTTTATTGAAGTTCCTGTACCAAGCTAATAAAGTGAGAGGTCATGTATATGTGGGTTAGGAATATCAAATTTACCTCCATTTCGACAATTTTCTGATTGGATTTTGATTTTGACTGTTCTGATGGTGTGGTGATTTTTGTTTTCTTTCGTTTTATTTACAAATATTCTTCTTTTTCCACAGATCCAAGACTTACCATATTACAAGACAGGAAGGTCATAGTCATTATACTCATAGCAAGCATTTCTGTGATATTTGTTTTAATCTTAATGCTAGGCTTCTGGTGTTTATACAGAAAATATCCTGATAGATGTTTCTTTATTCTGACACACTGCTCATGCTTAAGTAGATGTCTTTACACAGGTAATGAGTACACATTAAAAATTTATATCTAAGCAATTGGTATTTGTAAAGTTTTGTTTTAATTTGATCTTGCCGAAATTACAGACTTTAAGAAAATAATGTAGCGGACATTTAACCAAGACTGCAAAAATTCAAAAGATTTTCATACATTTTGATGTCACCTAACTTAAAGAGCCTGGTGAGATGTTTTGACCAAAAGGGCTATGTGAGATGTCACATGGGTCAAAATGTCCTGTGAGATATTTTGACTCAAAGCACCATGTGAGATGTCACATCAGTTAAAATGTCCTGCGAGATGTTTTGATTCAAAGCACCATGTGAGATGTCACATCAGCTAAAATGTCCTGTGAGATGTTTTGACCAAAAGGGCCATGTGAGATGTCACATCAGATAAAATGTCCTTGTCCTGAGATGTTTTGACCAAAAGGACCATGTGAGATGTCACATCAGTTAAAATGTCCTGTGAGATGTTTTGACCAAAAGGGCCATGTGAGATGTCACATCAGTTAAAATGTCCTTTGAGATGTTTTGACTCAAAGCACCATGTGAGAAGTCACATCAGTTAAAATATCCTGTTAGATGTTTTGACCCAAAAGGCCATGTGAGATGTTATCACTTTACTAAAGATTCGTGTAAGATGTTATCTGTTTACATAAGATTTGTGTGAATTATTGTCACTTGACTCCAGGGTTATGTGAGAGGTTGTCACTTGCCTCATGGGTTCATGTGAGATGTTGTCACTTGCCTCATGGGTTCATGCAAGATGTTGTCACTTGATTCAAGGGTCATGTGAGATGTTGCCACTTGACTCAAGGGTCATGTGACATGTCTTTTGACTCAAGGTTCATGTGAGATGTTGTCTCTTGACTCATGGGTCATGGGAGATCTTGTCTTTGACTCAAGGGTCATGTGAGATGTTGCCATTTGACTCATGGGTTATGTGGGATATTGCCACTTGATTCAAGGGTCATGTGAGATGTTGCCATTTGACTCAAGGGTCATGTGACATGTCTTTTGACTCAAGATTCATGTGAGATGTTGTCTCTTGACTCATGGGTCATGTGAGATCTTGTCACTTGACTCAAGGGTCATGTGAGATGTTGCCATTTGACTCATGGGTCATGTGGGATATTGCCACTTGACTCAAGGGTCATGTGAAATGTTGCCATTTGACTCAAAGGTTGTATAAGATGTTGCCACTTTACTCAATGGTCATGTGAAATGTTGCCACTACAAGGTAAAATTTTCATCTTCATGGTATACTTTCATTTGATTTATCATTTTTTTCACATTGAATTGATAAGTAGTATTTTTATATTGGTCAGAAAATAGTATAAGGGATTGTTTTGTAAATAAGATGAAATCTATCTGTGTTCAAGATTGACATGTTTATTTCCTTAGATTACAGATACCATGTTTTTATCCTTCATGAACAAGATGACAGTGAGATGGCACATAGTGTGAAAAATAAACTTTCTCACCATAGTTACAGTGTGGTTACCATGGAAGACATTCTTTTAGGTTCAGGTAAGTTCACATAATTGATACATTCAATGAGGACTGTGTTTATATATCGATAAATTACATTTGTTTTATAGCATTTGATCTATATGTTAAAATTATTTAGCCATTTTATTTTAAAAAGGTCCAAATTCCGAAATTTCACATATTTGGAAGGTATATAGAATTTTTATATTTCATTCGATTTTGATGTTTTAGATTCTTCCAGTTGGTTGTGTTGAGACCAAGCGGTTGCACTTTCCAAGATAAGCTCAACTGACAGGGGCCAAAAATTGTCAATTTCCAAATTTTGAATGTTTTCTTTTTCATCTAATTTAAATGGACTTTTTTCCCCACATAATGCTCTCCTTCATAAGTTATTTATAAGTCAATAAAGAAAATGAGCTATTTTTGTATGGAAAAGGGGCTAAAAAGGGACACAAACTCTGAATTTTCTAAATTTCGAAAGTATGCACAATTTTTTTCTTTGAATTGACTGTGACAAGGGCCTCAGGTTATTTTTACAGAAGATTTTCTTAATCAGTAATATGGTTTTTGAGTTAAACTTGATATCAGTAAAACTGATAGAGGAGGAAGCCCTTGTTGACTTGCTACTGTTGTCACATGCTACACCCAGTATAGCTCTTTATACAGTATATTAATCATATGAGGACCACTATGAGAATTGCTTTAAGCAAGACTCAATAGTAAGATGTTAAAATACCTTCTATCTTCATCTCAGAAACTATAAAACTGATTTAACCCAAACTGCCTGGATAATGCAGTGATGATTTATATTATCTGACCTGATAGTAGAATCATGATTGGCCAACAGCTGCCTTTTAACAACCAATGAATGATAAGATATAATCTGCTGAGTTATACACTTATAATTCTATTCTTACTAGAATTTATCAATAACTCGTAATCCGATTGGATATCGTCACTTACCGTAAATCGGGAAATTTTGGTCATGGTTTTATTTTGGCCCCTAAATACAAAGTGCCAAAATTAAACACACCAAAGTATGTCACACTCCAAAAATTAACTGCCAAAATTGCACACTGCCTTAATATCTTTTTATATTTATATTCCCTAGGCTGTACCTTTTTGTCTTACTTCTTTCCTAACTAAAACTTTGTCAATTACTGTTATACATGTATATACAAAATGTACACACACAAGTCAAACTGAAAAGTGTTCGCGATGTGAAATCGTTGGCTTGGATGACAAGAGAGAAATTACAGGTAAATAAAGTACATTGATAAAAACCATGCAATACCAATAAAATTTATTAAATCAACAAAATGTCAAATATCATTAAAATAACAATTACCTATAGAAAAAAGAAAAATCAATAAACACGTAATTAGTGTCTTATCGGTTTTATTTATAACAACATACAATTCACAGTCAATAATCAAATAGATTTACAGGTACACAATCCAATTATAAAGGTATGATCTGTCATATACATTTTTTTGTAACTTTTGATCTCTTTATTATGTATGATTGTTGTGTAAACAAATACATGTACTGACCATTATAATAAGACTGTTTACCTGTAAAAACAATAATTAATACCAGTGCAAAATTATTATTTGTTGTTTTTATATTAAATGCATTTTACTTTATGCTGTTTAAATATTTAAATTCCTAGTTTGAATAAATATCACAATTTATCCATAATCGATTTGGTTTTTAGTACAACATCAAAATATCCGGTAAGTAACAGTAAAAACGTAGTATCGCTGGTTGAAATGAGAACGCTTCCATTTACGTTCTGAATTAACTGACAAAATAATTAAACACATGGGAACCAAAAGTGGCCAAAATTATACACACTAGAAACGAAAATGGCCAAAATTTCACACACCAAAATAAAACAACCCTCTTTTGGAGAAAAAAGCCCAAAATTAACCTACACCAAAATATCCCGATTTACGGTATTCTACGTCATTCGAAAGAATTTACATTAAGTCCTTTGGACTTTATTCAGTTTGTGAGTGAGCTGCTGGAGTTTATACATATATAATTTCCTAAAAAACAGTGTTTAATCCTATATCATATGGACCTTTGATTATAACACATTGTTGTTATTTTTGCTGTTGTATGGTTCATAATTTTATTATAGATCATTTAGATCACGTTGTTTGGAAGACAAATTTTTGTTATAAAAATTAGTAAGAAGGGATATGGATGTAAATGAACATGAGAGACTATCCAACATTACACTTAGACATAAATTACAGTAAAGTAAGAAAGGATATGGATTTAAATGAACATGAGAGACTATCCAACATTACACTTAGACATAAATTACAGTAAAGTAAGAAAGGATATGGATTTAAATGAACATGAGAGACTATCCAACATTACACTTAGACATAAATTACAGTAAAGTAAGAAAGGATATGGATTTAAATGAACATGAGAGACTATCCAACATTACACTTAGACATAAATTAAAGTAAAGTAAGAAAGGATATCGATTTAAATGAACATGAGAGACTATCCAACATTACACTTAGACACAAATTGAAATTAGAAAGGATATGGATTTAAATGAACATGAGAGACTATCCAACATTACACGTAGACATAAATTCAAGTAAAGTAAGAAAGGATATGGATGTAAATGAATATGAGAGACTATCCAACATTACACTTAGACACAAATTAAAGTAAAGTAAGATAGGATATGGATTTAAATGAACATGAGAGACTATCCAACATTACACTTAGACATAAATTAAAGTAAAGTAAGAAAGGATATGGATTTAAATGAACATGAGAGACTATCCAACATTACACGTAGACATAAATTAAAGTAAAGTAAGAAAGGATATGGATTTAAATGAACAAGAGAGACTATCCAACATTACACTTAGACACAAATTAAAATAAGAAAGGATATGGATTTAAATGAACAAGAGAGACTATCCAACATTACACTTAAGACACAAATTAAAATAAGAAAGGATATGGATTTATATGAACATGAGAGACTATCCAACATTACACTTAGACACAAATTAAAGTAAAGTAAGAAAGGATATGGATGTAAATGAACATGAGAGACTATCCAACATTACACTTAGACATGAATTAAAGTAAAGTAAGAAAGGATATGGATTTAAATGAACATGAGAGACTATCCAACATTACACTTAGACATAAATTAAAGTAAAGTAAGAAAGGATATGGATTTAAATGAACATGAGAGACTATCCAACATTACACTTAGACACAAATTAAAATAAGAAAGGATATGGATTTAAATGAACATGAGAGACTATCCAACATTACACTTAGACATAAATTAAAATAAAGTAAGAAAGGATATGGATTTAAATGAACAAGAGAGACTATCCAACATTACACTTAGACACAAATTAAAATAAGAAAGGATATGGATTTAAATGAACATGAGAGACTATCCAACATTACACTTAGACATGAATTAAAGTAAAGTAAGAAAGGATATGGATTTAAATGAACATGAGAGACTATCCAACATTACACTTAGACATAAATTAAAGTAAAGTAAGAAAGGATATGGATTTAAATGAACATGAGAGACTATCCAACATTACACTTAGACACAAATTGAAATAAGAAAGGATATGGATTTAAATGAACATGAGAGACTATCCAACATTACACTTAGACATGAATTAAGGTAAAGTAAGAAAGGATATGGATTTAAATGAACATGAGAGACTATCCAACATTACACGTAGACATAAATTAAAGTAAAGTAAGAAAGGATATGGATTTAAATGAACATGAGAGACTATCCAACATTACACTTAGACACAAATTAAAATAAGAAAGGATATGGATTTAAATGAACATGAGAGACTATCCAACATTACACTTAGACATAAATTAAAATAAAGTAAGAAAGGATATGGATTTAAATGAACAAGAGAGACTATCCAACATTACACTTAGACACAAATTAAAATAAGAAAGGATATGGATTTAAATGAACATGAGAGACTATCCAACATTACACTTAGACATGAATTAAAGTAAAGTAAGAAGGGATATGGATTTAAATGAACATGAGAGACTATCCAACATTTCACTCAGACACAAAATAAAGTAAAGTAAGAAAGGATATGGATTTAAATGAACATGAGAGACTATCCAACATTACACTGAGACATGAATTAAAGTAAAGTAAGAAAGGATATGGATTTAAATGAACATGAGAGACTATCCAACATTTCATTCAGACACAAAATAAAGTAAAGGAACAGCATTTTTATTGCTATTCTACATTTCACAGTCACAGTAAGGTCTTCAACAACTAGAATAACTCGTACCATAAAATGAGTGTGAAACGGCACCTAGTCGTACTATTTTCTTTCTTGAAATGTTATTCCCAGATGTGAAAATAAAATTCGGGTGAAGTAATCTTACTAATACCGTTATCATTGTGTCTGACATCACATTACGAGGTTACAACTACAGACAAAAAACAAACAGAGGGCTGACCCATCATGTAAATAGTCAGAAAACTAGACAGTTTAATATAGTGTGGACTGGGCTGACTCATCATGTAAATAGTCAGAAAACTAGACAGTTTAATATAGTGTGGACTACTAGACAGTTTAATATAGTGTGGACTACTAGACAGTTTAATATAGTGTGGACTACTTGACAGTTTAATATAGTGTGGACTACTAGACAGTTTAATATAGTGTGGACTACTAGACAGTTTAATATAGTGTGGACTACTAGACAGTTTAATATAGTGTGGACTACTAGACAGTTTAATATAGTGTGGACTACTAGACAGCTTAATTTAGTGTGGACTGGGCTGGCTAATTGGATGGACTGTATATATGTTTTAGAGAAAAAAATACATTTAAAAATTGAAAGTTGAAAGAGTGTGAAAATTAAACTCTCTATCATGCTCTATTCCCTTTCTGTTACATTGTATAATTGGATTAGTTACAGTAAGGACTGTAATGTTACATTGTATAATTGGATTAGTTACAGTAAGGACTGTAATGTTACATTGTATAATTGGATTAGTTACAGAAAGGACTGTAATGTTACATTGTATAATTGGATTAGTTACAGGAAGGACTGTAATGTTACATTGTATAATTGGATTAGTTACAGTAAGGACTGTAATGTTACATTGTATAATTGGATTAGTTACAGTAAGGACTGTAATGTTACATTGTATAATTGGATTAGTTACAGTAAGGACTGTAATGTTACATTGTATAATTGGATTAGTTACAGTAAGGACTGTAATGTTACATTGTATAATTGGATTAGTTACAGAAAGGACTGTAATGTTACATTGTATAATTGGATTAGTTACAGAAAGGACTGTAATGTTACATTGTATAATTGGATTAGTTACAGGAAGGACTGTAATGTTACATTGTATAATTGGATTAGTTACAGTAAGGACTGTAATGTTACATTGTATAATTGGATTAGTTACAGTAAGGACTGTAATGTTACATTGTATAATTGGATTAGTTACAGTAAGGACTGTAATGTTACATTGTATAATTGGATTAGTTACAGTAAGGACTGTAATGTTACATTGTATAATTGGATTAGTTACAGTAAGGACTGTAATGTTACATTGTATAATTGGATTAGTTACAGAAAGGACTGTAATGTTACATTGTATAATTGGATTAGTTACAGAAAGGACTGTAATGTTACATTGTATAATTGGATTAGTTACAGGAAGGACTGTAATGTTACATTGTATAATTGGATTAGTTACAGTAAGGACTGTAATGTTACATTGTATAATTGGATTAGTTACAGGAAGGACTGTAATGTTACATTGTATAATTGGATTAGTTACAGTAAGGACTGTAATGTTACATTGTATAATTGGATTAGTTACAGTAAGGACTGTAATGTTACATTGTATAATTGGATTAGTTACAGTAAGGACTGTAATGTTACATTGTATAATTGGATTAGTTACAGAAAGGACTGTAATGTTACATTGTATAATTGGATTAGTTACAGGAAGGACTGTAATGTTACATTGTATAATTGGATTAGTTACAGTAAGGACTGTAATGTTACATTGTATAATTGGATTAGTTACAGGAAGGACTGTAATGTTACATTGTATAATTGGATTAGTTACAGGAAGGACTGTAATGTTACATTGTATAATTGGATTAGTTACAGTAAGGACTGTAATGTTACATTGTATAATTGGATTAGTTACAGTAAGGACTGTAATGTTACATTGTATAATTGGATTAGTTACAGGAAGGACTGTAATGTTACATTGTATAATTGGATTAGTTACAGGAAGGACTGTAATGTTACATTGTATAATTGGATTAGTTACAGTAAGGACTGTAATGTTACATTGTATAATTGGATTAGTTACAGGAAGGACTGTAATGTTACATTGTATAATTGGATTAGTTACAGGAAGGACTGTAATGTTGCATTGTATAATTGGATTAGTTACAGGAAGGACTGTAATGTTACATTGTATAATTGGATTAGTTACAGGAAGGACTGTAATGTTACATTGTATAATTGGATTAGTTACAGTAAGGACTGTAATGTTACATTGTATAATTGGATTAGTTACAGTAAGGACTGTAATGTTACATTGTATAATTGGATTAGTTACAGGAAGGACTGTAATGTTACATTGTATAATTGGATTAGTTACAGGAAGGACTGTAATGTTACATTGTATAATTGGATTAGTTACAGTAAGGACTGTAATGTTACATTGTACAATTGGATTAGTTACAGGAAGGACTGTAATGTTACATTGTATAATTGGATTAGTTACAGTAAGGACTGTAATGTTACATTGTATAATTGGATTAGTTACAGTAAGGACTGTAATGTTACATTGTATAATTGGATTAGTTACAGGAAGGACTGTAATGTTACATTGTATAATTGGATTAGTTACAGTAAAGACTGTAATGTTGCATTGTATAATTGGATTAGTTACAGAAAGGACTGTAATGTTACATTGTATAAT
Organism: Bathymodiolus septemdierum; assembly: GCA_963383655.1. Classification (NCBI taxonomy): domain Eukaryota; kingdom Metazoa; phylum Mollusca; class Bivalvia; order Mytilida; family Modiolidae; genus Bathymodiolus; species Bathymodiolus septemdierum. Next base: position 112,747,375 of record OY726519.1, read on the forward strand.
TGGATTAGTTACAGGAAGGACTGTAATGTTACATTGTATAATTGGATTAGTTACAGTAAGGACTGTAATGTTACATTGTATAATTGGATTAGTTACAGGAAGGACTGTAATGTTACATTGTATAATTGGATTAGTTACAGGAAGGACTGTAATGTTACATTGTATAATTGGATTAGTTACAGGAAGGACTGTAATGTTACATTGTATAATTGGATTAGTTACAGTAAGGACTGTAATGTTACATTGTATAATTGGATTAGTTACAGTAAGGACTGTAATAGGTCCTAAGCATAGAATTGTAATGTTCTGTAACAGTATATTTGTGTTTTTTCTCTTCAGATTTTATAAAGGAGTTTAAAGAACTTAACAAACAATGTGCCAGTTTAATTGTAATTTACCCAGAATTCCACATATCAGAAAGCCTTAATCACCAGATTACCATAGGGAAGCAAAATATTAAACCATATCATGTGTCAGCCTTAGTACCACAGGATCGTCAAAAACGTTGTGAGACTGATCCTAGCTTTAAGCATTTAGGATTGAAACAATTCTTATATGGCAATAATGTACTTGATCAGTTGTCATGGCGATTGCCAAAGTTAAGACAGTCGAAGATAGGAAGGAATTACACTATTCAAAAAACAAATTCTTGGTGCTAAGAAATGTAGCATTCCATATAGTCATATTTTAACCCAGTGTGGCAAAGTCCATGAGACCCTTTAAAATCACTTGTGGTAGTTGTTTATACAGTGGAACCTGTCTAATCTGACACACCAAGGGACCAGGGAAATGTGTCAGATTGTACAGGATGTCAGAACCTGTCTAATCTGACACACCAAGGGACCAGGGAAATGTGTCAGATTGTACAGGATGTCAGAACCTGTCTAATCTGACACACCAAGAGACCAGGGAAATGTGTCAGATTGTACAGGATGTCAGAATACTCAGGTTTTATTTTAGTTATCAGAAATCTTATTTATTGCCAAAGGCAATGTGAGCTTTTACCATCACTTGGCGCCCGTCGTCTGTTAACTTTTCACATTTTAATCTTCTCCTATGAATCCCCTTATGAAGTGAACTGAAACTTGGTAGGAAGCATCTATGGAAGGTCCTCTATAAAGATTGCTCATTTCGTCCCGATCCATTCACAAACATGGCCGGCACAAGCAATTCTCGTTTGTGATTGGTTGATTTCTAAAAAAATCTTCTCCCCTGAGACCGCTTGACCAAATGAACCGAACCTTGATAGGAAGCATCTATGGAAGGTCCTCTATAAAGATTGCTCATTTCGTCCCGATCCGTTAACAACCATGGCTGCCACAGGCAATTCTTGTTTCTGATTGGTTGATTTCTATAAAAAAATCTTCTCTGAAACCACTTGGCCAAATGAACCGAAACTTGGTAGGAAGCATCTGTGGAAGGTCCTCTATAAAGATTGCTAATTTCATCCTGATCCGTCAACAAACATGGCGACCACAGGAAATTCTTGTTTCTGATTGGTCGATTTCTAAAAAAATCTTCTTCTCTGAAATCGCTTGGCCAAATGAACTCACACTTGGTAGAACTCACACTTGGTAGGTTGCATCTATGGAAGGTCCTCTATAAAGATTGCTAATATTGTCCCAATCCATTCACAAACATGGCCACCACAGGCCATTCTTGTTTCTGATTGGTTGATTTCTAAAAAATCTTCTCCTCTGAAACCGAGTAACCAAAAGAACTGAAATTTGGTAGGAAGCACCTATGGAAGGTTCTGTATAAAGTTTCCTCAAAACAGAATGAAAGGTGAGCGACACAGGCTCAGTCCACTGAGCCTCTAGTTATGTACAGAATGAATTTTTATTTTAATTTATGAGATTGATTGGTCAGCTTTTTTTTTATATACCAGATTGGCCTGAGTGGTGCTTTAGAAATATCTTTTCAACATTTTATTATATGAGGACCTCATTGTAGATTTATTTTTTTATTACAGATACTGAATCTTATTTTTTTTTTCATGTATTATTTATCTACTTACTATTTGTATTATTCATGTGTAATCAGATTTTTATGACAATTATTTTATTTTACATGTACACCGTGACAGACACTTAAGGGAACTCTTTTTTCTGTTATCCTGTGTTACATGTCTTGTGTAGAGCATTTCTGTTACATTTAACCATGTGATCAACATTTTCATTTTAATTTATTAAGACTAAGGTTAATCCCCTCAGGCATAGGAAACCTTAGCCGAATTTGGCTATCCTGTTTAGGCTCTTTTGGCTATCCTGTTTAGGCTCTTTTAGCTATCCTGTTTAGGCTCTTTTGGCTATCCTGTTTAGGCTCTTTTGGCTATCCTGTTTAGGCTCTTTTGGCTATCCTGTTTAGGCTCTTTTGGCTCTCCTGTTTAGGCTCTTTTAGCTATCCTGTTTAGGCTCTTTTGGCTATCCTGTTTAGGCTCTTTTGGCTATCCTGTTTAGGCTCTTTTGGCTATCCTGTTTAGGCTCTTTTGGCTATCCTGTTTAGGCTCTTTGGTTTTCTTGCCCCAAATTGTTTTAAAAACTTTTCCGATCTTTTGACCATGTGCATAACTGATGAAGGTTATTTCTTACAAAGACAAAATGGCATAATTTCATACAATCTATTTCCACTAATACATTCAGTACATTGGCTAGTAAAGACATATGCCTGCATTCACTCTCGTTATATTTATCTGGATCAACAGGTTTGTTTATCAAGTGCAAGAAGAGTATATTTTATAATAAAATTAAATATGCCTGTATACATATAAATGTAGCTACACATATATACCATGAAATTATATTATAAAACCTGGGTCTTGCATATTTTGTATATCAATCGAATTGTCTATATACATATACTTTTTGTAGTTACATACCATGAAAATATATTATAAAACATCTTTTTTACATGATTTGTATATCAAGACAATAAAATATTTATTTTTAAATGCATAATTTTTTGCTTTAATATATGCATTTTTTATGATGATTCCAAGCCATTGGAGATGCAGTGTTCTAAATGGGACAATGTTTAAGTAAAGTTTGGAGATACAGTGTTCTAAATGGGACAATGTTTAAGTAAAGTTTGGAGATACAGTGTTCTAAATGGGACAATGTTTAAGTAAAGTTTGGAGATGCAGTGTTCTAAATGGGACAATGTTTAAGTAAAGTTTGGAGGTGCAGTGTTCTAAATGGGACAATGTTTAAGTAAAGTTTGGAGATACAGTGTTCTAAATGGGACAATGTTTAAGTAAAGTTTGGAGATGCAGTGTTCTAAATGGGACAATGTTTAAGTAAAGTTTGGAGGTGCAGTGTTCTAAATGGGACAATGTTTAAGTAAAGTTTGGAGATGCAGTGTTCTAAATGGGACAATGTTTAAGTAAAGTTTGGAGATGCAGTGTTCTAAATGGGACAATGTTTAAGTAAAGTTTGGAGATGCAGTGTTCTAAATGGGACAATGTTTAAGTAAAGTTTGGAGATGCAATGTTCTAAATGGGACAATGTTTAAGTAAAGTTTGGAGATGCAATGTTCTAAATGGGACAATGTTTAAGTAAAGTTTGGAGATACAGTGTTCTAAATGGGACAATGTTTAAGTAAAGTTTGGAGATACAGTGTTCTAAATGGGACAATGTTTAAGTAAAGTTTGGAGATGCAGTGTTCTAAATGGGACAATGTTTAAGTAAAGTTTGGAGATGCAGTGTTCTAAATGGGACAATGTTTAAGTAAAGTTTGGAGATGCAGTGTTCTAAATGGGACAATGTTTAAGTAAAGTTTGGAGATGCAGTGTTCTAAATGGGACAATGTTTAAGTAAAGTTGGAGATGCAATGTTCTAAATGGGACAATGTTTAAGTAAAGTTTGGAGATGCAGTGTTCTAAATGGGACAATGTTTAAGTAAAGTTTGGAGATGCAGTGTTCTAAATGGGACAATGTTTAAGTAAAGTTTGGAGATGCAGTGTTCTAAATGGGACAATGTTTAAGTAAAGTTTGGAGATGCAGTGTTCTAAATGGGACAATGTTTAAGTAAAGTTTGGAGATGCAGTGTTCTAAATGGGACAATGTTTAAGTAAAGTTTGGAGATGCAGTGTTCTAAATGGGACAATGTTTAAGTAAAGTTTGGAGATGCAATGTTCTAAATGGGACAATGTTTAAGTAAAGTTTGGAGATGCAATGTTCTAAATGGGACAATGTTTAAGTAAAGTTTGGAGATGCAATGTTCTAAATGGGACAATGTTTAAGTAAAGTTTGGAGATGCAATGTTCTAAATGGGACAATGTTTAAGTAAAGTTTGGAGATGCAGTGTTCTAAATGGGACAATGTTTAAGTAAAGTTTGGAGATGCAGTGTTCTAAATGGGACAATGTTTAAGTAAAGTTTGGAGATGCAGTGTTCTAAATGGGACAATGTTTAAGTAAAGTTTGGAGATGCAGTGTTCTAAATGGGACAATGTTTAAGTAAAGTTTGGAGATGCAGTGTTCTAAATGGGACAATGTTTAAGTAAAGTTTGGAGATGCAATGTTCTAAATGGGACAATGTTTAAGTAAAGTTTGGAGATGCAATGTTCTAAATGGGACAATGTTTAAGTAAAGTTTGGAGATACAGTGTTCTAAATGGGACAATGTTTAAGTAAAGTTTGGAGATACAGTGTTCTAAATGGGACAATGTTTAAGTAAAGTTTGGAGATGCAGTGTTCTAAATGGGACAATGTTTAAGTAAAGTTTGGAGATGCAGTGTTCTAAATGGGACAATGTTTAAGTAAAGTTTGGAGATGCAATGTTCTAAATGGGACAATGTTTAAGTAAAGTTTGGAGATGCAGTGTTCTAAATGGGACAATGTTTAAGTAAAGTTTGGAGATGCAGTGTTCTAAATGGGACAATGTTTAAGTAAAGTTTGGAGATGCAGTGTTCTAAATGGGACAATGTTTAAGTAAAGTTTGGAGATGCAGTGTTCTAAATGGGACAATGTTTAAGTAAAGTTTGGAGATGCAGTGTTCTAAATGGGACAATGTTTAAGTAAAGTTTGGAGATGCAGTGTTCTAAATGGGACAATGTTTAAGTAAAGTTTGGAGATGCAATGTTCTAAATGGGACAATGTTTAAGTAAAGTTTGGAGATACAGTGTTCTAAATGGGACAATGTTTAAGTAAAGTTTGGAGATACAGTGTTCTAAATGGGACAATGTTTAAGTAAAGTTTGGAGATGCAGTGTTCTAAATGGGACAATGTTTAAGTAAAGTTTGGAGATGCAGTGTTCTAAATGAGACAATGTTTAAGTAAAGTTTGGAGATGCAGTGTTCTAAATGGGACAATGTTTAAGTAAAGTTTGGAGATGCAGTGTTCTAAATGGGACAATGTTTTAGTAAAGTTTGGAGATGCAGTGTTCTAAATGGGACAATGTTTAAGTAAAGTTTGGAGATGCAGTGTTCTAAATGGGACAATGTTTAAGTAAAGTTTGGAGATACAGTGTTCTAAATGGGACAATGTTTAAGTAAAGTTTGGAGATGCAGTGTTCTAAATGGGACAATGTTTAAGTAAAGTTTGGAGATGCAGTGTTCTAAATGGGACAATGTTTAAGTAAAGTTTGGAGATGCAGTGTTCTAAATGGGACAATGTTTAAGTAAAGTTTGGAGATGCAATGTTCTAAATGGGACAATGTTTAAGTAAAGTTTGGAGATGCAGTGTTCTAAATGGGACAATGTTTAAGTAAAGTTTGGAGATGCAGTGTTCTAAATGGGACAATGTTTAAGTAAAGTTTGGAGATGCAGTGTTCTAAATGGGACAATGTTTAAGTAAAGTTTGGAGATGCAATATTCTAAATGGGACAATGTTTAAGTAAAGTTTGGAGATACAGTGTTCTAAATGGGACAATGTTTAAGTAAAGTTTGGAGATACAGTGTTCTAAATGGGACAATGTTTAAGTAAAGTTTGGAGATACAGTGTTCTAAATTGGACAATGTTTAAGTAAAGTTTGGAGGTGCAGTGTTCTAAATGGGACAATGTTTAAGTAAAGTTTGGAGATGCAGTGTTCTAAATGGGACAATGTTTAAGTAAAGTTTGGAGGTGCAGTGTTCTAAATGGGACAATGTTTAAGTAAAGTTTGGAGATGCAGTGTTCTAAATGGGACAATGTTTAAGTAAAGTTTGGAGATGCAGTGTTCTAAATGGGACAATGTTTAAGTAAAGTTTGGAGATGCAGTGTTCTAAATGGGACAATGTTTAAGTAAAGTTTGGAGATGCAATGTTCTAAATGGGACAATGTTTAAGTAAAGTTTGGAGATACAGTGTTCTAAATGGGACAATGTTTAAGTAAAGTTTGGAGATGCAGTGTTCTAAATGGGACAATGTTTAAGTAAAGTTTGGAGATGCAGTGTTCTAAATGGGACAATGTTTAAGTAAAGTTTGGAGATGCAGTGTTCTAAATGGGACAATGTTTAAGTAAAGTTTGGAGATGCAGTGTTCTAAATGGGACAATGTTTAAGTAAAGTTTGGAGATGCAGTGTTCTAAATGGGACAATGTTTAAGTAAAGTTTGGAGATGCAATGTTCTAAATGGGACAATGTTTAAGTAAAGTTTGGAGATGCAATGTTCTAAATGGGACAATGTTTAAGTAAAGTTTGGAGATGCAGTGTTCTAAATGGGACAATGTTTAAGTAAAGTTTGGAGATGCAGTGTTCTAAATGGGACAATGTTTAAGTAAAGTTTGGAGATGCAGTGTTCTAAATGGGACAATGTTTAAGTAAAGTTTGGAGATGCAGTGTTCTAAATGAGACAATGTTTAAGTAAAGTTTGGAGATGCAGTGTTCTAAATGGGACAATGTTTAAGTAAAGTTTGGAGATGCAGTGTTCTAAATGGGACAATGTTTAAGTAAAGTTTGGAGATACAGTGTTCTAAATGGGACAATGTTTAAGTAAAGTTTGGAGATGCAGTGTTCTAAATGGGACAATGTTTAAGTAAAGTTTGGAGATGCAGTGTTCTAAATGAGACAATGTTTAAGTAAAGTTTGGAGATGCAGTGTTCTAAATGGGACAATGTTTAAGTAAAGTTTGGAGATGCAGTGTTCTAAATGGGACAATGTTTAAGTAAAGTTTGGAGATACAGTGTTCTAAATGGGACAATGTTTAAGTAAAGTTTGGAGATGCAATGTTCTAAATGGGACAATGTTTAAGTAAAGTTTGGAGATGCAGTGTTCTAAATGGGACAATGTTTAAGTAAAGTTTGGAGATGCAATGTTCTAAATGGGACAATGTTTAAGTAAAGTTTGGAGATGCAGTGTTCTAAATGGGACAATGTTTAAGTAAAGTTTGGAGATGCAGTGTTCTAAATGGGACAATGTTTAAGTAAAGTTTGGAGATGCAGTGTTCTAAATGGGACAATGTTTAAGTAAAGTTTGGAGATGCAATGTTCTAAATGGGACAATGTTTAAGTAAAGTTTGGAGATGCAGTGTTCTAAATGGGACAATGTTTAAGTAAAGTTTGGAGATGCAGTGTTCTAAATGGGACAATGTTTAAGTAAAGTTTGGAGATGCAGTGTTCTAAATGGGACAATGTTTAAGTAAAGTTTGGAGATGCAATGTTCTAAATGGGACAATGTTTAAGTAAAGTTTGGAGATGCAGTGTTCTAAATGGGACAATGTTTAAGTAAAGTTTGGAGATGCAGTGTTCTAAATGGGACAATGTTTAAGTAAAGTTTGGAGATGCAGTGTTCTAAATGGGACAATGTTTAAGTAAAGTTTGGAGATGCAATGTTCTAAATGGGACAATGTTTAAGTAAAGTTTGGAGATGCAGTGTTCTAAATGGGACAATGTTTAAGTAAAGTTTGGAGATGCAGTGTTCTAAATGAGACAATGTTTAAGTAAAGTTTGGAGATGCAGTGTTCTAAATGGGACAATGTTTAAGTAAAGTTTGGAGATGCAGTGTTCTAAATGGGACAATGTTTAAGTAAAGTTTGGAGATGCAATGTTCTAAATGGGACAATGTTTAAGTAAAGTTTGGAGATACAGTGTTCTAAATGGGACAATGTTTAAGTAAAGTTTGGAGATACAGTGTTCTAAATGGGACAATGTTTAAGTAAAGTTTGGAGATGCAGTGTTCTAAATGGGACAATGTTTAAGTAAAGTTTGGAGATGCAGTGTTCTAAATGGGACAATGTTTAAGTAAAGTTTGGAGATGCAGTGTTCTAAATGGGACAATGTTTAAGTAAAGTTTGGAGATGCAGTGTTCTAAATGGGACAATGTTTAAGTAAAGTTTGGAGATGCAGTGTTCTAAATGGGACAATGTTTAAGTAAAGTTTGGAGATGCAATGTTCTAAATGGGACAATGTTTAAGTAAAGTTTGGAGATACCAAATTCATCATCAGCAGCTGTTAATCAAAGAGGAAGGAACAATGGCCACAGCTGTTAATCAAAGAGGAAGGGACAATGGCCAAAGGATAAAAGGACAAAAAGACAAACAATAGTTCACAAAACACTACACAGAAAACTAAAGATTGAGCAACATGAATGCCTCTAAAACGGGTGGTTAATTTGGGTACTCTGAAAAGATAATAACACACACCCAGCGCCACCCACTGTGTTACTCATTTCAAACCTGTCATGAATGAAGAAAAAGGGTGGGATTGTATTAGCATTTGGGAGATTCAAAATTATTAGGGACAGCGGCTTTTTTGTAATCAGCTATATATATATATTACACACCATTGATACACTACAGTACCAATCACTTAGCCTTATGTCCAGCACCCTAGACCACTTGGCCACATTAAAATATAGCTTAAATAGTCAAAGTGTTACCTTGTCTCTTGATGCAAATCTAGGGTTAGAGGTAAGACATGTCTTTAAGCATGTGTAGATGGTACCTAAATATACATATATATTTATTTTTTTAATTTGACAGCAATCTAACTTTTTAATGTATTACATAGAATGACAAAGAATTCATCATACAGACATGCATATGTGTGTGTGTGTTGCCATTGAAACATGTACATGGTATTTTCAGTCTAAAATTATTGAATTTAAGCATTTTGTCTGGGTGCCATTGCAACCCTCCCCCCCCCTTTTTTTATAATTTTTTTTATAGTATATCATCATTTTTTATTCTCCCACAGCAACCATTCCTCTTACAGCTACCAATATCTTCATTTGCCAATTTTTGCTGTTCTATCTAGATTTATCAGTTGTGGTTGAATACCAATTGTTATATTGATTCTACTATCTTGTCTTCCCTCTCTACTGTAAACGGCCAATATTTAGGGATTTCAAAGATGGACATAAGAAATGTAACTTCAAAATGATTGTGGTCTTTTTTCCATTAACAGAGAGGTCAGTCTGAAAATTCTTTCTTGACAAAATCGTAACTTACACAAGTCCAACATGCTGTTAACGGGACAGTGTAGAAGCCGGGAAGGTGGCGGTGAATAACGCCACACGTGTCTGACATTAGTGAATCTGTTTGTACATATCGGACATACCCTTACCTTTTCCTTCATTGGAAATGTTCTTTTTTTCGGTGTTCTTCTTTTTTTCTGGAATTTCTTCCACTAACGGACCATAATCTAGTTCTATGTCTTCATCAACCATACTTAAAACTAAATATATGTATATCTAATTATATTAATAAAACTAATATAACTGCAAGTACAAGTATTTATTATGTATAATTACTATCTTATTAAATTCTACAAAATATAATCTTGCAGGTATCACGGGGCGTGTTCCTGTGGCTGTTTCATTGTTATTATCTGCGAAAGGTCACTGCAATTATAAATGAAAGTACTATCTAATTAGTTCTTATTACTGGTGCTTGATACTCATTTTCTGGAATTTCAATACTTGTCTTTTTTATATTTTCAAATTTTTGTTCCCTAAAATAAACTTTTATTTTTTTCTTGACTTGTTTTCCAGATTTACTGAATGCGAAGCCACCAGGCCGTTGTCACCAATGTTCTTTCGGAGGTTCTTAGGAAGTGTTATTATTTTTTTCGAAGCGATTTAAAATTCAAGCTGTTGTCCTGGCCTCTGATTTGCTGAGGCGTTTATGATTTCTTCTACAGAACTACGGCATTCCAAATAACCAGACTTGCTAGAAATGTCCCTATAGGGATCCTTAAGACCTGTTGTTACTTTTCGAAACAATTCTGAATCCAAGATGGCTTCCATGGTCACTGATTTGCTGACACTGACATCATCGACTTCTTTCCCATAACAACTGCTTGCTTTAGTCAGCAGAGTTGATAGAAATGTTGTTCTCTCGGGGACTTTCATTAGAATTGTTACTGCTGATATAGCCTCTGAGTGGCTAAAAAAATATGGTCTCTGATAGGCTTAAACAATTTTTACTTCTTTTTTTTAAGAACTACTGTATGGTTGTCAATAAGTTTGTCATTAACGAGTCTTGAAAAAAAGTGTTAAAAAACCAAATCCAAATTCAGAATGCAGCCATAGCCAGTAATTAGCCCAAACGCTATCGACTATGGAATATCGGTTGAAAAGAACATAGTCACATAAAGCCAAAACTTTAAGAAATAATGTATGTGTAGGTAAATTTGATAAAAAAACATTATTCAAGCATTACAATAAAAGTTTTATAAATGCTTCGCTGTAGAGAATTACAGGAATGTAAGAGACCTGAAGAATGTCCCGCAGAGTTGGTTATATTTCACAGGTGAGAATTGTAGCACATGGACCTTTGTAAAAATGGACATTGTCTATGATTACTTCCAACACTTTTATGAGGAGTAATTACGAATCATTCACTACCACATATTATAGTGGAATAAAGTTAAAATTAAACTATTCAGATAATTGAGTATTGGGACAATATTAATCTAATCACAAAGAAAATTCTGAAATCTTGAGATTTTTTATTTTGTACCATAATTTCGTAGAAAACAACTAATAGGCAAATATGTTATTACCAATTGTGTAAGTAAGGCATATCATTTCTGTCGGCGTCACATTTTTGTTTATCCTAATTTTACTAGTTTTTTTTTTAATAATGAATGACTTCATCAAACCTTCATATATATAATTTCATGAAACTTGGACAGAAGATTCTTTGTGTCAAAATATTATTCGTATACAACAAATTTGGAAAAGAACTATTTTTCCGTTTCCGCAGAGAATTTGGACTTTTTGTATCCGATTAACCGAACGGAAACCCTTAAGAAACACCTACTATATGTACATCATTAGTAATACATTATCTTGATCTGTTAGCTACGGTCGTTATCTTAATATAATAATTCGATCTTCCCATTTGTTTGTTCGTTATCACGGTTTGTCAGACATCAGATACTGTATCAATATTATTTACATAATGTCAATGATAAGAAAAAAATCAATAGTAACATAAAAAAATAAGACACTTCCTATGCAACAATGTAAACAAATAGGTTTCTTTTTTCGTGAACGGATTTCGCTTTGCAATATATTGCAGTGTTGATTTTTTTAAAAATCTTATCCAGTTTTTTTCCAAGTGATTAAATCATATTCCGTTGTGATCATGCCTATAAGTAACTAAATAATATGACAATATTAAGAGATTATTACATGACATTTTCCATATTGGCCCTGGTATTAGTCCGAGACTCCCATATCAATCCCGACAGCGAAGCTGGAGGGCTGATATGGGTCGAGGGTTGATATCAGGGACAATATGGAAAATTTCATGTCATAATCTTTTTATCACATATTTTACGTTGACCTTTTCCAAGCATCGACGAGGGCCCGGGTGGCTCAATGAGTTAGGTAGTTGGATTACCTAGCAACTCATACAAGCCTATCACCAATACGGCGTGAGTTCGCGCCCGGCTTTGTAAATTACAAAAAAGGGTGCACTCGACTCGCAACCGCAAGTGATAAAGTTTACCAGTTGCTTGCCCATGGTTGGTGATTCTGTCCGGCTTCTTCTACCACTAAATCTGGTCGTCATGGTATAGCTGAAATATTGCTGAAAAGTGGCGTTAAACACCACAAATCAAATCAAGCATTGACTTTTATATTGCGAAAAAGATCTTTGAACAGACAAATTGCGAAAATAAATCCTTAAGAGGGTTGCCTTTGTTCAACTTGCAAATCTATTTGTTTCGAGTTCTGGTTTCAAATATATACCAAACAATGTAGATCTGTACAATGACGTTAGAAACTGTAAAATGAATCTACCCAAGAAGTTGACATTTAAATGGAAATTCCTATTTAACACGACGTATACATTTGAGCTATTCCGTTTCAATGTTTATTTAAACTTTATTCCAATATGTTGAAATGTGTTGATTGAAATACAACTACTTATCTTTCCATGTACTTTGAGACCACTGCGCAGATACCGGAAGTTGAATTCGGGGGCAAATACGGATATTTACTCTGAGGGCAAATAACAAGCACTGACTTCAGGCTATTATTGAACATGCAAAAACGAACATATTGCAACAAAATAAGTGATAAAGACCCTTTTCGTATCTTTCCCGGCTTAAAACTTATTGACCAATCAGCAACTTTCCACTTTATTTCCGGTGAAATAATCACGTGACGAAGTTCCCGCAATCTTCAAAATCGAAAACAAAAGCAAATGGAAGATACACGACACAGCTAAACCTGATGTAGAAACAGACATTTTCGTGTTTAAAGTCATAGGTTGGTAATTAAACCATCAATAAAATACATCATGACATTCTGTACAGATCCTCGGAAATACACAGTCGCATTAAAAAAACGGTCACCAGACGTAGTCACGTTTATTAATCTGTCATGAATACATGATGAAACAACTTTGAGTTTGAAAAATGAACACTTTTAACTGTATTAATGATTCATTCATAACAAGCCAGTTCATGTAGTATAAATATACTACCCTTATATAACCATATATCTAGAATCAAACTATGCCTGTATTCAATAATAGAATAAAGCCATTAAAGGACAATAATTGGTGCTCATTCTGTATCAGGAGAGAGAGAGATCTAGGTACCGGGTCATTTTATAATTTTGTTATCTGCTTATTGTTTCATTATTTTAGATAATTCAATATGGCACAGTTCAATTTTGAAAACATGGTTACAGAATTGACTAGGTTAGATGGGCATATACAGGATGGTCCACTAATGAGATGGCAGAGAAAAGCTGCTGAATCTGGACTTAAATCTGTATCCCGTGATAAAAGTAAGTAGACAAAATTGACAGGTTCCTCAAACTTGACGATAAAATAAATAATTTACCAATTTAGAAAAAATCTTTCTTTGTTGTTCTACATTTAATCAGAATAGATAGAAAAAACTTACTGATAGAACTAGAAGACAAATATTCAAGAATCTGCACTAACAGTTGCTGAAGGGGGCTAAAATTTAGAATGGGCAGGTCCTAATCATCCAGATGGGAACCGAAAATTCTGGAAGCAATATCGGAAATTGCCAGGCCAGTATTGTAAATCAAAATGACCAGCAAGTTAACAACTGGACCTCATTTTTCTGTATCAACTAAGATTAAAAAAACAATGTCTCAATAATAGTAAACATTTGATGGTCCTTGTGTAAAAAAAGGTTTCACTACTTGAAAGATGGAGCACAAATTATTTACTACTAATGATGATATTGAATATGAATTGTACTTTTAGGTGTCCTTTTATCACCACGGAGACCAAAGTCAGCTAGGACACCTGGAAAGACTCCAAAGACACCTACTGCCAAAATGACACAAACTCCTCACAAGACTCCAGGAAAACAGCTAGGCAAATCGTCATCTAAGACACCTAGCAAGACACCAGGGAAATCACAACCAACTCAAAATCAAAGTGATAGGTTTGTGTTACTTATGTTTTGAGAGATTTTAAGACATCCTCCTGTTTTTGATTTCTCTTCATTTTCTTTCTTTCAAAGCAATGTAGACATGTTAGCAGATGTCCAATACTTTTTACTATTTTGACACAGTTTGCAAGTCAATTTTCCATCATGAAAATTATTTTTATGCCCCCATCAGTTGCTTTCTGTTCAATTATCAGTGTTTTCATTAAGATTTGACAGAATAGATGGAAATTGGAGTGAAGGACAACCCAGTGTTGTACTGCATGAGAGTCATCAGTTGAGGATTTCATCACAATCCGAATCTCCTGGGGGTGGAGGCTCAGGGCAGGGGTCCGAGTGTAACTGAAAATGACAATATTTGAACTGAAAAATGACTTTTTCTTCAGACCCGATTAGGAGATTTTTTACTGGTCTCCCAGCCACACATTTGTGCTAATGGGTAAAAATAACACAATTACATCTGGTAATCATGATTCTCATCACAAAATATTTATCATCCAAGCCTGATAAATGCAAGTTTGAAACAAACAAAGGAAACTTCGTCAATGATGTCGTGATGTAGCCGGCCTCAATAACATTTTATTTATTATGAATAGAATAAAGAATTATTTCTTTTATCAACTGATCTTTCACTCCTGAATTGGGAGTTTAAGCTGATTTTAGTAAGATTTGTTTGTTTTTTTTTACTTCAGATTTATTCCCAGTAGATCCACAACTGACATTGATTTAGGTCACTTTGCTGTGATGAATGAAAACTCAGAGAATGCTGACCCTGAGAGCACTAATGTACAGTATCAACAACACTTGAATGATGCTTTAAGCAAGGGACAGAACCCACATAACACCAAAATCTTATCATTCAGTAACAAGGCTCCTGATGCTCCTGAAGGTTTGTTAATCAATTAAAGATAAAGCCATTTAAATAGTCGATAATGGCCATTTTTTGTTTTCAAATATTTTTTTTTATGAATGCTTGTAAAATCATTATCAAATCACTAGCTAATTACCTATTTGGGGCAATAGATAGAGTAAAGCAGCATTGGATATATAGGGGGAAAACATAGATCAGCTGTCACATTTCTTATATTATACCCCCACTCGTAGAGAGGGGGCTATATTTGGTGATAGCAATAATCATTGATAATCCTTTCTGTAACACTAGAAATTAAAGCTATCATTTGTTTTGTTTATCCATAACACAGTAAACATGTTGATGATTAGTCTTGCTGGAGATTGCTGTGAAGATTTCCTAGATAGACAAATAGATATTTTTAAACCTTATTTTGTAACTCAACGGCAAAAATATTATGGAGAATGGTATTAGATCTTTGCCAATGTCACAAGCCTATACAATTCTGAGCTTAGAGAGCCCTGAAAGTTGATTTTAATTAAACTGAATATTTTTCATCTTATCTCTATAGTTATTTTTAGAACAATTATTTATTTTTAGACAAATGTACAGGGGTTTCAAAGTTTTTTATAATAGGAGGTACTTCTTAAATTTAAGGAGGTACCTAAAAAATTAGGCTGAGGGCCGTAAGGGGTCCAGAGGGCGGAAGCTCCTGAAATCTAGCATTTTGTGGACCAAAAAATGTACTTCAGAGACTGCAAAACATTAAGTGTTTTTGAAAGAAAAATCCCATTAACTTTAGAGTTCAGATTTCACCAAGAGTGAAGACCATGCATAATGCCTGGATTTTTCCCCCCAATTTCTTTATTGAATATTTCAGTTTACAGACTTCAGCCAAGATTATTCATAGATAGTCTGCCATATCTTAAAAAAACCCAAAAGGACCATAAAGAGCTACGGTTCCGCAACTAGACTTGACCAAGCCATTGTTATCAAAGCTTAAACTTCTCAAAATTCTTTTGTTGGCTTTGTCCTTTTCTTTTTCACAATACCTTGGCTTGTGTGTTTTTTTTACTTTATTACCAGTAATTAAACTCATCAAAGACCATTGGCAGGATCAAGACATATAAGTGTCATAATTAATGAAACCAAGGACGTATATAGAATACGTCCTTGATGAAACATATAAATTTAATTTGCAATCATCAATCTTCAATAAAAATTTATATTTTATTAATAGATCAATACAAATATAATTAAACAAAAACAATATATATTGTTACTTTCACGACTTATGTGCAAAAAAAATGTTCGCACTAAAACAATTAGCGGGAAGACATTTATTAACATTTGAATCACAAAAGTTAAATTATTTTGGAAAAAAAGGGGGCCCAGCGTTTTGACATTACAATGTAATTCGTATTTGATCCATGTCCGGTCCTTTTTCAAGATTTCTAGTAATTTTCTATCCCCCTTTTAAAAATGTTTTTCAGCACACTTTCATTTCTGTGAACAACCGCGGTAGGGCCCCATCAAAATATGTAAATAAATTAGCCATAGGTTTTTATTTTTTTATACCGGAAGTTAAACAATATGGACGGAGTTAAGCAACAAGACAGTACGCCCCAGAATGATTCGACCCTGGGTTTTAAATGGATAAAAAAAATCGCACAAAATATTGTGTAGTCATATATTCATAATACATAATGATCATACTTATATTACTGGAGATTACACTAAATTGTGTTTGAACATAATTTGTAATCGGTCATTTTTTTATTTTGAAATGATGTCAGCTTTGTTCCGGTCCGAGTTTTACACAAGGATGAAAAGATATTGGGGGGAAAACATATCTATTTACCACATGCGCAAACTGCTATTTACGATTCTAAGTTAAAGTTATTTTTAAAACAGGGAATATCCCATCAACTTGGTCGTGACGCAGTTGTTCGATTTGAATGCGAGAATTCAGCAATTGACGTGATCATTAATTTTTTATGAAAAATATTCCACAAGCCTATCGACCATCGTACTTGTGATTTTGACCACCGCTAATTTTGGGGGTTCAGTAATTTCTGTCGGTACTATACACGATCTCAGGTGGGTAAAAGTACCGGGTACCAGCCCACTTTGAAACCCCTGAAATGTATCTGAATGATGGTAGAGAGCAGATATCTTGAGTCGTTTCACTTGACTTTTGTGAACTTTTTGTTTTCAGAGCTTATTAAGATGCAATAAATCAAAATCCTTCCAATAATAACCTCATAATTTCTTCTTTTTTTTACACATGGTAGTGGTCTTAATTACATGTATTAAAAAGAAAAAAAGATTGTCACTGTTAAATGTTGATGTCATTGTCAGTGATTAATGAGAATCTATTAATTAATGGATATTTGTATCTTTTATACAGGATATTGTAACAATCTGAAAGTCTTATACAGTTGTGCTGGTAAGACTACACTACCTAAAGGAACTATCCAGAGACTTATCCCTCAACAGCCTGAGAGAATATTAGACGCCCCGGAACTGTTTGATGATTATTGTAAGTTTTATTATACAATTGTGGACTTTTGAGGTGGTCAGTATTTTATTTTTCTTGTCAATATCAGTATCATATTTACCACCTTAGAACTCCATGATTGTTTTATTATATATAGGCCTGTAAAAAAATGACAATTTAATATTTGCCATTTTTTTTCTCAACAATGAAATATCAACAACAAACGGAAATGTCCTTACTGCAGCCTCCATGGCATATCTAGTGTTTAAGGTGTTGCTTTCCATTGATAATTTTTTTTAATACATACTGTAATACACTTGTGAAACATTTTTTTCTGTTCCGTTTCGATGCTTACTTCAACAGATGTGGCCATTGTTCAAGACAGTAGACCCCACTTCTGGAGCAGCAAATTCTCTTAAATATTGAGTGTTTGTCTATATTTTTTTAATGGATTTATGTAGAGGAATATTTCATACACATACACAGTAATGTATGATTAAAATGTTTTGCTGAAATGTATTTACAAAGATTATTCTTTTTAATATAAGGAAGCAAATTTTGGGAATCACAATTTTATTTGCTTTGTTGTTGTTAGTTTTTATACCCTGTTCGACGAGAGTCGGTGGGTATATAGGGATTCTCATGTCTGTCCGTCCGTCACACTTTTGGTTTCCGGATAATAATTAAAGTACCGCTCAACCAAATCTTTTCAAGCTTTCACACATTGCTCACATGATTGCTGTGTACCATAAAATACAGGTTAAGTTTGATTACAATGTATTTCACATTTACCGTTCATGAGTTATTGCCCTTTTTCTCTTGGAAAATAGGGACTTTTTAGGTTTCCGGATGATATTTAAAATATGGCTCAACCAAATCTTTTCAAACTTTAACATAATACTGTGGACCATTAAATACAGGTTAAAAAAAAGTTCGATTACGGTGTATTTCACATTTACCGTTCCTGAGTTGTGTCCCTTTTTCTCTTAGAAAATAGGGACTTTTTAGGTTTCCGAATGATATTTAAAGTACTGCTCAACCAAATCTTTTCAAACTTTTCAAACACAATGCTGTATACCATAAAATACAGGTTAATTTCGATTATGGTGAAATTGACATTTACCGTTCATGAATTATGGCCCTTTTTTTCTTAGAAGATAGGGACTTTAAAGGTTTCTGGATGAAAATAAAAGTAATGCTCAACCAAATCTTTTCAAGCTTAAACAAATGCTGTGGATCATAAAATACAGGTTAAGTTCGATTATGGTTACAGGTAATCTGATTTAAATTAATTTGGCAAGCAATAAAAAGTTTACTACATTGTCAATTACAAGAATTTGTAAATTTTTGATGGCCATGAAATGAATAAGTTGTAAGATAAGTCACAACATGTTTCATTCCTTTCATTGCCTCATTCAAAATTTGGAATGCAGGGGTATCTGTGATCACCAGATCAACTTTCTCTAGTTTGTATGTAGAGTTTATATACATGGTAATGTGAACATTTCAATGAAATATTTGTAATGTTGTTCTAGATGATATCATCATAACACTGATTATAAAACTTCCATTATCACAATGGTACATGCAATATATACATCATGTGTCTGTAGCTAATAAGGAAACACTCAATGTTAGAGACAATTTTATGTACATCTACCTCGACTAACATGCTAATTACTTATCATTTAAAAGCTTCAACTGCTGTCCACGGTGAGGTGAAATACTACCTATGTGATACATTTTAGATGAAGCTTCTCCATAAGTAATAACGACCGCCACAATATTACTGAAATATTGTTGAAAGTGAGGTTAAACACCAATAATATATCAGGGGTTGTCATGGCCGTGATCGTATGATAATTGGATTTAAAACTACCTATGCAATTAGTGCCTATCACCACTGATGATAAGAGTTTGAATCTCAATCGGGGAGAGGTGTACAACATTATGTGATAAAGTTTGTCAGTGACTTGCGACATGTCTGTGGTTTCCTCCACCAATCAAACTGACTGCCACGATATAACTTAAATATTGTTGAAAATGGCGTTAAACACCATCAAACAAACCAATAATCTATCAATGATTAATTTTACAGATAACAATTTCAATCTTTATGAAATATCTATAATTTTTATTTACTTTAACAGACCTGAACCTGCTGAAATGGTCATGCTGTAATTTAATGTTTTAATTTCTTCTTTAACAGACCTGAATCTGCTGGATTGGTCGTGCTGTAATTTAATGTTTTAATTTCTTTAACAGACCTGAATCTGCTGAAATGGTCATGCTGTAATTTAATGTTTTAATTTCTTCTTTAACAGACCTGAATCTGCTGGATTGGTCATGCTGTAATTTAATGTTTTGATTTCTTTAACAGACCTGAATCTGCTGAAATGGTCGTGCTGTAATTTAATGTTTTAATTTCTTCTTTAACAGACCTGAATCTGCTGGATTGGTCGTGCTGTAATTTAATGTTTTAGTTTCTTCTTTAACAGATCTGAATCTGCTGGATTGGCCGTGCTGTAATTTAATGTTTTAGTTTCTTCTTTAACAGACCTGAATCTGCTGGATTGGTCATGCTGTAATTTAATGTTTTGATTTCTTTAACAGACCTGAATCTGCTGAAATGGTCGTGCTGTAATTTAATGTTTTAATTTCTTCTTTAACAGACCTGAATCTGCTGGATTGGTCATGCTGTAATTTAATGTTTTAATTTCTTCTTTAACAGACCTGAATTTTCTGGATTGGTCGTGCTGTAATTTAATGTTTTGATTTCTTTAACAGACCTGAATCTGCTGGATTGGTCGTGCTGTAATTTAATGTTTTAATTTCTTCTTTAACAGACCTGAATTTTCTGGATTGGTCGTGCTGTAATTTAATGTTTTGATTTCTTTAACAGACTTGAATCTGCTGGATTGGTCGTGCTGTAATTTAATGTTTTAATTTCTTCTTTAACAGACCTGAATTTTCTGGATTGGTCGTGCTGTAATTTAATGTTTTGATTTCTTTAACAGACCTGAATCTGCTGGATTGGTCGTGCTGTAATTTAATGTTTTAATTTCTTCTTTAACAGACCTGAATCTGCTGGATTGGCCGTGCTGTAATTTAATGTTTTAATTTCTTCTTTAACAGACCTGAATCTGCTGGATTGGCCGTGCTGTAATTTAATGTTTTAATTTCTTCTTTAACAGACCTGAATCTGCTGGATTGGTCGTGCTGTAATTTAATGTTTTAATTTCTTTAACAGACCTGAATCTTCTGGATTGGTCATGCTGTAATTTGTTAGCTGTAGCCTTGGGTGGTGGTGTTTATATCTGGAATGCTGACGATGGTTCTATTGCACAGTTGATGGAATTACAAACACCTGATGATTATATATCATCTGTAAACTGGGTTAAGGAAGGAGGAAATATCTTAGCTGTGGGAACCAGTACAGGCTCTGTACAGGTACTTATTGTGAAATGTTACATTGATTGATTGATGTTTAATGCCAACTTAAACAGTATTTCAGCTATATCGTGGCATGTACAAACTGTTGCAGGAATTACATACTCCTATTTATGTAATACCTCCAGTATATATATATATATATATATAACTGTTTCAATGGAAATTTCAATTCAAGTCTAATTTATTTATAAGTTGGAGAAAACTGAATCGGCAATCCAGAGACACTGGCAACATTGGGCACACAAGACACAGGGTGAAGACAAAGAAAACACAGCACAGAAAACTAAAAAGATGAGCAACACGGACCCCACCAGAATAAACGCAAGAATTATAGCATTGTACAATTGAGAAATATTGAATGAATTCATTAGTAATTGATTAGGGTTATTCCAGAATTAACAATAGGTTGCAGTGCCTGAAATGGACGGTCGCCCAGTCGCCAAATGCGACTAATATCTTATTTGTGTGACCAAAAGCTGCTCCAAATTAGGTAGTCACTGGCCCAACAAAAAACGTCTGGGCGATTGCCTAAAAGACTTAAAAATTGTTGTTTTACCGAAACCGGACATAAACTAACTTCAACGGTAGATAACTGTTATGTTTTAGTCGAAAACGGTTTGTTACGACCACAGCGATTCGTCCAAATACATTTTTGCAGCCAATGAATACACAGCTAATGTAATTTACTGTTCTCCCCAATTTTTTATTTTTATCGAGCCAATCAATACACGTTTTCATGTAATACACAAGTATTCACTAAATATTAGAAAAGAAACATGTTTTTTTATGATTTAATTATTAAAATTGTTAACTTTCACACGGGCGAAGTGGAAAGTTGTGAACAATAAAGAGAATTCTGTCAACTTATAATGTTTGCGATCTGGTATCTTCCACGGTTCGGCAATTTATTCATTCAATCTGCTGCAAAATGTACATGTACGAATTTCATTTTACAGAAATCGGAAACCTTTTAGTGTCAATCCTTAGGTAATCATTGAAAAACTTTTCCCCAACAACGGAGAGAAAATCGTTGACTATGAAAACGATCTGGCCTGTCACTTCTTTTAAACTTTTCATAGTTCATCTCTATACGTACACACGGCTACATTTTAATGACAATTGGGAGTGTTTTCTTTTTTGGAACCAGAACTTTTGTTTACAAATTAAAAAATAACAGGAAAAGTTAACAGTTGTTTATATAACAGAAAATGACAGCACTGTTTGTTACTTCAACAAAGTGAGATACTTGTTTGGAATGAATAACCAACTGACATTACCCCGAACTGAGAGGTTATTTTACTTTAAAATCACTTCTTCATAGTGGATTGAAACAAGTAATGTCACTCTTCACTTTAGAGAGTACAAGAGCAGTCCTTATAGTGGTATTAGTCTACTCTTTTCCGGATGTCTTTAATGTGATCATGGCATCGATCTCCCCTTACACAAACCAGCCTTTTATTGTCCCCATCCGATGGACTAGCATCGTTTCTTGAGACCACCCTAGCCAATGGCGTCAAGGTTGTCGAAAAGGTTATAACAAGTAAATTCAGGTTTCATTTGATAGCAATATATGCATTGGGGTGTTTTCGCAATTTCAGCTGCACACCCGTTACTTTACAAAATTACCTTGAAGAGCCCCAACCCCCGTGAGACTAGTGAAAGAATGAATTTTAATGTTATTGATTAAAAAAAACAATTACCCGAAAACTGTTTATATATTGATATCTGATGTCTTTTTTTTTTTAAAAAAATGTCACAAAATGTATGGACCACCATTATGCCATTTGGGCCAGTGACTAATATTTTACTGGCCTCAAATTTTTTTTTCGTGCTGGCCCTCATTTCAGGCACTGAGGTTGGTCAGGAGGCATATAAATTTTTTTATTCCCATCACCCATCAAAAACCACTGGACCATTAAAATGACAACTCTTGGGTTCTTCCTTTTATTACAAGAAGGTACTGTAAATTCAGAAATTATTGCGTGCATTTATTATTGCGATTTCTCAATTATTGCGACGCGCCAAGATAAAGAAGAAAAAAATATCGATGTAAATTTTTATCTAAACGTGCGTTTTCGTTTTCATATTTGTATGTCGTTAATCCCCTTGCAAGCCACATGTCATGTTTACCTTTAATTAAAGTGGATACACATTTCCCTTTGTACACACATTTTTCACGTGAATGAGAATCTAGAAAGGTTTCCACATGTTGGTATTATATTATCGATCAAAGCATGCTTTGGGGGATCTAGAAACTTTTGTAACAGGTGAACTTTAGTCACGTGCCGAGTCGACATTAATTGAACATCCGAAGTCTTGGAGCTTGGCTTGGGTGATATAAAGGTTAATGAAATTTCAAAGAAAGATCAATTGAAGTATACAAAATAAATTGGTAAACAAAAACGGCAGTTTAAAAGAATTAAGGCTTGTATGAATCTTTTATCAGAACAATCTCAGTTTTACAAACAAATTTTAGTTGGCAAAGTGATATTTTAAAATAAAATATTGCCCAATTAACTATACGGTAATTAGAAATTTAAAAAATGCCATAAATAGATGAATTTTTGGGGGAGCAATCATTAACGTTTCAACATGTCTATGTGGAAGTTTGTCACTAAGAAATGCGCTCCAGATGACATTGTCTTACGTGCTATGCTGTCAATGTAATAAAAATATTTTAAACATAACTTTGTTTTATTACCTGATACCCATACGACAAGGAATGTAAGGTAGTTGAAAATATTGTAGTTTCTCATCTGCATCTAGCCTCTTTAAAAATAAAATAAAATAAAAATCGAACATTTATTAACACAATTTTTATATAATTAGATCGATGAGAAACTAAAATATTTTTGATCTACCCTTACGACGAAAAAACATCGAATGAAACTGACCCGTCATTATTTTGCAAAACATTGAAACACAGACGTTTAAATACACACTCTTTATTTTGTCTTTAGACATATTTACACAGGAAATTGTAATCAAAACAATCAATAAACATGTACACGCTTCACCGCTTCCTAGGTGTCAGTAATCTAGAACATGCACCTGTCAATCTTACCTGTGTAAGAAAAGGGAGATAAATCAAACAGAAACTGGACAAGAAAAAGAGCATTAAAAATGTGAGGTTTAATTATTGCGATCTCCATTAATTTCTGAATTTACAGTAATCATGCACTCATTTATAATATTTATCTGAATTTGCTTATGAGATTTAATTTCCTTATGACATAAGAGAATTTCAGCAATCTCTGTGAAGAGTATTTCAGTTTTGTATGCATATGATATCAGCAGTCTATGGAGGCCATCGTGATTGTATGGTAGTTGCATTTGCAACTACATATGCAATCAGTGCCTGTGAGTATGAGTCCCGCTCATGGCGAGTTGTACTTGATACAACATTATGTGATAAAGTTTGTCAGTGACTTACAGCAGGTCGATGGTTTTCTCCGGGTACTCCGGTTCCTTCACCAATAAAACTGACCGCCACGATATAACTGAAATATTGTTGAAAGTGACGTTTCAGCCTTGGCCAATATATTACAAGTCCCAACATTACAAGTCTAATAAAAACTGAAGAATATGAAATAAGTTGAAATATAACAATATCAACATGTATGCAATTTTTTATTTTCACTTTTCATCTAGTGGCCATCATTCAAATTGATTTACATTAATACATAAAATATAAGATGTTTAAACCTGTATGTAGATGTCTTCTGATTTATTTTTAGTTATGGGATGTTACCCAGAATAAGATGATCAGAAACATGTCTGGCCATGCTGCTCGTGTTGGAACCCTCTCATGGAATGCATATGTTTTAAGCAGGTAAACATTGTAAAATATTTCTATTGAAGACTTTTAGATTATGTATTGTATGCAATCATTTCTGGAAAAGCCTTTACAAAATTAACATAAAGAGTACCTTTCATTTTCATATTTCTCACTTACAGAATTAACAATGAATCCTTTTCATTACGTACCCCCACCTTAAGTGAAGTGGGCTTACATTGCATTCAGGAATTTTTTTCCTATCTGTCTGCACCTTTAAGTATTTACTCCTCTATAACCAGTGATTGTAATTCAATGAAACTTGCATTGCTCACCTCCTACCTTTATTTTTTTAGTTAAAATACAAACTTGATTGAACTAAAACTCAGTCTTAATTAAAATTTGCCATTTATTGTCTTTTTTTTTTCTTTGGTGATGCACTAACTTTTAACAACATCCTGCTTAGGGTTATGTCATGTAACCTTTCATTCATCTTGACTGTCCAATCACATACAAGACAGTTATATTGACCAATCGGACTACAACTCTTGGCGTGTACTTGATCTTGATACCTAAAGATTTAATAGGGTCGTCGGTTGAAAATATGAACACTGATGTGACCTCATACAGGATTTTGTTAGATGGTATTATTGTATTACCAAATATGATTATTATTTTTTAAAAATACAATAAACATCTAATTTTAATTAGATTGGACTACGACTGTACATGAATATGAATAGGTAATATAAAAAGATCATTTATAATCAAGAGAGCAATACAGGTTCAGAAGATCGTCAACAAAATAGAGCAATATAAATAGTACAAGGGTTAGGATTAGAGGTATGGTGTTGAACACCACTTTCAACAATATTTCAGTTTTATTGGTTGAGTAAAGCTGAGTTCCCCGGCGTAAACCACCTACCTGCCGCAAGTCACTGACAAACTTTATCACATAATGTTGTATGTAGCACACCTCGCCATGAGCGGGATTCGAACTCACGACTTTAGTGGTGATAGGCACAAATTGCAGAGGTAGTTATAAATCCAACTACCATACGATCAAGACCATGACGACCCCTAATGGTACAAGAAACATATACACTGGAACCTGTCTAATCCGACACACCAAGGGACCAGGGAAATGTGTTGGATTGTACAGGATGTCGGAATGCTCGGGTTTTATTTTAATTAACAGAAATACTTTGGGACCATAAATTTTTGTCAGAAATCTCAGGTGTCGGATTGCACAAGTTCCACTGTATTATAAAATATTAATTTTTTTGTATGATTTTATATAAAAAAAATGATATATCAGTTCATTGAATGGAAATAAATTTGACTGTTTTAGTGGGTCAAGAAGTGGTGCCATATATCACCATGACGTCAGAGTAGCCAATCATCACATCTCTACACTCAACAACCACTCACAGGAAGTCTGTGGGTTAGCCTGGTCACCTGATGGTAGATACTTAGCCAGTGGTGGTAATGACAACCTTCTAAACATCTGGGATGCCACGCTGAGTGATGAAGTTTCACCTCTTCATACATTCTCACATCATCAGGCTGCTGTGAAGGTATCAACTCCTAGACATGGAGAATTTTTGTTAAACAATTTCTGAATTGTTCTGTATATGTATGAATCATATTTTGTAATATCCAGTTTTCAGTTGGGTTTTTATTTAACAAAAATCAAGGTTTCGCCTCAACAATGGACCATGTTTTTTATTTGTGATTTTGGTTATATTGGTCATCGCTTTGGTAGCAAAATATTTTCAGTTGCACTTTGAACCGTATCAGGAGTGTAATGGTTAATATGTTCGCCTCAATTGAAATAGATCGTGGGTTCAAGCCTTGGTTGGGTCAAACTAAAGACTATAAAATTGATATTTGTTGCTTCTCAGCTAAGGGCTTTTCCAGGAAAAAATACCCGGTCGGGTCGGAATGCCATTGATTTTTTTTTATCTAGGTGGGGGGGCGTAAAACGTATTTCTTTTCTGGGGGTTGTTGTCAAATTTCTATTTAATTAATCGTGGTTGTCGGTATTTTTACCATTTCGGTATATTAAAATAGACATACTTGCCGGCAAGTCGTGTCACTATGTTGTTCGTTAAACGGTGTAAAATATTTGGTTATTTGTTCCGTGATTTCGCTTCTTTTGCATGATTTTTAAGCCAAATTATCTTCCGAATGATATGTTATGTAAAAGATGGAGAAATACGAATGATGAACTGGTACTTGTTTTTTTTTTTTTTTTTTTCGTTCCTGGGTTCCGAGATAAAAAAGTACCAGTCGAAAACGAAATGTGGTCAAATGCCGAAATGGACTGGGATAATGAACAAATTTGCCACTGGTTAACAGCCGTTATAGGTCACACTTGTACTTGCATTAAACAATATTACAGATTTGATCAGTCTTGTTTCAAATTTAATTTCTATTTTCTAGGTGGGGGTCATTTTAAGTATTTATATTTATGTAGTGGTACCACAAAAATAATTAAAATTCTGGTGGTAGTACCCCAAATTATTGACGGAGTTCCGACCCTGCCAGGTATTTTTTTCTGGAAAAGCCCTAAGCAAAGTTACATGCAGCTTTAAGGAGTAAGAGCAAAGACTGCTTGGCTTGGAATCAGATAATGTGTCCAAGTGGAGCAACATGTCTACCTGGGACTGTTATTTCAGTGAACTAGCACTATACAAATCTAGCTAAGCATGTTGGTCTAGTACAAATTGAAACAACATCATCATCTCATTAAAATGTAGCTTGTTCTGGCCATCATATAGCTGACAATTTTTCTAATTTGGCGTAAACAATAACTCACTGTGTTGCTATTTGTTTGAAGTTTGGCATATATTTTTTTGGTGTAGATTGATTTGAATACATTGTAACGGGATATTTATAACACCCATGGTCATGTCAACATGAAAATCCAGTATATACATTTGGTAATGTGGGAAGGGGGGTCGAGTCAGTAGGGTTGTTGACTTGGTAATATGGGATGGGGGTTGAGTGAGTAGAGTTGTTGACTTCTGATAACTGTATTTTAAGCCTAACACAAGTTTGAAAGTATTTTGAATGTTATGGTATCAAGACACTACCCAAGGTTGGACTTTCAACAGTCAGTTTGTTATCACTGTCTTGGCTTTTATTACCCACTTAGTCTGATAGTTATGATATAACTGAAAGAATAGTTGAATGTGTTGATTAACACATATAACACAATGTAGTAATATAGAGTGATAGGGTAGGATAATGTATTTCAATCCGTATTTTAGATCAATGTACACATTTGAATTAAATATTGTTACATGTTATTACAGTTATAGCTGCTAAACATAGTAACCAGTGGTAAACTAATTAATGGTTATTAGATGTTGCTTATGTTGTAATATCATGCAATTGTGTGATTTTGAGTGCTGATAAATATGAACTTAAGTGTTATTTAGTCAAGGACGTAATAATGCTTTTCTGGTACCTGTTTCATGTAGAGCAAATACTAAGAAACGGTAACAGTATAAATGTGGACATGGTAGAGACCACCTATGAAAACAATTAGAACAATGCCTGTTTCTGCTTTTCTTAGTAAAATTTGGGAGATGTTTTGGACTTTTTTTTTGACATTACAGATTTGCTTTTAATTATCAATATTACACAATCCTGGCCACGGATTAACTATGTATTTAGAGAAACTTCCAGTAAGTTGTATGGAGGAAGATATATATAAGAAGAAAGAAAAAAAAGATCTTGCACAAACTTTAAAATTTAAATCATTATGGATTTCTCTCTTCTTCTTTTTTTTTCTTAAGGCATTATCTTGGTGTCCATGGCAACCACAATTATTAGCCAGCGGAGGTGGAACAGCAGATAGGCATATTCGATTTTGGAGTGTGGCCACTGGATCTTGTTTAAATGCTGTAGATACAAACTCTCAGGTAAAAAATATCTTTTTAGCAACAGATATTGTGAGGATATTCCTTTAATTATTCCTCGACCATGCATCAATTATTTAAAATTTACTGTAGGCCTAGGTTTCACCATGATTTGAAGTTTCCATCAATCAGCAATTCAGGAATCATTATACCCCTGCTACCCGAAGGGGGAGGGGGTATACTGTTTTACCTCTGTCCGTCCTTCCATCCGTCCAAGATATTTTTCGTTGCATTTTTCTCTGTAACTGTTGATGGCAGAAATCTGATGTTTGGTCACAAGCATCATATAGGTATACCATATTGTGGGTAGCGGTTTTGGACCCGTCAGATTCCTACTTCCTGTTTGCCGACTTAGTTGGTTTTTATACACATTGAACATATATGCACATTTTTCGTCACATTTTTCTCAGCAACTATTGATGACAGAGATCTGATATTTGGTCGCAAGCTTCATATAGGTACCCCATATCGTGGGAAGCGTTTTTGAACCCATCGGAATCCTACTTCCTGTTTGCCGACTTTGTTGATTTTTATGCACATTGAACATATATGCTCATTTTTCGTCGCATTTTTCTCAGCAACTATTGATGGCAGAAATCTGATGTTTGGTCACAAGCTTCATATAGGTACCCCATATTGTGGGAAGCGTTTTTTGACCCGTCAGATTCCTACTTCCTGTTTGCCGAAGAGCGGGGGTATCATAGGTGAGCATTAGCTCACAGTTCATCTTGTTTTTATAGATTATCTTCCAATAAGATCCTTACTTCATTCTGGTATGGCATTCAATTGGCTGAACATTAAAAGTATAGTCCTATAAAACAATTGATTTAATTAAGAAATAATTCATGGGAGCCATACTGTGTTGTGAGTTTTAACATGGATTGGCAGATATTAGTATTTTATCCCGAGAATTATTTTGATTCTGATATGTATAATAGTACATATACGGTAGTATGCTTTAATGGAAAAGACGGTAATTTATATTTACGTTTGCGGACAATGTTGCACACAATTTATGCTGCCAAATTCGAGCAGACAATAACTTTTACGACGTGAAAGTCAGTCTTATTGATGGAGCATCTGTAACAATAATATTGTGTTTGCACATTTTAATTGCACATCACATATTTATTAATTTTGGATATGTTGATTATTTTCAGTGAATAAGATGTTTAAAATGTTAACAACCATGACATGTAAATAATTTTATTTTGTGATTTTATCACCTGGCTTAAATGTGTGCACTGCGCATGTGCTAATGAAATATTTCCATATAAATAAATTGCTCGTTTGTTTGCAAAGCGAAAGAAGGACGTCGTATTAGAATTTGAATTAAACTCTTGAATAATGCATGTATAAACTACATGATTACAAAATGGCCATCATTATGAAATAGTTTGGGATTGGATCTAGTTGTAATGGTTAGTCGTTTGAATGTTACCATCACAGGTATTTTATCTCTTATTCTGCCACCAAGATAGCAGCTTATACTAAGCAAGTCCCAACACCATTTTCCACTGACGTTTATGTTAATATGACGAGGTGTTTTTGGGGTGTAAAAAATACTGACTCGCTGCAAAACATTGACCTCTGACCAGTGTTATTCAACTGAAACATCTTTTTAGTACTGTACTTCATCAAACATTGGAGAGGGCGTCGTGGTTATGATCGTATCACTGTGAGTGTGAATCCCACTCAGGTGAGGTGTGCTCGATCCAACATTATGTGATAAAGTTTGTCAGTGACTTGTGGCAAGAGGGTGGTTTTCTCCAGGTACTCTGATTTCCTCCACCAATTAAAACTGACCGCCACGATATAACTGAAATATTGTTGAAAGTTGAACATCATAACACTGACACTCAAAGACTGGTTCATTTTTTTTAACAGGTATGCTCTATATTATGGTCTAAAGAGTACAAAGAACTGATATCTGGTCATGGATACTCCCAGAATCAGTTAACTATCTGGAAATATCCTGTAATGACCAGAGTTGCTGATCTCACAGGTATGTTGTATAGTATTATATAAGATTTCAAACTGTGCAAATAATAAAATCTGAAGTCTGAGGGAACTTAATCATGTTTGATGTTCCTTAAAAACTTTTTTCATTTATTATTTAGATTCTTAAAATGCTGGTTTGCATCACTAAAACTGAATAATATAATACTCTAAAATGATCAGATCTATTTGTTATAAGTAAATTAAAAGGGAACCCAATCATAATGTACTGTTCTAAAAACATCATTATTTATTAAAAAAAAAAAAAAGTAATAAACTACACTTACTGCTTAAGAGATTCTAAGAAAGCTTTTAATTGGGAATGTTACAATCAAATATTATAAATTTCCCATATTGACAAAGGTAGTGATGTCACTCCATCTGTTCCGGGTAATTCAAGCATCAGTGATCAACACTACACATTATCAACAAATCAAAAAAATGTGCATTTACGAAGTTTTAATGAATAGGAAATCGGAGAAAATGGGTTTAGTTCCTTATAATTTTGATCCAAAAGGATATGTTGTTACACACTCGCCTCTGATTTTTGCAGGTTACAATAACTGTTACAAGTTTACAAGAAGTTGGAAATTAATTAGATACATTTTTTTATGTAGAAATCTGGCCATAACAGACATAACATCTATGACTTCATTATTGTTGAATTTTTGAATATGGAAACCACGATAATGACACTCACAGTTCTTCTCAGCAGTCCTCACGATGAGCACTGGTCCTCGGACCCAATATCAGTAACGCTTTGCTCGGACCAGTAAATTTTTCAGTTTTTATTTAGATATATAAAAATAATGAATTCAAGAATTTGATTCGGACCAGTCAATTCAAATGTTCATTTCGAAGACTGTCTCAGTATATCAAATCTGTCACGTTTACAATTACACTTAAGCTTGTGTATCTTGTAATAAGGATCCATATTTAGACATTTTTTACTTGAATGAATAGGTCATACAGCTAGAGTGCTATGTTTAACAATGTCACCAGATAACACCACTGTAGCCAGTGCAGCAGCAGATGAGACCATCAGACTCTGGAAGTGCTTTGATGTAGAGAAGGGAAAGAAAGAAACAGCAAGCAAGCCGGTCAAAGAAGCATCAAAATTCGGCAAACTAGGCAAGCTGGGAAGCATTCGATGATATATTTTTTAGATTTCCTAAAATATTGAAGAGTGTCAAATAACAGGATCTTTGTACATGTTCAAAAAAGAAGGTAACACAGTGTTATCCTTGATAAAGACCGTGCTTATGTTAAAGCTGTATTTTGGATATATGTGTACATCTAATATCTTTGTTATAGGTTAGGATCTTGTAATATATGTCATGTAAAAGAGGAAATCGGACAATTCAATATATTTCACAGCTTGATATATAATTAACCTATATAAGTATAAGGCACTGAAGGGAACCTGAAAATGTGTGCTGTATCAGCAATTGTCTTTATATAAAGGTTCAAATTTTATGCAATATTCATTGAATGGAGAAGATGAAACCACCCTTTATAGACAGTGATTTAGTTTTATACAGGTGTCTTTTTAACACATGTTTGATTGTTGTAAAAGGTATGGAAAGATTTTTTTTTTTTTTTTTTTTAATAAAATATTGACTTAAGGGGGTACCATACACTATGGGGAGATAACTCTTTAAAATCAGTTGAACTTTTTGATCATATGATGTTTGTATGCAGATTTCAAGCATCTCGTTGATCAAAACCACAGAGAGAAAAGCTGCTATGTGGCTTGTGACTTTATAGCTCTGAGTCTGTTGGTTGGAATTTGTTAAAATTTTGATATTTATTACAGTGGATATATTCAAACACACTTCCAAAAAAATAAGAAAATTAAATGAGCAGATCAAATTTTACTTGAAGTGTATGGTACCACCTTAATCAGTGGAGGATTTAATTTTAGTTTAACATATAAATGAAGTCACCAGATGATTAAAAATAAGTTCCATATTTTCTGAACTACAAGTCTATGTGGACTAGCAGGGCATTCCACAGCAGCTGGGCACAGGGCAAATTACCTGTCTAATTGCATGTTTCCCTGGCTACTTTGTTTTCAAAAATGAAATTGTCAAAGTGAAAGTAAAATACGGCTTTGTTTTGCATACTAGTTTTGCAGGATCCCCCTTCTACTTTAGAATTATCACCTCCTAATTTAAAATGAGTTGAATGCCCTTCCAGGTCTAATTGATGTAGTATCTGTAGACTTGGGTAAAAGCAATGTACTTTTGGTAAAATCACAACTATACATTTACTCAGATTGATTTCTTTCTTCAAAATTTGTTCAGATATAGTTTACGTAATGTTTTGAGTAATAAAAAAAAGAATTTAGCATGTCATGTTTCTCTAATAATTTCTAGTATGTCTCATTCTATTAACACTGATGGGCTGTCTTGGTCGTGATCGGGTCTAGGACAAAAGCCCCCTAGACATAAGCCCCCAATAATGAAAAGCATAAAAGTTAATGATTTTTTGTGTCACATATATATTTTTTTCTGTGTCTTTGTTTAACTGTTCGGATATGTAAAATTTTCTTTGTATTTTATAACACGATTCAAGACTTTTTTAACCTCTGTATTTTACCTCAAACCATATTAATATTTGTATCTTTGCACACATTTTGGACTTCCTGTACTGCTATTTATGGATTAACATTATTTTTGAATACCCTTTTTCATAATAAGTTATTTTTGGAACATGAAGCTATCATAAACAATTGAAGTATAATAACCCTCATCAAAGAAAGTAAAAACAAAAATAAAGTTGTTTTATCTTAAAAAAAAAATCATAGTATATCAAACAAGATGAGAAAATAACTCACTCATTACTTTTAATAACTTCAAATGTTAAAGGGTAATTATCAATTGTTTATCAATGAAAACAATTCCTGCTTAACTTTACCTAATTACTTTCAATTTAAACAATTAAGCAGTGGTTTTTTTTTAGCTCACTTCGGGTCAGGTGAGCTATTGCCATCACTTGGCGTCCGTCCGTAAACATTTCAATCTTCTTCTAGAGAACCACTGAAGCAAATGGGACCAAACGTGGCAGGAATGTTCATTTACATGGTCTAACCAAGTGTTTTTACTT
Source organism: Bathymodiolus septemdierum (assembly GCA_963383655.1). Lineage (NCBI taxonomy): Eukaryota > Metazoa > Mollusca > Bivalvia > Mytilida > Modiolidae > Bathymodiolus > Bathymodiolus septemdierum. Next base: position 112,780,784 of record OY726519.1, read on the forward strand.
TCGTTACGATCGGTTATCCAACATGGCTGCCAGGGGCCATAAAAGCCTCTGCTTGGCTGAAATTTGTAATGATCTTCTTTTCCGATACTACATGGATGATGGAATTGAAAATTGTCATGAATGATCATTGCAAGCTCCTAACCAAGTGTTGGTACTTTTTAGACCAATTGAAAATGCAAGATGGTCACCAGCGGGGGACATCAATTTAACATAGCGACCCTATGGGAAATATGTAAAACAAACTCTTCTCAAGAACCACTGGATGGATTGGAACCATACTTGGCAGAAATGTTCCTGACAAGGTTCTGATCAATTGTTGTTACTTTTTGTTCCGATCGGTTATCCAATATGGCTGCCAGGGGCCATAATAGCCTCTGATTGGCTGAAATTTCAAAGATCTTCTTCTCCGATACTACATGGAGAATGGAATTGAAAATTGTCATGAATGATCATTGCAAGCTCCTAACCAAGTGTTGTTACTTTTTGAACTGATTGAAAATCCAAGATGGCCACCAGCGGGGGACATAAGTTAACATAGCGACTATGGGAAATATGTAAAACAAACTTCTTCTCAAGAACCACTGGATGGATTGGAACCATACTTGGCAGAAATGTTTCTTGCAAGGTCCTTATCAAGTGTTGTTACTTTTTGTTCCGACCGTCCTCTGTTCAAGATGGCTGCTGTTACTAAAAATAGAAATTTCTTCAATTGTCCATCGCTGCTTTAGTATAAGTCAAAATGAGCTCAAATTTTAACTGCAGCTACATGGCAAGGAGTAGTTTAACATATACTCCAGGTTTTTCTGTGAAATGTTTCTTTCAGCCGATTTATACCGATTATGCAAATTAGGCATATTTTGATAAAAGATCACATTTAGATCTTCTCCTCTGAAACCGCTGAACCAAGTTAAAGCAAATTTGGCTGGGATGGTCATTGGGTGGTCTCTTTTCAATATTGTGTCCGACAGCGCCGCCCTCCATTCAAAATGGCTGCTGTTACCAAAAATAGAAATTTCTTTAGTTGACAATTTCTGCTTTATTACAAATCAAAATGAACTCAAATTTTAACTGCAGCTACATGGCAATGAGTAGTTTAACATATACTCTGGGTTTTTCTATGAAATTTTTTCAGCCAGTTTATTCCGTTTAGGAATATTATGAGATAAAAATCACATCAAAATCTTTTGCTTAGAAATTTGAGTTAAAATGATCTTTGGATGGCCCACTTTAAAAATTATGTGTAACACCCCCATTTTCTATCAACTTTCGATGTCAAATTGAAAATCAGGTGAGCGATTACAGGCTCCTGGGAGCCTCTAGTTTTATTTACACTTTATAAATGAACAACAATGAACAAAATGTGGAAAAATATAATTTTAAAGTATTTTGTTTTGTATTAATTCTTTAAGATATCTTAATATCACCATCAATATAAAACAAGATAAGATTCTATGATTATTTCATTATTGGGGGGCTTTTGTCCTGTTCCTGTCGTGATCATATGGTAGTTGGATTTACAACTACCTGTGTAATCACTGCCTATCACCACTAAAGCTGTGAGTTTGAAGTTTGCTCATGGTGGGATGTACTCGATACAACATTATGTGACAAAGTTTGTCCGATTTCCTCCACCAATAAAACTGACTGCAACGATATAACTGAAATATTGTAGAAAGTGGTGTTAAACACTATAAACCTATAAACCAATCTATTGACACTGAAGATTAAAATATAATATTACTTGAATGAATTGTCTAAAGCCAAAGTAATTGTGTTGAGAACATTCTTCCTGTGATAAATGCTACTGAGCTTTCATGTAGTTGTATATTAAATCATTGTATATAGACATTGAACTACTAATGATTGTAGATATGTACTGTATATATATTCCTCATTATTTCAATGTTTTTCATTTGACAAGATCATGCAATTTTTATTTTTTTAAATTTTTGGCCAAATGTGCATTTAGATTTGAGTGTTTTATATGTATTATCATTGACCTCTAATGACCATTTTATGACTGGGTTGTCATGGTGTGAATTACAGGGAAGTGTCTGTATATGCCTTTTAATGTTGTAATATTGACAGACAAAGTGTGTTGATATTTTATTAGAGCACGTGTTTGCAGCAACAATAACACAAGCTAAGACATGTAGGTGGTTTAATTTATCTTTAATATTCGGGGGTGTCATGGTCGTGATCGTATGGTTGTTGGATTGTAACAACCTATATTGCCTATCACCACTAATGTTGTGAGTTCAAACCCCTTTCATGGCAAGGTGTACTCGACACAACATTATGTGATAAAGTTTGTCAGTGACTTGCGACAAGTCCTGTTTCCTCCACCAATAAAACTGACTGCCACCATATTGCTGAAATATTGTTGAAAGTGACGTTGAATACCATAACCCCCTCTTTATTGATGCTCCTTCAGAGTTACCAAGCCATGCTAGCAATGGGTGTATATCACATAGAATACTGCAGTTATGAAGATTGAGAAAGACATTATGACTAGTTTCACAGCAGTTTGATATGACATGCTGTGATACTTTGATGATGTATTTCAAAACCGTCAGTACTTGCGTTATTGTTTTTATCTAACATTATATATGTTTTCCTTTGAAATTCAAGAAAGTAGCCTGTTTGATACAAGATGTTGGATCACCACACTCGTGATAAAAGAATCGTGCAACGTTGCAAGAGATCTTCTCTGCTGAACTACTTTCCATGACCTCATATCATTGTAATGCGGGGGGAAACACATCAATGTAAGCAACATAAACAAAGCGACTCTTTACTTTCATTCGTTCGTATTGTGTATCGCAAATTCACGGTCAAATTTTCATTTCCAAAAATAATGTGACGTCATGTACAAAATGTAGTCCACCTAAGTGTATTGTACAAATTTTTTAATTTTGATTTGACCCTTGTTGTTTATTTCTATTGAAATGTGAGATAAAAACTTATTACATACAAAATGTGTTGGTACAAGACTTTGTATCAGGTCTTGCCTGTTGTGTGAACTAACCACATCACTACTCGTTGCTAGCATGACTCATAGTGATACTGGTTCACATAACAGGCTCGACCTTATACAAAATCTTGTACCAACACACTATGTATGTAATGGGTATTTTTCTGTAACATCATGTGTTTGACCTATAATTTTCTGTATCATAGTCAGTTGGTTGATACTGACAGTATCGCTTGGTGAAATAAAGGGGAAAATGTCAAAATTAACGATAAATAGGTATAAAATAACAGAAAATGGTCAGTTTTATTCAGTAAGCGAATTCCAATGATTAAAATAATTTTGTGCATATATTGAAGTAGAGTAACTTCCATTTACGCAGTATATAATATTGTTTTGTAAAATGGAAAGTTATAGTCTTACTCTATAATTTTTGTTCACATTACCAAGACAACTCGTGAAAAGATTCAAGTCACATTATTCTTCATTTTGAATTTACAGTGTGTTGATTTTTTTTATGCATGTATAAAATGTTTATGCCTTTTTGTTGTATACATGGACATTTTTGTAAAATTTGTTTTTTGCTTTTGTTCAGAATAGAAATGGACTCAAAAATATTTTACTATGTTAACATTGCAAATCATATTTATACTACAATATGTTCAATTATTTGAAATATTGTTGAAAGTGGTGTTAAACACCATAACCCTAATCCTGTTCAATTATTTAGATTTTTTGTATGTAGCTAATACTGTACATTTATTTCACCTCAAAGAAAATCCTAACAATGAAAAATACAAGTATGTTGAATGTGAATGTGTTTTTTCTTTGCCTGACAAAAAGACCATGTGAGCTTACAGCCATTCCTTTGCATCCATTTTTTTGGCTGTTTACTTATCACATTTAAATATTCACCCTAAGAATATGAAAAAAGATAAGCTTATTACTTGGAGTAAATCTTCTCACAAGTCATTTGAACAATCTTTAGGTACATATACTCAGTCAAATATTTCTTCAAATTTACTTCAAACTTTACCTATGCAACTGTTTCACAAAAACCCAAATTTAACAGTCAAAACATCTATCCAACCCCCTTCCAATATTTTGTGGACACATGAAACGTGATGATGTGTTTTAGACTGTCAAATTTGGAGTTGAAACAGGTGCACATGCTAAGTTTGAAACAATTTGTAGGGAAAATATGACCATGTAAACACAACTATAGGATAATCCTCTCCATCATCTTTGTTTTTCTTGTGAATCTGAAATCTTTGTGGCCACCACTATGTGACTATTAAAATGAGTATAGGATATTTGCTAAAAATGCTTCCCATCCAACTATAGCATGCCACATGTAAATAGAGACTTAATAGGTATGCTACTGGGATTGATGTATGAGCTGATGTCTTGAGTGCCACATGTAAATAAAGACTTAATAGGTATGCTACTGGGATTGATGTATGAACTGATGTCTTGAGTGCCACATGTAAATAGAGACTTAATAGGTATGCTACTAGGATTGATGTATGAACTGATGTTTTGAGTGCCACATGTAAATAGAGACTTAATAGGTATGCTACTGGGATTGATGTATGAACTGATGTTTTGAGTGCCACATGTAAATAGAGACTTAATAGGTATGCTACTGGGATTGATGTATGAGCTGATGTTTTGAGTGCCACATGTAAATAGAGACTTAATAGGTATGCTACTGAGATTGATGTATGAACTGATGTTTAGAGTGCCACATGTAAATAGAGACTTAATAGGTATGCTACTGGGATTGATGTATGAGCTGATGTTTTGAGTGCCACATGTAAATAGAGACTTAATAGGTATGCTACTGGGATTGATGTATGAGCTGATGTTTTGAGTGCCACATGTAAATAGAGACTTAATAGGTATGCTACTAGGATTGATGTATGAACTGATGTCTTGAGTGCCACATGTAAATAGAGACTTAATAGGTATGCTACTGGGATTGATGTATGAACTGATGTCTTAAGTGCCACATGTAAATAGAGACTTAATAGGTATGCTACTGGGATTGATGTATGAGCTGATGTTTTGAGTGCCATATGTAAATAGAGACTTAATAGGTATGCTACTGGGATTGATGTATGAGCTGATGTTTTGAGTGCCACATGTAAATAGAGACATAATTAGGTTGTGTTGGGTTATTGTGTTTTAATGCCACTTTCAGTTATATTGTGACAGTCAGTTTTTATTGGTGGAGGAAACCAGAGTACCCGGCGAAAACCACTGACAAACTACATTTTATAGGTCACATAATGTATCAAGTACACCTCACCTAAACGGGATTTGAACTCGCGTTAGTGGTGTTAGGTACTGATTGCATAGGTAATTATAAATCCAACTACCATACATTACAACCAAAGAGAATTGGAGAAATGTCCATCATATAATATAGTATATTTCTGAGCTGTTTATTTGAACATCTCAACCAGAAAATGCCTTTCACAGGGGTTGTTGCCTTCAACAAGGAAACAACCGGTGTTCAGTATTTCTATTAACAGACATAATTCACTGATAGGGTGCTGTATGAGGAATTTCTGTTGAATCGAGTTTTGTATTTGGAATCTTTGTTCATTGACAAAAAACGTTAAATAATTGTCTCCCTGTCATTCTTGGAATTGCTTTAATAAAAAAAGTGAAAATTACCAATAAAAAATCTTCCTTGGATTGTAAATCGGTGAGCATTCATTATTATTATTATTATCAAATTCTAGTTTTACAGTTCAATGGATTTAAATCAGATTCCACAACTCTAGATCCTTTATCATTTGTACTTTATGTTGGAGAAAAGGATTTTAATGGTTTAAAACTGACAGAATCGCCAGCATGAATGATGGACTTTGTACCTATCCAAGATAAATATGACATTTTTAATTCAATAGTTAGGGTATTCATAAACAGTTAGCATATACCCGTTTATATCAATAGGTTTTAGATAAATAAATGTCGGAGAAATCAGAAGAGGTTATCCAGAATGAACAGTCCAGAGACACAGGCAACATTGGGTACATGACAAAACACAACACATGAAACTGAAAAGATGAGCAAAACTCACAAAGAAAGTGATGTGAACTCACGTGCTTGCAACGAGTCAGCAATTCCTGTTTCTGAGAAGGACATGCCATGTTACTCATTCTCAAATCCAGTAAAGTCTTGTGGTAGTGGATAGAAAACAATCTTAGGTAAAAGGGAAAGGATCCATTGTCATTTGAGAAATGGATATTTGGTAAATGTCAGTCGGTCATATAACTAATTATGAACTTGGGGGGAATTCTAATGTCATATTGGATTGTAGTCATTGATGGTGACTGGTGTAGCAGATTGGATGATTTGAATACTAGTCCAATGTCCAATTTTATTCAATCTTAATCAACCTATCAACGAAAAAAAAAACCCATCTTGTATTGGTCTACCTTTCAAGGTAACCATCTGTTGAAAATGCAAAACAAGTTAACAATCCTAATGATATGAGTGTAATTATGACATGGTTTTTATGCCGCGGCTGCAAGGTTACTGGGGATTATGTATAACCCTTGTGTCCCATATGCTTTCCGCTCAATAACTTTAGTTGCCCTTATTGCTTATAGAAAATTTGAAAATTGCATGAATCATCATTTCGATATACAAGGCCCCATGATGTATGAATTCTATGCATAATTGACTAAGGTTTTATATAGGTTACAATTGAGAAAATAGTCTTCTCAAGAACCGACAAGAGACATTTTAATTTTATTTGAAATGAAAAATCCAAATTAATTATGAAAAAATAGTTGTGATCAACAATTCCATAAATATCAGCAACACGAACAATCGCCTCAAATAATTGAAAATAAAACGACATTACATATATGACTTGGGGAAATCCGTGTCCTGCCTCGGGACAAGCACACAAATGTGGCAAGGTTAAACAGGTTAATGGTATCCCAACCTACCCTCTTAATAACTGGATCTCCAACGGCAATACAGATATTTGTGAAAATGAAACACCAAGTATATGAGATTCAAAGATTAACTACTGCAACGGAGTTGTACAAGTTTAGACTGCATGTTCTATTGTTTCCGAATCGTCCTTCAAAGTAACGGGACAGTTCTTAAAAACCAAAAATAGAAATGCAATTGCATGAAACAGCATTTTGATATGGAGATTAAATTGTGTAACAATGAATGTCCAATGTTCTATTTGGTTCTTTATAGAACAAACTCTGGTATGTTACGATATACAATAGTTCAATGAGTCGTGTTAACTAGAGTCATTTAGGTTCCTGTCCGCCTCTGTTTTGACATGTATACTAGTACCTAGTGTTAAATATGTGTCTTTTCTATGCTACAACAATGTTATATGGGATTAATAATTCAAGTAGTTTGAATAGAATGATGTAAAGATCTCTAAGTGAATTTTATCTGTTCAAATTTACTTTTAATATTATTATAATAAATTATTTAAAGGGATTTCTAAAATATATCCTTTTTTTAACTGAAGCATATAATTGAGTTATTTCAATACGTTTTCAAGTCTTGATATACAATACATTCATTTTGTGTATAGATACAGGTTGTGAAAACCTTATGTTTATATATCTTAAACATTTAAGGTACGAACGAGTAAGAAAACTTAAAAGGAAAATACAAATGTATAATGTAATTAACCAAATCCAATAAAACGCACCCTTAGATATGTTGAACGTAGTTTAAATCTCCAAAGACAAGTACGTTCAAATACCTATCAGAAATAGGATTTCGTCGTATATAGTATAGGTAAAATGGGAACTGATTGTGTATATACAATTGACCTATTATATATCAAATCTTGTATTTGAGCACTTGGACAGATTATTTTAATGTGCAATATATACAAGGGCTTCATTGTAGCGTGATAAAATACTACTGAACATTGAATACGAGCCGAACTTTTGATTCAACTCTATCGGAAAATATATCTATCACTGAAATATTTGTCGTCAAATACCATAGATAGTTAAAATGTATCCATGTTGATTTGGGAAGTTGCTTTTAAAAGGTATGTGTGTAAAATATAGCATTTAGTGTCACTTTAAACCACGAACCTGTGAAAAATGTTTAAATATTCTTTATAACTTATATTTGTTTACATATTAATAAATGGTTGCCTTTTTGTATTGTGCTCAAGTGAAAGAAGTTGACTAAATATTTTTTTTAATAGAAAAAGTTTTTATTACGATCAAAGGATAATGATACGTTGTTTAACGTAACATAAAACTTGTATGAGCTTGTGGGGGTTGCAAAGCACACTTTTCATTCAGATCCATTACACCCCTTTTTGTCACATGTTCAGCCCATACGTCCATCCTGGTGCCATTTTTATTTTGTAAAGTTCTGTTGTTTGTGAATCTCTGTTTTCTGTACTTTATAAAAAATCATTAATTTTATTTCATTATAATATTTATTATTCTACGATTAATTCTTTATTGTTATTGTCAATATTTTACATATTTACTTGACCACAACAATCTTGCACACAATAAAGCATAATATTGGTTGTCAGTCATTCATGAACTTAAAAGATGTCATGAATCATTTATTGAATGAAAAGATATATTGAAATGTCTTGTGCATTTGACAACTAACTCTGTTTGATGGAAGAAAAATGATTTTGACCATTTTAATTTTACAATTAGTCCCAGCTTGAAGAAAATGGTTTGACCTGTGTATTTGACAATTAGTTCATGCTTGATGGAAAACAATGGTTTTGACCTTTGCACTTGACAATTAGTCCCTACCTGATGGAGAAAAAAAAATGTGTGTGACCATTTCAATTCATGAATACAACACTAAAGCATTATTTTCAAACACTCAAATTTACTTAATGTCTATGAATAACTTTGTAATTAGTATATTAGCACTCTGACTGTCAGACAGCTTGCTGATGTTTTCTATACGCATACACGTAAAATGTTCTGGACGCTGACCCCCACTTCCTATCGAGCACCACTCGCCTATCTGTATGTTGTTAAAGAAGAAATGTCTCGAACATTTAATCGAGTGAAGATAAAAATTGCACAATTTTAATTTGATCCATTGCACTCTCATGATTGCTAATCGATAAAACGTCTATAATTGTTTACACTAAATTTGTTTTATTTACTTAAATAATTAAAACAGAAAGGTCGTCAACTGTAAAATGAATGGATTAAACTTTCAGACATGTTCTAACAAAATGACAACAAGCAAGTCATTATAAATCACAATTTTGGACAGAGTGCTTGCGACTAGTGGTGTTACTAAACACAAATTCCCTGTTTGCCAGGCAATGACAATGGACCACTTCTCCCAAGTTCCTAAATAGTAATAGATCATCACACAATGGTTGGTCGACAACATGTATATGCTATACTTACGACAGATAAACCTTATTAAATCTGTTATGATGTTTGAATACAGGAAGGCAGCCAACATACTGAATGTTCACCTGTTCTTATACTTGGGAGTGATTATTACAAAGTTAGAGACGTTATCCTGACACCATTTCAAAGCCAATTTAACAGCTTTGTATCGAAATAGACCATGATTTTGCAAAGTAATAAACCAGTCGGATTTACAACATACATAAACATTCAAAGTTTAATACTTTGTGTATATGAACACAATCGTACCTCGTTCGATTTAAACTCTGCCGATGTAGTTAGAGCCTATCACTAATAAGGTTTGGCTTCGACCTCCTCCCAAATATTTACTCTCCATGCAAACTCCACTGTCTTACACTCGTGTCATTAGACGAAGCCAAATATCTTGGACTAACAATCAGACAAGATTAAAAATGGGAAAACACATGTAAATTTTGTCTGTGTGAAAGCCAATAAAACACTTTGCTTTCTAAGTCGAAACCTTAACATCAGTTTATTCTCCATAATGTAACTTGAGCATGTGTGTTATGTCTGGAACTCTAAAGATCTGTTCGAGTACATAAAATATAGGTACCTCTTCTCCTGCAATAGCACTAAAGCATTTGACTTCTCTACCCTCTACACAACTATTCTCAACTCTAAGCTGAAAGACAAATTAAGGGTGTTGGTTGAACTGTGTTTCATATAAAAGAATGTCCAACGTAGATACAAATACCTTGTGCTAGGAAGGGACAGATCTTATTTTGTAAAATTGATTCCACCAAAAGGTTCTCTGAAACTGATATCATCAAAATGCTCGAGTTTTTGATTAACAACATATTTGTTATGTTTGGTGGACGTGTTTTTCAACAGACAGTCGGCATACACATGGGTACAAACTGTGCTCCTCTTCTCACCGACTTGTTCCTTTATTCATATGAGGCACACTTGATACAGGTGCTTCCCAAGAAAAACGAAAAGAAGCTAGCCGGATGCTTTAATTTCACGTTCCGCCCGGTTTCGCTATAAAGATGATGTCCTTTCACTAAACATTTCTAGCTTTGGTGATTTCGTTGATCGCATCTATCCCATTTAGCTTGAAATAAATGATACCACAGATACAGATAGATCTACTTCAAACCTTGACCTACAGTGAGGGGCGGTTAAGAACGAAACTTCACGTCTAAAGAGATAATTTAAATTTTCCCATTGTGAACTTTCCATTTATATGTAGCAACGTTCCAGCAGCAACTGCATGTGGAGTATATATCTCTCTCAGTTGGTACGATATTCCAGAGCTTGTGTTTCCTTGATAGAGTGTTGCTGTTAACAAGGAAACTACTGAGCCAAGGGTTCATATTGGTTAAGCTGAAGTCATCACTTCGAAAGTTTTACGGTCGTCACCATGACTTGCTTGACCGCTATGGGATATCTGTTTCACAAATGACCATGGATATGTTCCAGTTATCGTAAACACTTCTAGATCCTTTCCTCATTTATGACTATTCACATGAGTTCACCCCCGATTTTTGGCGGGGTTGGTGTTACTCGATCTTTAGTTTTATGTGTATGTTTTGTACATCTTTGTTTGTCCTTTTGTCCTTTTTCTTTTGGTCATTGTGTTGTCTGTCCTTCGATTTACGTATTCTTATTACCACTTTGGTATCTTCAAACTCTTATATTCATACAACGAGGGCGACATCGATCCACTCGCAATGTTCCAGCACATGCAGCTATATTGTGTTGATGACATGTACAATACTTGAACTGGCCGTCTTAAAGACATGTGTAAAGATGCTCGACCTGTCAAGTATTAGATAGCGTACGAAAATATAGCTATTATATATTTAAAAAAAAAAGAAGAAGAACAGATTTAAGCCACCCTTGAGACAACCACGACACATGCATTATTATCCTTCCTTGTAAGACTCTAAAACAAGAATCGTTTGTCTCTCGTACAATATCTGACTACATCCGGCTGCCACAGTCCTTAGTTATTATTCGCTCAGTTGAAACATTCAAGGCTGCTGTGTCCTCTATCAAACACTAATGTATGAGACATGTAAATAACCTTCAACTTGTACCTATGGAATTAGTGTCTACCACCACTGAAGTTGTGAGTTCGCATCCCGCCTATGGCGAGATGTACTCAATACAACATTATGTGCAAAGGTTTGTCAGTGACTAGCGACAGGCCGATGGTTTTCTCCATCAATAAAACTGACCTCCACGATATTACTGAAATATTGTTGACCACCATAACCAAGTCAACCCCTCTATAAATTGTTATGAACTGTACGAGGCTATTCTAAATCGCTTCTCAATTAAATCTTCATTGTTTAAATGATTACGAGACCTTTTATCTGCTGTACGCAATAATATAATTATAACAACAACCGATTGTATAAAATAATTGACAATTCTTTTATTCTACAAATACTTCTTATTGTTGCTAAATACAATGGTGACGAAAAGATGTCAAGAGATATCTGTAATCCGATTGTAATTAACATTGAAATAAACAAAATGTCTTAACAAGACTGCGAGGAATCAATTACACTGCTTGGATAAAATACTACAAAAAGTGTTAAATCCTAGCGGTGGTAAATATTGTAAGCAGATTAACCCAGGAAAAATATTAACTTTAAGACTATCAAGATCTTATTCGTTTTTTAAATATTCATTATTTATTATATGCAAATTTTATATAACCGGATTAAAAACCTGCTTATCAATTAAATAACAAAATCGTATACTACATGTACGTAATAAACGGATTACCTCATTTTTTGATAAACTGCTGATATGCAAGTTTTGACGCTATAAAGTATTCCGATTATCTCCTTGAAATCACAAGCTTATAAGTTGAAAAAACTAAAGTAATATTTGATTGCAGTTGTAAGATTTAATTAAATTCCTTTGCATATTAGATGTATTTTAGTGGGATTGTGCATTTAGTATGGAGACCATGGTGTGGGTATGACCGTCACTCCTACCTACATGTAGGAGGAATAACTTCATGTATTGTGTCTACTTTACGGTCAAATACTATGTATGATCTGGTCAAATTAATTTACTGGTAGCCACACCGTTTTTTACACTCCTTAATGAGTGACATCGAAGTTAATAAGGTTTTAATTTATAAAAAAGTTCTGACTTAATCGTAGAATAGAAATAACAAGGAGTAGATTGTTGGGTGGACAGTAAATATTTCTATTCTTTGTGCCCCGCATTAAGTCTTACCTATGCCCTTCCACCGTACGTCCCACATCTGGCTTCCGCTTAATCGAACATAAGTTCGCCTGGTGAAAATCATATGAAATTTATACACGAGGTGAGGAACCATAAAGGTAAGACCAAATCAGATTTAGGATTTGACAACTGTTTTCGTTCTGCAGTTATGCACCTGTTTACTTAAGGTGGAAGCGGGAGGATCTGTGTTCTATGGACACATTCTGTCATTATTAAGTCTCACAAACAAAGTTTGGGGGACTTATTGATTTTGCTCCGTTTCTAATTATTTTTAATTTTATTGTTATTATTATTCTTTCTTTCCGCGAAGCATGAACTTGTCCACGGCAGATCTCAGGAACTCCAGGACAGAATTTCATGAAACTTGGTGGAGTTATAGATATATGTTTCTAGTTGATCCTAAAGTTTTCAGATTTGTGGTAAAAGGGGTCAAAGCCATATTTCTGGGGGTTCAAATGGGGTGGAGGTTACTATAGAATCCTATGGGAAACTTGAAATTTCGTACATTAATGTTGATAACTTCTAACTGGATAATGATAGAGACATAAATTTTGACATAGTGATAGGTCACCATTAGAGGAGCAATTCTGCGTTTTAAAATTTTTCAAGATGTCTGCCATTTTCAAAATGGCTGCCAAAGCACGGCATAAAAATGGGGGGTAAAAATTCAACATTGTCCGATATCATCAAAATTTGATATGTGGGTAGATAGTGTCAATGGCCGGTTTGGGAGACTTCATAATCGTTAGATTATAATCATATCTTGTTTATATTGTTCTTGTTCATGGTTTTATGAGGGTAGTCTTACCATGTTGTGATCTTTCAGGACATGTAAAGGAACAACTAAGACACATAATTATTTAAATATTAAACCTATTATTAATTTTATATGAGTCTTTTCGTCAACATTGTATCTATTTTTTTTTTATCACTTCGTTTAATTGTGTGAAATCCACTGTGACCTTTTGCTTCTCTGTGTCAATGTGAATGCAAAGTCAAATTTAAAGGGAAGAATTCCATCGTTATCGCAAAACTAATTTATGTGTAGATTTGCATTATGACTTTTTTATCTCATGTATGTCAACTAAAGCCAGTGTCGATTACCATGAGCTATGACAAGTCAAAGTCCATGCCAAGCACCCCGAAAAATAGTGTGATTTGTAAATAAACGTCCTGAGATATTTACTAGATCACATGAATTACTTATTGATTTTTAGTCAATACACAAAGATACGACGACACTGTAGAGTTCTCGTTCCTAACAATACGTTCAATAGACTCTTATCCGTTGCCCGGCCACTTAAGCCATTTATCAAGCGATATGCATCCGAAATACTATAAATTTGATTGCCGAATTTCAACACGAATAAATAAGTAATAGAACAACTACCCAATTAAGGTATATACTGTAATGTAGTATGTATGAATTTTATCTTGCTTATAGAAATTGAATGAGTGCCAAAGTCATTTAAATACTTTAGAACACAGCTACAATATTTTATCTATATATTTCATAAATTTAGACAACTCGTTCAAATACCATTGTTTTATTGATTTGTTGGTGACAAACGTGGAATTTATGTAAGATACCAAACGACCCTCTTCTTCGTTTTGGATCTGAGCTTTGTCTTTGCAGTGGTTATGCTAGTAAACGAGGACATAGGGTGATCATTTCTTTACTCAAGGAGAATGTCCATTGTCCTCGGACAAGAAACTTTGCAATACCATTTTTATTATTTTGAAATTATTAAAACAATAAAAAAAAGTCAATAAAGATCTATTTAAAAAAAAATAATATGTAAAATAAATAACTAGATAAATCTATAAATGTCTTTGAGCAAAGTAGAATATCCAAAGGCACAACAGTGAAAAATATAGGACAACATTATCTGGAAGTGGTGATGTTTTATATATTCGCTATTTTGTTATGTGGTGCAGAGCACATTGATAATGGTATTTGTAAGATTATATCGCGCATTATATGTTGATATTTATTAACCAGTTAAATCTAAATGGTAAAGATTACCAGAAGAAACGAGCACTGTTCAAGTGCAAACGACATGGGCTCCGCAATCCGTGTAGGGTACAAGATCTCTGTTCGTCATTAAAAACCCATTAATGACTGTGAAATGACGAATAACAATATTAAAATGATATTGTTCTCTACATTTTTGGGTGCTTGAAAATGAAAAATACATCTGTCGTGTTCATTTACACCCATATTCGCTATCGTGAAAGTAACACCCTAATTGTCAAGATCATTTTATGTTACTAGTATTTATTATATAGACGATGTTTTTCAACACTTTCATAACTCATATGCATAAATTTCGGAATAGAGTACGATTGTAGATAGCATCAATTCTTGAAAATGTTCACTGCAGTAATACTAGTATATATTTACTTACTTGTTTACAATTTTGTTTCTTGTAATCCCATATTTATTTATCTATTTACTTGTTTTTTTTATTTAGGTGAAAGATGAATATCAACAAAAATGGATTTCTGTTGTGTCCTATCTGTGAAAAGGAGTATGACGACAGACGAGGAGCACCACGTGTACTCCCATGTCTTCACACGTGTTGTTCCACATGTTTGCAAGATCTGCTCAACGATAACGAATTGATCTGCCAGGAATGTCAAACTCACTTCGATAAAACCCTAGAAGGAGTTGAAGCCTTCCCATTAGACACTGCCATTAGAAATTATTTGGATTTTATTAGAGTTCAACTTCGACCTACAGAGGTCCCATGCACTGACTGCCCAGATGAAGCAAACGCGCAAGCATTTTGTCGGGACTGCTTCCTGTTTATGTGTGGCGAGTGTACACGTGCACATAAAAGAACACACGTTACAAAGAAGCACATTTTAGCATCTATAGAGGATATGAGAGAATCGGATCTTCGGGATTTTCATAGGAAAGACACATGTCAAACAAAAGGACACGAAGACCAGATATTTACTTTTTATTGTGATAAACGTGGTTGTGACGTCCCAATATGTACACTCTGTGCTGTCTCAGTTCACAACCAACAGCACGGACATATTATAAGGAATCTAAGCGATGTTTATGAGGATAGCAAGTCGACTGTTAACAGCGTTATTCGTGAAATCAACAACAAAGGGAATCCCATGGCGGAATCCGTGTCACAAATTGAAACGATAGTTTACGATCTGACAGAGAAGGAAACTGAAATAAACAATGAAATAGATGTAATATTTGATAGATTCCACAAAGTGTTAGAGGACAGAAGAGAACGTCTCCATCGAGAAGTACAAAATCATTGTCAGTCTAGAAAGAAGGAACTACAGGAAAAAGTTTCCGAAATGAAGAGCTACTCAACTAATGTGAAGACGGCTGTTGAATTTGCAAGCAGGGTAATGTCCTATACCACTGCATCCGAGTTTCTTATGTTACGAGACATTCTACTCAAGAGAGTATTGGAGTTGAAGAATCATTCTGTTTCTATCCCGGCAAAGGGCGATGCTTCTTTAAAGTTTTATCGGGGAGCAAGCGATGAATCTTTTTGTCAGTTGGTTAATGTCATCGGGAATGTAGTCACGAAAGATATACCCAAGTCTCCTGAAACTCTCAACTCCAGTTTTCAAAGTGAGAGCTATAAGAACTCAAAACGAAGCAGCTTTAGTGATTTTCAAATTGAATTACCGAATGATTTTAATAGTATAAATAGTCTCCACAATTCTCCTTTAAATGAATACCAAGGCCCAAAAGGTGGCAGTATCAATGACTACAAGTCTCCAAAAAGTGGATACCAATCGCCTCCAAAACGACACACACCAAACGGTCCACAATCTATGAAACCGATACCTAATGTAAGAGGTGACGACTACGAGAGTATAAAACCAAATATTCAGCCTCAGTATTATTCCCCAAAACAAAGCAAACCAACCGATTACCGTCTACCTGCAGAAAACGAGAGAGGCGTTGTGCAGCTGGAATCTAGACAGAGTGGTACTCCAGATTCAGAATTTGAGACCGCTCGTAATGAATTGAGAAACGCTGCAAAAACTATGAAGGAGTCAAAGTTCATGCCTATTGTAAATGGAGTAATAGAGTCATCACCGAGTGAAGAAAAACCAAGTTTTTTCAGTCGACACCTGTCAACTCGTAAGTGTTATTATTTTACTTTCAACACATACATAGTTTGGTTTTATTGCATAATTCACCATGGTATACCAGGGCACTGCTACTAGTATACTAATATGTTACAGTAATTACTGATACACAGCCACACTGATTGGTTGTAAGGTTGTATGTTGGCGTCTATCCAGTTTTATGTTTTGGTATTTAGATGTATCTAGTGAGACAATAAATTAGCCTAATTCGATGTTTTAGACTGAAGAGCATTTCCCATGACTGCGTCTCTTGAACTTTTAATTTTAATAATACACTGCTAAAATAAGGATTTTATGCCATTTTTGCATATACATTTTTTTGGTATTTTATATTTGTAACGTATATCCATTTGTCCTTGAAGCAAAACGGAAAATAAAATTAAGACATACGTTTTTCATTTAGGTGATAGTTGATAATTTTATATGCAGGGAAGAAAAACTTCAAATTGAAGAAAAATATCATGTTTCACAACGTCAATTAAAAATATAATTAGCATTTTTTTGTGAAGGGGGAAACCTGATTTAGTTTTATAAGGATATGTGATTAATTGTTAAAATGAAATCTACAATTTCCCAGCGATATTATGGTGCACGCAATGTCCCGGATGGAATTCAATCCCGGAACTCTCGCATTGCAATCAGCCGAGCCAACTGAGTTAAATGGAGATCTCCACTAACGCAGTAAGCCCAGAGGTGGTTATGAAAATACTACGGTTCCTATAGTCTTAGGTAGGGGAGCGTTCCCGTTGCACTCTTCCACCTCAAGAGTAACCATACCTTGATGACGAAATCTCAACCCGAGCAGTTTTCTTGTTCTGATCATCATGGGTTATTTAGTTGGGCGCCAATGTAATAGTAGAGCATGTTCTACTTCCGAAAAATGCAATAGCCCCAATGGGATTCGACCCCGGGACTTCTCGCATTGTAAGCCAACGCTCTACCAACTTAGCTAAAGGAGATCGCCACTAACGCAGTTAGCTGGGGATGGCTATGAACCTACTACGGTTCCTATGACCTTAGGTAGGTGAGTGGTCCCGTTACAAAATGATAACTTGTTAACAGTATCTACGGTAAAACTACAGGCACAGCAACGTGCTCTGTATAAATAAAAGACAAAATGATGACATTTCCCCGCTTTGTGTTAGTTTGTGTCGTGTTTGTTGGTTTTATCGTCTTTTATGTTGATTAATGTCATATTGCTACATATAACCACCACTTCCATTAATTTTTAACCCATTATTTCAATCATATTAGAGTGTGATTATCAGCATCTTGTATTTTTGTCATTCTTGAATAGTGACATTCTTTGATCATTTTTATTTACCTACTGAATGGCAGTAGTTCGTAGTTTAATACCTGATAGTAATTTATTTATGCAAAGATTTACACATCATGATGTTACTGGGGTCACTTGTGATGTTCTGGGATCAATGAAATACAAACTAGATTCCAAGTTTTGCAGAACAGAGTTATTGTATTGATAATGCCATATTTTATCCCTATCTTAACGCCGAATGCACTATCAACATGCTATTCGGTTATGGCTATGTTGCATGTAGTTATCCACCTAATAAGATACATTTGTATAAAAACATTCGCACAGATTTATGCAAAACCATGTTTCTGTCACTACCTTTTGATGCCATTAACTTACATGTATTTGATTTTCCTTCTCTGCCTTTTAAATGTTTCGCTCTTATATTATACATGTATCTACAAAATACATTTACGAAGTATTTAGCACGTGCTTAGTAGCTATTTTCACATCATTAGTTCGTTGTTTTTGTTCTATTTCACTTTATGTCTTAACAAGCATGAATTTACTAACAAAATTTCATACATTTTGTATTAGCTCCTGAAAACATGCATGTCATATCATCAGACAATGTTGAAGGGGAAATATCACCAGACTCACAGCGGGAGATAATCGTACACCAAGCAGGGCTTAGTGACTGTCTTCGTAAGTATATCAAGGAACACTAGTACCGCCGTAATGTTGCTCAGTCCTCTATTTTATTGAAGAATCTCGGATTTAAGTCTGAGATTTTACAAAAGAGAATAAAAACAGCTTAAATTTGTAAAATCTCATACAGATATCCCAATAATTCTGAGAAAACTGTCTAAGACCTGGTAATAACCAATCTAATACATTGCCTAACCTCCGACAATGCCAAATATGTATCATAGTTGGTTGAGCTCATCGTCGACGCATGCAGGTTGTTCTTGTGCATTACCTGACGACCAGTTGACATATGCAAGTGCTCTATAATAAAAGGCTGCTCAAAGTAGGCTATGAATAAGTAAGAACAGTTAGATTTACAACTGTAGTAAATTCTGTATAAATAGTTTGTCTTATAAGGCTTACGTTTTGCCAAATTTTTTGTAATGACGATTTAGTATTATATTTACGTAATAACATGCATGATATATATCTGCCAATAACAAATGCAAAAAAATATGAGTCGCAGAACCAGTTCATTCTTGTCAACTATGTTTTGTTCTATCCAGAAAGTCTTGAAAATAGTGGCGAATTACCAAAGTTAATATATTCTGGTATGTCTATTTTTAGTGCACTATTTTACTCTTAAACACTTGTCTCGTTTATGTCAAAAACACGACTCTTCGTCATCATGAATAGGAAAGCCTATATAGCACAACCTTGTTGTACGCTACTTAACAAATATTTCAAAGTGATTATTTCCGTTTTGGTCGCGCTATTCGGTGTATGGTTAGATACAAGAGAATTACCTGCAGAGATTTCGATCTTGCAATGGAATATAATGTAGCATTTCTCTTCAAGTTTATCTACGGACACAGAATGTAGCAGATTAAAACTACGATAGGGTACGAATTGTGGAACTGTTTACACTGGTGCTGTAATATTTCCAAATTTTAAACGAACGTCACACTATATATTATTTCAACTATCGAAGTATTTATCTATAAGTACCAGTGATATTTCAAAATTGAAAATGTAATTTTCTTAAGTGAAATTCAAGTGTATGAGAGTAAAGTATATAATGTAATTGTCCTTTGATTATTTAACCCATTTTAATGCTAGTTAGTGGTGTCTGTTTTCATTTAAAATCAATTTTCATTCATAGACTGTCTAGTTATAAGTAGAATATGTTATTGACACAATTTAGAGTATTACTAATACACTTTTTTGTGGGTTGTGGTGTAGTGTAGAATACTATAAAGAAACTAATATTTTCTTTTCACAAGTAGTTTTCTTTTATTATTATATTATGCTGGTGATCTATAGAAACACAATTCGTTATTTGAATAGCTGTTGTTGTTTTTGCTGTCGGTTTATAAATATAATATGGCTTTCAGTCTTTTTCACTTCTTAAAAAATGTGGTAGCAAATTACTGTCTTTAATTGGCTTTCGATCGCCAATTTAAATCCTCCAATCAAATATTATAATGTAAGAAATATAAAAAGATGTAAAAATAGAAAGATAAGTGAAAATGTATGTCACTCTTTCACCGTTTACAGAAATTTAATAATACAAAATAAGAATTTATGACAAACGTGAGGGGTTGCTTCCTAGATGTAAATGTCAAATAATATTAGACAGGAACAACCTGTTTAAGGTCGAAGTCTATATCCAGCATTTGGCTGTCTTAAAAGAGAGGCATGAGAGGCGAATGGCATGCCTCCTAAAATTGAATAACTAGAAGAAATGTTTCCATAGTACACGTATGCCCCCGCCTAACAGGAAGTTGATGCCTAAAGGTGGGGATAAAAAACGATGTGGGAGGAAAGGTTTCTGAAGGGGCCTAGGGGGTTATTGAATGTGCTTATGCATATAAGTTGCAATGTCTGAAAATCGTTTTCTGAGGTTTTTACCATTTAGACTTTTTCGAGTTTCTCATAGCATGAAGTGTCAAGACATGATGGGGCGACCATTTGTTTTTGAGAAGGGAGGGGCTTGAAATATTTTGACCCAGAATTAATTGACTCTTTTGTCGAAAATAAAAATTATGATATCAGATTTACATATCTTTTGTCACAATGTGAGTGTGCAAGATAAAGGGTAAGAACAGGTCCAGCAGATATCAAGTAAGTTCACTGAATGTATTTTTGCAAGACCTAGAATCGACCTAATGTCAACAAAATTTTTATTCTATATAGTTAAGGATTTTGGGCTTATCAAAAGGGGAATGAGGGTCAAACGAAAATGCAATCAAGGTTTTTCAAGCAAAGCTACTTGCCATAAAAAGAAAAAAACTTACCTGTCATCAGGGAATTATAAAACGCCATAGACATGAAAATTGAGAGAGTTCTAACGGGCTTTTTGATTGGCTGAGCAATCTGTTTCAGCCAATCAAAAAGCCCGTTAGAACTCTCTCAATTTTCAAGTCTATGGCGTTTGTGAAGGATGTAAATGGGATTTCTTTCAAAAACAGACTTAAAGGACATATAAATTGGTGTAAGGTAAGAAATGTTAACATAATTTGAATGGATGAAAGTATTTAGCTAGTCAAAATGACTCGTTTACGCATGGGAAAGTCTGTACACAGATGGGAAGTGGTCAACCCAGCGTTTGTACGACTTCGGATTTTCACGCCGTTTTATTTTGGTTCGTGTATGATACCTCAGCAGTTCGGAGGCCTACACTAACAATTGGGGTCTCTTTGGAAAGGAAAATTACTTGACTTTCGACTGGTGAAAACATGTTTTGAAAATATTAAGGCGTTCCGAAGTTACGATCAATTTAACACGACGACTTAAAAAATGGAAGCAAGTGAGTTCGCCCCCTTGTAGTATTATATAGTAGTTTTTTTTTTTCGGACGCACCTAGCCCCTGTGATCTAAAAGCCAGAAATCTTTTTGTAAAATGATAGCGACAGGTCTAAAATGAAATGAAAGAGCGTAAGCAAATAATTCATCATGAAGATATTTGTGTTATGTATTCAATGGAAATGCACTTAAAGTATTGCGTTTCTAAAATTCACCAGCATATATATCAATGAATGATAATAAGCACAATTTTACTTTGATATGTAACTATTGTGTAATGCATTTGTATCAAGAATATTAAATTAATACATTATAATATTATCATCATATAGAAGTAGAAAGAGATGGTAGATCAGCAAAACGGTCAAAGCAAAAGCTTAAGCGCCATAGCTCCTGTCCACCAATGCCGGGGAACACGACCAAAATTATAAATCTGCTTAAAACATGAAAACTATGCTTAACACTAAAGAGGGGTGAGAATTGGAATACCCGAGTGAACCCCTTGATGTTGTTACACAAATGCATGCTATCACCTTTGTATAATAGTTCCTTAGATTTATAAAACGGTGCACATTTTGTGGATTTTTATGTCTGTATCTGTATGTTGTATTATTGCAATCAATGCACGTGAATTAGGATTCAGTCTAACTCTCAATATTAATAGATTGCTGTAATGCAGTATTCAAGTCAGACAGAATTCAAATTATAAATTATACGAGTGAAGGTGCAAATATTTTGTAATAAAACACCACTCTCGATAGACGATTCACTGAAATTCCCCAGAACCCTTTAAATATTCATAAATGCATGCACTTGTTGTCACATATTTGAGTACTTCTCACCCATCCTCTACATAAAAAAAGTGATGAATATTTCCAGTCCCAATCCGTCCAGTATCTAAATATTACAAGAATGTTCTGTTTCTATCCGTCCAGAATTGGAATGTGACAAACATAGCCAGTTTTCAGTTCTAATCTGTCCTGTGTCTGAATTCTACACATACTTACAATCCCTATCCGTCCTGTATATAAATGTTACAAATATTTCCAGTTCCCATTTGCTCTGTATATAAATGTTCCAAATGTGTCCTGCTCCCAATATCTTGTATATTAATGTCACAAATATGTCCAGTTCCCATTTGTTCAGTATAGAAATGTAACGCAAATATGTCCAGTTCCTATTTGTCATATTATGAATGTAACAAATATTTCCAGTTTCCATCCGTCATGTATCTCAATGTTACAAATATTTATACCCCTTCTTCTTGTATCTAAATGTTACAAATATTACTAGTTCTTATCTGTCCTGTTAATAAAGGTTACACATATTTTTGTCCTCATTCATCTTGTATCTGCATGTTACAACTAGTTCCAGTTCAAATCCATCCTGTATAAGGAAATTGTTACAAGTTTTTCCATTCCCCATCCGTTCTCTCTAAATGTTACAAATATTTCCATTTCCCGTTGTCTTTAAAAGATATTTTAAAGAACCTCACAGTTATATTGTATAGCAATACCCATTAACTCTTATCAACCAGCATTTCTTATGTTTGTAGCGAAGCTTCTATTGATAAAAATTAAAATCATAAACTGATTAGTATATCGTCAAAAAAATAACAAAATTCTTAACCTTAACATAAGAAAAATACTATGCATGTTATATGTAAAGTGAAAAATTATAAATAAAACACATTTCAGTCTTTTATCATTTGATAACGTTTATGTTACTTCCAAATTAATTTTTATACAAATTGCTTGGGATAAAATTTTGACTTTTTGTTCGGAATAATTATTTCGTATTAAACTAGATAAAACTGACATTTTTGTCATACAACTGTAGATTTGTCTAAAGAAGAGATCAAAGTAATAATTAAAATTATTAACCATTGTTACATTTATTTCTGCACACAGAGAAAAACCAGAGTGCAAAATTAAAGGCATCCAGTTCACGTGTTGAGGAAAAGAGTACAGCACAGAGCACAGAGACAGCTTTTGTTCCTATATCCCCTCGGATCAACAGACCTTCACGTAAGTTAAACCGTATTTACATCTAACTATTCTTCGTTACATTTCTCATATCAAATACTAAAACGTTTGTTTCGGACCGTATACATGGCTCCAAAATTCCTGTTGATAACAGGACAACTTCGGCAAAGCAACAGGTTTAGTTGATTAAATGAGACCCATGTTAAAATCCCATTATCATTAAAAACGGCAGTAGATGTCTTACATTTTAACAAATTAATTGGTACAACTTTAATGAACAGATTGGAATGACTCTAAACAATTGTATTCCATTTGTGAAGATTCAGTTCCAATCAAAGATATATTGATTGATAGTCTTGATAATTTTAATTTTTTTTTATCAAATAATTCTATTAATATAATATTAACGACTTAATGTGTGAGATGTTTTTCTTAAATAAACAGTAGTTCGTCTGTTATAGTTAGCATGTGATTTCAATAACATTGTTTGAAAGTAAATAAACACTCGATACAACAAGTAACAATTAGTTCTTTAACATTATTTCTAAATATACATATGATATGTTTAATAATTCTACTGCCGTCAAGGTTTACTAAATTGATACTTGATTGCATTTAACTTCATGTTTTTGAAGATGATAATCATTACATCTTATCATGCTCACAACATTTGCTTTTATAGAGGAGGCTGGTGAAGACAACAGAGGTAACTATCGCACACAACTTTATATGTAATCCCATAGTTATTCTTTATATTACCAATACTATGTGTAACAATATATATATTGCTTGGTGTATATCTGTCGAAATGCAACTTATTTCCACTCATTTCACAAATTTCATTCATTGATAACTGGAATCACCCAACCTCTTTGCCATCTTATTTGATAATATTAACTGTGGACTGATTTCCTACCTTTAGTCTTCCTTAACTTTGTTGACTTATATTGATAAAGACTTTTATTCTGTGGTAAGATGAAATGGTACCCAAGACCATGTAAATGTTTCCTGCGATTCTTAACCACATGATATATACATGTAAAATATGCATGAATATCGTACTGTGTCAATTATCAAACGGATTTGTTACTTTCAAGAGTAAACTCTCTCCTGTAGAACCTAGATATCTTCAAAAGTAAACCATGTTTGCTGTATAGGTCTATTATGAATACTATCAGCTTTAGAAGCTAGAAGCTCGCAAGGGTAAGCATTTTGCTTTAGAAGCTAGATGCTTGCAAGAGTAAGCACTCTGCTGTAGAAGCTAAATAATTTCAAAAAAAAAACACTGCTCTAGAGGCTAGAAGCTAGATAGTTTCAAAAATAAACCTTCTCTCTTGTGGAAGCTATGTATATTATTAGTAATAGTGCGATTTATTGAAGTGGTATAGTAGCATTTTACATAATAAAGACTACCCTATTTGACCCTATTACATGTTTATGTCTTATTTATAATGTATTTATTTGTTTACACTTATAGCACAAAATTTCTAATTTACATTTGCAATGTGTTAAATGAAAACAATAATTTATTTTCCAGTTGACAAAAGAATATTAATTAGACAATGAACATAAGATACATTATTCTTTGATGCCAGCATTATGCTAATTATTGAAGATATTACAATTGCTAGGTGACTATGAGATGAATCAATAAGTTTGAAGATGTGGCGTTCCTTAACCGTTGATTTGTCCCTGGGTTTTGGATGAATTGTCTTTCATGTTCACATACATCTACATAAATGAAACTCTATCAAGGTCTAGATATGTTTTTTTATGTTGTATATTTATCTGTACATGTTCATTTCAATTCCAAATAGGTATGCGATTTTATATTTATCAAATATTAGTTATCATGTGGCATTTTATTCTTCCAGATTGCCAACTTCATGCAGCTATGTTATCAAGACTATACTAATTGACTCATTATATGTATATTTTTATAGTGTTCATTAAAAATGGAAATTCTGACGGTCAACCAAGATCAGGACCAGCTATTTTCAATGATGTCACATGTAAGTGTGCATATGTAGCCATATAGATTAGAGATTATAGATTATTAGTGTTTACCTTGATGGCCTTAGCGGTCAGTTTTAAAGGTCGAGAAAACCAGATTAACCGGGAAAACTACCAATCTTCTCCACGTGACGTACACACCTTTTCACCCAAGGATATATGTATATATATAAAGTCTCTTATCAATACTAAAGTAAAAACTATAACCGAAATTTCCATATGTTTGTTTCGACCATACCAGCTTTCTTAATTAAGAATTTTGGAACAAATATGGAATATGATTGCTTAACGTCATTTTCAACAATATTTCAGTTTTATCTTTGTGGTCAGTTTTAATGGTTAAGGAATGCCCTGAGAAATCCACCGACCTTCCGTAAGATACTGATAAAGTTTAGCACATTACATTGTATCGAGTACACCTCGTCATGGGCCACTGATTAAAATAGATGTAAATCACATTTCCATGGAGGCCTCGTATTTAGTATGTTTAAAGCATGACTTTCATATCTTTAACCATCTTCGCTAGCCAAGGGTTGCGATTCGGGTCCCCCTTCTCTCCACCCTTGGCAGATCTAGAATACATTTTGAGGATTCGCGCTTTAATATTTCATTGGTTACGGCTACCAGTACACGTATCCAATCAGAAGACGTTTTACACGGAACACATGTTATCCACGAAATGTAAACAAAAATGGCACCGGAATGCTCTCATATGACAACGATTTGCCACTTCCCGTTTTGGTTCCAATGAAAACACCTTTCCCGTCTGCCAAAGCTTTGAAACTTTCACTTGGTTGACAGTAAGTGCTTCCAAATTAAATTTATCACAAATAAGTTTTTATTCACTGGGCGCTGTCATTTTCAATTCTCCAACATACGTATAACAAAACGATTCTGATTGGCTGGCGATGACGACTATCTAAGGGGCGCAACTTCGATAAACCACCAGGTGGCATTGCGCGCGAATTTCAAAATGTATTCTAGATCCGCCAAGGGTGGAGAGAAGGGGGACCCGAATCGTAACCCTTGGCTAGCGAAGATGATCTTTAACACGATAATACTATTTTATTTTCAGAACTTCTTTGTGCAGTTTATCCACTGCAAATTACAATCTGTATTATATAAAACATCAAAGCGATATATAGAAATAAGCACACTAGAAATAGCTTAATGTTTTTGTCATGTGATAAAGAAAAAGAAGGAATAAAGTGCTTTTATTTAAAGTAAAGATTATTAAAGGAAAACGGTGTACCCAGGGAAAAACAAACACCCTTTCACATTCCATTACAAACTATATCATATAAAGTTATATCTAATACTCATCGACTCGAATATGAATGGAGGTGAGTACTTATTTAGATAGATATAGATGCAAGTGTCATAAGACACAGCGGTTAGTTTGATAAAATCACTTATTATCAAATGCATTTCATTGCAGGTCCAGACTTTTCCTTTGATGTCCTGACAGTTCACGAGGAACGGGAAGTATCCATCGATGGTAAAACATTGCGAAACAGAAAAACTGGAAATCCATCAAGCAGTACAGTGGTAGGGCCAAAACAGCTGAAACAATACAAAGGAATCATTGGAAACTACTCCTTCCAACAACCTGGTAAATTCTACTATGAAGTAGATATCTCCTTCAACATCATTCAGCCATTAGAACAGACATGGCTGGTATTCGAACTGGGATTGTGTAGGAAAGATGACGTAGACAAACACCATACCGTAGAACGACATGAATTCTCACGTTCATTCTATGTTGCTCGTTATCCAGAAGATGGAAAGCTGTCACAAGAGTTTTGGCATAATCGTGATCTGAAAGCCATCATCCCACTTTGCGACAACAGCCCGGGTCTAACAGTAGAAATGACGTACGGCATGCTGATCAATACGAGTACTGGCAAACTAACAATAGCAGACGTCAAGAGAGAGAAGAAGATCTATACATTTACAGAAATTGATTTCTCCCAGCCATTATTTCCTGTATTCGGGACTTACAATTCTGACCTTGTCAATGTCATCATGAGGTTGCGTTCGGGAGGTACACTATCGTCGTTCCCACCATTCTTGAAAGGTAAATAATTAAATATTTTACCTGAAAGTAACGAGGAACCATTGCTTTTAGCTTTCGATCTGATTTACATTTAAGAGTGTCACACTATCTATTATTATGAATCCATTATAAACAATGTATTATATAGAAGATAATGCTCTAGCCAATAAAGGATCCACTTGGTGCATCGACATGTAAACACCTATCATATTTTAACAACAAACAAGAATTAACATTCACAAATAGACTAAAAGACAATAACATTACATATGAAACGATTTCATTTCTTTCGTGAATATTTATTACTTTCTGGACGACTTTTTAGTTGTCCACTATTTTTGCTCATTGTATCATTAAAGCACAATATTTAGCAATGACATATGTATACAAAGGGAGTTAAATCTATCATATGTATTAATGTCTTATCGTATCATTACATGTGAACAATATTAAAAATTAATATGGACAAATTTAGGAATCGAAAATATTACATTTTATTTCGATTTATTTAACAGGAAGTGATCCGTTAGAAAGTCCAAGGAAGTCTGACCCATTTGATTCTGATCACAGACTACCGGCAGAAAATGAAAAGGGTATGGTACAACGACCGTTCAGCATGCCAACGAGAATGACTGGCAGTCAGCAGAACATATTGTCACCAAGATCACCCAGACAAAATATGTCTAGAAGCTCGGAAAATATAAACGAAGCATCAATTGACACTGCCAAAAGTGGTTTGAGGAATACGGTTGTTAAGCCGATGAAACCATCTAAGTTTGTTCCTGTTGCTAATGGAACATGTTCGCCAAGAGAAAAGGTGCAAAGTTTCTTCAACAGAACAAGAAGTCGTAAGTTGTAGAATCATGAACATACTCATTCTATTGTATTATTTGAATCAGCTGCTATCATATTCACTTTGTGAATTTAAATATCAATACATCATTTGTCATGCTACGTTAATATTGACTTTTCTGTACGTTTTTGTATTATGAGGTTGAACGTATATTATAAGATATATTAATACAGAAAAATTGATAGGAATTTCATGACCTTTTACGACTCAAACATGTATCTTATTCTTATAATGTTTCTACAAGCTAAAACTATTATAGAATAATTTATTATAGAAAATATAGTAAAATATCTATATTGACATAACCACAAGCCCAAAATTGGGCATAGAATCATATAAGAAAAACAAATAGTCACTCACACATTTAAAAATATAATGTGATCATATATATATATAGAAATAATTGCCAAAAGTTGAATACTGGAAAGGAAATGTATATGTCTCTTACTGAATAATGAATTTATTAACTATATAGAACTTGACTAACATTGGTAAAGGGTCTTTGTATGCCGTGATACTAATATAACTACTATTGTACGATGTTGCATTTATTAGGCGATCTATGATTGGATAAAATCATTCCTAAAAATAACGATAGAAGCCAGAGCTATATATGGAAATCAAGAGAATAAGATTAATACGCTTTACTGGCCAGTGGAAATTTCCATTACTTGGTGACTGCAGCATTGTGTATTCTATTATTGCATAATTGGACCTTGACGCTGTCCGAAATAAAGAAATATTGTAATCGATAACTGAGACGACGTATGCCAAGTGTACTTGACCAGGCTCACTATATATATATGTGTGTATTTTGATTTAGCATAATCAAACACAACTGCACGAAAGATGATGATTTATATTTTCTTCTAAAATAACACAGTAAAAAACTCTTCTTGAGACACAACAAAAAAGAGTTACGAAACGATGCAGACGGACAATTACAGAAGGTCAGTGGGCGGTGCTTAATTTTGTCTAGTGACCATTACGTCTTTAGCCTTTGAACTTCCAAGAAAGTCCGTCAAACATAGTTCTTGGAAAAAACTTAGTTACTGTTTCAAGTTATAGATCAGCAACATCGTACAAAAATGTTCTAAGCTCCCGTGACCGACTATGATTATTTAGACGGTAAGTAAATAGTTGAATGGTTCGCGCTAAAGCGCTCACCCTTCAACATTTTACTGACCGTCTAAATAATCATAGTCGGTCACTAGGGAGCTTAGAACTTATAATATGGTTACTCGGTGTTAAGGTCAAATAAAGTGTCTAATATTATTTGAATGAAAAACCGTGTGTTATTATCATATTTTGAAAACAGCTTGTTCTAAAGTTGTGAGTTGGAACCCCGTTCATGGCGAGGTGTACTCAATACATTATTATGTGATAAAGTTTGTCAGTGACATTCGGCAGGTCTGTGGTTTTCTCCGGGTACTCCGGTTTCCGCCACCGATCTAACTCAAATATTGTTGAAAATGGCGTTAAACATCATAAATCACCCATATTCTATTTCGTGTTTATATTAAAGCATATATTACATGAAAGAAACTTCGGTTAAATCCGTTGCAAAGCAAAGTACCTTTTTTTTCATTGGTAATGAAGATAATAATTTGACCTTGACCTACAATCATCTTTTACATATTTGTATACTCATATTACACATAACACATTTCTAACAGCTCCGACGGTCAAGACTCAGCCCGTCCCCGGGAAATTGCGAACAGCAGCATCGACATCACAGTTAGATACGATTTCCCGACCCATGGGGCTTGGAGACTTTATGAGTAAGTAACGACGATTTACCAAAAACAATAGCATGTCACTTAATTAGAAAATGAACCATGTGTTTTACTCAATACCTTTTTGAAGTGAATACATATAACTGGAAACTAAGTAATTGAGTCAAAATGTAACCGTATTACAGATATACATCCATTTTGCGAGTTTATGAATGAGTAATTGAAATTTACTGCGGTGTTGACAACGCACATGACGTGTTATGTGGTTGAATGTTGACAATATGAATTTAAAGTTTGCATGAACATTTTTCTCGAATACCTAGCAATTACGATTAAGTTATATATTCTGAGTAGCCATGCAGAATAGTTTCTCCACAACTGGTCCACACATTCATCCACTGTGTGTACAGGTCAGTCAGCTATTTAAGACCCTTGACCTCAATTCCATGGTGATGGTGCAAATTTCATAAGATCCTTTCTCGTTAACCTTACACTACGGGTAAACTATAAAATTATCATACATCATCCTGGAGTGTAACATATCATCCTGGAGTGATCAGCAAGTTAATTGTGACATACCTCCACCTCATGACTTCGTTTCATCAAATGTATTGACACTTGTTTTTAATTTCTATTGTACATGTATGCATGCTATGCATTAATATTACATTACATCATCACAGAGGAACTTGAAAGAAGAGGACATTTACCAAAACCGGTACAACCACCTGGTATGATCACACAAACTGGAAGCTTTATACATATATACATAGATACATTATCAGCTTATGCTTATCATATTCATGCTTTTTAATGTGTTGTTATAACGCAGAACATAACTTTTCTGCTGACACCAAATGTAACGTATACATTAATGTGGATCTATGAACTAGACATGCAAGGAAAAAAGAAAAGAATTCTACTTTTTTCCCATTTTTTCGAATTGTATTTAAGGATTGAATGCATTTTTTTGTAGTTTTATAGGCGTGTAAAAGCGTGGAGCGAGGCACATTTTGTGTATGAAGCGCTTCATACACAAAATGTGCCTCGGTCCACGCTTTTACACGCCTATAAAACTACAAAAAAATGCATTCAATTCTTATAATTACATATAAATCACACCAAAATTTAATATAGTTGAATTTTTCGTTGTGATTTTTATTTGTGTTAGATTATTTGCTGTTGGAAATTACTACGCCATTGATTGTTTACATCTGACGTCGTTATGGAGGCACGTGCAAGTTCGGGTTTGAGTTTATTGGGATGTAAAGCATCTCTTTTATAATCATGTGACCACTTCATAGCCAATCATATTGTAACATTTTAATGAAAAACGGAAGTAATGTAATTATTTGTTTATATTGGTTTCAAGTCATTAATTGTCGTTGATACGTAATTGTCGTGTTTCAACTCCTTGCAAGGTGTTTCCATCGCCCTCTGATCTGAATCTCGACCCTTTGGTTTACTTGTTATTATTGACAATGAGCCTACTTGATGAAGGTGATTTCAGAAATGCGTCGTGTGCACTAAATTAGATATGTACATTTTTATTACACCGTTGTTTAATATGTACTCCCCGACGGATGGCATGCATGGAGTAGGTCAGATCTTACCAGTCCAAATTATATATTATTTCTAGTTGCACAAATGTTACTTTACCTAACTGGACTGTGACTTTAGGTATCCCTAGATGCTTTGACCGGCTTGTGTCACTAAAGGTGTTATTTTCTATCCGGATTGTGATTTGGCCATCTAATTTTGGATTTAAAGTTTCACTAGTGTTGTTTTGTCTATCCGGATTGTGCTTTAACCTTTAGATGGTGTTGTTTTGTTTGTCCGATTGTGCTTTAGAGTAGAAATGGTGTTGTTTTGTTTGTCCGATTGTGCTTTAGAGTAGAAATGGTGTTGTTTTGTTTGTTCGATTGTGCTTTATAGTAGGAATAGTGTTGTTTTGTTAGTCCGATTGTGCTTTAAAGTAGAAATGGTGTTGTTTTGTTTGTCCGATTGTGCTTTAGAGTAGAAATGGTGTTGTTTTGTTTGTCCGATTGTGCTTTAAAGTAGAAATGGTGTTGTTTTGTTTGTCCGATTGTGCTTTAGAGTAGAAATGGTGTTGTTTTGTTAGTCCGATTGTGCTTTAGAGTAGAAATGGTGTAGTTTTGTTTGTCCGATTGTGCTTTAAAGTAGAAATGGTGTTGTTTTGTTTGTCCGATTGTGCTTTAAAGTAGAAATGGTGTTGTTTTGTTTGTCCGATTGTGCTTTAGAGTAGAAATGGTGTTGTTTTGTTTGTCCGATTGTGCTTTAAAGTAGAAATGGTGTTGTTTTGTTTGTCCGATTGTGCTTTAGAGTAGAAATGGTGTTGTTTTGTTAGTCCGATTGTGCTTTAGAGTAGAAATGGTGTTGTTTTGTTTGTCCGATTGTGCTTTAAAGTAGAAATGGTGTTGTTTTGTTTGTCCGATTGTGCTTTAAAGTAGAAATGGTGTTGTTTTGTTTGTCCGATTGTGCTTTAAAGTAGAAATGGTGTTGTTTTGTTTGTCCGATTGTGCTTTAAAATAGAAATGGTGTTGTTTTGTTAGTCCGATTGTGCTTTAGAGTAGAAATGGTGTTGTTTTGTTAGTCCGATTGTGCTTTAAAATAGAAATGGTGTTGTTTTGTTAGTCCGATTGTGCTTTAGAGTAGAAATGGTGTTGTTTTGTTAGTCCGATTGTGCTTTAGAGTAGAAATGGTGTTGTTTTGTTTGTCCGATTGTGCTTTAAAGTAGAAATGGTGTTGTTTTGTTTGTCCGATTGTGCTTTAAAGTAGAAATGGTGTTGTTTTGTTTGTCCGATTGTGCTTTAAAGTAGAAATGGTGTTGTTTTGTTTGTCCGATTGTGCTTTAAAGTAGAAATGGTGTTGTTTTGTTAGTCCGATTGTGCTTTAGAGTAGAAATGGTGTTGTTTTGTTTGTCCGATTGTGCTTTAAAGTAGAAATGGTGTTGTTTTGTTAGTCCGATTGTGCTTTAAAATAGAAATGGTGTTGTTTTGTTAGTCCGATTGTGCTTTAGAGTAGAAATGGTGTTGTTTTGTTTGTCCGATTGTGCTTTAAAGTAGAAATGGTGTTGTTTTGTTTGTCCGATTGTGCTTTAAAGTAGAAATGGTGTTGTTTTGTTAGTCCGATTGTGCTTTAAAGTAGAAATGGTGTTGTTTTGTTAGTCCGATTGTGCTTTAGAGTAGAAATGGTGTTGTTTTGGTTGTCCGATTGTGCTTTAAAGTAGAAATGGTGTTTTTTTGTTAGTCCGATTGTGCTTTAGAGTAGAAATGGTGTTGTTTTGTTTGTCCGATTGTGCTTTAAAGTAGAAATGGTGTAGTTTTGTTTGTCCGATTGTGCTTTAAAGTAGAAATGGTGTTGTTTTGTTAGTCCGATTGTGCTTTAGAGTAGAAATGGTGTTGTTTTGTTTGTCCGATTGTGCTTTAAAGTAGAAATGGTGTTGTTTCGTTTGTCCGATTGTGCTTTAGAGTAGAAATGGTGTTGTTTTGTTTGTCCGATTGTGCTTTAAAGTAGAAATGGTGTTGTTTTGTTTGTCCGATTGTGCTTTAAAGTAGAAATGGTGTTGTTTTGTTTGTTCGATTGTGCTTTAAAGTAGAAATGGTGTAGTTTTGTTTGTCCGATTGTGCTTTATAGTAGGAATGGTGTTGTTTTGTTTGTCCGATTGTGCTTTAAAGTAGAAATGGTGTTGTTTTGTTTTCTGGATTGTACTTTAAAACTTCACTGGTTTTGCTTGCTTTGTCAAATCCGGATTCCGATTTGCTTTGTTCGCTTTTCTTGGTATTTTACATTTTATATCATGCATTGTTTTTAAATAATGAGACGTTTTCCTTTTTGAAACTAAATCTGCAGGAATTTACATTACTATTAATTTTTCTAGATTACGAAAAATTGTTTTTATATATTTCAATATTATAGTGATGGTCTTCTTTCTCAAAATAAACTTAATATTAAAACTGTAATAAGCATGTTAGTATCCTGTATAACCTATCGCTTTAATTTCAAATTAGATAGTAGTGGCTTCTTAGAGTTCTTATTGTAATGGTGTATAATTAGCTTGTAGAATTTTAGATTTTCAATAAACTGAGGAGGAAAATATATTTCCGTTCGGTTTACTCCTCCGATCTGGCATTTTATATTATTCTTTCACAGAAAGAAGTTTGAGTCAGACTGGAGAAAAATCATTTCAGCCAACATCGGAAAGATCGTTCAAACCAATCACATCGCCATTGAATCAGCGGTCATCTTGTAAGTACTAAAACTCTTACACAAGATACACGCGAGTTATCATTCTTTTCACAACTGATTTCGGCACAATTTACATATTCGTTTACTTTTTTAGATGACGACGATGATGATAGTGATGATGAAGGTAACATTTAGGCCAATGCTGTGGTCGTTGTTGACCTCCTGTATTTTTTTTTTATTGTTTTGCACGTATTTCTTAGAAAGCATGATTTTACAGATTCCTATTTATGTTCATTTTGTTACCAGAAAATATTGTTTTCAAATATGTTTATGTTCCTCCCATGGAATATCACAATATTTCCTGTTTGCTGCACATTGTTCAAAATTCACTTTTACGTCAGAAATTCCTCTTTTTGTCCTTCAAGCGACCATGAATCCCCCCATTGTTTGATTGTCAAATATTTTCCAGCATGCGAATGTTTCCTATTTTCTATCCAAATTTTGATGCGTGTATGTCCATTATCAGAGTTTTTATTTTATTTTCGTAAAATAAAAGTTATATAGATTAACACATTTTATTTTCGTGCAGTTTCAACAATGTATATGTTAGCATACATAGTAGATATTTAATAGACATCTCATGTAAATAGTTCCGTAGAGTGATATGTATATACTATTTGTGTGTTATTTATGTAGTGTATGTTAGTTTGATATGTATGATGCAAGATTGTAAATATCATATATGCATATGATATTGCTTTTGAAAATGATTGTTTTGTATTGCTTTGGTAGGCTTGCAAATAGTTATTATATATATTTTAGTGTTTTATATTTGTAAATCATATGAACCATTGTATAAATACATGGTACACTAGTTTGGCAAATACACGACAACATTATAAATAATGTTCTAATGTTAAATACAAGGTCAAATTTCCATCTTGATAAAAGGAAAAAAATATATACCACAATGTCGCAACCGTTCAACGAAAAATAAAAGAAACAGGTAGAATTGATACCTCTAACACACATATACAATACAGCTCACTTTCTCGGCTTGGTACAGGCACTTCGATAAAATCATTAAAAGTTTTTTTTAGTTTATGATAACCCAGATGATACAATATTTAAATACTTATAAACAGTACATTAAATCAAACAGATACTTATTATAGCTAAACTTCATTAAAAACTCATTTTTATATCATTACAGAGAGGATGGGTTATAAAATGTTGATTGAAATGATATAACGTAATTTTGTATACATTAAAAATACATTGAACGAATAAAGCTGATTTGATGTTCACAACTTCTCATTTAATTTTCTTATCTTTTAATATCATATCTTTACAATTTTTAATTTGTAATACCTCTAATGAGAAACTAGTTACGAAAGATTAGAAGATGCTATACCTTGTTTATTTTAATTATATCGGGGTACTTTGATTAGAAAGATGGCGGTAATAATTTTTTAGCATTGCATATGAATACACAGTGCCATAGAACCCGCGGTACCATATGTTCTGATTATATATGTCAAATTATCACATGTTTAAAAAGTCGTTAAAAATGGTTTCCCTACTGATTTGACCTTTCTCAAAGGGAGATAATTTAAAGACTGGGGAATATTATTATTACAATTATATACATTGTATTGACAGTGTTCATGAAAAACGCCAGTTCCGATGAGACAAGAACAGGACCAGCGACATATAATGATGTGAAATGTGAGTATCCTCCTAGTTAATTAATATAAAACTTAGTATCCCCTACATGAGACTCCTCTTTGAGTAGAAATGTTCCTACTTCAAATGTACAAAACGCATTTGTATTCTAATTTATTTGCTATTCAATAGTTTGTCGTGTTCTATTTCTTGTACTGTTCTCGTATTCGTATCAGTTTCAATACTTTACTTTAGACTTCTTACATTGTATTCATCTTTTTTCTTTCCCAATATCGACTTAATTTATCTTTGCTCCTGACGTTGATTTTGCATAAGGGTCATACTTTTTACTAGAAAATCATGTCTCATTGTGCTCGTGTTTTTATCTTAAGCCGAAGAATTGCAATAAATATAATACAAACATAGGCTGTGCATTAACAATTAAAAACAGTATACAATAAGCAAAAATCATGTTCATAACTATTGCAGTAACCTATATATCAAAAGTTACTTCGTACTAAGCGAGATAACTCTCGGTAGTTCACGAACAAAGA
The DNA here is from genome assembly GCA_963383655.1 of Bathymodiolus septemdierum. Lineage (NCBI taxonomy): Eukaryota > Metazoa > Mollusca > Bivalvia > Mytilida > Modiolidae > Bathymodiolus > Bathymodiolus septemdierum. The sequence goes on from OY726519.1 coordinate 112,817,357, forward strand.
TAAATTCAGCAATTCATTCATCAATCTGAACAAAGTACATTCTGACATAAATAAGATGAAGATACCCTTCCGGATAATATGCTGTTAAAATAAGTAATCTGTACAAATATTGGTTTGACAAAGCAAATTATTGGTTCAAACAGACATATCACAAATAATTTGGCTGTAAAGTCAAATCAATCATTGTTCAATTACTGGTTTGAAAAGTAAACAATTATGCAGTTTGTAAGTGCCATTTTGATTTACTGGTTTATACACTGATAATGTTATAAAACCACATAAACAATTAGCTCAAATCATGTATACACAGTCATTGATATATAGGTAAAATACCAACTGGAGGAATAGATCAAACAACACGAAATACGAAGCAAAAGATCCGACAATAATTTCGTCAGGTAGGAATTTTAAGAGATCATGCTTTTAATATTTACTCTCCATGAATAAAACTTCTGATGTGATATATTACAGGTCCAGATTTTAGTCTCGATGTTGACACGTGTCATGACGAAAGAGAGGTGTCAGTGGATGGCAAACTTTTGAAAAATCGTAAAACTGGGAAACCGTCATCCGGGAACGCCAACAGAAAACTCAAACAATACAAGGGAATTCTAGGCGAACTGTCGTTCAAAGAAGAAGGCAAATATTACTTTGAAATGGTTGTAACATTCAACATTATCCAACCACTTGAACAGACATGGTTAGTATTCGAAATTGGGTTATGTAGGAGGGAAGACGTTGATAAACATCATACTGTCGAACGCCACGAACATGCGCGGTCATTCTACGTTGCAAGATATCCGGAAGATGGAAAGTTAGCTCAAGAATTTTGGCACAATCGGGATCTTTTAGCGTACGTGCCATTAAGCGAAAATAAAGCTGGGTTAACAGTGGAAGTTACATATGGAATGGTGGTGGATACAAAAAGAAAGAAGTGGATCATTGCTGACGTCAAGAAGGAAAAGAAACTCCATACTTTCTCAGGAATTGATTTTTCCAAACCATTATTGCCAGTGTTTGGAACATACAATCCTGATCTTATCAATGTGGAGATGAAACTAAGATCTGGTGCACAAATTACGGCATTCCCGCCATTTCTGAAAGGACTGTAGATGTTGATGGCTACTTTAATTAGTTATTTATTATTGCATGTGAGGATGTACTTGCCAAACTAGCGTGCCATTTATATACGATCTTAAAGTATAAGATGTATTGATGGACTCAGTGTTTAGGATATCAGCTATATATTAGATTTCTAGTGAATTACCATGGATTGATACCATCATTAGCAATGTTACGTAAAGTTGTGATTAAGTAGATAATGGTTATCTACATGTTTATCTAAACCTGCGTCGTGGAATGCTACCTAGAATGTATTAGACTATTATATGTATGAATATCTTCCTATTTGTGAAGTTTGTATCAACAAATCATTCATAAAATATGTATATTATGGTTAATTTGCTAGTAAAACAAGTTAGTGAATTCTAAATTCATATTTTCTTCTGTACATTGTATTATTAGATTGACTTTCATACTGTGATTTCGGCCAATGCATTTATATTTATTTTGCATTTATTATTTACAATTATTTATTTGATGTTTATAACATTGTTTAATTTATAATGTTACATTTTTGGTAACATTGGAAGTATATTTTTTATATTGATCCTCCCGGCATACATAATTATTATAGGTATGTTAGTGGGTATTTTTGTTAAGGTATGAACCTCAAGAATATTATGAAGCATTGAATGTCGTATGCACTTCTTTAATGTAGTAATAAGTCAGTTTGAAAATAAAATGAAAAACAAAAGATACCACACTGTCGGACCAGTTCTAAAATACAATAGAAAAACAAAAGATACCACACTGTCGGACCAGTTCTAAAATACAATAGCAAAACAAAAGATACCACACTGTCGGACCAGTTCTAAAATACAATAGAAAAACAAAAGATACCACACTGTCGGACCAGTTCTAAAATACAATAGAAAAACAAAAGATACCACACTGTCGGACCAGTTCTAAAATACAATAGAAAAACAAAAGATACCACACTGTCGGACCAGTTCTAAAATACAATAGCAAAACAAAAGATACCACACTGTCGGACCAGTTCTAAAATACAATAGAAAAACAAAAGATACCACACTGTCGGACCAGTTCTAAAATACAATAGAAAAACAAAAGATACCACACTGTCGGACCAGTTCTAAAATACAATAGAAAAACAAAAGATACCACACTGTCGGACCAGTTCTAAAATACAATAGCAAAACAAAAGATACCACACTGTCGGACCAGTTCTAAAATACAATAGAAAAACAAAAGATACCACACTGTCGGACCAGTTCTAAAATACAATAGAAAAACAAAAGATACCACACTGTCGGACCAGTTCTAAAATACAATAGAAAAACAAAAGATACCACACTGTCGGACCAGTTCTAAAATACAATAGCAAAACAAAAGATACCACACTGTCGGACCAGTTCTAAAATACAATAGAAAAACAAAAGATACCACACTGTCGGACCAGTTCTAAAATACAATAGAAAAACAAAAGATACCACACTGTCGGACCAGTTCTAAAATACAATAGAAAAACAAAAGATACCACACTGTCGGACCAGTTCTAAAATACAATAGCAAAACAAAAGATACCACACTGTCGGACCAGTTCTAAAATACAATAGAAAAACAAAAGATACCACACTGTCGGACCAGTTCTAAAATACAATAGAAAAACAAAAGATACCACACTGTCGGACCAGTTCTAAAATACAATAGAAAAACAAAAGATACCACACTGTCGGACCAGTTCTAAAATACAATAGAAAAACAAAAGATACCACACTGTCGGACCAGTTCTAAAATACAATCGAATAATCGTAGAAACAGTAAGAAAATGGATACATCAAACATACATACATAATCACTCACTTTCCTAGCCTAGTACAGGCACTTCAATAAATAGTGGCGGGGTTAATAGTGTGTATTGCTAAGAATTGCAAAATTCCTTTCAAATGAACAAAGGTGTACTTGTCTTATTTTTTTAAATTAGAAAGTTCAATATATTCGATATAAAGCTGTAGCTTGGACTTTTGTAGTTTGTAAAAGTACATATTCCAGTAGAAACTCTGTGATATATGATATGTTTTTTATTTAGTATTGTTAATATCTTAGAAGTATGGACATTAATGACATCTTGTCCTAAACTATTTGTGATTTGTTACTGTGATAATACTAATATTTATGTTATATAACTATTAATGTTACTTTAGAGTGATTTATTTTATTTTATTAAAGTTACAAAATACAAAATAATAAAAACAAGATAATATTGTTTATTATTGTTTACAATACGATGGTGGTTATTATTATCATGTACTCTACTGGAATAAGGTTTTACTACTTATTTTGCCGGAGCACCTGAGTTCAACCCAGTTAATTAGTGCGGTTTGTGTTGATCAATCTTCAGCTTTCTACGTAGTGTCGACCATTGTTTGTCTTTTTTATCTTCTGACCATTGTTTGTCTTTTTTTATCTTCTGACCATTGTATTGTCTTTTTTATCTTCTGACCATTGTTTGTCTTTTTTATCTTCTGACCATTGTTTGTCTTTTTTATCTTCTGACCATTGTATTGTCTTTTTTATCTTCTGACCATTGTATTGTCTTTTTTATCTTCTGACCATTGTTTGTCATTTTTTATCTTCTGACCATTGTATTGTCTTTTTTATCTTCTGACCATTGTTTGTCTTTTTTATCTTCTGACCATTGTATTGTCTTTTTTATCTTCTGACCATTGTATTGTCTTTTTTATCTTCTGACCATTGCTTGTCTTTTTTTATCTTCTGACCATTGTTTGTCTTTTTTATCTTCTGACCATTGTTTGTCTTTTTTATCTTCTGACCATTGTATTGTCTTTTTTATCTTCTGACCATTGTTTGTCTTTTTTTATCTTCTGACCATTGTATTGTCTTCTTTATCTTCTGACCATTGTTTGTCTTTTTTTATCTTCTGACCATTGTATTGTCTTTTTTATCTTCTGACCATTGTATTGTCTTTTTTATCTTCTGACCATTGTTTGTCTTTTTTTATCTTCTGACCATTGTATTGTCTTTTTTATCTTCTGACCATTGTTTGTCTTTTTTTATCTTCTGACCATTGTATTGTCTTTTTTATCTTCTGACCATTGTTTGTCTTTTTTTATCTTCTGACGATTGTATTGTCTTTTTTTATCTTCTGACCATTGTTTGTCTTTTTTATCTTCTGACCATTGTATTGTCTTTTTTATCTTCTGGCCATTGTTTGTCTTTTTTTATCTTCTGACGATTGTATTGTCTTTTTTATCTTCTGACCATTGTTTGTCTTTTTTATCTTCTGACCATTGTATTGTCTTTTTTATCTTCTGACCATTGTTTGTCTTTTTTATCTTCTGACCATTGTTTGTCTTTTTTATCTTCTGACCATTGTATTGTCTCTTCTTTGAATTTCGGCATCTCATTACCCTTTTGGTATCTACAAATATTTCTTATATATTATCCGTTAGAAAATCAAGTGCAGATTCAACCTGTTTGGTCAAATTTATTGTGGATTGTGAAGTGAAAACTCTGACTTTAATCTAGAATTTATTCGCCAAATTTGGGGCTGGCTTTTACCTATGATTTATGATCATATCTGCTAACCCAACCAATGACAACTGTAAAAACAAGACGTCATTACCAGTTAACAAACACCACACCGGCTTATTAATGTGACCCTCGGATCAGCGGAGTGATGTCTTGGTTGATAAAATAGGGGATAATGGATAAGTGTTGGGAAAATATTGTCTTGCAAAGATTCCTAAGCAACTTCTAATCAGCAGATTTTGAAGATATCAAAGGTGTAATCAGATGTAAAAAATGGAAGGACAGACAATACAATGGAAGGACAGACAATACAATTGCCAAAAAGAAAAAGGACAAAAGGGAGAAACAACGATCTACAAAACATTACACAGAAAACTAAAGATCGAGCAACACGAACCCCACAATAAACTTCCTCCGTTTGTCATTTACGTGCACGAAGGATGGCATTCTGAAAAACGAGGCACTCGTATTAAAGTGCCGTCCATTGGATTGATTGTTGTTCAACATCATTCCAGCAGCATAAATATTCACCTATAATCATGACGAGAACATGTTTACAGACAATAAAACATGTAGGTAAAATGTGACCTGGCAAATAATATTTTGATTGTAACGGACAAACTGTACTGCTGCAAGTGGTATTTTATGTTCCGGATCGAAGCACACATTCATGTCCCATTTGGATTAGATGTATCTGCAATGGAAAAACTACGTCCTATTTATATTTAGATTTATGCCGCAGTTTCGTCATTGAACTAGCGGTGTATGTGCTTGAAATAAACAACGAATGTGTGGATTTCAAGTAGTGTAAATTCTACTACATGTAGTGCGAAATTGCATCTATTGTGATTGTTCGAAAGTTGTCGTTTTTAACGTCTTTTCGAGAACCAATGACATATTACATACAACTAAACATATAAATCCAACCAACACTGTTTTAAACGTTAGAAGACAAAACGTAGCTTTAACTATGTATTTTTGAAGAAGGAAATGAATGATATATTAAAAAAAAGAAGCTCAATGATTAATGAAGATTCATATTGATAAATAACATGGAATCAAACCTTTTCATATTAGTATTTCTCTACTAATTTGCAAAACGTTAAAAAAAAGTAATATTCAAACCAAACATGCGATATCATCGCACAATGTACCTACATTTTAATTTCGCTGTGAAGCTTACAACCATCTATGTATCCCTTCAGTTCGTTCATTGCTATTTGATCAGATGATCAGACAAATTGTGCTTATATAAAAACTAGGTCATATTCTAACCTTGAAATATTTAAAACTATCTTTGTGAAACAATCATAAAATCGTGGTACAATATTGCTAAAGTTGGCGTTAAACACCAATCAATCAATACTACATCAGACATCCGCCCTCCGAGTACAACTACCATACATTTCTTCACCTAACAAAGTATAACAGACAACTTTCTATTTGCGATCAAGATTATACTTTCATCACCAGATAAACGAATATAAAAAATCCTTGGCATAAGATTATTTAAATATCTGATATGATCTAGAATTTGTTTTCGAATGGATAATAAGATTACATTTTGTATCTGGGAAGATATAAACGTGTACAGTTTTGATCATTACGCGAGAAACAATATTTAGCACAATACGGTACTCTTGAACATCTCTTGTCGTTATTCATTCATAGGACAAAGTGTGTTAACTCTCACGATGCACATTTTTGTCGGAGTTGGTGTAGTGCCGAAGCGTCATGTGAGCTATTGTCATCACTTTGCATCCATCGTTGCCTGTAAACTTTTCACATTTCAATCTTCTCCGAAACAACATGCCCCATTGGAACCAAACTTGACAGGAGTGTTCTGTTCGATATACGGATTCTGATTACCCCTTTGGTATCTTGTGGCCATTGTGTTGTCTGTCCTTCGGTATATGGATTCTGATTACCCCTTTGGTATCTTGTGGCCATTGTGTTTTCTGTCCTTCGATATACGGATTCTGATTACCCCTTTGGTATTTTGTGGCCATTGTGTTGCCTGTCCTATGATATACGGATTCTGATTACCCCTTTGGTATCTTGTGGCCATTGTGTTTTCTGTCCTTCGATATACGGATTCTGATTACCCCTTTGGTATCTTGTGGTCATTGTGTTGTCTGTCCTTCGATATACGGATTCTGATTACCCCTTTGGTATCTTGTGGCCATTGTGTTGCCTATCCTATGATATACGGATTCTGGTTACCCCTTTGGTATCTTGTGGCCATTGTGTTTTCTGTCCTTCGATATACGGATTCTGATTACCCCTTTGGTATCTTGTGGCCATTGTGTTGTCTGTCCTTCGATATACGGCTCCTGATTACCCCTTTGGTATTTTGTGGCCATTGTGTTGTCTGTTCTTAGATATACGGATTCTGATTACCCCTTTGGTATCTTAGATATACGGATTCTGATTACCTCTTTGGTATCTTAGATATACGGATTCTGATTACCCCTTTGGTATCTTAAATATACAGATTCTGATTACCCCTTTGGTATCTTAGATATACAGATTATGATTACCTCTTTGGTATCTTAGATATACAGATTCTGATTTCCCTTTGGTATCTTAGATATACAGATTCTGATTACCCCTTTGGTATCTTAGATATACAGATTCTGATTACCCCTTTGGTATCTTGTGGCCATTGTCTTGTCTGTCCTTCAATATACGGATTCTGATTACCCCTTTGGTATCTTAGATATACGGATTCTGATTACCCCTTCGGTATCTTAGATTTACGAATTCTGATTGCCCCTTTGGTATCTTAGATATACGGATTCTGACTACCCCTTTGGTATCTTAGATATACAGATTCTGATTATCCCTTTGGTATCTTGTGGCCACTGTGTTGTCTGTCCTTCAATATACGGATTCTGATTACCCCTTTGGTATCTTAGATTTACAGATTCTGATTACTCCTTTGGTATCTTAGATATACAGATTCTGATTACCCCTTTGGTATCTTAGATTTACAGATTCTGATTACCCCTTTGGTATCTTCAAACTTTTCTTACAAAGTTTAAGCATTTGCTGCTGATACTAATTCAACATGTCTAAAAGGCTGATTGGCTGAAATTTCACAAATATCTTTTTGTGAGAAACCACGAGACAGATTTGATTATAATGCAGTAAGAATGTTCAGTACATTGATATGTACTAGTTTTAAGTCTAAAGCGTCGAGTGACAAAATAAGATGGCCGGGCCGCCACGGCAGCTTTTAACATAGGACCCTGTGAGAAAATGAATAAAACTGTTATCTTATATATAGACACTACAAACATGATTACACAAAAACTGTACATTCCTTGAACAACAACACTTTAACAAACGTATTATTAAAATAAAATAATAATTTGGGTTTCTTGATGTCATTCTGAAAATAGTGGGTATTGTTTAGATAAAAGCATCCAGTGTACTAGTACCTGTGATATACATTACTACAATATACTATGTTGTGCCTTAAAAACAGGTGGCATGTGATACATGAGTAGTATGACGAGTACCAAGTACTGTTCCAAAGAACCTGAGTTCACACTCGGTTATTAGTGGTTATTATAGTTCATTTTCTCCAATTGCATGTTTTCACGTCATTAATTCCGTGTTTTGATGTTCGTTATGATTTCCAAGTCAAACTATATTCGGTTCGTTTTTACTCTTATTTGTTCTGTTGGAGGTAAATGTTTTATTTATGTAATTTGTACTGGTGTCCAACACGATTACCAGATCAGATGATGCTCGTGTCGTTTAACAGGAACACGACGGGTGTCACTAGTGGAGCAGAAACTGTTTTCCCTTTTAGAGTTCACCCGAGTTTTCAGTGGTGTTCGTAATACTCAATCTTTAGTCATGAAAAGTATTATAATACAAATATATCAAGGTTTTAACTTTCTCCTCCATTATCAAAAATGATGTCCAGAAAGATGGCTAAAACTGCAATATAGGTAGTCAGTATCTGATAGTATATTGAAGCTAAATGTCAATTAGTAAAACGAAGACATGAAAAAGGATGATATTTCAGCTATGTGTATAACGAAAACAATGTTACAAAACAAATTATTACTTAAATCAATGTGGACCAGTAAACAATCTTATGAGGAATAGAGGGTTCACACTATCAGGAATATAAAAGGAGTTTTCCCGAACTGGAATAATCCACGATTGTAGATAGTCAAAGTGTCAAAGAGGTGTAAATATCATTGGATTGAAATTTTAAAAAATCTGATGTTATTATTGTTTTTAGATTTATTTTTTTAAGTAAAATACAAATGTGTTTTAAAACTATACATGTCATAATTGTTGTATTTTTACATGTTTATATGCACTACATGCATTCAAACCTATATACAAATATGTTTATCATTGTATAATCAATATATGCATATTTGGTTGGGAGTTTTATAAGTTCATTAGGTGTCTTAATATGACAATACTGTGTAAGAAATGGGGTGAAGCAGTTCATGTTAAAATGTACTTAATTCTTTACTCAGACAAAATATCAAACATGCCCATCTACTATTATATTAATTAACAGCTTATAACTAGAAGACCTTACTACATTGATAATTAATATTAATTAACAGCTTATAACTAGAAGACCTTACTACATTGATAATTAATATTAATTAACAGCTTATAACTAGAAGACCCTACTACATTGATAATTAATATTAATTAACAGCTTATAACTAGAAGACCTACTACATTGATAATTAATATTAATTAACAGCTTATAACTAGAAGACCCTACTACATTGATAATTAATATTAATTAACAACTTATAACTAGAAGACCCTACTACATTGATAATTAATATTAATTAACAGCTTATAACTAGAAGACCTTACTACATTAATAATTAATATTAATTAACAGCTTATAACTAGAAGACCTTACTACATTAATAATTAATATTAATTAACAGCTTATAACTAGAAGACCTTACTACATTGATAATTAATATTAATTAACAGCTTATAACTAGAAGACCCTACTACATTGATAATTAATATTAATTAACAGCTTATAACTAGAAGACCTTACTACATTGATAATTAATATTAATTAACAGCTTATAACTAGAAGACCCTACTACATTGATAATTAATATTAATTAACAGCTTATAACTAGAAGACCTTACTACATTGATAATTAATATTAATTAACAGCTTATAACTAGAAGACCCTACTACATTGATAATTAATATTAATTAACAGCTTATAACTAGAAGACCCTACTACATTGATAATTAATATTAATTAACAGCTTATAACTAGAAGACCTTACTACATTGATAATTAATATTAATTAACAGCTTATAACTAGAAGACCCTACTACATTGATAATTAATATTAATTAACAGCTTATAACTAGAAGACCTTACTACATTGATAATTAATATTAATTAACAGCTTATAACTAGAAGACCCTACTACATTGATAATTAATATTAATTAACAGCTTATAACTAGAAGACCTTACTACATTGATAATTAATATTAATTAACAGCTTATAACTAGAAGACCCTACTACATTGATAATTAATATTAATTAACAGCTTATAACTAGAAGACCTTACTACATTGATAATTATTAATTAACAGCTTATAACTAGAAGACCCTACTACATTGATAATTAATATTAATTAACAGCTTATAACTAGAAGACCTTACTACATTGATAATTAATATTAATTAACAGCTTATAACTAGAAGACCTTACTACATTGATAATTAATATTAATTAACAGCTTATAACTAGAAGACCCTACTACATTGATAATTAATATTAATTAACAGCTTATAACTAGAAGACCTTACTACATTGATAATTAATATTAATTAACAGCTTATAACTAGAAGACCCTACTACATTGATAATTAATATTAATTAACAGCTTATAACTAGAAGACCCTACTACATTGATAATTAATATTAATTAACAGCTTATAACTAGAAGACCCTACTACATTGATAATTAATATTAATTAACAGCTTATGACTAGAAGACCTTACTACATTGATAATTAATATTAATTAACAGCTTATAACTAGAAGACCTTACTACATTGATAATTAATATTAATTAACAGCTTATAACTAGAAGACCTTACTACATTGATAATTAATATTAATTAACAGCTTATAACTAGAAGACCCTACTACATTGATAATTAATATTAATTAACAGCTTATAACTAGAAGACCCTACTACATTGATAATTCATATTAATTAACAGCTTATAACTAGAAGACCTTACTACATTGATAATTAATATTAATTAACAGCTTATAACTAGAAGACCCTACTACATTGATAATTAATATTAATTAACAGCTTATAACTAGAAGACAATACTACATTGATAATTAATATTAATTAACAGCTTATACTAGAAGACCTTACTACATTGATAATTAATATTAATTAACAGCTTATAACTAGAAGACCTTACTACATTGATAATTAATATTAATTAACAGCTTATAACTAGAAGACCCTACTACATTGATAATTAATATTAATTAACAGCTTATAACTAGAAGACCCTACTACATTGATAATTAAAATGAAAGGAATCAATGGATAGATAAAAAAAAGAAAAAAGAAAAAAACGAAAAGTACATAACACTGTTCCACTAGTCGGTACACCTAACTTGTGAGTTGACATGTGAAGTATGTAAATTAACATGCAATTACATTCGATAAAATTTAGAAAATTGTCAACCAAGAGTAATTAAAAAATCGAGCATAGCAATTATTTCTCACATTTAAATTTAAATGATTAAATTCTCTCATCATACTTTCTATTTACACAATTTTAATAAGAAATGTTGTTTTTTTTTTTAAATTCTGGCTCAAAGTTCTTGTCTTTTCAGTTTCAATGTTAACGCACACAGAGGGGCCATAAAGCGCAAAGAGTTTTGATCTTATTGTGTTTAATGAAAAGTAAAGGAACATAAAATAAAGTGCGATTGGTGTCCGAATAATTTTATAGTTTTGTCGACCCCAAGAAAAAACCGGGTGAGATATCTTAATTCAATTGCTGACTGATTCCAGTTAATAGCGCGTTAATACCGGGTTACCCTCCAAAATAAGTTTAAATAAATTTCTAATTTATTGTTTATTTTTACTTCCACACCTCTTTGTCTGTAAACAAAGACTTAAAGTTGTCTATTTTTCGTGATATCAGCAATAAACCAATAAACTGGAGTTATTTCACACACCATAAAATATTTTAAGGAGTAAATTGGTCGTTTAATGCGGCATAATTATAGGAATTATTTTGATAGCACAGATTGACAAACGTAGCGGGGTAATATAATTATATCTTATAAGGGGACAACAGACTGGTTTTATGTCTTAAATAATATTGGGTGTAGTCAACAAAACACGAAACCAGTTTCTTCCACCATATAAACTTTAATATAGACCATAAACGAACTTTTAATTGATTAAAAGAAATATTGCAAAAAATTCTTAGACTAAAGATAATATTACATATAATACCTGAGCAGCCCGAATATCATTGAAGGAAATAAAACCATCTGCATTTCTTAAGCTACGCCGGGAATTGTTTTATTTACTGAAGTAATAATGAGAAATCCACAAAAAACACTTGCTAACTTACAAAATATTGGTTGTTTTCTGGTATTTAACATCTCCCTTAGAATTGTCGCATTTAATGTATATTACTACTCGAATTATAATAGTGTTTCTAATTTTGTAAATTAAAATTTTCACACTGAATCTATAACATCTACAGCTGAAATACATAGAGCAAATACCAATTATTGTAGGATTTTAGACATTAATATGGAACTGGTACTAGATCATTTTGTGGCCGTAAGGGCATGTGCTTTTAAATGACACCCATGTGGGTCATAATCAATTCTAGAATGTAGTTGAAACCACATCGGTGGTGTAATGATTAGCGTGCTTGCCTCGAGTGCGGTAGATCGTGGGTTCATCGGTGGTGTAATGGTTAGCGTGTTCGCCTCGAATGTGTTAGATCGTGGGTTCATCGGTGGTGTAATGGTTAGCGTGTTCGCCTCGAATGTGTTAGATCGTGGGTTCATCGGTGGTGTAATGGTTAGCGTGTTTGCCTCAAGTGCTGTAGATCGTGGGTTCGAGCTCCAATCGGGTCAAGCGAAAGACTATAAAATTGTTTTTTGTTGCTTCTCCGCTAAGCACGCAGCATTAAGGAGAACGAGCAAATACTGATTGGCGCGGAATCAGGATAATGTGTCCGAGTGGGGCGACATGTCTATCCGTGGACTGTTGTTTCAGTGAGCTAGCACTATGCAAATCCAACTAAGCGTGTTGGTCTAGGACAAAACGGGCCTCATCATCTCATTTCACTTAAAATTAACCTGTTCTCACCATGATATAGCTGACAAATTGCTGAGTTGGCGTTAAACAACAATCACTCACTCACTAGAATGTAGTTGTCTACAAGCGTGTTCTAATAAGAAACTGACTTGTCTGTATCAGTACGCATAATAATAAGAAACTGACCTGTCTGTATCAGTACGTATAATAACAACGTAGATATACAACTCATATTTTACATATGAAACGAAGATTAAATATATTATATATAATGTTCAAGATTAAAGCGTTCCTTATTATAACGCTGTTCAGCCGGTTATGTCCGGTTATGTGAGAGATGGCATTTTACTCACATGTGGAAAACATTTGCATGACCGCATCATTTCACTAAGATGCGAAATTAGTGCGCATGACGCGTACATCTTTATTTTAAAGCACCCCTCCACTTTTTATTGAAGTGCCTGTCAGCGGTCGTTACTAGTGGTATCGATTTGGCCTTTGTCTACGATTTTGGAATTGTTCCGACATGGTTGTATTCTTATATTTTTCATTTTATTTATATCTAATATCTAATTTAGTGCGCAAGTTTTTTTGGAATAACCTTGATCAGGAACGTCCATAGTTGACATATATGAAAGCCAAATGACTTAAAAAGTATTTGGTAGTAAATAAACCAAAGGACCTAAACATGATAGCCAAAATCATCAAAGTTTACCTATGTCAATGACCTTAGATTAAAGACATTACATTATTTAGGAACTGAAAATTTCAAACATAAATATATCTAATAAACCATGTCAGTCTTGAAGCACTGACTACTTGGGCGAATGATACCATAGGGAACTAAATAGTCCACCAGCTGTGAAAACAATTAGTGCGCATGACGCGTACATCTTTAATTTAAAGTTAACAGGGATATACATGTACAACACGTCACTTAAACTGATGTTGTTCATTGACAAAGCGTACCAATATTTATTATAATTGTAAATTAAAGGACTTCTTTCACCTTCAAATAAACGAAAGAGAATACCGAAGAGGCAATAAAAATGGATAATCCAGAGAAACTGGCAACATAGGGTACACAAGACGAAGAAAAACAAAGCAAAAACACAACACAATATGTGTTGGACGCCACTATACGCAATCACACATAAATAACGTAAATAAGACATGAGCCCTCCTAAATACAACTGGAGGTAAAGACGAAACGAACATCGTTTTTAAGCATGTCTTCACACAAAAAAATGTGCTTCTCATTTTGTTTCCTATTTCTGCTCAGTGGCTTATAAGATTAATCCCATTCTTTAATTTATTTTTAATTTTAAAGAATGAACATTGGAATTTATTATTAGTAAAATATCGGGGGTCAAATTCCTTTACAAACTGATCAAAGGGTTATACAAGGAGAAGATACTGACGACAGCTGATAACATAAAAATTTAATTTAAAACTACTAAGAACAAAACCTCAGTGAAAGGTATGTTATTGTATCCTTACACGTCCTTCAACTGTTAAAACATCTATTACAGATAAACCGCATGGCTTGGACATCTAAAAGATATACCATAGTCTGTAATCAGGGATGTTTTTCCAGGTAAACAGTATAAAAACAATTGTCTATTTCGAAACACTAAAATTAAGCTTTTTTCGATATATATTGGTTTGCTTCAAATAAAGTTTGAATATATCTGCCTACTTTTTTTTCCAAATTTTTTGATTGAATATCATATTGTCGCAATTTCGGAATCTGAACCCTTTCAGAGCCTCTTTTTTTCATCTATGCAGGGTACAAAAATACCCTTGTCAGACCCCCCAACCTTGATTAAAGTGTTAATAAATAAACGAGGGAAATTAATGTCGACATTTCTGTGAGTTGTAGCAACAAGACTAGATGCATTATAATGTTTTCTTTGTCGGGAAGACAGTTTACCCATCATTTTATCTAAAACAACATAACTCGATCTTACGTCTAATCCCCAGTAACAATATGTATAATCTGTTGTGACCAAGAATTTTGTTGTCTTTAAGGTTATTTTGTGTGAAATTGTAATCTGCAACCCTGGCTTTTGCTACAAAAATATATTGCAGCAATGTCTGCCTGTTTTCTGTTTTGTCTATAACATATGTGAACAGTAAGTAATGTTTTCTTTATTTTATATTTTATATAGTAAGATAAAGTCGGTATCTCACAACAAATCATCAAACAAAGGTTCGTACAACTGTCCCTACTTTTACCGTTTTATATCGTTTTATTGGTTGAGCAACTTATCATTCTATCTTTACGTAAAAGTGTTCTGATTTCAACGCGAAAGGGCACACATTCCTATATTTGTACTTCGGTAATCCATTTTAATGGGTCATATTTTATCAAATGTCAAAATTGTATAGAAAGAGTTACTCTCTAAATATTTTCTATTGTAATTTCCTATATTCGGAGTTTTCATTTTTTTTCTGTTTAAATGATCTAATAAAATGAAAAACAAAAAATGTCATACTGTCGGGAAAATTTATAAAATCCAATTGAAAATATCAGAAAAAGGCAAAATCGATACCCCTAACACATGACCGCTCACTTTGTTGGCCTGGTACAGATACCTCAATAAAAAGTGGCAGGGTTAAGCTAGTTTTATTGGCCCAAACCTTCTATAACTATTTCATCAAATGCCATGTTTCAAAATATAAAGTGAAGTTTACACCGACTATTTCTGCATGTTAAACAGGTCGTTTGGTGTAAAACGTTATTCATATACAATCGAAATTAGAAGTGGAATTTGTTACGTCTTTGTAGACACAAATAATAGATGCACTTTCTTTTCTGTTTATGTCAATGAACTTCCAAATGTAACAGAAATTTCAAATAATTCTAGAATATTTCCATCTAATTTAAAGAGAGAACGAGAGAGAGTAAATCATTTGTCTATTTCATCTTAAGACCACGTTATCTTACTCCATTTACCAAGTCTACGTTTTTTGTTTATATTTTGTATTTTAAGTGCAATTTTCCACAATAATCAACTTCTGAAGGTTAAATCACGTAAACATGAACATTTCTTGTCCAACTTTTAGAAGGCTAACATAGCATTTTTAAACATTGAAAGTTAAACTTGTGCTCTGTATTTGATATTAATATTCTAACACGACTTCTATTGGTGGACTAGTAGTCAGTGTTTAAATACTTACATGATAACTATCAATATTAATATTCTAACACGACTTCTGTTGGTGGACTAGTAGTCCGTGTTTAAATACTTACATGATAACTATCAATATTAATATTCTAACACGACTTCTGTTGGTGGACTAGTAGTCCGTGTTTAAATACTTACATGGTCATTATTAAATTTACAATTCTTAAATCATGTCATTATTATTAAAACTAAGGTTTTCCTCCCTCAGACATGGGCGATCTTATTGAATTTGACTATCTTGTTTATGTCCTTCAGTTTTCTTGCCCGCGGGACTTTCCATTCTTTTGACTTTGAGCGTACCTGATGAAGGTTATTTTGAGCTACCTGATGAAGGTTATTTTGAGCGTACCTGATGAAGGTTATTTTGAGCGTACCCGATGAAGGTTATTTTGAGCGTACCTGATGAAGGTTATTTTGAGCGTACCTGATGAAGGTTATTTTGAGCTACCTGATGAAGGTTATTTTGAGCGTATCTGATGAAGGTTATTTTGAGCGTATCTGACGAAGGTTATTCTGAGCGTACCTGATGAAGGTTATTCCAGAAGTGCAACATTCGCACTGAATTTGATATCCACGTTTTTATTTTGATACTTTTTTGATTGTTCACAATGGTGTAATATACTGGTCTCTGGATAAATCCTCCATGATCAGTTGTAAGTATTGCTTTATAAGATAAACATTATTAAATAGTATAAATGTATTACATTTATGTCAACAATAGTATCTCAGAAAAGTCTTGGATATTTTAAAACAATTCAGAAGAATCATGAGATCATCTTAACTGTCGGATATTTCTCAAATAGCGAGTAGAGACAAATTGTCTGGAGTGATTTCAAACAAATTTATGAAGTACGAGAGAGGGTTAAAGAAAAAGTTCACATAATAAAAATAATCACACTGACCAAATAATTCCAAACATCATATAGAAAAAACGTAGGAACAGAAGCAAAATAGATACCTCTAACATACATATACATGACCGCTCACTTTCCTGCCTTGGTACAGGTGCTTTAATAAAAGGTGGCGGTGTTAAGCTAGGTTTATGCCCCCAATCCCCCTCTATAAGTAAAATGATGGGGTCATTATGCAAGTGTTTTCCACATGTAGGTAAAATACCAACTCTCAAATATAACTGTGCAACCAACTTTTGGATTTTAGCGCAGTAACTTTTGTTCTTCGCTATTGCGATGATATGATGAAATACGGTCAAAGATAGTCTTATGTTAAAATAAAGAGAGGAACTGATTAATTAAAATATCCTGGTACAATGTAAATGTAGTGGTGTCTGTACAACTATCATAACCGCAATATATGGCCTTGTTTGAATTATAGCGAAAGATAATGTACCAGTGCTTTCTGGTTTTCATTAAGTGTGACTTATTTCAACATTAAATGTATTTTATATTGTATATGCATATTTATTCCAACTGGTTGAATAATGTCTTTCTCCCTCCATGTTAACGAAAGTCAGCAATATCTACTAATTAATAATTATGTGTTTGTAAGTAGTTGTTTCTGATGGCTTGTATTAAGAAATTATTCTCCGACCTTGTCAATTAGCTCTTATGTTACGTGTGGCAAGGAAACCACTCGTCCACTTACCCATTAGAGTGCCAACCTTTTACCCACATCCTGATTGTTTATGGTCTTTGTGAAATACTTTTCACTTAACTTACAACAAAGCATGCATCTTTTATTTTAAACTCCAATATATAACTCGAACATGGGTGAAAGTGGTGTTAAACAAACTGAGTTGAACTATTAGCACTAATTAAGTGCACGTGTTTTTAGACAGTTTTGATTGCCCCTTCTAACTAGACATTTAATGCACATTTCAATCATTTCCTTTATCAACCTGTACTAATTTATCACACAATAAACCTACATTATCAAACACATGTCTACTTACACAGGTTATAAGAATCAAATGTCTTCAACTTCCCACTGAAGCTGACTTATCTTTAAATCGTTTCATGCTGTGATTCTGTCAACATTGCGATAAATATTGCACATACGTATATTGAGCAAAAACGTTTGTGCCACACTTTACTAAAAAAGTATCACCCGCCACGATTTTGTTTGATAATTTTGATTGAATGACACATAGAACCAGGTTAGTAAGATTCAGTGTAACCTTCAACAGTTTTCTGTGAGTGTAAGGTGCATGAATAGAACATTTTTATTTCACCCCATAACATAGACACTACGAATTCAATTTAATTAGATGGTCTTGTCTGCATTATTTTGCATTATATCCTGTTTAGGCCCTTTGGTCTTCTTGCTCCCAATACTTTTAAATTATTTGGCTTTCAAATATTTTGGCTTTAAGCGTACCTGATGAAGGTTATTCCAGAGACGCGCCGTGCGCACTAAATTTGATATCTACGTTTTTATTAAAGATATATGATGATCCTATAGAAATATTTCATTACTAAAAATGTACAAGTAAATCTAAATATGTTTAAAGGAATAACTTGATTATATTCGATTGATTGATTACTGCTTAGCGTTCGGTAACTACTAGTTCATGCTTATTTAAGAGGAGAAAAGTTTAAAACAATTAATGAAAACCATACACAAAAGGGATGGATGGGAGAAACGGGACAACATTTGACTGTCACTGAAACCGAAAGGAGAGATAAGAAACGAAAAATAGCCTTTTGTGGAGACTTCAATCCGCCTTGTTTTCTTTTTGACTGGTGTTAACTAACATCTGGTTTTTATGTATTTTAGGTTTTGTTCTATAAGAACTGATTGTTTTAATTTTGTAATACCGCTATCTATTTCCTGATTTGAAAAGCATAGATTGAGTAATGGTTCGCCTCAAGTGCGGTAGATCCTGGGTTCCAAGCCGTGGTCGGGTCAAATCAAAGACTACAAAATTGGTATTTGTTGATTATCTGTTAACCACTAAACATTCACGAGTAGCATCAACGACTAGGTTGGCTCAGAATCAGGAAAATGTGCCGGAGTGGAGCGACATGTTTACACGCAGACTGTTGTTTCATCATTCACTTTTCTGATTTCTCTTGGCTTTGTTGGTGGTTTAATTGAGCCATTGATGATATAATTTATTTATTAAAGGAATGTGTAAACAGTGATGATAAATAATTCCACCAATATGAAAAAGAAACGGACAACCACTTCTCACCTGACATCATTGAACACAAAAAAGACGAAAATATGTGGCGTTCGAAATACAGGTTCTGCATTGTGACAAGTACAAACATGCGGTGGGGTTAAACCGCTTAAAAATGTAATAGGATCCCAACCGTCCCTTCTTGATAATTGGATCGCCAATGATGGCAATATATATAAATATATAAACAAATAATAGAACAACCTGAACAGATTCGCTTCCACTCAAATAGACCACATATCTCAAATTTTAAAGAACCTGAACAGTGCAATAGAAGGGTTAGTGAGTGCTCGTAGCTAAGAAGGTAGAATCGTTTTGGTTAATAACAAACAACCCTACTTCTAACAGATTTAATATTATATAGTCACAAACATCCAAAGAATTTAGTGGTCTTCCTGGGAGACATTACATTGAAATAAAATTTGGAATGAATAATAAAGGTACTGATTTAATTGCTAGTTGGACCTACTAGTTCTACCGACAGATTATCTATATTGTTTGTCTATTTTAAGGGGAAATTGCTTCAATAGTCAAAGACCCTTCATACATGGGACTAACTGTGGGAACTTTCTTGGTATATTAAGAGTAGGTGTAAATGTTAAATATGTATGGCACTTAATCTACAAAACATATTGTTTAAGCTTATTATTATTAAAAAAACATTATTAAATTTTTACCGTGTTTTACAATCCGTATTGACAGATATGCAGTTGATAGTCTAAATAGTGCACAAGTTTTAGAAGGTAAAAGTTGAATTTTATCAATCTGAAAGTGTACAATGTACTGTAACGGTACACATATGAGGCTCGTTAATAAAACTACGCTGATCATAGTAAAATAAAAATAAATACAAGATACACAGTCTTTCTGAATTGCTTAATTTCTAGTACTTGAAGCCAAAACAACTTAATGTATCACATAGTTATATGAGTAACAAGACGGGTGTCTTATAAGAAGCTGGAACTGCTTACCCTTCGCGAGCACCTGAGTTCACCCCCGATTGTTTGGTGGTCTCCGTGTTGCTCATCTTTTTAGCTTTTTGTTCTGAGTTCCGTGTTGTGATGTCCGTTACGATTTCCGCATAAAAACGCTGTTAGGTTCGTCTTTACCTTCAGTTGTTTGTAGGAGGGCGCATGTCTTATTTAGCAACGCTCACATTTTCTATCTTGTAGGAGAGTACCCTGGTATCTACCAGTCTCAATTTTCAATTGATGACAGAAAATACGTAGCTGTGTAAGGCATCTCCTCTGCTCAAAACTCTTTAGAACATACAGATATTTTTCTCTGCCAAAGTTAGATTTGAATGTAATATAAGTTATAAGTTTTCCATTTGTTTGTTGAAGCATTTGGTCTCTCCACAATTCAATAAATTTAGACTTTAAATGAATTTTTGCTTTATTTTTTTAAACTATTTATTTTTATACAATATTGGACCAATTTTTTAATTTCTGGTATTTGTTCTAAAATTGCATGGATTGAACCATACCAAGAAGTTGTCTTAGATTCGAAAAGTGTTTTAGATGTTATATATACATTTTGAAGAATTGGAAATGTTGAATCTAAAGTATCTAACCGATGCCAGTAATTAAGCATAGATTTGAATATATCATAATAAGTGGGAAATCTTCCCAACTCTGACAGGGCACCAAAATTTGTAGATTTTTTATGAACTCCCAAAATAAATTTGCAGAATTTGGTATGTAGTAATTCACATTTTAAATTTTGATATATCTTATCCAATGTTATTGTTCCATTTCTAAATCTTGCTGTAGTTGGATTAAAACTCCCCCATATTTCACATCCATACAGTAAGATAGGTTTAATTGTATGGTCAAATACATGTAAACTGGTATTAATATTAGGGTTTAGAGTTAATAAATCTTTATGCAATTTGTAATAAGCCTTCAATGCTTTTTTGTGCAGTTCAGTTTGAGCAAAAGAGAATGAGCCTGATGCGCTGAAATGCAATCCAAGATATTTATAATTAACAACACAATCTAGTATTTTGTTTTCATACATGAATTTTTCTTGGATATGCCTGCCTGCCTTGTTGAACACCAGAACCTTTGTTTTATTAGGATTTACTTTTAGACACCAGTCTTTGCAATACTTTTGTAATTTGTCAAGTCTTGTTTGTAGTCCTTTAGCTGATGTTGAAAACAAAACCAAATCATCGGCGTAAAGAAGACAATTTAATGGTTTATTATTTAATAAAATAAGATCTATTGAATCTTCATTATAATCTGGAAGATCATTTATAAATATTTTAAATAAATTTGGACTTAGATTATCACCTTGTTTGACCCCTAAATTAATAGGGAAATGACCAGTTACTAGTATATGATTCTGTAGTTTGACACACGATTTACTTACTTCATACATGTTTTTGATAATTTCGTAAAACTTTGAACCAACTCCGATTGAGAGAAGTTTGATTTTAATACCGGTGTGAATGATTGTATCAAAAGCTTTCTGGAAGTCCACAAAGCAGGCATAGACCTTCCCATCCTTTGATTTACAATATTTATCAATGATACATTTTATAATGAACATATGATCTGCTGTTCTTGCATTTTTTGTAAATCTTATCCGACAATTATTAATTATGTTATTTTTGCATAGAAAATCATCTAATCTAGTATTGAGTATACTATTAAACACTTTTCCAATGACACTAGTCACTGTGATTCCTCTATAATTATTAGGGTATTTTATATCATTAGCTCTGTGAATTGTTGTTATATATCCATCAGCCCATATCTTAGGATATCTACTAGATGAAATACATGCATTAAACATTCTTTTAAGACTTGGTAGTAGAATAGATTGTCCATTTTTTAGCATGTTAGTTGAAATATTGTCAAGGCCTGGGGATTTATTTAATTTAAGTTTGGCTAGTGTCCTCAAAATTTCACTCTCTTTAATTGGGAAGTCAAGTTCATTAAAGTTTGTTGAATTTTCCAATTTTGACAATTTTTGCTTTAATTCATTTAGCCGCTCAGTAAATTTATCATCTATTTCACTCAAATTCCTGAAATGAGATACCCAAGCTGATGAGTCAACTGCAGAGCTCTTTTTGTGACAGCTTTTTGATTCTTTAAGCTCATTTATGAGAATCCAGTATAATTTTGGATTGTCTGAATGTAAGGTTTCTAACTGATTCAATAGTGACTTCTTATGTTCACGATATGTTTGTTTTCTTGTTTTATCATATTCTCTCTGTAGTCTGTAAAAGTGATTTCTAATATAAGGATCTTTTGGGTATTTTGAGAACATTTTGCCATAATTAATTAAATTTATTCGCATTTTTCAAGTCAAACCATTTTTGGTTCACTTTTGGTTTTTTTTTGGGTCTTTTACTTTTTACTTTTTAAAAGAACAAGATGCAACAAGATCAATAAATTTTGAGAGCCCTGCGCTTGCTTCATCCACTGATGTTTGTGAGTCTAAAATAGTTTTTCTGTTGAACAACTGTAATTGGCTTTGGATTTCATCTGAGCCCAGTGCCATTGTAAAGCGAACAGCAGACTCATCATCCCATATGATTAGGAGACATTGGATGTAAAATATTGTCATTAGAGATGTTTTCTTTCTTATGCTTAGCAAGTAATGTCCATTCTAGTTTACAATGTGTATCAGACAAAATTGGTATAAAATTTGATTCTCTAAAATATAATATTTGATCCAGGATACTCCCTGATACAAGGACATAATCAACTGTACTCGATCCATTTGGTGTGTGACAAGTATAGCTGCCAAACATATCACCTAACACTCTACCATTTAACACCCTCAATTGATTACTTATACAAAGGTCTAATAGATCTTTACCTCTAGCATCTAAAATTTGGTTCTGGTTTTTTCTTTGTAATAATGCTTTATCTATTAAGTAATGGGAATGAATAGGAATATATTGATTACTGTCATCTAAAATGTAATCAGGTGTGTTCCATATTCTTGCATTAAAGTCCCCGCAGAGTAAGATCTTACCAAGTTTTTGGTATTTACTGCCACGTGTATTGCTATCTTTATGTTACTTGCAAGAAGAGATATACCTTTATCATTCAGATGATATTGATCATCTTTAAGCAGATAGTTATTAGGGTCTCCATTGATAAGCATGTTGGAATGTTCGGCCAAGAAAATGTAATCAACTA
Organism: Bathymodiolus septemdierum; assembly: GCA_963383655.1. Lineage (NCBI taxonomy): Eukaryota > Metazoa > Mollusca > Bivalvia > Mytilida > Modiolidae > Bathymodiolus > Bathymodiolus septemdierum. The sequence goes on from OY726519.1 coordinate 112,840,835, forward strand.
CTGTAAATTTTTGCTTCACAAGAGCATTTATGATTTGTGTGTTTGTGAAGTTTTTCGTGTTATCCTTCCTTGGTGTTGTAAATGAAATGATACACTTCAGATAGGGTCATATAGGCGGCAAGAGATAATGTTGTAGAAAATGACATTTTAACGATGGCAGTGACACGACATTTAGCTTAAAACAGAAATAAAACGAGACAAACGTATATCTTTATGTTACAAACAATATACGGTATTTACAACTTTGCAACCAAAGTATTTTAATTACATAACATAAATATAAAGATAGATAGTGTTTAATGCTTCTGTGTATTAAAATTATTTTAATAATGACGTGAGATTCTTTACGTAATAAATGTTGGATGAAAGTAATCTCTAAAAGTTTTCACCCAACAAATTTTCTGGTACAATCTACAAGGTATAACATTATGTAAAGCTACCGTTTATTATATTCTATGACAAGGAAGCTGATGTATCTTCATATGGGATTTTCTGACATGCTACATGCTACTTGATATATACTTTATGATCAAACTAGACCGCAAAATGGAGGGATTCAACTTGACACAGGTTCTTCTTTCTTATCAATAATGTTCTGATTAATTATCAATTAAATGAAAATCCTTCGTTAACCAAACATCTCGAAGCTTTAATCTTTTCTGAAAACACATTTCACCAATTATCCATGATAAACACTGAAAGATAAATAAAAAGCATTATTTGTACCAAGTGTACAAAAGAGTACATTTCCAGCATGACATTAGTTCGAGTAGAAGTGCAATCAGTGTTGTGAGTTCGAACCCCGTTCATGGCGAGGTGTACTCGATACAACAGTATGTGATAAAGTTTGCCAGTGACTTGCGACAGGTCAGTGGTTTTCTCCGATTACTCCGGTTTCCTCCACCAATAAAGCAAACCGCCACGATATAGCTGAAATATTGTTGAAAGTGGCGTTAAACACCACAAACCATAGACCACCATTAACCGGATAGAAGTTAAAGCCACAATATATATGAAGTATTCAAACGTTTCCATATGCTACTAAAATGTCATTGTTATGCATGAATCTTGGTGGAATTGTTGACCATCACTGTTTTATATCCGTCTTTTTATACCTACTGGTTAAAAACACAGCTAAAAACATGTAGGGACAAGTATGATTCTTATTAAGAGAAGAGTTTGAAGATACCAAAGGTGTAATCAGAATCCGTCAATCGAAGGACAGACAACACAATGGCCAAAAGAAAAAGAACAATATAAAATAATTGTGCTATAAATATTGAAGCTAAAAAATGGTACAGAGAAATTTCCTAATCTTTGTCTACAAATTGAAAATACAAGAGAAACGATAAATTTAACGTAGGTCGAATCACATTGCTCTGGTATATTGTTAACTTATAATAGTGTTCAGTGTTAAATAAAACGAAAAAAAACACACTGTTGGTTCATTTCCACAATCTAATTGCAAAAAATAAATCGTAGAAACAAAACCAACATCGATACCGCTTAGCGCAAATATACATGACTGCTCGCATCCTCGGCTTGATAAAGGCATGTCAATGAAAAGTGGAGGGTTTAAACTAGTATTAGGGCCTTAAAAGCTACTGGTTGTGTTCAAAATTTCCAAGCAGGTTTTTGTGTGTGTTATACATGATATGATCCTTCCTGGCTTCTTTTAAAATTATTTATTGTCCTGTGTGTGTTGTAGAAAAAGTCAACAAATTTGTATTGGTAAAATAATCTTCATAAAATAATATAGAAATCACATAATAATTTGTACGTTAATTATTCATAAACTATACCTATGGGGTGATATTAAATCCTGTTTAATATTTTTAAGATTAAATTAAGACTAAATTGATACCTTTGTTGTCATATCCACAATGTGTGGTCCTTAAAAATCTTATAGCTGATCCCAATGTCATATTAAAACAGGTATCAATTAATGTCAGTCATATACAACATAAGTTTACCAGTTTTCTCCAAGGCAGTTTTTAAAATTATGTTATTAAACAACAGTGTTTTATTATTATACACTATACCGACGTCGATGGGTACGGCTACTGTGTAATCAATTTTACCGACGTCGATGGGTACGGCTACTGTGTAATCAATTTTACCGACGTCGATGGGTACGGCTACTGTGTAATCAATTTTACCGACGTCGATGGGTACGGCTACTGTGTAATCAATTTTACCGACGTCGATGGGTACGGCTACTGAGTAATCAATTTTACCGACGTCGATGGGTACGGCTACTGTATAATCAATTTTACCGACATCGATGGGTACGGCTAATGTGTAATCAACTTTATCGACATCGATGGGTGCGGCTACTGTGTAATCAATTTTACCGACGTCGATGGGTACGGCTACTGTGTAATCAATTTTACCGACGTCGATGGGTACGGCTACTGTGTAATCAATTTTACCGACGTCGATGGGTACGGCTACTGTGTAATCAATTTTACCGACGTCGATGGGTACGGCTACTGAGTAATCAATTTTACCGACGTTGATGGGTACGGCTACTGTATAATCAATTTTACCGACATCGATGGGTACGGCTAATGTGTAATCAACTTTATCGACATCGATGGGTACGGCTACTGTGTAATCAATTTTACCGACGTCGATGGGTACGGCTAATGTGTCATCAATTTGACCGACGTCGATGGGTACGGCTACTGTGTAATCAATTTTACCGACGTCGATGGGTACGGCTACTGAGTAATCAATTTTACCGACGTTGATGGGTACGGCTACTGTATAATCAATTTTACCGACATCGATGGGTACGGCTAATGTGTAATCAACTTTATCGACATCGATGGGTACGGCTACTGTGTAATCAATTTTACCGACGTCGATGGGTACGGCTAATGTGTCATCAATTTTACCGACGTCTATGGGTACGGCTACTGTGTAATCAATTTTAACAACGTCGATGGGTATGGCTACTGTGTAATAAATTCTTCATTTAACATATAAAACCTCTGTGCAATAATTGTTTTTGTTTCGTCATACACTGAAACTGACATGTATAAAGGTAAAAGCAAGTTTCACACCGTCCTAGCAGATATGACAAGTATATTAGAAAGTGTTAATAAATGTCTTTATTATACTTCTCATACTTTTTTCTATATAAATTGTATTGCAATAATAATACTATTTTCATAGTTTCATTCAATTTGTCTGAAAAGTACTATTCACCGATGATTAGCACAAATGACTATTCACCGGCCGGTGAATAGCACTTTAATCACATGGTGTTCTTGTTTTTGTTTTTTTTAAATTAATTTCTTCTTCAAATGCACACATGAAAATGTATTAGTTTTAAAAAGCATTAATAAAGTAGACTAGAAATCCATCAGAAAAGGACCTCATTTAGAATTTTGAATTGCACAGTTGTTCAGTATAATAAAACACTTATAGACTTGATATTCGGGTAATAACACTTTAATTGTTCCCTCTGTACCAACTATTTTCCTCGGCGTTGCCTCGGAAAATAGAATGGTACCATGGGGACAATAAAAGTGCTATTACCCTCATACCCAGTCAATAAGTGTATAATATTACATTTCTAAAAGTAAAATCAAACACTGGGTTAAAACATTCAAGACTGCTGTCTCCTCTATTTAATACTAATTTATGTAACGTGTAAATAGATTTTATCTTTTTCAATTGTCATGTGCAACCTCTGACATAATCTCCATTATGTTGTAGAAGTAGTACTATTGCCCATATTGAATAAATTGTATACCAATAAGTCAACGGTACCTTGAATGTCACTTTACATGTTCAAGTTTCATTAATGCAGCAAGTCTTCCTGTATTTCTCGGTGGTGACGACTTGCATTACATTGCTGAGACACTCCATTCCTGCCTGTATTGACGGATTTTAAAACTGTTCCCTTTAAAGACTTTTAGTCTTTAATCATTTTTGTCATTTTGCATCATATGAAATGACAAAACGACTTAACTGTACTACTAGATAAATAAGACTTAAATCATATAATTCATGATGTGTGGCCCTCACAGATCACCTGATTGATATTCTGTCACCTTAGAATGTTTTCAAATAAATGTCACTTGCATAGGAATTAATTACTGTTGTATACAACATTGGTATAAATAATTGTGTTGCTTCAATTATAAAAAGTATGCCAACAAATATAAAGACACCACAGATGTGGTCTTAAATAACATATTGAATGGTATTTTTACCACCACGTATTCAAATTTGACAAGACACCTAGTCACTGTTTGTACATATATTGTAGATACAATTACCCAACACAAATCGCTATAAAAAATTATAACTTAAACTGTGATTATTTGTCATGTGTTCGATGTTACAACCTACACATATGTAGGAATAATATAGTATATTGGTTTCGAATAAGTGCTCTTTACTCCAGTATTACGTGAACTTTGAAAAAACGGTCTAACGAGTTGACTGTGTGTGTCGTAAAACATTTAGTATTAGTTTTTGAAACTTTTATTTTGAGTATAATGCCCAACGCATAGAAATGTGACCTTGGTTCCACGTTGTGAGGTACAACCCCAACCCCAAAAGGAAAATCAGCTGGTGGCTGTCCGACACAACGAAAGACCAAAGCAAAACGTAGATATCAAATTTAGTGCGCACGACGCGTAATTCACTTACAGACTGGATGTAAATGAGTGTCAAATGCGCTAGGAGAATGCCACACCCCTTCCACATTCCATGTAGTTTGGAACAGATCCTAGCGAGCAATAGTTTATTATGAATGGTCGTTTATGGCCTGTTGCAAGGCAATTATATATCCTACACCAACCGTTGTCCTTGTGGCAATACAATCTAGTTGTTGTAATAACATTTATATATATTTCTGATCGGTAACGATAATTATACTGTCGTACAAAAAACATAGATATATAATATAGTACGTACGGCACGTTTCTAAAATAAACGTCATCAGGTACACGTATAGTCAAAAGCAAAATATGACTGTAACTTCAGTACAAATATTGTTGTGGGGAATGATATTAAAATTACACATATGTGCTCAAAATGGACTAAACACGGTTTCAAAAGTCTTTTCCGATTGACAACTGAAATTAATATAGTAAAGTCAGAAGATACCAAGACGTGATAAATAACATCGTACATGAATATAGAGAGTCAAAGTTAAACACGTGGCCACAAATATGAAAATGAGTCGTGTTGTTCAATCTTATGTTTTCTGTATAGTGTTATGCCGACCATTATTTGTCTTTTGGTTCTTTCTTGTTATTGTATTGATGAACATTTCTTGACAGAAAAAAACCATCTGGTATACTTAGAAAATCAACAGTTATGAAACACGGTTTTCGTACTTTCTTCGATAATAAACATAACTTATCATTTTACAAACACTGACAAGAAATTAAAATAAAACAATGGAGTTTAAGAAACATCCTAATGGCTCTCATGATATATCATGTATACATGAAAACAAATTGAAATGTTGTATTAAAGATAATGAAGTGCCTTCTATTGATTGTTGGTTGTTTAACGTCCCACAGCAATTCTATATTCAGGGCAGCGACTTTGGACTACCACTGGATTAGTATGGAGACTTGGATAGGGACGATATTTTTAACCCTTTATAGTGGCTACAATGTGTCTACTCTTTTCTGATATCTACTAAGGAGGTATTTAAAGAGAGGGTACTCCTATCTCTCACAAGGTTAGATGGTATTCAGCTCTCTAAGTTGAGCCTTGAGAAGAATTGTCATCAGTACCCAGTGAAGTGCTGACGCAAATTCAGAATATGATCAATATTATATAAATAATGAACGTGCACACACATCAAGCACGGGTGAAATGAGTGCACATATTCATGTATTTTATACCACTATGATATGGATAAAGCTTTTGAATTAACAAGGAAATTTTACTCATAATTGTAAAAGTGCAGAAATGAAAAAGCTAAATTATGAAATGTTGCAGGTATTTAAGGTATATAATGACATATGGAATCAAAGAGAAGTTCGAATATTTGTAAACCACTGGTAAGATTTCTAATTAAAAATCTCTCCTATATTCCATTCATCATATACCAGTAGGTGTTCAAATTTGAATACAGTAAACATTGTTAAAATTATATGTGAATTTATATAAATGTGGACATATTCAAAATTACACAGGTGTTAATACGAAAAAAATAGAAAATGAATTATCATTCAAATGAACCTAAACAATCACTACATTTCATTTAAAGCAACACTTTTTTAAATAAACGTTTCAAATTTTCATCAAATGATTGATGAAAAAAGCATACTTTCATTTCTTGGGAAATTTTAATGAGAAAATAAGCATGATTTTATGAAAGAGGGAAGAAATTTATGAGTTTATTATTATTTTATATGCATTAATAAAACATAATGTATATTCGCGGACGGTTACACATAATTAATTTCAAAATTACCTATGTTAAACAGGCAAAAAAAACGTACATTATTGGTCACTATCAAGAAACAGGATCTCTGAATGGGTCATACAAATGATCTCTCCCTGTTTGCTTGGTGTAGATCGATTTCATTTAAAGATCTACAAGCTAATCACTTATTTATTCAAATTAATGTTATAGAAAAATGTTTCGTACTTTGAAGTAAAAGTCACAGATCTTTTATAATAGGAGATTAATATTCTAACTTCATGAGAATAAATATACAAAATATTGATATTTTTGTCATCAATCGTCGAATTTAATATATGTTAGCAACATTCAACTTTGACCTTGTTTTAAATTCTGATAATGTGTTTTTTGCAGATACAAATATGCAGAATATTCACAAGGAAATGATTATGCACAAAATATGCTAAAAGGGTCAAATATTATGCAACAATTCAAAAAATGCTTTAGTATAATTATGTTTGAAGTTACTTTGACATCACGTTTACATGTACGTTGAATGTGTTAGCTAGTCAACGATGGCTTCCATCAGGTGCACTGAACATAATTGTTGTTCATCAACAGTCACCACGGGATAAATCTGTCTGAAGGAATTTCATAAAATATATAGAGGAAAATGCATTAAAATCAGACTTAGAATAATAAAAAAATATCATTTGGATGTTGGTAGGAACAAGAGTTTGAAGATATCATAGGAGAAGGACAGGCAACACAATGGCCAAACAACGATCTACAAAGCATACACATAAAACTAAAGATCGAGTATCACGAACACCACTAAAAACTTTCAGTCATTTGACACTTTTAACTCAGAAATCATAAGACTTACGTCAAATTTGTAAGATAAGCACAGGCAAGACATTTTATAAGGAATCCTAAGAAACACTATAGAATTCTATAATGTTTGTGTCTTAGACACTTTTGATGCCGCCTACTATGGCATATTTAAGTATACAGACAAGTTGAAATAAGTCCGAAAAAATACTGGATCGAACTCATGTAACATGCATCATGAACGTAAATATTTAAGTTCAGACATAATCATAATTTGGAGGCAACAACCCAAGGAACACCCGTTAATTTAATTCAAGTGGTATTAATTTATATATGATAATATATTAAACAGTTTTGTAGCCCCACACTCTTTGATCGTCACAAATAAACAAAATCTTAATTATTACCAGTTAAGAAAGATCATAGATATAAAAACCGATAAATTCAGAATGAATATAATAAAATAAACACATGGAATTTGTAGTTATGATAATGATTTTGTTTACTGTCTCATTTTATCTTACTTGCTTAAAAGGCTGCAGGAAATCTGTCTTAACATACTCCTATAAATACAACTAAAAAGTTGTAAACGTCACTTCTCTTCCCAGATTTACGCCAAAACTATGACAAAAGCTGATCTTTTGAAGAAATGCAATTACCAGTAAGACATTTTATGATCCACTGCAAGCCAATATATACTGATAATACTCTGTTTTTTTCGACCAGATATTCATTGCAAGTTGCAGTATGCATTGCCATAGTAATGTAAAACTTACATTCACCGTTTTATATCTTGCTATTTGGTTTTTGTGGGATTTTGTTGTATTTTTAAATGAAAAACAGTTGAATTGTATTACAAACTTGTCATCATAATGCATTCCTTGCACTACCAATGTCAGAATCAAAAGAACTCATTATGAATGGTCTTGGCAAGTGTCGTTTTTTGCGGTAATACTTTTAAATGAAATACAACAAAATGTATTACAATGTATTACATTTCAAAGTTCCTCGTTTGTGAGACTGTAAATATGCAGGCAATATTTCCTGAAATTGTTAAAAAAAAAATATACTAATAGACCACACAAAACTGTATTGCCTTTGCACATTCCTTAGTCAGGAAATTTCGTGTACAAAATCAATTTCACGCGTCGACAGAGTATTTAATTTCTCTACAGTTCCTCCACAACGTAACGCACACAAATATCAGGCTTTCTTGTCTTGGAGATTTTTGTTATGTCCATTACTCTCGGAAATATAATTGAAGGAATGGAAATCAGCGTTTACAATAAATGAACGAATATCTTTTTCTTTTTCAAATGAATGAACCGGACTCATTATTGAATATATGTAGTTCCGCGAAAACTTTGCTCATACTGGGCAACATAGCAAGCGTTCTGCTGTATTTACAGCTAAAATGATTCAATATTTACAAATAAAATTATGTACAGGGATATACGGTCTAATTCATGGAGACTACATTGAGGACAGCTCGGAATCCTTACATCGAGTTGTTATGTTGGTGGGCAGTTGATTTCTAATTCCTAATGTTCCTGGGAAAAATGAGTTCCCGTATGTATCGTTGGATGTCCACTCTTGGCAGAACTTGTGTTGACCTCTTGTTCTACTGTTGAATGTTAGATACTGGTTTCGATCAATGACTATAAAGTTGTTCTGTATTTTAGAGAGCATGCATAGTCTGTTGGTTTTCCTTCGACCTTGTAGGCTTTCCCATTCTAATATTTTACCATGTTTGTTATGCAGCCTGGTGAGCGGGTCGTTATAATCGTTACATACATCGTGTCGCTCGTCTCTGTACCTGCTCCAGTGATTGGGTGTCCCAGATTGTACTTGCATATTCAACTTTAGGTCTAGCCATGTAGGTGTAAGTTGCTGCCTTTATTGTGTTTGTACAATCCTTTAAGTTCCATCGAACGAACCAAAATGCCTTATTTCCTTTGCCTACTATGTTGTTGATATGTCTGTCCCAGGATAGGTTGTTGGTGATGGTTACTCCTAGGTATATACTGGCATCTTCTGTTTCTAGTGTATGACCATGGATCTGATATGATGTTGGTATAAGCTGTTTCTTTTTATTTGGTGATATCCTTATAACTATGCATTTGATGGATTAAAGATCATTTGCATTCACTCTCCCATTTTTGTAGTGAAGTTGGGTCTTTCTGTAGTAAGTCGCTGTCTGCCTGGTTGTTGATTGTGCTGTATAATAAGCTGTCATCCGCGAATAATTTTGTCTCAGATGAAGTTGCTGTTTCTGGCTTGTCATTTATGTAGGCCAGGAGCAAAAATGGTTCAAGGACGGTACCTTGTGGGACTCCGGCGACCACTGGTGCCTTTTTATATTTATTTATTTCAGAACTAACTGCAAAAACCCAAAAAATGTATGTGATCCCTATTGCGTAGAAATTTATTTGTTTAATTTGCCTTTACGGAGAAGATACAAAATGTTCTTTTCACTTTAAAATTAAAATTCAGCAATTTATGTTGCCAGCAGATTACACTTCGAGGCCAAATTGTGAGTATTGTGTGGAGAAAATGTTTCTGAACACGAATTGTGAGAAATTCCACAAAACACTGATGGTCGACACTTCCACCAAACACCGATTATGGAAATTCCATCAAACACAGATGGTCAACACTTCCAAAAAATATCGATTATAAAACAAAATTCATTGAAGACGCGATGGTCGCCACTTCAACAAAACATGAACTCCTCTGAGTCAACGTATGCTCTTAAAATACACAGAAAGAAGACAGGTATTTACAGTGATATTCTCACTCGATATTTCTTATTGGTGTACTTCATGTTTCAATCACGATAATAAATCTAATTCGTATCTTTTGCAAAAGTAATGAGTGTGAAGTTAACACTTACTTACATCGAGAAATACTTGATTTTTGTTTAATAAATACTGCATGTTAACCTTGCTTAACTATGTAACGAGACTAACAGGCAATATTCACGAAATAAACACCGTATACCAGAACGTTATTCAACAACCACTAGCACCATAGTCGACATTACGCAATCATTGCTAATATAAACCACAGCTCATCAAATAACTTGTAAGAACACTTGTAATGTAATAAAATGTTAAGTAGGTAAATAAATCGAATGGGTCTTTTATTATTGCGTTTAGAACTTCGCATGCTTAAGGTAAAAGTTGAATACGTGCAAAAGCCTTTCCAATCATACACTATGTAATAGCGATCTTTCTTACCAGAAAGTTGTAATATTTCCAGGAGAAAAAAATATTATCCCTATAATATATAAACGTTAGAGAATACCGAGGGAGCAATAAAAAAAGGGCAATCCAGAGAAACTGGCAATATAGGGTACAAAAGACGAAGATAAACAAAACAAAAACACAACGAAATATGTGTTGGACACCACTATACGTATAAAACACAAACAACGTAAATAAGACATATACGCCCTCCTACAAACAACTGGAGGTACAGACGAACTCAACATCGTTTTTATGCGGAAATCGTATTTAGTATCTTTAATATCAGCTTATATTGAATAAGTGCCCTAAACTGGATTTTTTTAGTGTTAAGACACTGACAAATTTGTCTCGTAATAGATATATCACTCAACTGGACACAGTCTCACTCTGGTCAGGTTTTTGTTTTCTCTGTCTGCATAATGTTTACCCATCCTTGGTTCCATTGTGAAAACGGTAGCAAGTGTGTAGCGAAGCAGACAATATTGGACGTTTTGTACTTTGAATAGGTATATAAATAGATAAAATGGATTGAACGTCTGTTTTACGTCACTATCACGTGGAGAACAATTGCATGATCACATCATTTCACTAAGAGGAGAATATCTGTGTTCATTAAACAAGTCTTTAACCCCGCCACTTTTTTTAAGTACATGTACTAAGCCGGGTAAGTAAGCGGTTATGTAAATGTGTGTTAGGGGTACCTTTTATCAACAATTATGTAACTGCATCATCGTTATCAGGTTTAATGAAGGAGTTACGAGGGTAAACAACCGATCTCAGTAATAGCCAGCTGGAACAGCTTTCTCACTTACGGTGCTAGTCCGTTCATAACTTAAAATACATTTTCAAGAAAATTTCAAATTTACACAAATACATAGTTAATTCTAATTTCAATCAAGGTCAGGGTGTAGACATGTATTTTATATAAACAAAGTGACATGTCAATTAGCATTGAGACTTAAAGTCAAACAATATATAACCAATGTTTGTGCTTCTTCTGTCCTCATTATTTCTCCATTATATTGTCTCTCTTTCTTCGGTGTTCTGATTACCTTTAGTATCTTCAAACTTTTCAAAAGATTCCTAAAACTACAAAAATTTATATTTCTCTAGATATGTAAACTTGCTTTGGGATTCGTATGCCTGATAAATTACCAATTTTATTTCGGTTACTTTCGTTTATTATTATTTACGTCATGATAAGTTTGGCTTCAAATGTATTTTTAGCATGGTTTGATGACGTTTATGCCGATATCTTATCATTCCAAAAAGTTACTCACCTGCACGGTGTTCAAGAATATGCATTTTGCCATAAAATACGTCATTTTCAGTTTTATTGCAGAAATGCCTTCAAAACTTTTTAAGTGATTCTCGTTAGCATGACTTATTATATAACAAATGAAAGAAATAGCTTCTAGCCGAATCTACTGAATAGTTATCTATATGAGCAATCAAGGTTTACACACATTTTATGTTTATTTTACGACAGTTAAGATTTTCTTAATTTCATGCGCCATAAAGTAACTTTTGATCGGTTTCACCTAAGAGAAACAAGGTATTGTTGTACTTTAAAAAGTCAGGCGAGTAAACAATATCATGAATAATATGGATATTTTTTTTCTCAAATATTATGATTTTGAATAAAAGTGTTTCTATGCAGATATTGCGATCACTAAGGTTTGGGTTTATGTGTATGATGTTTAACACCACTTTCAACAATATTTCAGTTGCATCGTAGCGGTCAGATTTATTGGTGGAGGAAACGGAGTACCCGGAGAAAACCATCGAACTGTCGCGACCACTCAAGAATGATCAGACCAAATTGAAACAATAAAATAAGATAACATTTACTAATTGTAGCCAATCAACTGTATTTGTCCAGAAATAAGCCAGAAACCTTATTTTCGATTTTGGCAACCCTCCCCCTTTTACACATGACTGAATAATAAAAAAAAAAAAACATCTTCGAGGCCTTGTGTGGCAAATAGCCACGGGTTAAAAGGAACCTCGTGAATTCAAATCCGTTTTCTTAGACATTGACAGTTGCTAGAAAAAGGATCTGGTTAAAAGAAAGATTTTAGAAATGAACAATAATACCAACACGTTTTTAGATGAGTTTGTTAGAAGAATGTAGTTCCGGAGTTGCGGTTCGATTCTCATCGTTCACTCTTTCAACTTATTTTTCTATCATGAATACCATTCATTTTTGCAACATTCCTTGCATTACATAATTATTCACATATATTCGATCTATTGATCTTGAACAGAAGAAAAAAAAAATCAAAAATTGTTTTGAAACCATTCGTTGCAATGATCGAAGATGCACAATGCAATGATAACGGTGTAGTGGGTTTCTTTGATTTCAGAAGAAAGTAAACTTCTTCATCTAAATTGAATTGAATGTAAAAAAAACATTCTGCTGTAACAAGAATACAACTTCTCTCTGTACTTTATACAATATATAATGATCTACTCATGTCTTGATCGACATGTCAACAAGTTAATTCGTAAAATGTTACATCAAAAACAAAACTTGTTCAGATGTTATATCTTATTCCTATTGCTAATTTTCGCAATTTCCGTGTTTATTTCACCACTTTCATCACATTTGATTATGGTTTTAAGATTAGAGACAATGGAAAAAAAAGTCTCAGTAAGTGTGAATAATTGGTAATAAAATATAATAGTGTTACGTTTTATCTCATGAAGGTCGTTTGTTTATCTAACATACAATACACAAACCAGACAGTACAGCTTAAACTTAAATACTACATTCCAGATTTATTACATGGATATGCTAATAAAATGTTTGTTAAATAGTGATGTCCTGGACAGTATTAATACAACCAAAAGCAAAAGAAAATATCTAACACGAACTCCAGCAAACCGAAAGTTAAGTATGTGCTCCGGGTAGGATGCAATCTTCTGCTTCACACCTAATGACACCTGTGTAGCTTCAATAGTAAAAAAGAAGAGTTGAAATATACCCAAGGGGTAACCATAATCCGTAAATCAAAGACGGAAAGACAACACAATGAGTATAGGAAATGGATAAAGAACAAACAAGCTCTACAAAACTCTACACAGAAAACTAAACATCGAGCAACACTAGGGTGCTACGGAAAACTTATATACAACTCTAACCACACGAAAAAATCATTTTATATAATTCTTAGAGCAATCATTTGTTTAGAGTAGTCGTTGATGGTCCGTTGTAAGGAACCATTATCCGTTGATAAGTCCATCCCAGCGCCACTATAACCTACATGATTTATTGTTTGTTAACGTGTCCTCGCCATGAATATAACTGAAATACTGGAAACTTATGCTGCCATTGCCTATCATAATTTAAATTTCTCATGGTACTCGGATTTCCAATTTTTAAAATAAGATTTGAGGTGTGTTATTTAATAAAGCATTAGACGATGGTAGCAAATACCAATTTGAAGGTACAGTGCCAAAGCAAAACAATTATTGTAGACAAGACAAACCAGAAACAAAACAAAATAAAATAAACAAACATTTTTTTTACATGTACATGTATAGGGAGCGAGTCTGAGCAGATGCTTCGTTAGAATCAGCTTTAGTTGCTCCACAAATATTACCATCAATATTCAAACTTGGCCTATGATTCATATATTATAACCTTGGCCTATGATTCATATATTATAACACTTCCTGTATTTTGATCAGAAGTTGCAATGCTTTTATTTTTGTTCTCCATCTTCCACTCGCATAAGTCATAAATCAAACCGATGGGAATCAGAATGAAACGTTCATTTTCAATGTTTTTAGAATACACAATTGCTCTCACTTTTTATTGAAATACCTGTACCAAGCTAGGAAAGTGACTCTCATGTAGTTATATAGGGGCATCGATGTTGCCTCTTTCTACGATTTTTATTTTAGAATTGTCCCGACAATGTTGTATTTTTTCTTTTTCAATTTAATATCTCTTCTATTAGGGGCCGTTGTGGTCGTGATCGTATGGTAGTTGGATTTATAACTACATTGTACCTGTACAATCAGTGCCTATCACCACTAACGTTGTGAGTTCGAATCCCGCTCAGGCGAGGTGTACTCGATACAACATTATGTGATAAAGTTTGTCAGTGACTTGCGACAAGTCGGTGGTTTTCTCCAGGTACTCCAGTCTCCCCACCAATAAAACTGACCGCCACGATATTACTGAAATATTGTTGAAAGTGGCGTTAAACACCATAATTCTAACCCTATTAGGGAAAGTCACTCGCACACATTGACTTCTGTCAAACGTAATCACTGTTATCTCCCATCAAGATCTATATTACTACGTGATTAGTTTACATCATAAATGTATTATTCATATTAAAAATGAACATTATTTCTGGTTTGATGTTATCATTAAAAAACATTAATATTCGAATATTAAAAATAACAAAATAAATTTTGTTAGATTCTGTGAATGGAATGTCATAATATAACTAATGACTTTTAATATTTTTATTTGTGATAAATTAGATATTTGCAATTTTCATAATTTTTATTAGGCAATACACTTTGAAATTAAAATGAACATTTACAACCACATTCATCATTTTTCATAAATACCCTTTACATTAAGTACTCGAATCATTTAACAAGACGTATTGATAATAAATAATACGGGTAAACTTCTGGGCCGTAATTGTCCGACCGAATGCGTACAGTCTGGCTGTTAGTTCTAACACAAGAGATAGTGTTTAATTGAAATATGGAAATGTCTGTAGCCTCTGATGGATTCAAGTATGAAAACAGTTCACTTTGTTATGGGCCATTATAACATTTATTTTGAACATGAAACATGTTTTTTTTTCAATATAAATTAAAATTTATGATATTTATGAAATATTCTAGATAAAATACTAAAATAGCTTTTACATTTTCACATGTAGTTATAATATGGAAATAAAAACTTTTCAAACTGCACCTATTTCTGAGGTCAACAACTACGGTTTACTCTGCCAACATTACAAACGACTCATCAACTTTTGGGATTTAGACACATCTTTTTCTCAGGATGTAATTAAAACATGATGACAAAGGAGGCGATTTTCTTTTCCTATCGTAAAATTTCCTTTTCTGGATGGAAATGTTCCTTTGGCAAAATCACATGATGTTTACATTTCTCAGTTATGCAATTTTGTACGTGTTTGTAATAATGTTTCTGACTTTAATGACCGCAATCTCGTATTAACGGAAAAACTTTTACACCAAGGATTTTAGTGGGGCTCGTATTACTCGATCTTTTGTTTTATGTGTAATGTTTTGTAGATCGTTGTTTGTCCTTTTGTACTTTTTCTTTTGGCTATTGTGTTGTTTGTCCTTCGATTTATGGATTGTGATTACCCCTTTGGTATCTTCAAACTCTTCTTCATACCGTATTCATAAATTATTGAAAATTTTCACTAAATTTATTACCGGTATAAAGATCTTGTATATAAATAAAATTCCTCGTGATGAGATCTGATCAAAATGGGTATTTCTTATCCATGTTTCCATTGCTAAAAAGTTCAAATTTGACAAATCTAAACACATAAATAAACGTTAGAGAATACCGAAGGGGCAATACAATAAAGGACAATCCAGAGAAACTGACAACATAGGGTACACAAGACAAAGAAAAACAAAATAAAAACACAACAAAATATGTGTTGGACACCACTATGCGCAAACAAACACAAATAGCATAAATAAGACATGAACCCTCCTACAACAAACACCAATAACGTAAATAAGACATGAGCTCTCCTACAAACAACTGGAGGTAAAGACGAACCGAACAACAATTTTATGCGGAAATCGTAACGGAAATCACAACTCGGAACTCAGAACGTAAAGATACATAAATCATTGAAAATCTTATTCGTAAAAACCTATCATTTGGTAAGCATAATTGACCCTTTGAGGCAGATTTTCATTGTTTTAAGGACAATCCAATGATAGAACTAGTAGATCCTAATAAGAATTAAGTCTTCACATTTATATTTTATTCCATGCTATATTATTATTTTATATTCAATATTTTATTCCAACAAATTGATCGCCTATTTGTTCCGGTTTCTCACGAAGACCAATTAATGCTCATCAACATATTTGATTTCAATCTGCTAGAAGTATCAGTTATGACCCCACCCCCCGTTTTCCACACCCTAATAGTAATGGTCTTAAACCAACAAATTCTACCTTCTTGGCTAGTAGTCGGTTAAGCATTCACCTACCCTGCTATTGTACTGTCCATGTTTATGTTGTAGTTCATTTTTGCGAGTGATTGGTCTTTTGGAGTGAAGCAAATTTGTGTACGATTCTTATTATTTGTGTATATATATATATTGCAGTTATAAAGAGGGTGTATGTTAAAACAAGCACGATTATTTTGTTTTTTTCCCATATTATGGTGAAGTAAAGATTTCCTACCATTTTTCAGTTGTTTTTCCACAATGCAGTTCGTCTATATCATCTCTTGTATAAATGTGTTTTAACTTCATGACGCAGAACTTTGAAATCTGTTTGGCACGAATCCCTATATATTAGGGTCGGCATTTTACTAATGAGGAAAACACTGGCATTCTCTAAGAGAGGAGGTTTTGAACCCAGAAAACTAGCTTAGTCCCGCCACTTTTTATTGAAGTGCTTATACTAAGATAGGAGTGAACGATCATGTATATGTGTGTTAGGCGTAGTGAATTAACCTTCGTTTTCCTATTAGACTTTAGAACTATTCTGACGGTGTGGTATCATTTTTTGCATTTCTTATTTCAACAGTTCTGTGTGAGGGTCGGCATTTTATCCACACGTGCAAAACACTTACATGACAGCATCATTTCACTACGAGGGGTGATTTGAGCTCATAAAACTAGTTTTTGGTGTTAGGATTGTGGTATTTAACACCACTTCAAACTTTCAGTTATATTGTGGCGGTCTTTTTATTGGTGGAGGAAACCGGAGTACCCAGAGAAAACCACCGACCTATCGCAAGTCACTGAAAAACTTTATCACATAATGTTGTATCGAGTACACCTCGTCATGACGGATTCGAACTCACAATTTTGAATTGACTTCAGTTCTACGATTTCCTACTGAATGTTGGGTCATTTCTGGCGATGTAGTATTATTTTTTTTAGTTGCTTTTATTTATATTAGAATGTAGAAGTCCCACCTCATTCTGCATGTATTTACTATTAAACTGTCACTTAAATTGTATTTAGCTGTATCATTTACCTGACAGTTATCTTATTAAAATTCCTTCTAGTTGATAGACGGACTTTCTTACTATCATTCTTAAAAGAAGAATTTTTTTTTACCCTTTGTCTCTTTCTCAGTTTTATTCAATTTATAGCTTTCTTAACGCCCCTGTCTTAAATATATACATGTAATATAATCTTGAACAATGTATGCAAATTATTTAATACCATGGTAAACACTAAGGTAAGATCTAATCTAATTTGACAACAGTAAGATATCGGGTACATAATTTTAACACCTAACTATTATTTATTTTCATTTCCGACGTCAAATTTCATCGCCGTAACATATTTAAGTGCTAATCTGAAATTTCTTGACAGTAATTGTAAATAGGTGACAATCAAATTTGTGCAAATTACTTAAACCATGTACCCCAAAGGTGTGCTAATTGATACCATGTTATCAACAAGATAATGTTAATATTTGGTCTTGTATTGGAATCTGTTGATTTTTATATAATTTGGTTTGTCCTGTAATAAAAGTGTTTAATTACTGTCTTTAGGCATAACTATTGTATTGAACGTCTTATTTTCATTTTCTAATATTTTTTCTTTCTTCAATCAGTGGTGGTTTAACTTACAAAGAGAATTCAACATTTCGGACGGTAAGAATTATATTCCTACTTGAATGATTGGTTTGGTTTATGGTATTTAACGCCACTTTCAACAATATTTCATCTACTTTAATGATAATGGCTATAATATTGCATATCTTTTCAAAGTATTTTAATTTGTTGATCTTGAACTTAATGAAATAGCAGAATTGTTTTCTGAACGTATACGAAATTTTAATTTAACTGAATAGAAAATAAATTGATTTAATTTTTTGATAAGGGAATTACTTAAATTATGATTTTAGAATTCCTTCATAGATAAAATGTGTGTGCACATGGCACATTAAAACAAAAGGGAAATAACATAACTGTTTTCAGTTATTCAATTTAGAAACATCACATCTAAATTTTATTGTAATTGTATTTTAATCGTTTTTTCATACAATAAATGAATATTTTAGTTATACATATCATATTAACCCGTAACACTTTCAGTTATTCAGAAACATATGATTGTTATAATTTTTATCTTCATCTTTAAATAATGTTGCGGTAATAATCGGGAACAAATTTGTACATAAATCATTTACCGCTAAGAGTAATGGCCAAATTTATTTGATAAATTACACACGTATCATCAAGTTTCTCTTTTAAATCTACCCTTGCCAAGTCATCTTTTGCAGAGAAGAAGCAGTTAACAGTCACAAAAAAGTTTTACAAAAAGAAAATTGATAGTTTTAAAGATGGAATGGGGATTTATTTTATCTTTCGGTTGTGAATCGCGGAACTTCTAATTTAACCGTGTCAGTAAAATTCGATTGTAAATCTCTAGTGGGCTGGTACAAACGAGTTAAATTCTAACAAAGTACACATTAAGAATTTTGTTGTTAAGATCGCGTCGTCAACTGTCGATGCACATAATTGAGCTACGTTTAAAAAAGTATGCAGATTGTCTTGTGCTAGATGATATGTACAAGATATATTGTGGTAAGAAAGAGGAATGCTTAGAAGTGCTCTGATTTGTTGTAAGTTATATTTTATAGCTCGTGTTTGTATGAATAGACAAGTATACGGATCGCTTTGATTGGCTGATCATGACAAAATTATGTTCATACTTTTTCTTGTTTCAGTTTGTTGGAACGAAAGAAAGCGTTCGAAAATTTACAGTTGAATATATTTTTAGGAAGGACATATCAAGATTCTTTTATTTATGGAATTCAAGAAGATGTCTTAAAATGTTTTCTCCAATATATTGCAACTAGTTTAGAAGAAGTTCTTGCGTACCAAGTTATTGTTGATTTAAAGAAATAAATATATATATATATACATACGACCACACAATGAAGAAAATACGAAAACTTCGAATGCAACAAGAGAAAGTAATCAAATGGAGTTAAAATAACAGACAAAAAAGTGTTCGTTTGTATCATTTTGAGATATTTTGTGGAAAATTTATGTGGTAGTGACGTCATTAAGACTGATTCTATTAAGGATGAGGAATAGAGATGGTGTTATCCGGAAGGGATTTATAATTATTCCAACCCTCATTCTATTTTTAGTTCTAATAGAAAATTCTGCAGGAGTAAAATGGTTGTAAGTATATAACAGATTTTATTAAAATTATTTGGGCCCTTTTTAACTTTTTCAAAGTGAACATAAAATTATTTTGAATATATTTATATTTAATTTCGCACAGAAATTAAAATGCGTGGTATATCTCCAAATGAATATCAGAGACTGAATCGCTATGTGCTATGTAAACAACTCTTAATTCACAGAAGTCATGGAGCAATCATTAAAATGCTGTTTTTTCATCTTTGTCGCTTTAATTCAAATCTCAAGTAACAGATTTTGTTTTTGCATAAATCAAGCTTTGGAGATTTGAAATAATCCAGTAAAATTTATTGTGCTGATATGAAATTATAGTTGATTTGGTTGTGCAGTTTCTCATCTGCATATTTAAAGCGTTTGCAGTTAGTTGCATGTTTCAAAAATAAATATCCCAGATATTAAATGGCGACTCGAAACCCCATCATCAAATTTATCTTCGTTTATTTGGAATGCATCGTAATTCGTAAATCATGATTATCTTATCTTAATTCGTATTTAATGATGATTTAGATAACATGGCTGACAATTGATTTTAGTATTTTTATTCAGTTGAAAATAATGATAAAATGTTTGTTTTAATTATTGCCTTAATTGTACCAGGGGTGACCGGTTTGGGGTGCAACTGAGCATGTGATTTTAAAAAACATAGACTAAAGTCCAGATATATACCATTATCACTTGTGTAAATTGAGTGTAAATCTGTTTATCTGGACAGGGCTACATCCTAGATGCCAATCATACATGTTTAAACGATTAATTACAGTGATGAAAAAAGAACTACGACCTTGAAAGTCGTATGTGAAGTGGATATGTAGTCCGTATGGAGGTACATTAATAAAACTGATCGCCACGATATAACTGAACTATTGTTGAAAGTGGCGTTAAACACCATAACTACCACCATATAGATGTAAACACTGGACAAACAATATCTGTGTTAAACTCTCCACCCATCCATCCGACATAGACGTGTATTTTCAACAATTATTTTTAGTATTACAACAGTCAGTGGGGAGGGATACACTTGAAACAAGCTACATAGTTTATTGAAAAGCAGTTTATAAAAGATATTAGAACATGCGCTATACGAGTTTGTCTAATTGAATTACAAACCATAACAAACAATGTTGAAACAATTTCCGTTCGAGTTAAACACTCGCTTGATTTACTATGTCCCTTATTTAGTAGTGCGTTTTACGGAAAAAAACAACAAAACAAAAAAACTAAAAAAAAACTAAAAAGATATACAAAGATGGAATGGGCCTCCGAAATATCGATTCGGGTATACTCGTATATAAATTCATGGCGACCAGATCGTGTAAGATATATAAAAACAAAATATAATAATATACAATATAAGTTCATAAGAATATTTCTGACAAGTAACAAGTATACTCAACAAGTGAGATAATACTAATTATTATGTTCGTATGACCCTAAAAAGATGTTTAATCATTTATTTAAGAGATTAAAAATGTTCCGTTGTCGTGTAGTTTAAAATATTCAACTATTTAGAAAATAAAATATTGAAGTCATTTATAATAAAAATCGATTATAATGACAAGTTAAAACATTGTTGCAACGGTTCATCATCAGAAAATTTTAATACAGTTTCTTAACGTTATCTGGTTAATACACAAAAATAATAATATATTCAAAATTAGGCAAAATATAAAGGGGGCAAGGGACTGACCTTTACACTATGGAAGCAAGACTTCAAAATTAAATATTAACATATCTATGCATTTAACACGTGTGGAAATAAAGTCAAAATGGTAAAATAAGAATATCTTAAATCATTTTATTTTCTTGTGCAATAAACATGTCCAATTGCACTTTGCGGAAACATGTGAAAAAATTCGATGACAATTTATGAGCACTTTAATATGGGTTTCTTCTAAATAGGAAGAAAGATATATGTGCACAAAACAAAGATACTAACTAATGTAATGCAGAAACCATGAAAACTGAAAACTGAAGTAATGTAACTGAGAGATTATTGGAGACGAGAATCAGTATTGCAATTTAAATACAACGATAATATTATAAAAGTTAATATACATTTTCATCAAAACATAATACTTTTTAAAACAATGATGAGCCTATCGAACAGACCGCGATTTATCAGAGTAATTCTCCTAATAGTTATAGTAAATATTTTCAGTCCTAATCACTTTATCATCATTTCCTGTACATAAATTTTACACAATTTATGAGTGATAAAAATTGAGGGTGATACCTCATGAATTAAAATCTATCATAAATATGTAGTTATAATTATTAAGTCTAGACTCATTAAAAGACCCAAAAAATAAAGTTTTCTTTGATCTTTTGTGGAAACTAATTTGTTTTGCTTTCAAATTTCATCAAGGAACATTAGCGGGAGAAAACAACCACGGTGAGAATCAATGGCTACAACAAAATGGGAGGAGTTTTAGAGAATGGAAACGAACATCAAAACATTTCGTTGTCAATAATGAGGAAACTTTCGTTAAATCTGAAGCACTTGTACATATTTAATTATACCGTTGTATATTTACTTTAAATGATTTAAAACACTCCATCGCTACTCTAGAAAAAAAGTCTTTCGTTTTCGTTTAATAGTAAAGTTCATTTCGAGAGCTTACTTTGACTGGGAGATATTTGGGGAGGGTTCTATTTTAAATCTTTCATTCACATATTTCATTGAGAAGATAAAAATTGATACAAATACGAGATATTCCGAGTTGTCACCAATTCTGAACACTCGAATTTTTAATGTTAAAATATAATTAAATTTAAACGATTACATAATTAACACACAGAGAGGGATTTTAATTTTTATAAACATATGACTATGTTTTGTCCACAAACATGCACAGTTTTTTCGATCCGTGTACATTTGCCATAATTGAAAGAAAAATTATTCATTTGAAGGCAAATTTATTTTAAGCATAAACATGTTGTGGAATTTCAATGCCCCCAGGTGATTATGACCCCTACGCCTTATTAAATTATCCATTTCTTTGTCAGATACAATCCACAGACAACCAAACACTTTTATGGCTCTTGTTTGAACACAATTGAATTTTATTGCTGGAAATTGTCCCCATTAAGACAGGGCGGTCGGAAAATAAAAGATTGTATTTGTAGCCCGCGGGTGTCTATATCAATGTCATAAATTTGATTGTATTTGTTCCCATGTGATTTTCAGATTACAATTCATTGAAAAATAGAGAAGGTGAGAACTGCTTTACAATACGATCCTACGTTAAAAATGACAATACTATCACAACAATTAGCCAGCAATTACGAAAACCACACGCTAGAGATGACAAATAATATGTCCACGTCCAGATGTAAACTGAGGATTAGGATTAAAAACAAATTAAAAACTTGTCACTCATAAAAATGTCCAATAAATAAGAAGAAAGGTAAAAATTATCTTTTTGCCCATGGAGTAAAAATTGTAATTATTTGATTGATGATATTATTTTCTTTGTAAGGGGCCATTTATATCAGAATATTGTTATAAATAAAACAGTAGGTGCGACAACAAATTTTACATAACAAGCACTAATTGACACTTTTACAGTTTTAAATATTTACACTTTATTTTTGCATGGGGTAACGAGACGATATTTTCATTATTTGGATTAAATTTATTGGTATGTTGTAAAGAGGCACGTGTAATTCAAATGGCGGGAATATGACGTAAAAAACATTTTATCACATAAACAAAATCTTTATTACAGAATATTAAGGTATTCTTTCTACTTTTATGATGTACCCCAAGTACAGATCACTGGAACTTTGTTAGTGCTAACTACTCCTGTACTAATTAAGTGTGAAAATTGTACTTTTCTACATAAGATAAGTTAAATCTTAAACTTAACAGTATGCTACTGTTTACTATCTTGTAGCAGTGACAGCTTACGTGAAAATGGAGGAAGGGGTGAGGGGTCATGTTAAAGAAAAATGTCACTATACATAGATATTTTATATTTGTATTTCATCTTATTACATTATATTTATTTATTTTTTAACCCCAAAAGTGCAACTGATAAATGTAATGCAAAGAAAGGGTGTACTCGATTCAGTTTTAAATTACGAATATTCAATTTGCGATTTATGAAAATATAGCATTGCAAGTAAATAAATATGACGATGTCGTGTGGGAGTTTCCAATGACCAAAACACCATAACAATGCCCTATCGAGGTTCTCATTGGTCAACACACCATGACAATGCCGTCTCGGGTTTTTCAATGGCCAACATACTATGACAATGCCCTCTCGGGGTTTTCAATGGCCAACATACCATGGCAGTGCCGTCTCGGGGTTTTCAATGGCCAACACACCATGACAATGCCATATCGGAGTTTTTCGTTGGCTTAACAATCCTCATTTCTATGTGTGTCCTTTGTAAACCAATGCAGAGAAACATGCTTATTTTACTATAACCAGCATTTCCTCTCATAGGAACTCAATATAAAGAAATGCAATCATATACCGTCCAGACATCTTATGTTGGATGCCATAAATATAAAGAAGCTATTTCCTTAAAAATAAATAGAATATAAAATATTTTGATAATATTTGAAGAAACTAGCTTTAAATATCCGTTTTGAGATGGAAAATTCCAACCCACCCATCCTTTGAACAATTCTCGATCGTTGAGGTATATATAATTTTATTTAGACTGTAGTCTGATGTTGGAATTACAATTCATATGCTGACTCGGCAACCTTAAATCACAGGTATTTTTTTCTCTAAGAAATTCACTTGTTTTTAGATGGTCGATACCAATGAAATCCAGATGTTTTGTGTATTACCCATTTTATGTTTGCAAAATAACAGTGATATATGTTTCAAAAAAGTTCATCGCGAGTTCTTCATCATGCCAGCTGCTTGCTTTTGAAATTTATCTTTCTCAGTATGTAAGTTGTAGCGATTTGTTGGTAATCTTTGTTAATTTATCATAATTCACACTGTCTATTGACAAACAAATGATCAATGTGAATTGTGCTCACTGTAAATGTGTTCTTAAGTACATAAGGGGTTTAGGAAAAAACAATTATCGTGTTGCTATTATAATATAATGTAATCCATTAGTATATTAAGTACCCCCCCCCCCCCCCCCCTCCCCACACAATGCATACTTTCCTGGTTTATCTACTACAATTTGCTCTAAGATATATACACAATCCAGCTGAAAATACCGGAACCGGAACTGCTTCCCATTCACGAGCACATTGGTTCACACGCGTCGTTTTTTATGGAGTTCGTGTTGCTCATCTTTATAGGTTTGTGTTTGTCTCCGTTCTGTGTCTTAATGATTGTGTGTTGCCTGCGTCTCTGGATAGTTCATTCTTGATTGCCCCTTCAGTATCTCTAACGTTTAATTGTGTCTAATGTTGCCTGTGTCTATGGATAGTTCATTCTTGATTGCTCCTTCAGTATCTCTAACGTTTAATTGTGTCTAATGTGGCCTGTGTCTATGGATAGTTCATTCTTGATTGCTCCTTCAGTATCTCTAACGTTTAATTGTGTCTAATGTTGCCTGTGTCTATGGATAGTTCATTCTTGATTGCTCCTTCAGTATCTCTAACGTTTAATTGTGTCTAATGTGGCCTGTGTCTCTGGATAGTTCATTCTTGATTGCCCCTTCAGTATCTCTAACGTTTAATTGTGTCTAATGTTGCCTGTGTCTCTAGATAGTTCATTCCTGATTGCCCCTTCAGTATCTCTAACGTTTAATTGTGTCTAATGTTGCCTGTGTCTCTAGATAGTTCATTCCTGATTGCCCCTTCAGTATCTCTAACGTTTAATTGTGTCTAATGTTGCCTGTGTCTCTGGATAGTTCATTCTTTATTGCCCCTTCAGTATCTCTAACGTTTAATTGTGTCTAGTGTTGCCGGTGTCTATGGATAGTTCATTCTTGATTGCCCCTTCAGTATCTCTAACGTTTAATTGTGTCTAATGTTGCCTGCGTCTCTGGATAGTTCATTCTTGATTGCTCCTTCAGTATCTCTAACATTTAATTGTGTCTATTGTTGCCTGTGTCTATGGATAGTTCATTCTTGATTGCCCCTTCAGTATCTCTAACGTTTAATTGTGTCTAATGTTGCCTGTGTCTCTGGATAGTTCATTCTTGATTGCTCCTTCAGTATCTCTAACGTTTAATTGTGTCTAGTGTTGCCTGTGTCTCTGGATAGTTCATTCTTGATTGCCCCTTCAGTATCTCTAACGTTTAATTGTGTTTAATGTTGCCTGTGTCTCTGGATAGTTCATTCTTGATTGCCCCTTCAGTATCTCTAACGTTTAATTGTGTCTAATGTTGCCTGTGTCTCTGGATAGTTCATTCTTGATTGCTCCTTCAGTATCTCTAACGTTTAATTGTGTCTAATGTTGCCTGTGTCTCTGGATAGTTCATTCTTGATTGCCCCTTCAGTATCTCTAACGTTTAATTGTGTCTAATGTTGCCTGTGTCTCTGGATAGTTCATTCTTGATTGCCCCTTCAGTATCTCTAACGTTTAATTGTGTCTAATGTTGCCTGTGTCTTTGGATAGTTCATTCTTTATTGCTCCTTCAGTATCTCTAACATGTAATTGTGTCTAATGTTGCCTGTGTCTCTGGATAGTTCATTCTTGATTGCCCCTTCAGTATCTCTAACGTTTAATTGTGTCTAATGTTGCCTGTGTCTCTGGATAGTTCATTCTTGATTGCTCCTTCAGTATCTCTAACGTTTAATTGTGTCTAATGTGGCCTGTGTCTCTGGATAGTTCATTCTTGATTGCCCCTTCAGTATCTCTAACGTTTAATTGTGTCTAATGTTGCCTGTGTCTATGGATAGTTCATTCTTGATTGCCCCTTCAGTATCTCTAACGTTTAATTGTGTCTAATGTTGCCTGTGTCTCTGGATAGTTCATTCTTGATTGCCCCTTCAGTATCTCTAACGTTTAATTGTGTCTAATGTTGCCTGTGTCTCTGGATAGTTCATTCTTTATTGCCCCTTCAGTATCTCTAACGTTTAATTGTGTCTAATGTTGCCTGTGTCTCTGGATAGTTCATTCTTTATTGCCCCTTCAGTATCTCTAACGTTTAATTGTGTCTAATGTTGCCTGTGTCTATGGATAGTTCATTCTTGATTGCCCCTTCAGTATCTCTAACGTTTAATTGTGTCTAATGTTGCCTGTGTCTATGGATAGTTCATTCTTGATTGCCCCTTCAGTATCTCTAACATTTAATTGTGTCTAATGTTGCCTGTGTCTGGATAGTTCATTCTTGATTGCTCCTTCAGTATCTCTAACGTTTAATTGTGTCTAATGTTGCCTGTGTCTGGATAGTTCATTCTTGATTGCTCCTTCAGTATCTCTAACGTTTAATTGTGTCTAATGTTGCCTGTGTCTATGGATAGTTCATTCTTGATTGCCCCTTCAGTATTTCTAACGTTTAATTGTGTCTAATGTTGCCTGTGTCTATGGATAGTTCATTCTTTATTGCCCCTTCAGTATCTCTAACGTTTAATTGTGTCTAATGTTGCCTGTGTCTGGATAGTTCATTCTTGATTGCTCCTTCAGTATCTCTAACGTTTAATTGTGTCTAATGTTGCCTGCGTCTCTGGATAGTTCATTCCTGATTGCCCCTTCAGTATCTCTAACGTTTAATTGTGTTTAATGTTGCATGTGTCGCTAGATAGTTCATTCTTCATTGCCCCTTCAGTATCTCTAACGTTTAATTGTGTCTAATGTTGCCTGTGTCTATGGATAGTTCATTCCTGATTGCCCCTTCAGTATCTCTAACGTTTAATTGTGTCTAATGTTGCCTGTGTCTCTGGATAGTTCATTCTTGATTGCCCCTTCAGTATCTCTAACGTTTAATTGTGTCTAATGTTGCCTGTGTCTGGATAGTTCATTCTTGATTGCTCCTTCAGTATCTCTAACGTTTAATTGTGTCTAATGTTGCCTGTGTCTGGATAGTTCATTCTTGATTGCTCCTTCAGTATCTCTAACGTTTAATTGTGTCTAATGTTGCCTGTGTCTGGATAGTTCATTCTTGATTGCTCCTTCAGTATCTCTAACGTTTAATTGTGTCTAATGTTGCCTGTGTCTGGATAGTTCATTCTTGATTGCTCCTTCAGTATCTCTAACGTTTAATTGTGTCTAATGTTGCCTGCGTCTCTGGATAGTTCATTCCTGATTGCCCCTTCAGTATCTCTAACGTTTAATTGTGTTTAATGTTGCATGTGTCGCTAGATAGTTCATTCTTCATTGCCCCTTCAGTATCTCTAACGTTTAATTGTGTCTAATGTTGCCTGTGTCTATGGATAGTTCATTCCTGATTGCCCCTTCAGTATCTCTAACGTTTAATTGTGTCTAATGTTGCCTGTGTCTCTGGATAGTTCATTCTTTATTGCCCCTTCAGTATCTCTAACGTTTAATTGTGTCTAATGTTGCCTGTGTCTATGGATAGTTCATTCTTGATTGCCCCTTCAGTATCTCTAACGTTTAATTGTGTCTAATGTTGCCTGTGTCTCTGGATAGTTCATTCCTGATTGCCCCTTCAGTATCTCTAACGTTTAATTGTGTCTAATGTGGCCTGTGTCTCTAGATAGTTCATTCTTGATTGCCCGTTCGGTTTCTCTAGATAGTTCATTCTTGATCGCCCCTTCGGTTTCTCTGGATGGTTCATTCCTGATTGCCCCTTCGGTTTCTCTAACGTTTATTTGTTCCTAATGTTGCCTGTGTTTCTGGATAGTTCAATCTTGATTGCCCCCTCGGTTTCACTGGATAGTTCATTCTTGATTGCCCCTTCGTTTTCTCTGAATAGTTCATTCCTGATTGCCCCTTCGGTTTCTCTAACGGTTATTTGTTCATAATGTTGCCTGAGTCTCTGGATAGTTCATTCTTGATCGCCCCTTCGGTGTCTCTAGATAGTTCATTCTTGATTGCCCCTTCGGTTTCTCTAGATAGTTTATTCTTGAAATCCCCTTCGGTTTCTCTTGATAGTTCATTCTTGATTGCCCCTTCGGTTTCTCTAGATAGTTCATTCTTGATTGCCCCTACGGTTTCTCTGGATAGTTCATTCTTGATTGCCCCTTCGGTTTCTTTAGATAGTTCATTCTTGATTGTCCCTTCGGTTTCTCTGGATAGTTCATTCTTGATTGCCCCTTCGGTTTCTCTGGATAGTTCATTCTTGATTGCCCCTTCGGTTTCTTTAGATAGTTCATTCTTGATTGTCCCTTCGGTTTCTCTGGATAGTTCATTCTTGATTGCCCCTTCGGTTTCTCTGAATAGTTCATTCTTGATTGCCCCTTCGGTTTCTCTGGATAGTTCATTCTTGATTGCCCCTTCGGTTTCTTTAGATAGTTCATTCTTGATTGTCCCTTCGGTTTCTCTGGATAGTTCATTCTTGATTGCCCCTTCGGTTTATCTAGATAGTTCATTCTTGATTGCCCCTTCGGTTTCTCTGGATAGTTCATTCTTGATTGCCCCTTCGGTTTCTTTAGATAGTTCATTCTTGATTGTCCCTTCGGTTTCTCTGGATAGTTCATTCTTGATTGCCCCTTCGGTTTCTCTGAATAGTTCATTCTTGATTGCCCCTTCGGTTTCTCTGGATAGTTCATTCTTGATTGCCCCTTCGGTTTCTTTAGATAGTTCATTCTTGATTGTCCCTTCGGTTTCTCTGGATAGTTCATTCTTGATTGCCCCTTCGGTTTATCTAGATAGTTCATTCTTGATTGCCCTTTCGGTTTCTTTAGATAGTTAATTCCTGATTGCCCCTTCGGTTTCTCTAGATAGTTCATTCATTCTTGATTGCCCCTTCGGTTTCTCTAGATAGTTCATTCTTGATTGCCCCTTCGGTTTCTCTAGATAGTTCATTCTTGATTGCCCCTTCGGAATCTCTAACGTTTATTGCAAACAATTTGTTGTTCTTCATATAAAAAGTATATCCCAAAATTCAAACTCGTGTTTTAATTGGATAATGTTAGAGTATGACCACAAATGGTGTACACGAAGCTTTTTGGCACTTCGACAGTGGGACCAGTAGTTCATATCTGCCATGAATTAAACCAAGCCTTTCATAGTGGCGGAATGGTATAATTTACGAATACAAGGTTTACTATTATTAATCACTTTGCATGTATATTTTCATCATCAGTGATATCAATTTTCATATCAAGCATCTGGAAAAATGATTTGAATAAACCCTATAAATGAACTAGATTTGAAACGACATATATCAAAAACATCAAAGAATAAAAGGTAAACGTGTATTTAGTATGAAGACGGCATAGCAAATAAATACGTTTTATAGTAAAAAAACCCCCCAAAAAACTCCGAATTAATCTAGACGAGATGATATGATCCTTCCGTGAAAGTTCTACAAGTTGAGTTTGTTGGCCTTTAAAATCAGCATAAAATGTACAACAAGCAAACATTGTTGTGTTTTACATATCTTTATTCTCATAAAGCCAATGCATAGCAACGTTACAGAAATATAGCAATAAAAAAAAATAAAAAAAAACCAACAACTATTTACAATATAAATACAAACTAAGGAGAGATGTTACAAAGGACTAAGAATCTGGAGGACAAACACCAGTATTACTAGCTCTTATGAAATGACAAAGTTTCTTCAATATTGTTTTTCTTTTATTTGACATAAGCTCAGAAAATTAAATAATATTATGTCTATTTATTGAATAATTTGATAGTGATTGGTTACTTTTTTGGTTGAAAGAATCACATTCAAATAAATAATGGTATTCATCTCCAATTTGCGAACCATTGCATAATGTGCATTTACGATTTTCTCTTGGTGTGCTCTGTCATCGCCATGTCTTGATGGGGGAGGCTATTATTTGTTTTTCTAAATTTGCAGAATAAAGATGCATATTTTATTTCTAAAATATTTAAATATTCTTCCTTTTGAAAGATCTATAATTTACAGCTTTAGGTGAATTTTGTACTAAAGAATGTCAATTTTTGAAGAAATTGATTATAATTTGTTTTTAATATTCTTATATTAATTATATTTTTAGGGTATTATCAGCCTATTAATTAAGTTAATAAATAATAAAGAATACATTCACCAGATTTTTAATACAAAATTAAGAGAAAGTAATATAGATCGAATTTCTGCAGTCTTTTCGAAGGTTGTTTCTGAATGAGTAAAATAATATGTGAAGTGTTGAAGTGAGAATAACGAGAAATACATTACATTTGAAAAAGACGAATATCTAAATTTATATCATATATGTTTAACAGATCTTAAAACAGTGTGTGTCTATTCAATCTGCAGACTTCAAGAAATCTTTGGCAGAATGATGCGTATGAAATGTAATTCAACTTGACTTTAAAAAAATATGAATTGTTTAATGTTTTAAATTTGTATCATTCAGTAATTACAAAGATTAGTATTGTAATATATATATATATTTTTTTTTTACCAATGCTCTTTTACGAGATTAATTTTTCGTCGAAGTAGGTTGTCGTATCAAATAAACTATGCACTTTAATACGAATTAAAAAATAACCTTTTTCTTATCTGTTTTACAAGATGAAATCTTTAACAAAGAAAAGTAAAGGATACCTTGAACTACACGTAGAACACATAAACACGTGAACATTTTGCTGCAGATATAATGCATTAGGCCACAATTCGCTGCACAATCAAGATGCATCGAAATCCTTTGATGATTAGACTGCAGATCCCCTACAACAAATTACAGTCCATTATATTCAAATTCAGCGTGAAATCAATTGATATTGACGGCGGCAGTTAAGGCGAAGCCGTCAGTCACGCGTGTTTCTAATTGAAAAAGTTACCTAAATGTATGTTGGTTAGTCTGAGTATCACATATCAAAAAGCGGACAGCTAATTATATACTTAATAGTTTATGATCACATTTAACTGAATTTAATTCAGCTGAATGGATGGTGCAACCAAGAAGGAATTCAGTCATTAAGGAATTCAGTCATTCCTTAGGTTGTAAAGAGTAGAAGAAATCACTATATATTTTAAGCGTAAACTGTCAACGTGTTTTGTTGAAAAGTAATGTGTAAATCATGTAATTTCGTCAATTTTAATTTGAGATACATTTTTCTCGCAACACAAGTTGGACAAATAATAGATGGACCCAAAGAAATGCTAATGAACTTGTAGATAACTAATTTAGTGCACATGACCCGATTTCTGAGAAAAGTTTCAACAGGTACACTCTAAGTCAAAAGACTGGAAAGTTAAAAGAGCTAATCCCTCGAGAACCTCTCTCTCAAACACATGGTCACACTTCTGTCTGATGAAAGAGCTAATCTCTCGAGAACCTCTCGCAAACACATGGTCACACTTCTGTCTGATGTTTAAATCTGTGACACCCATGATTTATAAAATAATTTAGTATATATTTAATTTACTCATTACTATTAACTCACTCCGTACTCCCACTTTATTCCAATGGAAAAACTGCAAATGTAACTGAGAACAAACATTTTGATCCAATTTGCACAAGCCATCTGCAATGCTGTCTTCGTTATCCGCCCTTTCTTTGTGCGATATGGAACCATTAGAATCCGACGAAAATATACGACTCGAACTGGTATGATGTGATGCTTATACATTGACCATGGCAGTCTCGTCCCCATTAATAAGTACTGATGACCGTTCTCAGGGCCCAACCCACAGAACTGCACAGCGCGTGTCCAGGTGGCAGCGGATAGGGAATGGGGGTTGTCTGATTATGATACCAAGTTTCCTAGTGATAGTCAAAGGTTGTTATTCAGTTATACCATTCATCCCTCATTTCGTTATAATATTTATACATTTTATGTTGTAATACTTGTTTTAATATATTAACTACTGAACGTTAAACAACCATTTAATTAATTGTAAAATATATCATTGTCATTTGCAAAGGAGGATATGATTTTATAGAGAATGTTGGCTTTCTTCAGATTGTGAAATTGCATGGGTTTCAGTTTGAAATTCAATCATACCGCCCAACGTTTTCCTATTTTTTTATCTCAATGTTTTTATGCTTTGAAAATTTGAAAATTAGTCTGTTGTCGTCGTTGACAGTTGAAAGCATTAACTTCAACAGATTCTTGTGCAATTAAGACACGACCGACTTTAAAGTAAACAATCTAGTTCACATAAATTATATACTGTTTAGACCTCTTGGTTTTCTTGCTCCCAACGAATTTTGAATTATTTGGATTTCCAAACTTAAGATTTTTGAGCGATGAATGTTATTATATATCTACAAGTTTATTACCCGAGTTACCTTGGTACCAGTAATTTAACGTTCATGTTTGTTCAAGCACAAAATCGCACAGGAGAAATGATTGTACATTTTTCATGATTGCTCCGTGTTTATGATAGTTGTTCACTGTGTGGGTCGTACATCACTTTAGTGTAATCAATACCATTGTTTTCGGGTAACTGTAAGATGACATGTCTAATATCTCAGTTTATGCGTGATAAGCCTATCCCATATGTTTCCTATAGACACAGATTCACACCAATGACCTACTCAACAAGGTAAAATATCATTCGCCCTGATGTTAATTGCAAAATTTCAAAGAAATAATAATACCGAATCAGAATGAACACGTGCACAGCAGTAAATGTTTGATATAAAAGTCGGTACAGATAACGGTAACGACCCGGTAAGTTGCGAACATCACATTCTTGTTATAATGTCACTGCATGACGTTCAGTCTTGTTAGTAATAATTGGTTGTAGCAATTTTATCATTACACCCCTAAACATCATAAAAATATTACAAAATGATATAATTTGTAGATAAAATGCCTGTTTAAATAGGGCAACAGTAATCTGACTTGGGAATTTTATATTAACAATAGTATATCAACGGCATTGTTTCATTTGTTTATCACAATTTCTCAAAGGAAATTGATTCACATGTTTCAAGCATATTAGATAATTACCTGCAATATCTGATGCGTCTTAAATTAAATTAAAATGATCTAAAACTAGCTACTGGCATACTTTAAAACTATGTTGCAGAAAAATATCTTAAATCGAAAAGGGACAGTCGTGGTCGTGATCGTATGTTAGTTGGATTTATAACTACCTATGCAATCAGTGCCTATCACCACTACCGTCGTGAGTTCGAACCCCGCTCAGACGAGGCGTACTTGATACAACATTATGTGATAAAGTTTGTCAGTGACTTGCGACAGGTCGGTGGTTTTCTTCGGGTATACTGGTTTCCTCCACCAATTAAATTGACCGCCATGATATAACTGAAATATTGCTGAAAGTGGCGTTAAACACCATAACCCAAACCCTAACACCTAATTCGAAAATTATTTTTATTCTTGACAAGAGGATTCCCGTTTGGTTGGAATCATTCAAAGTGTTATATTCATTTTAATTGATTTTGAAAGTCAAGTTCCTTTCTACTCACTTGACGGGATGGCTCTGTTGGTTCAGTTGAGTATTGTTTTGCCAATTTATTTTAGTCTTATATATTATTTAACATTTATAATAAGGGTATTTCTGACATTTTCAATGACTTCGAAATCCTAGAATTTAAGGCCATATTCTGTTTGTTGCAATTATCAAGATACTATTCATTTATTTCTAATACTTTTAGCAGCTATGACATAAACGCTTAAAACAGTTGAAAATGCCACTGAGAATGCAAACAAACCTATTCTTGGAGACGACACAACAAATATATGAAAGAGAAGTTTTCATATGACATAAATAATCAATCTCTCCTGTAAAAGTCAGCATGTTAAATTATATACACAACCTTATTATGTGTGTGATAACAACAGCATACAACATGCATTGCATGTCAGATGCATATCTGATATTATTCTCGTTATTTGAAAAGATAAATAGAAAATGTCGTTATCATTTTAGCTGTTTTCAATTCTTGATTGGTTTTTAGATCACTTCAATGGCACCTGTTTGATGCAAAGTTAATTGGACTTGTGTAGAGAAATAAGCCTTTTCTGTTAGGAGTCACATGTGAATTTAACAAAAAGTAAATGGTGTAGTTTAATATTAATATATTAAACATCTCTTATAAATAAAAACGATAACGATCTCTTATATGAAAAGAAAGCTTAAATTATAAAGGTTAACAATTCCACCAATATCAACAAAACGAACAATCACCTCTGACCTTAAATCATTGTAAACAGAAAAAGACACCACAACATATGACGTTAGAAATCCAGGTCCTGGCTTGGAACAAGTACAAAACTATGGAGGGATTACACCGGTCCATGAGATGCCAACCCACTCTTGATAATTCTTAGCTCACCTTACTAAAGGACATGTAAGCTTTTCTCATCATTTGGCGTCGGTTGGTCGTCCGTCGTACGTTGTAAACTTTCACATTTAAATATTATCCTCTGAAACCACTAAACCAAATTAAACCAAACTTGGCTGGGATGGTCCATGGTAGTCCCCTTTGAAAATTGTGTGCAAAAACCCCGCCTTTCATTCAAGATGACAACGAAGTTTTAAAATAAATTAAAACAAATTAATTGTCTATTGCTACTTTATTATAAGTTAAAATACGGTGAATTGTAACTGTATGTACATGACATCGATTAGTTTAACCAATATATTTTTCTGTGATTTATTTTCAGCCAGTTAAATTTGAGCTGAAATGATCTTTGGTTGGCCCACTTTCAACATAATGTGTGACAACCCCACTGGCATTACTATTAGAAATTTCATTAAATAATAATAAAAAAAATAAATCGGTTGAAATATATATATATATATTTAAAATAAAATTTAGAAGTCTAATTGAAAACCAAGTGAGCGATTATAGGCTCCTTGGAGCCTATAGTTAATATTATGTTTTAACTGGTTGTAATCGTATGTTTCACTGGTGTTTTGTCTACCCGGAATGTAATGGAATGTTTCGCTGGTGTTTTGTCTACCCGGAATGAAATGGAATGTTTCGCTGGTGTTTTGTCTACCCGGAATGTAATGGAATGTTTCGCTGGTGTTTAGTCTACCCGGAATGTAGTGGAATGTTTCGCTGGTGTTTTGTCTACCCGGATTGTAATGGTATGTTTCGCTGGTGTTTTGTCTACCCGGAATGTAATGGAATGTTTCACTGGTGTTTTGTCTACCCGGATTGTAATGGTATGTTTCACTGGTGTTTTGTCTATCCAGATTGTAATAGTATGTTTCACTGGTGTTTTGTCTACCCGGATTGTAATGGTATGCTTCACTGGTGTTTTGTCTATCCAGATTGTAATGGTATGTTTCACTTGTGTTTTGTCTATCCAGATTGTAATAGTATGTTTCACTTGTGTTTTGTCTATCCAGATTGTAATGGTATGTTTCACTGGTGTTTCGTCTACCCGGATTGTAATGGTATATTTCACTGGTGTTTTGTCTACCCGGATTGTAATGGAATGTTTCACTGATGTTTTGTCTACCCGGATTGTAATGGTATGTTTCACTGGTGTTTTGTCTACCCGGATTGTAATGGTATGTTTCACTGGTGTTTTGTCTACCTGGATTGTAATAGTATGTTTCACTGGTGTTTTGTGTACCCAAATTGTAATAGTATGCTTCACTGGTGTTTTGTCTACCCGGATTGTAATGGTATGTTTCACTGGTGTTTTGTCTACCCGGATTGTAATAGTTTGTTTCACTGGTGTTTTGTCCACCCGGATTGTAATGGTATGTTTCACTGGTGTTTTGTCTACCCGTATTGTGATGCTATGTTCCACTGCTGTTGGTTTGGCTATGATGCTTATGTCAGGAGCCGCCATATCCACGATTGTTTGGTAATACTGACTTAGCAAAATGACATAGATATATGACTATGCTCCTCCTCTGTGAGTACACACATGTCGTCCGATGAATGCCCGGGACGATTATATTACACACATAGGAGGATAATCTATATATATATATATATATGGAAGTGTGATGCTATTCGAAATGATTAAAGATAGTAAAGTTACAAATATTCAGCCAGTTTCTACTACAGAAATGGGACGCTGTGGCCTCGATCGTATGATGATTATATTTATATCTACCTATGCTATCGGGGACTCTGTAGCCAATAAGTTCTTTAGTTCCATTCTCTCCCTCGGGAAGGCAAACTTTATAAAACTTTCTGATTGCTTGTTATATTTAAGACAGGTCGTAGATTTCTAAGGGTACTCCGGATTGTCTTCAAGCAATCATATTTACATGCACAATATAGCTAAAATAAAGTGCATTAAAACACACATGCACACCACCCAAAAATATATACATTCGAAATAAATAGAGTAAGAGAAAATCCTTACAATGTAAATGTGTGGAAAAAGTCATGTGAAAACTTACTAAATAAACTTGATAAATTTTAAGTCAAACAAGTATCAGTTTGCTTTAGAGCCTATAAACATGACAATGAGATACTTGAATTACAGATACACAAGAAGTATAGAGTATTATCGTCAATATGTAGCCTTTGAAGTTTTATACCCATTTTCATTCAGAAAATTGGAGTAGTATTCTTCAAGATGTATCAAAAGAAAGCTAATTTATGGCAGTCGATAACGTAAAAGGATAAAGAAATACTAAAACATTTAAAGGTTGAAGGTAGTAAATCTAACTCGTACATTTAACCTTAATGTTGATGTTTATATGCATACAGATAAACAGGAAGGTACGACTTTGTCCAAACAAAATTAAATGTCGATGTCTTCAATTTAGAAGGCACTTTTGATCTTGTAGATCAACTAAGACCATAAATTATCACTTGTCATATAAATATCTAAAGCGAGTCGACATACAAAATATCATTTACAATAAGATTATTAATTTTCAACATAATTCATCTTTTACTACCTAACTAAATAAAACAATTCTATCTAATTGAATATTGTTGAAAGTGGCGCTAAACACCATTAAAAACATATCTAATTGATGACTCCTCTGTTATTAGCAGGAGATTAATCTCATATGATATAATATTAAATGTATGAAGACGATTAATGGATGGAAATTGTAATACCTTTCTGCACTTGACTTAAGCTACATATAGAGTAAGAAACGTTTACACTTCTTATGCAGGTTGTTTTGTCCTAAAATGCATTTGTTCATTTGTGCTGTGCATGAGTTCTTTACCATTTCTTTAATATTCTGTATTGCTCTCATAGGCAACACTTGCCTTTTGTCTATAGAGATATCATAAGTAAAAGTCGTCATTACGGTTTTCACAGTTTTCCGGTTGATGATTGATTTTGTCTGTTTATATACTTATGAGTTTTGACTTTCCCTTTGTAAAATTGTTCGGAGTTCGGTAAATTTGTTATTACCCTTATTTCCTATTCCATCTCATTTCATCTTTGTGGAATGTTCGTGTTGTTTGTTTTTTGTTATTGCTGTTTTTCATTTTGAACTTGTGTTTTGTCTAATATCCGGTTTGTGTTTTATTGGTTATTTACTGTTGTCGTAGTACATGTTTAACGCTGTTCTTCTGTGTTTACTTTATCATTCATGTAAAATTGTAAGATTAAACCAGACTTACCCTGGGAAGTTGAAGTTTGATCCAGATTCTATCGAGTCATAATCAGGAACGTAGGAATCATGTGAGATATGTGCGCCTGCGCTAGATCAGTTTTTAAAGCCCGAATGGACACATGAATAAAACATAGGGTGGGTTACCATAGGGTGGGTACATGATTCCTACGTTCCTGATTATGACTCGATAGAATCTGGATCAAATTTCAACTTCCCAAGGTACAGCTAACAGGTAAATGGTTTTCTAAATAATAAAACATGTCTACTTACATACATAGACGTGTGGAATATTAATATATCTATTGTGCAAAAAACAACTACACTTGGATAACAAAAATGTATGCAGATGCGTGAACTTCTTTATGGTATAAAAAAATTTAATACTTCAAGTATTTTTTGTTAGAATTTGCCAAATAGCAGTTGCTCTTTTCAA
This sequence comes from Bathymodiolus septemdierum, assembly GCA_963383655.1. NCBI lineage: Eukaryota > Metazoa > Mollusca > Bivalvia > Mytilida > Modiolidae > Bathymodiolus > Bathymodiolus septemdierum. Next base: position 112,879,666 of record OY726519.1, read on the forward strand.
AAATACAGCTGTGTGATGCTCGTTATGTAATTAACAAGGAAACATATTAACCAGTGTCTTGATTATATTTTGATTACATGTGATCCAAAACTGCTGGAATGTATTAAGAAAATGTTATTTAGATATCATTTTCTCGTTACAAAGTATTTCTTCGTTTTCATCTTGTCAATTTCTTATGATCAGCTGATGAATGCTGCTTTAAACTTGAAAGAAGTAGTGAGTAATTAGACCATACTAAAAAAGATATTACAGTACAAACATAAGTATGTTGTCTTATACCATCTACCATTTGATGGTGGTCCTTGCTTAATGTGGGTGATTAAAATGTTTTAATAAATAGACTCTCTTATGTTAAAATGAAGAGGATCATGATCTTGATGAGAAAACTATGTACAACAGAATCGTGTCTGTTTAATTAAAATGATGGTGTTAATGTACACATTATAATGAATTAAAGGAGAAGTAACGTGGTATACGACATAACACTTAGATCAAAATAACAAAGAATACTTATTTTTGGTACCTTTTTCATATGAAAGTTTGCATCTATAATAAAACGTGTTCTTCCGTAAAACATTAACAACATGACGGTCTGAACAAAAGAGGGCAGGCGTCTTAAATAGAAACAGGAATTGCTTACTCTTCGCGAACACATATGTTCACCCCTAGTTTTTGGAGGGGTTCGTATTGCTCATCTTGTTTGTTTTTCAGTGTTGTGTTTTTGTTTTGTTTGTCTTCACTAAGGGTGTCCTTTGCTCTCTGTTGTATTTGTCTCTCTAACGTTTATTTGAAATATTATAATTAGTGGAAGCAAGTTTATTTACTAGTAGATTCCTTGTAGTATAATTACTCGATAATTATCTACTCTCCATCCTCGTATCCATCAAACACAACCTTTTTATTAATTCGTTAATTATTTACAATATATTTCTATATGTATTATATGCATGCTCAGAATGATCATTATACTATGTGAATTTATTGTATTAATGGGAGAAGACTTCACAAGTTGGTAAAACTTGTGTTCTGTCCCTTTTGTTAATTTAACAAATAAAATCATCATAAACTAAACTAACTAGTAGTGTTTATGCAACAGTAAAAAGCCTGATTAAGTTTAAAGTTTGGATGAATCAAGTAAAAACAATATAGTAGTTTAGGTCTTTGGTTTACTTGGCTTTTCAATATTTCGACTATGATCGTACATGATGAAGGTTTAATCATTTAACTATGATCGTACATGATGGAGGTTTAATCATTTAACTATGATCGTACATGATGGAAGTTTAATCATTTAACTATGATCGTACATGATGAAAATTATTCCAGATACGCTTCGTTCGCACTAAATTAGAAATTAATTAATTTTCATTTTTAGCTATTTTATATACCTTATTGTGAATAGTTCCTGTGTCTGTAATGTTAGCATGTAATGCAAAAAAAAAAACCCGTACATGTCTGTTTATGTCTCAAAGAGTTTTGACCGCTAATGCCCTTCATGTCTGAGGAAATGTCTGCATGATGATTATTTTAATCGTTCTTAGAGCACATTATATAACGATGCTGTACATTAAAGTTTTTTGTGCCATTAGTAATTCTGGAATAGAAATTGTTATTAACGTTCACATGTAGGAGTACATTTTCTCTTTGGAATGTCTTCCTAGGTGCTACAAGGTTCATTGGAATGTCTTCATGGGGTCTACAAGGTTCATTATCACTTATAAAGCATTATGGAATCCTTTCACCCATCAAAGCGTTTTTCCTCAATGTCCATTTAATATTTAGTCTGACGTTTAGTAGACGTCTATTAAACAGATATTTCTAGGTGCTGCAATGTTGGTCTTTCTGATAACATACATTTGTATAAGCGCAATATTTTGTTTAAACGTTCTGCATAATATAATCTATTCGAACTGAAAGATAATACTGGTATTAATTGTCATACAACCTATATTACAAAACCTAAGGTACACACACTTTCACGGCCTATTTTGCTGACGACTATTTGACGAAAAATTACTTTAGTGAAAACAGATAAAACTTTGAATTGAGTCATGTACTCAAGTCCCCTGATTTAGCCAGACAACGTGTTTGAATACTAAAAACGTAGATATCAAATTTAGTACCCACGACGGGTTTCTGTGATAACCATCATCAGGTACAATCACACTCGAAAGACTGGAAAGTCAAATAATTCATGTATGAGCCTAACTCTAGTCCATTATGCTGAATCACAGAACTGCTTAACAGTCCACGTCGTAACCGTTGTAAAATCATCAATTTATGTCTTTTTGAAGTTAAACACTGGATTAGATATCTGCATCAATGGGTAGATACCTCTGCTGATGGACTATTGGTCACCCGAGAGTATCATCCGCCCAGTAGTAAGTGATTCGGCACTGACATGATATACTAGATATATTTACATTTGAAGCTTACAAATAATTTAAGTTAAAACTAAGGTCAATCTCCATCAGACATTGACAAGTTCAGCTGATTTTGACATCTCCAGTTTACTAAGGTCAATCTCCATCAGACATTGACAAGTTCAGCTGATTTTGACATCTCCAGTTTAGGTCTTTTGGTTCTCTTACTCACCTCCACTTTTTTTCGAAGTGCATGTACCAAGGCAGTTAAGTGAGTGGTCATGTATTTGTGTGTAAAGGGTATCGATATTTCCTCTGTCTATGTTTTGCTATTGTATTTTGGAACTGTTTTGACAGTGTGATATTAATTTGTTTTTCATTTTATTTGAAGATAATTTCATATGTGATTAAGCTTGTCGAAAAACAATATTATTATGTAAATATTATTTGCATGTGTTTTTAAACCGTAATAATCATTCGTTATGTTAAATTCTGAGGATTCTATAGCGATAATTAACAAAGTCTGGCGAATTATAAATTACCGTAAAAATATATATAAATCCAGATGTCGGAAAGATGAAAGAGGTTGGTTTACACGACAGATTGAACATTCTAAACAAGAAGATTATTATGTATAATGATAATCTAACGAAGGGAATGCTCGATTACTCCCGCAGTTATCCCTTTACAAGTTGTTTGTACACAGAGTAAACGAGTCCTCTATATATCTGTTTACAAATCGCTTAACGACAATAGGTCACTGATTAAAGCCATAGATATATTCTGTAAAAATGGCTAATAGACCTTTAAGCAGTTCACATTTCATTTAAACATTTATCAAAACGAAGTGTGTGTTTACTATAATGACTGGCTGACCATTGTCAATGTATAACCGATTGATTGTTAGGGGTGGTGTATTGTGGGGACTTTATGGCTATCTTTTTACTAATGACCGATGTAAATGAATAAAGTCTTTGTTTTACAATGAGTAGTATGTAATTAGTATACTGTAAGTAGTGTCTGTTGTCGCTTGACATCTTGGTAGGTCTTGGGCTAGCCGATTTACTTGGCGGCGTCGAATGTGAAAATTTATTAATTAAAATTGTACGTTTATATTATGGTCCTATTTCAAATTTAATGGCCATTAAGCATGACTTCCATAAAGTTATCCGACACCAAAGAGATATTTACCTGTTTCATACATATTTATGTTATCACAAAAACAATTTATTAAAAATAAGCAATGGTAAAATACAGATACATCCGATGAAGTGAGGCGCATTTTTTTTTAGAAAATAATATCAAAACAGTAAATATTTTTATTTCTCTCAATTCAAGACATGAATTTGGATTGCATTAGTAAAACTAGTAGATATCTAACTTAATGCTCGTTACGATTTATTTGAATAAATGTCATCAGGTGCTCTCAGTGTCAAAAGATTGGAAAGCCAAATCATTTAAAATTAACCAAAGAGCATAAACAAGATAAACCTCAGTTTTAATAAATTGCATTTTGCAGGAATTGTAATCACAAACATAAATATATCTATAAAAAAATCATATCAGTGCAGAAGCACTTCCTACTGGGCGGATGATGGTCAGGTTCAAGAATATAATTTTCTTTGATAACTATGTTTATAGCATAAATCACTCTGAGCTGATTATATGATAGTCATCCCGTCCAAATTGGCTACAGATATCTTGAAACACATATTTGTTCATATTTTTGAAATGTTGATACTGCACTGTGCAAAGTGAGACACATATGTCCAAGTAGGAGGAAAACGTTACCGTTATAATATCTGGGTCCCATATTGATATGTCCTAGCCACGTGTACTCTGTTTTAGTATTACCCTTGCTTTCATTCACTTGTATTATCTTATTTGACATGTTATAAAATACAAGTCGTTATTGTCCTACATCCAACTATGGGAGGGGCCATCGTGGTAGTGATCGTGTGATAGTTGGATTTACAACTACCTGTGCAATCAGAGCTAATCACCACAAGTTGTGAGTTCGAGCCCCACTCATGGCGAGGTGTACTCGATACAACATTATGTGCTAAAGTTTGTCAGTGACTTGCGACAGATCGGTGGTTTTCTCCGGCTACTCCGGTTTCCTCCACCAATAAAACTGACCGTCACGATATAACTGAAATATTTTTGAAAGTGGCGTTAAACACCATAAACCAAAACAAACCAACCAACAATGGGATATTGCAAGAGACCGTATGCAAAGAAGTAATAGTCAGACAAGACATAATAAATGATAAAAGCGTTTGCAGACAAGACATAATGAACAACGTAGTAATACACAAGTGTTCACAGAAACGACATATTTAACAACATAGTAATACACAAGTGTTCGCAGACACGACATAATGAACAACGTAGTAATACACAAGTGTTCGCAGACACGACATAATAAACAACATAGTAATACACAAGTGCTCGCAAATACGACATAATGAACAACGTAGTAATACACAAGTGTTCGCAGACACGACATAATGAACAACGTACTAATGCACAAGTGTTCGCAGACAAGACACAATGAACAACGTAGTAATACACAAGTGTTCGCAGATACGACGTAATGAACAACGTAGTAATAAACAACTGTTCGCAGATACGACGTAATGAACAACGTAGTAATACACAAGTGTTCGCAGACACGACATAATGAACAACGGAGAAATACACAAGTGTTCGCAGATACGACATAATGAACAACGTAGTAATACACAAGTGTTCGCAGACACGACACAATGAACAACGTACTAATACACAAGTGTTCGCAGACACGACATAATGAACAACGTAGTAATACACAAGTGTTCACAGACACGACACAATGAACAACGTAGTAAAATACAAGTGTTCGCAGACACGACATAATTAACAACATAGTAATACACAAGTGTTCGCAGACCCGATATAATGAACAACGTACTAATACACAAGTGTTCGCAGATACGACATAATGAACAACGTACTAATACACAAGTGTTCGCAGACGCGACACAATGAACAACGTAGTAATACACAGGTGTTCGCAGACACGACATAATTAACAACATAATAATACACAAGTGTTCGCAGACAGGACATAATGAACAGCGTACTAATACACAAGTGTTCGCAGAAGCGACACAATGAACAATGTAGTAATACACAATTGTTCGCAGACACGACATAATGAACAACGTGGTAATACACAAGTATTCGCAGACACGACATAATTAACAACGTAGTAATACACAAGTGTTCGCAGACACGACATAATGAACAACATAGTAATACACAAGTGTTCGCAGATACGACATAATGAACAACGTACTAATACACAAGTGTTCACAGACGCGACACAATGAACAACGTAGTAATACACAAGTGTTCGCAGACACGACATAATTAACAACGTAGTAATACACAAGTGTTCGCAGACACGACATAGTTAACAACATAGTAATACACAATTGTTCGCAGACACGACATAATGAAAAACGTAGTAATACACAAGTGTTCGCAGATACGACATAATGAACAACGTAGTAATACACAAGTGTTCACAGACACGACATGATGAACAACGTAGTAATACACAAGTGTTCGCAGATACGACATAATGAACAACGTACTAATACACAAGTGTTCGCAGACACGACATACTGAACAACGTAGTAATACACAAGTGTTCAAAGACACAACACAATGAACAACGTAGTAATACACAAGTGTTCGCAGACACGACATAATACACAAGTGTTCACAGACACGACATAATGAACAACATAGTAATACACAAGTGTTCGCAGACACAACACAATGAACAACGTAGTAATACACAAGTGTTCGCAGACACGACATAATACACAAGTGTTCGCAGACACGACACAATGAATAACGTAGTAATACACAAGTGTTCGCAGATACGACATAATGAACAACGTAGTAATACACAAGTGTTCACAGACACGACATAATACACAAGCGTTCGCAGATAGGACACAATGAACAACGTAGTAATACACAAGTGTTCGCAGACACAACACAATGAACAACGTAGTAATACACAAGTGTTCGCAGACACGACATAATACACAAGTGTTCGCAGACACGACATAATACACAAGTGTTCGCAGACACGACATAATACACAAGTGTTCGCAGACACGACACAATGAATAACGTAGTAATACACAAGTGTTCGCAGATACGACATAATGAACAACGTAGTAATACGCAAGTGTTCACAGACACGACATAATACACAAGCGTTCACAGACAGGACACAATGAACAACGTAGTAATACACAAGTGTTCGCAGACATAACACAATGAACAACGTAGTAAAATACAAGTGTTCGCAGATACGACGTAATGAACAACATAGTAATACACAAGTGCTCGCAGACACGACATAATGAACAACGTAGTAATACACAAGTGTTCGCAGACATAACACAATGAACAACATAGTAATACACAAGTGTTCGCAGACACAACACAATGAACAACGTAGTAATACACAAGTGTTCGCAGACACGACACAATGAATAACGTAGTAATACACAAGTGTTCGCAGATACGACATAATGAACAACGTAGTAATACACAAGTGTTCACAGACACGACATAATACACAAGCGTTCGCAGACAGGACACAATGAACAACGTAGTAATACACAAGTGTTCGCAGACACGACACAATGAACAACGTAGTAATACACAATTGTTTGCAGATACGACATAATGAACAACGTAGTAATACACAAGAGTTCGCAGACACGACATAATGAACAACATAGTAATACACAAGTGTTCACATACACGACACAGTGAACAACGGAGTAATACACAAGTGTTCGCAGACACGACATAATGAACAACGTAGTAATACACAAGTGTTCGCAGACACGACATAATGAACAACGTAGTAATACACAAGTGTTCGCAGACACGACATAATGAGCAACGTACTAATACACAAGTGTTCGCAGACACGACATAATGAATAACGGAGAAATACACAAGTGTTCGCAGATACGACGTAATGAACAACATAGTAATACACAAGTGTTCGCAGACACGACATAATGAACAACGTAGTAATACACAAGTGTTCGCAGACACGACATAATGAACAACGTACTAATACACAAGTGTTCACAGACACGACATACTGAACAACGTAGTAATACACAAGTGTTCAAAGACACAACACAATGAACAACGTAGTAATACACAAGTGTTCGCAGACACGACATAATACACAAGTGTTCACAGACACGACATAATGAACAACATAGTAATACACAAGTGTTCGCAGACACAACACAATGAACAACGTAGTAATACACAAGTGTTCGCAGACACGACATAATACACAAGTGTTCGCAGACACGACACAATGAATAACGTAGTAATACACAAGTGTTCGCAGATACGACATAATGAACAACGTAGTAATACACAAGTGTTCACAGACACGACATAATACACAAGCGTTCGCAGACAGGACACAATGAACAACGTAGTAATACACAAGTGTTCGCAGACACAACACAATGAACAACGTAGTAATACACAAGTGTTCGCAGACACGACATAATACACAAGTGTTCGCAGACACAACACAATGAACAACGTAGTAATACACAAGTGTTCGCAGACACGACACAATGAACAACGTAGTAATACACAATTGTTTGCAGATACGACATAATGAACAACGTAGTAATACACAAGAGTTCGCAGACACGACATAATGAACAACGTAGTAATACACAAGTGTTCACATACACGACACAGTGAACAACGGAGTAATACACAAGTGTTCGCAGACACGACATAATGAACAACGTAGTAATACACAAGTGTTCGCAGACACGACATAATGAACAACGTAGTAATACACAAGTGTTCGCAGACACGACATAATGAGCAACGTACTAATACACAAGTGTTCGCAGACACGACATAATGAATAACGGAGAAATACACAAGTGTTCGCAGATACGACGTAATGAACAACATAGTAATACACAAGTGTTCGCAGACACGACATAATGAACAACGTACTAATACACAAGTGTTCGCAGACACGACATAATGAACAACGTACTAATACACAAGTGTTCACAGACACGACATACTGAACAACGTAGTAATACACAAGTGTTCAAAGACACAACACAATGAACAACGTAGTAATACACAAGTGTTCGCAGACACGACATAATACACAAGTGTTCACAGACACGACATAATGAACAACATAGTAATACACAAGTGTTCGCAGACACAACACAATGAACAACGTAGTAATACACAAGTGTTCGCAGACACGACATAATACACAAGTGTTCGCAGACACGACACAATGAATAACGTAGTAATACACAAGTGTTCGCAGATACGACATAATGAACAACGTAGTAATACACAAGTGTTCACAGACACGACATAATACACAAGCGTTCGCAGACAGGACACAATGAACAACGTAGTAATACACAAGTGTTCGCAGACACAACACAATGAACAACGTAGTAATACACAAGTGTTCGCAGACACGACATAATACACAAGTGTTCGCAGACACGACATAATACACAAGTGTTCGCAGACACGACACAATGAATAACGTAGTAATACACAAGTGTTCGCAGATACGACATAATGAACAACGTAGTAATGCGCAAGTGTTCACAGACACGACATAATACACAAGCGTTCGCAGACAGGACACAATGAACAACGTAGTAATACACAAGTGTTCGCAGACATAACACAATGAACAACGTAGTAAAATACAAGTGTTCGCAGATACGACGTAATGAACAACATAGTAATACACAAGTGTTCGCAGACACGACATAATGAACAACGTAGTAATACACAAGTGTTCGCAGACACAACACAATGAACAACGTAGTAATACACAAGTGTTCGCAGACACGACACAATTAATAACGTAGTAATACACAAGTGTTCGCAGATACGACATAATGAACAACGTAGTAATACACAAGTGTTCACAGACACGACATAATACACAAGCGTTCGCAGACAGGACACAATGAACAACGTAGTAATACACAAGTGTTCGCAGACACGACATAATACACAAGTGTTCGCAGACACGACACAATGAACAACGTAGTAATACACAATTGTTCGCAGATACGACATAATGAACAACGTAGTAATACACAAGAGTTCGCAGACACGACATAATGAACAACGTAGTAATACACAAGTGTTCACATACACGACACAGTGAACAACGGAGTAATACACAAGTGTTCGCAGACACGACATAATGAACAACGTAGTAATACACAAGTGTTCGCAGACACGACATAATGAACAACGTAGTAATACACAAGTGTTCGCAGACACGACATAATGAGCAACGTACTAATACACAAGTGTTCGCAGACACGACATAATGAATAACGGAGAAATACACAAGTGTTCGCAGATACGACGTAATGAACAACATAGTAATACACAAGTGTTCGCAGACACGACATAATGAACAACGTAGTAATACACAAGTGTTCGCAGACACGACATAATGAACAACGTACTAATACACAAGTGTTCGCAGACACGACATAATGAATAACGGAGAAATACACAAGTGTTCGCAGACAAAACACTTTGCAAATACAGGCATTCTAACTTACATACTCATTCTACTAGTCAGTAATCAGGGAAGGAAAATAAACATATGACTCGATAATATGACCTTGATAACAACATTGAAAGAATTTTGTTAAGAAAACAAAAATACACATCTTGAAAAACGCATTTGTCTGGTGTTGAGCAATACATATGATGAAGATTAATAGAGAAACAGAGTACAAGAGAAATTAATTAATAAAAGCATATTTTGTGTAAAGTACTGCACAATTCTATTCGTAGATTTGATGATTTTGAAGACCGATATTAGATTGTATCAAGTTAGTGCTAACAGACCAGTCGTCGAATTAAAACAAAAATTAATAAATAGTGTGACCAAAATAATATGTAGATACATATGTTCGTAGATATCTAATTTAGTGTGCACGACGCGTTTCTCGATTAACCTTCATCAGGTACGTTCAAAGTTAAACGATTGGAAAGATATATAATTAAAAGGTTTTAGGAGGATGAATACCAGAGGGCCTAAACAGCTTATGTAATATTTTGCTACATGCATGCATTATTGTCCAACAAGGGTTCTAAATGTTTTCACATGAAACCTTTCCAACAATTAAGGTAAATGAAAATATCCATGTATTCTTTTAGAAAGAATAGTATACCTGTATTCCGTTTTAAAAGCATTGAGTGTACAAATCAGCACTTCCACTATAATTGAATGTTTCTAGGAATATTATAGGTGTTAATTAAGATAAAATAAAAAAAAATAAAAAAATTATAAAAACGTAGATATCTAATTTAGCAGGCACGATGTGCAGCTGGAATCATAACATGTATCAGGTCAACTCATAGTCAACGATTGGAAAGCCAAATAATTTTTATTAAAGTATTCGATTGCTAGTAAATCAGAGGGTATAAAAAGGATAGCCACAATAGGCTATAGTTTTCAATAAATTATATTGTTTAAGAATGGTTAATTTCAAACATATAAATACATGTAACTCATAAACTATGCCAATGTCAAAGCACTGATTACTGGGTGGTTGATACCACCCTCCCCGGATTAAAGGATGTGCATGTTTGTGTACATTAACGATTGGTTGAATTGATGACCATGACTGAGTTATCTTTCTTTTCATCAACAAGTACATCTGAGCTTTCTTTCTCACATATGGAGGGGTATAGCAAATTACATACCACGAGTAAACATGGTAATGCAATCTCACAAATTTGTTTAAAATATAAAAAAAATCTTACAAACACTGTTATTATTATATTCGACACTGCAACAGAATCTCATCAACCTGAAACAATTACAGGACAATATACACACAAAGCTTAATATAAAATTAAAACCGGTTCAAGTAGGCATTTAGAAAAACTAATTTACTGCTGATACATATTACGAATAAGATCAGTTTGATAAGAGAAACAAAACCGTTAAAAACTATAGAAATAAGAAGCATACACATTGTACACTGTTGAAATTTATAAACATTTTAATGCATAGACTACATTTCCTTCATTCCAACACAAATTCGCAAAATAGAAATAATAATATTTTCGCAAGATGGTATTTTTCAAGCGTCCATTATCAAAATTTACCCAGGTGATGGCGAGATGGGTTATACTCGTACCTAGTTAATGGCGAACCTTTAGTGAGAAAGTTGAGCAGTTACCTACTGAATCGCGTTCGGTTTTCTCTGCGTACATCATCAGCATCAATTACTAATCTGTGTAGTTACAATATAGCTAATAAGGGTTCAAAGTAGTACCTATTTTAGCAAACATACCACATAGAATTTAGAATACAAACATCCCATTTTGGCATCAACTTGTTTAGTTTAGAAAAGTGCTCGGTGCATTTCTTTCCTTTTCAAGTTATAGATTTAATTAGTAAGAAAGGATATGGATGTAAATGAACATGAGAAACCATTCAACTTCACGCTTAGACACAAATTAAAGTAAATGAACATGAGAAACCATTCAACTTCACGCATAGACACAAATTAAAGTAAATGAACATGAGAAACCATTCAATTTCACGCTTAGACACAAATTAAAGTAAATGAACATGAGAAACCATTCAACTTCACGCAAAGACACAAATTAAAGTAAATGAACATGAGAAACCATTCAACTTCATGCTTAGACACAAATTAAAGTAAAAAAACATGAGAAACCATTCAACTTCACGCTTAGACACAAATTAAAGTAAAGGAACATGAGAAACCATTCAACTTCACGCATAGACACAAATTAAAGTAAATGAACATGAGAAACCATTCAACTTCACGCTTAGACACAAATTAAAGTAAATGAACATGAGAAACCATTCAACTTCACGCATAGACAAAAATTAAAGTAAATGAACATGAGAAACCATTCAACTTCACGCATAGACAAAAATTAAAGTAAATGAACATGAGAAACCATTCAACTTCACGCATAGACACAAATTAAAGTAAATGAACATGATAAACCATTCAACTTCACGCTTAGACACAAATTAAAGTAAATGAACATGAGAAACCATTCAACTTCACGCATAGACACAAATTTAAGTAGAGGAACATGAGAAACCATTCAACTTCACGCTTAGACACAAATTAAAGTAAAGGAACATGAGAAACCATTCAACTTCATGCTTAGACACAAATTAAAGTAAATGAACATGAGAAACCATTCAACTTCACGCTTAGACACAAATTAAAGTAAAGGAACATGAGAAACCACCATTCAACTTCACGCTTAGACACAAATTAAAGTAAATGAACATGAGAAACCATTCAACTTCACGCATAGACACAAATTAAAGTAAATGAACATGAGAAACCATTCAACTTCACGCATAGACACAATTTAAGTAAAGGAACATGAGAAACCATTCAACTTTACGCATAGACACAATTTAAGTAAAGGAACATGAGAAACCATTCAACTTCACGCATAGACACAATTTAAGCAAAGGAACATGAGAAACCATTCAACTTCACGCATAGACACAATTTACGTAAAGGAACATGAGAAACCATTCAGCTTCACGCATAGACACAAATAAGGGTAATAACAAAATTACCGAACTCCGAACATACTTACAAAAGGAAAGTCAAAACTCATAATTATATAAACAGACAAAATCAGTCAACGACCAGAAAACTGTGAAAACCGTAATGACCCTGACTTGGTACAGGCATTTCTAAAGAAATGGTGGGTTGAATCAGATTTTAAGGCGCCAAATTAAAGTAAAGGAACATGAGAAACCATTCAACTTCACGCATAGACACAATTTAAGTAAAGGAACATGAGAAACCATTCAACTTCACGCATAAACACTAATTAAAGTAAAGGAACATGAGAAACCATTCAACTTCACGCATAAACACTAATTAAAGTAAAGGAACATGAGAAACCGTTCAACTTCACGCATAGACACAAATTAAAGTAAAGGAACATGAGAAACCATTCAACTGCACGCATAGACACAATTTAAGTAAAGGAACATGAGAAACCATTCAACTTCACGCATAGACACAAATTAAAGTAAAGGAACATGAGAAACCATTCAACTTCACGCATAGACACAAATTAAAGTCAAGGAACATGAGAAACCATTCAACTTCACGCATAGACACAATTTAAGTAAAGGAACATGAGAAACCATTCAACTTCACGCATAGACACAATTTAAATAAATGAACATGAGAAACCATTCAACTTCTCGCATAGACACACATTAAAGTAAAGGAACGTGCGAAACCATTCAACTTCACGCATAGACACAAATTAAAGTAAATGAACATGAGAAACCATTCAACTTCATGCTTAGACACAAATTAAAGTAAAGGAACATGAGAAACCACCATTCAACTTCACGCTTAGACACAAATTAAAGTAAATGAACATGAGAAACCATTCAACTTCACGCATAGACACAAATTAAAGTAAATGAACATGAGAAACCATTCAACTTCACGCATAGACACAAATTTAAGTAAAGGAACATGAGAAACCATTCAACTTCACGCTTAGACACAAATTAAAGTAAAGGAACATGAGAAACCATTCAACTTCATGCTTAGACACAAATTAAAGTAAATGAACATGAGAAACCATTCAACTTCACGCTTAGACACAAATTAAAGTAAAGGAACATGAGAAACCACCATTCAACTTCACGCTTAGACACAAATTAAAGTAAATGAACATGAGAAACCATTCAACTTCACGCATAGACACAAATTAAAGTAAATGAACATGAGAAACCATTCAACTTCACGCATAGACACAATTTAAGTAAAGGAACATGAGAAACCATTCAACTTTACGCATAGAGACAATTTAAGTAAAGGAACATGAGAAACCATTCAACTTCACGCATAGACACAATTTAAGCAAAGGAACATGAGAAACCATTCAACTTCACGCATAGACACAATTTAAGTAAAGGAACATGAGAAACCATTCAGCTTCACGCATAGACACACATTAAAGTAAATGAACATGAGAAACCATTCAACTTCACGCATAGACACAAATAAGGGTAATAACAAAATTATCGAACTCCGAACATACTTACAAAAGGAAAGTCAAAACTCATAATTATATAAACAGACAAAATCAGTCAACGACCAGAAAACTGTGAAAACCGTAATGACCCTGACTTGGTATAGGCATTTCTAAAGAAATGGTGGGTTGAATCAGATTTTAAGGCGCCAAATTAAAGTAAAGGAACATGAGAAACCATTCAACTTCACGCATAGACACAATTTAAGTAAAGGAACATGAGAAACCATTCAACTTCACGCATAAACACTAATTAAAGTAAAGGAACATGAGAAACCATTCAACTTCACGCATAGACACAAATTAAAGTCCAGGAACATGAGAAACCATTCAACTTCACGCATAGACACAATTTAAGTAAAGGAACATGAGAAACCATTCAACTTCACGCATAGACACAAATTAAAGTAAAGGAACATGAGAAACCATTCAACTTCACGCATAGACACAAATTAAAGTAAAGGAACATGAGAAACCATTCAACTTCACGCTTAGACACAAATTAAAGTAAAGGAACATGAGAAACCATTCAACGTCACACTTAGACACAAATTAAAGTAAATAAACATGAGAAACCATTCAACTTCACGCTTAAACACAAATTAAAGTAAAGGAACATGAGAAACCACCATTCAACTTCACGCTTAGACACAAATTAAAGTAAATGAACATGAGAAACCATTCAACTTCACGCATAGACACAAATTAAAGTAAAGGAACATGAGAAACCATTTAACGTCACACTTAGACACAAATTAAAGTAAATAAACATGAGAAACCATTCAACTTCACGCTTAGACACAAATTAAAGTAAAGGAACATGAGAAACCACCATTCAACTTCACGCATAGACACAAATTAAAGTAAATGAACATGAGAAACCGTTCAACTTCACGCATAGACACAAATTAAAGTAAATGAACATGAGAAACCATTCAACTTCACGCATAGACACAATTTAAGTAAAGGAACATGAGAAACCATTCAACTTCACGCATAGACACAAATTAAAGTAAAGGAACACGAGAAACCATTCAACTTCACGCATAGACACAATTTAAGTAAAGGAACATGAGAAACCATTCAACTTCACGCATAGACACAATTTAAATAAAGGAACATGAGAAACCACTCAACTTCACGCTTAGACACAAATTAAAGTAAAGGAACATGAGAAACCATTCAACTTCACACTTAGACACAAATTAAAGTAAATGAACATGAGAAACCATTCAACTTCACGCTTAAGCACAAATTAAAGTAAATGAACATGAGAAACCGTTCAACTTCACGCATAGACACAAATTAAAGTAAAGGAACATGAGAAACCATTCAACTTCACGCATAGACACAATTTAAGCAAAGGAACATGAGAAACCATTCAACTTCACGCATAGACACAATTTAAGTAAAGGAACATGAGAAACCATTCAGCTTCACGCATAGACACACATTAAAGTAAATGAACATGAGAAACCATTCAACTTCACGCATAGACACAAATAAGGGTAATAACAAAATTACAGAACTCCGAACATACTTACAAAAGGAAAGTCAAAACTCATAATTATATAAACAGACAAAATCAGTCAACGACCAGAAAACTGTGAAAACCGTAATGACCCTGACTTGGTACAGGCATTTCTAAAGAAATGGTGGGTTGAATCAGATTTTAAGGCGCGAAATTAAAGTAAAGGAACATGAGAAACCATTCAACTTCACGCATAGACACAATTTAAGTAAAGGAACATGAGAAACCATTCAACTTCACGCATAAACACTAATTAAAGTAAAGGAACATGAGAAACCATTCAACTTCACGCATAGACACAAATTAAAGTCCAGGAACATGAGAAACCATTCAACTTCACGCATAGACACAATTTAAGTAAAGGAACATGAGAAACCATTCAACTTCACGCATAGACACAAATTAAAGTAAAGGAACATGAGAAACCATTCAACTTCACGCATAGACACAAATTAAAGTAAAGGAACATGAGAAACCATACAACTTCACGCTTAGACACAAATTAAAGTAAAGGAACATGAGAAACCATTCAACGTCACACTTAGACACAAATTAAAGTAAATAAACATGAGAAACCATTCAACTTCACGCTTAGACACAAATTAAAGTAAAGGAACATGAGAAACCACCATTCAACTTCACGCTTAGACACAAATTAAAGTAAATGAACATGAGAAACCATTCAACTTCACGCATAGACACAAATTAAAGTAAAGGAACATGAGAAACCATTCAACGTCACACTTAGACACAAATTAAAGTAAATAAACATGAGAAACCATTCAACTTCACGCTTAGACACAAATTAAAGTAAAGGAACATGAGAAACCACCATTCAACTTCACGCTTAGACACAAATTAAAGTAAATGAACATGAGAAACCGTTCAACTTCACGCATAGACACAAATTAAAGTAAATGAACATGAGAAACCATTCAACTTCACGCATAGACACAATTTAAGTAAAGGAACATGAGAAACCATTCAACTTCACGCATAGACACAAATTAAAGTAAAGGAACACGAGAAACCATTCAACTTCACGCATAGACACAATTTAAGTAAAGGAACATGAGAAACCATTCAACTTCACGCATAGACACAATTTAAATAAAGGAACATGAGAAACCACTCAACTTCACGCTTAGACACAAATTAAAGTAAATGAACATGAGAAACCATTCAACTTCACGCTTAAGCACAAATTAAAGTAAATGAACATGAGAAACCGTTCAACTTCACGCATAGACACAAATTAAAGTAAAGGAACATGAGAAACCATTCAACTGCACGCATAGACACAATTTAAGTAAAGGAACATGAGAAACCATTCAACTTCACGCATAGACACAAATTAAAGTAAAGGAACATGAGAAACCATTCAACTTCACGCATAGACACAAATTAAAGTCAAGGAACATGAGAAACCATTCAACTTCACGCATAGACACAATTTAAGTAAAGGAACATGAGAAACCATTCAACTTCACGCATAGACACAAATTAAATAAAGGAACATGAGAAACCATTCAACTTCTCGCATAGACACACATTAAAGTAAAGGAACGTGCGAAACCATTCAACTTCACGCATAGACACAAATTAAAGTAAATGAACATGAGAAACCATTCAACTTCATGCTTAGACACAAATTAAAGTAAAGGAACATGAGAAACCACCATTCAACTTCACGCTTAGACACAAATTAAAGTAAATGAACATGAGAAACCATTCAACTTCACGCATAGACAAAAATTAAAGTAAATGAACATGAGAAACCATTCAACTTCACGCATAGACACAAATTTAAGTAAAGGAACATGAGAAACCATTCAACTTCACGCTTAGACACAAATTAAAGTAAAGGAACATGAGAAACCATTCAACTTCATGCTTAGACACAAATTAAAGTAAATGAACATGAGAAACCATTCAACTTCAGGCTTAGACACAAATTAAAGTAAAGGAACATGAGAAACCACCATTCAACTTCACGCTTAGACACAAATTAAAGTAAATGAACATGAGAAACCATTCAACTTCACGCATAGACACAAATTAAAGTAAATGAACATGAGAAACCATTCAACTTCACGCATAGACACAATTTAAGTAAAGGAACATGAGAAACCATTCAACTTTACGCATAGAGACAATTTAAGTAAAGGAACATGAGAAACCATTCAACTTCACGCATAGACACAATTTAAGCAAAGGAACATGAGAAACCATTCAACTTCACGCATAGACACAATTTAAGTAAAGGAACATGAGAAACCATTCAGCTTCACGCATAGACACACATTAAAGTAAATGAACATGAGAAACCATTCAACTTCACGCATAGACACAAATAAGGGTAATAACAAAATTACCGAACTCCGAACATACTTACAAAGGGAAAGTCAAAACTCATAATTATATAAACAGACAAAATCAGTCAACAACCGGAAAACTGTGAAAACCGTAATGACCCTGACTTGGTACAGGCATTTCTAAAGAAATGGTGGGTTGAATCAGATTTTAAGGCGCCAAATTAAAGTAAAGGAACATGAGAAACCATTCAACTTCACGCATAGACACAATTTAAGTAAAGGAACATTAGAAACCATCCAACTTCACGCATAGACACTAATTAAAGTAAAGGAACATGAGAAACCATTCAACTTCACGCATAGACACAAATTAAAGTCCAGGAACATGAGAAACCATTCAACTTCACGCATAGACACAATTTAAGTAAAGGAACATGAGAAACCATTCAACTTCACGCATAGACACAAATTAAAGTAAAGGAACATGAGAAACCATTCAACTTCACGCATAGACACAAATTAAAGTAAAGGAACATGAGAAACCATTCAACTTCACGCTTAGACACAAATTAAAGTAAAGGAACATGAGAAACCATTCAACTTCACACTTAGACACAAATTAAAGTAAATAAACATGAGAAACCATTCAACTTCACGCTTAGACACAAATTAAAGTAAAGGAACATGAGAAACCACCATTCAACTTCACGCTTAGACACAAATTAAAGTAAATGAACATGAGAAACCGTTCAACTTCACGCATAGACACAACTTAAAGTAAATGAACATGAGAAACCATTCAACTTCACGCATAGACACAATTTAAGTAAAGGAACATGAGAAACCATTCAACTTCACGCATAGACACAAATTAAAGTAAAGGAACATGAGAAACCATTCAACTTCACGCATAGACACAATTTAAGTAAAGGAACATGAGAAACCATTCAACTTCACGCATAGACACAATTTAAATAAATGAACATGAGAAACCACTCAACTTCACGCTTAGACACAAATTAAAGTAAAGGAACATGAGAAACCATTCAACTTCACACTTAGACACAAATTAAAGTAAATGAACATGAGAAACCATTCAACTTCACGCTTAAGCACAAATTAAAGTAAATGAACATGAGAAACCGTTCAACTTCACGCATAGACACAAATTAAAGTAAAGGAACATGAGAAACCATTCAACTTCACGCATAGACACAATTTAAGTAATGGAACATGAGAAACCATTCAACTTCACGCATAGACACAATTTAAGTAAAGGAACATGAGAAACCATTCAACTTCACGCATAGACACAATTTAAATAAAAGAACATGAGAAACCATTCAACTTCACGCATAGACACACATTAAAGTAAAGGAACGTGAGAAACCATTCAACTTCACGCTTAGACACAAATTAAAGTAAATGAACATGAGAAACCATTCAACTTCACGCTTAGACACAACTTAAAGTAAAGGAACATGAGAAACCACCATTCAACTTCACGCTTAGACACAAATTAAAGTAAATGAACATGAGAAACCATTCAACTTCGCGCATAGACACAAATTTAAGTAAAGGAACATGAGAAACCATTCAACTTCACGCTTAGACACAAATTAAAGTAAAGGAACATGAGAAACCATTCAACTTCATGCTTAGACACAAATTAAAGTAAATGAACATGAGAAACCATTCAACTTCACGCTTAGACACAAATTAAAGTAAAGGAACATGAGAAACCACCATTCAACTTCACGCTTAGACACAAATTAAAGTAAATGAACATGAGAAACCATTCAACTTCACGCATAGACACAAATTAAAGTAAATGAACATGAGAAACCATTCAACTTCACGCATAGACACAATTTAAGTAAAGGAACATGAGAAACCATTCAACTTTACGCATAGAGACAATTTAAGTAAAGGAACATGAGAAACCATTCAACTTCACGCATAGACACAATTTAAGCAAAGGAACATGAGAAACCATTCAACTTCACGCATAGACACAATTTAAGTAAAGGAACATGAGAAACCATTCAGCTTCACGCATAGACACACATTAAAGTAAATGAACATGAGAAACCATTCAACTTCACGCATAGACACAAATAAGGGTAATAACAAAATTACCGAACTCCGAACATACTTACAAAGGGAAAGTCAAAACTCATAATTATATAAACAGACAAAATCAGTCAACAACCGGAAAACTGTGAAAACCGTAATGACCCTGACTTGGTACAGGCATTTCTAAAGAAATGGTGGGTTGAATCAGATTTTAAGGCGCCAAATTAAAGTAAAGGAACATGAGAAACCATTCAACTTCACGCATAGACACAATTTAAGTAAAGGAACATGAGAAACCATCCAACTTCACGCATAGACACTAATTAAAGTAAAGGAACATGAGAAACCATTCAACTTCACGCATAGACACAAATTAAAGTCCAGGAACATGAGAAACCATTCAACTTCACGCATAGACACAATTTAAGTAAAGGAACATGAGAAACCATTCAACTTCACGCATAGACACAAATTAAAGTAAAGGAACATGAGAAACCATTCAACTTCACGCATAGACACAAATTAAAGTAAAGGAACATGAGAAACCATTCAACTTCACGCTTAGACACAAATTAAAGTAAAGGAACATGAGAAACCATTCAACTTCACACTTAGACACAAATTAAAGTAAATAAACATGAGAAACCATTCAACTTCACGCTTAGACACAAATTAAAGTAAAGGAACATGAGAAACCACCATTCAACTTCACGCTTAGACACAAATTAAAGTAAATGAACATGAGAAACCGTTCAACTTCACGCATAGACACAACTTAAAGTAAATGAACATGAGAAACCATTCAACTACACGCATAGACACAATTTAAGTAAAGGAACATGAGAAACCATTCAACTTCACGCATAGACACAAATTAAAGTAAAGGAACATGAGAAACCATTCAACTTCACGCATAGACACAATTTAAGTAAAGGAACATGAGAAACCATTCAACTTCACGCATAGACACAATTTAAATAAATGAACATGAGAAACCACTCAACTTCACGCATAGACACAAATTAAAGTAAAGGAACATGAGAAACCATTCAACTTCACGCATAGACACAAATTAAAGTAAAGGAACATGAGAAACCATTCAACTTCACGCTTAGACACAAATTAAAGTAAAGGAACATGAGAAACCATTCAACTTCACACTTAGACACAAATTAAAGTAAATAAACATGAGAAACCATTCAACTTCACGCTTAGACACAAATTAAAGTAAAGGAACATGAGAAACCACCATTCAACTTCACGCTTAGACACAAATTAAAGTAAATGAACATGAGAAACCGTTCAACTTCACGCATAGACACAACTTAAAGTAAATGAACATGAGAAACCATTCAACTTCACGCATAGACACAATTTAAGTAAAGGAACATGAGAAACCATTCAACTTCACGCATAGACACAAATTAAAGTAAAGGAACATGAGAAACCATTCAACTTCACGCATAGACACAATTTAAGTAAAGGAACATGAGAAACCATTCAACTTCACGCATAGACACAATTTAAATAAATGAACATGAGAAACCACTCAACTTCACGCTTAGACACAAATTAAAGTAAAGGAACATGAGAAACCATTCAACTTCACACTTAGACACAAATTAAAGTAAATGAACATGAGAAACCATTCAACTTCACGCTTAAGCACAAATTAAAGTAAATGAACATGAGAAACCGTTCAACTTCACGCATAGACACAAATTAAAGTAAAGGAACATGAGAAACCATTCAACTTCACGCATAGACACAATTTAAGTAAAGGAACATGAGAAACCATTCAACTTCACGCATAGACACAATTTAAATAAAGGAACATGAGAAACCATTCAACTTCTCGCATAGACACACATTAAAGTAAAGGAACGTGAGAAACCATTCAACTTCACGCTTAGACACAAATTAAAGTAAATGAACATGAGAAACCATTCAACTTCACGCTTAGACACAAATTAAAGTAAAGGAACATGAGAAACCACCATTCAACTTCACGCTTAGACACAAATTAAAGTAAATGAACATGAGAAACCATTCAACTTCACGCATAGACACAAATTAAAGTAAATGAACATGAGAAACCATTCAACTTCACGCATAGACACAATTTAAGTAAAGGAACATGAGAAACCATTCAACTTCACGCATAGGCACAATTTAATTAAAGGAACATGAGATACCATTCAACTTCACGCATAGACACAATTTAAGTAAAGGAACATGAGAAACCATTCAACTTCACGCATAGACACAAATTAAAGTAAATGAACATTGCTTTTCTTGATGTTCTATATTTGACTGTCACAATAAGGTCTTCAACAATGAACATAACTCTAAATGAGTGCGAAACGACCACTAGCATGCTGTTGAGTGGTAACCGTTACTTCTGTCGATCTAGTTCTCACGACTTTGGTGAAATATTAAGATTATTCATTAATTCATTTGTTCTATAGTAGATGGACTAGTACTAAGTATAATCTATTATGATGAATGGCATTATATAATATATATCATTTAAGTGCATGCGTTTTGCATGTAAGCAATAAAACCATGATATTATCAAGATATTCTATATGATAAATAATATGATGATAAATAGAATTAACAGTTGCCTATTCGATGGACACTTCAGATCTTCTTTTACAAATTAAGCCTTGGTAATAAGTAATAGAGATATTCTGCAGCTTGTCACAGATTTGTAGAGCAAATACATATCAAAATAAAACACAGCATATTAAATAGAACCACAAAATGAAACTTTTAGCAGAGAATTAAATGGATTTTATTTTGTTCACTCACGTCTTCATCTTTTATCCTACACTTGTTCTATTTGAGTAGACAAATTACCTTGACTGGATAAAATTTTGCAATATATTGTCACTGGCCGAAATAAGAGCTTTTTCTGGTACCCCTGTCACATGTTGAGCTTTGGGAACCTAGTTGAAAATATCAAGAGGGACAATTAAGGAATAATTATATAATTTTATTATTTAATTCAAAATATAAACGTCAATGGATTCAGTTGATTTTTCTGCAGGATAAAAACAATGTTACAGTGTCTTAAAATATATGTGCATTCGGCTCAAAACTGAAGAAGGGCTAGGTGAACCTCGCCCTTTTAAGACTCATACACATACATGTAAACTTTATATTTTAATATGTTGTTTATTTATTTGGTTTCACACCATTTTGGCGGTTTTTGAAATGTCCATTCAGTACATACCATGTACTTATTGATAAATTATAATTAAACCAGAATACCACACACCTCGATGTATTTACAAGAATGACTTTACACTTAGAAACAAATCAATGGTGCTTTTATAAATTTCTGTTCTACATTTCATACCCCAAAATGAGTGTGAAATTTTGCTGTATTTAGGGGTAAAACTACGTTTAATTATGCTTGTGATGGTATTTTTTTTTTTTTATCAAAATCGAAAAAAAATTGTCTTTGGAATACTATTTAGAAAAACTGTGATTTTAACCGAAATATACATTTACACATTACAATGAGGAATACATTTTGTTTGTGCTTCTCTCTCATTCTGTATGAATGCAATGTTATTTATCTAACAAAATATGCAATTAGCATCAAAACATGACGTCATGATTACTAACGTCATTTACATGAATGCATTGCCACAAATACAACATAAATTATTAACGAAAATCAAAACCTTTATTTTCTTTTTCTTTTCTGGTATTGTGTGGTATGTTACTATTTATATTAATACGAGATTTGAGATCATTTGAATTCGAACCATTTGGCAGAGTATACAATACTGAGTAATAAAAGTCACAAGAAATGAATTAAATAACGTACAGAGACGAGTAAACTTAAGATAGTATTTTACCACGACAATCTCATTACATATATTGTTCTGCTGCCAACAAATTGTCACTACTGTGAAGTCTCGTACACATCTCATAGTGTAGATGTGCTTGACAGAAAGGTTAGACATGACGATTGTTATCTCGCGTGGTTTCGTCATTACCGAGATCTTGTATCGAAATGTTGATCAGGGTTGTCATTCAGAGAACTTAAAGCGCTTACTGTTACCAAAAGTTATGCAACTGTCAAAACAAATTAAAAAAGAATTTAAGAACAGCAATGTAAATTTTTGTTGGTCAAGTACGAGTAAACGAAGAACTAGCACTGAGGACACATATGCCCCAGCACTGGTTTGGAATATAAAATATCAATAATAAACTATACCATTCTTATTTGTCATGTTAGACATTGATAATGATTGTATGATATCCAAAAACGATTAATTAAAGAAAACTCTATTCTTTTGCTGATTTTGTTATTCATCCACACTGGAGTGAGTGAGTGAGTGAGTGAGTGAATGAGTGAGTGAGTGAGTGAGTGAGTGATTGTTGTTTAACGCCAACTTAGCAATTTTCAGCTAAATCATGAAGAAAGCAAGTTAATTTTTAATGAAATCCACACTGGAAGTACTCTGTAGTTTGTATATTATTATTTTATTTACATTGTTTTCAATAATTTGTGCATTATGTCGTTTCAGAGCAATGCATGAAAAAAGATATTCAGAGTGGAATACATATCAAAACTGTTCAAAATCAATAGGACTTGTTAAAAAACAAGTGAAACTTTGTAGAGCCAATTTAGATTTAATGAGGACAGTAGCACATGCTGCACATCTGGCTATTACTACATGTCAAGAACAGTTTGGTGATAGACGATGGAATTGTTCCTCATTGCTCAAAGTACCAAAACTATCACGTGATCTTTCTCGAGGTGAGTAGCAAACCCTTCCAATTTTGTTTAGAGTAGAATTTTGGGGTTTAAATTGGCAACGATTTGAGACATTGGGACAAATTGTGATGTTCAGTTTATACTTGAATCCATTGTATACCTGATTCTGGTTTGTACATGATTCGACTTAATACATAATTCTAGCTAATACACGATTCCAGTATATACGATTTTGGTTTATATACGATTCCTTTTTACATAATTTCAGTTTTTACGTTATTCCGGTTTATACATGATTCCGGAATAGTATGGCTTAATCGAATTTCCACAAACGTTCCCACTTTTATATAACTTGGTTACTTTTCATTGAAGAATAGATGCCTTGTTTTTTTTTCTAAATATATATTATCAGAAAATCACCCATCATTTTCCCACACATTCACAGAAACTGTCTATACATTTCATGTCTTTATCCTCCTGGCTCATAACAATTTAGAAAACTTTAATCTGACAAAAATTCCTAAATAGACTTTCTGATGTCTGCCAGGGTGTAAATTATTCGTAAGCAGGCAAAAAATACTAGATTCCTTATAATTTATTGCAAAGGAAACTTTCAATACATCTTAACTACCAGCAATGTCTGAAATACAGTAATGGTGTGTCACTACTGTATATTTTAATGGTTCTCTATCTGATATGATTGAAACTTGATATTTACTGACTGCTTAAATACAAAATGACTTTTTTATTATTCACCAATGTATTTACATGTGGAATCAAACGTTTATATAAAGGGCACTTGAGGAAACCTGAAAATATGACCTTTATGAGTAGTTGACCTCTTACATACAGGTTCAAATTATATGAACCATTCATTAATGGACAACATTCGACTACCCTTTATAGACTGATTTGATATATAGACAGGTTTGTTATATAGACTGATTTGTTATATAGACAGGTTTGTTATGTAGACAGGTTTGTTATATAGACAGGTTTGTTATATAGACAGGTTTGTTATATAGACAGGTTTGTTATATAGACTAATTTGTTATATAGACAGGTTTGTTATGTAGACAGGTTTGTTATATAGACAGGTTTGTTATATAGACAGGTTTATTATATAGACAGGTTTGTTATATAGACAGGTTTGTTATGTAGACAGGTTTGTTATATAGACAGATTTGCTATATAAACAGATTTGTTATATAGACAGGTTTGTTATATAGACAGGTTTGTTATATAGACAGGTTTGTTATATAGACAGGTTTGTTATATAGACAGGTTTGTTATATAGACAGATTTGTTATATAGACATGTTTGTTATAGACAGGCTTGTTATATAGACAGGTTTGCTATATAGACAGGTTTGTTATATAGACAGGTTTGTTATATAGACTGATTTGTTATATAGACAGGTTTGTTATATAGACTGATTTGTTATATAGACAGGTTTGTTATGTAGACAGGTTTGTTATATAGACAGGTTTGTTATATAGACAGGTTTGTTATATAGACAGGTTTGTTATATAGACAGGTTTGTTATGTAGACAGGTTTGTTATATAGACAGATTTGTTATATAGACAGGTTTGTTATATAGACAGGTTTGTTATATAGACAGGTTTGTTATATAGACAGATTTGTTATATAGACAGATTTGTTATATAGACAGGTTTGTTATATAGACAGGCTTGTTATATAGACTGATTTGTTATATAGACAGGTTTGTTATGTAGACAGGTTTGTTATATAGACAGGTTTGTTATATAGACAGGTTTGTTATATAGACTGATTTGTTATATAGACAGGTTTGTTATATAGACTGATTTGATATATAGACAGGTTTGTTATGTAGACAGGTTTGTTATATAGACTGATTTGATATATAGACAGGTTTGTTATGTAGACTGATTTGATATATAGACAGGTTTGTTATATAGACAGGCTTGTTATATAGACAGGTTTGTTATATAGACAGGTTTGTTATATAGACAGGTTTGTTATGTAGACAGGTTTGTTATATAGACTGATTTGATATATAGACAGGTTTGTTATGTAGACAGGTTTGTTATATAGACAGGTTTGTTATATAGACAGGTTTGTTATATAGACTGATTTGTTATATAGACAGGTTTGTTATGTAGACAGGTTTGTTATATAGACAGGCTTGTTATATAGACAGGTTTGTTATGTTGACAGGTTAGTTATATAGACAGGTTTGTTATGTAGACAGGTTTGTTATATAGACAGGTTTGTTATATAGACAGGCTTGTTATATAGACAGGTTTGTTATGTAGACAGGTTTGTTATATAGACAGGTTTGTTATATAGACAGGTTTGTTATATAGACTGATTTGTTATATAGACAGGTTTGTTATAAAGACTGATTTGTTATATAGACAGGTTTGTTATGTAGACAGGTTTGCTATATAGACAGGTTTGTTATATAGACAGGCTTGTTATATAGACAGGTTTGTTATGTAGACAGGTTTGTTATAGACAGGCTTGTTATATAGACAGGTTTGTTATATAGACAGGTTTGTTATATAGACAGGTTTGTTATATAGACTGATTTGTTATATAGACAGGTTTGTTATGTAGACAGGTTTGTTATATAGGCAGGTTTGTTATATAGACAGGTTTGTTATATAGACAGGTTTGTTATATAGACTGATTTGTTATATAGACAGATTTGTTATATAGACAGGTTTGTTATATAGACAGGTTTGTTATATAGACTGATTTGTTATATAGACTGATTTGTTATATAGACAGATTTGTTATATAGACAGGTTTGTTATATAGACAGGTTTGTTATATAGACAGGTTTGTTATATAGACAGGTTTGTTATATAGACAGGCTTGTTATATAGACAGGTTTGTTATGTAGACAGGTTTGTTATGTAGACAGGTTTGTTATATAGACAGGTTTGTTATATAGACAGGTTTGTTATATAGACTGATTTGTTATATAGACAGGTTTGTTATATAGACAGATTTGTTATATAGACAGGTTTGTTATATAGACAGGTTTGTTATATAGACAGGTTTGTTATGTAGACAGGCTTGTTATATAGACAGGTTTGTTATGTAGACAGGTTTGTTATATAGACAGGTTTGTTATATAGACAGGTTTGTTATATAGACTGATTTGTTATATAGACAGGCTTGTTATATAGACAGATTTGTTATGTAGACAGATTTGCTATATAGACAGGTTTGTTATATAGACAGGTTTGTTATATAGACAGGTTTGTTATAGCCAGGTTTGTTATAGACAGGTTTGTAATATTGACAGGTTTGTTATGTAGACAGGTTTGTTATATAGACAGGTTTGTTATATAGACAGGTTTGTTATGTAGACAGGTTTGTTATATAGACAGGTTTGTTATATAGACAGGTTTGTTATATAGACTGATTTGTTATATAGACAGGTTTGTTATATAGACAGGCTTGTTATATAGACTGATTTGTTATATAGACAGGTTTGTTATGTAGACAGGTTTGTTATATAGACTGATTTGTTATATAGACAGGCTTGTTATATAGACAAGTTTGTTATGTAGACAGGTTCGTTATATAGACAGGTTTGTTATATAGACAGGTTTGTTATATAGACAGATTTGCTATATAGACAGGTTTGTTATATAGACAGGTTTGTTATATAGACAGGTTTGTTATAGCCAGGTTTGTTATACAGGTTTGTAATATTGACAGGTTTGTTATGTAGACAGGTTTGTTATATAGACAGGTTTGTTATATAGACAGGTTTGTTATATAGACAGGTTTGTTATGTAGACAGGTTTGTTATATAGACAGGTTTGTTATATAGACAGGTTTGTTATATAGACTGATTTGTTATATAGACAGGTTTGTTATATAGACAGGCTTGTTATATAGACTGATTTGTTATATAGACAGGTTTGTTATGTAGACAGGTTTGTTATGTAGACAGGTTTGTTATATAGACAGGTTTGTTATATAGACAGGTTTGTTATATAGACTGATTTGTTATATAGACAGGTTTGTTATATAGACTGATTTGATATATAGACAGGTTTGTTATGTAGACAGGTTTGTTATATAGACAGGTTTGTTATATAGACAGGTTTGTTATGTAGACAGGTTTGTTATATAGACAGGTTTGTTATATAGACAGGTTTGTCATGTAGACAGGTTTGTTATATAGACAGGTTTGTTATGTAGACAGGTTTGTTATATAGACAGGTTTGTTATATAGACAGGCTTGTTATATAGACAGGTTTGTTATGTAGACAGGTTTGTTATATAGACAGGTTTGTTATATAGACAGGTTTGTTATATAGACTGATTTGTTATATAGACAGGTTTGTTATATAGACTGATTTGTTATATAGACAGGTTTGTTATGTAGACAGGTTTGTTATATAGACAGGTTTGTTATATAGACAGGCTTGTTATATAGACAGGTTTGTTATGTAGACAGGTTTGTTATATAGACAGGTTTGTTATGTAGACAGGTTTGTTATATAGACAGGTTTGTTATATAGACAGGCTTGTTATATAGACAGGTTTGTTATGTAGACAGGTTTGTTATATAGACAGGTTTGTTATATAGACAGGTTTGTTATATAGACTGATTTGTTATATAGACAGGCTTGTTATATAGACAAGTTTGTTATGTAGACAGGTTCGTTATATAGACAGGTTTGTTATATAGACAGGTTTGTTATATAGACAGATTTGCTATATAGACAGGTTTGTTATATAGACAGGTTTGTTATATAGACAGGTTTGTTATAGCCAGGTTTGTTATACAGGTTTGTAATATTGACAGGTTTGTTATGTAGACAGGTTTGTTATATAGACAGGTTTGTTATATAGACAGGTTTGTTATATAGACAGGTTTGTTATGTAGACAGGTTTGTTATATAGACAGGTTTGTTATATAGACAGGTTTGTTATATAGACTGATTTGTTATATAGACAGGTTTGTTATATAGACAGGCTTGTTATATAGACTGATTTGTTATATAGACAGGTTTGTTATGTAGACAGGTTTGTTATGTAGACAGGTTTGTTATATAGACAGGTTTGTTATATAGACAGGTTTGTTATATAGACTGATTTGTTATATAGACAGGTTTGTTATATAGACTGATTTGATATATAGACAGGTTTGTTATGTAGACAGGTTTGTTATATAGACAGGTTTGTTATATAGACAGGTTTGTTATGTAGACAGGTTTGTTATATAGACAGGTTTGTTATATAGACAGGTTTGTCATGTAGACAGGTTTGTTATATAGACAGGTTTGTTATGTAGACAGGTTTGTTATATAGACAGGTTTGTTATATAGACAGGCTTGTTATATAGACAGGTTTGTTATGTAGACAGGTTTGTTATATAGACAGGTTTGTTATATAGACAGGTTTGTTATATAGACTGATTTGTTATATAGACAGGTTTGTTATATAGACTGATTTGTTATATAGACAGGTTTGTTATGTAGACAGGTTTGTTATATAGACAGGTTTGTTATATAGACAGGCTTGTTATATAGACAGGTTTGTTATGTAGACAGGTTTGTTATATAGACAGGTTTGTTATGTAGACAGGTTTGTTATATAGACAGGTTTGTTATATAGACAGGCTTGTTATATAGACAGGTTTGTTATGTAGACAGGTTTGTTATATAGACAGGTTTGTTATATAGACAGGTTTGTTATATAGACTGATTTGTTATATAGACAGGTTTGTTATATAGACTGATTTGTTATATGGACAGGTTTGTTATGTAGACAGGTTTGTTATATAGACAGGTTTGTTATATAGACAGGCTTGTTATATAGACAGGTTTGTTATGTAGACAGGTTTGTTATATAGACAGGTTTGTTATATAGACAGGTTTGTTATATAGACAGGTTTGTTATATAGACTGATTTGTTATATAGACAGGTTTGCTATATAGACAGATTTGTTATATAGACAGGTTTGTTATATAGACAGGTTTGTTATATAGACAGGTTTGTTATATAGACAGGTTTGTTATGTAGACAGGCTTGTTATATAGACAGGTTTGTTATGTAGACAGGTTTGTTATATAGACAGGTTTGTTATATAGACAGGTTTGTTATATAGACTGATTTGTTATATAGACAGGCTTGTTATATAGACAGGTTTGTTATGTAGACAGGTTCGTTATATAGACAGGTTTGTTATATAGACAGGTTTGTTATATAGACAGATTTGTTATATAGACAGGTTTGTTATATAGACAGGTTTGTTATATAGACAGGTTTGTTATAGCCAGGTTTGTTATAGACAGGTTTGTTATATTGACAGGTTTGACTGTAATAGATTTATTTTTGGAGTCTGAAAAATAAATTTAAAAAAAAAGAAGAAAAAACTAATTGAGATTGCTATTGTGGGACACATTTGCACAAATTTGCAAAACTGTCACAAGCTGATATTATCAGTAGAATTGTAAGGAATTATTTTGATTGTGATATTTAGCTGTGTAAATCAGAAAACTACCGGTGTGACCCTTTAATTTAATGATTTACATCCTATATCGGTTAAAATTAGATAATAATCTCTACACTACGAAGGAAAAAAATAATTTTATTAAAATATTAAACTTTAAGATCATATTCAAGTGATAAATGAAGAAAAACCACACAACGTTCATTAAAATAAATAAACGACTTTTTTTTCTTCTTCTTTTTTTTTCTTTTTACAGATTTTGAAATTGTATATTTATACACCATCATAATGATGTTGTTCTGTTTGTCAACAGTTCATATTATCTTTTATATTTCATATCTTTATATTTTCTAATTTGACATGGTCAGATGACGAAAGATGGCATTGACAATTGTTTCCCTATTATGTCTTCCGATGGTCGTGTTAACTATCTGTCATTTGAATAATAATTTTTTTAAAGAACTATTATTACACAATACGATTAAATATATTATGTACCAAAGAAATATACTGCTGTAAGATATTTAAAATGTCAATTTTGTAATTCTTAATTTAAAAAAATGAATAAGATTTATCCCGAGGTTAATTTCCCGACCCTATCCATCTCTCAATCAAAATATCCGTCCGTAAGTCCATCCCAGTGTCTTCGTTTTACGGAGATGATGATTTATCATCAGTAAAATGTTTTCGTCATACTTATAGCTGAACTATTGCTTACTTGATGTTCAACGACAATAAATCAATCTTTAAAATATACATTTTGTTATCATGTTGGATAAAGATCTACTTCAGTTTTGTTCTTTTATTAAAACATGTAATATCAGTGTTCTCTAACACCTACGATTTATAACAGAAACACAATAAGTACAATGTGAGGTCATTGAAGAAACCAACACGTATGTTTGGTATGTGTGAACTAAGATATCAAATTTTTAATTATAATTTCAAAAGATGTTTCTTTAAAGGGGTGTTCTTTTCAAAAGACGAAGGTATTAAATTTGTGATTTAGAAAGTGCATACAATTTAAATAGTCTTGACAGTTCGTAAATTTGGTAGATATTAGATTCACACCGTATTAATGGGTGTCTTGTCTCCTTGCCTCTCCAAAATACAGAAATAAATCCAACCAAGTGTTTTATATCATTACATCTAATCAAGGCTGTGTTTGTGAATAGCTGTACATCGTAAAATCTTATGTCGCCAAATTAAAGTCGCCAGGAGTAAAGTATTTATTTTATTACCATGCTAAATGATATCACAAACTAGAATACATAAAAATAAAACGTAGAAGTATAAAAAGCACATTTCAGACCTCCCTGAACTCGAACAATATCTATAATACAAACGTGTGGAGTTTAGTAATTCTCCTGTTTATAAATGTTCAAGTGAACAATTGTATTCCTTGTATAACTCCAACATAACAATGAAAATCTCTTGTCAATTGAAGAATATCAATCTGTACATTTTATTACACATGTTATGAATCGAGAATCTAATAAAAATATAAATACTATGTAACTTGACATTCTAACAAAGCCCAACTTAAAAACGATGTTCTGTTCGTCTTTACCTCCAGCTGTTTGTAGGAGGGTTTATGTCTTATTTACGTTATTTGTGTTTGTTTGCGTATAGTGGTGTCCAACACATATTGTTGTGTTTTTGCTTTGTTTGTTTTCGTCCTGTGTTCCATATGTTACCATTACCACTTTAGCTGGATATTTCATTTTTGATTGGCCCTTCGTCTTGTGTCCCATGTGTTACCAGTTTCTCTGGATTTTTCATTTTTGATTGGCTCTTCGGTATTCTCTAACGTTTATTTTAAATGATGACTTTTTACCAAGTGTTTTGATTATCATGCTCCGTCAAATTGGTGGTAGAATCGTCACATAAAATCAACATATGATATAAAAGGAGTTGAAAACATTATGTATTAATATTATTATCTTCATTATGTCCTGAATGTGTCTTTGTTTGTTATGAGTATTTATTTATGTTGATACCATCAAACTATGTTGTAAATGTTGTAATATTCTGGTCGACAACAAATGAACAGAATCGTTTACAACCTATTAAGAGTCAAAGCAAAACCATTAAAAGCGGACTGTGATGTCGTAATCATATCGTATATATATACATATACACAAAATGTTCCTGCCATCAGTAATGTTTATACGTTGAACCCCCTTTGTGGCAAGGTACATTAAGTGCATCTTGAAGTGATCAAGTTTGTCTGTGTCTTACGTAAAACCGACAGATTTCTTTGTGGATAGTCCGGTGTCATTCACCAAGTAAATTCTCCGCCATAATACAACTGAAATATTTTTGAATAAATAACATGAAAAACACGGAATAGTTCCAAAATCTATGACAAAAAATCGTAAAAAGAGGCAAGATGTATACAGCTAACACACAAATACGTGACCGCTCACTCTCCTGGCTTGTTACAGGTACTTTAAGAAACAAATATTTGGGTTAAATTAGTTTTATGGATCCAGACCTCCCCTCTTAGGGAAATGAAAGTAGCGTTAAATAGATAAATGTTGCTACTTTGGGAAAGGGAGACTAACACGATTTAATAGGCAAACTATTTTTAATGTATTATTTTCGATAGATTCATAAATGACATACCGTTAAATAATGTTTATATTAATATAAACATAGATTATTTCAATTTCAAAGGAATATTCAACCTTTCAAAAATTATAAATTGTAACAGGTTAAAATATGCCAAAACCTCAACATATTTATTTTCCAACTTCTGCGGGTCAGAAGTAATTTTCTGTACAATTATATTTATATATTATAATTTCAACTTATATTTTGCAGGTACACGAGAACAGAGTTATGTGTACGGAATAACATCTGCTTCATTAGTACATTCCATTGCACGTGCGTGTAGTTTGGGCGTCACCGCTAAATGTAGCTGTGGAACCCTTCCGAACAAACCCCCTGCTGGTGAACACAAGTGGGGAGGGTGTAGTGACAATGTTAGGTTTGGTTTATATTTGACTCAAGGGTTTACAGAGGCCTCTTTAACGCGGAAAGGCAAACCCAAAGTTTCAAAAAAGGCGGACATGAATCGTCACAATTATGGCGCAGGTGCAAAGGTATGTTCCTTTCATTCTGTCACGAATGAAAATTAGTAAATAACACCATTTAAAATAAAAATTCTCCAAAAACAATAATTTGATTTTTGAAGGCATCTTTTCTATTTATTTATATAGTATTTGAGGATTTTGTTGCTAACAAGCTATTGCTTACTGGAACGTCTTCAGTCATCATCTTGCAGACATCACGGTTGTTTTGCTTTTAGAAAATCCACATTTCATTATTTACATTGTCAACTGGTCTTACAAATAACTTGATGAGAACCATGTATGTTGTTTACAATTTGCAGTATTAATTGTAAAAATTGCAATACTATTACAAATCATTTTGATGATAGTTCTAACAATTCCACATCTACACAGAGACATGGGGCTTATTAGCTTATTAGTTACTTGTAGAAGCCAATAATACTACTCATCTGCAGCGTAGCAGAGGGACCATCTCGTATTGATAAATACGACACTGACGGAACAGACATTTACCTTATTATTGAAGACCTCGCAAAATGCATGGAAAAGATAATAGTTTTTTAAATGCACCACCTCCTTATTTTTTACAAAGTTCAAAACATTATTTATCCTTGGAATAAAATACGCCTTCATCTCTTCCTAATAAAATACTGCTACATAATTCAAATTGTTGATTTTGGTTCTGACGCTTCTCACCTAAAAATAAGTAATATACCTGTCTTTGTTGACATTATATATTACATTATCTTTCTAGCACTCCCTGAATGTCTAATTCTGTATTTATAATGACAAAATTCCCCTCTTTGAATTGAGAATATACAAATATACGAATCGTTTGATACCTACAGTACAGCTATGAGAAAGCAGATTGTTCTCATCAACTTCATTATTACGTGCGAGAGAGAAAGACAACATTGAGAAAAAACCATTTATTATCAAAAGTTGCAGACAAGGTACTACAAATTGCGTTATAAAATAGATAAGTATGGTGTCTAATAATACATACATAATACATATGTTCACAGTTTAATCGTATTGTAAACGAATGACAACAAATTTAAAAGTTATATCAATATGGATGAACATCGAACGTTGTTCATAAAAAACATAGTTATCAACTTTTTATACTAAAATACATTTATTTTAAATATTGGAATATTAAGCCATTCATGAACACATTAGAATGACGTCAACTAAGATATACGTCATTCGTTATTTCTTTACATGTTGATATTTAGATCTCTAATCATTAAAAAAAATTAATGAATATTATAATAAAAGAAAAATGAGCAAAAATGTTGTATTTTTACTGAACAAACGGAAATAAATTTTGCACGAATATTGCAGAATACATCTCAATAACATTCCACGCATTTAATAAAACAAGAAATACCACCCAATCAGAATATTTCCAAAATTCAATAAAAAAATAATAGAAACTGACATAGGAGACCTTAGCCGATGTTGGCTGTCCCCTGTAGGCCCTTTGGTTTTATTGCTCCCAAAATTTTACTTTATTTGGCTTTCGAAATTGAGCGTACCTGATGAAGGTTATTCTAGAAACGCGTCGTGCGCACTAAATTTGATATCTACGTTTGTATACCTTAAAACACAAATACACTCTGTTGGCTTGATACAGGCACTTCAATATAAACTTGACCGGGTTATACTAGTTTTATGGGCTCAATGGTGATAAACATTGTCTTAAGGTCAACAAAATCAATCTATTTTTATTAATGTTTTGATACATATATGCATTTTATTTGCCCCAAATGTCCAAACGCATTATTCTACCGATGGACTCGGTGTATTTCCACGACCAAATATATATACAATACAATGACATAAATCTAACAAATTTTCAAAATGGTTTACTAATAAGTAATATTATGTATTTCGATTCCAGATTGTTGCAGATAGTCTAACTGTTGCCTGCAAATGCCATGGAGTATCGGGTTCTTGTTCTATAAAGACATGTTGGCGATCGATGCCGAACTTTGATATTATTGGCAATATGTTAAAATCTAAATATATTTCTGCAGTGGAAGTTAAGCGAAAAAGAAGGAATTCTAAGAAAGTATTTGTATCTATAAATCCAAACAGAAAAACTGTTACAAGTGATTCGCTGATATATTATACAAAATCACCGGATTATTGTAGCCCTGACCCCAAAACAGGATCACTAGGCACAGAAGAAAGGTAAGTTGATCCCATTTCTGTATAAGACTTATATCTTAATGTAAATACACATTTACAAAAAAGAAAGATAAGCATTGATGTTTCGACAAAATCAGCCACACTCTTAACTCAACTTAAGATACCAAAGGGACAACCAGAAAGCTTTAATGGAAGGACAGACACTACCATGGCCAAAATTAAAAGTACAAGAGCACAAACAAATATCTACAAAACTACACAGAAAACTAAAGATTGAGCAATACGAACCACACATAAAACGAGAGCTTTAATATGCATGCAAGATTATATGTTCATGATCGAAGATTTACCTCGTGGTGCTTCTTGGATAAACAATATCACTATAAAGTGAGATTTTGTTTATTTGACGTGGGTTTCGGATCGATGTCCTTTTCTGTTCACCAACATACATATCCTATCGTGTTTATAAAACATAATACTAACAGCATACTCTATTCTATTGCAAATCAGCTTGTGATATTTATCTTATTATTCACCTCAAAAACACATAAATCTGAATGTATTTATTATATTTTCTCTTACAAACAAGATCAAATATATTATATTTTTTACAAATTTATATGAACATCGAATGATTTAAAGTCACACATGGTAATTAACCCATACCGGAGATATAAATTAATATCTGTATAATTTATAGATGCATAAATTACAATAAATGGATATCTCAAATTGATCTATCATCGTAAGAAATGTTTGAAGATACCAGAGTAATCAAAAGCCGTAAATCGAAAAAGGGCACACAATACAATGGCCAAAAAGGCACACAATACAATGGCCAAAAGGGCACACAATACAATGGCCAAAAGGGCACACAATACAATGGCCAAAATGACAATGATCTACAAAACACTACACGGAAAACCAAGGATTGAGCAACACGCTCAACCAGGGTGAACTCAGATACTCCAGAAGGATAAGTCATGATTCAAACGTGGAACCCGTCGTGTAATATATTCAAGCTACATGTACATATCAAGCTATTTACGCTATCGCGTTACTCGAAGTAACTGTATTTTTTTATTTTTTTTTTTATTTCACTCGTAATTTCATTTATTAGTAAATTTACGATCAGTTTGTTCTCAAATGTGCGTGATCATTTAAGAATTGTTATCATAATGTTCACTGATTCCAGCTATGGTCAGAATAATTACAGTAAGTTGAGGAAATTTGGGAGTTTTCATCTTCAGTGAATAAAATGAAAAACTAAATAAAAAGTTCCAGAGTTCAATCGAAAAATAGTAGAAAGATGGAAGATCCCTAACACACATATACACAGCTCAATTTCCTGGCTTGGAAAGGGCACTTCAGTAAAATGTGGCAGGGTTAAACTAGTCAATTTGAAAATTATTGTACCACTATTTCGGGACGTTATGTCTAGTAAGAAGAGTTTGAAGATACCAAAAGGATAATCGAATGCGTATATCGAAGAAGAACAGACAACACAATGGCCAAAAGAAAAAGTACAAAATGACAATCAACGATCTACAAAACATACACATAAAACTAAAGATCGAGTAACACGAACCCCACTAAAAACCGGGGATGCACTTAGGTGTTCCGGAAGGGTAAGTAGTTCCAGCTCCACTAGTGACACCAGTCGTCTTAATCTAGTAAGTTATGGTACTTTTATTTTTTAACAGTTAGTTGTACAGTCGTCCACATAGCACAATTTGTAATACTTACTGAAAATAATAAATGCGTGTAATATAATATCTGTGTTCTATAATTTAGGTACTGCACTAAAGACAGTGAAGGATGGGGAGGTTGTGATATTTTGTGTTGTGGACGAGGATATAAAAGTTTCACAAGAGAGGTTGTAGAACGATGCGAGTGCAAATACTATTGGTGTTGTTATGTTAAATGCAAAAAATGTACCAAAACACTACATTTAAATGTATGTCGATGAATACCTCAAATTAATGTCTTAATTATTATAGGATGAATCTCGTACATTTCTTTAAAAAAAAAAAAAATATGTATCACGATCAAGGGGAAGTAACTGTTATTCGTAAGAAATAGAAGAGAGCGGGAGTATTTAAATAATGGCCCGACTAATTTAATGTTATTGAAAGATCCTTTATAAGAAATGAAGGGATTAATTTAACATTTTTTCAGTCATATATTTATACTCTTCGATTTAATACAATTGTCATTTCAGGACAATTTTTGTTGCTGTTGCATAATGCACCAAAATAAAATATTGTATATTTGTTTTCTCAATATGTGCTCGCATTTGTTTTGTTTTGTATAAATATTATTATGGTATTTTCAGTTGTTATTTGTATATCATGAAATTGGACCTGTAAATATAATTACCATTTAAATTACATATGTGTAAATAAACAATACTACATGTCAATAAACATTGTTGTGAAAACAGATAGTTTTCGTTTGCTTACGCCGGGTACTAGTGAGGATTTCCAGGACTCAAACCCACCGAGTTCATCAGCGCGTCCTCGGGTGGCGAATATGGGTTCCCTCTCGATAAAGGACTTGGCAGATTAAATACGGAAAGCCTGCTGTGGACCATTATTGGTGACGTTTTTATAGACGGCCATACAAAGATCTCTTTTGTAGATTTAGAAAAAGAGTATGCACATTGTAACCGCTACAAATGTAAAAACTGTTTGTCCCAACTCTTTATACTTTTGCAGTGTTAGTAAAAGTCGTTGATCCATCCCTCCCTTGATCTCTATATAGCTTTTTATATAGTGTTGAACTTGTAATCGTCCTGAATATAGCTGAAATATTGCTCGCTGGACGTTAAGCAACAATCAATCAATCAATATTTTGCTTATGTAATTTGTTTATAGGAATAAGTAATACACAATTTAGAAGTGATAATCTTTCTATATTTTATCCATTATTTACAGCTGGACCGTGGGATGCAAGATAATGGAAATTTGATATAACGTCAAATACAACAGCAATAATCAAAATAATAACACAACAAACATAGACATAGAATGTACGACAATAACAGAGCACAAAATGTTTGAAGCACCATTCAAAATCATACATAGATACAACCAATATCACATACACTCTGAAAATTGTCTTCATGCATAGAAATTGAAGATGATTGACATCCAAATTGTAAAACAAACGATATATCAACTTTCCTATATTAAACTTCCCATTTTTGTGTATGAAAATTCCTGCATCATCTGCATATGGAATTTATATATCGCAAATAACACGATATTCCGGGGTCGATGTATCCTATCTGGATAATGCATTGCTGCTGACCAGCTGAAATTGGAGCTCATGACAGTTTAATTGAACTCTTCACATAGGAAGATTTGTTGTCGCCATCATGATTTTATTGGTTGCGACACATTGTTTGTCTCACGAATGACACAGGATCCGTTTTCATTGTCGTAATGTCTTTCCATACCTATTGGATCTTTTTCGACAGTTAGTTTTATGTGCATGTTTGTCGATCGTTGTTCGTCCTTTTTCTTTTGGCCATTCTGATTACCCCTTTGGTATCTTCAAACTATTCTTACTAAAATTTGGTCATTACCTTTAGAAACACAGTGGGTGCAACATGTGAAGCAGGAACTGCTTACTCTTCCGGAACATCTGCATTCACTCCTGTTTTTTCATGGGGTTCGTGTTGACTATTGTCGAAACAGTTACAAAATCGTAGACATATGCAAATTACATACCCCTAACACACAAATACATTTAAGTCTTGTGAATAGTAATAATGATGACCATTTGTAAAAATGGCAGAGGACTGACCCCCATCTGTACCTCCATGCATTGCACTTACATTTCACCATATATTATATGCAGCTAATTTATTAAATGTTATACATGTACTGTAAATGAACTGCTTGCACCCTTTCCTTAAAGACAAGAGACGTCAATTGTCTATCTGACGTAATCCATTAAATGTGGGATAGGAAGATGTAAGACCAGTCTCAAGAATACTCAAAGTTTAATTTGGTTGCACATAGCAATGTATTTATCTATAATATCTCGCTTCAATAAATTTATCCTTTGTTCTTTTTGCTTTACAAATATCAAATTGTCTACAAAGAACAACATGTATTTGATCAAGAAAGATGACAAAATTGTTGAAACAAATATTTAATATGCTACTAACGATTGTAATATTGATATATCCAAAATAACAATAACGGAAATGTTGCTCTGCATATTTTCAACAATCTTTGTTCACTTCAAATAAGTGCAGAAATATTCAGAAAATGTATTAAAAATATATAACGCAAGGTAATCACGTACGAAAAGAGCTTCAGACTAAATAGGGGTTGAGATACATGTACAAACCAATAATGCAAATACAAAGGCAAAACAAAAACAAATATCGGAAATGAACCCATCAAAAAACCGGAAATGAGGTCAGTTCAGTCTGAAGTGTTCATTTGATAAGTTTTTAAATAAAAGAATCAAATGTATCTCGTATGTTTTAATTAAATTAGTATTCTTTTTGAAAGGTAATTAAGCAGCACATTATACTCTTGATTGACGAAAACAGAAAAGTGCGCGTTGATAGGGAAAACATATGTAAATTTATCACAAAAATATTTAAAATATGAACTCCCTTTTACTGAGAGAACAAGGCGACACATTTAACGAGAATTGTTAGCTACACACGTTATAGATACAATACAACGGAACTCCTTAAAACATGAGTAGCTACACACGTCATAGATACAATACAACGGAACAGTTAGCTACACACGTTATAGATACAATACATACAGAAAAGTTAGCTACACACGTTATAGATACAATACAACGGAACAGTTAGCTACACACGTTATAGATACAATACAACGGAACAGTTAGCTACACATGTTATAGATACAATACAACGGAACTCCTTAAAACGTGAGAACATCTTGATTGTTACATCATGCAACATCACGAATAGATGTCAGCATGTTAAATGGACAATAATTATCAAAATACAAATAATAAAAATATGATTGTTCTTAAGTAACAATGACAACAGCTCTAGTACACACACATTATGTAACAGTATATGCGTATATTAGTAATAATTTAGAACTATATACATGTGCTATTGCAATAAGTACTTGATATAGTGGTATTTATATCAATTGTTATTACATATATATGACATTATCATTGATAAAGAATACATTTAGTGTTTATTTTGAGAGTTTAGTTTGTTTATTGATCCGGTTTCTCAAGACACACATGTGAAGTATGATTGTTGGTATTTAAGGAATGAGAAAAGCTTATGACTTATATTTCCGGTAATAATTTATAATCATATTTTTGTAATACCCAGAATGGACCCCAGCGACCGTCGTGGATACAATCGTCATGGTAGTTGACTAGCGACAGATTCTCACATATCTAGGTGTACTCGATAGACTTTCTATGCGTAGTTGTACCTGATAAAATTTATTATAGTTTATCAGTGACTTGCGGCAGATTCCCACCTATGTCTAGGTGTACCCGATAAACTCTCTGATAGTTTGTCAGTGGCTTGCGGTAGATATACACCTATGTGTAGGTGTACCTGATAAACTTTATAGTTTGTGAGTAACTTGCGGCAGATTCCCACCTATCAAAGTGTACCTGTTAAACTTTCTGATAGTTTGTCAGTGACTTGTGGTAAGTATACCTGTTAAACGTGTTGATAGCTTGTCGGTGACTTGCGGCAGATTCCCACCTATCTAGGTGTACTCGATAAACTTTTTCATAGTTTGTCAGTGTCTTGCGGCAGATTTAAAATTGGAAACAACAATCAACACTGTTTTTATCTCATGAAAATGACATTATTTACATAAATAAA
Organism: Bathymodiolus septemdierum; assembly: GCA_963383655.1. Classification (NCBI taxonomy): domain Eukaryota; kingdom Metazoa; phylum Mollusca; class Bivalvia; order Mytilida; family Modiolidae; genus Bathymodiolus; species Bathymodiolus septemdierum. The sequence continues at coordinate 112,922,472 of OY726519.1, forward strand.
AATATGACCCCTTTTCTATGATTGGTTTCTTCCTTTGGTGTAAGTAACGCAAGTATATTAACCAGTGATCAAAGGTTTAAAGAAAACTACTGTATTATATTTGGAATATGACAAACAACATTAATATTTGATATGTTAACTAATACTAGCAGGTAACGATCATAATTAGTGTCATGATTCTTCTGATTTATTTGTCTTCAGGAACAAATTGATAGCGTCAGTTCTGATTTAATTCCAAAACAACCATCTTTTATGTTGTGATTAACACTAATGTGGACAAGCTATTCATTTTAAAATGCTTTTGATTCATTTTTATATTGGATTCATTATTTTTCTTACAGTGATGCACTTTTTGATATCATTATGGTATATATTACTACTGTGGAGTAAAAACGATAGCTGTGCTTTTACAATACCAAACAGGAGGGAAATGTTTCCTTTTCAAGGGAAATGTTCGAACCCCTATTTTGTACATGTATTATCCTAATTATTGTTCTTCGTTCCTTTTTTATATATACTTCTGTTGATACGTATAGTGGTGTCCAAACATGACCTAATAGTACGAGTAACATGGAGGGTTACTTATAAGAAGTATGAACTACTTACACTTCGAGAGCACCTGGGTTGACCCCCGTTTTTTCACGTGGATTCGTGTTGCTCATATTTATAGTTTTCTCTGTTGTGTATTTTGTTTTGTTTGTCTTCATCATATGTCTTACGTGCACAGTGTTGCCTCTGTATCTGGTCTCGTCTCTGTTGTGTTTTTGTTTTGTTTGTCTTCATCATATGTCTAGCGTACCCAGTGTTGCCTCTGTATCTGGTCTCGTCTCTGTTGTATTTTTTGTTTTGTTTGTCTTCATCATATGTCTAGCGTGCCCAGTGTTGCCTCTGTATCTGGTCTCGTCTCTGTTGTGTATTTTGCTGTGTTTGTCTTCATCGTATGTCTTACGTGCCCAGTGTTGCCTCTGTATATGGTCTCGTCTCTGTTGTGTTTTTTGTTTTGTTTGTCTTCATCATATGTCTTGCGTGCCCAGTGTTGCCTTTGTATCTGGTCTCTGTTGTGTATTTTGTTTTGTTTGTCTTCATCATATGTCGTGCCCAGTGTTGCCGCAGTATCTGGATCGTTCATTTTTGACACCTTCGGTTTTCTCTAACGTTTATTATATAAACAAAACCATCACGAAAGGTGGTGTGAATGAGACAAGAGAGGTCTAAACAAATGCCCACGTGACCTTAATTAAGAATCAGTCAGATCACATGTAATAAAATGAAAACAATACTAAAATACCAGAACAGTTCCAAAGTCCAATATAAAATGATAGAAAGAGGTAAAAATGGATATCCTTTAACGTGCAAATACATGGCCGCTCACTTTCCTGGCTTAGTACAGGTACTTCAATCAAAAATATCAACAATGATTGTCATTGTGAATCATAAATCTAGCCTTACTTAGATGGAAATGTCGATACATACCAACGCTAGGGAGAGTAACTATAATCATATAAATCGGACCATCGTTGGTGTACCTCATCCACTCACTGTAGATAATATACGTTAGAGAATACCGTAGGGGCAATAAAAAATGAACAATCTAAAGAAACTGACAACATTGGGCACACAGGACGAAAACAAACAAAACACAACACATGTGTTGGACACCACTATTCCCAAACAAACACAAATAACGTAACTAAGATATGAACCATCCTACAAACAACTAGAAGTAAAGACGAACCGATTATCATTTTTATGCGAAAATCGTAGACTACGATGAGGTATATTTCGTGTATACTCTAATCATGTATGAAAGATTGTGAATTATTGTGTCCTATTTATTGTCAAATATATTCCAACACATAACTTGCCATGGGCTCAAAATTGTTTTCATCAAGAAAACATGTTAATTTATCTGCTGGTAAGTTCATGTTTATGACAGACACCATATTCAGCATGATGTCTGATTCTGTTAATAGTTTGCTCAACCTTTTCAGGCATAATTTTCTATTTCGTTACTTGTTGTATATAGTACACGATTTTCTCTAAAGATGTTTTGTAGACGCTGTAGTAAGAAAACAAAAGAACTCCGTGTTCTGACCCTGACAAATGTAAATGCTGTAAGGGGTGTTTAATTTTCTTCATTCTCTCATTCAAAATCAGGCCTTCATCTCTGAGAGCATCATATTCGCAGGTAATCAAGAAAGTGTTTGGTAACTTCCCAAGCTCCTCATCTGATGCCATTAACGGTGCAAAATACGGGTTGAAAATAATGTTTGACACCTGATTAGCTAGTTCTGTATTATTCGTGTCTACATCATCATTCGGTACAATTTTGTATTTTCCTTGCAATAGGTTCGGGTCAACTCGATTTCTGTACTTTTTCTTCATTTCAGAAGATACGTGTTTATTATCAGAAAACGCCATAAAATTGGAATAATCGCCAAATGCATAGAAATTGCTAAACAAAATCATGGCATTTCTAGTAAGCGCACAATGCGTGTGTCTATCAATGTTGTTTTCTTTAAATGACGCAAGATTGAAGTCCAATGCTTGTAAACAAGGGTAGATAAGTACTTGATACGCAAGTTTGGGCACTCCTACTTCCGGTTGCAGTGCTAACTTCAGGGCAACTGCCATCGATAAATTCCCTCCGTAAATATCACCGTAAAAGAATATTTCATCAACGTGAAAAAAACATCTTATTATGTATAAAGTCATAAATCAGATTTACGTTCGGTGTTTCATTTTATTACCTAATAATAATTTTTAGACGTATTATTAGCTATTTTTGTTTTGTTTTAACGTTCAGAAGCTGTCTTTTTATCCGGGAAATAGATCGATCGATAATCTGGAATTTCTATCATGGCGTTTCCTGCTTGGTAATCTAAAACGTTTTAATGCCTAAAATTGTTGTTTACCAGACGACAAATATGGCAGCCCGCTTAGTTGATGTGGCAGAGGATTTGTAAGAAATCCTTGAGAATAGGGATTCAAAAAACGTTATAAAGACATCACTTAACATTCTTCAAGAATACTGCAGCAGCAAAAATGTTGTGATATCCGAACTGGAGGCGCTTCCATTGCTGAGCTATGTGATTTCCTGAGAGAATTTTATGCAGCAAAACCTTATTTTCTTGAATTTGTCTTAAAAAGAAAGATGACAAAATTGTTGAAACAAATATTTAATATCTCTTAACGATTGTAATATTGATATATCCAAAATAACAGTAACGGAAATTTTGCTCTACGTATTTGCAACAATCTTTGTTCACTTCAAATAAGTGCAGAAATATTCAGAAAATGTATTAAAAATAACACAAGGTAATCACGTACGAAGAGAGTTTCAAACTAAATAGAGGTTGAGATACATGTACAAACCAATAATGCAAATACAAAGGCAAAGCAAAAACAAATATCGGAAATGAACCCATCAAAAAACCGGAAATGAGGTCAGTTCAGTCTGAAGTGTTCATTTGATAAGTTTTTAAATAAAAGAATCAAATGTATCTCGTATGTTTTAATTAAATTAGTATTCTTTTTGAAAGGTAATTAAGCAGCACATTATACTCTTGATTGACGAAAACAGAAAAGTGCGCGTTGATAGAGAAAACATATGTAAATTTATCACAAAAATATTTAAAAACACATTAACTCTCTTTTACTGGGAGAACAAGGAGACACATTTACTTTAACGGGAATAGTTAGCTACACACGTTATAGATACAATACAACGGAACTCCTTAAAACATGCTACACACGTTATAGATACAATACAACGGAACTCCTTAAAACATGCTACACACGTTATAGATACAATACAACGGAACTCCTTAAAACATGCAACACACGTTATAGATACAATACAACGGAACTCCTTAAAACATGAGTAGCTACACACGTTATAGATACAATACAACGGAACTCCTTAAAACATGCTACACACGTTATAGATACAATACAACGGAACTCCTTAAAACATGCTACACACGTTATAGATACAATACAACGGAACTCCTTAAAACATGCTACACATGTTATAGATACAATACAACGGAACTCCTTAAAACATGCAACACACGTTATAGATACAATACAACGGAACTCCTTAAAACATGCAACACACGTTATAGATACAATACAACGGAACTCCTTAAAACATGCAACACACGTTATAGATACAATACAACGGAACTCCTTAAAACATGAGTAGCTACACACGTTATAGATACAATACAACGGAACTCCTTAAAACATGAGTAGCTACACACGTTATAGATACAATACAACGGAACTCCTTAAAACATGCTACACACGTTATAGATACAATACAACGGAACTCCTTAAAACATGCTACACACGTTATAGATACAATACAACGGAACTCCTTAAAACATGCAACACACGTTATAGATACAATACAACGGATCTCCTTAAAAGATGAGTAGCTACACACGTTATAGACACAATACAACGGAACTCCTTAAAACATGAGTAGCTACACACGTTATAGATACAATACAACGGAACAGGTAGCTACACACGTTATAGATACAATACAACGGAACAGGTAGCTACACACGTTATAGATACAATACAACGGAAGTCCTTAAAACATGCAACACACGTTATAGATACAATACAACGGAACTCCTTAAAACATGCAACACACGTTATAGATACAATACAACGGAACTCCTTAAAACATGCAACACACGTTATAGATACAATACAACGGAACTCCTTAAAACATGAGTAGCTACACACGTTATAGATACAATACAACGGAACTCCTTAAAACATGAGTAGCTACACACGTTATAGATACAATACAACGGAACTCCTTAAAACATGCTACACACGTTATAGATACAATACAACGGAACTCCTTAAAACATGCTACACACGTTATAGATACAATACAACGGAACTCCTTAAAACATGAGTAGCTACACACGTTATAGATACAATACAACGGATCTCCTTAAAAGATGAGTAGCTACACACGTTATAGACACAATACAACGGAACTCCTTAAAACATGAGTAGCTACACACGTTATAGATACAATACAACGGAACAGGTAGCTACACACGTTATAGATACAATACAACGGAACAGTTAGCTACACACGTTATAGATACAATACAACGGAACAGTTAGCTACACACGTTATAGATACAATACAACGGAACAGTTAGCTACACATGTTATAGATACAATACAACGGAACTCCTTAAAACGTGAGAACATCTTGATTGTTACATCATGCAACATCACGAATAGATGTCAGCATGTTAAATGGACAATAATTATCAAAATACAAATAATAAAAATATGATTGTTCTTAAGTAACAATGACAACAGCTCTAGTACACACACATTATGTAACAGTATATGCGTATATTAGTAATAATTTAGAACTATATACATGTGCTATTGCAATAAGTACTTGATATAATGATATTTATATCAATTGTTATTACATATATATGACATTATCATTGATAAAGAATACATTTAGTGTTTATTTTGAGAGTTTAGTTTGTTTATTGATCCGGTTTCTCAAGACACACATGTGAAGTATGATTGTTGGTATTTAAGGAATGAGAAAAGCTTATGACTTATATTTCCGGTAATAATTTATAATCATATTTTTGTAATACTCAGAATGGACCCCAGCGACCGTCGTGGATACAATCGTCATGGTAGTTGACTAGCGACAGATTCTCACATATCTAGGTGTACTCGATAGACTTTCTATGCGTAGTTGTACCTGATAAAATTTATTATAGTTTATCAGTGACTTGCGGCAGATTCCCACCTATGTCTAGGTGTACCCGATAAACTCTCTGATAGTTTGTCAGTGGCTTGCGGTAGATATACACCTATGTGTAGGTGTACCTGATAAACTTTATAGTTTGTGAGTAACTTGCGGCAGATTCCCACCTATCAAAGTGTACCTGTTAAACTTTCTGATAGTTTGTCAGTGACTTGTGGTAAGTATACCTGTTAAACGTGTTGATAGCTTGTCGGTGACTTGCGGCAGATTCCCACCTATCTAGGTGTACTCGATAAACTTTTTCATAGTTTGTCAGTGTCTTGCGGCAGATTTAAAATTGGAAACAACAATCAACACTGTTTTTATCTCATGAAAATGACATTATTTACATAAATAAAAATATGACCCCTTTTCTATGATTGGTTTCTTCCTTTGGTGTAAGTAACGCAAGTATATTAACCAGTGATCAAAGGTTTAAAGAAAACTACTGTATTATATTTGGAATATGACAAACAACATTAATATTTGATATGTTAACTAATACTAGCAGGTAACGATCATAATTAGTGTCATGATTCTTCTGATTTATTTGTCTTCAGGAACAAATTGATAGCGTCAGTTCTGATTTAATTCCAAAACAACCATCTTTTATGTTGTGATTAACACTAATGTGGACAAGCTATTCATTTTAAAATGCTTTTGATTCATTTTTATATTGGATTCATTATTTTTCTTACAGTGATGCACTTTTTGATATCATTATGGTATATATTACTACTGTGGAGTAAAAACGATAGCTGTGCTTTTACAATACCAAACAGGAGGGAAATGTTTCCTTTTCAAGGGAAATGTTCGAACCCCTATTTTGTACATGTATTATCCTAATTATTGTTCTTCGTTCCTTTTTTATATATACTTCTGTTGATACGTATAGTGGTGTCCAAACATGACCTAATAGTACGAGTAACATGGAGGGTTACTTATAAGAAGTATGAACTACTTACACTTCGAGAGCACCTGGGTTGACCCCCGTTTTTTCACGTGGATTCGTGTTGCTCATATTTATAGTTTTCTCTGTTGTGTATTTTGTTTTGTTTGTCTTCATCATATGTCTTACGTGCACAGTGTTGCCTCTGTATCTGGTCTCGTCTCTGTTGTGTTTTTGTTTTGTTTGTCTTCATCATATGTCTAGCGTACCCAGTGTTGCCTCTGTATCTGGTCTCGTCTCTGTTGTATTTTTTGTTTTGTTTGTCTTCATCATATGTCTAGCGTGCCCAGTGTTGCCTCTGTATCTGGTCTCGTCTCTGTTGTGTATTTTGCTGTGTTTGTCTTCATCGTATGTCTTACGTGCCCAGTGTTGCCTCTGTATATGGTCTCGTCTCTGTTGTGTTTTTTGTTTTGTTTGTCTTCATCATATGTCTTGCGTGCCCAGTGTTGCCTTTGTATCTGGTCTCTGTTGTGTATTTTGTTTTGTTTGTCTTCATCATATGTCGTGCCCAGTGTTGCCGCAGTATCTGGATCGTTCATTTTTGACACCTTCGGTTTTCTCTAACGTTTATTATATAAACAAAACCATCACGAAAGGTGGTGTGAATGAGACAAGAGAGGTCTAAACAAATGCCCACGTGACCTTAATTAAGAATCAGTCAGATCACATGTAATAAAATGAAAACAATACTAAAATACCAGAACAGTTCCAAAGTCCAATATAAAATGATAGAAAGAGGTAAAAATGGATATCCTTTAACGTGCAAATACATGGCCGCTCACTTTCCTGGCTTAGTACAGGTACTTCAATCAAAAATATCAACAATGATTGTCATTGTGAATCATAAATCTAGCCTTACTTAGATGGAAATGTCGATACATACCAACGCTAGGGAGAGTAACTATAATCATATAAATCGGACCATCGTTGGTGTACCTCATCCACTCACTGTAGATAATATACGTTAGAGAATACCGTAGGGGCAATAAAAAATGAACAATCTAAAGAAACTGACAACATTGGGCACACAGGACGAAAACAAACAAAACACAACACATGTGTTGGACACCACTATTCCCAAACAAACACAAATAACGTAACTAAGATATGAACCATCCTACAAACAACTAGAAGTAAAGACGAACCGATTATCATTTTTATGCGAAAATCGTAGACTACGATGAGGTATATTTCGTGTATACTCTAATCATGTATGAAAGATTGTGAATTATTGTGTCCTATTTATTGTCAAATATATTCCAACACATAACTTGCCATGGGCTCAAAATTGTTTTCATCAAGAAAACATGTTAATTTATCTGCTGGTAAGTTCATGTTTATGACAGACACCATATTCAGCATGATGTCTGATTCTGTTAATAGTTTGCTCAACCTTTTCAGGCATAATTTTCTATTTCGTTACTTGTTGTATATAGTACACGATTTTCTCTAAAGATGTTTTGTAGACGCTGTAGTAAGAAAACAAAAGAACTCCGTGTTCTGACCCTGACAAATGTAAATGCTGTAAGGGGTGTTTAATTTTCTTCATTCTCTCATTCAAAATCAGGCCTTCATCTCTGAGAGCATCATATTCGCAGGTAATCAAGAAAGTGTTTGGTAACTTCCCAAGCTCCTCATCTGATGCCATTAACGGTGCAAAATACGGGTTGAAAATAATGTTTGACACCTGATTAGCTAGTTCTGTATTATTCGTGTCTACATCATCATTCGGTACAATTTTGTATTTTCCTTGCAATAGGTTCGGGTCAACTCGATTTCTGTACTTTTTCTTCATTTCAGAAGATACGTGTTTATTATCAGAAAACGCCATAAAATTGGAATAATCGCCAAATGCATAGAAATTGCTAAACAAAATCATGGCATTTCTAGTAAGCGCACAATGCGTGTGTCTATCAATGTTGTTTTCTTTAAATGACGCAAGATTGAAGTCCAATGCTTGTAAACAAGGGTAGATAAGTACTTGATACGCAAGTTTGGGCACTCCTACTTCCGGTTGCAGTGCTAACTTCAGGGCAACTGCCATCGATAAATTCCCTCCGTAAATATCACCGTAAAAGAATATTTCATCAACGTGAAAAAAACATCTTATTATGTATAAAGTCATAAATCAGATTTACGTTCGGTGTTTCATTTTATTACCTAATAATAATTTTTAGACGTATTATTAGCTATTTTTGTTTTGTTTTAACGTTCAGAAGCTGTCTTTTTATCCGGGAAATAGATCGATCGATAATCTGGAATTTCTATCATGGCGTTTCCTGCTTGGTAATCTAAAACGTTTTAATGCCTAAAATTGTTGTTTACCAGACGACAAATATGGCAGCCCGCTTAGTTGATGTGGCAGAGGATTTGTAAGAAATCCTTGAGAATAGGGATTCAAAAAACGTTATAAAGACATCACTTAACATTCTTCAAGAATACTGCAGCAGCAAAAATGTTGTGATATCCGAACTGGAGGCGCTTCCATTGCTGAGCTATGTGATTTCCTGAGAGAATTTTATGCAGCAAAACCTTATTTTCTTGAATTTGTCTTAAAAAGAAAGATGACAAAATTGTTGAAACAAATATTTAATATCTCTTAACGATTGTAATATTGATATATCCAAAATAACAGTAACGGAAATTTTGCTCTACGTATTTGCAACAATCTTTGTTCACTTCAAATAAGTGCAGAAATATTCAGAAAATGTATTAAAAATAACACAAGGTAATCACGTACGAAGAGAGTTTCAAACTAAATAGAGGTTGAGATACATGTACAAACCAATAATGCAAATACAAAGGCAAAGCAAAAACAAATATCGGAAATGAACCCATCAAAAAACCGGAAATGAGGTCAGTTCAGTCTGAAGTGTTCATTTGATAAGTTTTTAAATAAAAGAATCAAATGTATCTCGTATGTTTTAATTAAATTAGTATTCTTTTTGAAAGGTAATTAAGCAGCACATTATACTCTTGATTGACGAAAACAGAAAAGTGCGCGTTGATAGAGAAAACATATGTAAATTTATCACAAAAATATTTAAAAACACATTAACTCTCTTTTACTGGGAGAACAAGGAGACACATTTACTTTAACGGGAATAGTTAGCTACACACGTTATAGATACAATACAACGGAACTCCTTAAAACATGCTACACACGTTATAGATACAATACAACGGAACTCCTTAAAACATGCTACACACGTTATAGATACAATACAACGGAACTCCTTAAAACATGCAACACACGTTATAGATACAATACAACGGAACTCCTTAAAACATGAGTAGCTACACACGTTATAGATACAATACAACGGAACTCCTTAAAACATGCTACACACGTTATAGATACAATACAACGGAACTCCTTAAAACATGCTACACACGTTATAGATACAATACAACGGAACTCCTTAAAACATGCTACACATGTTATAGATACAATACAACGGAACTCCTTAAAACATGCAACACACGTTATAGATACAATACAACGGAACTCCTTAAAACATGCAACACACGTTATAGATACAATACAACGGAACTCCTTAAAACATGCAACACACGTTATAGATACAATACAACGGAACTCCTTAAAACATGAGTAGCTACACACGTTATAGATACAATACAACGGAACTCCTTAAAACATGAGTAGCTACACACGTTATAGATACAATACAACGGAACTCCTTAAAACATGCTACACACGTTATAGATACAATACAACGGAACTCCTTAAAACATGCTACACACGTTATAGATACAATACAACGGAACTCCTTAAAACATGCAACACACGTTATAGATACAATACAACGGATCTCCTTAAAAGATGAGTAGCTACACACGTTATAGACACAATACAACGGAACTCCTTAAAACATGAGTAGCTACACACGTTATAGATACAATACAACGGAACAGGTAGCTACACACGTTATAGATACAATACAACGGAACAGGTAGCTACACACGTTATAGATACAATACAACGGAAGTCCTTAAAACATGCAACACACGTTATAGATACAATACAACGGAACTCCTTAAAACATGCAACACACGTTATAGATACAATACAACGGAACTCCTTAAAACATGCAACACACGTTATAGATACAATACAACGGAACTCCTTAAAACATGAGTAGCTACACACGTTATAGATACAATACAACGGAACTCCTTAAAACATGAGTAGCTACACACGTTATAGATACAATACAACGGAACTCCTTAAAACATGCTACACACGTTATAGATACAATACAACGGAACTCCTTAAAACATGCTACACACGTTATAGATACAATACAACGGAACTCCTTAAAACATGAGTAGCTACACACGTTATAGATACAATACAACGGATCTCCTTAAAAGATGAGTAGCTACACACGTTATAGACACAATACAACGGAACTCCTTAAAACATGAGTAGCTACACACGTTATAGATACAATACAACGGAACAGGTAGCTACACACGTTATAGATACAATACAACGGAACAGTTAGCTACACACGTTATAGATACAATACAACGGAACAGTTAGCTACACACGTTATAGATACAATACAACGGAACAGTTAGCTACACACGTTATAGATACAATACAACGGAACAGTTAGCTACACACGTTATAGATACAATACAACGGAACAGTTAGCTACACATGTTATAGATACAATACAACGGAACTCCTTAAAACGTGAGAACATCTTGATTGTTACATCATGCAACATTACGAATAGATGTCAGCATGTTAAATGGACAATAATTATCAAAATACAAATAATAAAAATATGATTGTTCTTAAGTAACAATGACAACAGCTCTAGTACACACACATTATGTAACAGTATATGCGTATATTAGTAATAATTTAGAACTATATACATGTGCTATTGCAATAAGTACTTGATATAGTGGTATTTATATCAATTGTTATTACATATATATGACATTATCATTGATAAAGAATACATTTAGTGTTTATTTTGAGAGTTTAGTTTGTTTATTGATCCGGTTTCTCAAGACACACATGTGAAGTATGATTGTTGGTATTTAAGGAATGAGAAAAGCTTATGACTTATATTTCCGGTAATAATTTATAATCATATTTTTGTAATACCCAGAATGGACCCCAGCGACCGTCGTGGATACAATCGTCATGGTAGTTGACTAGCGACAGATTCTCACATATCTAGGTGTACTCGATAGACTTTCTATGCGTAGTTGTACCTGATAAAATTTATTATAGTTTATCAGTGACTTGCGGCAGATTCCCACCTATGTCTAGGTGTACCCGATAAACTCTCTGATAGTTTGTCAGTGGCTTGCGGTAGATATACACCTATGTGTAGGTGTACCTGATAAACTTTATAGTTTGTGAGTAACTTGCGGCAGATTCCCACCTATCAAAGTGTACCTGTTAAACTTTCTGATAGTTTGTCAGTGACTTGTGGTAAGTATACCTGTTAAACGTGTTGATAGCTTGTCGGTGACTTGCGGCAGATTCCCACCTATCTAGGTGTACTCGATAAACTTTTTCATAGTTTGTCAGTGTCTTGCGGCAGATTTAAAATTGGAAACAACAATCAACACTGTTTTTATCTCATGAAAATGACATTATTTACATAAATAAAAATATGACCCCTTTTCTATGATTGGTTTCTTCCTTTGGTGTAAGTAACGCAAGTATATTAACCAGTGATCAAAGGTTTAAAGAAAACTACTGTATTATATTTGGAATATGACAAACAACATTAATATTTGATATGTTAACTAATACTAGCAGGTAACGATCATAATTAGTGTCATGATTCTTCTGATTTATTTGTCTTCAGGAACAAATTGATAGCGTCAGTTCTGATTTAATTCCAAAACAACCATCTTTTATGTTGTGATTAACACTAATGTGGACAAGCTATTCATTTTAAAATGCTTTTGATTCATTTTTATATTGGATTCATTATTTTTCTTACAGTGATGCACTTTTTGATATCATTATGGTATATATTACTACTGTGGAGTAAAAACGATAGCTGTGCTTTTACAATACCAAACAGGAGGGAAATGTTTCCTTTTCAAGGGAAATGTTCGAACCCCTATTTTGTACATGTATTATCCTAATTATTGTTCTTCGTTCCTTTTTTATATATACTTCTGTTGATACGTATAGTGGTGTCCAAACATGACCTAATAGTACGAGTAACATGGAGGGTTACTTATAAGAAGTATGAACTACTTACACTTCGAGAGCACCTGGGTTGACCCCCGTTTTTTCACGTGGATTCGTGTTGCTCATATTTATAGTTTTCTCTGTTGTGTATTTTGTTTTGTTTGTCTTCATCATATGTCTTACGTGCACAGTGTTGCCTCTGTATCTGGTCTCGTCTCTGTTGTGTTTTTGTTTTGTTTGTCTTCATCATATGTCTAGCGTACCCAGTGTTGCCTCTGTATCTGGTCTCGTCTCTGTTGTATTTTTTGTTTTGTTTGTCTTCATCATATGTCTAGCGTGCCCAGTGTTGCCTCTGTATCTGGTCTCGTCTCTGTTGTGTATTTTGCTGTGTTTGTCTTCATCGTATGTCTTACGTGCCCAGTGTTGCCTCTGTATATGGTCTCGTCTCTGTTGTGTTTTTTGTTTTGTTTGTCTTCATCATATGTCTTGCGTGCCCAGTGTTGCCTTTGTATCTGGTCTCTGTTGTGTATTTTGTTTTGTTTGTCTTCATCATATGTCGTGCCCAGTGTTGCCGCAGTATCTGGATCGTTCATTTTTGACACCTTCGGTTTTCTCTAACGTTTATTATATAAACAAAACCATCACGAAAGGTGGTGTGAATGAGACAAGAGAGGTCTAAACAAATGCCCACGTGACCTTAATTAAGAATCAGTCAGATCACATGTAATAAAATGAAAACAATACTAAAATACCAGAACAGTTCCAAAGTCCAATATAAAATGATAGAAAGAGGTAAAAATGGATATCCTTTAACGTGCAAATACATGGCCGCTCACTTTCCTGGCTTAGTACAGGTACTTCAATCAAAAATATCAACAATGATTGTCATTGTGAATCATAAATCTAGCCTTACTTAGATGGAAATGTCGATACATACCAACGCTAGGGAGAGTAACTATAATCATATAAATCGGACCATCGTTGGTGTACCTCATCCACTCACTGTAGATAATATACGTTAGAGAATACCGTAGGGGCAATAAAAAATGAACAATCTAAAGAAACTGACAACATTGGGCACACAGGACGAAAACAAACAAAACACAACACATGTGTTGGACACCACTATTCCCAAACAAACACAAATAACGTAACTAAGATATGAACCATCCTACAAACAACTAGAAGTAAAGACGAACCGATTATCATTTTTATGCGAAAATCGTAGACTACGATGAGGTATATTTCGTGTATACTCTAATCATGTATGAAAGATTGTGAATTATTGTGTCCTATTTATTGTCAAATATATTCCAACACATAACTTGCCATGGGCTCAAAATTGTTTTCATCAAGAAAACATGTTAATTTATCTGCTGGTAAGTTCATGTTTATGACAGACACCATATTCAGCATGATGTCTGATTCTGTTAATAGTTTGCTCAACCTTTTCAGGCATAATTTTCTATTTCGTTACTTGTTGTATATAGTACACGATTTTCTCTAAAGATGTTTTGTAGACGCTGTAGTAAGAAAACAAAAGAACTCCGTGTTCTGACCCTGACAAATGTAAATGCTGTAAGGGGTGTTTAATTTTCTTCATTCTCTCATTCAAAATCAGGCCTTCATCTCTGAGAGCATCATATTCGCAGGTAATCAAGAAAGTGTTTGGTAACTTCCCAAGCTCCTCATCTGATGCCATTAACGGTGCAAAATACGGGTTGAAAATAATGTTTGACACCTGATTAGCTAGTTCTGTATTATTCGTGTCTACATCATCATTCGGTACAATTTTGTATTTTCCTTGCAATAGGTTCGGGTCAACTCGATTTCTGTACTTTTTCTTCATTTCAGAAGATACGTGTTTATTATCAGAAAACGCCATAAAATTGGAATAATCGCCAAATGCATAGAAATTGCTAAACAAAATCATGGCATTTCTAGTAAGCGCACAATGCGTGTGTCTATCAATGTTGTTTTCTTTAAATGACGCAAGATTGAAGTCCAATGCTTGTAAACAAGGGTAGATAAGTACTTGATACGCAAGTTTGGGCACTCCTACTTCCGGTTGCAGTGCTAACTTCAGGGCAACTGCCATCGATAAATTCCCTCCGTAAATATCACCGTAAAAGAATATTTCATCAACGTGAAAAAAACATCTTATTATGTATAAAGTCATAAATCAGATTTACGTTCGGTGTTTCATTTTATTACCTAATAATAATTTTTAGACGTATTATTAGCTATTTTTGTTTTGTTTTAACGTTCAGAAGCTGTCTTTTTATCCGGGAAATAGATCGATCGATAATCTGGAATTTCTATCATGGCGTTTCCTGCTTGGTAATCTAAAACGTTTTAATGCCTAAAATTGTTGTTTACCAGACGACAAATATGGCAGCCCGCTTAGTTGATGTGGCAGAGGATTTGTAAGAAATCCTTGAGAATAGGGATTCAAAAAACGTTATAAAGACATCACTTAACATTCTTCAAGAATACTGCAGCAGCAAAAATGTTGTGATATCCGAACTGGAGGCGCTTCCATTGCTGAGCTATGTGATTTCCTGAGAGAATTTTATGCAGCAAAACCTTATTTTCTTGAATTTGTCTTAAAAAGAAAGATGACAAAATTGTTGAAACAAATATTTAATATCTCTTAACGATTGTAATATTGATATATCCAAAATAACAGTAACGGAAATTTTGCTCTACGTATTTGCAACAATCTTTGTTCACTTCAAATAAGTGCAGAAATATTCAGAAAATGTATTAAAAATAACACAAGGTAATCACGTACGAAGAGAGTTTCAAACTAAATAGAGGTTGAGATACATGTACAAACCAATAATGCAAATACAAAGGCAAAGCAAAAACAAATATCGGAAATGAACCCATCAAAAAACCGGAAATGAGGTCAGTTCAGTCTGAAGTGTTCATTTGATAAGTTTTTAAATAAAAGAATCAAATGTATCTCGTATGTTTTAATTAAATTAGTATTCTTTTTGAAAGGTAATTAAGCAGCACATTATACTCTTGATTGACGAAAACAGAAAAGTGCGCGTTGATAGAGAAAACATATGTAAATTTATCACAAAAATATTTAAAAACACATTAACTCTCTTTTACTGGGAGAACAAGGAGACACATTTACTTTAACGGGAATAGTTAGCTACACACGTTATAGATACAATACAACGGAACTCCTTAAAACATGCTACACACGTTATAGATACAATACAACGGAACTCCTTAAAACATGCTACACACGTTATAGATACAATACAACGGAACTCCTTAAAACATGCAACACACGTTATAGATACAATACAACGGAACTCCTTAAAACATGAGTAGCTACACACGTTATAGATACAATACAACGGAACTCCTTAAAACATGCTACACACGTTATAGATACAATACAACGGAACTCCTTAAAACATGCTACACACGTTATAGATACAATACAACGGAACTCCTTAAAACATGCTACACATGTTATAGATACAATACAACGGAACTCCTTAAAACATGCAACACACGTTATAGATACAATACAACGGAACTCCTTAAAACATGCAACACACGTTATAGATACAATACAACGGAACTCCTTAAAACATGCAACACACGTTATAGATACAATACAACGGAACTCCTTAAAACATGAGTAGCTACACACGTTATAGATACAATACAACGGAACTCCTTAAAACATGAGTAGCTACACACGTTATAGATACAATACAACGGAACTCCTTAAAACATGCTACACACGTTATAGATACAATACAACGGAACTCCTTAAAACATGCTACACACGTTATAGATACAATACAACGGAACTCCTTAAAACATGCAACACACGTTATAGATACAATACAACGGATCTCCTTAAAAGATGAGTAGCTACACACGTTATAGACACAATACAACGGAACTCCTTAAAACATGAGTAGCTACACACGTTATAGATACAATACAACGGAACAGGTAGCTACACACGTTATAGATACAATACAACGGAACAGGTAGCTACACACGTTATAGATACAATACAACGGAAGTCCTTAAAACATGCAACACACGTTATAGATACAATACAACGGAACTCCTTAAAACATGCAACACACGTTATAGATACAATACAACGGAACTCCTTAAAACATGCAACACACGTTATAGATACAATACAACGGAACTCCTTAAAACATGAGTAGCTACACACGTTATAGATACAATACAACGGAACTCCTTAAAACATGAGTAGCTACACACGTTATAGATACAATACAACGGAACTCCTTAAAACATGCTACACACGTTATAGATACAATACAACGGAACTCCTTAAAACATGCTACACACGTTATAGATACAATACAACGGAACTCCTTAAAACATGAGTAGCTACACACGTTATAGATACAATACAACGGATCTCCTTAAAAGATGAGTAGCTACACACGTTATAGACACAATACAACGGAACTCCTTAAAACATGAGTAGCTACACACGTTATAGATACAATACAACGGAACAGGTAGCTACACACGTTATAGATACAATACAACGGAACAGTTAGCTACACACGTTATAGATACAATACAACGGAACAGTTAGCTACACACGTTATAGATACAATACAACGGAACAGTTAGCTACACATGTTATAGATACAATACAACGGAACTCCTTAAAACGTGAGAACATCTTGATTGTTACATCATGCAACATCACGAATAGATGTCAGCATGTTAAATGGACAATAATTATCAAAATACAAATAATAAAAATATGATTGTTCTTAAGTAACAATGACAACAGCTCTAGTACACACACATTATGTAACAGTATATGCGTATATTAGTAATAATTTAGAACTATATACATGTGCTATTGCAATAAGTACTTGATATAGTGGTATTTATATCAATTGTTATTACATATATATGACATTATCATTGATAAAGAATACATTTAGTGTTTATTTTGAGAGTTTAGTTTGTTTATTGATCCGGTTTCTCAAGACACACATGTGAAGTATGATTGTTGGTATTTAAGGAATGAGAAAAGCTTATGACTTATATTTCCGGTAATAATTTATAATCATATTTTTGTAATACTCAGAATGGACCCCAGCGACCGTCGTGGACACAATCGTCATGGTAGTTGACTAGCGACAGATTCTCTCATATCTTGGTGTACTCGATAAACTTTCTATGCGTAGTTGTACCTGATAAAATTTACTATAGTTTATCAGTGACTTGCGGCAGATTCCCACCTATGTCTAGGTGTACCCGATAAACTCTCTGATAGTTTGTCAGTGGCTTGCGGTAGATATACACCTATATGTAGGTGTACCTGATAAACTTTATAGTTTGTCAGTAACTTGCGGCAGCTGATTCCCACCTATCTAGGTGTACTCGATAAACGTTTTCATAGTTTGTCAGCGACTTGCGGCAGATTTAAAATTGGAAACAACAATCAACACTGTTTTTATCTCATGAAAATGACATTATTTACATAAATAAAAATATGACCCCTTTTCTATGATTGGTTTCTTCCTTTGGTGTAAGTAACGTAAATATATTAACCAGTGATCAAAGGTTTAAAGAAAACAACATTAATATTTGATATGTTAACTAATACTAGTAGGAAACGATCATAATTAGTGTCATGATTCTTCTGATTTATTTGTCTTCAGGAACAAATTGATAGCGTCAGTTCTCATTTAATTCCAAAACAACCATCTTTTTTGTTAAGATTAACACTAATGTGGACAAGCTATTCATTTTAAAATGCTTTAATTGATTCATTTTTTTATGGGATTCATTATTTTTCTTATAGTGATGCACTTTTTGATATCATTATGGTATATATTACTACTGTAGAGTAAAAACGATAGCTGTGCTATCACAATACCAAACAGGAGAGAAATGTTTCCTTTTCAAGGAAAATGTTCGAACCCCTATTTTGTACATGTATTATCCTAATTATTGTTCTTCGTTCCTTTTTTTTATATACTTCTGTTGATACATATAGTGGTGTCCAAACACGACCTAATTGTATGAATAACATGGAGGGTGTCTCTTAAGAAGTACGAACTACCTACACTTCGAGAGCACCTGGGTTGACCCCCGTTTTTTCACGTGGATTCGTGTTGCTCATATTTATAGTTTTCTCTGTTGTGTATTTTGTTTTGTTTGTCTTCATCATATGTCTTGCTATCCAGTGTTGCCTTTGTATCTGGTCTCTGTTGTGTATTTTGTTTTGTCTGTCTTTATCATATGTCTTACGTGCCCAGTGTTGCCGTAGTATCTGGGTTGTTCATTTTTGACACCTTCGGTTTTCTCTAACGTTTATTATAGAAAAAAAAGAGACAAGGGAGGTCTAAACAAATGCCCACGTGACCTTAATTAAGAATCAGTCAGATCACATGTAATAAAATGAAAAAGAAAACAATACCACAATGCTGGAACAGTTCCAAAGTCCAATAGAAAATGGTAGAAAGAGGTAATATGTATACCCTTTAACGTGCAAATACATGGCCGCTCACTTTCCTGGCTTAGTACAGGTACTTCAATCAAAAATATCAACAATGATTGTCATTGTGAATCATAAATCTAGCCTTACTTAGATGGAACTGTCGATACATATCAACGCTAGTAGAGTAACTATAATCATATAAATCGGACCATCGTTGGTGTACCTCATCCACTCACTGTAGATAATATACGTTAGAGAATACCGTAGGGGCAATAAAAAATGAACAATCTAAAGAAACTGGCAACATTGGGCACACAGGACGAAGACAAACAAAACACAACACAACATGTGTTGGACACCACTATTCCCAAACAAGCACAAATAACGTAACTAAGATATGAACCATCCTACAAACAACTTGAAGTAAAGACGAACCGATCATCATTTTTATGTGAAAATCGTAGACTACGATGAGGTATATTTCGTGCATACTCTAATCATGTATGAAAGATTGTGAATTATTGTGTCCTATTTATTGTCAAATATATTCCAACACATAACTTGCCATGGGCTCAAAATTGTTTTCATCAAGAAAACATGTTAATTTATCAGCTGGTAAGTTCATGTTTATGACAGACACCATATTCAGCATGATGTCTGATTCTGTTAATAATTTGCTCAACCTTTTCAGGTATAATTTTCTATTTCGTTACTTGTTGTATATAGTACACGATTTTCTCCAAAGATGTTTTGTAGACGCTGTAGTAAGGAAACAAAAGAACTCCCGTGTTCTGACCCTGACAAATGTAAATGCTGTAAGGGGTGTTTAATTCTCTTCATTCTCTCATTCAAAATCAGGCCTTCATCTCTGAGAGCATCATATTCGCAGGTAATCAAGAAAGTGTTTGGTAACTTCCCAAGCTCCTCATCTGATGCCATTAACGGTGCAAAATACGGGTTGAAAATAATGTTTGACACCTGATTAGCTAGTTCTGTATTATTCGTGTCTACATCATCATTCGGTACAATCTTGTATTTTCCTTGCAATAGGTTCGGGTCAACTCGGTTTCTATACTTTTTCTTCATTTCAGAAGATACGTGTTTATTTTCAGAAAACGCCATAAAATTGGAATAATCGCCAAATGCATAGAAATTGCTGAACAAAATCATGGCATTTCTAGTTAGAGCACAATGCGTGTGTCTATCAATGTTGTTTTCCTTAAATGACGCAAGATTGAAGTCCAATGCTTGTAAACAAGGGTATATAAGTATTTGATACGCAAGTTTCGGCACACCTTCTTCCGGTTCCAGTGCTAACTTTAGGGCTACTGCCATCGATAAATTCCCTCCAGCACTATCACCTTAAAAGAATATTTTATCAACGTGAAAGTAATAAATCAGATTGACGTTCTGTATTTCATTTTATTGCCTAATAATATTTTTTATGCGTATTATTAGTTATTTTTGTTTTTGTTTCTAACGTTCAGAAGCTGTCTATTTATCCGGGAAAAAGATGGATCAATAATCTGGAATTTCTATCATGACGTTTCCTGCTTGGTAATCTAAAACGTTTTAATGCCTAAAATTGTTGTTTACCAGACGACAAATATGGCAACCCGCTTCGTTAATGTGGCGGGGGATTTGTAAGAAATCCTTGAGAACAGGGATTCAAAAAACGTTATAAAGACATCACTTAACATTCTTCAATAATACTGCAGCAGCAAAAATGTTGTGATATCCGAACTGGAGGCGCTTCCATGTGATTTTCTGAGAGAATTTTATGCAGCAAAACCTTATTTTCTTGAATTTGTCTTAAAAATATAATTAGGTAATAAAACAGTTATTTACTGTGAGTGCAGGCAATAGATCAAAACAATTTTTCCTTCGGTATCGGGAAATACGGTCGTTGGCCTCGGGCAATATAACACTGTTCTTTTCCAGTACCCCAGGAAAAATAGTTTGATAGTTTGCCTGTGCTCCCATTAGAAAACTGTATAGTATTACAGGTCTAAACAATCTGAAAATCTAGTCGGAGGAATAAGAAATAGAAAATAAAAATATATTTACAAATTCATGAGATTTAATATTGGTTCTACTGCTAAAATAGTTCTAGAACGGAGAAATTATACTGTAGTTTTAATAATACATACATTAGTTGACTAAAAATAGACATGTATACATATATTACGGGGAAAATCTTATGGTTTTGGACAATACTGTTTGCTAGGATATACGGCAATTACATTGTTTGCTCTTATTCTTTTGGACATTGTGTTATCTTTCATTCTTCGATTTACGGTTTCTGATTGCCTCTTTGATATTTTCAAAAAATTTGTATACATATACATTATGGGGAAAATAAAAACATTCCACACTGTTGCAATAAAAACTCTCGTTAGAAATCAGTCACAACCCCCCCCCCCCCCCCCCCCGCGCTATTTTGTACTCTCTCTTTCCCTTGAAATGTGTTTTGAAATATTTTTTTACATTTATTTCTGACTTGTTTAATTTCAATTTTGTTTAAACCTGCTAGAAAAAAATACAATAGTATGAATGCACTTGTACCAGTGGGGTTATATTTTACTTTCCAAATAGATGCTAAACACTCGTTCATTGATTTATGAAGTTCCTCATAATTCAGACACAAATGAACCCAAAACTATTGTATAACATTTTAATATGTCGAATCAATGTCATTGTACTCACCTGCAATCCCTATTTTATTAGGGTCAACGTTATATTTGTTGGCATTATTTAGAAAATACTTTGTTGCATTGAAGCAATCATCAAATCCAGCAGGGAATATGTTCTCAGGAGCGAGTCTGTACCTGAAATATGTTATCTGTTATAGGTGTCAAACCACTAATTCACCAATCAGAGCTTGGAACATATACGAAAGTAGTCCCTTTTCAAGAAAAAAGTTCCTTTCACTTTGTAGTATTGTGAAAACTACTGAATAGAATGGACTAATTAAAATTGATAATTGAAGTTAAATAAATAGGGATTATTTTGAGCCCAAATTTGATGGATTTAGTTGTATTTTAATACCTCTATGGAGGATTTGATGCATGACCTATAAATAGTGAATTTCTTGGGGATGACCGAGCTATTTTTAGAGTAGGTGCTTTCCGTAGCATGGCATTTCACTGCAAGATTTTAAACATGCCCTGATATTTTGACAGAACGTAGAGGAATCATGTACGTTTCAGAAAATATATGGTCTTCGAAAGGTTAAACTTACGATAAAATGACCAGGTAGGCTCGAAAAAACACAAATTTAGTAGAAAACCTTAAAGAAATTAATTGGTGGTTTGACACCTTATAAATAAAAATATATTAAAACACAAAACTAAAAAAAATTTGGCTCGAAAAATGTATATAACAGAACAATTGTTGTTTAACCTGTGAGCAGTATTACAGCTACATTTATGACGAGAACAAACACAGTTACAATTAATCTTGTAGGTATTAACTGTGGTACTAGACTATCCATATCTACTCATTGCCACATGACAAAGGTACAGGAACATTTTACCTTGCAACGGGTCACAAGCGACCAGTGCACTGAATGTGTTAGTTTTCATATATAGATATTTATATATACATTTGCTTATACATTAGTATTATACTCACTCAATAGAAACTACTACAGCGTTGGTCTGTTTACTCAACTGCTTTGTAAAATATGAATACAATTCTGAAAATAATATATTTCATAGATACACTTTTGTTCATTAACTAAACGGATATGGAACGAAAATTCTGAAATGTTAATTACCACACAGGAATGTATAGGCGAAGCCGTATATCGAAGATAATTCATGCTTCCGAGACGTCAATCAGACTAAAATAGCCGACCAATCAGCGCGCCGCATTTATAATGAGATCAGGTGATGTACACAGTCCGCCATCTTTGTTCCACAAACAAACCGAGTTATGTATTTGTGGGAACGTAGTTTTATATATAAATTCTGCTAGTTATATCGCCGAAATGGTGCTAATGGAATCGAATAACATGGTACATGTACATGTATTTGAAAAGAAATTAATCAAAAACGATTTTGCCTAGAAAAATGATTTATTTCCATGTGAAATTATTTATTTTCACCAATTGGTCTGAGGTCCAAAAAATGTAGTCATTTGTACATATTTAGTTCATCAGATGTATCATTGAGTCCCTTCATGTTTGAGAGGCATTATAGAGCCCCCTAAACTACATGAAGGCCAAATTATTTATTTTCTCGATAAGTAATATTAAATTAATTATTTTCACTGGCAGCAAGAATAAATGATTTATTTACAAAATCGCCCATTGCCATTGCCCCCCTTTTCCCTCACCCAAATCAAATGGTCGTCCCCTTATCATTATGATATACACATACGCCTGCACGACCCGCTGTGTAGAATGGACAATGGTATTTATTGTTTATCGTTTGAATTAGCCTTGAAGCTGTATGAAAGAAAAACAACAAAAATATAAAAGATTTATATACCCAGCTTTACAGGTACAGTATGATTCTGAAAGTTTGTCATCGCCGATTTCGACATGAAGGTTGTGTGGGTCTTGACTTTTTCTCATTGACCGCAAACATCTTGCATCCACACGCATGGTTCCATGTGCTTCCGAAATTTTAATATTGTGGATATAACCTTGGGTGAAATAACTTAGACCCTTTTTTTTGGATAAAGATTCAAAGTCGGGTAAGAATGAAACTGCGATATTATCGGGAATTTTTCTAAAGAATCAGACGAGGGCTTGGGATGCTGAGCAGCTATTTTGAAAATGTAACCGATAAGCTTGTGGCGCATAGCAACACTTGTTAAGAAGGCGGGACTTAAATTCTTATCTCGGAACTATGAATACAATGGCCAAAAAGTAATAGGACAAACAATAATTTACAAAACACACAGAAACTTAAGATTGAGCAGCACGAACCCCACTTAAACCGGAGTGAATTCAGGTGTTCCGTAAGGATAAGCAGTTTCTGCTCCACATTTGGCACCTGTCATATTGCTCTCGTCTCAAACACGGTAATAGTCGTGAATGAGGAAAGGATCGGATTGCGATTACGACAAACATAACTTATTCACGGCCATTTATGACAAAGATATTTCGTTAACCAAGTTGTGACGGCAACCGTAAAACTTGGAAGTGATAACTTCAATTTCATCACTAGTAACTCTTGGTTCTTTTCTGTCCGCAACATCGTCTATCAAATAAACACAAACTAGACGTTTTCTAGATTAGTTTATTAAAAACAGTAACATATTACGACACAAAACTCGTGGCATCAATACATCAATGTAAATTTTGACTTGCCAACTCAAAAGAAATATTTGCATTGAAGACACATCACATGCACTTTTTTTTTAGATCAATGCATGGTTTTTGTTTCGCTATAGAACTTACTTGTACTGAAGTTATACCAGCCACCACCATGGATGTACACAATACCAGGAAGTGTATTAGTTGTTACTGATGAAGGTTTGAATATTCTGACTAACACGCCATCGAAATTGTCCCGTGTTTCCTAAAATGCAGATATCTTACATGTCAGATTTTAATAATTTTATAATAATGTAATATAGTAATAATAAAAAGCTTGATATCCAATTTAGTGCGCACGACACATGTCTGGAATAATCATCATCGGGTATGTTCAAAATCAACAAGATTGGTAAGCCAAATGAATAAAAAAAAAGTCTTTGGAAGCAAGTGAACCAAGGGGTTTAAACAGAATAGCTAAAATCGACCAAGGTCACATATACTTGAGGGGTGAGAATCTTAGTTAAATAAAACTACGGTCGTCATCACAATCTGGTTGACCGCTACGAAATGTCCATATCTCAAATGACAATGGATCTTCTACTTTTTACATAGATGTTTTCTTTTCTCTATGACTGTCAAGACTTTTACTTTTACTGTATATATGAGTAACACGGTGGGTGTCTTATAAGAAGCAGGAACTGCTTATCTTTCGCGAGTGTCTGAGTTCAACCCCCTTTCTTTGTAGCTCATCTTTTTAGGTTTTTTTTGTGTGTTGTCCTATTACGTGTCTTTACGTTCTGAGTTCCGTTTTGTGATGTCCGTTACGATTTCCGCATAAAACGATGTTTGGTTCGTCTTTACCTCCAGTTGTTTGTAGGAGGGTTCATGTCTTATTTACGTTATTTGTGTTTGTTTGCGTATATTGGCGTCCAACACATATTGTGTTGTGTTTTTATTTTTCTTCGTCTTGTGTACCCTATGTTGCCAGTTTCTCTGAATTGTCTATTTGTGATTGCCCCTTCGGTATTCTCTAACGTTTACTAGTATTTAATAATAACATTATAAAGGAACTGGAAATTTCAATAATAAACATGTCGGTGCCGAAACGCTTACAGATGGGTGGATGATACCCTCGGGAACTAAAAATCAACTAAGCTAAATTATATAACCACGTTGGTATGAGGATATAAAACACTAATTCACTAAAGTAGTTCTTTTAAAACAAAACATTCCTTTCGCTTTAGCGTATTTTGAAGAAAAAAAATGAAATGTAATGGGATAAATAAAATAGACACTTGAAGGTATATAAACTATGTTGACCCGAACTAGACTGGATCTAGTTTTATTGTAATACCTTTATGGAGAGCTTGATGCAGGACATATATATACTGAATGTTTGGAGATGACTGTTCTATTTTAATAGAGTATGGCATTTCACTGGAAGATTTTCAACATCTCATGATATTCTGACAGAAGGTAAACAATCATGTATATATGGTGTTGGGAGTTTAAACTTCAGGCAAAATGATCAGGTAGGCTAAAGAGACCCACAAATTCAAATGACATTTTTAAAGAAATTAATTAGTGTCTTAACACCTCAAGAAGGTGACTGATATATATTCCAAAAATGTATGTTAAACGGATTCGTATACCAATATTGAAGGATTTGAAAAGGATCAGAAAAACAAATGTATTTCGAATTCATATTAAAATTTAAATATATATATTTTTCTAATTATGTTTATTATTCACCTCGATTGCATGAACTCTAGGTTGGAAGAAGACCATAAATGACATCAGTCGCTCAAACTGAGCCCTCATGACAATGTGTGGCGTCTTCTTTACCAAAAAAGCATAAATAAACACCTGCAAAGAGATGAAATATAATAGTGCAATATAATCAAAATTAATAGTTAGAATACTCTTTTTATTGATATGTCCTAATGGGGACAATGTTTGATTTCATATAACTGCACTAATGACCTGATTATATTTTATTTCAGTTAAATATTAAGACACACCTATAATAAACGGTACATTACATACGTTTTGGATTTCGGAATTGAACTTCGAGAAACTGAAACAATAGACTGTTATTTCCAGTTCAGAAACGTATACCGGTTGTATCTACTACTCTAAGGAAAGATTTCTGATAATGCGTGCTTTGAACTGCCTCCCCGGGGGTTTTTCTGTGGCAATTACTGCATTCATATTCTTATCATTATATGCCCCCTTATATTTAACTTATTACCGGTATGAATATAGCTGAAATACAACCCACGTGACGTTAAACAGCAATAAAATAAATTAATCAGTATACGTGTATATGTATGTGTATTAATACCAAATTTAGTTACAATTGTGGATAGAGCTGCATTTTGTTTCTGGTTGTGGGATGAAAATATGAGCAATTGAAATTTGACAAGACACTACATGTTATATAATCTGGAAACCTCTTGATATTGTGTCCGAAGATATACGAACAAATCGACATTAAAGCATTGTTGCAAAACCACAGTGCTAATCCTCCTGGTGATGCTCAATAAAGACAATTAAATATATTCTAATTGATATAAAATTGTATTGTAAATGTATCACCTACCAAATCTCCCTGCAGCTTCATCAGTATTGCCGTAAATCGTAACTTCCATGGTTCAGTTGCCTCCCTTGGTATTGGTATATACAGATAATACAACAACAGTATAGCGATTACTGTTAAAATCCAAGCAATCATTTTGTCTTAATTTGGGGTCAAGAAAGACATGAACAAATCTGAAAATAAGAAAGAATAGTTGTTACTAGTGGAGCAGGAACTGCTGACACTTCCGGAGCACCCGAGTTCAATCCCCGGTTTTATGGTGTTTCGTGTTCCTCAACCTTTAGTTTGTTTTTCTGTGTTTTGTAGTTCATTGTTTGTCCTTTATCATTTTTCCATCATATTTTCTGTAATTAAAATACCTGATATTTAAGGACTGTCGTTGAATTGTTATTGGAAAATCATGGAATAATTTCCCCTGGATATATGTTCATATGTCATCCTACAACTGATTGTTCGTCAGTCAGGAACAAAAATAGGTAAATACAAGATTTATGGTCATATCAAAAAAGGTAAAATAAGCGTTTCCGTTATTAATTGTGGTATATAGTATTATAAGTCTTACTTTATTTTGTTTGAAGTAGTGGTATAATGAAACAATGGTAAGACTTTGAGTTGTACATGGAAGTTACAAAGTGACTATACTAAAAAAAATATATTGCCTCCATATACCATAATTGTTAATAATTTTCGATTTTATTTTAGCCGCAGAATTCATATGTATAATAATCATTGATTGTTCATGATTTCGAAGTCACGCCTACCCTTGAAAATTTTAATAATGTATTAACAAAACAATTGTTGACGATGTCTTCAGGTGACGAATATTTGAAAGTCCAACACCCTTGGTTTTCAGGGTCTGTCAACAGTATATAGTCTTCGCTGTCTACACTATATGCGCTACCATTTCAACAACATCAATACACAGTATTTATTATCCTGTTATCTATATAATAAGTTAACTACTTACATTTCTGTTACATACCATACGATTTGATAATACTATTAAAATGTCGGGTTGTAAACTGTGTTAACTTGACTTATTATCAGATCTAAAAATAACTCCACATATACGTAACAATACGATGTACAATAAATGCACATTTAAATCTGTGTAACCATGATAATTTCTACTATAAACCAGGGGATATATTACTCACCTTGTCAAGTTAAAACGACATTCTATTAAATAGAAGAATTAAACAGGAATAACATGTTTGTAATTTGTTTTAATACATGATACACATGTTATTGGTTTTACCGCAAGAGAGGACTGGATTTAAAATCTGCATGGGCATCCGTCACCTATCTGTTCGGCCTATTTTGCATTAGTATATTGTTATCTTGGCAGCCCACCGTACATTGCCCAAATTTCTAAATGGCAAGTTCGCCTTTGAACGTGACTACGACTAAAGGGAACAACCATTTAATGTTTAGGGGTTGAGTAGCTATATTCTTCAATAACAGGAGATTTTAGCTTGATCAAAATCCATTTTTTTTTCAGTTAATATTGAAACCATATTTTGATTATATGTGTTCTTAAGATTTCATACAATCATACAAATATTTACGATACACTTCAGGAGCACCCGGGTATACAAACATGTATAGCAAAGAAAGTATGCAATACATTTGGTGAAACAGATTCACGGTGACATCGAAAACAAAACAAAATAGTTTCATTGCTTAAAAGTATTTAGTGGTGTCTTTGATATGAGATGGCGCGAGATCCGAGTCTACAAACTCCAATATTTTCTCTGTGGAGTAACCATTCGCCGACTGTATTGGTTTCTCTGGATTGTTGTCTTCGTTGATTTTAGGTAAGAGTTAAAAACCACCAGCTTTGTGTATGTTTTGTTTGAGACATTGAAGAGCATCTTTGTTAATGAATTCATTTCCATGGAATGATGTAAGTTAATTAATTATTTTATTGGCGTATTCACTAGTTGGACCATGATCCATTTTTTAAAAACACATCGGTGGTGTAATGGTTAGCGTGCTCGCGTGCTGTAGATCGTGTGTCCAAGCCTCGATCGGATCAAACCAAAGACTATGAAATTGTTAATCGTTGCTTTTCAGCTAAGAACGTAGCATTTAGGAGTAAGGGCTCGGAATCAGAACAAGGTGCCGAGTGTAGCGAACATCTCATTGAATGTAACTTGTTCTCGCCATGATATATCGTTACATTGCTCATTTCTAGTATAGGCCAATTGCCTATCTGCTCCCTTTGCGTAGTCGGTATTGTCCATAACTACGACTACACCTCCCGAATCATCAGGTTTATAATGATGTCATTGCGTTCTCAGCTCATTGTTGTAATAGAAGTATTATAAAATTTTACAAATATCCAACAATTTGTATCCCGATATAAATAAAACAGATAACAGGAAGGCCGTGATTTGCGTCATTTTAAAGCAGTTACTATTTGTTTCTACTTCAGTTATGCGTTTGGTATTATTGTGCAAACCTGAGCTCACCCTCGGTCGGTTTTAGTGGCGTTCGTGTTGTTCGATCTTTAGTTTTCTGTGTAGGGTTTGGTTATTATTGTTTGTCCTTTTGTCTTTTTTCTTTTGGCCATTGTATTTTCTGTCCTTCGATATACGGCTTCCGATGACCTCTTTGGTATCGTCAAACTTTTCCTAGAAGTTAATAGTTTTCATATTTGTGCAGTATCGTTATGTTTATTGGCGATCCAACACCCGAAAAGATTGGCTTCCAACTAATTTCTAAATTTTACATATATATGCATCATTAATATGTTTTGCGAAATACGCGTTTCCTATTGACTCTCTTGGATCTCGTAACCTGCGATTATTTTTGACAGTACGACCTGTGATTTATCATGTAATAAATATGACCTAGCAATATTGACTCTGACTCTTTGAAAATGGCTGCTTTCATTGCTTGAATTTCAAAAAGCATGATTTATCATGTTCAGACTGTGATAATTATGAAACAGACTATAGGTAATTTTGGACTAGTGAACATACTTTATTGATGTCATACCCTATGCACTCCTCAGTTTTGTTTTGAAACAATGGCAGCCGACAGGCTTGCGTCACTGTCCGATGAAGAATTGCAAGCATTGTTTGAAGATCGCGACAGCTCCAACACAAAGAATGTAATTGGAGCGGCGAAAATAATACTTCTTGAATATTATGGTGTCAAACATATTGACGTTGATGAACTGTTGACGAAATTGAAGAAAGAAATCTGTTGTTTTCTGATCACATTCTACGCAGAAGGTTGAAAATTGCATTGACCTCACAAAGAGTAATTAATTGTATAATAACAACAGTAATCATCCCAATATTCAATACAACGTTTTTATTTAAAATGTAAACACTATCTTGTGAATTCAAATCCCGCTCGGGCGAGGTATACTCGATATAACATTATGTGACAAAGTTTGTCAGTGACTTGCGACAGGTCGGTGGTTTTCTCCGGATGTATTTTATTTTATGTATTATGAACTTTATGTAAACATAAATGTCAATTCGGTAATTAAGAGATGGATGTTTTCAAGTCCTTATTATATAAACATTATGGTTCAACTGTCGTTGCAATATGATAGTGTAAAAATCAATAATTAATCACACAAACACAGCAACACAGTTACAATTGATTAATTGTTGTTTAACGCCGTGTGACCAGTATTATATTTCTACTATTTATTTGTTGATTAACATATTCAATGGAAAAACAAAAATCAAAAACACTAAACTCAGTAACATTAACTCGATAGTTACCACTAATGGCAGGAACTGTTTCAACCTTTCCGGAACACCCGAGTTCAATCCCCCTCCCCCGGTTTTTTTTAGTGGAGTTCGTGTTACTCAATCTAATTTTATGTGTAGTATTTTGTAGATCATTGTTTATCCTTTTGTACTTTTTCGCTTGGCTATAAAGTTTTTCTTTGATTCCTCATTCCTGACTTATCACCAGGTTTGTAACAAGAGCAACACAACGGGTGCCACATGTGGAACAGAAACTGCCCACCCATCCGGAGCACCTGAGTTCACCCCTGGTTGTGTGTGGGGTTCGCGTTGATCGGTCTTTAGTTTTCTGCGTAATGTTTTGTAGATCGGTGTTTGTCCTTTTTCTTTGGGCCATTGTATTGTCTGTTTACGGCTTCTGATTACCTCAATGGTATCTTCAAACATTTCTTATACACATATCACTTTGATCAACTCGTAGAACATCATCTGCTTCCATTCACAATGAAATGTTAATATTTCTAAAAACACAACTTCATAAGCTGGAGATACAGAAGATCGAACTGAAGATGATTCAGAATTCTAATGTAAAAGACTTTCCCTCTTCTCTGCATGCTCTAAGCTATTCCGTCTACATTGTTGTTTGAATGATTTTCTCTCTTCCGAAACAAACCATCCAGCTATTAAAGGAAAAGCAACTGAAACAACAGTTAAACCAAATGCCCATGATAACTTGTGTTTCAATTGGATTTTTTCAAATGTCACCCAGAGTAAACATCCTATAGCAGTTGTCTCTACTGAAATATAAACCAAAACTTTATATGGATATTATTGATTGGTCTTTGTTTAACATCATATTATGATTATTTCAATAATATATTTACGAAGAAAACACGTTTACAAACAAAACATGTTTAACGAAATGTACCTTTCATAAAGCATTGAAGTGGGCTAGAGGAGAGGGAGAACAACAAATTTCTCTGTCGATAAACTATCCTGTTGAAGATGAGTGCAGTCAATGCGTGCGTCCTTTGTTCTCCTCACCGAGGAAGGAGCCTTTTCAAATCCTCTGGTGGAAATGAAGAAGATAAATGGTTGCGAGAGACCTAGTGCGGGCAGCTTGGTGATTTGTAGCAACATATCTTACAGTAATATGATTAAATCTGCAAGTGCACGAAGATTTTTCAAATGGTGATAATAAAATATGCCGAAGGGTAGAATGTGACGGGTAAAAAGAATATAATGGCTTGGATTGGAACATTTTTGCCTTGCAACGGGTCAGCAACGACCAAACATTAAGTGCCACTCTTGCGTACAAGTAGCGTCTCGACCGAAAGACGAGTTGTGTATTCGTCCCATAGAACTAGCGGAGATCACTTTCAAAGGAATCTTACCCGACAGAGAATACAATAGATCATAATATCAAGTGACCATTATTTCAACCATAACCATGACGGCAACATGTTTACAAACAATAAACCGTGTATGCAAACAATTTCCTTGTATGGGAATACGGACAAATATGTTGATCACAGTAAAGTACTATGACAAGTAGTAGATAATGCATGACAATTTTGCCTTGTAATGGGTCATCAACGACCACTGCTCACGAGGAGCCCGTATTAATTGTCTTTTACACCGTGGCATTCTCAAATCAATAAACAGGTATCATCTTGATGGTTTTATTTGTAATAACGTCTGGGGTGTTTTTTGGGGGGTACACCCTCATCGGAGAAACTAAGTCCATCTTATAACTGGTGTTCTATCGAGGATTAGTTGTGGAATTATAAATTCGAAACTGTTCCTATCTATATTTCACATAAATTATGACTATGACTAATAGAAGTATTTATTGATAACAAGTTCAGTAGACGGTACCTATCTTGTGTAATCAAGTCCTTCCACGGTTATCAAAAGAAACATTCGAAACTTTGCACGCTTATAAAAGATATGTTCCTGATATTAGTGATCCTTGCACTAGCAGACCTTATTGTGCACGTCCCATTTATGTGGTATGCATTTTTTAGTTATCATGTGCAAAGAACATACGAGAATTACATATCAGTAACAATATGAAGACATACCTATGAGAATAATAAATACCATACAAGCTACCAGGATAGCGCTTCCGTAGACAGGATGACGTCTGTACAACCAAAATGTCAACAGTGACAATAGATAGAATATAACTGAGAGAGTTTCAATTAATCTAGCTGCCATCATCTGTTTTGGTGCTACAAACAAACAAAAGTTTTAGAAGTTGTTCTTGTACTAATAATAATAAAATATCTTACTTTTGATGATGTTTTGTATTATTTATAATATTTTATTGTCACACCACATCATGCAAATACATTTATAATAATTTCCATATTTGTTATGAGGATGTCTTTGTTCTTGTGTTTTGTTAGTCTCAACTTCCATAGCCTATCCCTCCTTGCATAAATGTAAAGCACATTTTAATCTGTGTGTTTGTTTGATGGTGTTTAACACCACTTTCAACAATATTTCAGTTATATCGTGGCGGTCAGTTTTATTGATGGAGGAAACCGGAGGGCCCGGAGAAAAACCACCGACCTGTCGCAAGTCACTGACAAACTTTATCACATAATGTTGTACACCTCGCCTTGATCGAGATTCAAACTCACAACATCAGTGGTGATAGGCACTGATTGCATAGGTAATTGTAAACCAAACAACCATACGATCACGACCACAACGGCCCCCCTTTTTTATACTTTGAGTGAGATCAATAAACAAAATGAAATTAGAAAGGGGCTTTTTAACATGAAACTGCCAAATTCACCGTAAAGGAAGTAAATAAGATTTTTTGAAAAAAGTATTTACGATGTAAGGCAACTAAAACCTCTTCATTTTTTTCTAAGAAGTGCGAATCTCCGATCTGTAATGGTCAAGGTCACCTTTGCAATACTTTGAATTTTTATCTATTTGAAATATTTTCACATCCGAGTAAAATTATCGACTACATACTTCCGCAGATTAAATGTGACACAAAAAATACAATTATGTTGGAATCAAAATATTCATACACCAACATCGATGGAAACCCACGGTTGACCATGTTCGTATTATTCCCCGTCCATCACCCGTGGGTCAACTGACAGATAAATCATCGTAGTCATGAATTTTTGACGAGTCATTTTATAATAATTTGATTTGTACTGACGAATTGAGCTACAGCCAATCAAATCACAGACACAGTTTTTAAAAAGAAATAAAAGCATTGCAAATGAAAATTATTGATGAACGGGTGGCAATTTTTTTTCCGTGAGTTATCGAGAATTAATGCTATATTGATTATTTAGAACGTATCTTTAATATTCTATTCAATCCGTTTAATATAAAAATTTGAGTGATGTGTATTTTGTTACTGAAACTACTAAATAATAGTAATCTTGTATAATATTGTAACAAACTGTCCCTATAGGCCGAGTGTGTTGGGAGGGTATATTAAATAAGACGGGTAGTATTGCTTGCATCTGTTTCCCTATGCATAAAACTATTAAACTCAACATATCAGTTTAGAACAAATACATGCGTCACAAATGACCACGGATATGTTCCACTTGTCGTAAACACTTTCCGATCCTTTCCTCATTCATGGTTTATTACCGGATATGTAACTAGATTAACACGACGGGTGTCACTAGTGGAGCAGGAACTGCTTACCCTTCCGGAGCACCCGAGTTCACGTCGGATTCGTATTACTGATCTTTAGTTTTATGTGCATGTTTTGTAGATCACTGTTTGTCCTTTTGTCCTTTTTCTTTTGGCCTTTGGGTTGTCTGTCCTTAGATTTAAGGATTCTGATTGCCCCTTTGGTATCTTCAAACTCTTCTGTCTGCGTAAATCTTAGCTTTATAATATACAAAGAGGAAGGTTTAAAATGCCTGTAATATAAAAATGGAATTAAAAAAGTTCAAAATACTCTAATTTATTTAACAAAACAAATGTAAATTCTTTCAACTGGAACATTCATAATTTTTTTGTTAATGGAAAGCTCATCTAGTTTCCTCTTAATAAAATCATACGAAATGACTTTTTGGACACAACTGACAAAAACTTTGATGGTCCTATGACCAGCAAATGGCGGACTACGTTGTGACAGGTGAAAAGGATCCATTTCACCATAGTTACGCACACAGACTTGGGGAAACATGCTATGGGATCACACAAACATATCAAATTGTATGAACCAAATCAGTATTTTAATGTCACTAAAATGTTCAGCTACATGCATCTTGAATGAAATAAGGATGATATTCTTGAAATTTACCACAATAGTGAACAATAAATGGTGTTGTCTACAACTTTGCACATGGCTGACTCTTAAGTTATAGTTTATCAATAGTTACTATACACGGTCATGCTAGTACTACTACTATAATTTGTGTGCTGCATAGTAATCGCCAACAAGACATCTGACAGATTGTTGTTTATAAGGAATATATTGATAAGAAAAGGTTTACAAACAATAAACCGCGTAGGGAAAAAGGGTATGTACGTGCATTTCGGTTGCCACAGCAAAATGACTATAAAAATGTATTATTGGGTCGTAAAAGCTTGCTTTTCATTGGTCTATCAACGACCACTCCTGCTCAATGAGCAATGCATTCTTCTCAAACACGAGCGACTTAATTTACGCCTCGTCCTAATTGGATTTATTTCGTTCCTAATACTTGGGCCATACCTATATCTTCCAGAGTAAATCTGATCTGTTGCACTCATTGAAATGAAGAGTACAAACAAACAAAAAGTATTCAAATTATGTCCGAAGATATAATCTAATTATTTATCCTCTGTTTTGAGAAACTTTGTCAAATGTAATAATATGCCTGATCACGCTGCAATAATCTAACTTCATTGTCCAAAATCAAAAATGTGAAATTGTATCATTAATTTTAGAATTGTGGTATCTTTTTGTTGTTAAAGTTAATACAGATAATGCATAAAACAGATAGTGATAGTGCAAATATTCTGAAAATGTTGACCATATTATTGAAAACTTATGAATGGGTTACAAATAAAGAATTTGACTTACGATCATTGTACTGTACACACTTGTCTGTTTTTCCTTTTCTGTGGCATACCGTCCACAAACCAAGCCTTATAATACTATTAGTTGCTCCCAATTGATCCACGTCAGGTAACACGTTCCAGTATGGAGAAACGAAACCACTAAAATGAATTATAAACCCAATCAATAGTAAAATTATTGACAACTTTAAGTTTTTCGATATATTTAGCATCTCTCCTCAAATTATTTTAAGTCTGTACTATTTGTTTTGACGGAAAGAAGGTATTTACGTCATAAACCGGAAACAATATAGACAGGAAAGATGTACTTTAAAAAAGGAAACAGCAAATTTTATCTTTTGACGTATAATCAATCAATCGAGTAAAATTGTTTAATTTACTACTGACAACCCACAATTCTCGATTCTCTCTGATCTGGTAGTCTATTTTTCTTCAGAAAAGACTTGTTTTTCACACAAATGTGAGCGTAATAAAAACGTAGATATCTAATTTAATGTGTACTACGCGTTTCTCGAAAAATACAAGTTTTTTTACTACAAGTAGAAAGATAGTTGAAGACCAATATTGATTTGTTAAATAGAAAGAGATGACGATAATGTTTGGTCTTGTTTTTGGAAAAAGTTGCGCAGAACACATTATTATTATAATTATTTGTTGTGTAATTCCATCTTTTGTAACATTTCATGCATGTTGTGATGTGAAATTTTAATGATATAATAATAAACAAGGAAATATAATTAAAGGAATAAAATATAGAATACGTTTTTTTTCTATATTTTATACCAAGTTTGGTTTAAATAGGCCCAGTGACAACATTATTATGTAAAAGTTTAGGGAAGACGACGATGGAAGTTATGAAAAAAAAATGGGGAAATAATACTATGATGGAGGGATGTGCAACTTTTAAAACTAGCAGTATGACAAGACAAGAAGCCACTTCTGACCACACATCTTCTATCAAGGTACCAGAACCTAGGGTTGATTTCCAAGCCGCTTTGAAAAAGGTCAAAACTGAAGATGATTTGGCTGCTATTGTGTCAGTGTATTGGCTTGCATCACAGGTTATCCCTCCGTTTTAAAAAGTTTCCAAGTTATACACTTATTTCTAGTCATATGAATTATTGAATGATCATGATGATAGTACATTTATGTCACTATCACATTTCATAAATCTAATCTAGTTCTTGTTTGTATTTTGGGTTGGGGAGTTAAAAAGTTGAGTGCACTGTGTTGTTTGTTTTTTGTCATTATACAAAACGTAACAAGTGAGATTCAAAGACAAAATGATACAAATATATTTATTTACAATTAAAACAAGTACATGTCCAAGCTTAAGAACAAGTGCAAATGTTACACAATTTACTAAGTGCAACTCAATAATACATTAACATACTTCGCACAAGGATTTGTAAGTTTTCGGAACATTGCCATTGAAAATGGCCAATTATTTGAAAAAGTAACGGGCCCCGGGCCCTGAGCCCATTGCAAAAAATTCAACTCCCTGGAAGTCAAAGACTGTTCTACGGAATATCGCGAACATCTATCCATACAACTATTCAAACATGCTGTTCTAGTTTAAAGACTGCGTTCTGGTGGTTGTTCCTCGTTTAAAATGAAATTTTGTATCATCCTAGTCAAATTTACCCCCTACTTTTACAATAGAAACCACAAATTTTGCCAGCTATAGACTGAATTCCATACAATTTATTATCGTTATTGAGTCATACAGAGCATTCTGTTCCTAGTGTGTGACTAGGAATCCAGAGATCAATATTTTCTCACTTTTGAGACAGATCAGATCCTATTTTTAGCGATGCGAGATTTTCTTATCTTGCACTAGTGCAAGACAAAAAAAATCACGTGCGTTTTACCGGCAAATGCATGCTGTACAGTTTATGTCAACTGCTTCCAATTCTCCATGCTTTTCCTTTTTAAAATAAACAATTCACTGTATATAAGTTTTCAATCTTTTATAAACACGCAAATCCTAACAATCAGCCATATTATCACATAATAACCTTTACACAATACACAAAAATACGGAACTACTTTTTTGATTGACATGATGGGGAAATGTCAAATATCTTAGCAAATACTAATGAAAGTTGTCCTACTTTGCCAGCTCCATGTACGACGACGACCATCGTCCCTACACAGACTGTCGCTCAGCCTACGCCTACATTTTCAAAGTCGCGCCCGCCAATGTCTCAATTTCCGACGTCCGTTGACCATCACAATCAGTCAATGAACTGAAATTCAACAGATGTATATCACTCCATATTCTATGGATCGACTATCACTGGTGGCACTTTTAACATGAACATTTATTTCGGCCATCCAGAAAAGACTACCGATTCGTCAGTAAAACAAAGTGAAAGTTGTGTGTACATACCACGTATGTAAACAAAAATGTGCAGTGACCGTGACGCATAGAAACTAAGTTTAATAAGTTGATTTCACAATTTTTATGAGAGAAACTTTAAATATTTTATTTGTTGGAATATTTTTGAAAATGTTTCTGAAATAATATTGTTTGTTATCAAATTTTAATGGTCTCATTTTATTTCCCACTGCGCCACAAACTACACATAGAATGAGTGCTTCGTCACATTCCTTATATTCATGCGCTGTTTACAAACAAACACGAAACTAAAAACAGCTGATAAAAGTGAGAAATCGGTGTTAGATTCTATATATCTCATTCTTTACAACCACAACGGTTTTGTTAATCTCGATTATGATAAAAACAAAATTAAAATGATTTGACTTGTAAATTTTGTTATTTCGCACTTGCCGAGAATCAGAGAATATCATAAATTCAGATATATCAGACCAGGCATATTTGAGAGAAAACACTCTGGCCTATGGTTCCGCAGTAAGAAAAGTTTGAAAATACCAAAGAGGTATTCTGAAGCAGCAAGTCGATGGGCAGACAATGTAATGGCTAAAAAAGACAAACAACGATCTACATAACACAAGAGTTGAACAACATCTTGCAACGGACAACCACCAACGTACTCTGTCATTTGAGCTGTAGCAAGTTCTCGTTAACTACAATGAGTCGTTTTCTCATAAAGCAATGCACGGACTCGCGTCCTGTTTGACGGGAGATTGAAGTATTTGATTCACTCAACACAACAGAGGACGTCTCTTAAAGGCGTTACACTTCGAAGTTGAAAAAGTCATATTTCCATACCACGTATGTTTTAATTATCATTATGAAGAAATCGTGGCTTATGTCTGACATTTTAGCCTTGCAATGGACTATCATCGACCAATCCCGGTTGCACAATAGAACCTGCTGCATTCAAAGGTCTTGGTATTCTCCATACACGAGCCACTCAAATGCGTCCCATCCTAAGAGCGAGCTACAGTCATCTGTCTAAAGTATTGGGAAATGTAAAAAAAATAATCCCTCTATAATCAACCAAAACCATCTTTTTTTCAAAACATTATTGTGAAGTCATTTCTGAATAGATTTTAACAAATTTTACACCAAAACATTCGGAATTGTCTATATTTTGTTGTTTATTTGTTCATTATCTTTATATGAGTGGTTTTTATTTGTACATAATTTTTAGGATTTATTTTTAGTTGAAATATATAGGAAAATCAAACTCAATTTTTATTTGTTGTTTAAATTATGTACAAATAAAAATAACTCATAATAACAACAAGTAAATAAACAATCAAAATATTGACAATTCCGAATGTTTTGGTGTAAAATTTGTTAAAATCTATCCAGAAATGACTTCACAATAATTGTTTGAAGAGATATGGTTTTGGTTGATTATACAGGGATTTTTTTTTACATTTCCCAATACTTTTGACAGATGACTGTACATGTGTTAAGAATATCGGACGCCCCTTTAGGGAAGGAGAAATTATGTCATATTTCTATACATTTTACCTACATGATTTATATTGTTTGTAAACTGAATGTTCGCTTCACAGTAGACAGCCGTAAAATTTCGTGGGTGCAATATCTTTTTCAACACAAAAAATATAAAGATCAAGATTATAGATATTGTCGACGTCATTTTTCACGTGATTTAAAAAAAATACATATCGACAGTTGTGTGAGGCAAACGAAGGTGTGATGATGGGCAAGATGCGAATTTCGATATGTTGAAAATGTTAACAAAAATATTTGAAACCCAAAGACAATGAATGATAAGGTATTGTCAGAAGTGAGACGTGGTTTGCTCGGCACATTTCAAGGACACCGAGTGTCGCGATTATTAGGTTAGATGACTTCCAGTGTTGATTGAATAAAAAGTTTATATTACTTTTACTAAAAAAGTAAAGGAATGACTGCTCTAAACATAGTGTTTAATAGAAAGCATCGCAAGATGCGAGTTAAACAGCAACATGTTGTGTAAGGAGATGAATCAATATATACACAGGAGTCGGAAGTTCTATCAATAATAATAGGAAGGTCAACCCAAAAATGAAGTTTATGGAAATCAACCATTTACAAATTGAATTGGAAGATCACCAAAAAAGAGGAATTTTGGTCCAATTTTTTTAAAAATCGGTTGAGTTGTTCAAAAGTTATGACCATTTTTAGGAGCCAAAAAACGACAATTTCTGGTTTTGTGAAAAATGTCAAAAAAATTGCATTTTTGCATCAAAATAACTTGTTTTCAATACCTGCTAGGTATAAATGTTTTCTTCTAATATACTAAGTCCTCCTTTGGCTTCACAATAATACATTGAGCATGCATGTAGGTCTCCACATAAAAAAATGCCAAATCGATGAAAAACTTGAAAAATGCGCTTGGACTTAGTTTTTTTCATTTATGTGTCGGCGCATTCCTTGTCTGGAGTACCAAGTTTGGGGTAGAATATCTGCTGGAAAAATTAATGTATAAGGTCCAAACTGTCATAACATGCTACAAACTGCCCATTCCTTAGAAAATAATGCTAAGGATCATTAATATTGTACTATTTTCCATTTTATTAAGATATAAAATCCCTTGCGCAGGCCTCGAGAATTTCTTTAGCAATTTTTTTTAGAAAAATGTGTATATTTCGTCATAAAAGATGTAAAAAAAAAATGCTAAAATTTTTTCAAATACTAAGTTATGTAGGAAAATGAGCATTTTAACAGTTAATATGCATAATTTTAATGGAAAAAAATTTTCAAGGTCTGTAGCTTCATAAATATATTTTTCATTTCTCTATATTTTCAGCGACATCAAGGTTAAAAATTTAAGATTACACAGCAAAACTAAAATTTCTAATGTTCCTACTGTTACTTTTTTTAAAAGTAACCTCATTATGCTTCAATCAGTGTATTTCTTATTACTTTTAGTGTAAAGACTACCAATTTATACATTGAACAGGGAATTTTTCTTAGTTCGGCGAATATTTTGGATAATTCCTGAAAATAAGACACTTTTGGTAATAGGCGATTGTTAAAAGTCTAAATATACAAGTCTTTGGTATCATTTTGTTCCTACAAATACATACTATAAGAAAAAGTATACTATCTAACTTAATACCTTTACTGCTATGAACTCTGGTTTGGTTTATTAGCCCTCCACCATTTAATTTATTGAGAAAATATTTGAATTATCTCCCCTTTTTTCATCGAAAAGTCATATTTGGACTATAGAAAATATCTCTCATACAATTTAGAAAACAGACTACAGTTATTATACATTTAAAACAGTTTATTACCACTATAGAACTGTCTGTTTTCCATTTATTCCTATAAAAAAGCCTTTAAATAGGACAAATTTGACTACTATAGCCAACCATTTCATTGCATTAAAAGATGCAAACCCTTTACATATATAATATTTATCAATAAAATGTTTGCAGCTATTCATGCAATTGACAACTGTTTACAATCAAAATCTCATAACCCCCTGTATCTCTCCTTTCTATAAGTTTTTCAAGCATGTTTTATTTAAAATAAATTGAGTTGAATATCTGTTCATGACCGATATGTCCGAAGTGAAGTCGCGATGTCCGAAGTGAAGTCGTTTCGATTTCTATTAAATTTATGTTATGGGAATTTTATAATTTGCATAAATAGAAAATAATAAGCAATCATTAATAAGAAGCATCAAATATTATTGATATGAAAGATGTTATTTTGGTGACCCTGCAAGACGACACCTGTAAAACAATATTCAAAGGATTTAAATAGAGAAATTATCAATGTAAATATACCAATTTTTCAGAAATATATTGAGAGGCCCGGGTGTCTCAATGGGTTAGGTCGTTGTATCTAACAGCTCATACAAGCCTATCGCCAATATGGTGTGGGTTCGCTCCCAGCTTTGTATATTACAAAAAAAGGTGCACTCAACTCACAGCTGCAAGTGATAAAGTTTACCAGTTGCTTGCCCAAGGTCTGTGGTTGTCTCTGGGAACTCTGGTTGCCTCCACCACTATATAGCTGCAATGTTGCTGAAAGTGACATTAAGCACCAAAAAATTCCCCCAAAAAATCAGAAATATGTTGTGTGCAGCAATAATAATGTGCTTAGAATAAAACATGCATTTTGAACATAAATAACTGTATGCCTTCATAACTGTTTTGTCACACCATACAAGTGCGGAAACAGTACTTATGGCGAATTATTGTAATTAACATACCACAGATATATACAAATGATATATATATATCATACGGATGTTAATAATGTATGATGGAGAGAATCATCTGAAATTAAAGAAAATCTGGACCTGTAAAAAGTGAAAACAACTGCTGATTAATTATCACTGGGGTAAAGCTGATGACTGTAACTGCAAATACGGTCATCCCAAGATGGCGGACGTGGAATCGGGTAAGAATCTTTTTTGTCGATTAAATTGTTTCTATAATGTATTCTAAATGGCACATGCATTGGTACGATAGTAATCTATGAACTTATCACAAGGATATGAAAAATTACGACTGAAAAATGTATATGAAAGAGAAAATCCGATATTAAAAAATCGCTAAGATGTCCGTAGCTGAAAACTGAGATTATGGTCATCTTTCAAAACAATTATGATGAGTTACGGTCATCTTGGGATGGATGACCGTAATTGCAGTTATGGTCATCAGCTTTACCCCAGTGAATTA
The DNA here is from genome assembly GCA_963383655.1 of Bathymodiolus septemdierum. Lineage (NCBI taxonomy): Eukaryota > Metazoa > Mollusca > Bivalvia > Mytilida > Modiolidae > Bathymodiolus > Bathymodiolus septemdierum. Next base: position 112,965,641 of record OY726519.1, read on the forward strand.
TGGCCTGCAAAAGAAATACAACCTACAAGAAATATAAAAACCACTGAAATATCCTACAAAAGAAGCCTGACATCACCATTATTGTAATCTTCCAACAAAGGTTCCTCAAAAACGTTGTTTGGTTCATCATCCTCATCCTCATCAATAGAGTCATCATCGTCATCAATCTCGTAGTCATAGATGATGGTACACAGGTCTGTCGCAACATCATAGCTGGATACTTTGCCTGTATACCAAATCACCTCTCCATCATCTTCTCTGCGAAACCTATGATCGACACGTCTACCTACAATAAATTCTGAATCCAATGGAACAATCCTCAACTCCCCATTCTCCATGTCGTCCAGTAATGGGAAGTTATAGGTCTCGCTCTCTCCATCATAAACTAATGAATACATATACTTACCTCGTCGTACCTTTAGCCCTGTTACAATACCATAATACCATTTGGTAGATCCATCTGGTTCATCCAGGAGATGCTGAACTCGCTTACCAATCAAATCTTCAGGGTCTGGTGTTTCAGGAACAACTGTACTTGCAGAACCTCCAGCAGTCTTCTGTCGCTTTGTAGACTTGGAACGTTTCTGCCTTTCTGCCTCTGCTAACTTGGAATTTGACCTTCTCTTCCTGTAAGCATACACTAGAAATAGGATTACTGGTGGTACTTACCTCGTTACTTGCAATTGGTCTTGCTTCTTCTCCATTCCGTATAACGCACTTCAAATTGGCGGAAAGTTTCTCAGGACTCAGATACTTACCTTGTGACATTATATTCATTATTTTACCTGTATTTTGAGTTCCCAAAACATGACGACGAAACATTATCTGTACTTGCAGTGCCTTTACCTTTTTGTCACCTGACAGAGCCTTTACCTTCCTGTCTACTTCATCTGGTGTTTTCCAAAGTCCTCCAATCTCTTGCAGTTTTTCCGTCAGTTCCTCCTTTTTCGCCCTCTCACGTTGTTCCTTTGCCTCCTTCTTTTCTCTTTTCGATACAAGTCTGCTTCTCTCTGCTGACGGATGGAAGCCACTCTCTCAATATACATCTGCCTCTGCTCTCTAGAGTTTTCCCTGGCATCTTTCAGAACCTAAAATGGGAATTATACTTTATGACTTTTATAAGGTTTACAACTTAAATATTAAAAGATATATATTCAATTTGTGTAATGCTACATTTATTTCATGTCACAATGTTTTTACTGTATGATAAGTACATGTGTATTTGTTTGAGATGGAATCTGTTTATATCACAATATCACAAACATGTCAATTAGGCTGCATCCAAATAACATAAACTACAATGAGAAACAGTAAAATTAATACATACAATCAAACATTCAATCTACAGTAAAATATTTTTGTTCATTGTTATAGCACAATTAAATAGCAATAAGTAATAGTTTATTCAAATATATTATATATATATATGTAATAAATTGAAATTCAAATAATTATTTAAAGGCATGTATTCCAGTTTTCCAGAAATGAAGTTAAGTGTCCAACTCGATTACTGAATAAAGTAGACAAATAAATACACGGTATCAGATAATTTTGTGTTTAAATTGTTTGTCGATACAATAAATGGAAATGAATCTAATTTTTTTTATTGTTTGTTTATGTCTGTATTGTTGTTGAAGATCCATTTATAACGAAATGAGTTGATTCCATTCAATGGATTAAACCTGCCAGAGGGGGTTGTTTGTTTTCATATCGTTGTTTGTTTGATGGTGTTTAACACCACTTTCAATAATATTTCAGTTATCGTGGACCCGGAGAAAACCACTTTATCACATAATGTTGTTACAACTGTTACGAGATTCGAACTCACGACATCACTAGTGGTAGGTAGTGATTACCATACGATCACGGCCACAACGGTCCCGTTCATTTTCATGATATTGGTGGAAGTGTTGAAAATCACTGTTTAATAAATGTTTTTTCCATACTGAATATCCTATAGCTTAAGTGTGGTGTACTTTACCTTCTCACAATGGGCAGAATCTAAGTTGTTCAACCAGGTGGCAGTGTGATTCTGCGTCCACATGGTGATCCCTTCAATGGCATTGGTAGTGGCTCGTGGCATTACTCTGATCAAGTTGTCTAACTGTCCAAATATTCTCTCTGGTCCAATGTTCGTCTTCGGTACGGTAGCGGATTCTGCAAGGAGATCGGAGGACCAATTGGTGAAATACTTACCACCCTCCAAATGGTTCTTTAACTGTGCTGCACACAATCTGAAAGGATGAAAATAAAAGTTCTAATATTTGACAAGTGAGGTCATCTAATTCTACTGAAGGATTTACCAGACATTCATATACTTTATCCTTCTTTACTGCTTCCTCTCCAAACAAAAATTCTTCTCCTTTCAACAAATCGGATGCATCAGTGGACAGTCTTTTGAAAGCACTGTACAGCTGTTGGTAGACAGGTGACAACTCGCTGACATGGCCCTCCTTTTCCAAAAACCTCCACATGGGCCCAGTTACCATTCTCGATATGATTCCTAAAGCACGTGCACCTGCTTGGAAGGCTAAAATATTTAGATCAGAATTAATAGCGGCAAAGAGCTTATTATCTGTTTTATGTTCTTCAGCAAATGACAGAAGATCATGAAGCAGATAATAAACTCCAGCCGAGTTATGAAATAAAATATTAAATCTATTACCTTTGAATGAAGCAAGAGGTACATCCTTCACCTGTCCTTGGGCGTGTAGAAATTCCCTGAATTCAACTGGCTTTCCAGACTTCTCACAACCACGATCCTGAACTGCTTTGCACACTGTCCTTACCATTCGAGTTGTTCCAGCTTCTCCTGACTTACTGTATCTCCTGGAAGTGATGGGGCACCAACCTTCTGACCAGAATGAACAAGACTCTCCCACAAAGACAGAGTCTTGTTCACCTGCTCAGAGAGTCCTACAAGAAAATGAAGTCCACAAAAAAAATAATTAATAGAAGCATACCTCTCCTTCTGATTGTCTGCCAAAGATTCCCAATTACCAATTATGTGTGGCAATGCCTTCTCTCTCCATTCCGACAAAAGGGTTACAAACTTCTTGTTGACACTGGCCTGGTCGCTAATGGTGTTCTTTATCTTTGCTGCTATACTTCTCATCTCTGCATTCTCATCACCTGTTATCTCCATAACTATTCCCTCAAGTAGTTTCTGGTAGGCTTCAGCATCACCACAAGCCATGTCACGCATTCCCATACACATGGTTTTACCTGAAAGGGAAATAGAAATCGCTCCATAATGTTTACCAAACTTAGTTGTGCCATCTGGCCCTACAGTTAAATTACCTTCTGCGGAATGTATTTCTTCCTTCAGGTGAGAAAGAGCCACACCGTGCCTCCAACAGCATATACTTTGCAAAAGTTGAACCAGGAAGTCGTTGTGGTAAAATACCTGCCATTTTCCCCATTACTGTCTTGATGATCTTCTGGACGTTCTTTGCACCAACTCTCATACACATAAGCTCCATGTAAACTTCTCTGACTGTGTCTGTGTAGCGACCATCTTCGAAGGTGACAACATCTGTCTGCTTCAGGAAGCCTTCCATCTATTCCTTGCAATCTGCATACTGTCCCTGCCAAAATTCTACCTCTTCCTGCAATTCTCCAATCTTTCTAGAAAATAAATCAGAAGACACATTAGTTTTCCCCACCCCCTTATATCTTACCTGCTCCTTTAAATTCCTCTTCTCACGTTCAAGGTCTGCGATGGTTGTACTCGTCTTCTGGGTTTGCTGCTCAAAATTGTCGACATCCATCTGCTGTTGACTCACAAGTTCACTTTTCTCCCTTCTTACCTTTATAGTCTCTTTTTTGTAGTGATCTTTCAATCTTCTTGCTGCCTTGAGTTGCCCAGTTTTCTCATCTAGCCTGATCTGCATACCTACTATCTCTTGGCGGTGCTGTTCTATCATCTCCGCTCGTTCCTGTCTGTTACACTCCAAATCAGCCTCCATAACCTTCTTACCATTGGTTACTTCTGACTGTAATAAGCCCAAAGAATTTATTAGTGATTCAACCACCCCCCCCCCCCCTTACTTCTACTGGTATACCTACCACACCTATCTGTATATCAAAGGATCTTAATTTTTCAATCAATGGGTCTACGTCATCATCTGCTTTCTTTTCTGGACGATCTACAAATACAATTTCAAAGATCTCTGCTTTTACCTGATTAAGCTGCTCAAAGTTCTTATTTCTCTTAAGCTTCGTCATCTTTTCAGCATCTCGCTTTACCTTTATGGACAGTTTGCACTGTTCAGTAGTTATCATCTTGTTAATCTGGAAAATAGCTCTTATAGTTTCATAAAACTTATTAACACAGTTACCACCAAAGTACTTACCTCCATAGCGATGTATTTCCACCATTAGACCCCGGGTCATCAAGGATGTTGGTATTCCTCTAACACCTCCACTTACGATCAGCTCAACTTCTGATATCCCAACAGCTTTACACTCTGGTAGGTACTCCAGTTCTTCCTTCTTCTTTGCATCGGGATAGAGCAGCATACAAACCTGAAGATCTAAACTAGAATCTACCTTCTCAAGGTAGTCATTAAGAAATTTGTAGACAGGAAGAGAAGCTTCGCTGTCTACCATACTTACCAACTGTTGAATTTCTGGCAACATCTCGGGCACATCACGGGTCACTCGTCCTTGTACAAACCTTACAATACTCTTCATACAAGCTGAAAAAAATATTTAGACTAAACAAAAATAGTTGAAAAAAACGCACTAGTTAATTGCATAATACATTAGTACATTTTGTAGATTCTGCTTATTCAAAATAAAAATGATAATTGGTAAATGCGCTATATAGATCATTATTAAATGGCTATCAATAACCCATAAAGATGATCAATTTGCAAATAAAACACATCTTAAATTTTGTTTTGTTCATGTAGTGTTGTTTATCTTGTAACAGTCTATCATTATATATAATGTATATATATATAGCCAATAACTTTTAAAAGTCTATAAAGCATATTAAGTCTTTGTAAATATGCAATAGAGTTTGATTCTAGTAGTTCTTTAATGCAATAATGTGAAAACATTATAGAAATAATAATTCATAATATAGATAACATAAAGAAATAAATAAAATAAAAAAACATAACTACTTACCATCAACAAAAAAATTCTTTAAAATGGTTTTAAATCAAGATAAAACAAACTAAAAAAGAAATCAAAATAAAATATAAGTAAATATTTGAAACACAGGGAAAAAATGCATGACAATTCTAAATACTTTTTTTAAAGTGAAATTAAGAAACAAAGAAAACAAAAACTTATTAAACATATAAGTCTGTTCTTAAGCTAAAGTTTTATTGTGGGAAGAATATACCCCCCCCCCCCCCCCTCTGAGTGGAAGAATCTAACCCCCCCCCCCCCCCCCCGAGTGAGAAGGAAGAATGCCCCCCCCCCTTTCCTATTGCAGTGGCCTGAATGAAAAAAACAATAAAACTGTTCAGAAAACTTCCAGACTAATCAAAATAATTGCAATTATACTTATTATGTAATGAAAGTTTTCATGTTGAAATTTATTAATTTTCAAAAACAAATATTTAATTTTACAGTCTCCCCCTTTTTACTTTAAAATCGATGTGGAAAACAACAGAGGATGTCGGAACAGCTCCATAAATTTTAATATATAATACCCGATGAGTTCCGAACGGATATCGTTACGTCATGCACACTTCTCATTGGATAAACTTGTTTACTAGTAGCGAGAACTTGTTATTTTACACCCAAAATTTTTAAATTCGCCGTTTTTCGGTCTAGAAGAAAAATTCTTGAAATAACATATATATATATTTTTATATAAAAACAGAAAAAGATCATAGTAGTCAAATTAGAGTTGCTAAATATTTTTTTCATTCATTTTCTTTTTTCCGATATAACCGTGATCTGACCCGGCTAACAAGGGACATTTCTTTTTTGGACAATAGCTATATTTTAGAAGTTGTTTTGTTACTTACCGTGCGTGATTAGCCTCCGTGGCCTTGGTCCATCGTTGTTAGTCTGTCCCTTCGTCAGTTGTAGAAAATAATCGTCAGTAAATTCCATTTTGATATGCGGTATGAAAAATTCCGTATAGTCAAGATGGAAGAGGATTTACATCCGGAGCGCAACATTCGCAACGTTCGATAACTCTTCCCGCTACATTCTGGTGACAAAGTCAGAAAATATGGCCCCAACATCCAATGAATTCCGGGAGCTAATGTTGTTTACTGGTTGAAACCTTGGCGACATATCTTTAGAGGAAGGTCCAGATTAATGATATCTGACTTAACTTTTTGCGGAAAAGCGGTAAGCGAGTTGAAAAACACTTTTGTAAACTTTTTTATTTTACGTTACGATTTCGAATTAAAAAAATTCTTAACAACCGGATTGATAAAATTGAAGACTTTCTGCAAAATTTAAGCCATGCATGAAGAATATTGGTCCAGGGATAGCTCCCGGATTTATTTTTGAAAATGGGTTGTTCATTGACACATAAATCAACATGGCGTCCGATTTTTTCGAAACGACTTCACTTTGGACGTTCGGTAGAAGTACACAGTCATATTTTTAATACTTATAACTACCAAATCAATAAAGATCTAGTTTTCAAGTTTTATTTGATATATTTTTTTTTACGAAATGCTCAATTTTAGGTGTTTTTCTAATGAAATGAAAAAGGTGAAAAATCGTTTTTTTTTACTCTGACAGAAAATAATAACGTTATCGGCGACTACGTTTGACCTCCCTAATAATAAGGTATAAGGGCACCTCGAAGATCGCTGGGCAACTATAAAAAAACACCAGGAGTGCAACGCATTTTTGGGGGGTTGGCCTAAATCTATACCTACAGGTAGATCAGCATGGAATAAAAGGTTGAATCCTACTCTTGGATGTTTAAACTAAATAAATATCATGTTTTCTTGTACTTCTCACACGGTTTTGTAGCAGTTTCGTAGATTTTACCCTTCTACACCACCATCTCAAGATCCATGACCGGAAGTGGGGGAGTGCAGCTCTGCAGTGAATTTTTAAGGTCAGTATAACTATAATGTACAAAACAAATCCGGAACTTTTTTTTTCTCCGGAATTTTACACTTTTTCCCGGACTTTTTTGGTTTTTATTATATATATCTCACAGTCACAGCATGTCGCAAGAAGAAGTTTTGGAATTGGCTTTAGCGGACCACAATATTATATTAAACTGGACAATGTGGTACAGGAAAGACATATCTCTTGAAGTATGCCAATTAATACAATGTCAATGATTTTATTAATAATATGTATCTGTATCTGTATCAATACATATGGGCTGTTTAAAAAAAAATGGCTCCAACATGTGAAAAAAATGTCCAAATTAAACTCACTCCTAAAAATTTCCTGCTGATAATTTTCAATGTTGTATACATTGAAGTAAATGAAACAAGAAAGAAACTATGAACAGATAAGCAATAAATTTTTAAGAACCTTTTATTGAACACAAATTGGCATGAAAAACATGTAAAACACATACTTATTCTACATCAGTTAAACAATCTTTAGTCTCAATTATTTTGTATAATGGTTCCTCAAACAATGCAACTGATATAAATGACTTTGTGCAAAATATTGGGTTATTGGTAGTTGTAGTTTTTCTTAAAAGCTATTTTTTTTGAAAAATTCTCAATATTTTTGTCCAATCTACCTTATAAAGTTTTTATTATCAAAATAATAACGAATATTTTTACTTAAGACAGCCAAATTTTTAAACTTTAAAGATAAGTAGCCATTTAAAAAAAAAATCACATTGATTCTTTGAACCATCGCAAAATAATTGGTTGTAGAAAAAACATGTTGTCTATTTTTGTTGCACTCCAGACATTTTATAATAAAGAAAAAAGAAGAAAATATCACATTTTAAAATGCCAACATTGAACAGTGATGTTACTGTTAACTCATACAATAATTTTTACCTGTTTCAATGAAATATTTGTACAGAAATGACTATTTGGAAAGTTGTAACAATTTTTTGCCATACCACTTCTTTAATACCCAGTTTTAGCAGCAATATTTTTAATTACATTTGAAAATTTGTATTATACCACTCTAATATATTTATAAGATAAATCATAAAGAAATTATTACAATATTTTTATAGGCTAGAAAAGGCAATTTATTATAAATGATCATTATTTTATCAATGGTACTATTTCATCAGGATATGTTGCACTCCTGACATTATATTTCCATCAAGAAAAAGAAGAGTTATTAACTTAAAAACAATTCACAGGGGAAAAAATCAGTTGATGTTCTTTCAAGCATTAGTTTTACCAAGTTTTAATGATAATTGTTTCTTAAAGTAACATTTTTCTAGTTATTTGTAACTTGTTTACAGCCATACTTCTCGAAAATTTCAACTTATTTTTTAAATATACTATACAAAAACATTTAAAACATGTATTAATCTAAATTAATATTGAAAATAGATGTTTAATGTACAATTACAAGTCTTTTTTGGATACTTAGAAAATTGATTATATCAAATTTCAATGATTTTTAAATATTTATGTCAGGAGTGCAACATTTACATGATCAACCATAAATTATCTATAAGAAAATAGATAAATGCATTTATCATAAACTTTATCAAGTCAATTAATCTCCAATAGTTAATGAACCTAGAAAACATGTTCCCTTGTCAGAGAATGTCTCTAGTATTAATACCTAATAAATATTAAAGCACGAGACCATAATTTAGACTGTGTAGAAGATCACTTAAAACTAGTTGCACTCCTGACATGAATCAAATGCTTCTGTGAGAGATATTTTATGTATCTCAAACAGGTAAATTAGTTTTATCTGTTCTCTTAAGTCAGTCTCTGTTGAAATAGAAAGACAAATGTGATATTAATTACATTTAAAAGAAAATATGTCTAAAAAAATATCAAAATCAAATGTTGCACTCCTGACATTTGAGGGTGCTGCCTTTAATGTGACATTCTTGGCCTTACAACTGATCTTAGTGTATCCTTTAACTATGGTTTTGAAGCAGCAATGATGTATTAAAGATTTATTTACACCCCATATCTTTGAAAACTAAAAGACAACGTTTCTACAATGTAATTTAGGAAAACTTGCATAAATGTTTGTTGCACTCCTGACTAGGTACATCATTTTTTTACAAAGCCATATTTTTATGCAATGATAAATGTGAAGCATGATCTATTGCTATCTTAAAGTATGTCAACATATCAAAGTTTGTGATGAAATAGATTTTGATAATATATTGTTTGATTTAGCACTGGTAGGTTGTTGAAAATTAAGGAATTTTTAAAGTGTCACAAAAAAGTGTTGCACTCCTGACAATTTTGACATGTTTTTTGGACATATTTTATTTGTTATTCTAGATATCTTAAAGATTTTTTGCAGTAACAAACATCAAATCATTACAGATCTTTTGAACTATTTAGATCCAATAAAATCATAAAAAATAGTAAATTAGACAGCTATAGCAGTAGGAGCTATTTATTTTGAAACTGCCCATATACAACTTACAAGATATCACTTGCTGGTTTTAACTCGACGCCGCCGACGGTAGAGAGCGCCTATTGTCAGTGTTGGATAGCTGTTTTGAAGCTCTCAACTGTCTTTGCATGCACTATCTCTTCGTCCAACTGGTTCCAATGTTTTACACTTTTGATGAAGAATGAGTTCTTGTATTGCTCAGTATTGCATATAGACGTCACAGTAGTCTCTAGTGCCTTGGAATTGTTTTTATCGGAATTGTTCACTATATTGGCATTTTCAAAGTTATCAAAGCGTTTTGGCTTGATTTTACATTTCGGCTTACTTTTTACCAAACATTCATAATGATTTATAGCTGGGACCAAACCCTCAACCAACTTGTACAGGAATACCAGTCTTAGGCTTTATTAGATTGTGCTTGCTTTGACTGGTAACGTCATAGGTCTACGTCCTGCTGTTGTCCATTTGTTGTTTAGTAGACTTGTTAGTAGGTGACGGTGGTCCCATGGTTTGTCGTTGGTAATGGATGACCCTATGTAGTAAAGTATAGTAAATGCTATTGCTGTTAAGTTTTTCACGACGATGGTTTTGCTTTGTGGATTCAAGCTGCTGGTTTGTTGACTTTCACTGTTGATGGTTTCAGCTTAGCTCGGAAGAGCCCGTGCTGACTGAAATATCGAGTTACTGGTGCCAACAATTTAATTGTGTTTGGTCTACGACGATGGTTTGGCGTTGTGGATTCAAGCTGCTGGTTTGTTGACGTTCACTGTAGATGGTTTCAGTTTAGCTCGGATGAGCCCATGCTGACTGAAATATTGACAGTTACTGGTGACAACAATTTAATTGTGCTTGGTCTACGACGATGGTTTGGCGTTGTGGATTCAAGCTGCTGGTTTGTTGATGTTCACTGTAAATGGTTTCAGTTTAGCTCGGAAGAGCCCGTGCTGACTGAAATATCGACAGTTACTGGTGCCAATAATTGTTTACACTATCCACTGAACGTGATGGCTCTATCCTACACTCATAGTGAGGTTGTCCTGAAGGACGGTTAAAGATTCAATGGTAAGGTAAGTCGTAGACCAAGCACAATTGAATTATTGGCACCAGTAACTCTCGATATTTCAAATTATCAGCAAACAGGAAGCGGTTGCTGATCTCATCTATCATTAAACAGTCAGTACTCTCGGTTCTCCATAATGCATAAATCGGAAAAGTGTAGACATGTTTTTATAATCCAATATACACTTAACAATTTGATGTACTGTTATACATTAATAAATTGACGTGTAATACAAGTAGCATATATTCAGCAGTTGTCCGTGTGGGTTTTCCATGCTATACTACTAGAATTGCAAGCTTAGTTTGGTTAGTGTGCTAGTGGGTAAGCCTAATAATCTAGAAATGTCTATTGGAAAAAAAAGATTTATCATTTGACATATAACTATTGTATATATATATATATATATATATATATATAAAAGAAATTATTAAAAAAAGAACAAAACGGATTTTTCACAACATTCTTGTACTAACGTTTTCACTGCTGTTGCAGATCTTCAGCATACGGATTTCATTTGACTTTTTAATATATATATATATGTCCGGGATATGTGTGCATGAACTTCAAAGAAATTGTTTAAAATTCAAGACAGATTTTCACAGAAAGAAAACTTAATGTCAAAATGGAAGATTGTGTTCCTTTGATATACACTAAATGTATGAATAGATGATATAGCCATTTCATAGGTATCTAAATTTATTTTGAAAGCATAATGTAATTAACCCTCTTGCTGCCATAAATAATTTTGCAATTGCCAGAAAAAAATATATAGGGAAAATGATGCTTCTTCTTTTATGGTGTCAAAACGGATAATTTGACGTCATTTGATAAATTATGTCCCTTTATAGTAAACAACTAAGATTCAACATTTATAAAAAAAATATCACAAAATATTATCTGATGATTTATTTCAACTAAATTTAAGTCTAAGAAGCAAGACGTACATGCTCAATTTAGTAAAGGACATGTCATATGTGTCCGTTTGGCTTGTATTGAAAGGACACATATGTTTGTATGGCAGTAATTAAAGGGTTAACATGATTAATGTAATTAATTTTTAAAATTATTTAGTTTTTGAATCAAATTCACACAATACATTTTAAAAACTGGGATACCAAATTGTGTATATGATTGAACCCTTTCACAAGATTCCAGATCCTTTGCCCTTTTCTTTCTGTTTTAAATTAGACTGGACACCTTTCCCAAATTTGCCATATTGTTTGTCCTTTTTTACATGTAAGGCCTGCCTCATATTAGTGTCAAAGAGGGTCTCATTATCATATTGCTCACATGTGATGTGTACACCCCCCTCCCCTCTTTTTTTTGTTCCCAATATGACTATGTTAAACAATATTCAAAGAAAATAATTATGTGTATTAGTAACTATTACCATGCAGCTATGCCTATGTTGCCAGCCATTGATATATATAATAATATAAATGTTTATATAATTTAACTTTAGTTTAAATTACAAATTTGAATTAGCCGCCTTGTAAGATTTTTCGTTGTGGAGAGTTACCTCCCTTGTAAATTTTTAACCATGGCAAAATAAATACAACAAACAATTGGACCTTATTTTTGAAGTAATATTTTATTATATTTAAATCATATAATATATCACAAGATGTTTCATAATTTATCAAAAGAGATAATTTAATTATACTGACCATAAAATTCACGACAGAGCTGCACTTCCGGTCATGGATCTTGAGATGGTGGTGTAGAAGGGTAAAATGTACGAAACTGCTACAAAACCGTGTGGTAAGTACAAGAAAACATGATATTTATTTAGTTTAAACATCCAAGAGTAGGATTCAACCTTTTATTCCATGCTGATCTACCTGTAGGTATAGATTTAGGCCAACCTCCCAAAAATGCGTTGCACTCCTGGTGTTTTTTTTTATAGTTGCCCAGCGATCTTCGAGGTGCCCTTATACCTTATTTTTGATAGGACTTCCGACTCCTGTGATATATACGATCAATACCAACCGGAAGTGGATTCTAAGTTTCAGCATAGAATGAACAATCGGAGTGAATCACCGGAAATAGCCTATTAATTTGAATAAAGAATAACTATCCAGTTTAAAAATAACAAAATTTTTAGAAAGGAACCAGTACAGCTTCTTTGCACAAAACGATTAATTTATTTAAAAAATGGACAACCGTTAGACCTTGTTTCGCCCCTAAAAAAGACGTTCCCGATATATCTCTGCCCAAAAAATCTCCTTTGCAATGGAATTAACTGAGCAAGTCGAAATGAAGAACAAAGAAAAATAATCAAGAATAATGAAGAAAAGAACCCAAAACTACTATTTGTACATGTGTAGATGCGATGCTCGCCTGTACGCTGTGCCTAATCCATATTATATTTGATAAGACATTTGGCAGTAACCATTTTACTAATGAAGAAAAGGGGGGGGGGGGTGAAAAAAGTTGTTGTCTTAAAAAAAGATTTAATTTCCCTCTGTCCAATTTTTTTTTTTATTGACCTGAATGCACCTCCGGCCTAAAATAAATGTTTATTTTGACTAATCCGACCCTACCTAAAAGTTAGTGCTTACCCTAGCTATTTTATTAGTTTTTCTCATTATATATGGCCAACCACTCGAATTTCGTCCACACTCGATTTTACGTCACTTCCAGCCTTCATAAAAGTTGGGAAAACCCCTGCTACCCAAAACCTTATATTGGAACAGTATGCGGTCAAAATCGGTAATTCAACGTTATTTCTGTATGATAATTATATTAATCTACCATGATTGTGACTAAAAAAATGAGGATTCAAAAATTGTTAGAGTTGAAAAATACAGATGGATATTTTTGTGGACAACCCGACATAAAGGTAAGTGATTTTTCTTCAATATATTTCATTAAGCAACGTTAAATTTTTTTCCGTTTGCTATTTTTACGGCATGTTTTGCGCATCGTCGAAATTCGAGTGGTGTGGCGTAGAGGAAGTTGGGTCAGGGTCATTCAGTTATGTAAAGAAAGACAGAAAATCGAAGTGCAGAATGGTTATTTTTTTTTATTAAAATCTATAAACAAGTAATTTTCCAACACGAATGTATCGTCAGTCCTGTCCAATCTGCTTCCGGTAAAGCGCTACACTGCGCATGACATTTTCATCGTCGAAATTCGAGTGTACTGTCATATATGTATATATATCGTGACGTGACATCTGCTCGGTCATGCAATAAAGTCGGTCACTTGTTTTGATTTACAATTCTGGCGCAGCACGAGACCAATGACGTCATTCTGTATATTCATAGCGTACATAAACACAGAGGGAATTCTTTTCAACGTCAAAATTACAAGATGAGATTAAAACAGAAGCTTGAATTGAATAAATTCCATGCAAGTAAAAAAGATCCTTTTTATTAATGTCTTTTTTTCCCTGATCATTATGCTTGTTAAATATGTTTCCATCGATGGTATTCCCGAAGCATTTTTATCTTTCCGGTGTGTTGACAATCATCATCACAGTTCATGACCGTTTCTGGAATGTAGGCCAAGCAAATTGTATTTTAAAATACGTTGAAAATATGATGATTGATCATTCAGATTCCACCATTTTCTAGAAAATGGCCGATTTTACCGGGAAATTACATACAAGTGCTCTCCATTAGTCACAAAATGGCAGATTATTTTGCATTTCCACTGCTGCTTTAATAACAAATATACCCCTTACTTCTTGGGGTAATGAAATGAAATTCACAGAGAAGTTAGAAAAAGCAATAATCAAAATTTATAGCATAAATTGAACAGAGAATTAAATTAAACCAGACAGAAAAATGAGATTATCTGGGTAAAAAACACATGTCATTATTGCAAATAGCATCAACACAACTGTATTTTTACCACTCTGTGATAATAAATGTGATTAAAATAAATTGAAATCAAGTCATTAATTGTTTTTCAAAAATATGGCAGAATGTAGTCAGATTGTATTGACAAAAGCAAAAACACCAAATTCACTGGATTAAATACTTTATTATATGGGTAAGCAAGTTTAATATTTGCATCAAATAATTAATTTTTAATAATTCAATTTCAAACTATTGTAAAAAAAACATCCTTTGAAATTTTTCAGACAAAACAATTACACTGAAAAAGCTAAAATACTGTACTTTCTTAATCTGGTTTACTTTTTAAGTTTGGTTGGCCTATGACAAAATCATGTGTTTTATTGACCTTTGACCGGCTTCATGTGACGTAATAGGACGCCATTTGGAAAAAGGGTAGTAAACAAATATGGGTCAGTATGTTATTATTATCGATCTTTTTTCCATGGAACTTTACACATGTGAGCAAGAATAGATGAGGAACATAATTAAAAAGAAAAAAATGTTTACTTTTCAAACATGAAAAAAATAATCAAACATTATGATTATCCAATGACTGACCAACTTATTGTCATACGAGGATATATCGTGATATATATAAACGTCTAAAATGTTAGCACAACGATATCAAAAAAAGATGTTAAAATGTAACAAAAATAACTATAAGTCTACAAAAAGACTATAATTATAATTAAATCGACGAATATTTCGCTTGACCGACAAGCTTTTCAGCGTCTGTAATCTGATTTGAAAAATTGTCACGTGACCATCAGTTTTCGTGACGTAAATTACTAAAAATCATAATCTTGAACTTTATATTATTCAAGTATATATGTACACTAATTTATAAACAATATGAAAGCAATGAGAAAAGGTGATGAAATTTACCAACTAGCTACGGACCAGGCACTGGTTAAAAAGTTAAAAAACAAAAGATTTTGTTTATGCCTTCCGGGTGTAATGTTTGTAACTCGCGGATCCAAAAACTCTCTGTTTTGTATCCTAGAGTATCATGGTGTTCTATGATATCGCGGTACTTAATGTTTAATGTCTGTAACGTAACTAGTTTTCGGAATTAATCCAAAAATGTTATATTTTATTCCCCGGTTTAAAAACGTATTTTCCCCCACAATTCATTTTATTCTTTGAATTTGTTTAAAAATACGTCACCACTTTTCCCTATGACAACGCCGATGTACCTCCCATAAATGGTTTCCTATGATATCGCGGTAATTGCAAAATTAATGTTATGGGACACAATGTTTGACAAATCAAGACATCGTTTATACTAAATCAAGGTGAATATCTGGCAAACTTATACCATAAAGAAAATCTTGATAATTTATCACATTTAATAAATAATGCGTAAAGTTTCTTTGAAATAACAAATGTAACGAAGTTGAGTCAATTTGATGTAATGTTATGTAGGTTAGTCTAGCTTACACGCAATGTGGACACTTAAATTTATCGCCGCATCTGATAATCCTTACATTCGAACAATATAGCACATATACTCTAGATACTTTTAGACTAAGACTAAGTAAAACAACGTTGATTTTTTCACAATTTACTAAAAGTACCAAAAATATGTTTTCATAGATTAATTTTTCCATCAACTTTGTCGGTTTAGAAAGTAACTAAAGATAGCACAAAAAATCCCAAATCGGGTTGAAATGAAACGTAAACAAACGGACGACATTTCTAAAAAAAAATAACAGACGAATTATGACAACTATGGTTTAATTATTGGACATTTTACAAAGCATGGTATCGGGGTAAAATAAAAATGTCCTGTATTTCTAAGGAAAAGATAAAAATACGTGTACTTACCAAAATTCTAGACATTTGGACAGAATGACCAGACGTTCCGATAAATGTGACTGTTGTGTTTATGAATATAGGAGTAATACCACTAAAGAATTCTCCATAGACTTCTATGTTAAATAAAAAAAAAATTGAGCTTTCATACAGGATTCATCTTAAGTTTAATCTAAGTGACACTCATATCTCATTGAAGGGGTACCTAATTGGAAGCTTAACTCCGAAAATCAACATACATTTAATTGCATATAAGAAAAAACACAGTCCGAAGATGTCTACCGTCAAAAATCCTACTTTCACTTTCGATTTAACACAAATTCAGGTGGTTTCTTTCCAATGCAATCAATTTTTTATTTAAAACCACAAGGACATCAAATATGGGCTTAAAATTATCCTAATATATGTAGGTTTCTGCTGACATTCAGTATTTTGCAGTATCTAATAGGGTTTATTTTTTATCCAACAATGTAGGAATCCATTTTGTGTTTACGTACTACTTTCCCATACGTTCTTTTCGACTGGTACCCATGTTTAGTGGCAATACACCTATATAAATAAAACGGCCGGCGAGTGGCGCTGCAGTACATAGGAACAGACAAAATAAATACCGCGATATCATAGGAAGGGAGTATACCCATTATTCGTACACATAATAATGTTCATGTAAAAAAATCATTTTAGAATTGTTTTTTATCAAACCAAGTTCACTTTTCTATTAAGCAAATATTTGCCTTTTAATCCATAAATAATATGGGATTCTAATGTATCTTCTGACATCTATGTACATGTGACCCCATTTTTAGAACAGATGACGTCATACCTTATTTTCGTACACCTACTAAAATTAGGCTAAGACTTGAAATAATAGTTTTTAGACAATATATATGTTGAGATCGTTTCCAATAAATCAGGTAATCATTTAAAACGTATTTCTTGGTGTTGATTTGTTTTACAGATTGTTTTTGTCATTAATTTGTTTCGGTATAATTTTGATTTCTTTGTTTTTAAACTTTGTTATGTTTGTGTTTTTTTAATTTTTTCTTAGTTTTTAAATTGCTTTTTTTTAAAGCAAACTGGAAGTAAAAGTTGATTATTTTATTAAATATTAATAAAGATAGCATGATTTCATTACTAATCACTCTTGCAGTGGGGGCGTAAACATTTATCTCCTTTCCTGATCACACGTTTTTCAGTACAGTAGATCAAATGAACCCAGTGTTTGCATTGATCACATTGTACCCATTTCGTGGATATTAAATATGAGCTTTCTCTGACTTCTTTTTGGGTGAATAGTTTGCATGCACATCAATTCATCACCCTTTGTGTTGAGAGATTGCCACTCTCTTCGCACGTTAAAGAACCACCAAAGTGTAACAGCTCATTATGAGCACTATGCTCATGATGAGTGGTCCATACGAGACCTGTTGCACTGGCTAAATTATCCGTCCCTACCCATCACCTTTCCTTGTTTCGAGTCCCATGGCGTTTAAATTTTTAAATGTTCTCGTCCTGAATATAGCTGAAAGATTGCTCGCTGGACGTTAAACACCAATTAATCAATCATCACCCTTTAATACGACAGTTCGGAGTTAGGGGAAGAGGTATGTCCCGTGTCTAGCTCTTTGCCGTTAAGAGTACATAAGGTGTACATCCGGGTCTCATTTTCGGACACTTTTTTAAGATGGCTGCCGCCCTTTGTTACAAATAGCTGTCATTATCAGCAGAGAAAAACAATTCCCTTTTATACCTTACTGTGTAGTGCTTGCGTGTTAATTTCATATTCTATGTTAATATGAAACAGGCACTGCCTGGAAAGCTCGCGAAGCCAATCACTAATTAAATATCCTTGGTCTTGGATGAGCAAACATGCAAAACTTTATGCTAATGTACATAAAAACGTTATGCCTATATACATATAATTATTTAACAACTTTGCCTGAAAATAGAAATTTGGTTTACTAGTGACCATAGACATAATAGAGTATGTATATGTTGCACACATAGCATAGGGTCTGATATACTCTTCAAGATGTAAAATTTCGTTGAAAAGCTGATAGTGGTATTGTAATTACTAGTTCAGTTTGATATGAGGCAGGCACTACCTGTACAAGCATAAGCAAGATCAGAAAGGGTTATAATAATAATATTGGATCAAACAACAATACAAAGGTTAGCTTCCTGGATGGTTTGCCAGACATTTGGTCAGACACATCAAATAAATTCAATGAACCGACTCAGAATTTGCCGGATGGGCACAGTTCCAGAAGACTGATATCCCTCCTCCCCCCAGCTGAAATAAATTAAGTTGGGTGAAATTTATAACAAGGAAGAACAAGAAATAACAAAATAAAACACAAATCAAATATAAACGCTTCAAAATACTTACAATAAATTGCCTAAACTTTGGAGATGCAACTCTGGTCTGTAGTATGTGACTGTACTTCTCAAAGAAAATGGTTCATTCAGTAATTAGATTGGTTCTAAAGCAGACAAAGTGTTCATCAGTGGCTTTTACATTGTTCAAACATTTTGAATTAATACTTTCATTGTAAATTTTGGTCCAGTTTCTGAAACTTATGCTAAGGTTATATATTTCAAGTGTAAAGCAGACCAGACTTCCTTTAATTAATAAAAAAAAAAACTCTCAAATCTATACCAAAATGAGTAGCATAGATAAATTGAAGTGTAATCTGAAAAATAACATACATACAAATGTACATGCATACATGCTACCAGATAGAACGGCCAAGTAATTTTTTTTGTAGATTTTAAACTGCATTCATTTGCAGTATGGACACTTAAGATACAGATTAAAAGTAGAAGGTAAAAGCTGTATCTGGCTGTTTGGAAATCATGATCATTAGTTGTGACAATTTGCTAGATCATATAAGATTCGGATTGAATTCTCTGCAAATCTAAATTCAGATGGCCTTTCTTGAAAAGACAAGACAAGACAAATACAGATGGCCTATCTACATGCAGTCATCGACCAATGGTCCCTGGATAGTGAAAATATGTTCAAGCCAGTGAATTTCCTCTCAGTTTGTTATCGAGTCTTATATATTTAAAAAAATAATAATTTTAAAGTGTTCAGGCCAGTAGCTTAAATTGACTTATTTCGGAGACTGCATATATATAGAAAATAATTCACCAAAGACAAAAGAAAAAAATACATGTATTTCTGCTAACGCAACTGACCCTATTTTTTCAAGTCATTAGTGCCATTTTTGTAAACACTAATTAATCAAGTCAAAGAAGGTTTCTTCTATAAACTAGGAAATATTGTAGATTGAAACCCCCCCCCCAAAAAAAAATATGACCCCAATTTTCTAAGGATATTTAGCAGAAGCACATGTTTTTTTTTCATGGCTTAAAATCAAACACAAAATCTTACCTTTAAAATTATTCTGCTTCTCAGGTTCACTGGCACTTGATATTTGGACGAAAGAGACAATTTGAATTGAAAGTTTTATGCATATTTCTGTACTGATTGTCAAAGATTGCTATTGGTGTTAATATTCATTGTTTCATGGTACTTTTTTTAGTTGATTCACTCTATGTGTAAGATGATTAGGTTACATGTTATAAAATGTGGGACATGAATAATTTCTCAAATTAAAAATAAAATATATAAGAGTTGAAGTTAACATACATGACAGACAAACTTTTTCTAGCATAAGATATTTACTTTGCATTTAGTAATTTTTGACATTCAAAAAAGTCGAGTCAACTGAGTCAACTGAGTCATTCTATGCATAAATGGAATTCTTTGCAAAAAATATAAAAGTGCACTAACATATGATAAAGTATTTTTATATATATTAAAATATCATTATCAAGTTGAAAATGAAAACAGACTAACTATAAAGAACACAAATATTCTCGAGAAAAATTGGACTCCAACATATTTACAAATGGGCCTGGCTAATGTTGATAGAAACAGGAAAATGTGTCTCTGCAACACTGATGTCCAGCTCGGCGCATATTTAAGTTGAAACCCCCAATCTTCATATATTTATTAGTTCATATCATGATGTAGATGTTTCATGGTAATATGACTTCATCTACATAGAAAAAAAAGCTTAAGCAAAAGGGTAACTCTGAGGTATGATGGACGGACAGACGGACGCACAGATTGAAAAATCTGTATGTCCACCAACAAAGTTGATGGGACATAAAAATCATCATTTATCATTTATAATGGTAAATTTATTCATAAAACTTGTAAAGATTAGAGATTGTTGTGCCTCCTTTATTTCTACTTTCAATGAATATTTTACACCACAATCTAAAAAAGCTTACACTTTAGAAAAATAAAAAATGTTCATGAATACAAGGTTTGGAAAACGTTTGGAACAGAATAAATGGCTAAATGGACAAGCATTGATACATGACCATGCATGTAAGCCTTTCTGTACCAATTCAAAAAAACTATAATTTGTATGGAATAATTTATTATGGGTTTTACAGTAATACTGTCACTTTTTCTCATTAATTGATCCAAAGAATTTCAACTTTACATACAAAAATTGAGAAGCTAAGGTTAGAGGCTGGTATGTCTCCCACCTATTTAAGTTTCATATAAAATGTCATTTAATGATCTTTAAAAAATAACCCTTTCATTGTGAATTTTGCAGACTTGTGAATTATAAGGAAATTAAAAGAAAATGGAAATCAAATTTGTCAGAGTAAAGATTATGCAAATGGTTTGCTGACATGTACTAACTCCAAAAAAATCCAAAATTTGTTATTATTTGTATGGAAAAACTTATCATTTACTTTAGAGTAATAATAACACTTTTACTAATTTATTAATCTAAAGAATTTCAACTTTACATACAAAACTTGATAAGGTTAGAGGCTGGTATGCCCCCCACCTATTTAAGTTTCATATAATTTTTTCTAAGAAAAATATTTAATCTAAAGAATTTCAACTTTACATACAAAATTTGAGAAGGTTAGAGGCTGGTATGCCCCCCACCTATTTAAGTTTCATATAATTTTTTCTAAAAAAAATATTTAATCTAAAGAATTTCAACTTTACATACAAAATTTGAGAAGGTTAGAGGCTGGTATGCCCCCCACCTATTTAAGTTTCATAAAAAAATTCAAAAAAAATAACCCTTTCAGTGTGAATTTTGCAGACTTGAGTATGATAAGGGGAAAAAATACAGTAACAGAGCCAATATCATAAAGAAGTTGTATATTCTTTTCTATTCTAAGTAAATGTAATTTATATTCGTTTTTTGAAGTTCCAAGAATCTTCATCATCATTTGAATCAGAATCTTCAAAGACCATGTCATTTCTCAAATCATGCAAAACAGAGGAGCACATGTCAGCAAACCATTTATCTGCCATAGGCAGGTTTGGATGGACACCATCATAATTATAAACACACAACTACACTTTTATGTGTACCCATTCGACCCCTCTTCTTAGTTTTGGTTTTGCAGACTGATTTATCCCATCTGATGTTAGATTCCCCAATAGCATTGTTAAGTTCACATATTTTCTCATTTGTTAAGTGTAGATCTTTTTCTAGGCTTTTTTGTTGAATTTCTGTTTCCAATTCTGAAAAGATGCTTTTTTGAAGTTTGTATCGTTTTTTTTTCAAGTCAAAAGAGTTATAATTATAATCGCGATATTTTGAAATGCAGACTGGTGGAATGCATGCAAATGTTATTGGAGTGTTTTTGGATTTGTAAATTTCATTTTGAATGTCTTGAAGCTGTGAAATAACAGAATTTACTTTGTTTACCTTTGTGTCATTTTGATATGTTGTTTCTGTTCCGAAGTCATGCGTTATTTTTTTAGTAAAATTGCACAGCCCCCCTGTAAAAACTACTTCCATTTTTGTGTCTGCGCCATACATTTCCTGAATAGAATCCATTGAATTATTTATTTCATTATGAATTTGTTTTATGGTCCCCCAGGTTTAACAATGATGTGATAGTACCAATCATCAATGGGTATTCTTTGTTCTATAAAATGTTCTAATGTGGCTCCTCTAGAAAAACAACCTAATATCAAGTGTCCAGCCATGTAAATGATGTTGATCAATATGTCCTGAAAATAGGAAAATAATCAATATTTTGAGCTAGATGGTTGAAATAAAGTCTAATGGTAAATACAATGTATTGGGATATGGAATTAATGTCTGGAACAATGATCCAACTAAACAGCAAAATACAAAACCTCATCTCTTATCTTTGTGCATTGATAATCATTGTATGGGTCTACATGATATACCACATAAATCAAGTGCTGAGGAAACTGCTACTTTTAATGATATGTAGACAAAATACATTAAATAAGAATTATTGACAGATTATCAAATATTTGCATGACCTTGAGTGAAATCATGAGACATGTAATTAATTTATACATCCCTCATTATAGATGTAAACAGTATCTTGGAATTGCCTCTCTCCCTTCTTATACGAAAATGTTTTATAGAAGAGTGTGATTTTATGCAGCATCATTGTGTTATGTAGTACAATGTACTCAATATTACCAGAAGTACTCAAAATAAATCATTTCCAGATGGTGTTCTTCATGATACCTTTGTAAAAGACCTTATATATAACTTGGTTAGGTTGGTATATCCCTCACCAACTAATTCAACTAATCCCCAGGTTTTTGCAAATCCCAGCTGTCTGTACCAGAAAGTGAGACTGGTTAAGTTAGAACTGAGTTAGAGACTGGTATGTCCCCCACCCTTTGTTCATGTTCCTTAAAATAAATTATAATTTAATACTGGAAGAAATTTTATAACTAGACAAAGAAAAATGTCTTTGATTATCCACTATCAACCTCATGATGACTTTGAAGTTAGAACTCAAGAGTTAGAGACTGGTATGTCCCCCACCCTTTGTTCATATCACTTCAAATAGGTTATTTAATACTTGAAGAAAAAAGTTACAAAAAAATCGTCAAGGTCTTAAGGTGATGCTTTCCCTCACCAACTAATTCAAATGATATGATATAATACTTGGTTAGAGAGTGGTATATCCTTTTCAGTGAATGTTAAAAATATATGATCATATTGAGTTTGGCTTGATTAGATGCACAAAGAAATTTAAACAATATATTTGGTTGGAGATGGTTATATAGGTATACCTCATCATGAGATTGAAATGATATACTATTTAACTAGAGATTGATATAACCCTTAATTACCATAATTTCAAACAAGATGTTAGATTTGGAGCATAATGATATTTAAATATTCTTGGTTAAAGATTAATGAGGTATCATTCACTACTAAAACTCAAATGATATACTTATAAGTTAGACTACATATCTCAACATGAAATTTAGATGATTTGGTATGTCCCTCATTACTCTATTAGAAATTTTTAAGGAGAGGTTAATCATTCCTCAATAGCCTCTCCATCAGAAAGAAAACCATTAATAAAGGTTGCCAGGCTTGTGTCAAATTCAAGTGAGGAAAATTGATTTCTAGTTTGGACACACAATAATGATATTCTTTCCATTTCTTTTGTTCTTGCTTCAACAGTAGCTGATTTTACAACATGACAAAGACGGTCTTTATTAACAAGAACAGAAGAATGCCATGCAAAATCTGGATCAACAAAATCATTTCCAGCAGATTTTGCCCTTGAAAGCGCAACGAATAAAGCACCTGGATTACGTGATTCGAAAGCTCTGGTTCCTGGGTTAATGACTATATATTGATTTGGCTCACCTTTACCAATAGTCAAACCCTGACACTTATGTATTGTTGTGGCCCAACCAAGTTTTAGAGGAATTTGTTTTCTTTTGCAAAAGCTACAACTACAATCAAGTTTTCTCTCAACTGGTAAAATAGGAACAAGTTTTGCATTATCCTTTACAAAAGATGGACCTGTATAATTTGGAAATTCAACCATCACAGCATCAGGTAGAGAATTTTCAGGTTTTTTCCTTCAAGGTAAATAATATCAATAATTTTACCAATAGCTCCATTATATAAACCAAAAGAAACACAAAGATTAACTGAAAGCATAACCGTAGCAGATTTGCTCATGAAAACTGTTTTCTGTAGTCCTCCAGCTTTAGCATTGTCTATTGATTTTGCATGTATACCATGAGAGATATGTCTCATTTACTTCAAGCAATTTCATCTTATTATGATCCCAAACCTCTTCATGGGTAGAGAAAACAAACAAACCATTTTCAGACAATCTGCAAAGAAATAAGTGCCATATTTTAGCCTCAAATTATTCCATTGAAAGTTTTGAAGCCAATTTGCATGACAAGATGTTGTTTTGTATTCTCTTAGAGCAAGAAGAACTTCTTTTAACTGTTGTTGATCTGGTACTTGTCTTACTACTTGTTGTAAATTAACAGCATGATTGAAATTTTTCCAAACAAGAGCACCATGTAATGCTGCTGCTGTTTTACCACTGGTATTATAGACAGGAGAATCCAAAACAGGTGGCAACTGCACATCATCGCCAAAATATTTAACCCCATGTTTTATCAAAATTTTGCCCTTCTTCCACACCATACCTACACATAAACTTCACCCAACCCAAAGTTGTAGCTCCAATCAAAGATCTTTCGTCTACAAGCAAAACCTTAAGACCTTGACAATTTATTTGTAACTTTTCACCTAAAGCTCCCTCATGAGGCTTCATTTCCTGACCTTTATTATCAGTAGGAATTTTCAAAAAACTGCAATGTTAAACCAGAAATTATATTTGCACTATTCCCTGTAGGGCAGAGTACCTGAACAGATCTTTTGGATGTGAAAATAGTCCTTATAACCTTAGCAAGACATTTTATAAGGTAAGATTTCCCCGAACCAGCAGTTCCAGAGACTATCATTCTTAAAGGAATGAAATTGTCTTGTTTGTTTAAATAATTTTGGATTGTTTTAAGAACAATGTTAAAGGAAACCTTTGATCTGAATTCATATTTGAAATATCAACTTCAGGTATGTCTAACTTCTTTTCAAGCCATGCCTTACCCAAGTCATTTGGATATTCATACGAGGTTTTACTCCAATCAAAATCTGGCCCCACATTATCAAATGAAGTCAGAATCTATGTCTTCAATTGTTTATTTGGATGTACTAGCTCCATCCATTCTGGTTGATTAGAATTGTCAAATACTGAAGAATTAAATTGGTCATTTTCATCTTCATTATTAATAGGTTCGTTATCTACATGAATCTTAGCTTTTTCCACACCTGCTTTTACAAAATTTGGACAATGATCCGAATTTAAGAAAAATTCCATTTTCTCTAACCATGTCATATCATCATCTTTAATGTCTGAAATTTTTCTCAAGTTGGGAGTGTGGAGGAGTAGCATTGTTTTACAATAATTTTCATCTAGAGGCCAAGATGCCTGGGTGTAGCATCCTGTTAGTACAGGAACATTACCATTTTTGCAAATAAAGTCATAAAAAGATGATGTATCTTTTTCTGATCTTTGAATATACTTATCAAGTGCAGTATTTTTTGTAATGGCCATGCCATTTGATTCTTTTTCAACCTGTCTAAAGCCTGATACACTAATATTTTGGAAAGTGTGACTTGAGGAAGACTAGATAATTCATATGATGCCTCAACTGCTGGAATATCTCGTTTAACTGTACCCATTAAAAGTTTATTACAGAGGGATTTTGTTGTAGCACCTGTTGACTCATCGGCACAATTTACCATATCTTTAAGCAAATCAACAACAGCTCCAGTTGACTGGTTACCTTTGCAAGCATATCCTGACACATATTTGCAGTTGCAATTATTTCATTGACAGGGATTTTCTGGGGGACTCTTGGAAAGAATAAGAGAGATATCACCATTTGCCCGCCAACCTTGGCTATGAAACCTTGAATGTCGTACTAACATTGGATGATCTCTTGCCATCTCTAGTCTCATAGATCCATTACGGTCCGTAGCAATAGCTGGTATCTCTCTTAATTGTTTTCCAGGAGAAGATTTTGAGCCAAACTCCATACGACATTTTATATTTTTGCCAGATTTTAGTCAAACAGTAGTCTGAACAGCGGTGTATATTAAAACGGTTTGTAAGTAAGTAATAGACTCTTGGGATGAACTAACATCCATTAAGAGTTTTATTAGAGGATTCTTTTCTTCTGGAAGCAAAGGAACTGTGCATTCAGGTGGTGGCCACAATTTTTTATTCGGCTGCCCATCTTCATCTTTACCACCTGCATGGGAAGCTGTCAGTCCAAATTCTGTGGCAGCCCAATCAGCAAGTCTTGCTGAACAATCTGAATCTGACAGTCCTTCCTCAATAGCCTTACTTAAGTTATGTGGCTCTCTGTCTGACATCCAGCACAGACCGTGCCAATGTACCATTCTCCGGGATTTTGAAAATTCCTGTCTGTACCAGAAAGTGGTTACCCCAAATGCTGGTGATATTACATCATTGAAATAATTGTGAGTCCTAATATCAAAGTAGTGAGCAACAATATGAGTGTTTTTTTGAAGGGCGTCAAAAAGTTTAGAGTTGTCTGATAAATCTTGATCCTTTCCAGTTGTTTCCTTAATATAGATTGAAAGCATCCGTCTTAATGATTTGAAATGATACTCAGCACAGCACAGTCAAGAAAGCTGGTAATCCCTTTTTCCATTGATTTGAAATTGTATAAGAGCACGAAGCTCTCTTGCTCTTTGTGCCCAGTATTGGGTTGTTCCCCTTAGAGATGCACCAAAATACAATTTTTTTTTACAATAGAATCATCCCCATTCTGTAATTTTCCCCTCGAATCTGAAACAGTTAAATATGCATCACCTAATTTTTGCTGCACAATAAAATTTCCATTTTCAAGAGCCCTTTTTCTTAAAATCATATTATGGACTATAAACTTGAAGTATGGATGATGTGCAAACCTTCCATCATCATACCAAAGAAGATGGTCTGCCCAATCACCTATTGATGAAACAGTTCTAGGGCGGTTTATCAAAAAGTCACCAGTACCATAAGGAAAGAGGGTTGGAAAAGCAAGTGTAAAAAAATATTGAGTTGTAAACTCTGAAACTGGTTTATTAGTAGGGGTTGGCCATGGTAATATTAGTGTGCCCTTTTTAGTGACAGAAACGTTGTGGTCATTTCCAACAACATCTTTCACAATACCTTGTACAGTTTTTTTGTATATTTATGTCGGGGTGTGGTAATAGAACACTGGAATGAGTGGTACCATTAATCTCCCCGGGATCAGTTTGATTAGGTGCAGGACCAAGATCTGAATTATGCACTGCATCAGGATTAAATTCTACAGTTTGAACTGATGTGAGCTCTCCATCAACAGGAAGAGAATTCAATGTATCTTGACTAATTATGATGTCAGTGTAAGCAGAATTGTTGTTTTTAAGGAAAAGTAGAGCTTCTTGAATTTTTTGTCTACGTACTGAATAATCTTTAGATGTGTCATTTTTACCTAATTTTCTTAACTCGAACAATGTTTATTTCTGAAGGGAGTCTGAAAAATTTTAACAGGTTCGTTTACCTCCTGTGGAAAGGTCACACAATGACCAGCAGATGCTATTCCGCCATGCTTAAGCATATGTATGTTTATGCATGGTGAAATTCTGGATATCAATTGTTGCTCAATTATACTCAAATCTGAAAGTTCATTGAGGGTCCATGTTATTTTGAAATGAAAATAAATTTTAGGAATTTTTATCAGAATTGCAACGTTTGCAAATTGATCTGGAAGACATTTTAGTCTCTATTCGCCTTTCCTTGCATATAGTACAAAATTTAAGATTAAGAGACATTTGTTTTAACTCAAAACTTCTAATACAATCCATAACTTTATTAAAGTGTTGATTTTCATGTAGAGGAGCAGGGACATCGTGTTCACTCATATTAATTTGTTCTATTTTTTTTTAAAATTTTATACTGTAACCGTCTTCTTCTTTTCATTAACTCTGATTTTGCTTCATTGTTGGACGGACTTTCATATGGTACACCTAATTTTCTGCATTTCAAATATAATGTATCAGTCAAAGGATCATATATATTTGAAGATTGTGATGGATCTTCATGATTGCAGTTATTATTGGAGTGTTTGTTATGTTGTGAACATAAATCATTCGTGCTCATCACATTTTGGTTAGCGTTATTTATCTCATGAATTGATTTTCTATTGAATTCTAATTGTGAGTTATGAAAATAATGTGTGTCCTTACTTTCGGAAAAAGATTCAGGTTTCTGAGAATGAAAATGTTCATGCCTGTCAGGACTCTTGTTAAAAGATTGTTTTGTTTTTATTAACTTGCTTTCTTTTTTCTGTTGCACTCGAGCTGTTTTATTTTGAACTGATAAATGGTATACTAACATTTTCAAAATCTTTTTCTTCACACAACTCAGCTGTGTAAATAAACTGACATTGCTTTTCACTTTCCTGTTCGGTTTGTCTATTTCCTTCTTCTAAATGTATTGTAATTTTGGTTGACACTACGGCACTGACAGTTTTCTTTTTTTTTTATTATTTGATGTCTTGTTTTGCTGTCCCTGTCTTTTAAGCTGGTTTTTCAGTATATCAAAAGCGTTTTCTGTAGTGGGAGGGACCCATTTTAATGGTGAGAAATGATTTTCGTGAAAGAAGTATGTCAATGCAAGTAGGAGAACTTGCATTGAATGAACTTAAAGTACAATGTGAAGACTGTTGTAGCCAAATATCTAAATATAAACCAAATAAATTTGCTGCTGCCTGAATTTCCGTGGCCGTAGCCCAACCATTTCTATTTATCATATGTTGCTGATACAACTCTACTGTCATATTATTAGTATGGAAGTGAAGAATTTTGTCTTCCCAAATTTGCCAATCGTGTATGATGTGTATACAAATAATATTTCTGTAGAAGGAACTATTTGTTGTATTTCCATTTATTAATACACTTAGCGAATGAAATAAACAGTTTCCATCACATGGAACACTGTAACTTAAAAATGGATTATTGCCTACATATGTTAATTGAGACGGCAGCTTTTTTATATCGGCTAATATCAAAGCCATTGAATTTTTTGACAAGTTATCATGAAAAACACCATCTTCAATAACAC
The DNA here is from genome assembly GCA_963383655.1 of Bathymodiolus septemdierum. Taxonomy (NCBI): domain Eukaryota; kingdom Metazoa; phylum Mollusca; class Bivalvia; order Mytilida; family Modiolidae; genus Bathymodiolus; species Bathymodiolus septemdierum. The sequence continues at coordinate 112,994,927 of OY726519.1, forward strand.
AATCCTGTTTATCACCCTGTTCAATTTGAGGATTGGAGATAATTGATTTTTCATTATTTTTATTATGAAGGGCACCACTTTCCCCCAGAGTGCATGCATAGGAATGGTCCCCACCATGCTTATTTTTTTGGTTTATCCCCCAATTTAACCACATCTGCATAGCTATGATCACCCTTGGCCTTGGAGTGATCAATTACAGGAATTTTAGTTACAGATGTATTTTTTACATATGAATGATCATGATTACAGTTTTTAATTACAGATATATTTTTTACATAATATGAATGATCATGAGTACAATTTTCCTCAACACTTTATATACTTGTAGTTGTAGAATAGGAATGATCCCATACATGGACATGGTTAGACTTATCAAACTTAACCACATCCGCGTAGAAAAGACCATTTGTTGTAAATTGGGGGGTCAACGGAACTTTTGAAAGTGTTTTTCTTTGAGACATTTTGGACAATTGTGTATTTTATCAATACCTGATGCGATTAAGCGAATATAGATATAAGCTTGAGTTTGCTTTAGCAATAATCCAGAGCAGACGATCGGGTTGCGCAATCGTGTTATATTTAGCGACTCGTTACTTTCCGTGTAGGATTCGATAATTATCGGTTTCAATTTCTTCTTTGGTTACGGAAAACCATCAACGTACTGATGTTTACTTTCCGGCGCATTTACAGACAAAATTCTTTAAATATTCATTTCAAACAAATAATTTGTATGTTTTCGTCAAAGAAGACCGTTGAATTAAATTTAATGTTTATTTCACAAGCAAACAATATAGGCAACAGCGAAATACCGATCTCGCTATCACGAGACCGGTATTTCGCTCTTCGATACCTTTCGTATACCGTATCTTTCATAAGTTCTCGAAAAGCGGTGACCGGATGTGTTGAAGCTTTTTCATAGGCATAGTGTATGGATAACCCGGATGTGTTGAAACTTTTTCATAGGCATAGTGTATGGATGATAAGGATTTCTGTTTTAGTCAAAGTAAATGGTATTCTAGTCAAAGTAAAAGGCATTCGTCATTGTTCCTTTATTGATTTAATTTTACCATGTTTCGGTCGCTTATCACTGATCATTGCCTGGCTAGGTTAGGATTATTCATCAGAAGCTGAAACTGCAGATAAAGAAACTTTCCTATAGTGTGCAGTATCGCCGCATCGGATGCAATGACAATGTTCAAATTTAGTTACCGTAGGCGTAGATGACAGTGAACATTTCAGGTGTAAAATTACCAGCTTTATGAAAACATAATTGAGCAGACTATATTTAATGAAAATAATTGACATTTTATGATTTTAGTTGTCACATTAAAAGAAACATACTTCTTTGTTTGACGAAGATATTTTCCCTGTATCAATGTTAGATTTACAGTAGCATAATATACAGACAAACCAATTATTATTTGTCATATTAGAAAGAATACATAAATAGCTGTCGGTATTATTTTTTTAATATTTTCCTGCATCAATGTTCAATTCAAAGAAACATAATACAGAATAAAACCCGCCATTTTGAATAAACGTCCAACGGCGGGAAATATAATAGTACTATTTTACCTCCTTCAAAATACTTTCTAACCCCGAACTCCCGTATTGCATTTCGTCCTCAGAATCAGATTCAGACGTGTTATTGGTATTTGTAAGTTGTTGTCTTTATGTTTCAGATTTTGATTTTTATTGTTAATAACTTTTATTTAAACAGTCATTGAATTTATGGTGCTTTAGAGGATTTTTTTTCTTGTGCTGTTCATCTGTGTTGTCCATAACGTCAGTTGTCGCAATTGATTCGCTATGCAAGGGCCAGTAGCAATTATTCTGATTTCCTGTAACGTCATCTTCATCTGAGAAACAGGCTACTGGACCAGGGCTATGAAAAGATTCGCCTTATTCGATCTCTTAAAAAGTTTATATTCCGATACCAAGATCTTGTCGAAATATATTCCGTCTCTGCAGAGACGATGATAAACGATGCATTTTCATATAGTGAAAATGTATAAAGATAAGGAAGTCAACAAAAATGTCAAAATTTTATTTTTATCAATGTGTGACGTAAAAGTGTTTTTGACATTTACTTCGCTGAATTTGGTACTGCTTTGACAACTATTTGACCTATTTTGTTCCAGTATTGTTATAAATACTGTTATAGTGACAACAGGAACCTTTGAGCCGTAATGAAAGCGAGAGGTTTGGCCCTTTAAAATCTGATTCAACCCACCATTTCTTTAGAAATGCCTGTACCAAGTCAGGGTCATTACGGTTTTCACAGTTTTCCGGTTGTTAACTGATTTTGTCTGTTTATATACTTGTGAGTTTTGACTTTCCCTTTGTAAGATTGTTCGGAATTCGGTAATTTTGTTATTACCCTTATTTACTGGTTTTCCCCGATTTTGACGCCATATTCGTAAATCTGTCGTGTACGGTTTAAGGAACAAGCAATTTTTAAATGCAATTTATTATTTGTTTGGCCCATTACACAATAAGCGCACTTGTGATTCGGATGCTGATGACAACAAAGATGGCGTATTAGGAGGGATATTTGAAGTGCGATGTGTATGATGAAAAAACGATGGATATAGACTTGATTCATTTGGGATTAAGGAAAACAGTCGTAATACATGATTGATACGCATTTTCTTCTTTTGAAATACAGTTACTTTCTTTTTTTAAGGCTCTTTGAATTTCGGCGAAAGTGACGTAAAAATGCATTTTTGTAGCACGTACGGCGCACGTGACAATTTGACGAATTTAGGGTAACTGACGATATTCTATGGCATAGTGAACAAAAAGACGTCTGCCAACTTCAACTTTATTCCACTCCTCAAACTAATACGTCATAATCCAAAACGCGGGAAAAGGGAAGTAACAAACATTTACAAAAACAAATACGGCCATACAACATGCAAATACATAACACTCCACAAGCTCACTCAAAATCGGAACTTCTCCCCAATATATCCTATGTAAAAAAGAAAAAAAATCCTGCCTACCCTACATAGCCTTTTTCACAATGTGACCGGTAACCAACCCTAAGCACACAATTATTTTGATAGACAGTCTGTAGACCACCAATTTTCAAGGCAGAGGCCTTTCATTTTCAGTGGACATTGGTCCAATGACCAGTTAAATTTTACTGGTCCAAGCAAATTTCACTGGACGAAAAAAAGTCTGAATACACCTCATGCATGTACAATGTATATTTTATCCCATGTATGTATAAAATAAATGATCTACCTGACAAAAAAAAGTTGCTTCTACTGACATGAAAAAACATTCTATCGAGCATGAACATATTCAAGGCCTCCCTCGCTAATAAAATGGTTGATACCTAAAAGTCCTACTTTTTAATTTTACCGGTTTCGCACAAAGGACGGATGGTCTTCGTTTACACTGTCCCCAAGAAGGTGGATTTGATGGAGAGAAACATTTCAACAATTGGAAAATGTACCCCAGTTCGTCTGTTTGTCCGGCTAACTTCTATAGTTGTTGAGCTAGAGCTTTGATATTTGTAAAACACTTTTGATGTACCCAAAGATGACAAAGTTCAACCACCTGTCATTTTGTGATGTTATTTTAATAGAAATCAAAATCATGTTAGTATGCACACATTTAGTATTTCTATAAACATCCTACAAAATGTTAATGCTATAGCTCAAAAATTGTAGAAGACATTAGCTGGACAAACCATTTACCCTATATCTGGAAAAACAGACCGACAGGAGTAAATTAATATGCCTCCCCAATTATCGTCGCGGGGTATAAAAGTTAATTGTCTGCCATGTTTCTTCGAAGGGGGGTTTGTATGAAACCAGCTCACATTTAATTGTACTTGTTCTTTTTTCGTTTGTTGTTGGATTGCATATTTTTGCTTTGTGGATTTTGCCTTTTTCCAGGTCAAATGGATCCAGATGAAAAGATCTGTAGATAATGCGCAAGAACAGAAATCTGATATTCAATAACATAAGTTTATATGTCTATTTTCAGTATATTTCTAAACAAGCAAGATCATAAAGAGAACTTGTCCTTTAAGTAAGTTCTTAACATACCACTCTGGTAAAAACTACAGGCTAAAATACTAGAACTAAAACATTTGTTTTCCCTGTTCTAATGCCTTGATGTCCCCATTGGCCTGTCTGCCATCCTATACAGCAAATATCCCTCGATTTGTTCTTTTGTAACCTTTGGAAGCACAATCTTATGTTCCGTTGCTGAAATCCAATGGTTGGCCATTGCGAGTCGAAATCTTCTGGTAACAAAATTGGATCGCCTTTAAAATCACGATTCCTGTCGTAGGCTATCGGTCTGAAATAAAAGAATGCAAGTAATTCATAGATGTAGAACTTGAGTCTATTAATAGGACAAAGTTAAATTGCAAGGTGTCAAGTGATCCTATATTTTCCCTGTTTTCAAGATTTTGCTATATATTTTGTTGGCTTAAAATTTCCTGTATTACATCCCAAAATCCTACATTTTTCCAAAACTGAGGAAAAAAGTTGATTCTTTTATTTTGAATGGAAATTTCATTTCAACATGACAAATAGAGGCTATGCAAGATATTAATCTATAGTTTTTAGCTGATTTTGTATAGCAACATATGTGCTTTCATGTGACTTTTTATTGTTGATTTTTTGGGGATTTAAATTCAAATGATTGCGTATTTATTTTAGTGTTGTAGTCTTTTGTGGTACATGTCATATGTTTAATGATACTGAGTTTTTTTCATTTGTCAGTAAAAAGGAGGTGAGGCATCGCTACAGGGGAGGTGTAGGCCATATATTTGTGCTAAATGTACCATAAATTTATCTTTTATTTTCATCCAAAAAATCCTATTTTCCTATATAATTTTTGTCAAAAGTGCCACCCAGTTAATGTTATGGTGAACAGCTACGTTAAGTGTCATTGATGCAGGTTGTATATTTTTGAAAAATTGGTGCTCACTTGTCCAGGAATCTGCAATTCTGCATTCCTCACACTTGAAGCAGTGTCCTGTTTATTCAATGTTTTTATTTAAGACACACTACATGTGATTTTTCTGCAAACTTTTGAATGATTTTGAGTGAATTTACGGCTTTAAAATAGCAAAATTCCATTACTTGGACTGACATGCAGACAGTAGAGAATAGCTAAGAAAATCTGTGGAAATCAATTCAAAAAAGTTAAATGTTTTGTTTCATTCTTATAAATTCAGAAATTACAAGTGATTTGTTGTGTATGGTTCAACATAAGGAATAAAACATGCATAGAACATTATATGTGTACACATATTTGCTTATCCCAATGGATATTATTAAATACAACAAAATTCTCCTGTCTCTGAATTTTGTCACAACAGCACACTCAAACTGATCCGTCATCATATTTTGGCAAATAAAAATGTGATGTTGTTTTATTTTCCTTCGGGGCAACTTGAACATTCAATAAATACAATAATATTTAAAAGTAGCGAACTTAAATCGTATGCTTGGGTTTTTGGTGTAATATGTACCTTTCAATCAAGTCAGTTTTTGGACCGTTTGTTGATGCATTTAGCCGTCGTAGTTCATTTTTGAGCTTTGGTATTGGCCACAGTTGATAGCACTCTGCCATTATGGAATCGAATAACGAAGAAATTAAGAACAATTTGCACTCTTTATTTGATGTAACAATACTCCACTCTTTGCGTCAGATGAGCTGAAAATAAAAAAAAAATAATAAAACAAAACAACATTAATAGTAATTAACGCCACGCTACTTTACTCCTATTTTACAAGAAAGCATGCAGTTTCTTTATAAAGTTGTTTTCTTTACCCAAAATATAAAGTTGAAAACCATCATCAAGGTTCTCGTGAAAGCAACAGCTTGAGCAGATGACACAAGTGAATTCATTCTACCAGCCATTTTGTATAGATCACGCAATTATGATGCAATAATCATATGCTAATCAATATTTTATCAGTTTATGTTGTGCCAGTAAGTGTTTATGTGGCGGATATTACAATGTATATACATTTTAGATCGTTAACGGAACAGATACGTACATTTCACACAGCAACATCAATTACAACAGAGCTTTCCCATGTGTTGGCGCACCTAAGAGTAACGGGATTTCCTATGAAAAGAAAAAAAAACATTTCCAACTTCTTTGTATACGAATAATATGCTGTTGTTTATATATTACATTTTATCCAGAATTAGTACTGAAGAACGGTTCAGAAAAACGGCCGCTGGAATATCCATAGAATCAAATGATATAATTTTATCATTATTATCAGACTTTTTTAACGTCTTCATCAAGATTAATAATGTTCAATAAAAATTTACACATGACAATATAACTATAGAATAGAATAGAATAATTTGTATTTTTCAAATCAGGTCCCCAAGGGGGCATTTACATTTAACAGTCATGATTGTTTAACATATATAAAACTATAACTAACAACAAATCAACAATTCATAATGTTATAACCATCTCAAATTAGTCGTACGGAAACAAGGACTATGTGGAAATTATATAAGTTCTAAAGGAGATTGAATCTGATTCAAAAAGATGTCGTTTCTTATAAAAAGAAGGAAAAAAAAGTATTCCATCACTGCTGTATAAGGCATGGTCGGTCATTGAAATCGGCATACTTTATGACATGACCTCCATGCAAAAGTGAACCACATTGTGCATTGCCAATATCATTTCCATTACAGTGAATCATTAGTGCTTTAGCTATGTTACTATAGTTAATTAAGCTAGTACGAAACATATAACATTTCCCCGCTTCATACTGGGCATCCCCACCCAAAATATGCACTCAATTGTTAATTAAATTATTTTTATGTGTTTTCATTGCATACAAGTTTAATAAATGTATCCGCAATACTTACAGATATTTTCTGATTTTTGAAAGGTAACACCAAGAATAATAGTCACAAATTGTTGTTCGGTAATGGCTAAACATAAAGTCAATAAAATGTAAACAATATTCACATATGTTATGGTATGGAGATGAAAACTTTAGAACAACTCCAGCTTCCCTTAACAATGGAAGCGAATTCAACGTACTAAGAGTAGTGAAATGCACAAATGTCCATTATAATGATATCACCAGGAATGAAAAGTGTTTGAAATCCATTTGCAATTTAATCATTATTGATATCAACAACGTCAGCAAAATAATTGTGTTGGTTCCATGCTATTGGATGCACCATTAATTACATTAAAGTAGAAACTCCAAATCTGGAATGTTAGAGGTTTATTGTGTAATTAGCATTGGAAGCATATCTTTGCAGTTCAAAGGCTTTTCATTATTCCTATTGCCAGTTATTTTAACTACACTGCTCCAATTAATTGTATTTACTGATGATTTTCTGCTAATACCAGGCTGTTTTAAAATATGAAATTTATTTTTGTATTTTTCTACGATTTTGAGATTTGATTTATAAAAGTCTTGCATTGTAGTCCTTTTCCTTGTAATTTTTATTATTTCATGCAAAATAAGAGAGACAAGTATCACCAGGTCATATCGTTGGCAGAATATATATATATATATAATGTCGATAACATGTTATCAAAATGGCCATAGTTCAGCTTCTTGACTTTTTCACACACGCGCAAAAGATGGAAAACAAATAGAATTAAAAAATATACTTTGCTACGAATTTCTATCTTATGATATCAAGCGTCGTGTGGTCGTACATAAACGTCCATAAAATATTATCAAAATGTCAAACATTCGGCCACCTTGACTTTTAAAATAATAATTCACCCTTCATCATGCACTAAAACACTATAAAAATGATATGATTATTCTAAAGCATCCACCAATAACAACTGGTAACATGCATGACAGACTGTGCAATTCATTAGTCCCTCTATGAAACCGTGTGTGACAGACTGTGTAATTCATTAGTCCCTCTATGAAACCGTGCGTGACAGACTGTGTAATTCATTAGTCCCTCTATGAAACCGTGCGTGACAGACTGTGTAATTCATTAGTCCCTCTATGAAACCGTGCGTGACAGACTGTGTAATTCATTAGTCCCTCTATGAAACCGTGCGTGACAGACTGTGTAATTCATTAGTCCCTCTATGAAACCGTGCGTGACAGACTGTGTAATTCATTAGTCCCTCTATGAAACCGTGCGTGATTAAAAACAACAACAAACATATATCTTTCATTCTCTTAATTCTTCACTCCATGTTGTGGATAATTCCAAATGTTCTACTTCTTTTTGCTTTCTTCCGATTTCCTTTGTTGTTATTGTTTCCGTTATTTGCTATGTTCATAATATTAACTGAAGCTAAACTTTGCTTTGAAGGAAAGTTAACTAATTTATTATTGCCATACATTTCCAGTAATAAATCAAGAAAGTCACCTTTTTCATTTTGTTCATCTTGACATCTGACAGGTGTAGTAAATATCCTTAATACAGTTGAGATATTGTCCAACATATCGCCATCTTGAAATTTTTGATTTAAGTATATTTTTAGTCCATGTGTCCTTGAAACTGTATTTTTTTTCTTTCTGACGAGTTGTAGATTTGAGCTCATAAAATTCCTCACTCCATCTTTAAAAGTAAATAATTTCAGCATTGTGCTATAAGCATCCCTCTCCTTTATTGCCACACCCAATTCCTAATTAGCGTCTATTTCATTGTCGATATAGTCGCCGACTCGCCCTCGGCATGAATAAAAACGTAGATATAAAATGTGGTGCGCACGACACGTTTCTGGAATAACCTTCATCAGGTACACACAAAATCGAAAGATTGGAAAGCCAAATAATTGAAAGCTTTGGGAGCAATAAAACCAAAGGGCCTAAACAGGAGACCAAAAATCGGCTACCGTCAACTATGGCTGAGGGAGGAGAACCTTAGGTTACTAAATAATTACAATATTTGAAATTTGTTATTTATGATGCTGTAAATTTAGAGATGCGTGTCGTATAGCGATAACCGCTATCACGGAATTGTTGCGGCAGTTAATTTAATATATTGTAACGGTTTTGATGGGAGTATAGGTACAGACATTTCTCCTATAAAATATTAACTTTGTTCTTTTTATATCCTGCAATCCACGATATCTTTAGAAATATTTTTAATCCATGAATGTATTTCTTCTTAATTATTATCCAAATTGGAGCCCCATTTTTTGCGCAGTGATATACAAAATTGTAAATCGGTTATATTGGACAACAATTCGCGTTTACACTTGTAAACATGTGAATGCTACAAGTACACATCGACGATTTTCAGGTGGCACCGACATGTTAATTTGCAGAAAAGTGTCATTTAGGTCCTCGTCGATCATGTCATCAGGTAGAGACAACAGTGGGGACCGTACGTCCATAATGGGGCGGGACTTAAAAAGTAATTTTTATAGCAAATGTAATGATTGCAGGATAAATTATATTATCCCGCGTCAAGGTAGAAGCACTTTATATCATCTTCTCCGTTTTGAAACATTTATTCGAAACACTTTTGCCAAAAAGGGACATGCTGTGTATATCTTTTTCGACGTGGAAAAAGCATATTACACAACATGGAAATAGGGCATTTTAAAAGACCTCTTTAATATGGGGTTGGAAGGTATGCTACCAACTTTTATATCGAATTTGTCTATCTGAAAGAGAATTTAACGTCCGAGTTAATTCGACTTATTCTGACATTCAAGAACAAGAGATGAGAGTTCCACAGGTAAGCATCATCTCTGTTACATTGTTTAGTATTAAGATAAACAGCCTTGCTAATGTTTTAAATGATAACATTGATGGTTCTCTTTATGTTGATGACTTACTGATATGTTATCGAGATAAGAATATGAACATTATTGAAAGATAATTGCAAGTATGTCTAAATAAGATAGAAAAATGGAGAATGGATTTAAATTCTCTAGGTCAAAAACTGTTGGTGTGCACTTTTGTAATAAAAGAGGACTCCATCCAGACCCGGAGTTATATAATTAAACAACGTTGTTAAGAAAAAACTGCTGGAACGTGCTAAAGTGGGTCACGGGTCACTGTAATCGGGCGGCTGTATCGAGAAACAGATAAGGTGCTGAAAAAACTTGATACTCATAAAATATTGATAAATGCAATAAAATGTTATATTTGTCTTCAAGAAATATGGTAGACAAAACCATGTGTGAAGTTTTATGACGAACTATCTCCGATTTCTATGTAAATTTATGAGTTGAAGTGGGGAAACACCCACATGTAAATACCATTATATAATATTAACTGATTACCTCGGGATTCAATTTCATAGATATATTTCTTAAATTATATTAATTCTAACGAATTTACATGCAACATGCTTCCTGGTTATTTATAACAGTTATCAGTGTTCGGCAAACCTCGGAACAGCAACCGACTTATAATTAGGTCGTGCTAATGGCGATTCGACCAACAGACATTCGAATTCTTTTCACTAATTACGACATTATAACATATTTTTTAAACCTGGCTTTTTGTTCAGAACATTTTATTAGTATAAAACATCGAATATTGGCAACATTTAATATAAGCAACAAAAAAATCAATTCTGACAGCCTGGATGCCTTTAAGCATGTTTTGATTGACTGCGTGGATGTTGCCGATGTTCGGCAGACATTCTACAATGTCAACAGTTTATCTAATTTATTTACAAATGTCGCAGGCGACACAATTTTTAAATTTTTAAAAGAAATTAATTTATATACTGAAATATAAATGTATAATTATCTGTTTTTATCCTTTTATTTTTTCTTTTTATTTGTATATCACACAATTGTTTTATAAACAAAAGTTTTACTTCTTAGAGTCTGGTAGATTTGGAAATGTATTTGTTAAATTGGGTGATATAACTGAAATACTGCTTAAGTTGGCCTTAAACATCAATCAATCCATACATTATCCTGCACTTGAGCAAGCAGTTGCATTGACTGGAAAATGTTTTGTTATGTACTGTGAATGCCCGAATTATAGCTTTTTGGTAGCCCTTCCACACGTTACCTGTTGAGCTTTGGGAACCTAATTGTAAATCCAGTTCACTTCCTGTTGAAAGAAAATATCAAAAAGGGGTAATCAAGGGATAATTACATAATTTTATTATTAAATTCAAAATATAAACGTCAATGAATTAATGGGCTTTTTCTGCAGGATAAATACAATATTAATGCAGTGTCTTAAAATATAAAGTTTATGTGTATTTTGCCCAAAACTGGGGAAAGGCTCGGTAGACCTCACCTTTATCCCAGTTTTTAAGACTCAAGACTCATACACATAAGCTTTATATTTTAAGGCACTGCATTACTATTGTATTTATCCTGCAGAAAAAGCACAAAACTGGGGAAAGGATCGATGAACCTCGCATTTATTCCTGTTCTTAAGCCTCATACACATAAGCTTTATATTTTAAGAAACTGCACTACTATTGTTTAATATCTATTTGTCGTGTATTTTGTTCATTTATACATCTATATTTATAGATATTAATTTATTTTTACTCGTCATTAAATGAGTCTACGGAAACTTTCATACAGGAAACATTACATGATACGCATTGACATTATTTTATGTAAAACTTGATCAAGGATATTACAAGTGAACACAGTGGTGTATTTGTCACAATGTATTTTAATATTTACGTTATATTTACAGCATTTGTTTATAGTTTAAACTCGTTAGTAAAAGGTATGTTTTCTTGCTTTTTTAATGTCACTTAGTTCTCTTTCCACGTGAGCCGGAAGAAAACGGTTTGTATTTATTCCTGCAAACAAATCTTCTATCAGGTGATTAGTATGTGATGTGATCACCTGAAGATGATCGAGCTTTGAATTTAATTTCTACTTTTTATTCTCAAAATTATATAGTAATATAAAAGATGTCCCAAGTTTCCTATATAAAATTCGTATTGTAAATGTAGATGATGAGGAATGTACGGTTCTGGTCATTACTCAACATATCTTTTCAAATATGTAACAAAACTGGGGGGAACATGAATTAACCTGATATATTGTTATTGTGGCAATCAGTAGCTCATTTATTGTTTATAAACGTTATTGTAATGTGTATTGGTGAAACTCTGCTTACTTGGCCTTATAATCCATCAATCAGCTGATATATAATGCAGAAATCTCTTCGTATCAATTTACTAGAATTACCAAAGGGAGGTAAATCATATCTACAGAATACAAGTTGTGTTCTTTTAATTCAGTTTTCGCGGTGAATGCGAAATCATCTCGACATAAATCATGAAATATGACAGTCTGCAAGAGTTCATGACTGGAATAATACAATATCAGTTCAATAGGTACATAAAAAGGAATTCATCGTTAAATTTGAGATATATAATAACGCATGTTTTTGTTTCCCTAATACGTAAATAACATATAGAAAAGAACGACCCTTTGAAAGTCGAGGCAGATATTATTGCTAGTATCAGCGTGGGTGTGATAATGTATGTCAAGCTATTTAAATTTGACATTGTTTTATCGGTAACATCATGTGTTTGACGTCACACTGACCGATAATTTTCAGTTGCACAGTCAGTTTGTTGATACTGGCCATATCACTCGATAAAATCAAAGGAAAAAAATGTCATATCACACGATAAGATCAAAGGAAAAAAATGTCATATCACACGATAAGATCAAAGGAAAAAACTGTCATATCACACGATAAGATCAAAGGAAAAAACTGTCATATCACACGATAAGATCAAAGGAAAAAAATGTCATATCACACGATTAAGATCAAAGGAAAAAAATGTCATATCACACGATAAGATCAAAGGGAAAAAATGTCGCCGACAATTACTTATATATAAAACAATCAGTCAATCACTTTATTCTTCGCATATTTAATTGCAGTAATTTCGAGAATTGCTTAAGTAAATATATTATTAATGTAAATAACTAAGTATTCGCACTGTAACTACTCTTCACAATGGTATCTTGTTCAATCAGACGGAATTGAAAGTACACATCTTGTTGTCCAGAACTAAATATTAAGGAAGTTCACTGCTATGGACTGTATTCTGGTCTATCATAGTTACAAAATCAAGAATCAAATATCGAATTAAACAACAATGACCTATCAGACGTCTTCCTTCAAGACAACATTTATTTATGATGTTTTTGTACTGTAGGAGGTATCCTTAGAATAATTGATGCGACACCAATACCATACCGTTTAGTTGTTGGAAGCCAGTTGTCACTGACGTGTGTTTACGACGGTGATTCTAATGAAAAAATCGATCAGAATCAACTCATGTTTACTAAAGATGGCCACGAACTCCCAATGAGTACCAGCTTTAGTACATGCATGGAGAAAATTCGTAATACAGTTTCTCTGAAGATAATTTCAAGTAGAATTAGTGGTCTTGAAATGCAGGATGGGGGAAGTTATGAGTGTCGATACGGAACGACGTTCAAATTTCAGAAGTATATAGATGTTTTCGACAGTAAGTTATATCTTGCATGACAACTAAATTATTCGCTTGAAATAACAATTGAAATTTGCATAACGTTACAAATTTACCTTACATTACAGCTGTTCTAGTCGTATCATTATCATTAAACTTTATTTTACTTGAAATGTCAAGATTATATTCAGACAGTCCAAATGTGGTATATGAACAATCAGACACATATTAACAATGGATTCATTTGTTATTCAGATTTTTACATGCCCATTCTAGTTAACGCAACTTTTTTGTAAATATTTATTGTCTTGCTTTAAAGTTCCCTCTTCCAAATTGATTGTTTTGTTAATTTCTTAATGATAAATAAATACTTTTTTGGGGGGCAAGAACTGTCCAAATACTCTTATTCTGATATTAACTGCCTGATGATCCACTTGTAACTGAACTATATTGTAGTAACAAAACACATCTCAGGTTGATAAAAAAAAATCCATCTCAGATTAATAAAAACACATCTCAGGTTGATAAATAAAAATCTGAGGTTTATAAGTTAATTTTTGTAAGTTTTTGAATAATGGGTATGAAGTCTAATACAATTAATAAATGAACAATAGGAAACTTCACATGAGGTGCAAAGGTCCTCAATGATCTAACATATTTCTATCTACATGTTGTACAAAACTAGGAAATCTGGACACAGCCTTACTTAAGAATATGTAAACTCCAGATATCAAGATGTCCAAAATTAAGTGTAAATATTGATTACCATAGTATGTGGTCAATAACAAAATAATATTCATAGTTGTTTTGTAGTTAATTCAAAGGACCAGGTGATAGATGAAACTTTCAACCAAGCGAATCAGAATGTGATATTGTCATGTGAAGCAACGTTTAATACGTTCAGCTATCATGATACCAACAACAGTTATTCAGTGGAATGGTTCAAGGGCGGTAGGCCTGTTGGGGAAGTATATCCATTGAATGGCCGTGTTATTCTTGGAAATTACAACATCACTATTAAAAATGCGGGTAGGAATTATTCCAATAAAGTCTGAAGAAACACATCTTTTAAAAATTAAATAAACGAGATAGCTGTTTGTGTACATACAAAATGAAATAGTTGTGTGCATTTCGTGCACTCATTATTAACAACAATTTACCTGACTTCTTCCAATTGCCACGTTATTTGATTAGACACCCATAGAAAACAAAAACAATGTTATTTGAAGTCTTGTCTGCAGATACAATAACATAGTTGTCCTTCCTGAATATTTTTTCTTTTTAATCCTTTTATTTATATATGTAACTTGATTGTTGAATACCCAAATATACAATATTGGTGTAGTGACGGTAAATATAAAATTTATGTGTCGAGGCTTAGCAACATGAGGTGAGCTTCAGCGAGTCTTTCCATCCGTTTCGTGCTGAGCCACATAAATTCTATATTTAGTCAATACACCAATATTGTATTTATCCTGCAATAAAATTTGCAAAGAAAATAATAATCTTATTTAATTAAAATAAAATAAAAAGATAACGGAAACCCAATGGATACCTGATCGGCATGCGTAGTAATGCATACATGTGTGGCACGGTCATTATTTAACAATGCACAATCACCACATGAAATATGTCATTATTAATCAATAAAGTATTTACAGAATAATCAATATTTATTACATGTCAATAGAACTGAAGCGTTAAATGCATTATTTTGCACAATATTGTGAACCAGTTTTTGCGATTTTTCGTTCAAATATGTAAAGTCGACCATCATTTGTTTGTGTAACCGCACATGTACCTTCAACAACAGAAATTACCCCATCTGTGGATTGATATGATGTCAAGGAATCAATCTGATCACGTGTTGCAGTCAAATCTGTAGCTTGCATTAGCTCTTCCTTAGGCGACTAATCCACATCAAGCGAGTCCGTCATTGTCGGTGCTGGATGAGCAGACGATCTTGGTCGACAAAAAAATAAAAATATCAATTAATTTATTAAAGTTAATTAAAAGTAACCGATATGTGTATACGGATACGGAAATATAAAAAAAATACGACATTCATGTATATTGTGTACATTGACGACAGAAACACAAAAAGTAGTTCCGGTGGGTGTGAAAAGTGTTATTATGACAAAAAATAACCCATTTGCAGAATAAATTGTCTTATTCTAAGTGTCTTCTGGAAATAGACGACATGATATATTGTTGTAATATTGTCCTCATCATGATTATAGATTACACGTTACATAACAATCAATCAAATATGTGTTTCAGTTAGAGATGATGCAGGGGAATATCAGTGTACTTTAGTTTTTGCTGACACCAATGACAGAATTAATCATACAGTTATGTTAATAGGTGAGAGAAATCGGCACTGTGGACCTTACTTCAGTCAAATAGATTTTTGACTATTTACATAAATATGAAAAATAGAAGATGCAAAAGGGACAGAAAACTACAGATTGAGTGACACGAATACCACTAAAATAAACCAGGGGTGAACTCAGGTGCTCCTGAAGGGTAAGCAGTTCCTGCTCCACTAGTGGCACTCTAGTTACAAACCCGATAATATTTCATCAATGTGGACAGGACCGGACTGAGGTTACGCCAAACTAAACATATCCGTGGTCTTTTGTTACACAGAAACTGATGAAGGTTATTCCAGAAGTGCGTCGTTGATGTCTACGTGTTTATTTAATCAAACAAGATAAACGTTTATGACACGTAATATATATACTTATAATATAAATTAATGTGTTAATTTTATGTAATCACTTTTATTTCGTAATATGTTTTTTTTTGTAAGTCTTTAAATGAACATATTAATATAACTGTTGTAGTACTTTCATTTTGCCGATATATTATTCGTTACTGACTGGTACCTCATTTTGCTTCATTTTCTTTATTTTCAGCCCCTCCTATGATAAAGCGTGATTTTGTCACAGTAAAAAATATAGCACAAGGTGACAACTGGTCTGTTGTTTGTCCAGTATCTGGGTTTCCTCCTCCAATGGTTTACTGGGTCAAAGACAGTGAGATTCTGGTTGATGACGATATCAAAATACACATAACAAATGAAGATCTCATCGCGAACGCTCGTATGACCATCTTCGATGTGACGATTGAAGACCAAGGACAATACAAATGCTATGCAAATTCCTCTAGATTTCTTAATGGTACATCTAGTGTCGTGAGCCTGCTAGTAAATGGTATGTGGGTGTTGGATTATCTACATCAGTTATAATCATACACGTGATAAACTCTCCTTGTTAATGCTCTTATTAAGGATCTTCAGCATCAATAACTAATTTTTAACATGCGTAATTAAGTTTTAGTATTTGTCTTTTATGTAGATATTGTTTGTCCTCTATCACTGACAAGACTTTGACTATAATATATGAGTAACACGGTGGGTATCTTGTGAGAAACAGGAACTGCTTTCCATTCCTAGCACATGGGTTCACATTTGTTTTAGTTTTCGTGTTTTATGTCTGTCTTGTTTGTGTTCGTTCTGTGCCTCATGCTCAATGTTACTAGTGTCTCTTAATTGCTCATTCTGAATTTCCTCTTCGGTTTTCTCTAACGTTTATTTACGTTGATTGGTTGCTTAATGTCAAGTAAACAATTTTACAGCTGTATTCATAGCAAGAACATTACTAGAGCAAATTGTTGTATACAACATTCCGATATACTGTAAGGCATGCACATTATTTATTTGTCGACATGCGTGCGTTCTTTCTATGAAGACTTTACTCGTTCATAAAATGTCAATGCTCAATTCATTTTCGTGTTTATTCTTATCTTAATAAAGTACATTGTATTAAATGCTGCCCAAATTTCTTGATTGATGCAACCCATTCAATGTTGTTATTTGACATTGACAGTTTGATAAACAATGATGGCATAAATGAATGCTATGGCTTCATTTTGTTAATTATCTGGCAAATATGATGCTTTAATTGAAACAAATTGTAATATCACCTAAAACCCGATTTGTTTTGATTTTCAAATAATTAACTGCCGCTGTAAACTTTAACTCAGTCACACTTGTTCATTAAATTACATGGAATACTGGGAATCAGTTGTGCAATTTGTATGCAATGAAAATAGTTTTAACCTCTTAATTATATGTATGCTTACACTATCTTGATATACTTTTAATTTTAGGTATCAACAACCCACATGATACGTTGGAACCAATGGCTTTTTGTGCAGTATATTTGTTGATTTGCTGGTTGTCACAAAGTTGTTTATTTTGACATTTCATTTTTTTCCTGAAACCGAAGGCTCCAATCAAATATGGATTGCTGAATATCATGTGTCATTTCTTAAATCGCCTTGTCCCTTTATCTGGAAACATATTAATTATTCAAGAGGAATTCAGAGTACTACTAAGTCTGCATGAATATCCGAGGAGAGACGACATCGTACCAAAAACCAACAGTCTAAACATGAAGGTTAAAGAATCAATGTCTCTGACAAGACTGGGTACTGGTGAATGTTCCCAGTGCTCAAACCCACAGAACTATACGTAATGCGTCCATGTGTGACTGAAAAGGAATATCCTCTCAATAGGGGTTTGTCAGATTATAATACGGAACGTCTGACCGTGGCCTAAGGAGGTTAACGTGTTCGAAGTGTCACGACCCATGCACGGCAAAGACCTCTAGATTTCTAAAAGGATTAGCCGCTACCAAAGAATAAATATTTCGTCCATACCCAACTCGCAATGCTTTTCCTGTGGCAGTCAAAGGTCGTTGTACCGTGTGACCTCCTTAATAAACAAAGTACATTTAATTTTTAGCTCGCCTGACCCAAAGGATCATGTGAGAAATTGCCATCATTTGCCGTCGTCCATAAACTTTTACATTTTAATATTCTTCTCTATTGGATGATTCTCTAAAAAGTTTTAAGTCTTTTTTTGTTGATTTAAAGTACACAAAAGAAATAAGAGGCCTAACGATTTCCATAAGAGTGTTGTTTGTTTTTAATCTACTTCTCTGAAACCAATTTGTGCAAATATTGGTTGGAATTTTTATTGGATAGTCCTCTTAAAAGCAAATTGTTTTTTTAGTATCGCAAGTACACAATAGAAACAAGAGGCCCAAAGGTAACAAAAGAGAGGCTTTGTTTGTATGTGGAACCTTTATTTTTCAATCAATCTTGGAAGTTTTTTCTGTATGTTCCTTTTACAATTCGCTTTATTTAGTATGCTATCAGATTGTTATGACTCTTTGCCTTTTCCATGATATAAGTAGTCAAAATAAGGCCAACACTCAAAAATTAAGATTTTTAGAGTTTTTCTTTCAATTGCTAATAAAATGTCTTGAAAACATGTTTGATTTAACAGATTAGACATAGCTCTTGTGGTTTCCTATATAAAAGAGATTAAAGGGACCAGAACCCAAAACTTTTTTTAAATCGAATTTATATGCAGTGTTTGTCCGTTAAATTCCTTTGAAAAACTACCGTCAGCAATAAGAAACATATTTGTTGTAGCTCTTGTCGTTTCCAAAATATGAGGGTGCCAAGGGGTCCAATGCCCACAATTTTGAATACTTATTTTAAGTCGGATTTTATTATGATAAAATGACATCTTTAATATTTTAAGTCTGATTTATATAAAAAAAACAACAACATTGAATTCTTTTAATAACAATTCCCGTCAGACAACAGAAGTTGTTTAGTTCTTACCATTTTCAAGATATAAGGGGGTCAAAATAGAACCAACACCCATAATTTTGATCAAGTATTTTCCTTATGAAATTTCCTGCCAGAGTTTGTCAACAAAAGTTTACCTGTCTCATGGTTTCTGAGATTAAAGAGGTGAAAGGGACTAACATTAAAAATGATAACCTTTTTCTATACTTTATTTCTGATTTGTGTGTAGGTTTCTTTTTCCTTTGCCAAATTCCTGTCTGGACTATGGCAACAGATTTGTTTGTCGTTTCAGAGATATGAGAGTACCAAACGTTCTGTACAAATGTGTGAACATATCAGTGGTCATTTGTGACACGTATATTCCGAAATTTCGAGAGAATCCATGGATGTTTAAATAGGGCTTAATCTCTCCGTGACGGGGTACAACCCCCCACCCCCGAAAGGGACGAATCATATGCACAACCCGCCTTAAGAAAAGTTTTAAGATACCAAAGGTGTAAACAAATGCCATAAATCGAAGGACAAAGTGAAAAGTAAAATTTGAGCAACACGACCCCACAACAAAACCGGGATAAACTCAGGTGCTCTGGGAGGGCAAACATTTCCTGCTCCACTAATGACACCCGTCGTGTTACTGTTAAGGGACACGAACATCATCTGATGTGGAAATCGTGTCGGACATCAGTATACGTTAATAAATACAATCTCCATAATTAAAACATCCTCATACAAAACAAATGGGAGTAAAGACGAACCGAACAAACAAAATGTTAGATATACAACACGATGTCTGCTAAAAAATCTAACTCTATGCTAAATTGAATTTTCAGGAGTATATATCAAATATCGAAGACAACCCAGTATCCTTTCGAGATCCAGTGTTGTAATTATAGATTATCACATGGCATTTTCCATATCAGCCCTGATATAGGTCGAGGGCTGATACCAGGGCCAATATGGAAAATGCCATGTAATGATCTATTTATCACATATTTTGAAGCTGAAGAAATGAGAATATATGTCAAACATAACTTTAATAGGAACATTTTCATAATAAACATTACATTTTAAATTTCAACATATTTATATCACAAAATAATTACTGTATGTCATATTCATCACAATTTTGACAAAAATCAACCAATCTTGAAGAATATTCGTACCATTTTTCTCCATTAAATGTCAGCTGACTGACGATTGATTTGACTTTAAGCTGTCGGGCTCATATTCCTCATTTTTTGGTGATCTTACAAACAAACAAAAAGCTGGCCAGGTACTGATGAGGTTCGCTGCTGGTATGTCCTCGACCGCATTCAGCTCATTGTCCCCCTGTAACCACTCCGATAATATTTTTCAGATCACTTTTATTTTCTGTTTTGCTGTTATTGTTTTTCATTTCATCAATAAATTAATTCGTATCGTCATTGGAAACTTGTAGAAATCTGGCATCGTCTGCTGTGTCGCCGGATGCTATCTTTGTTTACCTATTTGACAGTTCACCTGAAGTTGAATTTCGGTGGCTCGATATGGGGTTTTGTGGGCAAATACCAGACACTGACTTCCGGTTATTCTTCTTCTTCTTCCAATGAAGTTCATCCTTCAGTGAGCCCAAGTATTATCGAACTTGTATTATTGGACATGCAAAAAAAAACAATACTTCGATACAAAATATGTGATAAATACATTGTATGACGTTGTCGGCTGCTTAAGACGATTATAATATTTATTTTCAGTAGCTATGATATGAGAAATTTAGAATGAATATTGATAATACTAATGATTATATATATATATATATTATATTTTAGAACTAGATTTCTTTTTATATTAGAAATTCAATATTTTTCGCTATTTTTTCTATTCTAGTTTCACTTGCCACGCCCACCAGGAAATATAACGTTTGAAATTCCCGTGCGTGAGTTATATTGCCCGGTGACGACTTCCGGTTTAAAACAATCTATTGTAAACAGACGACAAAAGTAAAAACGTTTGCATCCTATATTTAATATTAATAACAGCACATGTACTGTTAATGTTTATTATCAGATCTGTTAGATTACTTGAAAGTACTTGCTGTTTGTTTCATTTAGTATATCAATTTGTGCCAATTAGCATATTCAAAATGATTCAATTGCGCCACTGTCTATATTTTTTATGGTTTTAATTGCGCCAATAAATGAAATTCAACTGCGCCATATTTACCTGTAAATTACCTGTACATAATTTGCCTATATACATGTATTACAATTAACCTTTCGGTATAAAATTTAGCTGTCCCAGTGAACACTTTTCAAACTTAAGGATACTCACAAGCGAATAAATTGTTCCATAATAAGAAAGTTTTCAACAAGTAAAGATGTCTGAAATTCCATTCAAGAAAATTGAATCTGATAGGGGGAAACCTGTCATTGTAGTAGAAGATCAGAAATTCCGCCAGGCCTTTATTAAGAAGAATGAAGAAATTAGATGAAGATGCACCGTAAAATCCTGTTCTGCTAGGGTATTTACAGATGAGTCAATTAGTATAATTCTAAGTGGTGAATTGGACCATATACCTGAGACAAATGCGCAAAAACTAGAACGACAGATTTTGAGAACAGCTTGTAAAAGGAAAGCAGTGGATATGATGTCAGAACGAGCTTCAAAGATCATCAACTCTGAACTCTTCAAAATGGATGAAGAAAATTTGGAAAAGAAAGACTTAAAATACGTACGTCAATCTATATACAGGGAAAGAAGGAAACTTCACCAGGCACAACCCAAAAATCAAGCCGAATTCCACAGTATTTTTGATGATATTGGTGTTGTAACAAACAAGGATGATCACTTTGTGCTGTGTAATGATTCTGAAAGTGGGATAATTTTATTTGGATGTGAGGCTAATTTGAAATTTCTATGTACAGTTTCAGAGGAAATGTTTGCTGATGGAACATATAAATGTCCTAAGTATTTCAAGTAACTATATACAATACATGGCTTTAAGAATGGTCATTACATTCCACTGGTCTTCTGTTTGTAGAATGGTCATTACATTCCACTGGTCTTCTGTTTGTAGAATGGTCATTACATTCCACTGGTCTTCTGTTTGTAGAATGGTCATTACATTCCACTGGTCTTCTGTTTGTAGAATGGTCATTACATTCCACTGGTCTTCTGTTTGTAGAATGGTCATTACATTCCACTGGTCTTCTGTTTGTTACCATCGAAATCAGAAGCCTGTTACAGGAAAATGTTTTCATTACTCGATGACAGCTGCAAGAGGTTCAACCTTGATTTGTGTATTAAAACAATTCATCTAGATTTTGAAGATCGGATGCATGTAACAGTTACCTTGAATTGCATGGATGTGTTATATTACCCTCCGCTGTTGGCGTCGGGCAATATAGCGCATCCATGCAATTCAAGGTACCTCGGAAAAATATTATTGTATATTGACCAGTCACATGGAATATTTGTATAATATTCTCCTTCTTCTGCCAGTGGAGACTCCCAGTACGTTATTTCTTCACTCGAGATAGTTAATTTTTTAGATTTAGAAGCTCGAACTATTGCGAGAGCTTTAAAATTAGAAAATTTAAATATCCAGAGTAAAGAAATATTCTAATGCACTGGTAGCAGAAGGAAAATCTGTTTCGCTTATGATCAAATCGTCAACAAATATTTTTGAATTGCAAATTTCGGACATTAATGACAGTCGAAAAGAAATATAGTGTACATTCTCGTGCAGAAATTTAACCAGCGTGGTGATTAAACATATTACGGAAATTTAACCAGCATGTTGAACACGTTAAGAGTACGCATAATTGTACTCTTGACGTGTTCAACATGCTGGTTAAATTTGATTTTTTAACATATGCTCGTCTGTATTGTTTGAAGCCAAACACGACAGTCTACAAATCCATCCCTGGTAGGTTAATATGAAGTCAACGACCTTTGATGAACATGTAGAGGTCATATGATTGGATAATATAAAATCCTGGTCAACTGAATAGATTTTTAATGAGACTTTTAATGAGCTTTTAAAGTTGAATCCCAAAGGGGGTGCTCCTAAGAGAGGAGGAAGATACCAGTAACCAGTAACCAGAATAGGCACACCAAATCCAATGTAGAAATTAATGGTTCCCAATTTTATTCTTATTTAAAAGCTGACAATATCCAATTAAGTTTGACACTAAATGAAAATAATATTTCACCTAAAATAGTTATTTAAATCCTTAAAGCAGTCTGTATACCGAATTGATTTCTTTCTTTGTCAATTAAAGAGGCGTGAAAATTACATTTTTACTTAAGGTAATTTCTTTGTGTTCGATTGCATTGTTTCAACCATTTAAAATAAACACGTATCAAACTACCTTTAATATAGATCGTCGTCATGAATATACCTTAAAGACTTGTCTGTTTACTGTAAGTATTACTGATTAAATTATTTAATGTTTCAACATATAAAAATAATCTACATCAAATTCATGTATTTGTTTTTGTGATTTATTTATTAAGTGATATTGGTAAGTGATAGTAATGAACAAAACGTAGATATCTAATTTAGTGCGCACAGCGCGTTCCTGTGATAACATTAATCGGCGTTCAGTCAAAAGATTGGAAAGGATCATAGTATTAAAATCTATTGGGAGCAAGTACACGAAACATAATAGCTAAAGTCGGCTACAGTTAGATATTCCTGAGGGAGATTGGCAATTCTGCGCTGAATGTATGGATCACCAATGAACACACGTATGTTTGACGTAGTCACAATCCCTTACTTTGTTATTCGTTAATGATTTATCATCTGTTCTTAACATAATTAACACGACGAGTGTTACTTGTAGAATAAGAACTGAATACCGTTCCGCATTATCCCGGTCTTAATGGAATTCGTGTTTCCCAATATTCAGTTTTTTGTGTAATGTTTTGTGTGTCACTGTTAGTCTTTTTGTCTATTAGTTGGAGAGAAAGGCAAACGATAATATCTTTCTACGAAAAACCCACTGATTATAAAAAAATACAATTCCATCAAAATCAGCGTCTGAATATTGTGATTATTATTCCAGATGGGTAACTATGATTATCGGATAAATTAATACTTTTGAATAAGATTAAATAAATCTAATTATATATCATTTTAGTAGGAACAGAATGGGATGTACACAATCCTTTGATGTACATGTGGAGGCCGACGATATTCAAGATGGTGATGTTGTTGGTTGTTTCTGTGGTGGATGCTCTGACGGATGTATGGGAAGAATTAAGAATGCTCCTGTTCCTTACATTTTACGAGCTCCTACAGGGAAGAAGAAAGACATTATTAAGTACTCAGACATTGAAAAGTTTAAAGAAATTGACGATCATGCCTTAAATGTGAGTTGTATTTATTCATTAAACATGGTATAGCAGTTTATTTTTGGTGGATGCAAAGTTTTGACGAAATTTGTTGGTTCGTTCAGTATTCTTATATAATCATAGTTGATATTAAGTTTTGAAACATTACACAGTAATTAACATCGTAGTAATACAAATGCATTATGAGTTTGTATATTTATTCATAATATCTAAAATGATAAACACAGCCTGCTAAATGATTATACATGTTGTAAGCCATCATAGTGTGATTCTAGATACAATGCATTAAGTATGTGTATTTTATGGTTACTGAGAGTGATTAACACAGATAAACATATACGACAAACAGACACATGTTTACAAGCATTAATTTAACAAAAACACGCTCTTTTGTGTTTTTTTTTGTAATATTACAGTAATAATCATCTGAGTAATTACCGTAAATGACAACAAAAGAAAAACCTGCATATTGCAATCGGCTCTGTAGCTTTATTTAACGTCTTTCTTTTTTTTCCATTATTTTTTTACCAATTCCCCCATTAACATTATTTTTTAAATATCCTCGTCTTTATTCAAACGTTTCCGTCACTAGGCCTTCATTACTGATACAAATGAAGGCCATCGGTGGTGTAATGGTTAGCGCACTCGCCTCGAGTGCGGTAGATCGTGGGTTCGAGCCCGATCGGGTCAAACCAAAGACTATAATATTGGTATTTATTGCTTCTCCACTAAGCATGCAGCATTAATGAGAAAGAGCAAAGACTGGTTGGCACGGAATCAGGATAATGTGTCTGAGTGGTGCGACATGTCTACCCGCGGACTGTTGTTTCGGTGGGCTAGTCACTATAACAATCCAACGAAGCGTGTTGGTCTAGTACAAAGCGGACCTCATCATCATCTGTTAGAAAATTTACTTGTTCTCGCCATGATATAGCTGAAAAATTGCTGAGTTTGCGTTAAACAATAGTAAGTCACTCACTCACACACTGATACAGATGAAGGCCATGTGGCCGAAATTTTTGAATGAAGACAAGATTTACTTCTCATGTATGAAGATCTTCCGAAGGTATATTAATACAGTATCGGATATAAGAGGAGTTTGAAGATAATCCTAGCTGATCTTCGTAAGTTATAAAGAAGTCACTTTTACAAGATTTTTTCCCCAGGTTCCTGGATCAGCTGTAAAGTCCATTAAAAGTTTGACAAAGTATCTAGTAGCAATTTCTGATACAGATAAGGAGAAGGTCAGATCATTCTTTGTGTGGATAACAGCCAGCATATCGTAAGTGATATGTTCTTCTACTATTGTACTTTGAATTTTCTCTCCATTGTTGCTATCTTGAAAACTAAAACCCGATTACAGATGGAAAATCCCCACGTTCCAGATTAATGAGTGTTGTTTTATTCCAGGTGAGGAATTTTACATTAAAATCAGTGGTATGTACTAAACATTATACTATACAAGATTTTTGAAAAGCAGTAACACACCAGAGTGCACATCTCTTCATGTTGACTGGCAGCCACAATAAACCGAAAACAAATCTGATTGGGAATGTCTTAGGTCTCTACTCACATAATATAAAATAGTTTTAATAAGATATAATATAATTACAAATAGCATTCAGCATTGTCAGCATTGTCAACAATGTCGTCGTTGTCTGGCGCGGTAAGAAACATGTGAAGATACCAACAATGTTATCAGAAGCCGTAAATCTTAGACCGACAATACAATGGACAAAAGAAAAGGTGTGAAAAGACAAAAAAACAACAACACAAAACACTACACACAAAACAAAAGATTGAGCAACACGAACCCCATTAAAAACTGAGGTGTCTGGTGTTCCGGAGGTATAAGCAGTTCCTGCTCTACGAAATGAAATACGTCGTGTTATTGTTAAGCCACACGTACACTGTGTGATATAGAAAACGTATGGGACACCAGTATAAATAAAGGAAAAGAAGAACTAATGCACTGCTTATTGTAAGACGAATACTGGCGTCAGAACGGGTGATCATATTAATGAACTTTTCTGATATAAACAACAACAACAGTACAAACCCAAAGGTAAATAAATGAAATCTGAGAAAACGATAACTCCCACAAAAGGGAGGGCACCAGGTTTTCTCGATGGGTTACATGTGTATATTCTTTCCCATATAGTGCAACCGTCGCGTAGTCCCATTTCATTGAACCATGCCTATAGCATTATTATAGCTAGCCTATGGTTTATTTTGTAACCTTTGTTGATTAATCTGCCAAATTAGATGTATGTATTCACCGTTATGGTAAAATGCATAGTGACAAATTACGTAGCGTAAATACGAAGTCATAACAAACAATAATATATGAATTCTGACTTTTCTTAATACAGATACGAGATTTCAAACAATAAAGGTGGTGGAGAATCGCTCACTGACCCTAATACTGTCTTCAGAAGAAGGGCAGGGGATGCTGTCGGATACTGTAACCTGTTTGCAACAATGTGCAAGTAAGTTTATTTTATGCATGAAATCATCGCAATGAAAGCTGTTTACATTCTAATTGTTTTACATAAAGTTTTAACCTTGCACTGAAAAAAATCATTGGAATTGGCCACAAGATGATAATGGAAAGGGTCGGAAAATACTATCTCACATTGGACCACAAGATGATAATGGAAAGGGTCGGAAATACTATCTCACATGGGACCACGAATAACAACTCCATTAGGAACTGCTGCTAATTTGTTTTGTTTGTTAGAAGCGTGGCCACACGAGAGAAGAAGCATTTATTTACGTCACACCCTTATGTATGAGAGGGCTTACTGCTGGATTGCCCCCCTCCCCAAAATATACTTGCTAACTTCCATTTCCTAATCAAAATAAGAGTAGAAAATGAAGAATAAAAATATTCTGTCGGAAAAATTCCAAAATCAAGTATCATAGCGTAGAAAGAAGCGAAATTGATATCCCTAACACACAAATACATGACCTCTAACACACAAATACATGACCGCTCACTTTCCTGTCTTAGTGCAGGCACTTAAAAAAAAGTGGAGGGGTTAAACTAGTTTTGTGAGTTGTTTTTAATAGTACATTTACATTCATTGATAATGTTGTATTACAGATTTAAGCTGAGTATGTTCTGATGTTCCATATATAAATAATGATTATTTTATTATTAAAATACTTGAACAATCATGGCATACTAATAATCTAGCTTTTAGAAAATAAGGGTAATAACAAAATTACCGAACTCCGAACAATCTTACAAAGGGAAAGTCAAAACTTTTAGAAAATGACATGTTATTATTATATTGTCTTTAACGTGTTAAACTATCATTGTAGAAGTGCTGGCGTTCCAGTGGTAAATCTTTCCGGATTTGCCAAACGTACAGATCACGATGTTGAAATACCATACACACCACATGACTCGCCTGATCATGCGTGGAACGCCGTTTTTGTTGATGATGATTGGAGATTTGTAGATTGCTGCTGGGGAGCAGGATACGAGGACGAAAGTGGATATTGGGTAAAGAAATACGAGGAATTCTGGTTCTTGACAGATCCTGATAAATTCATCAACGACCATTATCCATGGACAAGTTCTGATAGAAAAATAAACAACAACTGGCAACTCCTGCGACAACCTATTACTCTTTCAGAATACAACAAACTAGTAAAACTGGAGGAATCTGCAAAAGAATGGGGTTTAGATTTCTCAAACAAAGAACCTCTCCTTATATTCAGAAAAGAGGTTCACATCACAATTACAGCCAGTATCTTGGTTAGGAATATAACATGCACAATGGAGACCATTGATCATATGAAAATGGACGATTACACTTTAGTATATCAATTTGATACTTTAACATACAGTGTTCAGGCTAGACCACCATCTCCAGGAACTTATGTTTTGCGAATTTATGGGAAAAGGGATGGCGAAATGTCTGCTCAGCTTTTAGTTAAATATCTTTTGAAATGCACTGATGTAAATAATTACGTCAAGTCGCTTCCGTACGTTTTTACTCATGCGCAGACATATCATGTAACCCTTCACGAACCAAATTCGCGTGAGCTTCCGGCTAAGTCGAAAGTAAAACTTCGTCTTTCTTCTCAATATCTTCGCCAAATAATGGTGGAAAACATACCTCTAGAATGTGACGAAAACGGGACATGGGAAGGAAAGATAACGACTCCACAATCTGGTGAAGCCATTGTAGTATGTGGCAGTACATCTGACGATCCAAATGGCAAATTTCATTCTCTTTATAAATTTTATATTGTAGACAAAAAACCAAAAAAGTAGTGAAATAATGACATACCAGTTCTACAAATACACTTTACAAAGTCAATATTGATAGTTCTTCATAGTTTTCTGTCAGTGTGTTACTATTACTACAAGAAGATCACCACTCAATACAGTTATAGTTTTAAACAAAATTACAAACAACTATGTAGGTAATAAATGATGAATTGTCAACAAATATATAAGATTCAGTCGGAATAAAGTTTAAATCTTGTGTGGTCATTACTTTATTTTATTGCAGACGAGAATCTTGATATACAAGATTCCAATGTTCGAAAATGTCCAAAGTTTCCAGGAGTCGTCGTTGTTGTGATCGTATTGTGGTTGGAGTTACAACTACCTATGCAATCAGTGCCTATCACCACTAACGTTGTGAGTTTGAATCCCGCTCATGGTGAGGTGTACTCGATACAACATTATGTGATAAAGTTTGTCAGTGACTTGCGGCAGGTCGGAGGTTTTCTCCGATTTCCTCCACCAATAAAACTGACCATGATATAACTGAAATGTTGTTGAAAGTGGCGTTAAACACCATAGCACCTCCTAAGTTTCCATAGTAGGTGTTCACCTACATTCACTGTAATAACCACACAAAATATGTGTTTGCTAGCGTCAAATATTTTATATATAAACTATGAATGACACAATTGCCAAAAATACAGAAACAAATGGTGGTTTCAATTGTGAGGATCGAATTCGTTTTATCAGGATCTGGTATTCTCTCCTGGACTCATTAATGACATGGAACCATGCACTGAACGAATATCGTAATTTGAACTGGATGATGGAAAATACCACATCCCTAAATGGTAACTATAGGAACCCTTCAGGTTTAGGTTTATAGTGCTTAACGACACTTTCAACAATATTTCAGTTATATCCCTTCAAATATGTAAAACCTATAACTATGTTATATTTTTTAAATACAGAGTTAATACCATAAAATATAAACGTACGTAGTATCACAAATATATGCTATTCCAAATGTATTTTGTCCCAGCTATCTTTTCAACACAAAACGGAATCCAGGTCTACAGTAACGAAATTAAGTTACAAAAGTATGTTTTAAGTTTAACAGAGATGATCAACAATTCACCTAATATCAACAAAACCTCTTACCTCAAAAAGATGATAGGATATCCTTGTCCTCGCTTTTAAGTTACAAAAGTATGTGTTGCTTCCAAGCTTTAGATTATATCACGTTTTCTACCCCCCCCCCCCCCCCCCCCCCCCCATTTTTTTTTTATAAAACGTATCATATGGATAGAAGTATTTGTACAATTATTTACACGATGTCTCGTCTGCTGTGGTGTGATAATGCATGCACAACTGATTCGACAGATTATGAAGGTAAGTTTAACAGAGATGGTCAACAATTCACATAATATCAACAAAACGAACAACCTCTTACCTCAAAAAGACCATGATATACGTCGAAGGATATTATTGTCCTCGCTTTTCAAAGGCACAAACATGTGGCGGGTGTACACCGATTAATTGGATTCCACAATACCCTCTAAATAATTGGATCGTCATCGACAATATATAAATAAACTATAACAACTCTCCAGATTCCTTTCTACTCAAATAGACCACATACTATCACAAATAAACAAGAATAAATAAATGCTTGTAGTCAACTGAAAATGTAGAATCTGTTAGTTAAAGGCCGTACCCTTAGAACAAAAAACCCTCACAACTTATACTCATAATTGTTGGGGGAAATAAAAAAACCCATGTGTTTATTGCCACCAAACTTCCATGTATACCTATGATAATAAACAGCTGCGCCAAGAGCCATGATACGCCCGTCGTCAACATTCATACAATATTTGTAGACTTTCTTTCCCATAACTCTTGAATGAAAAATTTAAATTTCACCAACAGCTGCACCATAAACATGAATTGGAACATTTATACAATATTTATACAATCGAAAACAACATTTTTTGAGAAATCAGTAAAGACTATCAATTCCAATAACAGTACGAAGTTTGAAGTGAATTGGCCAAGGGGTTCTCAATTTACAGCGTGACATACGAAAAATCGCTTACAATTTGATGAATAAAGTCCCATAACTCTGGAATGAAAAATTGAAATTTCACCAAAAGGTATACAGACTGTAAGACTATCAATTCCAATAACTATGCGAAGTTTGAAGTGAATTGGCCAAGGGGTTCTCAATTTACAGTGCGACATACGAAAAATCACCTACAATTTGATGAATAAAGTCCCATAACTCTGGAATGAAAATTCGTAATTTCACCATAAAGTATAAAGACCATCAATTCCAATAACTTTGTGAAATTTGAAGTGAATTGGCCAAAGGGTTCTCAAGTTAGAGCGTGACATGTGAAACGGAGGGACGGACAGTCGGTATACCATAATACGTCCCGTCTATATCTTTACAGTCTAGGTATCACTCGTTCTTATCGTTTGTGTCTATATACCTTTAGTCTAGGTATCACTTGTTCTAACTCAATGTTAAGACCTATATCAATAGTCAGAGTCTGGTCTCACTCAAACATGTTGTTTGTTCAGTTGTTAATTGACAGAACATCAATACACCTGAATGAAGGCTTTAGCTTCTTTATTTTTAAGTCTTTTGATATTTTTTTGTATAAATTTTGCTTCATAAAAGTAAGGGAAAAGGTAGGGAAGGTGAGAGGACGGTTTGTTTCTATGAGAATGCAGATGATTTGTTGAAAAATGTACTCTCTGAGTAAGCTGATTAAGACATGCTCACAATCACTGATAAGCCATTGCCCTAAAAGCCATACCTATATATATCTTCATGCTACAAGAAGGCCACAAAATAATAACAACATGTACTTTATATTTTTCTTTACTTTCTAAGCACTAATATTATCTGTTCACAACCAGACATCATATTACATACATGATTATAAAACTTATATAATGGATTATTACAATAAAATTTCCCCATGACAGGAATGGCCAAATAAACAAAATTCTTGAAATTCAAACAATTTGTAAATAAAAAAAAGAATTACTGTTCCAAACAATCAGGTGGTCCCCTTGGGTAGACGAAAAGTGTAGTCAGAATGTAATAATAATTAAAACAATCTTTTAAAGTAAAAACCATAGTTTTTTATTTACATTTTTGTATTATGTTTCAATTTCATTGGAAGCACTACAGGTTTATTAATCTTTACCAAGCTAAGCTAAAGGCAATGTTAGGAATACCTTGACTTAGTAAAGGAAGAATGTCACCAAATATGGCCTCCTACTGTTACCTAAAATAATTACACTGAAAGTTCTTCCAAACATAGTTAATCAGAACCATTAATTTGATCCAATCCAGTGCTAGTTCTACACGACATCATTTTTTAACTGAATTTGATGACATAAATCTGTGAATTTTCTACTATATATGCATTAATAAAGGCCATTCTACTTAAATATTGTGGAAGAATATTTTTTTCAATATGAAAGTATTTTGAGAAGTCTAAAAATAGAACAACACTCCATGATACTTCAAGTGGAAACCCCAAGGCATATTTAAACAGAAAATTTTACATTAATTCGGACCCTTGCTAGCTTTAAAAATAATTTTGTAGAGCAATCAAAATATGTACACCTTTTTACAAAGAAAATAAAAATTGATATGTATAAATATCGTTTATATGCTTCACTGTTTATTATCTATTATGGCCAATAAAATCAAAGTGTACAACAAAGAACGTCAATAGGTCCATGAACACCGACATACATTTCTATCACAGTATAAACATCAGATCCTACTTACATATAATGTTCATTTACAATATCTCATTGAAATGTATACCTTGATATGACAACCTTTCAACGTCTGTAATACATGTAGCACCAACAAAAATGTCAACATTTATATATATCAACCTTAGAGTAGAGTGACATTTAATTTATATTTTTTAATGCATAGATTTGCTTAAAATTTCACAAACGAAAGCTCCATTATTAAAAAAAAAAAAAAAAACTGAAAATAACAAGTATTTGGTAAGAAACATATGTTGTTACAGAAGCTCTAATCCTCTATGTTTTCAACAAGGGCAGGTAAGAAACATATGTTGTTATAGAAGCTCTAATCCTCTATGTTTTCAACAAGGGCAGGTAAGAAACATATGTTGTTATAGAAGCTCTAATCCTCTATGTTTTCAACAAGGGCAGGTAAGAAACATATGTTGTTATAGAAGCTCTAATCCTCTATGTTTTCAACAAGGGCAGGTAAGAAACATATGTTGTTATAGAAGCTCTAATCCTCTATGTTTTCAACAAGGGCAGGTAAGAAACATATGTTGTTATAGAAGCTCTAATCCTCTATGTTTTCAACAAGGGCAGGTAAGAAACATATGTTGTTATAGAAGCTCTAATCCTCTATGTTTTCAACAAGGGCAGGTAAGAAACATATGTTGTTATAGAAGCTCTAATCCTCTATGTTTTCAACAAGGGCAGGTAAGAAACATATGTTGTTATAGAAGCTCTAATCCTCTATGTTTCAACAAGGGCAGGTAAGAAACATATGTTGTTATAGAAGCTCTAATCCTCTATGTTTTCAACAAGGGCAGGTAGGAAACATATGTTGTTATAGAAGCTCTAATCCTCTATGTTTTCAACAAGGGCAGGTAAGAAACATATGTTGTTATAGAAGCTCTAATCCTCTATGTTTTCAACAAGGGCAGGTAAGAAACATATGTTGTTATAGAAGCTCTAATCCTCTATGTTTTCAACAAGGGCAGGTAAGAAACATATGTTGTTATAGAAGCTCTAATCCTCTATGTTTCAACAAGGGCAGGTAAGAAACATATGTTGTTATAGAAGCTCTAATCCTCTATGTTTTCAACAAGGGCAGGTAAGAAACATATGTTGTTATAGAAGCTCTAATCCTCTATGTTTTCAACAAGGGCAGGTAAGA
Source organism: Bathymodiolus septemdierum (assembly GCA_963383655.1). NCBI lineage: Eukaryota > Metazoa > Mollusca > Bivalvia > Mytilida > Modiolidae > Bathymodiolus > Bathymodiolus septemdierum. Next base: position 113,028,523 of record OY726519.1, read on the forward strand.
AACATATGTTGTTATAGAAGCTCTAATCCTCTATGTTTTCAACAAGGGCAGGTAAGAAACATATGTTGTTATAGAAGCTCTAATCCTCTATGTTTTCAACAAGGGCAGGTAAGAAACATATGTTGTTATAGAAGCTCTAATCCTCTATGTTTCAACAAGGGCAGGTAAGAAACATATGTTGTTATAGAAGCTCTAATCCTCTATGTTTTCAACAAGGGCAGGTAAGAAACATATGTTGTTATAGAAGCTCTAATCCTCTATGTTTTCAACAAGGGCAGGTAACAAACATATGTTGTTATAGAAGTTCTAATCCTCTGTTTTCAACATTAATGGTTTTCATACCAGGACATACAATCTTCCCATACATGGCATAATTGCACAGAAAAATGGAGAACAAATTTTGTTTTATAACATACCATAATGTAGATTAAATAAAGTTCAACTTGTCAATATAATTTGTTGCTGTACATTTAACACTTGTATCAGCTAAGATGTCAGTCCCATACCAAAATATACCAACATCATTGTTGTATTAAAATAGATATAAATTATTGACAATAGTAAGCTTTCCTGCTTTTGTTAACAAAACTGTTTATGTTTGTGGTATTAGAAAATATGAGTCATTATAGAAATTGTATTGATGATTTTTATTTTCTATTTTAGCTTGCTTTAATATATGGGTTAGGGTTAAAGTTATGGTGTTCAGTTATAGCGCGACGGTCAGTTTTATTGTAGGAGGAAACCGGAGTACTCATAGAAAACTACCGACCTGCCGCAAGTCACTGACAAACTTTATCACATAATGTGATATCAAGTACACCTCGCCACAGTGGGATTCTAACTCTTTAATATATGGATTATCATTGGGGTAAGAAAGAGTAGACATACTTATATACCAACATACATAGTTCCTATCTGATTTTGGTTATTATTTAACCATTATGGCAAAAACAGTGATGGACCACAACCCATGACATAAATATTCCTTCGTACCATCTTAAGACTCTCAAATGAAATATTCTATGTTATAGTTTATATAAAATTGTATGGCACAGTTCTATATGGTTAGTTTTTGTTATAATGTTAGTATCTGTGACATGTACAAACATAAAATAAGACGAAGTCAAATCAGCACTTTAAAATCATATCCTTAGTACTAGAAAGGAATGAAAGATGACAGAAATATCAGGAAAGGTAGAAATACAAGATAGAAATCAGCTGATCTGTAACCTCAATATAATATCACTTCACAATACAAGTCAGATAATATAAATCTGAAGGAATGTAAAAGTGGTGCCAGCACTTGGTAAATCTAATGTGTGTTAATTTTGCAATTGAAAATATGGAGAGGGTAGTGATTCTAATATATAATTAAAATTTAACACTGAACATTATGTCAAAACAAAGATGATTCTGATGATTCTAATTCTGAAAATGAATCAAAAAAGGCTGAAATCATCTACTCCTCTTTTAAAAAAAGTCAATTTCTGACATTCTATGACCGTGTCTTGCAACTTTCAAAAGAAAAAAAAATTCAGGGTTTAATACCTGAAACCAGTTAAAACAAGAAATGTGTGCATCACAAAATACGCCCGTCTATTTAAATTATCAAATGGTATAATGGTAATGACCCCAAAATAAATAGGGTTCTTCTCCTTCCACAGGGGAATCATGTGGCCAAGTTTGGTAAAGATCCAATATAGAGAACTAAAGTTATCGTGCAGAAACAATCCTGTTGTCAAAAATTATATTTATAGTAATGGTGACCTTGACTTTTGACCTAATGACCTCAAAATAAATAGGGTTCTTCCCCTTCCACAGGAGAATCATGTGGCCAAGTTTGTTAAAGATCCAATATACAGAACTAGTTATTGTGCGGAAACCTGTGTGGACACCCGCCCGCCATACCCAATCACATAATACGGCCCCGTCTCGAGACGGGCGTATAAAAAGGAAAAAAAAAAAAATATTATCCCTGCATAAACGAGTTATAAAATGTTTCCTTACAACATAATGACCAAACTACTGTGCACCCATAAATCTCACACAAGATTAGTGTTTATTGATATTTTGACAGAAATATGACAAGAATAAGTGTGACACACAGTAACACAATGACATCTAAATCAAAATATTAATACTACAACACACACAAGAAGTAAAACAAAAACAAATCATTGTTTAATACTGGTTTGACTAATAACATTAAGATTTTGTGATTGGGACTTTCACAATGTATCTCTATACACTCCATCAAATGTTTCTGACAAGTAGTTTTAACCATAATTTGTAGAAAGTGAAAATCACAATTTTCATGGTTTCTGTTTTGAATGGACCGGTAATTTATTATATTCAATGGATCCCCCTAATAACCTTATCTTTCAACAGTCTTAAATCAATAATGATATACGATTAATTGGTGCTTAATGCCAATTTTAGCAGTATTTCAGTTGCCATTAAAGACCAATCAATCATTATATGTGAAGTCCATTCTTCAACTGAGTAATCAAATAAAAAGAAATTAAATAATGTAAAAAGTACTATTACTTTTTGCTTGGCAAGAATTACAAAATTTTTATTATGACATTTTATTAAAACTGTTAAATAGATCTTTGTATGACATATAAAGGTTAAAAAAAGATAGAATATATTTTAAATATACTTTGAATGAGGACAGATATTGGATTTAAACAGATGGACTTAAAAAAGTAAATAAAATAAAAATATTTTATCGATGATTTGTAGTTTCCCTTTGATACACATGAAAATATCTATTATCAAGCAACTATCGTGATATGAACATAATATCGCCGTTTTTTAATGTGACGCTATAATGCTCCATATGGACATCCCATCACATCTTATATCTTATATTTATGCGAGATTGCTCTGAGAAATACATTCATGCAAAACACATCAACGACAGTATATATTTGTATATATCTATATGTTTCAATACATATAATAGTTTGTAGATAAAAGATATGACGGCTCTTTGCCCTATAATATCAGCAGAGGTATACAAGAGGCTTAAATAACAGTTTAAAAATATCACATGGTAAAATGGCTTCTGACAGGAAATGTATTTGTCATGTGTCAATCATGTGAATCTTTGAGGGAATAACAATCTAAGCTGACAGAGTCTGGATCTTCATAGAGGGTCATTGTACTGGGATAGCTTGATAATGAAGGTGAAATTTCCTGAAAAATAAAAAACAAAATATGTGTCAATTAAGGGTGTAGGCCTGGGGTATGGGAGACAACTCTATTTTCATTGTCTTCTCAAATACATTTGAAAATCCCCCTTCAATTCCAAGCTTCTTGGCAACAGATTGTTTACATTGGATATGGGCAGTTTTTGAAAAATGACACCTTTTCCTTTTACCTTTCTATAGCTGTGCATCTTGTCTTTTTATATCTTAATTCCGATAATAAAACTAAAAGTGTGTTATTAATATATGCCATCGAAATATGTTGTTAAAAATGCCAAGAGTGTATTGTAACACATTTTGTGACAACATTTTTGCCGATGAATTTCAAGGGTTCGTCAAATAAAAAATATTAGATATATACACCAGAATCTTAGATATAATGAAACTATAGTACAATTGTTTTATTTGTCAGGAAATCACTTACCCCTGGTGATGATTTATAAAAAAATTAAATGGTCACATTGAAAAACTTAATACAATTTTGTACTAAAATAAATATATTGATATGAAAAATAGCAATATATTGAAAAGAAAGTCATGTTGGAATAAATATAGTGTCTTCAGAAGTGATATTGAAACTATATGATGTATGTTTCATGAAAAACATTTTCATTTTAGTTACTCGTGTCACTACAGAACATGAAAATATATCTTAATTTTTTGTTTTGGCTTGTCTAATTTTAATATAATTCCACTGTTGCATATAAGTCTTAATTTCATTGGTCAACATCATACCAGCTGAATTTTGTATACATCTATAAATAATAATGGCTATTTTTAAGACATTTATGCATTGTGTAAACACACCATCTTACTCACAAATTGTCCATTTTTTTCAGTTTGCAGGTGAAATGTCAAATTCTTACATGTATAAATTCCCTCAAAATAACCTATATTCCTATAATATGATTGCTAACAGTTTGAGAAAGATTCATATTTTAAAAAACAGAGAAAAAATAACTGTTCAAAGATTGATATATCAAGGTGCAAATTAATTTTATGGCAGTAAAAAAATGGGGGAATTTTTTTATGTAATATATTTTGTATCTGATCCAATTTCAACTGCTTTGCACATGATTATCTCCAAACAGGATATTCATATATGCTAGATATTTCATATTTATTCAACAATAACACTCTCAAGTGTATTAAAGCCAAAATATTCCCTTTCAGCCAGAAATAAATGCACATATCTATTAAATTCCGAAACTAGTATTACCAGCTGGCATCAAGAATACTCCCAAAATTGCTATATTTAGGATGTGCTATAGAGAAAACAGCACAGTGAAACTTCTTGAAACTTTGGCAGATAATATATTTAGACATAGCTATTGAATGATGCAAATTTAAAAAAAATTGAACTATGGGAACAATTTTGGGTTACCCAGGCCTACACCCGTAAGTTGATAAAAATCTGATTTTCCTGAAGATTTTTCATACATAACAGATTTTATCAAAGGTTATAAAATGTGGTTCACTCCATAAATAAAGTTCAGCAATGTTTCAATTTCTTTTTACAAACGTCAAAACAACTAAAATCAGTGATCAAACTGAAAATAGTCCCCACTGCAAAATACAGGAGTGTGACAACTTACTGTGAGGTCAACACAACTGGCCAACTTCTTCCCTCGAAGACCTCCAGCAGGGGAGGGAGCAACACCACCAGGGCTAAACACATGTGATATACTAGATACAGCTCTCTTTAACTTTGGAGTTTTGTTGAATGAGAAAGCTCTGCTTACTCTCTTTCCTAATCTATAAATAGAAAATTAGATTATATTTTAAAAAATGGCTTTTTGTCCAGTCCAGCTTTTAAGGTAAATTACAATATCATTTGATATTAATGGAGGAAGAAAACTGTTTCCAAAGATAACTTTTGAATAATGTTTATCCTCAAAATATGTGACTGATTTATTGTGTTTAATGCCATTTTCAGCAATATTTCAGCTATATCATGGCAACCAGTTTTAGTGGTGGAAGAAGCGGGAGTACCCAGAGAGAATCACCAACCATGGGCAAGCAACTGGTAAACTTGATCACTTGCGGCTGTGAGTCGAGTGATTGAATAATGTTTATCCTCAAAATATGTGATTTCCTCTTAATGTAAGCTTTTATATGTTAAAGTTGTCGTGTTTGATTTGCTGTATGTTAACGGATAATGTGATAATTGTTTAATAAAGATTTTATTATTACAAAAAATTGTTGCCATGGATATATGCTATTACTAAATTGTTTGATTGATTGATTGGTGTTTAACATAAACTTCAGCAGTATTTCTGCAATAATTGTTCTAACAATATCTTACTGGAGAAATTGGTGATGAATATCATTATCTGTTCACATGTAAAAATAAAGATATACAACTTTTGAGAAAAGAATTTATTAGAAATTATTACACTTATAACAGTAATTTGATTAACATATAATATATCCATGGCAACAGTTTTCTGTGTCAGTAATGTTAGTTTTTGGTCATGTTGAACTGCTTAAAAACATTGCCATTTATAAAATAAAATATTTATGGATGATTTATTTAATGTTTAATTTCTATCCCCCATGTTTTCTGTTACATTATACTGTGTAATGTAATTTTTACTTATGCTGCACCCAAGTGCCTTAGTTTACTTGAAAATAAATCTCGAAAACAATATTTAACTCTGTAATTAATTACCCAAACTTGAAAACAATAATTAACTGTGTAATTATTTACCCAAGGTTGACAATAAAATTCAAATTTTTCTTTTGAAAAAATAAATAAATTCTATGTTTAATTCCTTTTTCCAATGAATGATTTAATTTGCATTGGTTAATCATTTTATTAACATCATATTAATCTAATTAATTGGGAGACCATTCTCATGTTGGCAATCAATATTTGATGTGGTTTATAAGAGGTATATTTTGGAAATCAAAAACAGGATGTCTGAATTCAGAATGAATGTCTACAATTTTGGTTTTGTCATGCATGAGGAAGACATTTTTAAAACACATCAACAGGTGGTTCTTTAATATTAAACAAGTTTTAAAATGCATGTATATATACCTAGCTGCTCTGCTAAGTGTGTGATTTCTCTTCTCAGTCTCACTTGTACTAATGGCTAAATCTTTACCTTCTACTGTCAGAACCAGACTATCCTGTAATTAAATAAATAATCAACATAAGATATTTTATTGTTATTTACCTTCATACATGTACATAGGTTATCAAATACAAAATTGTTATTATTTACCTTCATATCAAATACAAATTTGTTCAGAATCATACAGTATGCCTAAAAAATACGATCTGATTCTCTATTTACATTTCAAAATTTTGAGAGGAAGTATTCATATATTTTTGTTAATATTTGATTGTCTTGGATACGTTCTATGAACCACTGTCTTGGAAATCCTTAAATTTCATATCTAAACAGCTATATTGTTAAAAAGTCATACAATATATACATGTCATGTATGTAAATTGGCATTCCCATATTCTCAAAAAATAATTTAAAACTGGATTATCACAAGTGTGGACACTTGAAGTTGTTTCTTTTGTCCCTCCACTACTGAGAAATAATATGGACCCATATGTAAATCAGGAGCAAGTTTAGTGACATATGATTGGTTGGTTGCTCTATGATTTGTAGACAAACAAAATATTGACCATCCTAATGATGTATTTTATCTAAATGTTCTCAGGGTCAATACTGTTTTTTACCATGTGGCAATGCTACTAGTGTAACCCAATTACTAGAAAAACTAGAACTGTGAGTGACCTCACTGAGTGATATCCCCCGCTTGTAATACTATGATGTCAAGGAGACAACATCCCATCTCCAAAATAAACTAACCAAGAACATACATCAAGGGGTTGCCACAAGTACACGACCCCCCTTTTCGTGAAAGTATAAGTTGAATTATCTCCCCTTCTAAATTTTAGACAGCAACGGTATTCCTTCATGCACATCTGCAGGTTGTGTAAAGTTTCATAAAAATTCAATAAGCAGCTTAGTAGGAGTTGTGCTTACAAGGTACATTCCCCCCCTCCCTTTTCGTGAAAGTACAAGTTGAATTATCTCCCCTACTACAACTGTGTAAAGTTTCACAAAACTCCAATAAGCCGTTTAGGAGGAGTTGCGCTTACAAGGTACATGCCCCCTCCCCCCCTTTTCGTGAAAGTATAAGTTGAATTATCTCCCCCTTTAAATTTTGGACAGCAACCATATTCCTTCATGCACATCTGCAGGTAATGTACTACAAATGTGTAAAGTTTCATAAAAATTCAATAAGCAAATTAGTAGGAGTTGCACTTACAAGGTACATGCCCCCCCCCCTTTCGTGAAAGTACAAGTTGAATTATATCCCCTTTTAAATTTTGGACAGCATCCATATTCCTTCATGCACATCTGCAGGTAGTGTACTACAACTGTGTAAAGTTTCACAAAACTCCAATAAGCCGTTTAGGAGGAGTTGCGCTTACAAGGTACACAACCCCCTTTTTTCGTGAAAGTATAAGTTGAATTATCTCCCCTTCTAAATTTTAGACAGCAACGGTATTCCTTCATGCACATCTGCAGGTTGTGTACTACAACTGTGTAAAGTTTCATAAAAATTCAATAATCAGTTTAGTAGGAGTTGCACTTACAAGGTACATGCCCCCCCTCAGTGTCTGAAATGAGGGCCAGCCTTAGGCTGGTCCAAAAAAATATTTTTGGGCCAGTAAAATATTAGAGTCACTGGTCCAAATGGCATAATGGTGGCCCAAACATTTTGTGACATTTTTTTTTATGAAAAAAAGACATCAGATATCAATATATAAACAGTTTTCAGATTAAATGTTTTTTTTATCAATATCATTAAAATTCATTCTTTCACTAGTCTCACAGGGGTTGGGGGAGGGGGCTCTTCAAGGTAATTTTGGTAGGTACGGGTGTGCAGCTGAAATTGCGAAAACATCCCAATGCATATATTGCTATCAAATGAAACCTGAATTTACTTGTTATAACCTTTTTGACAACTTTGACGCCATTGGCTAAGGTGGTCTTAAGAAACGATGCTAGTCCATCGGATGGTGACAATAAAAGGCTGGTTTGTGTAAGGGGAGATCAATGCCAATTCAACACATTGAAGCTTAGAAGTATCCTGTAGATGTAGATCACATTAAAGACATCCGGAAAAGAGTAGACTAATGCCACTACAAGGACCGCTCTTGCACTCCCCAGAGTGAAGAGTGACATCACTTGTTTCAATCCACTATGAAGAAGTGATTTTAAAGTAAAATAACTTCTCAGTTCGGGGTAATGTCAGTTGGTTATTCATTCCAAACAAGTATTTCACTTTGTTGAAATAACAAACGGTGCTGTCATTTTCTGTTATATAAACAACTGTAAACTTTTCCTGTTATTCTTTAATTTGTAAACAAACGTTCTGGTTCCAAAAAAGAAAACCACTCCCAATTGTCATTAAAATGTAGCCGTGTACATGAACTATGAAAAGTTTAAAAGAAGTGACAGGCCAGATCATTTCCGTAGTTTGACATTACTGTCAGCGATTTTCTCTCCGTTGTTGGGGAAAAGTTTTTCAATGATTACCTAAGGATTGACACAAAAAGGTTTCCGATTTCTGTAAAATAAAAATCGTACATGTAAGTGTACATTTTGCAGCAAATTGAACGAATAAATTTCCGAACCGTGGAAGATACCAGATCGCAAACATTATAAGTTGACAGAATTCTCTTTATTGTTCACAACTTTCCACTTCGTGAATACTTGTGTATTACATGAAAACGTGTAGGAAACGTGTATTGATTGGGACGATAGAAATACATAATTGGGGAGAACAGTAAATTACATTAGCTGTGTATACAAAAATGTATTTGGACCAATCGCTGTGCTCGTAACAAACCGTTTTCGACTAGAACAGAAGAGTTATCTACCGTTGAAATTACAATTTATGTCCAGTTTCGGTAAAACAACAATTTTTAACGGTCTTTTAGGCAATCGCCCAAACGTTTTTTGTTGGGCCAGTGACTACCTAATTTGGAGCAGCTTTTGGTCGCCCGAATAAGATATTAGTCGCATTTGGCGACTGGGCGACCGTCCATTTCAGGCACTGCTCCTTTTCGTGAAAGTATAAGTTGAATTATCTCCCCTTTTAAATTTTGGACAGCAACCATATTCCTTCATGCACATCTGCAGGTAATGTACTACAAATGTGCAAAGTTTCATAAAAATCTAATAAGTCGCTTAGGAGGAGTTGCACTTACAAGGTACACGACCCCCCCCTTTTCGTGAAAGTATAAGTTGAATTATCTCCCCTTCTAAATTTTAGACAGCAACGGTATTCCTTCATGCACATCTGCAGGTTGTGTACTACAACTGTGTAAAGTTTCATAAAAATTCAATAATCAGTTTAGTAGGAGTTGTGCTTACAAAGTACATGCCCCCCCCCCCCCCCCCACCTTTTCGTGAAAGTATAAGTTGAATTATCTCCCCTTTTAAATTTTGGACAGCAACCATATTCCTTCATGCACATCTGCAGGTAGTGTACTACAAATATGTAAAGTTTCATAAAAATCCAATAAGCGGCTTAGGAGGAGTTGCACTTACAAGGTACATGGACGGACGGACAGGGTGATTCCTATATACCCTCCAAAACTTTGTTTGCGGGGGGTATAATAAATAGTAAATATTTGTTTTCTAGGTAATATGAGTCTGCATGTCATGTTTTTTTCATATTGATTTTTTTTTTAACTTTATTCTAGTGTCACTAAAACAATTAGTACAGTTCTTCTTGTGGCTTTTGGAAAATTCATTCCTTCAATATTAACCAACAGATTTTTAAAGTAAATACATGTATCTATAAACTTGATAAATATCTGACTACATACATAATCTGATACACAGCTCATGTTAACTATGCTCTTTCCAAGACTGGTTATAAAATCTTTTTTTGTTGTCTCATCACTGTCAACCATAAAGCTATATAATTTACTGCTCATTCCTCTAGTGTCTATTAAGTTATTCTTACAAATAAATCCAAAGGCATTCCGGCAATCTGTAAAAAAAGATATTATATTGAAATTTCTAGTCCAGTCAAACTGGTATTCAACAGTCACCCTTGAGACAAAGGAAAAATAATTGCATAAGACAATTGACACCTTATTTAAGAAAGGTCAATCCAATTTTCAGTTATGGTCTGCAATGATCCGGGTATTATTCAATTTATTGTTACCGGAAGGCAATTTATAGGAAAACATGACTCACTTTGTAATGCTGCAGTGTTTTTGTCGCGTATGAACAGATAATTAGAAAATTGTTCAATAATTTGCCAGCTTAATTAGTTCAATCATGTATTAAGAACACCTCGAAAGTTAACTACCAATTATTCTTATTATGTCTAGATTGAAAAGTGACTGTTAAATACTGGTCAACTGATACAATGGAATTACTTTTAAGAGACTGTTGACCACGTTAGTGATGTAACCACCTACTTGATTTAAAATAACATATAAATCTGATCGAGAGGGTTTTTAAACTGGCTGATTACATCAGGTGACCTCTAATTCAATGTGATCACAAGGGGCAAGTTTGACAGTAAATTAGATGAAAAAGTTAACTATTCTCAAATTTATTTAAAAAACGAAATTAGCCCAAGGCATGGATTATAAATGAGAAAATCTCTCTGGCTGTACATAAGATGTATTAAAGAAATGTATGATATAGAAGCCCTTTCTGAAACTACAATAACTAACAAGGTAAAGATCTTTTTGATAGTATGGCAAAATCTAAAATACCAAATTAGAGAAAAACTTCGGGCATAGGTGACCTTAATTGATTTTAGCTATCCTGTTCAGGCCTTTTGGTTTTGCTGCTCCCAAAGAAGTTTAAATTATTTGACTTTCTAATCTGATGAATCTGAGCATATCTGATGATAGTTATTGTAGAAACTTGTTGTACACACTAAATTACATGTTTATTTCAATATATTATTAAGTCTTCATAAAAAAACCAGCTGTATGAATGTCTACAAGACAAAGGACCAAGGTCTAATATGTATGTTGTGTAACAATGCAATATTATTTACCATCAGTTTCGATACAATCTACCACTCGTTTGATCGTAGGTAATGGAATCATAACCAAATGTTTGTAGGCTTTCTGTGGAGTCTTCAGTGACGCTGGACTCTTCATGCTGTTTGAGTACTTTGATCTGCGTTTACACATCTAAAATAAAACAATTCTCCCCAATTTTCAATCACAAAATATTGTTTCTAATTGGTTGTTTGTGTAAAGAACAGGTGAAATAAAGGCATGTTGTTGTCTTTGAATGAATATTTGACTGTAAATACAGACATTCATTAAAACTGATTGATTGAATCTGGATATAATTCATAATATTACATAATATATACGATAGACTCAGATCGACGTCCACTCCTCAAATCGGCATCCACTGATGTCATTATCTCAAATCACGGTCCAATTTTAAGACATTCTCAAATCAGCGTCCTTTCCAAACTCTCATATCTATAGGCCTGTTTACACGATATAAGCTTGCAATCAAAAATAATTGTAACGACAGTTTTGTTTTTTTAATCTGTTTTTTGTTGTGTTTTTTAAGCATTTTCCCATTCTTTAATATTATCAATAGGGGTAGAATCTACTTTGGCGGACCACGGAAGTCAGATATTGTAATAAACAAAGCGCATGACCCATAACCTTTCATTTTGTTACCATGCGGATATGACAACAAAAGGGTTAGGCTTAGGGTTAATGTTAGGGTTTAGGTTAAGGTTAGGGTTAGGATTAAGGTTAAGGTTAGGGTTAAGGTTAGGATTAAGGTTAAGGTTAGGATTAGTGTCCGCTAAAGTAGAAGTACTCCTAAACAGAATAGGATTTTATCTACAGTAACTATAAAATACATAGGCATTTTTGTCTTTTGTCATCAAGAACCCCTCATCTGGAATCTGGTCTTGTCCCTTCTCCATCATTGCTTCAAAGACATTCCTCAACGGGTGTGACGTCATTTGAAGTATACGTGAGTGACGTCGATTTGAGAAAGTGAAAAACGGCCATATATTTGAGAATTAGACGTTGATTAGAGACTGGACGTCGATCCGAGTCTTACATATATAATAAGACAAAAAGACCTTACAAAATCTAGATAAATTTATTCAATTACTCAAATAATTTTCAGTGTTCGACGTTAAGCGGTAGCCCGAAGCCCGTGTCTAGTGAATTTGAAAGAAGCCAAGTGTAGTTAAATACCTTTTCTGAATGACTCGACGAAAATTATGAATCGTTAATGTGATAATTTTCTTTTATTTTCATCCAAAAATAGTCGCCGACTTGTTTACTCATAAAAATGGCCGTAACCGAATAACTGGTACCTTCAAATATAGCGATCCGTGGGTACTTAGGCATTTTCATTTCGGCAACCAGTCGCAAGATGCATCTAAATGCCATCGTATTTCGACAGGCAATAAAGTACAACGAGTCGTCGTGTTGCAAAGGTATTTGTTGATCGTTAAATGTTCAAACTTGAAAATAATCTTTAACAAGATATAATTTTTACTTTTTATATATTTTTTACCACTTTCCCCAGTATGAATCGTTACGGATAGTGCTCTGTCATTATGACTTGTGTTGGTTTTTAGTTGTTTATGGTTTCGATAAATCAACAGAATACAGAATACATGGACTTGAAGTGGCAAGACGGTGCTATTCCGGGGAAGAAGTTGAAAAAGCCCTCTAGAACACCAGAGGAGGTGTCACAGGCTAAAAAACAATATGAACAGAAAAGATCACGGTCTTTTAAGCACCACTGGACCACCGATCACCCTTGGCTACGCTACGACGAACATGAACAAATGATGTTTTCTGGTAAAAATATCTTTGGTCTAGTGTGCACTGATTCGGTCTAGTAACTTTAGCAAGTCACTGGCCCAGATGTCTAGTGGTTAAAAAAGTTTTTGGCGAACACTGAATTGTTATTGGGTCTTTAGTACGTTTCATTATATACATAAATTCTATACTAATTGTATATGTAAGCTATCAAATGAAATTCTCAAATTCTTTAGATTTTTAGCATTAAAGGCTTTGCAACCCAAAATACAAATATAATAGCAACAATATATAATCACATTAAATATTCATAAAATAATTAAATCTTCAGATGTAATTCTCCAATTTTTGAAAAATAGTGTTTTTGCCTGGATTTTTTTTAACAAATAAATAAATTAAAAACCAGTGAAAACAGGTAACTTTTTTCAGTTTTGACTGAAATATAATCTGGTATTTTCATTGATATACAGGCCTTTTCCACTCCTATTTCATGCTGTCTAAGCTTTTTATACATTGTTTTGTTATATATTTGTTATGGCAGTCATATTTCTTCTCACTTGGTTACTCTATGCTCATCTCTAAATTAATTAAAATCAAACAAACCTCAACGCTGTCTGTAAACAGAAACAATGACAGTGGAATTCCTTTACCACATAACTCTTCAGAAAGTTCAACAACATCTATCTTTGACACAAATCTTCTGTGAGAGGATAATAATGTGGCCTGTCAAGATAATATAAACACATACACTAATAATTTCTTTGTTGTTCCTTATAGATATAGAATAATGGCAGTTTTAAAGGTCAACACATTAAATACTGACGTCAATAGTTCTTTATCGGTAACATCATCATGTGTTTGATGTCACACTAACTGATAATTTTCAGTATAACAGTCAGTTCATTGATACTGATAATATCACTTGGTGAGATCAATGGAAAAATGTCCAAAATACCAATAATTGTTTACTTATGATATTTTAAATATTTTTTCAGGTATATCTTGGGAATCAGGAATAAGTTTGTGCTACTGGGGAAATCACTATACTCTCATAGATGCCAACCCCTTTTTGGTGCAATCAGTAAGAAAAAAATTGAGATGTCAGTAATTTGTGATTTTTTTTAGTAATCATAATTTTTCATAAAATTTTACCATAATCGTACTACATTGTGGCGCCGACAATCATCCCAACCACCGTGCTGAATGGAAAAGTCTTGTTTGCAATATTTGCAATAGGCCATAATGTTCCTGTGTCGATTTCATAAGGCAAGGGAACTCAATACAATATTCGTTGTCCCAGTTTCCTTTTCTTCGCTGCAGAAGCTTCACTTGTTCCCTCAGACATCGTGAAATTGAAGAAAAAAAACGTGCTGTGTTCATTAACTACTCGGGATCGAACAAGAAATAGATAGATCGTTTTCTACTATAGATAGTCCAGAGAAACCCAAAAGTATTTAATAATCGGAATCCCTCGAGCGCTTATCTTTATGCGATTTTAACAGACAATGAAGCATCTAAATGATCACAATGATATTTAAATGCAGAACGGTTCCGGGCTGGCAATAATCGGAAATCTGTAACAAGTACTGTTGACCGTAACACCGTAACTTTGGCCTGAAATTCGTAAAAATTACGGAAAAATCGTAATGGTTGGCATCTATGTACTTGAGTCTAGATACAACTTTATGTGATAGTTTGTCAGCGACTTGTGGCAGGTTGATGGTTATCTCCGGTTTTCTCCATCAATAAAATAGACTACCATGGTATAACTAAAATGTTGTTAAAAGTGAAGTTAAACATTCAACTCTATCGAGTACAGAAAACTCCCTGTATTACAATAAAAATTACTTGCAGCCTAAAAATGTAATCTTGTGAAATCATTGAATGGCCTATAAACAAGAATACTTACAGGACAATTATCTATATCTTTCATGATATCAAACATCACAACCTGGTTATCTGTTTTTCTTTTATCTTCATTAATATGTCTGGGGAAAAAGAATATGTTCATAATATTGATAAATAATGTAGTCAGTCAAACTTGTATTCAATGGTCACTTTTGGGACAAATGAAAAATGATTGGTTGAACTGGATAGTAAGTTCCTGTTGTGCAATACTTTTACTGGAAAGTAACTTAATGGAAAAGGAATGGTTCCTTTGCAATGCTCCAGTGTTTTTGTAATAATTTCCTTTACTTAATAATTCAGTAATTTGACTCGAAAGTTAATTACAGATGATTTTTTAAAGTCTAGGATGAAAACTTAACCTATTGAATGTACTCTTCATTCTTGGACTTATAGAAACAATATCCTTTTTATAAATGACATTAAGAATACCTTGATATTTTTTTCTACACTTCAAACTAACATACAATAAAATACATACGTCATAACTTCTTTTGTAACAGTCAAGGCCTTTTCCAGTTTAACATAATCTGAATTATCTTTTGATGTTCGCTTAAGAATATCTGTAATTAACAACAATTATGATTAATAGTAAATTTTTTCCACACACACACACAAAAACATCTTCTGCTCACAATCTTTCATCTTTTTAGAAAGATACCTTAATTCCAATCCAACATGTAGGATGTGTGCATACAACTTTTTGATGAAATATTCTCAGTGAAAAAAGGTAAAAACTCCTTCAAAAATAATCCAATATGTGATTCTCCATATGGTAATAAGCAAGTATCCAAAATATTGAGGAATTCTCATTAAAAATGGAGTGTATGTACAAAGTTCTGGATAAAAAATAATATGTCAAAAAGGGCAATAACTCCTTCAAAATGGCCCAATCAAACTGCTGTAATGATATCCACACCTTCATAAGGTAATAAGCAAACATACAAAGTTTGAGGATATAGCATATAAACTAGGAAGAACTGTCTTAGATACCTAAAACTTATGTCTCCCCTTAATGCGGCCATTTGTACAACAATAAGTTACACATTATGAGTTGAATGTTGTGGAAAAAATATGTCATGAAAGCAAATATTTGCAAGCAGTGGACCAAAGTAATTTCTATTATAGTATCTTCCAATAAACAGTTTTGTTGGATTTATTTGACCTTGAGGTCAAAGGTCAAGGTCCCACAAAGGTCATTACAGTACGTGACACACCACCTTATGGTCATGCACCCACATACCAAATATAATTGACCTAATCAGACTAAAACAATATGTCTCCCTTCGTTCGAAGGAGAGACATAATTTACACTTGAAATCCTTTCTGTTATTTGTCCTTGTTGTTAACTAAGTCTTTCTATTACCTGACATTGCTTTAAACAATTAACATCAGACAGACCCAAATGACCCTGTAGCTCAGAGATTGTCTTAAAATAGAAAAACTCTTATTTGTAGAAGAATATTTTGTTAGCATATGTATGTTTATCTTACCATTTAACAAGAGAGAAATACTTGGTAATCTTTGTACAGGTCTAATTAACAATTCTGTTAAACTTTGTCTTCCACATTCAGGCTTTGATAAACATACCTACAATACAAATAAAATGCTATAAAATACTTATAGATAACTTATTATGACTAAATCCAACTTGAGACATGACCACAAGTAAGATGTTAGTATAAACAAGTCAAATTTTCTTCATGATATAACTGAAGTAGGCTCATGCCTTTATGAACTCCTTCAGTAAACATGATTAAAAGCTGAGGATAAAATGTTTTAACACACTACACAACTAAAGTATAATTCTCAAATCTGTCATTTTTAAAAGAAAACAAGCAAAATACTTGTTTCATTCAATTGCTGATAAAATTATTTAAAAAAAAATGTTTTTGTACATGTTTTTAGTCATTCTGTTAATGATGACAACAAAAAAAAAAAAAAAAAAAAAAAATGGAACAAAAATTATACATACCGCTGTCCAATTATTGAGATTGATTATTAAATATATTGGTCACTTGGACTTCTTACCTGTCCTGATTATCACTGATTATCTACAGGCAACATGTCATGGAAATTATGGTGGTGAAATCATTAAAATTAGGTCAGATCACCAAAATATATTCTTATCCAGAGATCCTCACAACTCGCCACAATAATGGGAAATCACCACAAGAAATGTCTTCTGGACTGATCAAATTAAATTGCTACAAGTATTCCTGCTTATCATAACATAATTCTACTTACTTTCAAAAAAGCATGGAATCTTGGATTTGTTTTATCACATTTTGTTATTGTTTCTTTGGTTTGTTCAAAGAAGTTGACGAACGGTGGATAGGCCTTCATTAATTCTTCTGCCTGCAAACAACACGTCAAAAGTGTATAAACAATAATTAGATATGTTTTACATCAATTCTGCAACAATTTTTCTAGAAATTTTCTATTCAGTAAAAAATTCTATGGAAATTTTGAAATTTGTTTAGTATATTTATGAAAAGACCCAGATGGTGGCTGACAAATATGCTCTTTTAAGATATCAGAGTTCATTCAACATGGCTTGTTCATAATTTGAAAATATCTCTTAATGTCTTAATTAATGAATGGTTTCCATTTGTATATGTTTGAAAGAGCATGGGTGGAAGGTCATTGACTTCTAACCACGGGACTAACGTCACTGACATATGTTCTCAAGTATTAAGGTATCCAGGCACCTATCCTAGACTTGGGTTATCAGTGGTCAGTTTATCATACCTTGCCAGGCTTTCCTCCACCAAGTCTGGTAATCACAATATATATAAATAATCTTAATGTACAAGTCAAGCCCAAATCACCATGAACTTGGTGTGAATCTTTACTCTGGTTAAGGGTAGGAAATGCCTATATATATATATACACTATTGGTCTATTGATGGTGAATATAGAATTTATTTGACAAGGCTGAGAAGCTGGAAGAGATGAATTTTAGCATATACACATATAGAAGATTGTATACTTACATGTTCTATAAATATATCTCCTAGAGAAACATCTTCTTTCCAATTCTCTACGATCTGTATCAATCTGTCTCTGATCTTACAGTGAACTTCATATATAGGTGGAATATTACCAAAGATTAATTTGATTTCCTGTGCTGCTAAAATTGGACCATTGTATTGGTTAGGTTTTTCTATTTCTATTTTAAAAGTCTACAATTGAAATAAATATGCAAGATGAAACGATAAATATAGATTATTACATGGCATTTTTCATATCATACCCTTTATCAGCCCGAGGTCATGATAGGCAAATAGGCTCAAGGGATGATATATGAACGAGGGCTGATAAAGGGTATAATATGAAAAATGACATGTTATGATATGTTTATCATATACTTCAACAGAGGAAATAACTGATTTGTACCAAAATGTTTAGTTATTTTTGCTAGAATTAAATACATGTATATAGTTATAGAACAAGAAAATTATTGTTTTAATATACAAATCCAATAAATGCACATTTCTAAGCACTTTCAATATCATAAGAGAGAAATTGGTAGTTAATCATTTTCTGTGCAAATATTTTATAAAACAGTTGAATCCGCCGTATCTGTAAACACAGTATTCCGAAATTCACAAAGTGAACTTACGGAAGTTGACATTGAAAATAAAAATTGGTGAAAATCAGAAGTTGATACTGAAGGATAATCCGAAACCCAGTTGAATTAATTATTACATGTAGATACAGATTTGGAAAAATGGAAAAGCATATTTCATTTGTTAAGTAAAATATGAAAAAGACATCATTCCATATACACTTATACAAACTGTCAACTAAATACACTATAAGTGTGTGTATGCTGATGGACATAATTTTGTTTGCAACTATCATAACCTGTATATAAAGACTCCCTGTCTTATGCAACCTTTTTCAGAATTCCCTTCAATGGTCGATATAGACAGGTTTGACTGTACTTTAAATAATAAATTAATTTTGTGAATTTCAAGTTTGATTTCAGAAATAAATCATGGAAGCCAGAATGGGTTTTGAGTTTTAACATGGGTTGGCAGATATTAGTATAAGAGGCTTGGGATAAAATACTGATATCTGCCAACCCATGTTGAAACTCAAAACACGTTCTGGCTTCCAGTGTTTTTGAAATTCGTCGGACCGAAAATCAAAAGGACCGGCAATACTGCCAAGTATGCCGGTCTGGGTGTCCAAAAACATTCTTTGTTTCTGTATTTTGTTTTGCACCGGAAATCGGAAATGCAACTGGTATGCCGGAATAATCACGGTCAACTCGGAATTAGATTCTGCTTCAAATGACATTTACTTCTTAAACATGCAACTGTTTCCATGGTAATTCTATTAATCATTGTATTTTTATAGTTTAAACTGGCTGTGATGCATCAACGCGACCATTTCGTGTGTTTATATTTGAAAACATGGCGGGGCAGGTTTTTATTGTTCCCATCACCGATTCCATTTAAATTTTAGAATTTTGTAAATTTCGGTTCTAAAAAATAACCTCAAAATAATGAAAAATGTGGTCGTTCTTAAACATTTTGAAGGCCCACAGCCTGGGAAAAGAAAGCCAGATGCTGCTACAACAAACGAAAGTGTGAGTCAGAGTGAGAAGTGTTGAAAGTACGAAAAAGAATGTCGACCAGATCGTACATTTAATCAAAGCTGGACCCAGGGACGTTCTTGGTTGAAATATGATAAAGATTCTAATGTCATGACGTGCACAGTCTGTACTGAATACAGCTACAGCAGACAGTCTACTAGTAGTAATTTGAAACGAAAACATTTATTTATAAGTGGATGTAACAACTTTAGACTTTCTGCTGTAACAGACCATGAAAAAAGTAAAGGTCACATTGAGGCATACCAAATGAAACTTGCCAAGGATCCTGACCAAACTGAAGGCCATAGAACTTTAATCAAACTCAATGAAGGCATCCAAAAACAGGTCATCAACAAATTTAGAAATATACATGCTTTACGATTAAACAAAGAAATCGAACTTGAAATAGAGAGATAATTTTAACTATATACATGTTTCAATAAATTTATGTACTGGTTCCCAGGCTTGTATAATGTTCGTGAATGTTGAGTTCATTGTCCCTTCGTTTTTTTCTTCACTTCTTCAAAACTTTTTATTCGGGGGAAAATTCAGGTCCTGCACAATTTCAGTAGGTCCTGAAGAAAATTATTGGGTACAGGACCTATGTCCTGTATATTGAATTTTTTTCTCTCAAAAAGTCTGGGCTTCCATGATTTATTTCGATTCTGATATGTCTAAGAGTACAAATACGGTAGTATACTTTGATTGGAAGACGGTAATTTATATTTACGTTTGCGGACAATGTTGCACACAATTTATACTGCCAAATTCAAGCAGACGACAATTCATCAACATGTACATTTACGACGGGAAAGTCAGTCACATGCACAGGCGCATGTGCTAATGAGATTATACCCAATCGATAAATCAACAAATTTTATGCAAGTTGTTAAGATAAACAAAGGTATATTTTCCAAGTTAGTTCACACAATGTGTACATTTAACTTTTTAGGTGTGGTAGATAACAATCCAACCCTAATTTCTAATTAAGAAGACTTACATTTATGACAGTTTGTAAAATTCCTACATAATTCTTCTCTGTTTGTAACAGTTCTGTGACAACCTGTAACCTTGGTGACACTTTAGAAGTCTTATCTTTAAAGCTTTCTATAGATTCTATAAAAAAAACATGACATCAAGATACATATAAAATGAAAATAGGAGATGTTTAGTTGTTGAAACTAGCAGAAACCTGTCTAAGATTGATCAACAGACAATTTGATTTCCTCTAATTATATTGTACAAGTCATTAACTTGTATTCAATGATCACTCTTTGGAAAAAGGAAAAATGACAGGATAAGACAAGTGATTTCTTACTATATACAAGATTGGTCGATCCAAACTTTCAGTTCCAGTCCGTTATGATTTGTATATTACTGTTACAGGAAGACATTTATTGGCTGTTGATTTGTAATGTTCTGGTGTTTTTGTAATGATTTACAGTTAACAAGTTAATTATTCAATAATTTGATCGCTTAATCGTTACAATCATGTATTGAGAATAACTCGAAATTTAATAGCTGATGATTTTTTAGAGCTTAGAATGAAAAGTGACTGTTGACCATGTCAGTGAGGTGACCGCTAATTTGAGTTAAAATATTATGTAAATCTGGTTTAAACCAGTTAACCTTTTGGGCAAGTTTTATTGTACTTCAGAGTGTGGAATAAGAGCCTTCTAACATTCTGTAGTCAGGGAATGGAAAATACCCTTTCTACCAGTTAGTACATTAAGGGTGTGGAAAAATGTTCTTTCAAACATTGTCCACAATCATGGTGTGTAAAATGTGTCTTAACATTCTACAGTCAGGACATAGAAATTACTACGACAGCATGTGCTATTTTGAAGTCATTCTGTGCAAGTTTTTATTTTTTGTGTATCACTGAATTGCTGTTGTAAATCTAATTAATAAGACATTATTACTTTTTGCCATGATCCATATTTTCATCACCTTTTGTTTTTGTCTTAAGTTTCTGTTTTTTGAGGTCAGAGTTTGCAGAATCTGTATTTTTGACAATCAATCCGAGTGTTGATCATCAATGTTCATCCTTCCTTTTCTCTTAATGTGAATGATACAACTAAAACTGAAATTTAAGTATAAATTACACATTACCTGAGAACACGTCGGATTTATCTGGAGTATTTGAAGCATCTAAGAATGAGTTAGGACTCATTGAAATTCTGTCGTTGGATCGTCTTTTGTATAAGGGCGAGTCATATTCTCCATCAGCTGCTAACTGAGCAATATTTTCCTTCAATCTCTTCCTTTTGCGTGACTTAGAACCAGACATACATCTTCCTGGAGTGAAGAAATTACCATTGCCACCATTTACATCAACTTTTGTGTATTCATACAGAGTTTCTTCAGCACAAGCTTCCATCTGTATACTACCCCAAAACCACTGTAATAGGATCAATAGTTTAGTACAGAGTACAGTTAAACCTGTATTAAGAGGTCACATCTGAGACAAAGAAAAAGTGGCCTTATAAGACAGGTGATCTCTTAAAAGAGGGTAAATTCATATGAAATTTTACTATGATAGAACAAGAAAAGGAGAGCATTAAATACAGGCGACTGCTTAATGGGGGCGATTGTGTGGGCAGGCTTGTATTCGTTAATGCCGTAATGTGTTTTTGAGAAAGACAGTAAATCAAAACAGAAAATATATTTTACATATCCTGAAAAAAGGAATTTTCAATCAGAAATAAATAGCCATCTTTACAGGATTTTTTTTTTATTTTGCTTCCACTAGTCTGAAGTAGGGTCAGTAGATTGAATTTATCCTCTCAGTATTTTGATTCAATTTCAAAAGGTTTTTTTTCACTTTTTGATAGAGTTGATATATAATTATTAAAAAATAAAATAAAAGAACAATAAAAAAAATATAAAGACTATGCCACATTATTGTGCCTGTCACAAAGCCAGGATATCAATTTCCAACTTCATATCTTGTGGTCTTTTTTATGTTCCATGAATTGAGGTGAGAGGTCATAGTTCGTTTTGTTGATATTGCTGGAATTGTTGACCATCACTGTTTAAACTGTCTATTCATAAATGCGTTTTCAAACTGTTTTACTGTTTTTATAACTGATAAAATACATGTACATTATATTAAAAAAACGGTTTTGTGTAACATACAATTAATCTGTTCATTAACCGTACCACCATTTTAATCAATGCCAAGAATTACATTGATTATATGATTATTAGTGCTTTTACTGCTTTAAACAATTACAACAATATTTCAGTTATATTGTGATTAAACAATTACAACAATATTTCAGCTATATTGTGATTAAACAATTACAACAATATTTTAGCTATATTGTGATTAAACAATTACAACAATATTTCAGCTATATTGTGATTAAACAATTACAACAATATTTCAGCTATATTGTGATTAAACAATTACAACAATATTTCAGCTATATTGTGATTAAACAATTACAACAATATTTCAGCTATATTGTGATTAAACAATTACAACAATATTTCAGCTATATTGTGATTAAACAATTACAACAATATTTCAGCTATATTGTGATTAAACAATTACAACAATATTTTAGCTATATTGTGATTAAACAATTACAACAATATTTTAGCTATATTACAACAGAAATCTCATTGACGGTTGCTTTGGTATATCTTTATTGATCATCTTGATCATTGGTGCAAGATTAAGTTATCATTGTGATTGCTGACGCACTATTTAACTACTCAATTGTTGCCTAGTATTGTTTAACTATTTTAATTGCTGACTAGTACTTTTTTTTAACTATTTTAATTGTTGACTTGTAGAGCTTAACTGTTAAATTGTTGACTAGTACTGTTTAACTATTTTAACTGTTTACTAGTACTGTTTAACTGAGTTAATTACAAATCTACTATAGGATTGTTTGGTTGATGATGCTTACCTCTCCTCTGACTATGTAGTAATTAGGATTGTTTAACATATCGACAGGAATCTCCTTCACATGTTGGTCATCATATATTAAATGTGAACATTCTTCATCACCAACAGGAGCCGATGTCCCACCTAAAATGTAATCTTTGTCATCTTATTGTATCAAATTATAACACTTTTCCCCATTAACTCCAAAAATCAACCACAATATTCTGATATATTTATTGATTTTTCTATACTGTTGCCTATTTTCTGTTTTTTCCCCCACACATACATTTTTACAAAATACAATATAAAAGTTGGTTTTAAAATTCATGAATATATTTTTTGTATCTGACAGTAAATAATAGTTTGCATTCTTGAAAATCTTGTAGGTTAAAAAGCCTCCATTTTTAAAAAAAATAATGTTCATGAATTATATTCATACACCATGAACATGTAGCAAGAATGAAACAGCAATCGTTCAGACCATACTTACCGTTCTCTATAGTCAGCTCCTCCATGTGTTTTCTTTCTTCATCAGAGAATCCATAGAAACTTAAAGAGCATTTATAAAATGGTGGCATTCTATGCTGCATCTATAAATAGATATTAAAGTCAATAACCACAATATACAGTCAAACCTGTATTAGGAGGTCACATTTGGGACAAAGAAGAGGTGACCTCTTAACAGAGGTTCAATTCATATGAAATTTTTTATAACTGGATAAGAAAAAGGTGACATTTTAATACAGGGGACTGCATAATAGAAGTAACTGCATGGGCAGGTTTGACTGTAATCTAATCAGAGAAATCTTCAGCTTTGATTGCACATATTGCAAAACAGGTCAGAAAAGCTGGCTAAATCTCACACCATTTTTTCACACTATTTCTGTACATGTATTGTATATGACTGACACATCTGAGGGATTCTTATATTTTAATGTCTTTTAACACACTAAAGTAGGCACAAGATCAGGGCTTGAATTATTTATGGATGTTTGGTCCTATCTAAAAAAAAAGTGCCACACAATACTGTTTCAGTCAGTTTTTGTGTAGATAATTGTTTTAATTATCATCAGTTCTCGTGTTGTGTATCCACATTTCCCATATTTATTCTAACTTCAGTATCATTTATTTGTCAGAGCACATACAGTATTGAGAAAAAAATATTGATATAAAGTAGATTGATCTTGTTTGTGAGTGGTATTTGCCAAATATACTGATATTTAAATAATTGATGGAGATGTGTACAAACTTCATTTTATTTCAACAAGAACAAAGAAAAACAAAAATATTTGGTGGAATTATAGATATATATCTGAAATGAAAACTTTGAACAAATATTCACTGTATTAGTGAAACAACTTGATACACTTCAGAAATTCATTCTTTGTCAGCCATATTTGTTTTTGGAACTGGCCATTCTATTTCCATAAACATGATAAAAAAAAAAAAAAAACACCATACCATTTTTTCATCAGTTGCTTTAACACCTAATACATTTCTCTCTTCCCAAACTCTATATATCCACTTAGCATCCATAATTGGTGTACCATAACCAACAGCAAACTGTAAGGAAATATATGGTAAATACAGGGGGGTGAATGTACGTCATAATTGGAAGTTATTTTGGGCCACTTGAAGGTAAGTTTTTACTTATAGCATTAGTTATTGTAAGGATAACATTAAATGTGATAGTGCCTCAAATGCCCCTAAAGTTCAAAAACTTGTCAAACTCTCAAACACTTTGACGACATTTTTGCAACAGCTGGAAATAACATTGTCTAAGTGTTTGAGAGTTTGACAAGTTTTTGAACCATGGACACACAATTGCTTAGCAGACATTTAGGGGCACTTGACACACTATCACATTTAATGTTATCCATACAATAACTAATGCTATACATAAAAAAAAGTATTAAATTCTTTAATTAACATTCCAGTAGGGTATACTATATTAAATATTTTTGGACTGCATGTTGATAAATATTATAGGTAGAATTGGAAAAATTATTCCCTAGTCTTAATATAATCAGGAAAAGTGTCAAATAAAATTTCTGAAATTTGTTCAACTTAAGTTTGAAAAGGATAGTAATTAAAGTAATAATTAATTCTCTCTAGAATTATAATAACATAATAAACAGCATTCTTATAAACTGATATGGTAATACACTACTAGTTTTTACAGCATCATATCAAAGTAAGACAACATGACTTTCATTGCAGTTCTTTTAAAAAGTGACTGATTCCTGTTTTTTTTCCCATTTGAGTTATAGTCAAACTTGTCTTAGCGACCCCTCTGTATAAAGACTTCCTTTGTTATCCGACCTTATTTATTCCTCCCCAGCGTTTTCCCGTGCATTTGACTTTTATATAACGACCGTGTTCTTTGGGTGAAAATCCTACATATAACGACTTTTAGAAGATTATTATCACACCGGAAGTTAGATAATAAATAAACATACACAGTCCCGACTTTGGAACAATTTATATTTATATTAATAAAATAAATAAGATTTTATTTCCATTTATCCCTCTAGCCGATATTTGCATGATCTACTGACAACATCTATGTTTCCTAAATCCCCACTCCCAAAAGTACATGTTTACAAAGTCCCTACCTGTTACTAGTTCATAATAATACATTTTTCATACTAAATGAAGTCACGATTATCGTTATTGTGTAAGACTGCCATTTTTTTCACAGGTAAGTTGTACACGTGATGATTTATTATTGTTGTTTTGGTTTTTTGGGGTTTATTTCTTATTTATATCAAATATCTAAAATTGCTTACTATAGAAAAATACCATTTTAATCTTTCACTTTAATAAATAAATAATCGTGTTTTTGAAAATTATTGAATTATGAAGTACTGGATCCGGGAAATATTTCTGTTAACATTCGTTTAAAGTGCGGTAACAGATCAAGGTAAACACAGGCTGATTGTGTGATCAGGCCTCGACATTAACGTTTGTCCGATTAACTGATGTCGGACAAGTAGATCTTGTATTACGGTTGTCCGACGGGACAAGTGAAAAAATCAGAGATTCCCAAACGTGCCGGTACGACGAACAAATCTATTTCCACTGATATAAAATATTGGGTTTGTTGTATGAAAGAGCCCTGTTTGATTTCCAATTTGTCCATAATTTATTTTGATTAAAACTAAAGTGAAACGCCAGATCAAAACTATTTTATTGTATTTATCATTCCTCCATGCTTTGATGAAGTTCAAGGACATTGTCAAAATTAAAATCGCAATCTCAGAAACGCTTTAATGAACTGAAATATAAGAACAAGAATGACTCCGGAACGGACACGTAAAAATTATCGGATATCAATTTGGCGCCAAATTTAAACTTATCTTTTGTGCAAAATACGATAGAGGACTTGATTTAGGCTTTTGGGAAATATTGAAACCTTTGAAATGGACAAATATTACAAGCTTTTTCCTGATCTGGTTGAAAAGATCCACTAAAATTTTTATTTCTCTGTGAATTTAAATAAAATACTTTGCTTTATTTATATCACAGGCAATTGTTTCTGGTAAAAAAAATGGGTTCCCAAAAAAAAAATATACCTAGATATTGGTATATATAGCATCTAGGTATATTTTTTTTTACCAGAAACAAGAATTTATATAACACAAATATGAGTTATTACAATTTGTGTGGTATTGGATCACACCACAGTAACATTTCAAAAGAAAAAAAAAAGGGGGGGGGGGGGGGGGGGGGGGGACATATAAAAATCACTGGTATGCAAGACTTCAATCAAGGTAGACAGAAATAAAAATGTGACATTGAATATGAGGCCTCGACATTAACGTATGTCTGATACCAGTGAAAACTGACGTCGGACAAGTAGATCTTGTATTACGGTTGTCCGACGGGACAAGTGAAAAAATCTGAGATTCCCAAACGTGCCGGTACGACGAACAAATCTTATTTCCACTGGTATAAAATACTGGGTTTGTTGTATGAAAGAGCCCTGTTTGATCTCCAATTTGTCCATAATTTATTTTGATTAAAACTAAAGTGAAACGCCAGATCAAAACTATTTTATTGTATTTATCGTTCCTCCATGCTTTGATGAAGTTCAAGGACATTGACAAAATTAAAATCGCAATCTCAGAAACGCTTTAATGAACGGAAATATCAATATTTGAAATATAAGAACAAGAATGACTCCGGAACGGACACGTAAAAATTATCGGATATCAATTTGGCGCCAAATTTAAACTTATCTTTTGTGCAAAATACGATAGAGGACTTGATTTAGGCTTTTGGGAAATATTGAAACCTTTGAAATGGACAAATATTACAAGCTTTTTCCTGATCTGGTTGAAAAGATCCACTAAAATTTTTATTTCTCTGTGAATTTAAATAAAATACTTTGCTTTATTTATATCACAGGCACTTGTTTCTGGTAAAAATTTACCTAGATACTGGTATATATTTTTTATACCAGAAACAAGGATTTATATAACACAAATATGAGTTATTACAATTTGTGTGGTATTGGATCTCAACACAGTAATATTTCAAAAGGAAAAAAAAAAGGGGGGGTACATATAAAAATCACTGGTATGCAAGACTCCAATCAAGGTAGACAGAAATAAAAATGTGACATTGAATTTATGTCCTTAAGGTAGTTATGATTAAAAAAAAAACCCAGAACAAATCAGTTCAGGCAGCTTTAACTATTTACTAAATTTGGTCAGAGGGGTCGTGAAACAATGTTTCGATTAATTGCAATTGACTTCTCCCAGAAGTCTTCCCACTTCTCTTTGTTGTCTCCCACTTCTCCCTGTGAGCTCTCTGAAAGAGAAGTCGCTTCTCCCTCTAATTTGAAAGTAGTGGGAGCTCTGGATAATTATTATCTAGTTTTTGTAATTTTTATTAATTTTTTCGGACAACTAAAAGATTGAGTTGGAAAAGTACTTTTTTTTAGTTAGTTGTCCAAAGGGACAAGTTGAAAAATATGCTAATGTAGGCCTGGTGATTAGGCTATTTATAGCTATCGGAGAGTGATTGAAGTTGAAAACGCTTTGTCAGTAAATTTCATTCTTCTGATCATAATTTTTAATTGTAATTACGATAACAATAGCTGTTGAAAGAAAGTATAAAGTCGATCATTTAATATAATTATTCTTTTTCTCTCTCTAAATTTCACCCACAAAAGCCAAAGGATGGAAAAATTAACGATAATTGAACACGTTTTTTTTTTAAATTTCATTATACACTTTTCTTACCAGAATTTAAGCTCTATTCATGCATTTGTCCTCCACACGAACGGGTTAAAAGTTGATACGGATTATATACCCGAACTAGGTTTTTTTCCTCTCGAGAATTTGGGAGCAAATATCATAACCTCTATATAAAGACTCCCTGTCTTATGCAACCTTTTTCAGAATTCCCTTCAATGATCGCTATAGACAGGTTCGACTGTATTTCAAAATATTTCAGTTATATCGTGGCAGTCAGTTTTATCGGTGGAGGAAACCGGAGGACCTAAAAAAAAACGCCGACCTGTCGCAAGGCACTGACATAATTCAAATTAAGAGAACAGTACTTTGATTGCTGTTCTTCATAAATTTATGTATTGCATCCTAAGATAATGACAAAAACAAAACATTTTTATGTTTCTTACCCTGTATTTGAAGCCATCAATACAATGAGCTACTAGATGTGTGACTTTTGGTGATATATCTTTTCTAACACTCCCTCCCATATGATGGACCAAGGCTGCAAGGGGACTCTGAAAAAAACCCAATACTGAAATCTATATCAACTTGTCAGTTTCCAATGAACTACATGTACTTAGTCTTTAGTTAATTTACCATTATAATAACTATCTAACAGAGATGATTATGCTTGTCTATAGCCAGACAAGGCTAGAAGTTCATTCAAGTTTTAACCACTTAATGTATGTAATTTGACCTCTTACAAACCACCAATTGGCTTTTTTCCATAAATATCTTCTAGGATGTGAAGCTTGGTGCATATATTTTATTTCCTATAGGTAGGCATATGACTGAAAATGAAATATAATAGCATTTTGTAATGAACAGTATCAAAATTACACTACATGTAAATACAAACCACTTCTTCTTTCTTGTTGAATCCAGTAAAACAAACAATTACACCTTGCATGGCTGTACAGTACAGTGGCCTTGTGTGTTGTGGAATAGCCTGGAATAATGAATATAGCACTGAAAATGCTGGAGTCACGAAAATACTGATATCACAAAGCATTTATAACTATGTCTTTAAACAACTTGAGACTTTGTATCTATATCTAGTCTAGATGCCATTATAGTATCAAACGTTTTACCATTTTGTTTTCCTGTGACCAATGACAACATGTATATTACATAGATATAAATTTAATAAAAAGTTATTAAATATATGTTTCTGCAATGTGGTGATAACACTGACAGGCCAGGTTGTGATCTTTGAGACACCTTGCACGTTATCACGAATTCCCCATCAATATAACACTATTGACTATAATTACATTCAGATTTTTTTTTTATCAAAATTGAAATTGTGGTCAAATGTTTCTTAGTCATCTCGTTTTTAGACATTATAAATGCTATAAAAAATAATAAATTAAAATATTGTTTGTTTCCCCTCCCACGGCCGACCCGTTAAAAACACTGTGACACAAAAAAAATTTTGGCCGTTGCTGTTCCGAATTACTTTTTGGTGAGACCATTGCGATGCCGGTGTGCAGGAATGCTTTAAATCACGGCATTTTTGTATTGAATCAAAATTCAGAATCATAATTTCGGAACATCTCGGAATAGATGTTTCATGTACTATGGTACATCCAGTTAGTTACGGAAAAATGGCATGCCACACGATTTGTGTGTCTGCATTTCACATTATCACCCTAAAGCTGAAATACTTCAAAGAATAATCAGAAAGTACTGGCATCTTATTAAAAATGACCCTACAATAGATACAAAGTTCAAGAAAAATCTAACTATTGGATTCAAAAGAAACAGAAACATTGACAAATTAGTGAAACGAGCCACAAGATAAATCTTTTAGTTTCTGCTGAAGATATAATCACGCAGAACTAATTGATGTGCATCATCAAAACCACAAGAATAGACAAATATATTAATAACGAAACTAATTGACATATTAAATAAATGGTGCAGTTGATTAAACAATCGACTTAGGTATACCAACTAAAAATATTATTTAATAAAAAC
This sequence comes from Bathymodiolus septemdierum, assembly GCA_963383655.1. NCBI lineage: Eukaryota > Metazoa > Mollusca > Bivalvia > Mytilida > Modiolidae > Bathymodiolus > Bathymodiolus septemdierum. The sequence goes on from OY726519.1 coordinate 113,059,190, forward strand.
AAATAAAATAAAACAAAAAGCAAAAAACAAAACACCAAAAAAGAAATAATAAAATAATACCCCAAAAATAAAAATTAAACTAAACAAAACAACGAAACTAAATATATAAACAGAACTTGTCTTTTCAATGGAAGACAAGGGGAGACAACTGAAGAAAAATATATATCTATATAAATATTATTACTAAAACGAAATAAAGGGTGGAATAAATTATACTTCAGAAATAACCTGAAACATTGTACACATAGCACGTTATCAATGTAAGGCCAGAGATATGATTCACACCAGAATTGGGCGGATATTGGATCAATATCTATGAGATTTTTAATAGTAATCATCTTGATTTTTGGTCTTTTTTGACTGCTGTGTAAGAATAGAATTGTTTATATCAGTTGTAAACTTTCACTAAAATGTCTTTGTAGTTTGAATTCTGTACAATATCACACAAGAAAAAACATCATCAAGGAATGTAAAAAAATAATAATTATAATTTGCCTACCTACCTACCCATACCCTGAAAACCTGAGTCGGAAAGGGGAAACAAAGATATTTTTAATGTTGGCCTTATGTATATGTTGTACAATTGGAATTCAAAATCTACTGGAGATAGAGATTCTATACTTCTTACTTTAACATCTTTAGCACACTGTAAAATGACTGGTGGACCAACAATCCAAGCTTCTCCTTTGTGTAATTTATGAAAAACTGCCCCTTCAAAGTTCTCCAATATAAAGACTGTTTCCAATTCAGATGCATCCTGTACATAGTTTAATCCATCTTCAGATTCTAAATATTCTATCTTTAATTTCTACAAAGAAAAATAGTGTTTTCCATTCAAGAATATGTTTATATTTTATGTGTCATCAGACAAAAATATCTGTATCAGTGGTGTAATGGTTAGTGTGCTCACCTCAAGAACGGTAGATTGTGGGTTCGAGCCCTGGTTGGGTCAAACTAAAGACTATAAAATAGGTATTTATTGCTTCTCCGCTAGGCACGCAGCATTAAGGAGAAAGGGCAAAGACTGGTTGGCTCGGAATCATGATAATGTGCCCGAGTATGTCTATCCGCGGACTGTTGTTTCAGTTAGCTAGCACTATAAAAATCGAACTACAAATGTAAGCGCGTTGGTCTAGTACAAGGCGGACCTCATCATTATCTCATTGAAAATTAACTTGTTTTCACATGATACAGCTGAAAAAGTGTAGCCACATCTATACCCGTGGACTGTTGTTTCAGTGAGCTAGCACTATAAAAATCCAACATGTTGGTTCAGAACAAAGCAGACATCATCATCATATTTCATTGGCTGTAAATTGTTCTCACCATGAAATAGCTGAAAAATTGCTCATAAGCATTAAGCAACAATCATTCAGACACAAAGATAAAATCAATGTTACTGACTAACATGATTGAAAATAACCTCCATTAAGACAATAATGACATCTAAAAAAATATTAGATAAAATTGATGTAATTGGACTGATTAAATGAGAGAAAATAAGAAAAAATCAGTTATTTGTACTTATAGTAAAAGACTAAAAGATCAAAAGCCATGAGTGCAGGTGAATGTGAAAGTTGAAATTAAATATATACTAGACAAGTTGAAGAAAAACTAGAAACAATGTTGTAATCAGAGGTTTTGTCACAGGGGTTCAAGATTATGAAGGTCCAAGGACTGTGACTTTATGCTATTCAATTGACTTCTGCCTTTTACATTCATTGGGTATTGGCTGCAACCATAGACCCTCTGATTTTCATTTGAAGTGCCATTATTTTTTAGTAAATTTATTGAACTGATTCAACATAGTACAAAATGTACATTAAATCATAGATCTGCTCATTTTGTGAGCAAAATCTGCAGTAATCAAAATCAATGAAACCACACTGCAAAAATATTTGTTCTGATAAAAAATGGTTCAGACTATTCCTTAAGAATGTATTATGTATCTGATACAACTCTGGTTCATAGCTTCTCACAACAACAATGTAAACCTGAACAATTGAAAAGGTACAAGGTGTTTAGGATCTTTCTAACAATGACGGGGACCTTCAGGATATAAAACTAAAAGATCCAGCCTCAGGCAATATATGAATACCTTTGCGTTCAACTGTGTTAATTTACCTCAAGTGCTTCCTTAAGTTCTGTATTACTCTGAGTATCTTTGCCTACCAGTACAACCTTACAACTGTTGTTGATGCCTGAAAAAAACAACACACATAAATTACATTAGGAACTGTGAATGTGAAAGACTAAAGCAAACCTATAGAATAATGTAACATCTATTTAGATAACAGTCTGCACTATAAACCACTAGACCTAAGACACAGTCAAGTACAATTTGGTACATGTATGGGCTAGTGGAAAATTGCATAAAATCAAATATTAAAAATTCGTTTAAAATGTGCTTTGGGTTAGTTTGTAAAAATGTTTTGGCACAAACTATTATAGACCTTTAGAAATAGTAGAGACTAGAGATCATATTTTTATTGTTTCATTTTCTTCAAAATAATTGCTACATTACCCGAAATGACTTTAAAACATGGTACCATGTGATGTAAGACATGATTCAGTAACCATGGTAACTTTGTGTAAACTTTTAACAACACCATAAAATGATTACTATCTAAATAAAAATTATGGAACCTTGATACAATACATTATGTAGATATCTTATTTACAGTCCTTTAGAGCTCCAGATCATTTTCAAGTGCAAGGGGCATTTACTCCTCAGTTTTGAAAGTGAGTTTAGTATTTTGAATTTTTGCGGTATTGTGGCGACCATCTTGAAAATGGAGACCGGTAGAAATTTTTCGATGTCGGGAATCAATTCAGGACATCATAATCTACCTACATATGAAATTTCGTTGAAATCGAACAATATTGAATTTGTGCGGTATTGTGGTGACCATTTTGAAAATGGTGACCGGTAGAAATTTTTCGATGTCAGGAATCAATTCGGGACATCATAATCTACCTACATATGAAATGTCGTTGAAATCGGACAATGTTGAATTCGTGCGGTATTGTGGTGGCCATTTTGAAAATGGCGACTGGTAGAATTTTTCAATGTCGGGACATCATTATCTACCCACATATCAAATTGTGATGATATCGGACAATGTTGAATTTTTGCGGCATTGTGGCAGCCATTTTGAAAATGGCGATCAGTAAAATTTTTCAATGTCGGGACATCATTATCCACCCACATATCAAATTTTGATGATATCGGACAATGTTGAATTTTTACCACCGATTTGTTTATGCCGTATTTTGGCAGCCATTTTGAAAAAGCAGAATTGCTCCTCATATGATGACCTATCATTGTGACAAAATTTATGTCTCTATTATTAACCATTTAGAAGTTATCAACATTAATGTATGAAATTTCAACTTTCCCATAGGATTCTATAGTAAACCACACACCCTTTGAACCCCCCAAAATATGACTTAAACCCCCTTTACCCCAAAACTGAAAATTTATATCCAACTAGAAACATATATCTATAACTTCATTAAATTTTATTTAATTCTGTCCAGTAGTTCCTGAGATCTGGCCGTGGACACGTTCATGTCGTAAGAAAGAAAGGAGAAGAATAATAATAATAAGAAACGGAGCAAAAACAATAAGTCTCCAAACGTTGTTTGGGAAACTTAATAACAAGTTACATTTAATGAAATGACGATGGCCACTTTGTACTAAACCAACATACATTATTGGATCTTTAGTGCTAAATCACTGAAAAAACAGTCGTGCCTCGTGGGTAGACATGTCACTTTATTCCAACACATTATTATGATTCAGAGCCAACCAAGTCTTTGCTCTGACTCCTTAATTAGTAGCGTGGAGTCTAGCAGAGAAGCAGCAAATACATGGTCTTTTGTTTGACCAAATCGTGACTTGAATCTAGAATCTACTGTACTCAAGACGAGCATGCTAACGCGTATTACACAAATGATGCGGTTAATAAATATTGAAGGTTTTCTACTTCTATAATTTGATACAGCCTTACACTCAGTGCCGTCTTAAAGCCTGGGCACGATGGGCAGTTCCCCTGGGGCCCCATGCTAATCTATGTATATTGTGTAAAGCATGTTTTTAATGGTTAAACACTGATTTTGTTGGAATTACCAGTACAAATTGTATTACAATAAATATATGTTTCGTTTTATCGACATTTAGTTTTATTCCTGAGAGTGGTTGAGTAGAAATGGGCCCCAGTACACTTGCTCGGGGGCGGGAGCCTATAATGCTGTTAGTGTTAAGACGGCCCTACTTACACTCATAGCTTTCATGTTGAAATCAAATGTATGTAATTCACTCAATTATTCTGCTCAATATATTGGGCATCATGATTGACAATAACAGATTTGTATTGTATTGTTGAATATCAACATTTTTACTTGGATTATTTGGAAAGAGAATCAGAGGTTTTATCTATCACCAGAAATATGTAGAAAATATACAGACTACAGTACAGTGGGAACTCTTCTTCTGCACTGCCACTGGGAACAATCAATCACCAGGCAATGGCAATGAATGTCAAACATGATTCATGAACTAACATTGTTAAAACACTGTCACTGTTACTGTTATAGTAACATGGGTCATATTATGAGAAAAATAATGGACTGTTTTGCCTAAACGGAATAATGATTAATGCTTTGATCTATGCTGAATACTGTACAGTGTAGTTATTTAATTTATATAAAAAGGGGGGTCCCAAATGGGGTGTGTAAATCGGTGCAAATGAAATGCGATCGCGTACGAGAATGTCGTGCAATTTAAATTTTATGTCTCGTTTTGAGTTATATATGTATTCAAATTTGACGATGTATTTTGAACAACTTGCCATCATTGACGGGAACATCAGTTTGCTTTGTGTTCTCCGACATGATTCTTCTGCCCACTTTGAATGTGCCGCTGTTTAAAACAAACCGTGATTTTGATTGGCTAATCGAAAATTTTGAATTTCCCAGAATGCCAAACAAAAACAGGAAGTTTAGGAAGTTGCATGCTTGCGGTCAATGTCAAGGACTGAAATTTTGACCAGATAATCATCACGTATGCTGCATTACTTTGCACGAACGAGAAGGTATGTAACAGAAGATATGTTGAATATTTATTGCAAAATGATAAGTTATAAATATTTTATTGATTACATATATGCATAGGACATGTCATGTTCTAACATAGAAGAAGCAGACGAATTTTCGTGGATGAAAAGTGAAAATATTAACATTCCACTGATTCCAGGCATTGTTTACATTTCATAAACAATTAATTTTACATCATGATATGAATGTCAGCTTCATCAGTGAACGTTTTTAATATTGATCATGGCATGCATTCTTTATTACTAAAACCATTACAATTTAGGGTCTTGCAAGTTGCAACAAGATTCTGTATTCGCTCATTCTCAATAAATAGACGCATAAATAATTTAAATGTATAGGAATTGCAATAATCTCGATATAATTTTTTATTTCTATGACAAAGGTATCATGCATTTAGAAAATACATCAAAATATATTTGGTTGACACACTCCTGGTCAAAACCAAATGACGTGAGCTTTTGCCATCACTTCTTTATCGTCTTTTTACTTCTACTTCTACCAGAATGCGGCCACCATCAATTCGTTGATTATTCTGCCACTTTTTGGATGCGCATGCAAAAAAAAACTTTATATACATTGAGTTTGAATTTTGAAGTGCTTTACATATATACAGTGAAGATAAAAACATCCTGGAGTATAAAGTATAAAAGTTTTATTTAAAGTCAGAGTTTTTACAAACATATAACAATAGACAAAATATATTATGACAGAAGGCATACAAACATTTGCAGATTACAGACAAACATACAAAGCAAAGCACTAGACAAAAAGAATAAGTGCATGTAGCATGAGCAACTGAACTAAATCAAATCAAAAGTTTTATTTTAAGTCGGTACATTTACAAACAGTACAAACACAAGCTCTCATGAGCTCTTTAAACCGACATGCATTTTAAGATATAAATTACAACACGATAAAATAAAATAAAAAAATAATAAATAAAATAAAACAATGTTCTGCATTAAAACCACATATTAGATGCAAGCACATCCATGATTAGATTTCTGGGTCTCCACAGTCAGTGCATATGTGGCAAGTGCCTCACTGCACACTGACTGTCATAGGACCAGAAAACTGCATAGACTAAGTAGAGCATACAAATAATTGCATATTACAGACAAACGTACAAAGCAAAGCATTACATCAATAAAAGCCATGCATATAAATTAGCCACTAAAACTAGCAAAATAAAAATAAAAATGAAAGCACTAAGCAAATGAATAAGTATAAGTATATGTAACATGAGTAAGAATGAACTGAATAAGAGCATACTTTTAAGATTTACAAGAGCCACACCTGCATGAGCCACCACTCCATGAATGAAGTGGTTTAGAATAGATCCTGAAGGTGGGCCTTGAAGGTTTCAAGGCTCCCGATAGTGACACAGTTGTCCGGTAGCGCATTCTAGTCTCTGATGGTTCTAGGAAAATAGGATTCTTTTCTTATTTCTGTTCTGCAAGATGGTATTTGGTATGCTTTTGTGTTGTTATTTCTGGATATTCTGTCTGGTGGTATTAGACGATCCTCGCTATTTTAATCAATAGATTAATTAATTAAGATTAGATTTAACATTTTAAGAATTTTCTTTCTATGTAATGTGCATGTGTGTACATGTTAGTCATGTATTTAAAGTTTTTTTTTTTTTCAACTTTGACAAAAATGTTATAGTTTTATTTTGTAATTAATTATGTCTCCCCTTCGAACGAAGGGAGACTTATTGTTTTAGTCTGATTTTTTCTTCTCAGCGAAGCTTGTCCGGACCTTAACTTTTTTGTCTTTCCAGATAAGTCAATTATATTTGGTATGTGGGTGCATGACCATAAGGTGGTGTGTCGCATACTGTAATGACCTTCCTAGGACTTTGACCTCAAGGTCAAATCATTGTTTTTTAGATAGTATTTTCTTGTCCGTGCCATAACATTTTTGTCTTTCGAGATAGGTCAATGATATTTGGTATGTGGGTGCATGACCATAAGGCGGTGTGTCTCGTACCATAATGACCTTCGTGGGACTTTGACCTCAAGGTCAAATAATTGTTTTTAAATAGTATTTATTTGGTATGTGGGTGCATGACCATAAGGCGGTGTGTCGCATACCATAATGACCTTTTTGGGACCTTGACCTTTGACTTCAAGGTCAAATAATTGTTTTTTAAATAGTATTTTCTTGTCTAGGTCATAACATTTTTGTCTTTCGAGATAGGTCAATTATATATGATATGTGGGTGCATGACCATAAGACGGTGTGTCGCGTACCATAATGACCTTCGTGGGACCTTAACCTTTGAACTGAAGGTCAAATTAAAAAAAATTAAATAGTATTTTCTTGTCCTGGCCATAACATTTTTGTCTTTAGAGATAGGTCAATGATATTTGGTATGTGGGTGCATGACCATAAGGCGGTGTGTTGCGTAACATAATGACCTTCGTGGGACCTTGACCTTTGACCTCAAGGTCAAATAATTGTTTTTTAAATAGTATTTATTTGGTATGTGGGTGCATAACCATAAGGCGGTGTGTCGCATGCCATAATGACCTTTGTGGGACCTTGACCTTTGACCTCAAGGTCAAATAATTGTTTTTTAACTAGTATTTTCTTGTCCGGGCCATGACATTTTTGTCTTTCGAGATAGGTTAATGATATTTGGTATGTCGGTGCATGACCATAAGGCGGTGTGTCACGTACCATAAAGACCTTCGTGGGACTTTGACCTCAAGGTCAAATAATTGTTTTTTTAAATAGTATTTATTTGGTATGTGGGTGCATGACCATAAGGCAGTGTGTCGCATACCGTAATGACCTTCGTGGGACCTTGACCTTTGACCTCAAGGTCAAATAATTGTTTTTTAGATAGTATTTTCTTGTCTGGGCCATAACATTTTTGTCTTTCGAGATAGGTCACAGTCTTCGAAATTAGTCGGTGGTGCGGTGCCCGAGGCCAGTAAAATCGGTCTCAGGCTTGTAAAAATCCCAAAGCTAGAAGTCCGCCTGGCTTGTGCATTTTATGTCAGAGAAATTGGTAAGTATTTTTGCTTCAGCTATTGAAAGTTTTGTGAAGTTGCTGTTTCAATTATTTTTTAAATAAAGATAAACAATTTTGCCCTCTCGAGAAAGGAAAATTTGCAGTCGTAAATATCTCCATGTTTTGGAGAACCGCATATGCTATTGAATTGTACAGGTAAGTCCTGAGTCATCCGATAGAGAGGTTCCGAAAGATTTACTTGGTCTTTGAAACGTTTGATGACACATGCGTTTTTTGTTGATATAAACATCCGATTTGACATTGAATAATTATTTTAACTAGGACAAACATCGGTTATGGCTTTTTCCATAAAATTTACCGAAGGTGTCCGCCCAGGTAAAAAGCTGCAGACATGAAAGAGATCGGCAGAAGAAATTTATGATGCCAGTGCGGCAGTATTAACAAAAGGACTATTAAATTTCAAACCAGCTGGATGAAGGATCGTCCCTGGTTATTTCATGACGAGGAAACAGACAGATAGATTGAATTTTTACGGTAGTGTCACACATGTTCGTGAACATAGATTATTCAACCTGAATGCGGTAAAACTAGAAACCTGGAAATTGTCTTCAATGCTTACATTGTTTCTATTAATCTTCATTAAAATAATAAAGTTGTTTCGATTATAAGAGCTTTGTCATTCACTAGTAGAGTACTTTGTTTTTGTGCATACAATTCAGCAGAACATTGTTCTAAAAATAACTTTAAACGGTAAGTAGCAGTATGGTGAACACAAAATTATGATTTACTATTTAGTATATTTTTTAAGCTTTTCACATTCATTTTAACTCATATTGCTTTAAATGATATCTGGAAGCTATAAATGAAATACACATATAATGCATTGCATTTTTTAAAACTATAATAATTGTATAATTTAATATTGTACACTTCCCTATCTCTTTATTCAAGATAGTGCTTCAATTCATATTTTGAATTATACTTTTGTACACGAAACCAACTTACACATTTTATTTTCTTCTTTGATGAACATTGCTTAAAAACTCCAAAAACATAAGATTATGGCACTCATTGTGTTTCAAAGATTTTTTTATTTTGACTGGGAATCTCCAAGAAAGTCATGTGACTTTATTTACCAGAAAATGGAGAAGCCATACGACACTTGGGTTTGGGATTGCAGCCTGGGGTCAAATATATTCAGGCTGGTGCAAATTGCAAGAATTAGGAAATAAGAAAAATACGCCATTTTGCAAAACATATAATTAAAGAATAAATCTGACCCTGCTAGAAATGACCAGATTATTGCAGGTTATAGCGTACTAGAGAAATCCTCAAGTTGATAAAACATGCAAGTGATAACGTCAGACAACAAAGTGCATGCAGGATATTTACTTTTCCCGAAAGTCCATGAACTTATGTATCTACAATGTGTTTGGTCAGAGGGATAAATAGTGTTTGAAATAATAAAAAAAAAAAAACAATGAAAGAAGAATAACAGAAGCTCACCCCTAAGTTTGAAAAATTACTATTTTTTTTTTCATGCCAGCAAAATAAAATTTGGGCTTGTGGATTTTTATGGTTTACTGGCCCGGTTGGCTTGTGGTCTGAAAAGTTTTTCGTGAAGACTGAGGTCAATGATATTTGGTATGTGGGTGCATGACCATAAAGCAGTGTGTCGCATACAGTAATGACCTTCGTGGGGCCTTGACCTTTGACCTCAAGGTCAAATAATTGTTTTTTGAATAGTATTTTCTTGCTCGAGATAGGTTGTTGTACAGATGGCCGCATTAAGGGGAGACATAAGTTTTAGGTATCTAAAACAGTTCTTCTTAGTTTTATCTGTTTTTGCAGAGGAATAATATATTTAATTTGCTTTATCAATTTAATCAAATAAATGTAATCCAATTTCAAAAATATACTTGTTACTATGTTTCGATTTTTTTTTAATCCATTTTATCCAAGGTAATATTAATTTCTTTTCTTTTCATAGTTTATTTTGTGACATGTCAGGTTTTTTTTTTGTTATTCAGGACATTTCTTGAACATTTTTATTCTTATTATACCCCCCGCAACGAAGTTGTAGAGGGGTATACTGGTTTCACTATGCCCGTCCGTCCATCTGTAGACAAATCCTATGTCGTACGATAACTTGAGTTGTGTTTCTTAGAATCTTTTATAATTTTATCAGCTGTTTACTGGTGAAGAGAGGAAGATCCCTTTCTTTTTTGACGATTTTCACTTATGCCGTTCCAGAGTTATTGGAATTGATATGACGGAAAATAGGATTTTTACCGTATGTCGTATGATAACTTGAGTAGTGTTTCTCAGAATGTTTTGAAATTTTATCAGCAGCTTACCGGTGAAGAGAAGAGGATCCCTTTAATTTTTGACGATTTTCACTTTTGCCGTTCCAGAGTTATTGGACTTGATATGACGGAAAATAGGATTTTTATGCTATGTCGTATGATAACTTGAGTAGTGTTTCTCAGAATGTTTTGAAATTTTATCAGCAGCTTACTGGAGGAGGGTCCCTTTCATTTTTGGTCAGAACAATCAGTAATGTTTTGATTATGGAAATAGGTTGGACAGATGTGGGGAGCGGGGGGTATATCTTAGTGAGCTGTGCTCACAGTAATACTAGTTTTGTTAAACATACATTCTATTAAAACATTAAAAAAAAATATGCCAGTTGATTATAAATACATTCTTTTCAATATAAAAAATGACAAATTAAGTATTTTTTGTATATTAACACACAGATATGGTAAACATAGAAAATCTCAATCAATGAAGGATTTATGAACACTTGTAATTTGCCACTTATTCACTCTCATGTCATAAATTGACCTTAAAGAGTCATACTGTCTAGGCTAATGAAAAAGAAAAAAACACACACATATTCAACTAGATTCCTAAATTAAATACATATATTTTTTTTTGATTAAATGTGAAATGTTCAATATTAAATTACTATAAATTTCTTTTTCATAAATATTCATGAATTTTGAATTAAACATTTTTTTAAAATAATTTACTGTTTTTGTTAGTACAAACACAAATAAAAAAGGACAATAAAGAAAATCAAAGACAGCTAATGAGAATAGATTAACTGCTATTTACTTTTGATCAGTTCTGATTGCCAGTGGTGTGCAATTAAACCATAATATTAAAGAATAATTAAGTTTACTTAACTATTAAATTTTTAAGATAAAGTCTTTGATCAATTAACACCTATATAGATGAAAGAAATATATGTTTATTTACTAATGCTTTGAGAATGAAATGTTTTTAAAGCATTTACTCACACCAAGCCTTCAGAATATTTATAAGGATTGATTTTCTTGTCTTCACTTATCTTGAAAGTTTCTGTCAAAATAACTGCTAGAGCCAACACCAAAGAATACAGCCACTTCCTAGTCAAATGGGACAGTGGTGATGAGCCAGAATACTTGGTCATTCCAAGGTCAAAGATATTGTCAGAGGGTCGAATCAAACTTCAAGAAAGATATAATACCATATGGGGAGACAGCACAACAGATGCAGATGATGCATTGGTCATTTCCACTGGGATTGGCTGGACATGAGAAAGCTCCTGAAAACCTACCAGAATGCAGAACCAGACTCACCTGACTCAATCAGTTCAAGCAGTAGCTCTTCACCTGAATTACATGTACATATACCTCAACCTAAGCGGCAGAAAAAACAACCAGCTTCAACAACTACCAAACCACAGAAACCAAATGCCAAAGTTATAGGCTGGGTAGATGGCATAACATCACAAGCACCACCTGAAGACCCTTATGAGTTTAGGTCAATCACACCATCTCCTGAACTTCAAGCATACCTGCAGCCACCTGCATGCACACCACCAAGCAGCCACTCACCACCATCACCATCTCCACCACCTGACTCAACTACCCAGAAATCAACTTCTCAACACTATACGTCAACTAGAGAAAAAAGTCAACACTCTCACTGAAAGATCAGTTATACAGGAACTCACTTTGACAAAACTTGTAAAGCAGAATGAACGTCTTATTCACCTGGTTCAAGAACTACTACACAAGCAGCCTCAAACAGCCAGTAGACCACTCTTACCTCTACACAGACCCTGGAATGTCACACCATCAACACCAACTAGACCACCACACTCACAGTTTCCGTTCCAGCCAACAATACTATTTGGTTCACCAACAACTCCGGCAACAAATGGCAGCACTACATCAGCGCCGAGCATCTTTTTCCAGTACCAGACTACAACCAACATCCACTCTTTTTGTTGACCTTGACAACAAGTTCCAACACATTCCAGCCCAGCACAGAATTTCAGGTTCAACTCTTGTTGCAGAGTTCAACTCCTCCTCGGGTCCTGGCAACTTTGCAAAGCACCTGATAGAAAAGCTATTCCCAGAGCTTTTTACTGAAGAGTGTCTCCATAGGTTTTATTCTTACAATGGTGACAAGAAGAATAACAAAAATCAACTTGATCCATCACTTATTCAGCCTTTGAAAGAGTATGTCACACCCTTCTTCCCAGAAGTAACCCAATCACAGGCATGGAAACTTATGGTTATTCCCAAAATAAATGATGCCCTGCAGAGACCAAAGCCTCTACAGAAGACACAGACATAATTAATGAACATTGATTGACAATTGTGATTGTGATGATGTTGATTATCAGTAGTTTAAATTTAATATATTGATCTTAAAATGTGATATGATTATTAAAATATGACAACTTATATATATTCTTCTTTGTGACTCTTATGGTAAACAAATCTAATGGTGCATCATAAGAAAATAATATCAATGTAAATTTTACATATATTAATCATGATGTGGAGAAAAATCCCTATGCCATGTTTAATAAATGTAATTAAAGCATATTATTCTCTGATTGTGCACCAAGTTTAATATAAACAGTTTAGTTAGACTTAACTTTCAAGATTTAAAACATTGATAAGACAAACAAATTGAAGAAAATATGAAGCTTTACAGCAAAAAAAAACAACAACAAACAAATGGTTTAAAAAAGAATAGATACACATCTATTGTATACATGTAAATATTTTCAAATATTTTCCTTTTAAATTTTAAAATACAGATAATAATTGAAATTTTAACAAAACAAAACAAAAAAAATTATTATGTAAATATTTCCACTAAATAAAAAGTCACAAGTGTAGCAAATCACACATACATGCTCAGGTAAATTTTACTGACACCTATTGAATGGTTCATTCAACCTATGCCAACATTTAAAAAAATATATATAAAAAGGTAAGAAAGATTGTTGGCATAGGTTGAATAGGTTAATTGTTATATAAACATGACTAGTCATGTTTAATTAGTGTAAAGTCTGGGGAGATGTCAATGTACTCCAAGTCCACAATTAATTTTTAATGAATAGTAAGTAGAAAGTAAGTATTAAAATCATATTTTATGGAAATAACATACAAAAAATACAATTGTCTTAGATTTTGGATAAGAATGTTCGATTGCGAAATCATAGAAATTATGATAATTCTAAATTTATAAATAAATACTATTAAAAACTTTTGAATTTAAATTTTAAGAAAATTGCTTAATTGCACGAGTATCATATAATATTTTAAATTCTTACTTTTTAGAAAGATTGTTTATTTAAAATATTATAAAATTTTATATTTTCATCTTTTTTAATTACAGATTTTTGTGTAATTTTACCAGATTTTTATTTTATATATAAATTTTTACAAAAGTTTAATTAATTTTTTTTTCAAGTTATTAAATTTTACCAGACTTATATTCTTATATTTTTAGATTGTTTTTGTTTTTTTTTAAATAATAAATTTCACTTTTGAGACCTGCATTTCCAAATTTACTTACCTGTAAATGTCATTAATTGTTATATAAACACCTGTAATATAATGTTTGTTGGCATACCTTGAATATGATATTTCAAAATGTTGGCATAGGTTGAAGACACCTATTGAATCAGGTAGTGGTACATCTACCTGGAAATCATTATGATCATATTGTTTATTCAATTGCTGACCATCTGTACAGGTGAGGGTAATAAAACTGATCATCAGCCCATGATTTACGACCCCCAATAAAACCTCAGCATTTATCAGTGTATGCTGTCAGCTGTACTGTACTAGTACTAATCCATTTACCAGTTTGTACATCATTGTTAATCTCGCTAATTTCCTACGATCTTCCAGTGATTTCCAATTGAAATCTTCTATCATGGAGCTGACGGATGATGTGTTGTAATGACTGTTGGTCACGTATCTCGCCGCTCTTCGTTGTACCATTTCTAGTCTGTGCTTATTGTTCTGATGGTATGGATCCCAGACTGAACTGACATATTCAACTGTAGGTCTTACCAGTGATTTGTATGCTGTTTCTTTTATCTTGCTGTTCAGTGTTGTTTATGTTCAAGTTTCGTTTCAGGAATCCTATCAAGTTTTGTTGGCCTTGTTGCAGATGTTCCTTATGTGATCGTTCCATTTTAGGTCGGCACTGATAGTACACCCAAGATATTTGGCAGATTTTATAGCCTCAAGTGTATGTCCATGTAGGTGGTATTCTTGCACTATTGGTTTTCTTTTGCGAGTTATTACACTTGTCTGGGTGGAAGGCCATTTTCCATTTTCCTTCCCATTCTGCTAATTTATCCAGATCTTCTTGCAGGTATTCAGCATCTGTGTCTGAAGTAATTGTCAGGTACACTATGGTGTCGTCGGCAAAGAGTCTGACCCTGGAGCGGATTCCTTCTGGCATGTCGTTTATGTAGAAGAGGAATAAACTTGGTCCAAGTACGGATCCTTGGGGTACTCCTGATTCAACGTTTATGGAGTCTAATTTCTCCCCTTCTACAACGACCACTTGTTTCCTTTCTGCTAGGAAATTTTGGATCCACCTGTTGGTTTTCCCACTGATATCGTAGTGATCCAGTGTGTGGGTTAACAGAGTATGATTAACTTTGTCGAAAGCCTTAGAGAAGTCCATTATTAGACAATCTGTTTGCTTTCCCGTGTCAAGGTTTTTTGAAATGTCATCAATAAACTCTAATAATTGCATTTCACAGGATAATCCCCTTCTGAACACATGCTGTAAGGGATACATGATGTTGTTTGCATCAGCGTGCTTCATTATATGACTTGTCACTAAGTGTTCCATGATCTTACAACATATGCACGTTAATGAGACTGGTCGATAATTTACTGCTTCAAATCTCTTTCCTTTCTTAAATATTGGGCTCACTTTTGCCTTTTTCCATATGTCTGGTACAATGTAGGTCATCGGTATCATAGGACTGTTTGAAGATAATTTTGAGAATGGGTGCTATATCAGTTGAAAGTTCTTTTAGCACCCTTGATGTTATGCCATCTGGACCAGCAGCTTTGTGTGGATTTAAATTTGATAGTAACTTTGCTATTCCGTTTTCAGTGATGTTCAGATCTTATATTGTAGGATATGATGTGTTGGTCATATTACATCGTTTTTGGAAATCTGTCTTTGTAAATTCTGTTTTCTCTGAGAATGCTGATTGAAACTGGTTGTTTAAAATGTTGGCTTTTTCAACTGGGTCTGAGTGTAATTAACCCTCCATTTTGTAGTGGTGGTATTTCATTTCCGTGAGATCTTTTGTGTTTTATAAATGTCCAGAAGCGCTTCATACAGTTAGGTTGTTTGTCATCATTAGGATCCAGTGTTATGATATCCTCAATGTACTTCCAGTATGCCCGTCTTATTTCCCTCTGTACTAGCCTTTTTAATTCTTTGTATTTTTTTTTATGCTTGGGATCTCCTGATTTCTTTTGTTTTTTGTAAAGTCTGTCCCTTTTCTCGGTAAGATGTTTTATATCCCTTGTGATCCATGGGTTACCATCTTTTATCTTAGCTGTTTTTTGTGGTATGTTTTCATCTATACTGTCCTCTAATTCCTTCTTGAAATAGTCCCAGAGTTCTTGTCTACTGTTTCCTTTTTGGTACATCTTCTCTATCTCTTTCTTTTATCATTTTCAGTTTGTCCTTAAATGTTCTCCTATTTTGCCTTTTTATAAAGTGGTATTTTTCTCGGTCTTTGGGTACGTTTTGTTTAGCTCTGCAAAGACGATATCATGGTCAGATAGCCCTGGTATTGTCTCTATCCTATTGAAGTAATTTGGAAAGTTTGTTATTATGAGATCCAGTGTATTTGATTCTCTGGTTGGCTCTTCTACCATTTGTACCAATCCATGGTCATCTAGGATGTCTGTGAATTTGTGGTGTATGTTGACATGCTGGGTATTTGGTTTTAATGATTTTGTCTTCCAGTCCCAGCCGGGTAGGTTGAAGTCGCCAGCTGTGATGATGAATGCATTGATAATGTTATCAGCTCTGTTTATGCTTCTCTCAAATTCTAAGTACCCATTTTCATTTGATGTTTTTGGATTGTAGAAACAGCTTAGATAAACAGTTTTATGGTCCACAAGTTCTAGCTTGCACCAAGCTATTTAGCAATCTGTTTGAAGTTCGGGGACGGATGTTGCGATAAATATGTCTTTTACTGCAATCAGAACTCCACCTCCTCCGCAGTTTCTATCTTTACGAAAAATGTTATAGCCGGAAGGAAATATCTGGCTGTTTGATGTTTCTGTACCAAAGATTATGTCTGGGTTTGTGCTGTCAATAAGGTTCCATACCTGGCCTTGTTTTCCTTTAATGGATTGAAAGTTTACATTTAATATTCTGAGTGGTGCATTTTCCTTTGTTCGTTTATTCTTTTTCCTATCTGGTGTAGATGCATGTATTGGTCTGATGTTGTTTGATGGTGTTGGACTAGCTAGAGAGGTATCTGACAGGACACTGTAGTGATTTTATGTGCTAAAGATGAGTGAATAGCACAGTGTCGAATAGTTTGGACATCCACACATAATACAGTCCCACACAATTGCGCTGTCATTTGCAAATTCATTGTAGGATCTAGTGCCCGTGGATTGGCACGAAATATGGTACCACCGATTGCATGTATCGCACACTTTGCCTCTGTCATCCCATGTAACTGGCTGATCACATGTGCTGCATGGATAGATGGTAGCATCAGGTCCTGGATTAGGGTTGATGTCATTTGATGTTTGTATAAGGATAATTACAAGGTACATTTGTAGGCTAGTAATGATTTCCTTCTTATGACTGATGATTTATGTAAGCCTCTGTCTTTCTCTAGTTGATATGAGTTTAAGGTAATTATATCACTGGTTGTGTTAAGGTGTGCATTTACCAGTACATAGTTGTGAGTATCATTACTGGTAGGTGTACTATCAGTGTATACCCATGATGTAGTGTTGATGAGTATGATCAGGTATAGCAGTAACATTTCTACGATTTTTTGTTGGTGTTTATGTTATGCAGTGCAGTTATCCTATGTTTTGGTAACCAATCAGATCCTTGAGTAGATACTGTAAAAAGAGTACATGTTATGTATGGAAATAATGTAGTAAAGATTGATAAGATAAAGACTCACCTAAACCCTTTACTACAAGTTCTGTCGTCGTCCTCCCTCTTCCAGATCCTCACCTCTGATTGGTCCTAAAAAAAGAGATAACAGTTCTGCTTCTTCTGTGTGTAGTTGAAGAAGTTCAGATTCTTGTCTTATGTGGTAGCATTATTTATAAGTGTCTAATAGTATCTGTTTAACGATTGCAAGACTGTACAGTTGACCATGTACTTTTCACATTTTAATCTTTTTTTGCACAACTGCTCAACCAAATTAAAGTAAACTTTACGGGGATTGTCTTTTGGGTAAGCAGATTCAGATTTGATGTTGATTCTTCCTGAGGGACTATTAGGAGGGAACATAAGTAAATCTTTAATAAAAAAAAATCTTATTGACTGAGGACCAGCAATAATAAAATGTTACAATTTTTGCTGTGCAGCATCATTATGATGTTGTCTTTTAAGTTCAACAGCCATAACATTCTCCCAAGCACAAGGCTTTCATTGATGTTCTGATGTTGTCTTAAGTTCAACAGCCATAGCATTCTCCCAAACACAAGGCTTTCATTGATGTCCTGATGTCTTTTAAGTTCAACAGCCATAGCATTCTCCCAAACACAAGGCTTTCATTGATGTTCTGATGTTGTCTTAAGTTCAACAGCCATAGCATTCTCCCAAACACAAGGCTTTCATTGATGTCCTGATGTTGTCTTTTAAATTCAACAGCCATGTAAGCATTCTCCCAAACACAAGGATTTCATTGATGTTCTGATGTTGTCTTTTAAGTTCAACAGCCATGTAGCATTCTCCCAAACACAAGGCTTTCATTGATGTTCTGATGTTGTCTTTTAAGTTCAACAGCCATAGCATTCTCCCAAACACAAGGCTTTCATTGATGTCCTGATGTTGTCTTTTAAGTTCAACAGCCATAACATTCTCCCAAGCACAAGGCTTTCATTGATGTTCTGATGTTGTCTTAAGTTCAACAGCCATAGCATTCTCCCAAACACAAGGCTTTCATTGATGTCCTGATGTTGTCTTTTAAGTTCAACAGCCATAGCATTCTCCCAAACACAAGTCTTTCATTGATATTCTGATGTTGTCTTTTAAGTTCAACAGCCATAGCATTCTCCCAAACACAAGGCTTTCATTGATGTTTTGATGTTGTCTTTTAAGTTCAACAGCCATAGCATTCTCCCAAACACAAGGCTTTCATTGATGCCCTGATGTTGTCTTTTAAGTTCAACAGCCATAACATTCTCCCAAACAAGGCTTTCATTGATGTTCTGATGTTGTCTTTTAAGTTCAACAGCCATAGCATTCTCCCAAACACAAGGCTTTCATTGATGTCCTGATGTTGTCTTTTAAGTTCAACAGCCATAGCATTCTCCCAAACACAAGGCTTTCATTGATGTCCTGATGTTGTCTTTTAAGTTCAACAGCCATAGCATTCTCCCAAACACAAGGCTTTCATTGATGTCCTGATGTTGTCTTTTAAGTTCAACAGCCATAGCATTCTCCCAAACACAAGTCTTTCATTGATGTCCTGATGTTGTCTTTTAAGTTCAACAGCCATGTAGCATTCTCCCAAACACAAGGCTTTCATTGATGTCCTGTCCTCAGAGAGAATTGTGTATTGGATTTGTCTCACAATAAATCTAATGATCACCAAATAGTAATTATTCTCATGAGAATTAACCTGAAAGAAAACAAATATTATTTAGCATTGGCCTAATAAAACATGATTTAATAGTAATTATTAGTCTTTCTGTATCTGTATCATAGATTATTGATGTCTGTAATATGTCATTATTATTTAAACTAACAACTGATTACATGTTGAGTAATCTAAATCTAATTGTAGGGTGCTGGAAATATTTACACAGGGATTACTACATTATCCATAGCCCTATATTTGATACTGGAATTGGTGGAATTGTAGATTAGTAGTTAGATGTGATAATTACAGGGAGATTTCATGTAATTCTGAATCCTGTGTCACTGAATAAGATGTAAGTATGAAATTATATTGCACTGGGTTATAATTCATTTCTCTGAAATAGGAGAAAGTTTGAAATGATCTATTTGTTGGGGGAAAGTTTGAAATGATTTATTTGTTGGGAGAAAGTTTGGAATGATCTGTTTGTTGGGAGAAAGTTTAAATGATTTATTTGTTGAGAGAAAGTTTGAAATGATCTATTTGTTGGGAGAAAGTTTGAAATGATCTATTTGTTGGGAGAAAGTTTGAAATGATCTGTTTGTTGGGAGAAAGTTTAAAATGATTTATTTGTTGGGAGAAAGTTTGAAATGATCTATTTGTTGGGGGAAAGTTTGAAATGATTTATTTGTTGGGAGAAAGTTTGAAATGATCTATTTGTTGGGAGAAAGTTTGAAATGATTTATTCGTTGGGAGAACGTTTGAAATGATCTGTTTGTTGGGAGAAAGTTTGAAATGATCTGTTTGTTGGGGGAAAGTTTGAAATGATCTATTTGTTGGGAGAAAGTTTGAAATGATTTATTTGTTGGGAGAAAGTTTGAAATGATCTATTTGTTGGGAGAAAGTTTGAAATGATTTATTTGTTGGGAGAAAGTTTGAAATGATCTATTTGTTGGGAGAAAGTTTGATATGATTTATTTGTTGGGAGAAAGTTTGATATGATTTATTTGTTGGGAGAACGTTTGAAATGATCTGTTTGTTGGGGGAAAGTTTAAAATGATTTATTTGTTGGGAGAAAGTTTGAAATGATCTATTTGTTGGGGGAAAGTTTGAAATGATTTATTTGTTGGGAGAAAGTTTGAAATGATCTATTTGTTGGGAGAAAGTTTGAAATGATTTATTTGTTGGGAGAAAGTTTGAAATGATCTATTTGTTGGGAGAAAGTTTGATATGATTTATTTGTTGGGAGAAAGTTTGATATGATTTATTTGTTGGGAGAACGTTTGAAATGATCTGTTTGTTGGGGGAAAGTTTAAAATGATTTATTTGTTGGGAGAAAGTTTGAAATGATCTATTTGTTGGGGGAAAGTTTGAAATGATTTATTTGTTGGGAGAAAGTTTGAAATGATCTATTTGTTGGGAGAAAGTTTGAAATGATTTATTTGTTGGGAGAAAGTTTGAAATGATCTATTTGTTGGGAGAAAGTTTGATATGATTTATTTGTTGGGAGAAAGTTTGATATGATTTATTTGTTGGGAGAACGTTTGAAATGATCTGTTTGTTGGGGGAAAGTTTAAAATGATTTATTTGTTGGGAGAAAGTTTGAAATGATCTATTTGTTGGGGGAAAGTTTGAAATGATTTATTTGTTGGGAGAAAGTTTGAAATGATCTATTTGTTGGGAGAAAGTTTGAAATGATTTATTTGTTGGGAGAACGTTTGAAATGATCTATTTGTTGGGAGAAAGTTTGAAATGATTTATTTGTTGGGAGAAAGTTTGAAATGATCTATTTGTTGGGAGAAAGTTTGAAATGATTTATTTGTAGGGAGAAAGTTTGAAATGATCTATTTGTTGGGAGAAAGTTTGAAGTGATCTATTTGTTGGGAGAAAGTTTGAAATGATCTATTTGTTGGGAGAAAGTTTGAAATGATCTATTTGTTGGGAGAAAGTTTGAAATGATCTATTTGTTGGGAGAAAGTTTGAAATGATCTATTTGTTGGGAGAAAGTTTGAAATGATCTATTTGTTGGGAGAAAGTTTGAAATGATCTATTTTTTGGGAGAAAGTTTGAAATGATCTATTTGTTGGGGGAAAGTTTGAAATGATCTGTTTGTTGGGGGAAAGTTTAAAATGATCTATTTGTTGGGAGAACGTTTGAAATGATCTATTTGTTGGGAGAAAGTTTGAAATGATCTATTTGTTGGGAGAACGTTTGAAATGATCTATTTGTTGGGAGAAAGTTTGAAATGATCTATTTGTTGGGAGAACGTTTGAAATGATCTATTTGTTGGGAGAAAGTTTGAAATGATCTATTTGTTGGGAGAACGTTTGAAATGATCTATTTGTTGGGAGAAAGTTTGAAATGATCTATTTGTTGGGAGAACGTTTGAAATGATCTATTTGTTGGGAGAAAGTTTGAAATGATCTATTTGTTGGGAGAAAGTTTGAAATGATTTATTTGTTGGGAGAAAGTTTGAAATGATCTGTTTGTTGGGAGAAAGTTTGAAATGATCTATTTGTTGGGAGAAAGTTTGAAATGATTTATTTGTTGGGAGAAAGTTTGAAATGATTTATTTGTTGGGAGAAAGTTTGAAATGATCTATTTGTTGGGAGAAAGTTTGAAATGATCTATTTGTTGGGAGAAAGTTTGAAATGATTTATTTGTTGGGAGAAAGTTTGAAATGATCTGTTTGTTTGGAGAAAGTTTGAAATGATCTGTTTGTTGGGGGAAAGTTTGAAATGATCTATTTGTTGGGGGAAAGTTTGAAATGATCTATTTGTTGGGAGAAAGTTTGAAATGATCTATTTGTTGGGAGAAAGTTTGATATGATTTATTTGTTGGGAGAACGTTTGAAATGATCTGTTTGTTGGGGGAAAGTTTGAAATGATCTATTTGTTGGGGGAAAGTTTGAAATGATTTATTTGTTGGGAGAAAGTTTGATATGATTTATTTGTTGGGAGAACGTTTGAAATGATCTGTTTGTTGGGGGAAAGTTTAAAATGATTTATTTGTTGGGAGAAAGTTTGAAATGATCTATTTGTTGGGGGAAAGTTTGAAATGATTTATTTGTTGGGAGAAAGTTTGAAATGATCTATTTGTTGGGAGAAAGTTTGAAATGATTTATTCGTTGGGAGAACGTTTGAAATGATCTGTTTGTTGGGAGAAAGTTTGAAATGATCTGTTTGTTGGGGGAAAGTTTGAAATGATTTATTTGTTGGGAGAAAGTTTGAAATGATCTATTTGTTGGGAGAAAGTTTGAAATGATTTATTTGTTGGGAGAAAGTTTGAAATGATCTATTTGTTGGGAGAAAGTTTGAAATGATTTATTTGTTGGGAGAAAGTTTGAAATGATCTATTTGTTGGAAGAAAGTTTGATATGATTTATTTGTTGGGAGAACGTTTGAAATGATCTGTTTGTTGGGGAAAGTTTGAAATGATCTATTTGTTGGGGGAAAGTTTGAAATGATTTATTTGTTGGGAGAAAGTTTGATATGATTTATTTGTTGGGAGAACGTTTGAAATGATCTGTTTGTTGGGGGAAAGTTTAAAATGATTTATTTGTTGGGAGAAAGTTTGAAATGATCTATTTGTTGGGGGAAAGTTTGAAATGATTTATTTGTTGGGAGAAAGTTTGAAATGATCTATTTGTTGGGAGAAAGTTTGAAATGATTTATTTGTTGGGAGAACGTTTGAAATGATCTATTTGTTGGGAGAAAGTTTGAAATGATTTATTTGTTGGGAGAAAGTTTGAAATGATCTATTTGTTGGGAGAAAGTTTGAAATGATTTATTTGTAGGGAGAAAGTTTGAAATGATCTATTTGTTGGGAGAAAGTTTGAAGTGATCTATTTGTTGGGAGAAAGTTTGAAATGATCTATTTGTTGGGAGAAAGTTTGAAATGATCTATTTGTTGGGAGAAAGTTTGAAATGATCTATTTGTTGGGAGAAAGTTTGAAATGATCTATTTGTTGGGAGAAAGTTTGAAATGATCTATTTGTTGGGAGAAAGTTTGAAATGATCTATTTGTTGGGAGAAAGTTTGAAATGATCTATTTGTTGGGGGAAAGTTTGAAATGATCTGTTTGTTGGAGGAAAGTTTGAAATGATCTGTTTGTTGGGAGAACGTTTGAAATGATCTGTTTGTTGGGAGAAAGTTTGAAATGATCTGTTTGTTGGGGGAAAGTTTGAAATGATTTATTTGTTGGGAGAAAGTTTGAAATGATCTATTTGTTGGGAGAAAGTTTGAAATGATTTATTTGTTGGGAGAAAGTTTGAAATGATCTATTTGTTGGGAGAAAGTTTGAAATGATTTATTTGTTGGGAGAAAGTTTGAAATGATCTATTTGTTGGGAGAAAGTTTGATATGATTTATTTGTTGGGAGAACGTTTGAAATGATCTGTTTGTTGGGGAAAGTTTGAAATGATCTATTTGTTGGGGGAAAGTTTGAAATGATTTATTTGTTGGGAGAAAGTTTGATATGATTTATTTGTTGGGAGAACGTTTGAAATGATCTGTTTGTTGGGGGAAAGTTTAAAATGATTTATTTGTTGGGAGAAAGTTTGAAATGATCTATTTGTTGGGGGAAAGTTTGAAATGATTTATTTGTTGGGAGAAAGTTTGAAATGATCTATTTGTTGGGAGAAAGTTTGAAATGATTTATTTGTTGGGAGAACGTTTGAAATGATCTATTTGTTGGGAGAAAGTTTGAAATGATTTATTTGTTGGGAGAAAGTTTGAAATGATCTATTTGTTGGGAGAAAGTTTGAAATGATTTATTTGTAGGGAGAAAGTTTGAAATGATCTATTTGTTGGGAGAAAGTTTGAAGTGATCTATTTGTTGGGAGAAAGTTTGAAATGATCTATTTGTTGGGAGAAAGTTTGAAATGATCTATTTGTTGGGAGAAAGTTTGAAATGATCTATTTGTTGGGAGAAAGTTTGAAATGATCTATTTGTTGGGAGAAAGTTTGAAATGATCTATTTGTTGGGAGAAAGTTTGAAATGATCTATTTGTTGGGAGAAAGTTTGAAATGATCTATTTGTTGGGGGAAAGTTTGAAATGATCTGTTTGTTGGAGGAAAGTTTGAAATGATCTGTTTGTTGGGAGAAAGTTTGAAATGATCTGTTTGTTGGGGGAAAGTTTGAAATGATCTATTTGTTGGGAGAACGTTTGAAATGATCTATTTGTTGGGAGAAAGTTTGAAATGATTTATTTGTTGGGAGAAAGTTTGAAATGATCTATTTGTTGGGAGAAAGTTTGAAATGATTTATTTGTTGGGAGAAAGTTTGAAATGATCTGTTTGTTGGGAGAAAGTTTGAAATGATCTATTTGTTGGGAGAAAGTTTGAAATGATTTATTTGTTGGAAGAAAGTTTGAAATGATTTATTTGTTGGGAGAAAGTTTGAAATGATCTTATTTGTTGGGAGAAAGTTTGAAATGATCTATTTGTTGGGAGAAAGTTTGAAATGATTTATTTGTAGGGAGAAAGTTTGAAATGATCTATTTGTTGGGAGAAAGTTTGAAGTGATCTATTTGTTGGGAGAAAGTTTGAAATGATCTATTTGTTGGGAGAAAGTTTGAAATGATCTATTTGTTGGGAGAAAGTTTGAAATGATCTATTTGTTGGGAGAAAGTTTGAAATGATCTATTTGTTGGGAGAAAGTTTGAAATGATCTATTTGTTGGGAGAAAGTTTGAAATGATCTATTTGTTGGGAGAAAGTTTGAAATGATCTATTTGTTGGGGGAAAGTTTGAAATGATCTGTTTGTTGGAGGAAAGTTTGAAATGATCTGTTTGTTGGGAGAACGTTTGAAATGATCTGTTTGTTGGGAGAAAGTTTGAAATGATCTGTTTGTTGGGAGAAAGTTTGAAATGATTTATTTGTTGGGAGAAAGTTTGAAATGATCTATTTGTTGGGAGAAAGTTTGAAATGATCTATTTGTTGGGAGAAAGTTTGAAATGATTTATTTGTTGGGAGAAAGTTTGAAATGATCTATTTGTTGGGAGAAAGTTTGATATGATTTATTTGTTGGGAGAACGTTTGAAATGATCTGTTTGTTGGGGAAAGTTTGAAATGATCTATTTGTTGGGGGAAAGTTTGAAATGATTTATTTGTTGGGAGAAAGTTTGATATGATTTATTTGTTGGGAGAACGTTTGAAATGATCTGTTTGTTGGGGGAAAGTTTAAAATGATTTATTTGTTGGGAGAAAGTTTGAAATGATCTATTTGTTGGGGGAAAGTTTGAAATGATTTATTTGTTGGGAGAAAGTTTGAAATGATCTATTTGTTGGGAGAAAGTTTGAAATGATTTATTTGTTGGGAGAACGTTTGAAATGATCTATTTGTTGGGAGAAAGTTTGAAATGATTTATTTGTTGGGAGAAAGTTTGAAATGATCTATTTGTTGGGAGAAAGTTTGAAGTGATCTATTTGTTGGGAGAAAGTTTGAAATGATCTATTTGTTGGGAGAAAGTTTGAAATGATCTATTTGTTGGGAGAAAGTTTGAAATGATCTATTTGTTGGGAGAAAGTTTGAAATGATCTATTTGTTGGGAGAAAGTTTGAAATGATCTATTTGTTGGGAGAAAGTTTGAAATGATCTATTTGTTGGGAGAAAGTTTGAAATGATCTATTTGTTGGGGGAAAGTTTGAAATGATCTGTTTGTTGGAGGAAAGTTTGAAATGATCTGTTTGTTGGGAGAAAGTTTGAAATGATCTGTTTGTTGGGGGAAAGTTTGAAATGATCTATTTGTTGGGAGAACGTTTGAAATGATCTATTTGTTGGGAGAAAGTTTGAAATGATTTATTTGTTGGGAGAAAGTTTGAAATGATCTATTTGTTGGGAGAAAGTTTGAAATGATTTATTTGTTGGGAGAAAGTTTGAAATGATCTGTTTGTTGGGAGAAAGTTTGAAATGATCTATTTGTTGGGAGAAAGTTTGAAATGATTTATTTGTTGGAAGAAAGTTTGAAATGATTTATTTGTTGGGAGAAAGTTTGAAATGATCTTATTTGTTGGGAGAAAGTTTGAAATGATCTATTTGTTGGGAGAAAGTTTGAAATGATTTATTTGTTGGGAGAAAGTTTGAAATGATCTATTTGTTGGGAGAAAGTTTGAAATGATCTATTTGTTGGGAGAAAGTTTGAAATGATCTATTTGTTGGGAGAAAGTTTGAAATGATCTATTTGTTGGGAGAAAGTTTGAAATGATCTATTTGTTGGGGGAAAGTTTGAAATGATCTGTTTGTTGGAGGAAAGTTTGAAATGATCTGTTTGTTGGGAGAACGTTTGAAATGATCTGTTTGTTGGGAGAAAGTTTGAAATGATCTGTTTGTTGGGGGAAAGTTTGAAATGATTTATTTGTTGGGAGAAAGTTTGAAATGATCTATTTGTTGGGAGAAAGTTTGAAATGATTTATTTGTTGGGAGAAAGTTTGAAATGATCTATTTGTTGGGAGAAAGTTTGAAATGATTTATTTGTTGGGAGAAAGTTTGAAATGATCTATTTGTTGGGAGAAAGTTTGATATGATCTATTTGTTGGGAGAAAGTTTGAAATGATCTATTTGTTGGGAGAAAGTTTGAAATGATCTATTTGTTGGGAGAAAGTTTGAAATGATCTATTTGTTGGGAGAAAGTTTGAAATGATCTATTTGTTGGGAGAAAGTTTGAAATGATCTATTTGTTGGGGGAAAGTTTGAAATGATCTGTTTGTTGGAGGAAAGTTTGAAATGATCTGTTTGTTGGGAGAAAGTTTGAAATGATCTGTTTGTTGGGGGAAAGTTTGAAATGATCTATTTGTTGGGAGAACGTTTGAAATGATCTATTTGTTGGGAGAAAGTTTGAAATGATTTATTTGTTGGGAGAAAGTTTGAAATGATCTATTTGTTGGGAGAAAGTTTGAAATGATTTATTTGTTGGGAGAAAGTTTGAAATGATCTGTTTGTTGGGAGAAAGTTTGAAATGATCTATTTGTTGGGAGAAAGTTTGAAATGATTTATTTGTTGGAAGAAAGTTTGAAATGATTTATTTGTTGGGAGAAAGTTTGAAATGATCTTATTTGTTGGGAGAAAGTTTGAAATGATCTATTTGTTGGGAGAAAGTTTGAAATGATTTATTTGTAGGGAGAAAGTTTGAAATGATCTATTTGTTGGGAGAAAGTTTGAAGTGATCTATTTGTTGGGAGAAAGTTTGAAATGATCTATTTGTTGGGAGAAAGTTTGAAATGATCTATTTGTTGGGAGAAAGTTTGAAATGATCTATTTGTTGGGAGAAAGTTTGAAATGATCTATTTGTTGGGAGAAAGTTTGAAATGATCTATTTGTTGGGAGAAAGTTTGAAATGATCTATTTGTTGGGAGAAAGTTTGAAATGATCTATTTGTTGGGGGAAAGTTTGAAATGATCTGTTTGTTGGAGGAAAGTTTGAAATGATCTGTTTGTTGGGAGAACGTTTGAAATGATCTGTTTGTTGGGAGAAAGTTTGAAATGATCTGTTTGTTGGGAGAAAGTTTGAAATGATTTATTTGTTGGGAGAAAGTTTGAAATGATCTATTTGTTGGGAGAAAGTTTGAAATGATCTATTTGTTGGGAGAAAGTTTGAAATGATTTATTTGTTGGGAGAAAGTTTGAAATGATCTATTTGTTGGGAGAAAGTTTGATATGATTTATTTGTTGGGAGAACGTTTGAAATGATCTGTTTGTTGGGGAAAGTTTGAAATGATCTATTTGTTGGGGGAAAGTTTGAAATGATTTATTTGTTGGGAGAAAGTTTGATATGATTTATTTGTTGGGAGAACGTTTGAAATGATCTGTTTGTTGGGGGAAAGTTTAAAATGATTTATTTGTTGGGAGAAAGTTTGAAATGATCTATTTGTTGGGGGAAAGTTTGAAATGATTTATTTGTTGGGAGAAAGTTTGAAATGATCTATTTGTTGGGAGAAAGTTTGAAATGATTTATTTGTTGGGAGAACGTTTGAAATGATCTATTTGTTGGGAGAAAGTTTGAAATGATTTATTTGTTGGGAGAAAGTTTGAAATGATCTATTTGTTGGGAGAAAGTTTGAAGTGATCTATTTGTTGGGAGAAAGTTTGAAATGATCTATTTGTTGGGAGAAAGTTTGAAATGATCTATTTGTTGGGAGAAAGTTTGAAATGATCTATTTGTTGGGAGAAAGTTTGAAATGATCTATTTGTTGGGAGAAAGTTTGAAATGATCTATTTGTTGGGAGAAAGTTTGAAATGATCTATTTGTTGGGAGAAAGTTTGAAATGATCTATTTGTTGGGGGAAAGTTTGAAATGATCTGTTTGTTGGAGGAAAGTTTGAAATGATCTGTTTGTTGGGAGAAAGTTTGAAATGATCTGTTTGTTGGGGGAAAGTTTGAAATGATCTATTTGTTGGGAGAACGTTTGAAATGATCTATTTGTTGGGAGAAAGTTTGAAATGATTTATTTGTTGGGAGAAAGTTTGAAATGATCTATTTGTTGGGAGAAAGTTTGAAATGATTTATTTGTTGGGAGAAAGTTTGAAATGATCTGTTTGTTGGGAGAAAGTTTGAAATGATCTATTTGTTGGGAGAAAGTTTGAAATGATTTATTTGTTGGAAGAAAGTTTGAAATGATTTATTTGTTGGGAGAAAGTTTGAAATGATCTTATTTGTTGGGAGAAAGTTTGAAATGATCTATTTGTTGGGAGAAAGTTTGAAATGATTTATTTGTTGGGAGAAAGTTTGAAATGATCTATTTGTTGGGAGAAAGTTTGAAATGATCTATTTGTTGGGAGAAAGTTTGAAATGATCTATTTGTTGGGAGAAAGTTTGAAATGATCTATTTGTTGGGAGAAAGTTTGAAATGATCTATTTGTTGGGGGAAAGTTTGAAATGATCTGTTTGTTGGAGGAAAGTTTGAAATGATCTGTTTGTTGGGAGAACGTTTGAAATGATCTGTTTGTTGGGAGAAAGTTTGAAATGATCTGTTTGTTGGGGGAAAGTTTGAAATGATTTATTTGTTGGGAGAAAGTTTGAAATGATCTATTTGTTGGGAGAAAGTTTGAAATGATTTATTTGTTGGGAGAAAGTTTGAAATGATCTATTTGTTGGGAGAAAGTTTGAAATGATTTATTTGTTGGGAGAAAGTTTGAAATGATCTATTTGTTGGGAGAAAGTTTGATATGATTTATTTGTTGGGAGAACGTTTGAAATGATCTGTTTGTTGGGGAAAGTTTGAAATGATCTATTTGTTGGGGGAAAGTTTGAAATGATTTATTTGTTGGGAGAAAGTTTGATATGATTTATTTGTTGGGAGAACGTTTGAAATGATCTGTTTGTTGGGGGAAAGTTTAAAATGATTTATTTGTTGGGAGAAAGTTTGAAATGATCTATTTGTTGGGGGAAAGTTTGAAATGATTTATTTGTTGGGAGAAAGTTTGAAATGATCTATTTGTTGGGAGAAAGTTTGAAATGATTTATTTGTTGGGAGAACGTTTGAAATGATCTATTTGTTGGGAGAAAGTTTGAAATGATTTATTTGTTGGGAGAAAGTTTGAAATGATCTATTTGTTGGGAGAAAGTTTGAAATGATTTATTTGTAGGGAGAAAGTTTGAAATGATCTATTTGTTGGGAGAAAGTTTGAAGTGATCTATTTGTTGGGAGAAAGTTTGAAATGATCTATTTGTTGGGAGAAAGTTTGAAATGATCTATTTGTTGGGAGAAAGTTTGAAATGATCTATTTGTTGGGAGAAAGTTTGAAATGATCTATTTGTTGGGAGAAAGTTTGAAATGATCTATTTGTTGGGAGAAAGTTTGAAATGATCTATTTGTTGGGAGAAAGTTTGAAATGATCTATTTGTTGGGGGAAAGTTTGAAATGATCTGTTTGTTGGAGGAAAGTTTGAAATGATCTGTTTGTTGGGAGAAAGTTTGAAATGATCTGTTTGTTGGGGGAAAGTTTGAAATGATCTATTTGTTGGGAGAACGTTTGAAATGATCTATTTGTTGGGAGAAAGTTTGAAATGATTTATTTGTTGGGAGAAAGTTTGAAATGATCTATTTGTTGGGAGAAAGTTTGAAATGATTTATTTGTTGGGAGAAAGTTTGAAATGATCTGTTTGTTGGGAGAAAGTTTGAAATGATCTATTTGTTGGGAGAAAGTTTGAAATGATTTATTTGTTGGAAGAAAGTTTGAAATGATTTATTTGTTGGGAGAAAGTTTGAAATGATCTTATTTGTTGGGAGAAAGTTTGAAATGATCTATTTGTTGGGAGAAAGTTTGAAATGATTTATTTGTTGGGAGAAAGTTTGAAATGATCTATTTGTTGGGAGAAAGTTTGAAGTGATCTATTTGTTGGGAGAAAGTTTGAAATGATCTATTTGTTGGGAGAAAGTTTGAAATGATCTATTTGTTGGGAGAAAGTTTGAAATGATCTATTTGTTGGGAGAAAGTTTGAAATGATCTATTTGTTGGGAGAAAGTTTGAAATGATCTATTTGTTGGGAGAAAGTTTGAAATGATCTATTTGTTGGGAGAAAGTTTGAAATGATCTATTTGTTGGGGGAAAGTTTGAAATGATCTGTTTGTTGGAGGAAAGTTTGAAATGATCTGTTTGTTGGGAGAACGTTTGAAATGATCTGTTTGTTGGGAGAAAGTTTGAAATGATCTGTTTGTTGGGAGAAAGTTTGAAATGATTTATTTGTTGGGAGAAAGTTTGAAATGATCTATTTGTTGGGAGAAAGTTTGAAATGATCTATTTGTTGGGAGAAAGTTTGAAATGATTTATTTGTTGGGAGAAAGTTTGAAATGATCTATTTGTTGGGAGAAAGTTTGATATGATTTATTTGTTGGGAGAACGTTTGAAATGATCTGTTTGTTGGGGAAAGTTTGAAATGATCTATTTGTTGGGGGAAAGTTTGAAATGATTTATTTGTTGGGAGAAAGTTTGATATGATTTATTTGTTGGGAGAACGTTTGAAATGATCTGTTTGTTGGGGGAAAGTTTAAAATGATTTATTTGTTGGGAGAAAGTTTGAAATGATCTATTTGTTGGGGGAAAGTTTGAAATGATTTATTTGTTGGGAGAAAGTTTGAAATGATCTATTTGTTGGGAGAAAGTTTGAAATGATTTATTTGTTGGGAGAACGTTTGAAATGATCTATTTGTTGGGAGAAAGTTTGAAATGATTTATTTGTTGGGAGAAAGTTTGAAATGATCTATTTGTTGGGAGAAAGTTTGAAGTGATCTATTTGTTGGGAGAAAGTTTGAAATGATCTATTTGTTGGGAGAAAGTTTGAAGTGATCTATTTGTTGGGAGAAAGTTTGAAATGATCTATTTGTTGGGAGAAAGTTTGAAATGATCTATTTGTTGGGAGAAAGTTTGAAATGATCTATTTGTTGGGAGAAAGTTTGAAATGATCTATTTGTTGGGAGAAAGTTTGAAATGATCTATTTGTTGGGGGAAAGTTTGAAATGATCTGTTTGTTGGAGGAAAGTTTGAAATGATCTGTTTGTTGGGAGAAAGTTTGAAATGATCTGTTTGTTGGGGGAAAGTTTGAAATGATCTATTTGTTGGGAGAACGTTTGAAATGATCTATTTGTTGGGAGAAAGTTTGAAATGATTTATTTGTTGGGAGAAAGTTTGAAATGATTTATTTGTTGGGAGAAAGTTTGAAATGATCTGTTTGTTGGGAGAAAGTTTGAAATGATCTATTTGTTGGGAGAAAGTTTGAAATGATCTGTTTGTTGGAGGAAAGTTTGAAATGATCTGTTTGTTGGGAGAAAGTTTGAAATGATCTGTTTGTTGGGGGAAAGTTTGAAATGATCTATTTGTTGGGAGAACGTTTGAAATGATCTATTTGTTGGGAGAAAGTTTGAAATGATCTATTTGTTGGGAGAAAGTTTGAAATGATTTATTTGTTGGGAGAAAGTTTGAAATGATCTGTTTGTTGGGAGAAAGTTTGAAATGATCTATTTGTTGGGAGAAAGTTTGAAATGATTTATTTGTTGGAAGAAAGTTTGAAATGATTTATTTGTTGGGAGAAAGTTTGAAATGATCTTATTTGTTGGGAAAAAGTTTGAAATGATCTATTTGTTGGGAGAAAGTTTGAAATGATTTATTTGTTGGGAGAAAGTTTGAAATGATCTGTTTGTTGGGAGAAAGTTTGAAATGATCTGTTTGTTGGGGGAAAGTTTGAAATGATCTATTTGTTGGGGGAAAGTTTGAAATGATCTATTTGTTGGGAGAAAGTTTGAAATGATCTGTTTGTTGGGAGAAAGTTTGAAATGATTTATTTGTTGGGAGAAAGTTTGAAATGGTTTATTTGTTGGGGGAAAGTTTGAAATAATCTTTGATTGCTCCCGGTTGTGTCGCACATACTTTATGCGCGACATAACAAAACCGGGAGTAATTAAATATCAAATTTTAATTAGATTGATTATCAAGCCAATTTTTTTTACTGCAGAAGGATTGACTTTATAAGTGAGTACAATACTCAAATGTGGGCAGTAAAATCATAAGAAATGGAAGAAATAGTTGACTGAAAACTGCTCTTGATTTGAAGTTGAGGGTGACCCTTTTTGACATTTCTAACAAGAAGAAAATTGTGGGAGAAATGTGAATAATGTCTAAAATGGATTAATGAAATTTACCTGTAATTAGTCTTACAGTGGATCCAGTGTAAATGAAAGTATACATATTTAAATATTTATTATCATATTTAATTAAAAAGCACTAATACTGAAAATGCAAACTAGACCTTCAAAAATAATTGTTTGCCATGGATGAAGAAATCTTGAAACCAAATGATATAAACAGCATCTGTCAAGCTGTATACAGAGAAAGGTGCAACAAAAATACCCCAAACTTGTGAAGTGATATTTCAACTTTTTTTTTATTTCATTGTGTTTCAGTGCTAATCTTAGGTATAACTATCATTTAGATACAGAACTGCATCTGTGGTGTAATGGATAGCGTGCTCGCCTCGAGTGCGGTAGATCGTGGGTCAAACCAAAGACTATGAAATTGGTATTTGTTGCTTCTCCGCTAAGCACGCAGCATTAAGTAGAAAGAGCAAAGACTGGTTGGCTCGGAATCAGAATAATGTGTCCGAGTGGAGCGACATGTCTACCTGCGGACTTGTTTCAGTGAGCTAGCACTATAAAAATCCAACTCAGCGTGTTGGTCTAGTACAAAGTGGACCTCATCATCATCTCATTGAAAATTAACTTGTTCTCGCCATGATATAGCTGAAAAATTGCTGAATTGGCATTAAAAAACAACCACTAACTCACTCATTTAGATAGTCAAGATACAAATGTACATTTTTAATGTTTAGAAAAGGATAATTTTATGTTGAAGAAAGTGTTTGTAATGTGATACCTATGTTTTTCTTAATAAATACAAACATATTTTATTAATTGAATGTCTTTGAAGCCCTAAAATTCTACCCATTTTATACACTAAATATCTACCCCATTGTAAGGTTTTTCTTCGCTCCATTGATTTATGAATTCACCCCTATAGTATATAAATCGGCGCTTGATAATATGAACAATTTTAATTACTGTATAAACACCATGCCATTCTATTGTCTGATGCTTTTGAGAGAAACGTGATGACATTTCTAAGCATTATAATAGTGTCATTGTTGTAATGATATTTAATTATTATGGTATTTGTTTATTGAACATCTGTGTAATGGTTTATTTATTATTAAGAATGTTTTATTTAGTAATAAAAATTTTGAAATTGTATTGAACATGGTGCAGATGACGTACTATGTGACTAGCCTCAGCCGTTTTACTGAATAATGTATAGGGCATCAAACTTTGGAAGAAAATTCATAAGATGCCTGAATGGTATTTCTTTTAATGGATGTTAAAAAAAGTTAATAATTCAGTGTATTACATTTTGTAGGCTTGTTTTATTTATAAAGCAATATATTTACAGTAAATACATGCAGTTTTTTTTTTTTAACAATTATATGGAGGTAGGGATTCCATTAACTAGTTGTAACCCTTTCCAATTTTTTGTACCTGTCCCAAGCTAGGACATTTATATCCATCAACTTCCAAAACAAGAGGTGCCAAGGTGCCTACAAGGGTGTTTTCTGTATGTGGAGCAAATTTTTCTTTACCTCTATTCCAAGAAATAAAAAGTGTTAGAAACATGAACACAGAATATTTATATTTATACCCCCACTCCCCAAAGGGGGAGGGGGGTATACTGTTTTACCTCTGTCCGTCTGTCCTTCCGTCCGTCCAAGATATTTTTCGTCGCATTTTTCTCAGTAACTGTTGATGGCAGAAATCTGATTTTTGGTCACAAGCTTCATATAGGTATACCATATTGTGGGTAGCGTTTTTGGACCCGTCAGATTCCTACTTCCTGTTTGCCGACTTAATTGGTTTTTATACACATTGAACATATATGCTCATTTTTCGTCGCATTTTTCTCAGCAACTATTGATGCCAGATATCTGATATTTTGCCACAAGCTTCACATAGGTACCCCATATTGTGGGAAGCGTTTTTGGACCCATCAGATTCCTACTTCCTGTTTGTCAATTTTGTTGATTTTTATACACATTTAACATACATTTGTATATGCACATTTTTCATCGCATTTTTCTAAGCAACTATTGATGACAGGAATCTGATATTTGGTCACAAGCTTCATATAGGTATGCCATATTGTGGGAAGCGATTTTGGACCCGTCAGATTCCTACTTCCTGTTTGCCGACTTAGTTGGTTTTTATACACATTGAACATATATGCACATTTTTCGTCACATTTTTCTCAGCAACTATTGATGGCAGAGATCTGATATTTGGTCACAAGCTTCATATAGGTACCCCATATTGTGGGAAGCATTTTTGGATCCATCAGATTCCTACTTCCTGTTTTCCGACTTTGTTGATTTTTATGCACATTGAACATATATGCTCATTTTTCGTCGCATTTTTCTCAGCAACTATTGATGGCAGAAATCTGATATTTGGTCACAAGGTTCCCCATATCGTGGGAAGCGTTTTTTGACCCGTCAGATTCCTACTTCCTGTTTGCCGAAGAACGGGGGTATCATAAGTGAGCATTAGCTCACAGTTCATCTTGTTACATGATGGTAATAGATGATTAACATCCTATATATACCTTTGTACTTTAGATAAAATAAAAAAATTAATAGATAGAATATTGTATTTAAAAGAAGAATATTTTATAAGTATACAGGTGATCAACTGAAGGTAGGTCTCGCATATTTTTAACTCTGACTGCAAAGACTGCATTTGTATTGTATTACAATTGTCTTTCAGCTTTTTTCTATGAATATATAGAAAATGTTTTCAAGTGTTTCTTTTGACTAATTATTTTGACATCTTAACATTGAGCTATTAAATGAAAAAAGGTAAAATTCAGGGTAGATATTCTTACAATTCTTTTTTTTCAGTTCGCAAGCCAAAGATGAGCTTTTGCCATTAAAATGTACTTATAAACGCTCATATTTTAATCTTTTCTTCTGAAATCATTGAACCAAGTTAAACCAAGCTTGGCTGGTATGAATGGTCCTTGTGTGGTCCCCTTTCAAAATTATGTCTGACAGTCCCATCCTTCATTCAAGATGGCTGCTGTTATTAAAAATAGAAATTTCTTTAATTGTCTTTTCAAATATTGCTGCTTTATGAGATCAAATTTTAACTACTGCTACATCGTACATGGTGTATTTTCCTGTGATTTTTTTCTTTTCTTTCAGCCGATTAATACCAATTATGCATATTTTATTTTAAGAGAAAAATATCATATTAAAATCTGCTCAGAAATTTGAGCTGAAATGGCCATTGGTTCGCCCACTTTTAGAATTATCTGTGATATCCTCACCCCCACCCCCACCATCCATACTCCATCCAAGATGGCCGAAATTACTAATTTAATAGAGATTTCATCAAATGGCAAAGAAAAAGAAAAAAAGAATCGGCTGATATTTTTCTATAAAGTTTAGAAGACAAATTGAAAACCAGGTGGGCGATTACAGGCTCCTGGGAAACTAAATGTTTCCAAAATTCTTTTGAACCATGTAATTGCTGACTAAAAATTATGTCCGATATGCATTTCATACATTTATAGGAACATCATCTTCTATATTGGTAATTGTTATACATCGTTTTCAGGAGTTTCAGACATGCATATTTTTGTATTTACCTTGAGGAATTTTAAACTTTAATACAATTCGATATAGACCTGTTAGTGACTGTTTAACCTGGATCTGATTTAGATCACATTATAAATAACATAAAAAAGAGAGAAAATTAATTTAAACTTGAACACAACTCTATATAGGCCTGTTAGTTACTGTTTAACCTGGTTTTGATGTAGATCACATTATAAATAACATAAAGAAGAGAGAAAATTATTTTAAACTTGAACACAACTCTATAGACCTGTTAGACTGTTAATGACTGTTTGACCTGGATGTGATTTAGATCACAAAAATAACATATAAAAAATAGAAAATTAACTCTAAATATAAGTATAAATTGATGGTCGTTGTCATTGTTAAGTGAATTGTCATTTGTAACAAGTCACATGACACAATTAAAGACAGATGGAACATCAATGACAACTGTGGGTGGCGACCTAAACCAAATTTAATAAGGAAAATATTACCTTGTTATGTAAACATGACTTAAGTTTAGAATGGACTTACATAATTCAACCTTGTGAAAAAGGTATTACTTTATACTATTCTGAAAGAAAATGATACAAACTAACTAAAGCTTAAAATCTTTATAAATTGTGTAAAATAGAAGGAAATACTCTATTTTTATATTAAATCGTTAATAACTTCTTATTAATCCTTGTTTCTTGTAACATATTGTATTAAATAGCAATAGTTTGTTTAATGAAGGGGAAGTAATTTGTGTAGGCAGTCACAGAAACTTTTAACTAACGGCATATAACTATTATATTGCATCATATAAGGGGGTAAGTAGGAATTGTAAAAATAACTAATATCCTTACTTAATGAAGTATACGTTCTAGCTAAAATAATAAGATTACTTGAAGAATTACACAATTCGTAGGCAGAATTGTTCTGGAGTACTTGCGATCCTCTGCCTCAGTACCATGCCGCATCACAAATATTTTGAAACCCCTTGAAAAATCATGTCTACAGACCTATGTTAATTGACTGATACATTTTATTGGAATTCATTACATAATTTGAAAAAGTTATAGATTTTTGCTATGTTGTTGTGGAAACAAATTGTAGTTATAAACTTTCTTCATAATAGAAATGGTTTTACAATGATTGCTTACATGTATAGAGATTCAACATTTAGGTTTGGTTTGGTTTATGGTGTTTAATGCCACTTTCAACAATATTTCAGTTATATTGTGGTGGTCAGTTTTATTGATGGAGGAAACCAGAGTACCCAGAGAAAATCACAGACCTGCTGCAATTCACTGACAAACTTTATCACATAATGTTGTATCCAGTACATCTCGCTTGAGCGGGGTTCAAACTCACAACTTTAGTGGTGATAGCAACTGATTGTACAGGTACAAATGTAGTTGTAAATCCAATCACCATACGATCACGACCCCCCCCCCCCCCAGTGAAAACAAATGCTGTTGTGGAAATTCTATCTCATCACAAGGTCGGCTGCTTGAAAAACTGGCTGAATAACCTTTTAGTTTGACAGCTGATCTGTAGTAGTAGTATATACCAATAGTCAAATTGGATAGAAATAACCTGTTAACATATTAAACAATATGTTTTTTATCTGACTCGTATTATTTTTTCTGTGACCTATGAGAAAATTTTAAAAACTGCATTGACCGAAAAATGACCATCTATTCGTAGACTAATGTTTCAATATTTTGATAAGACTTGTCATTCTCTATAATAGTATTTGGTTTATAGATGATCATCAATTTTTTGAGCATTTAATAGATCATTGGAAGAAAAAATTAAGTATGAAAAAAATCAGTAATAAATTTTGTAATCAGTCTTTGAATGTAAACAACCTGTATATTGCAGCAAAATCAAAATAGGGGGAGATTTTCTATAGGTTTACATGTATTTATATAAAAATTCAAGTGATGTTATATTATGCTTGAATAAATTTAAATGATATTAATCCATTGATAAAATAATCTTAGTAATATAGCATCAATAAGAATCTTCATAATAAAGAAGTTTACTCTTGGTATACTTTTGCAACAAAAAATATTCTGGGAATTCAACATAGAGTTTAGAGAATATGAAAATTTGGGTAAACCTTTTCATAAAGTAAAACTAATTTTGAAACAAAAATTTAAAAATATTGTCACAGAAACCTATAGTACAAAAACTTACTAAACTGACTGATAAACCAAAGTTATATTTATCATGTTTGTATAGAAATTTTAAAATATAGTAACAGTACCATAGATTGAAAACAGATTTAAAACAGAAGATTAATTGAAAAGTGAAAATAGATTTAAACTGAGACAACTTTTAAAATGTTGCAGTTTAAGGTAGCTTTAGAGGGAAATTTAATTCTCAAAAACTACTAAATGGAAATTAAATATCTTGGTATCTATGTGTTTCTGAAAGATTGCTCTTTATTTTAAACTAAATTTCATATTTCAAAATCAATTTAATCAAAAGTTATGTAATATAATGTGCAAAAAACTAGGGTATGCTCTTTGATTAAAAATAGCATGTCCAGGTCAAATCACACACCAGAAATTTTTATTTCCCCTCATGATCTAACTACAGCCTACAAAACTGTGTCTCAGAATTTTGATATATGGTTTCATTCATTTGTTATGTCATACAGACTGTAAAAGCTAATCCTTCCATTTTGTTCCCAATTTCAAAGAGGCATAAATATTTTTAGAAACAAAATTTTTGAAATCTGAGACATGGTTTTGTAGAATACACCCTACAGAACAACATATACCAAAATCAGGTCAATAGAGACACCCATAAAGTTGCTATTTTTAATTCAAGTTAGTATTTCACTCATAAAATAAAGCTCTAAAATAGCCCCAAAACAAAATTTCCCAGTTTTGGCCCCATTAAATCTATACAAATGCTTTCAATATCCTTGGGAATACTTGGGGAGTGACCTAGAACATTATTCCAATCAAATTAATTACACATCATGTACATGTACATGTATATACAATGTACATGTAGTGTATACACAGGCTGTTATTTCTGCATTATAAATGCAGTGGCCATCCTATTTTGCCCCACTCATGGCATTTGGCGGGAGATTTGAGTCACTGGTTTGATTCCTGCTGATCAGTATGGTCAATGCTCCTCCCCTTATTACATAACCAGAAGCCACAATTAACAAAGGGATTAGTATCATTACAGGAGAGATTAGTATTACAGAAAGTTTGCAACACAAGTGAATTAAATGTAAATAAATGAAATGCAACATTAAAGTAAAACTTTGTTTATCGAAAAATATTGACAGAATGTCAATAGAA
This sequence comes from Bathymodiolus septemdierum, assembly GCA_963383655.1. NCBI lineage: Eukaryota > Metazoa > Mollusca > Bivalvia > Mytilida > Modiolidae > Bathymodiolus > Bathymodiolus septemdierum. The sequence goes on from OY726519.1 coordinate 113,098,879, forward strand.
ATCTGTAAAGTTAACAAGTTACAATTGTATAACACCCCTGAATAGAAATAGACTGGTCCGAAGGGAAAAGTTTTGAGAATTTACTCAAATAATTTAAAAAAAAGAAAATAAAATCATCGAGTAAACGAAAAAAATATGTCAAAAGTTCCCAACAGAAGACACTGTCATCTGAGTTTAGAAGGGGGTCCGACCTATAATCCGACAGTCCGATAGTCCGACAAATGCTATATTTCTTTGAAAGTTAACACTATAACATGTGTAATATGAGGCCAGAAACCGAACCGTTTACTCACCAAAGAAAGGTCCAGAACATCGGAAGCACGATATCATAGACGGACAAACAATTGGCAGGGCCACACAAGAGCTAAAAAAAACCCACATATATGAACAATGCGGACTCCATAAAGACCTGGATCCAATCGTGATGAACCGGTAGTGTAAGTATCCCGTATATTTTTTAGTAGCGACTACTTCAGGCTTTATTTAAGTAGCGTGTAACCGAGTCCAGCCAAGAAAAGTCACTATTAAAAAGAAAGATGAAATAAATGAATACACAAAAAAAAAAAGAAATACAAAAAAAAAGGAAAAGCCAAAAGGAGAGCGTACCAGTGTCCCCCGCCCTTTATCATGGAATATTTATGTTAGAAAGCAATGTCGACACACCAATAGAGCTGGATACAATAATGTGTGCGAATTGATTGATTGATTGATTGCTTAAGGTCCAGCAAGCAATATTTCAGTCATATTCAGGATGAGAAAAGTTTGTAAGCAAAAAATCAGAAAGAGGGGACTCTGGGATGGGTCAACATGGGCAACAGCTTAACACGGGAACTTGTTTTTCTATCTCTTCCGACGACAAGTTTGTTCTATTTTTATTCCCCGGGATTCCGACGGGTGACCCTGCTATAGTCGCCTTCTACGACAAGCGCATATATAAAAAGTTACGATTGAAGGAATTGTCCCTAAGTGACACCTTATATCACGGAAAGAAACAGCATCGGAATATGACAAAATAAACAACTGTGCCATGATACGCCCCCCCCCCCCCCCCCCCCCCCCCCGCCCTCTTTTATGACAATTGAAGGTCGGTTGCGCAGCGTGAGAACTAATTAATGTTCTGCACTTTTTTAAACCAATTAATTGTATATACATGTACCATATGAAAACGTGTTTTCCAAACTGACTAAAATCACACCTCTCACTTGCTCCCCCTTTTATCAATACAATGTATGTCACGACGTGACCTATCAGTAAAAGGGGGAACAAGTGAGAGATGTTATCGTACGAGGCGTGGACGGACGGACGAACAGCGGTATGCCATAATAAGCCCGTATTTTGACGGGCGTATAAAAATGAATGGCCCATATCCTGAAATTACGAATATATCATTTTTGGCAAAATTATTTTTCAAAAGTTTCATCAGTTTAAAGCATTTGTCGGACTATCGGATTATCGGACTGTCGGACTATCGGACTGTCGGATTATAGCTACGGCCCCGTTTAGAAGACCAAAGAAATGCTTTTGTTGAAGATGCACTTAGAACCTGTTCATACATGCCAACCCTCGAGAGACTAAAAGCGGTAGGGGAGGTTTTTTTTTTCAAGTTCAGAAGGACGCAAAATGCTGCATTCTGCTGCATTTTGGATATAAAATCTGTGTAGTCAAAACTTTAAATATAGTATGATAAGACCATGAAAAAATCATTTTTTTTTTCAGAAGGACGCGAAATGGTGCATTCTGTTGCAGTCCTGCAGAATTAACAAAATACAAGTTTATTTCCCTTTCGGGAATGTTTAATGAAATGAAACTCATCAGTCCATGCTGTCTTAAATACGTTGTCATAACGTAAACGAGCCTTCTTTTTTTCTGTCGTTTCGGACATATTCATTCGGACATTGATCTGTTGATGTTTAGGAATCATAAGTTCAAAATGCAGTGCTTCAAAACTTTATTTTAAATACCGTTTCTGATTGGTTTAATGATAAAGAATTGACCAATGGAAGTTTCCGGTACAAATTAAGAGGGAAACGATTACGGAAAGGGCCTAAATAATTTGGATTTGTACTCATTTATACGTCGTAGAAATCTACCAGAATAATCAACATATGAACAATTCACGATAATTTTTCTTATATTTTTTTTTTAAATCGGTAGGAAAACATCTAAAATCGGTAGGCGGTAGAAGACTTAAAAATTCGGTAGACTACCGCGTAAATCGGTAGGGTTGACATGTATGCCTGTTCACTGTTGGAATTAGTGTCCTCTTTACTTTCTTTCATCTGTACTGTAATAAAAATCTTCCTGTTTATAATAAGATCCTTTGTCTGATAATTTCAAAAATTCTTTTATCTCTGGGTGCATTTCCTTCTTTCTTTTTGTGGTTCTTCTCCCCCTTCTACACTTTTTCCTTTTTTAGCTCACCTGGCCATAGACCATGTGAGCTTTTGTCATGGGTAAGCGTCCGTCGTCCGTCCGTTAGCTTTTCACATTTAAATCTTCTTCTCTGAAACCACTGAACAGATTTCAACCAAACTTGCAAGAAATGTTCACTGGATGGTCCTCTACCAGATTTGTGTTTTTGGTGCTGATTTGAAATCCAACATGGCTGCCAGGGTCCATAATGTGTTCTCATTGGCTGAAATTTTAAAAATCTTCTTGTCAGAAACCACTAAGTCAATTGAATTGTGACTTTGCAGGAATGATCGTTGGGTGGTCCTGTACTAAAATTGTGAATCGTTTGCTGATCGGAAATTCAAGATGGCCACCATGACTCGACTTAGTTTAACATTGGACCCTATGAGAATTTCACATTTTCATCTTTTTTTCTGAAACCACATAACAGATTTGAATCATACTTGGCAGATATGTTCATTGTATGGTCATATACAAGATTTTTGTTTTTGGCGCTGATCGGAAATCCAACATGACTGCCAGGGCCCATAATGTGTTCTGATTGGTCGAAATTTTAGAAATCTTCTTGTTAGAAACCACTAAGCCAATTGAATTGTAGCGTTGCAGGAATGATCATTGGGTGGTCCTGTACTAAATTTGTGAATCGTTTGCTGATCGGAAATTCAAGATGGCCACCATGACTCGACTTAATTTTAACATAGGACCCTATGGAAAAAATGTTTAAAAGTCTTCTCCTCTGAAACCAGTAAGTCAGTTTAAAGCAAACATGGCATGAATGGTCCTTAGGTGGTCAACTTTCAAAATTATGTCCTGTGACCCCGACCTCCATCCAAGATGGCCGCCATCAGCAAACATATTTTTAACATAGGACCCTATGGGAAAAATGTTTAAAAAAAATTTCCTCTGAAATCAGTAAGCCAATTTAAAGCAAACATGGCATGAATGGTCCTTAAATGGTCAACTTTCAAAATTATATCCAGTGACCCAAAGCTCCATCCAAGATGGCCACCATCAGTGGACATAGTTTTAACATAGGACCCTATGGGAAATATGTTTAAAAATCTTCATCTCTGAAACCAGTAAGCCAATTTAAAGCAAAATGGCATGGATGGTCCTTAAGTGGTCAATTTTCAAAATTGTGTCCATTGACCCTGACCTCCATCCAAGATGGCCGCCTTCAGCGGACATACTGTAGTTTTAACATAGGACCCTATGGGAAAAAATGTTTTAAAATCTTCTCTGAAACCTGTAAGCCAATATAGCAAACATGTCATCGATGGTCCTTAGGTGGTCAACTTCCAAAATTGTGTTCAGTGATCCCGATCTCGGTTCAAAATGGCCACCGTCAGCAGACATAGTTTTAACATAGAACCCTATGGGAAAATTGTTTAAAAGTCTTCTCTTCTGAAACCAGTCAGCCAATTTAAAGCAAACATGGCATGGATGGTCCTTGGATAGTATACTTTCAAAATTGTGTCCGGTGACCACGACCTCCATCCAAGATGGCTGCCATGAGCAGACATAGTTTTATCATAGAACCCTATGGCAGTATGGGATTTGAATAGTAACTTAGATGTATTCCACATGCAGACATTCTTAAGAGAACTTATTTATGTTGGGTGAGCGATACAGGCTCACCTGAGCCACTAGTTTACTTGTTGCTTCTTCATCCATCATTACATAAATTAACCACAATATAAATAGTGGTCAATAGAGGTCAACAGGAGTCTGATAAGAAAGCTATTATATTACACCACTGATTGATAGATAAGCTCCTCCTTGTTATTTAGATAAGAACAGATTTGACCATGTGCTTTTGTTTACATATATAAATTAGTTAGTTACACATTAATTGGATAATATACTGACATTTCTTTGATGTAATATGTTAGTGTACATATATATATCTATTGAAAAATGCAAGAAAAGAAAATTTGATTAAAAATGCCATTTTGCCTCTGGTGCTATCTTAAGCAATCACACATTAGAAATTGAAACTGGCCAATACAAAAATATTTCAGATGATCAAAGATTATGTATATAATGTTCAAAAATTGATGATGAACAACATTTTTTTTATAGATTGTAGTAAAACGTTTCAAATTAAAATAACTCTTTTAAAAAAGTTTATCCAAGTTTTGTTGAAGAATTCTTAATTTTAACATAGTGTCTGCGACATTATAAAACATTCATTAGAATTTAGAAATAGAAATAGAGTCCAAACTGTCAATAGTTTCCACGTGAATTTTTATCCTGTTTGTATTTCTTGAATTTTTTGTTTGCTTGACCCATACAGGTATATTAAATAAAGGTTGCCTAAATAACAACACAGTTTCAAATATAAGTTTATTGTTACTATTGTAAGATCCAGGAGATGCTCATGTACATGTTAAACAGAGGTTTAATGTTGGTTTCAGGAACAAGATTATGATCTATTTTTATATGGTTTTAGAATTAATTTTTTTTCTTAGGTTTTATTTATATTTTCTCTTGATTAAGAAGAAAATATGTTTTTGGACAAAATCCACACATATTGAGAAGTGTCAACAGCTTATAACAGTCATGTGGTTCAGTTCTATTTATAAAAGTACATTGCACCCGGTAATGAGAATTGTTTGTCAGGAATCAACAGACTTATTAAAGATTACATTGGAGGCCTTAGGCATATTTAATCTTTAGGTTAAATATATTACGATATGCATGCTAGGACCATTCCATTTGTTTAGTAATAATTTGACTATACATGTACATGTATAAATATTGTGATTTGTAATGTGCATTATGCATATTTAAGATATTAAGGCGGGAATTACTTTATTGTGTATGTGTTGAGATGCATGACATTTTAAAAATTCAAATGCAATATTATATACACCCTATAAAAATATAAATCATCTAGTCAAGGGTTGAAATATCACATGTACACTGGAGAATTTATTAATATTTTATTTGTAGTTTACCAAGAGTAGTGTTTCATATTGTTGCAGATTTTCATATTGTTGACCATAACAGTTTTATTTCATTGTTTCAGTCTGTCTATTAAAGCTCAAGGTCAAGCTAGTGGGTTTTTACGGCAAAACTTTTATTTCCTTTCAAAATCAAGTGAATTGGACTAAATAAGTAAAAAACTCAATGTCGAGGAATAGATTAGTGAACGTCGTGAATCTTGGACGTATGGGATTTATAAATGCTAACTGTATACAGACAAGATTTGCTCGTCAACATTTAGACTATATCAAGGGTGTGCCGGGAGTAAATGGTGAAAACGTACTTTTACTTGTTGAACACAATCCAGTGTATACCACAGGTATTAGATCTAAAGATTATTCTGAAGAAGATGAACGAAAACTGAAGAATCTTGGTGCTGAATTTTATAGAACAAACCGAGGTGGTTTAATCACATTTCATGGACATGGACAATTAGTGGCATACCCTGTACTTAATTTACATAATTTTACACCAAGCATGAGAAGCTATATCAGTTCCTTAGAGAAAACCATGATTGAAACCTGCCGACATTTTGGTCTTAAAGCACATACAACAGAAGAAACTGGGGTGTGGATTGAAGATAGTAAGATTGGAGCGATTGGTAAGTTACAACATTTACTAGAGCCCATGTTCTATATTTAATTTTATCACACTCTTGCTTACATTGAATCTAGGTAAGCATGTGAACCATTATGTACACAATAACAGGCATTTTGTTAGTGTATAAGAATAGCTGTGGAACCGTAACTATTAAAGCCATTTTTTTTTATCATAAAAAGAAAAAAAGAGTGTTAAAAGCTATGGGGCCACAGCTATGTATTAGATAATTCAAATGTCATTACAATGTCCAGCTATTATTTGATACTCAACAGAAAGATGTACTGAATTTATATGTGTTAATGTAAAGACTGTTATAATGAAGGTATAAACAAAATGAGTTACATGTATAATTCTTTCAGTGAACTTCAACTAAGAATTACACTGAATTTTAGTCTACAATTAGAATTACACTGAATTTTAGTCTACAATTAGAATTACACTGAATTCTAGTCAACTTAGAAATACACTGAATTTTAGTCAACTTAGAATTACACTGAATTTTAGTCAACTAATAATTACACTGAATTTTAGTCAACTTAGAATTACACTGAATTTTAGTCAACTTTGAATAACACTGAATTTTAGTGAACTTAGAATTACACCGAATGTTAGTCAACTTAGAATTACACTGAATGTTAGTCAACTAAGAATTACACTGAATTTTAGTCAACTTAGAATTACACTGAATTTTAGTCAACTTAGAATTACACTGAATTTTAGTCAACTTGGAATTACACTGAATTTTAGTCAACTAAGAATTACACTGAATGTTAGTCAACTTAGAATTACACTGAATTTTAGTAATCTTAGAATTACACTGAATTTTAGTCTACAATTAGAATTACACTGAATTTTAGTCAACTTAGAAATACACTGAATTTTAGTCAACTTGGAATTACACTGAATTTTAGTCAACTAAGAATTACACCGAATGTTAGTCAACTTAGAATTACACTGAATGTTAGTCAACTAAGAATTACACTGAATTTTAGTCAACTTAGAATTACACTGAATTTTAGTCAACTTAGAATTACACTGAATTTTAGTCAACTTAGAATTACACTGAATTTTAGTCAACTTGGAATTACACTGAATTTTAGTCAACTAAGAATTACACTGAATGTTAGTCAACTTAGAATTACACTGAATTTTAGTAATCTTAGAATTACACTGAATTTTAGTAAACTTTGAATAACACTGAATTTTAGTCAACTTAGAATTACACCAAATGTTAGTCAACTTAGAATAACACTGAATGTTAGTCAACTTAGAATTACACTGAATTTTAGTCAACTTAGAATTACTCTGAATTTTAGTCAACTTAGAATTACACTGAATTTTAGTCAACTAAGAATTGCACTGAATTTTAGTCAACTTAAGAATTGCACTGAATTTTAGTCAACTTAAGAGTTACTCTGAATTTTAGTCAACTTAAAATTACACTGAATTTTAGTCAACTTAGAATTACACTGAATTTTAGTCAACTAAGAGTTGCACTGAATTTTAGTAAACTTAAGAATTGCACTGAATTTTAGTAAGCTTAAGAGTTACTCTGAATTTTAGTCAACTTATAATTACACTGAATTTTAGTAATCTTAGAATTACACTGAATTTTAGTCAACTTTGAATAACACTGAATTTTAGTCAACTTAGAATTACACCGAATGTTAGTCAACTTAGAAATAACACTGAATGTTAGTCAACTTAGAATTACACTGAATTTTAGTCAACTTAGAATTACACTGAATTTTAGTCAACTTAGAATTACACTGAATTTTAGTCAACTTAAGAGTTACTTTGAATTTTAGTCAACTAAGAATTACACTGAATTTTAGTCAACTTAGAATTACACTGAATTTTAGTCAACTTAATTAGAATTACACTGAATATTGATCAACTTAGAATTACACTGAATTTTAGTCAACTTGGAATTACACTGAATTTTAGTCAACTTTGAATTACACTGAATTTTAGTTAGCTTTGAATTACACTGAATTTAGTAAACTTAGAATTACACTGAATTTTAGTAATCTTAGAATTACACTGAATTTTAGTTAAACAACTTTATTATACATGTACAGTAAAACCTGTCTAAACCTAACTCCTATGAGACTGAAGAATTTGTTCAGTTTGGACAGGTATTCGGTTTACACAGCATCCAATTACATAGACATTTAGTAGATGGGATTGTAAAGTCTGTCTGGTTTAAGCAGGTTTTCGGTTTACTCAGGGCTTGGTTTAGACAGGTTTCACTGTATATGGAAAATAAGGGAGGTAATATAAGGAATGTTGTATCATGTACACCTCCCACCAAATATAAATATTTATGGACTTCTTCTTCATATAACCAGTCTATTATTAGGCTACATTAGGAAATATATTGAACTTTGAACACAATGGTAAATGGTTGACAGCATGTTATATTTACAACATCCTAGATAATATATTAAAGCCCTCCAATGATTACGACTTCTTTGATGTAGACCCTTTAAAGTTTGTATTCTTTTGAAATAATTTATGGAGCCTAGTAATTTAAAGCAGAAAAATAAGCTAGAGGTAATGTGATCCTGCATATGAAAGACTTCTTATACACTATATACATTTTGTATATGTTTTGCTATTTTCCCTGTATTATAATGATCATTTCAATTTCAAATAGTTTATTGAAAAACTCAACAGGCTAGGCCTATGCAAATCTTCTCCAATAACAAAACAGTTTTACAAATTTACAAAAATACATTAGACATACATGATTAATTCTATTACTTAGTTCAGAGAGTACTATCATCACTTATTTGATCTTATTATTAAAGGATGTATATTTATACCCCCCGCAATGAAGTTGTAGGGGAGTATACTGGTTTCACCATGTCCGTCCATCTGTAGACAAATCCTATGTCGTACGATTACTTCAGTAGTGTTTCTCAGAATGTTTTGAAATTTTATCAGCAGCTTACCGGTGAAGAGAGGAGGATCCCTTTCATTTTTGACGATTTTCACTTTTGCCATTCCAGAGTTATTGGACTTGATATGACGGAAAATAGGATTTTTATGCTATGTCGTATGATAACTTGAGTAGTGTTTCTCAGAATGTTTTGAAATTTTATCAGCAGCTTACCGGTGAAGAGAGGAGGGTCCCCTTCATTTTTGGTCGGAACAATCAGTAATGTTATGGTTATGGAAATAGGTTGGACAGATGTGGGGGGCGGGGTGTATATCTTAGTGAGCTGTGCTCACAGTAATACTAGTCATCTTTGGTTTAGGGAAATGCTGTACTAATGCTGCTGAGATGGCTGAAGTTGGTTGATTCCCATTGTTCTTTAATGTAATGATTAAATATTGGATTAAACAAGTTGACCTTGATAATACCTTGTTAGAAGAAGCACTGTATTTAATTCAAACTTTACATGACAAGAAGATGTTTGTATAGTATTCTTGAATGTTTGTTATCATTTGTCAATCTACATGTATGTAATACGGTCAATCTACATGTATGTAATACGGTCAAACCTGTATTAAGAGGTCACCTTTGAGACAAAAAAAAGTGTTCTTTTGAGAGAGGTGACTTCTTAAAAGAGGTTAAATTCAAAAAATTTCTATGACAAGACAGGAAAAAGACAATCCCTTAAATACAAGTGACTGCTGAAGTGACTGCTTAGGGAGGTTTGACTGTATTTATCTGTGTGTAACATGGGGTACTTGTTTGTATAGTATTCTTCAATGTCCAATCATTTGTCAATCAAGGTAATATACATATTTATAGGCATACTAATTGACAAATAAAACATATGTATTTGTAAATTATCAAAACATTAAACATGTTTCCTTGTTGTTGTAGGTGTTCATGGGACAAGATTTGTCACTACACATGGGGTGTCACTGAATTGTAACACTGATTTAGATTGGTACAAAGACATCATACCTTGTGGAATTGAAGGAAAAGAAGTAACTTCACTGACCAAAGAAAAGGGTTACACTATACACATTCACGATGCTGTTGTACCATTCCTGGAGTCATTTCAGCAGGAATTTGACTGTCAGCTTGAGTTTACTATGATGGAAGGACATGAAATTGATTTCTTAGTTAATGCTATGAGTGAATTTAAATCAAACCAATCAAACCAGAAAGTAAAAGCCAATCAGAAACACATGTGGTGATAGATTGACTGTTTTCTTTGATGTAGACGTGGCATTGCAAAAATTGCTTATTAATAAATATTCCTAATATCTATGATATCTAGGCATTTTTAGTATACCGGTACTTTCAGGATTTTCTAGTTATGGGTAATAACAAAGTGCTACCCTATTAAGGCAATGTTTTGCCAAGTGTTTAATATAATTAAATCTGAACAAGATCTAATTACAAATTGTCAGTATTATCACATCCACATCCACATCCAATTAAAAAATGAAAATTTTGAAAAATCTCGCCAAAAAAATTGTCACTTAATCATACCAGATTTTCATTGAAATGTTAAATAGTTTGGTTATAATGACTAAATAAGCCTTTAATTTTAATACTTTAACATTTATGTCTTCCACAGCCAATTTTTTTTTTAATTTGTTGACCACAATAAATTATTGTATTACTGTATACATGTGTTCTGATTTTTTTTTTTTTTTTTTTTCATTTTTAAAATGACCCAATATGGCCACGGTAATTACTGAATGGTAAGCTACTTAACTTCACAAAAGAAATCTCCAAAAATATATATAAAAACACAATCAGAATTTACACAACCATTTACATTTTTGTATTTTGAAACTGATCTACAAAAAACCCATTTCTGGAATATATTTCTATTGTAGTTGTATATTTCACACAAGACTGTATAGTCAGTGGGCATATTTAAAAGTCATTGTAATTTTTTGCTGCTTCAAATTTTTTCTCTATATATTTCATATAAAACCATATTTTTGTCAAAAAATTCACCATAAGTCATTTTTTGTTCAATTCTAATAAAATTTTCAATCACAAGAGAATAATTATCTTCTTTGTCATGCAAGTTTTCAAATAATGTTTTGATTCATAATTTTCAAATTTTGAAAATTTCAACACAATCTTCAATTCTTCAAAAGAACTATAATTATTTAATATCGTAGTTTGTGAGGTTGAAATTCAGATTAATGTTCAACTCGTGAATTTTTGAAAATCTTAAATCACAAATTATATATGAAATGATTAAGAAAACTAATAGAACGTTTGTGAGTGAATATTTCAGTAAAATTGGTATATATATATTTTAATTATTGTTTTATTTGAAGTATAAAGGGGAAGATTGGAAGTTACAAATACTTATGTCAACTGACTAAGAATTGCAAAGCAAATCATCATGTATATTTTGTGTTGTAAGAATAATATTATGTTTTGTAAGAGTGCTCAAAGCTGTATTTTTTTGCATAGAATGCATATTGATATAATTGTTAACCTTTTTTATTTTATTTTGAATTTTGTTGTTTTATCTCAAACATTAGTTTTTTGTTCACCTGGCCAAAGACCAGGTGAACTTTTGTCATCACTTGGCGTCCGTCGTCCGTCTGTTAACTTTTCACATTTGAATCTTCTGCTCTGAAACCACTCGGTCAAATGAACCGAAACTTGGTAGGAAGTATCTATAGAAGGTCCCCTATAAAGATTGACCATTTTGTCCCGATCCATTAACAAACATTTACGGCATATGCAATTCTTGTTTCTGGTTGGTTGATTTCTAAAAATCTTCTCTTAAAACGTTTGGCCAAATAAAGCGAAATTTTATAGAAAATATTTATGGAAGGTTCTCCATAAGATTTCATCATTTCATCTAGTTCTTGTTTTGTTGATAACCTATATAAACCAGGTGAGCAATACAGGCTCTTAAGAGCCTCTTGTTAATTTGTTTATTTTGTGCAATTTCTTTTTTTGTGTTAAATATTGTTTAGTATACTTACCTGTGTTTTGAGTATTTTTTTATCAGGTTAATACAAAGTGCAAATCCAGGTCATTGGGAACAGCAGAAATAGGACTGAGAGGGAAAAGGAATACCTGTTTTGTGTAATCAACTCCTTACACTATTTGTGTATATATTGAAGTTGTGCATCTCATATTGTACAAGTGTTTAAAAAAGCAACTGGTTTTTCCATATTTTGAAACTTTGTCAATTTTCAGTGACATTATGGACAAAGATACTTTGTCTATTTTATGTAGTCAACTTCCTCCACATTTTTCAACCCAGATCATTGAAACTTTACACAAAATACTTATAAATACAGTGAAGCCTGTCTAAACTGAACTTCCTTGGCACCAATTTGTGTGTTCGGTATAGACAGGTGTTCAGTTTATACAGGTTAAATTAACAAAGATTTCCTACATTGGGACTTTATTTAAAGTTCAGTGTATACAGTAATATATTTTATTCAGGGTTCAGTTTAGACAGGCTTCACTGTAGTTGATGTACACCTTGCATTGTAGAAAATGTTTTAGAATCCAACCTGGCTTATTCAGTTTTTGACATATGTTTATATATCCATGTATGTGTATATCTAGTTTAGGTATTTTCATAATGTGCACAGTCTGTCTGTTAGTACATCTGTAGTTAATCATTGAACCAAACTTATTATCAGACATCCATGTTTTTGTAAGCAAATATCAATAGTTAGCCAACAGTTTTCATAAAAATTGTTTGGTAGCTGGATTTATACCTAACTTTGCCCATCTCTGTAAAACTTTGTGCTCTGTAACAAGTATTTTAGTGACTTCCTTAATATCTATCAAATTCTCCGAGTCCTTTGATTTCCTCCATGACTAAAACTGACTTCTACAAATTTAACTGAAACATTGTTGAAAGTGGCGTTAAACACCCATACTCTGAATTCTAATCCCTAAATGTAATTAAACAACTTGTCCCTTCTGGGGTACCCAAGTTATGTTAATTTAGCTTACCATTACCAAAGGTCCATGAGAGGTATTTTCATCACTCTGAAGCCATCATTGTCGGTCATCTGTTATTAGTAAACTTTCCATCTTTCAAACTTTTTCTCGTGCATCACACACCACTGGATCAAATGGAGTCAAACTTTACAGAAGTGCTACATGGATTGTCCTTAAAATTTTATATAATTTTTGTTCCATGTGAAAATTAATTCAACATGATTGCTAGGGTCAGTTATGCTGTCTGGTTGGATAAAATTTCAAATTTCATTTCAAAAACCACATATGTGACGGAAATGTTACATTATAGGGATGTTCCTTACAAATCATGACCCAGTATAAAGTTTGTTTTTATGCCGATTATAAATCTTATTACATAATGATTTTATTTAAACAATTTTATTGGCTCTCATGCTGTCACCTGACATTCCGTAAAATTTGATATTGTTTGATTAAAACTCGTATTGACTCGCTTTCACTTTCACTTGCATTATGTATGACGTCATAATGAAGTGATTAATTTCATATTGACTTGGTTTCACTTTCACTTTTCATTTTAATGTAATAAAACAATTAGTCTTTTGTATCGGTCAATACGAGTTGTTATGGACCTTAGAAATCAATATTCACCTCATCCTAAAGGCTTTGGTGAATATCGATTTTAAGATCCATAAAAATTCGTATTGACCTCAACAAAAGACTATAATTGTATAATATCTTATATAATTGTAAGAATATGTGATGATGTAGTCACTCTCTAAAAAGGCAAAATCTCTGTCATGAAGAAGTGATCTTTTTAGATGATTGGTTTCTGTTGCTTTTTATATTTATAAGTACCTCTAATCAATAACTTGATTTTACAAACCATCTTAGTTTCAATTGGATTGGAATAGAAACAAATCATGATATATTACAAAGATTGGTGTAAATAAAGATGTTACCAATAAATGGTATGGCTATCCATTTATGAGATTGGGTTCATTTCATGATGACTTGAGATTGCTATATAATTTTCAGATTGTCAAAATTGTATGTTTTTTTCCTTGTTTGTATCCCTACACAATTTTACACCACAGCCTCATCACTACATCCTGTTATAGAAACAGTTATATGTATACAAGCAATCTAATTAAAATTTGATCTTTAATTGCTCCCGGTTTTATGCACGACAAAACCGGAAGCAATTCAGGATCAAATTTTAATTAGATTGGTTTTCAAGGATCAGTAAAAAAAATTGTCAACTGATCCTAGGTTCCTGTTTGGCTGCTATGCAAATATAACTAAAGGTGATAATCTGAGAAACATCACATTATTATTTTTCTCAGTGGAAGAAATTACTTCCTCTGTAAAAATAGTAATTAAATGTGCAAGACAAATAACCCTACAAATTAAGCATTTTCATTATACAATTAATACCTGCACTTAAGGTGAACATCATAATTGTGATGTTCATCTTAAGTGCAGGCATTAATTGTTTTATTATATACTGAAACTCTATTTACAATAATAAAAATTTTGCATCACTCTTACTACGTTTGATAAATGCGAACATTTCTGTAAATGAACAGCCAGAATGGTTCCACTGGGCACACCCGGCGGTGGCCATTTTATACATACTTAAGTCACATACACGTTTTAGATCATGGTCATTTTACCAATATCGTAAGCGCTTTGGCGATCTAGATCACTGTTCCCCCTGTCATCAGTAAAAAAACTGATGACCGATGAAACAGAGAAAACAAGGAATTAGTTCAAATATTACACTTGATTTTCTATATGTTTCACCACCTACTGGTTGTAGTTTCACTGTAGTACATCTATTTATACATGTTGATGGCAATCATGTTGTAAATTGTTTTTGTCTTGCCTGCGAAGAACGTCGCTGAAGGTGAGACCTGTGTATAATGACGGCGGCATTGACAATCTGAAGTTTTTGTGATTAGGCTAGTTTCTATAAATAACACAAAAACTACGCTCGCCATACTTCATTTTGTTAAATATTTCATGATTAGATTAGCTTCTCTATTGGCATACAATCTAGGCTCACCTTATTTGGTCCACACATTGATCATGGAGGCTTCATATCAGTCAGGCATGCGTCACTTGACCTTAACCTTATTTTTACGTTCTACGGACTGTTAAATTTACATCAAGTTTTTGTGATTAGCCAAGTTTCACTATTACCAAACAACCTTTCCTGGTCCATACATATTCATGCACATATCACCATAGCTTGATTTTAGTTCTACAGTAACTCAATTTAATTTGTTTTCTAGAAATATTCACACAACCTATTTGCAGGGAGCAGGTGAGACATAGATGTTTACACTTGTTATGCAAGTTTTGTTGTATTTCCTGCCTCAAAACTATTACGAAACTTGCATTAATGAAAATTTAATTATCTAACCTAAATCAAAGCATGGTCGTATCCTCAATTTTCTATGGGATTTTGTGTTGTCAAATATTATGTTGTTTTCAATTTCTGTTTCACTGTTTGTTATGTTCTATTTTTAGTTACTAATTAACTACTCAACTAGTGTGCTAGACTAATTAACTACTCAACTTGTGTGCTAGACTATGGATCTCAAGCTAAATTTACTCCAAGCTGCTTGCATAGAACTGTTCTTGCCATCTTGTTTTTATTTTTTTACATGTGTTTTTTGCAGTATCATTAATTAGGATTTTGTACAGAGATTAGTTGTTTGTTTTGAGATTTGACCAAATTGTTTTGTATTGTTGTCAATTTATAACTTTTTTGAGATTAGATTTTGATTGAGAAATAAAAAAAAGTTTACCAAAATTAAATTTCTTAATTTCTTGTCAGTATTTTTCTTCACGTTTTAGCTTATAATATGACCCTCATGTTTTTAGAAAGCTCAAAATTGAGCATGAATATTGGAACATTGTTCCCCTTTAAAAGTTGAAAAGCCTGTCCCTAACTATGTGGGCACTTCAGATGAGCATCTAATCTTAGAAACTACAAACATGATTGAACCTATACTGAACAAGAATGGTATTTTAGTACATTACCAAGTTTGTATTATTTTAATGTGGATCAGAAATCCAAGATGGCCACCTCTGTAGGACTTAAGTTTTTAACATAGAGCCCTATGGGAAAATGAATAAAAGCTTGTTCTTAGAAACTGTAAGCCTGATTAAACCCAAAATGTACATGAATGGACATTGGATGGTTCTAACAATGTAGTTATTTCATTTTACTTTAGACAATATGCAAATCTTATTTAAGAATTGAATGCATTTTTTTGTAGTTTTATTGGTGTGTAAAAGCGTGGACTGAAGCACATTTTGTATGAAGCGCGCTAGCATACAAAAAATGTGCCTCGGTCCACGCTTTTACACGCTTATAAAACTACAAAAAAATGCATTCAATTCTTACAATTATCCCCTCGCCAACAAAGTTGTGTAGGAATATAGTAACGCTACCGTCCGTCCTTCTGTAACATCCTTGTGAACACTCTAGAATCAACATCCTTCAATGGATTTTGACCAAACTTGGTACATAGTTAATCCTTGAGAGAATCTGGAACCCTATTGATTTTCAAGGTCATAGGTCACAGGGTCTAATTTTTATCCTGTAACATCCTTGTGAACTTAGAATCCACATCCTTCAATGGATTTTTGACCAAACTTGGTACATACTTAGTCCTTAAGAGAATCTGGAACCCTATTGATTTTCAAGGTCAAAGGGCAAGGTCAAATTTTTAGGCGAGAGGATATGCCACGCTTTGCATTGCCCTTGTTACATTTAAATCACACCAAAATTTAATATAGTTGAATTTTTCGTTGTGAATTTAATTTGTGTTAGATTATTTACTGTTGGAAATTACTACGCCTGACATTGATTGTTTACATCTGACGTCGTCATGGAGGCACGTGCAAGTTCGGGGTTGAGTTTTATTGGGATGTAAAACATCTCTTTTATAATCATGTGACCACTTCATAGCCAATCATATTGTAACATTTCAATGAAAAACGGAAGTAATGTAATGATATGGTAATAAAAAAGCCAAGCATGGAAACTTCGAGGAAATCTTACTTAAAATGTAGGAGGAGTTGCACACACCAAACTTTTCAATTAAGTACAAGTCAAAAAGTGAAATCACTTCTTCAATCAAAGTGATGATATCATTGTTGAAAGATGGCTTCACTAAATGACAGAAAAGGGAGGGCGAGTGGGGATCAAAGGGCAGTTAGCATACATCTAGGAGTCGGTAATTGAGTGGTTGAAAAAATTAGATGGAAACGCCAGCAATCTAAATAAAATTGGATGTTAATTGTATTGTTTGTTTATTTTTATTCTTTGGCGATACACTAATTGCCAAAGACCAAAAATAGATACAACAAACATCTAACTTTATTAGATTGGAAACACCAGCTAGTTAACAGATTATAAATAGTAACAAGTTATAATTTTATTAGATTGGAAACACCAGCTAGTTAACAGATTATAAATAGTAACAAGTTATAATTTTATTAGATTGGAAACACCAGCTAGTTAACAGATTATAAATAGTAACAAGTTATAATTTTATTAGATTGGAAACACCAGCTAGTTAACAGATTATAAATAGTAACAAGTTATAATTTTATTAGATTGGAAACATCAGCTAGTTAACAGATTATAAATAGTAACAAGTTATAATTTTATTAGATTGGAAACACCAGCTAGTTAACAGATTATAAATAGTAACAAGTTATAATTTTATTAGATTGGAAACACCAGCTAGTTAACAGATTATAAATAGTAACAAGTTATAATTTTATTAGATTGGAAACATCAGCTAGTTAACAGGTTATAAATAGTAACAAGTTATAATTTTATTAGATTGGAAACATCAGCTAGTTAACAGGTTATAAATGGTAACAAGTTATAATTTTATTAGATTGGAAACATCAGCTAGTTAACAGGTTATAAATGGTAACAAGTTATAATTTTATTAGATTGGAAACACCAGCTAGTTAACAGATTATAAATAGTAACAAGTTATAATTTTATTAGATTGGAAACACCAGCTAGTTAACAGATTATAAATAGTAACAAGTTATAATTTTATTAGATTGGAAACACCAGCTAGTTAACAGATTATAAATAGTAACAAGTTTGCACCTTTATACAATCTTTATAGTCTTCTTCATTTATTTTAAAGGGGGATGTACATGATCCATGGAAAGATATACCACCTCTTGGAGAATTTGACACAAACCCTATTCTCTAATTAGCAGTGTTAAGACACAAACAAGTTTAACTCTGTGAAACAAAAGTATGCATTAACAACATAAACTCTCAACAAAGAAAGTTAGGATCACCAAAATCACTTGGTCAGAAGAAAAACCTCCAAAATTAGTATCTGCAAAATGTTAACTTAAGTATCTAGTGGAGACCATAAATTTGATAAATTATTGTTTTTCTATTACACACACATAAACATACTACAGACATCTATTACAGGGTGGACAACGTATGTCATATATCCGGGTATTTTTAATCGAAAACTTTATAATGGCAGAAATTTTTCAACCATCTGACAAAATAAAACTCATTTTTATACTATTTTAACAACGAACCTGTATGATAAAAGACAGACCAAAGTACCCTACATACTTGTATGGTACTATTTACATCGATAATATTAAAAAAGCTGCTGTCATTTGTCTAATCATTCCGACAACATTTCCTTTTGATTCTGGATTCAGGGTGGACAATGTACGTCGTACATCCGGGTATTGTTTTATGCTGGATCCAGCATCAAATGGAAATATTGTCGGAATGATTAGACAAATGACAACAGCTTTTTGAATATTATCGATGTAAATAGTACCATACAAGTCTGTAGGATACTTTGGTTTGACTTTTATCATACAGGTTCGTTGTTAAAGTAGTATAGAAATGAGTTTTATTTTGTCAGATGGTTGAAAAATTTCCGCCATTATAAAGTTTGTGATAAAAAAATACCCGGATGTATGACGTTTGTTGTCCACCCTGTATTAACATGAGGCATGTGTGCCACACATGTCATCTGAGAAAATTAAAGCTGAATTGAATTAATTTGAAATATCTCACCAAGTGAGAGGCCCTGGTGGCCATATTGGATATCCCATCAGACTAAAAGTAACAACACTTAATCAGAACCTTACAATAGATATTTTACTATGTTTCGTTAAATTCTAGACATTAAACTGAAGAAATTCAAAATGTCTCCATACTATATCTACGATCTGTCCAAAAAGCAACAACACTTGATCAGCACTTCACCACAAACGTCCCTACAGCCAACCTGTGGTAAAAATGTCTCATCTAATACGAGGCTGTGGCAGCCATGTTTAATTTCATTTCAGTTCAAAAAGTAACAACACTTGGTCAGCATGTCACATATTTTTACCATGTTACATCCAATTCTAAAGAGCTGAATTGGAGAAAAAAGTCTTAAATGTCTCGGCCAATCAGAGGAGTTGGTGGAAGTATATGATTTCTGTTTGGACCGAAAACTAAAACACTTGGTCAGCAACTCACAACATTTCTACATTGCAAACTGGAGTAGTTAAAAATGTTACAGTTATCTATCACAACTCTTGGCCCATCAATAACTCATAAAGATGATCATTTTGCAAAAAATTGCATTAAAATCGCATAAAAAAAACTTCATATTTAAGATTCACCCTTTTGTGTCAAAAAATGTCCTGTTTCCCGTGGAAAGTAAAAAAAAACATGGGAAAGTACATGCTGATCGGGAAAGTGTTATTAGTCTGTTGCTGCTCGTTGTTTTACTATACTGTTATCAGATATATCAGTTTCCAACTGCTTTACGGTTTATTTTAAGTCTGAATTCCATATGTAAAGGTATAAAACTGTATTTACATGAGGTACCAGATATTGACATTGCGGTTTGCATTGTCGAACTTGCACATATATTTTTTCATCAAAACTAAACGTAGGATTTTGCATTAATATTTCAACATTTTCTTGGGGGAAGTCTGGCAATAGGAATGTAAAATTTTGATGGGGAAAGTAAATTTTTTATTTCACTTTCCCTTGGGCAAGTGACTTAAAAAAAACATCTTCATGTGCTGCAATAGACTAGATTTTCCTAAGGATTTCATTGAAAAAAACTCGTCAAAATCAAAAACACTTGGGCTGCTTGGTCCTTTTATTTGAAAATGGGAAGGATACAATACCCCCCTCCCCCACTCCCAAAATATATCGCAACTTTTATTCTATGCCAAGGATTTTTGTATAAAAAATTCAGAAAGAGTGAGTGAGTGATTGTTGCTTAACACCAAAAGAACCAACTAGTTGGACTTTCATATTACTAGCTCACTGAAACAATAGTTTACAGGTAGACATGTCACCCCACTCTGACACATTATCATTCCAAGCTAACCAGTCTTTATTCTTTCACATTAATGCTTAGCGGAGAAGCAGCAAATACCCATTTTATAGTCTATGATTTGATCAGATTGAAGCTAGAGCTCACGATCTACCACACTTGAGGTGAGCACTCTAACCATTACACCATCGATAGAGCCCACAATCTACCACACTTAAGGTGAGCACTGTAACCATTACACCATCGATAGAGCCCACAATCTACCACACTTAAGGTGAGCACTCTAACCATTACACCATCGCTAGAGCCCATGATCTACCACACTTGAGGTGAACACTAACCATTACACCATCGCTAGAGCCCACGATCTACCACACTTGAGGTGAACACTAACCATTACACCATCGCTAGAGCCCATGATCTACCACATTTGAGGTGAACACTAACCATTACACCATCGCTAGAGCCCACGATCTACCATACTTGAGATGAGCACTCTAACCATTACACCATCGATAGAGCCCACGATCTACCATACTTGAGATGAGCACTCTAACCATTACACCATCGATAGAGCCCACGATCTACCATACTTGAGATGAGCACTCTAACCATTACACCATCGATAGAGCCCACGATCTACCACACTTGAGATGAGCACTATAACCATTACACTATCGATGTGGTTTATATTCAGAAGGATCACTGAACTAGAACAAAAGTTAAAGCACTGAAACCAATGTGTGTACAGACGGACAACAACAATGACAAACCCATAACATAATACAACAAAATTTTTGTGGTCGTATAATAATTATGCTAATCAGATAAAGAAATCTGAAGTTAAAGGGCAAACATAAATTTTCTACAGATGATGATATTTAATGATGCAGTATTACATTAGAATGAACAAATCAAGTATGTCTGACTGCATTTATGTTCACACAATGTACAATGAGATCATTTATTATTCAAGCACTCCTGTTCCATAACTATGAGAAAACACTATCACATGTCTCTTTAAAGGATCAACAATTAAATAAGCAAAGTTTTGTTCATGTTCTGTATCAGCTGGGTATATCAGGAAATCATCACTCTGAAATACAACACACACAAAAATTAATGCTGGGGCTTATGTTGTGGCAAATACTGTAGTCATAGTTATAGTCAATAGAAAATGGTAAAGTTCTCATTACAACATAGAAACTATAGCCTTACAAGAGCCTACCGGTATATCACTCACTGTCGGAACGTGTTAAAATGACTCACGAATAATTCACCACTCCAAAGATTTGTCCCTGTTGACCCATGGGTGATGAGTGGAGACTATACTGGGCATGATCAGCTGTGGGTTATAGACCCATGGGTGATGAGTGGAGACTAGTGGGCATGATCAGCTGTGGGTTATAGACGATGGGTTACAGACCCATGGGTGATGAGTGGAGACTATAGTGGACATGATCAGCCATGGGTTATAGACGATGGGATACAGACCCATGGGTGATGAGTGGAGACTATAGTGGACATGATAAGTCGTGGGTTACCGACGATGGGTTACAGACCCATGGGTGATGAGTGGAGACTATAGTGGGCATGATCAGCCGTGGGTTATAGACGATGGGATACAGACCTATGGGTGATGAGTGGAGACTATAGTGGACATGATCAGCCATGGGTTATAGACGATGGGTTACAGACCCATGGGTGATGAGTGGAGACTATAGTGGGCATGATCAGCCATGGGTTATAGACGATGGGTTACAGACCCATGGGTGATGAGTGGAGACTATAGTGGACATGATCAGCCATGGGTTATAGACGATGGGATACAGACCCATGGGTGATGAGTGGAGACTATAGTGGGCATGATCAGCCATGGGTTATAGACGATGGGTTACAGACCCATGGGTGATGAGTGGAGACTATAGTGGACATGATCAGCCATGGGTTATAGACGATGGGTTACAGACCCATGGGTGATGAGTGGAGACTATAGTGGACATGATCAGCCATGGGTTATAGACGATGGGATACAGACCCATGGGTGATGAGTGGAGACTATAGTGGGCATGATCAGCCGTGGGTTATAGACGATGGGTGATGAGTGGAGACTATAGTGGGCATGATCAGCCATGGGTTATAGACGATGGGTTACAGACCCATGGGTGATGAGTGGAGACTATAGTGGACATGATCAGCCATGGGTTATAGACGATGGGTTACAGACCCATGGGTGATGAGTGGAGACTATAGTGGACATGATCAGCTATGGGTTATAGACGATGGGATACAGACCCATGGGTGATGAGTGGAGACTATAGTGGGCATGATCAGCCGTGGGTTATAGACGATGGGTTACAGACCCATGGGTGATGAGTGGAGACTATAGTGGGCATGATCAGCCATGGGTTATAGACGATGGGTTACAGACCCATGGGTGATGAGTGGAGACTATAGTGGACATGATCAGCCGTGGGTTATAGACGATGGGTTACAGACCCATGGGTGATGAGTGGAGACTATAGTGGGCATGATCAGCCATGGGTTATAGACGATGGGTTACAGACCCATGGGTGATGAGTGGAGACTATAGTGGACATGATAAGCCGTGGGTTACCGACGATGGGTTACAGACCCATGGGTGATGAGTGGAGACTATAGTGGGCATGATCAGCCGTGGGTTATAGACGATGGGATACAGACCCATGGGTGATGAGTGGAGACTATAGTGGGCATGATCAGCCGTGGGTTATAGACCCATGGGTGATGAGTGGAGACTATAGTGGGCATGATCAGCCGTGGGTTATAGACGATGGGTTACAGACCAATGGGTGATGAGTGGAGACTATAGTGGGCATGATCAGCCATGGGTTATAGACGATGGGTTACAGACCCATGGGTGATGAGTGGAGACTATAGTGGACATGATAAGCCGTGGGTTACCGACGATGGGTTACAGACCCATGGGTGATGAGTGGAGACTATAGTGGGCATGATCAGCCGTGGGTTATAGACGATGGGATACAGACCTATGGGTGATGAGTGGAGACTATAGTGGACATGATCAGCCATGGGTTATAGACGATGGGTTACAGACCCATGGGTGATGAGTGGAGACTATAGTGGGCATGATCAGCCATGGGTTATAGACGATGGGTTACAGACCCATGGGTGATGAGTGGAGACTATAGTGGACATGATCAGCCATGGGTTATAGACGATGGGATACAGACCCATGGGTGATGAGTGGAGACTATAGTGGGAATGATCAGCCATGGGTTATAGACGATGGGTTACAGACCCATGGGTGATGAGTGGAGACTATAGTGGACATGATCAGCCATGGGTTATAGACGATGGGTTACAGACCCATGGGTGATGAGTGGAGACTATAGTGGGCATGATCAGCCATGGGTTATAGACGATGGGTTACAGACCCATGGGTGATGAGTGGAGACTATAGTGGACATGATAAGCCGTGGGTTACCGACGATGGGTTACAGACCCATGGGTGATGAGTGGAGACTATAGTGGGCATGATCAGCCGTGGGTTATAGACGATGGGATACAGACCCATGGGTGATGAGTGGAGACTATAGTGGGCATGATCAGCCGTGGGTTATAGACCCATGGGTGATGAGTGGAGACTATAGTGGGCATGATCAGCCGTGGGTTATAGACGATGGGTTACAGACCAATGGGTGATGAGTGGAGACTATAGTGGGCATGATCAGCCATGGGTTATAGACGATGGGTTACAGACCCATGGGTGATGAGTGGAGACTATAGTGGACATGATAAGCCGTGGGTTACCGACGATGGGTTACAGACCCATGGGTGATGAGTGGAGACTATAGTGGGCATGATCAGCCGTGGGTTATAGACGATGGGATACAGACCTATGGGTGATGAGTGGAGACTATAGTGGACATGATCAGCCATGGGTTATAGACGATGGGTTACAGACCCATGGGTGATGAGTGGAGACTATAGTGGGCATGATCAGCCATGGGTTATAGACGATGGGTTACAGACCCATGGGTGATGAGTGGAGACTATAGTGGACATGATCAGCCATGGGTTATAGACGATGGGATACAGACCCATGGGTGATGAGTGGAGACTATAGTGGGCATGATCAGCCATGGGTTATAGACGATGGGTTACAGACCCATGGGTGATGAGTGGAGACTATAGTGGACATGATCAGCCATGGGTTATAGACGATGGGTTACAGACCCATGGGTGATGAGTGGAGACTATAGTGGACATGATCAGCCATGGGTTATAGACGATGGGATACAGACCCATGGGTGATGAGTGGAGACTATAGTGGGCATGATCAGCCGTGGGTTATAGACGATGGGTTACAGACCCATGGGTGATGAGTGGAGACTATAGTGGACATGATAAGCCGTGGGTTACCGACGATGGGTTACAGACCCATGGGTGACAAGTGGAGACTATAGTGGGCATGATCAGCCGTTGGTTATAGACGATGGGTTACAGACCCATGGGTGATGAGTGGAGACTATAGTGGGCATGATCAGCCGTGGGTTATAGACGATGGGTTACAGACCTATGGGTGACGAGTGGAGACTATAGTGGGCATGATAAGCCGTGGGATAGACCCATGGGTTACAGACCTATGGGTGATGAGTGGAGACTATAGTGGGCATGATCAGCCGTGGGTTATAGACGATGGGTTACAGACCCATGGGTGACGAGTGGAGACTATAGTGGACATGATCAGCCGTGGGTTATAGACGATGGGTTACAGACCCATGGGTGATGAGTGGAGACTATAGTGGGCATGATCAGCCGTGGGTTATAGACGATGGGTTACAGACCCATGGGTGATGAGTGGAGACTATAGTGGGCATGATCAGCCGTGGGTTATAGACGATGGGTTACAGACCTATGGGTGACGAGTGGAGACTATAGTGGGCATGATCAGCCATGGGTTATAGACGATGGGTTACAGACCCATGGGTGATGAGTGGAGACTATAGTGGACATGATCAGCCATGGGTTATAGACGATGGGTTACAGACCCATGGGTGATGAGTGGAGACTATAGTGGACATGATCAGCCATGGGTTATAGACGATGGGATACAGACCCATGGGTGATGAGTGGAGACTATAGTGGGCATGATCAGCCGTGGGTTATAGACGATGGGTTACAGACCCATGGGTGATGAGTGGAGACTATAGTGGACATGATAAGCCGTGGGTTACCGACGATGGGTTACAGACCCATGGGTGACAAGTGGAGACTATAGTGGGCATGATCAGCCGTGGGTTATAGACGATGGGTTACAGACCCATGGGTGATGAGTGGAGACTATTGTGGGCATGATCAGTCGTGGGTTATAGACGATGGGATACAGACCTATGGGTGATGAGTGGAGACTATAGTGGACATGATCAGCCATGGGTTATAGACGATGGGTTACAGACCCATGGGTGATGAGTGGAGACTATAGTGGACATGATCAGCCATGGGTTATAGACGATGGGTTACAGACCCATGGGTGATGAGTGGAGACTATAGTGGGCATGATCAGCCGTGGGTTATAGACGATGGGTTACAGACCCATGGGTGATGAGTGGAGACTATAGTGGACATGATCAGCCATGGGTTATAGACGATGGGTTACAGACCCATGGGTGATGAGTGGAGACTATAGTGGACATGATCAGCCATGGGTTATAGACGATGGGATACAGACCCATGGGTGATGAGTGGAGACTATAGTGGGCATGATCAGCCGTGGGTTATAGACGATGGGTTACAGACCCATGGGTGATGAGTGGAGACTATAGTGGACATGATAAGCCGTGGGTTACCGACGATGGGTTACAGACCCATGGGTGACAAGTGGAGACTATAGTGGGCATGATCAGCCGTGGGTTATAGACGATGGGTTACAGACCCATGGGTGATGAGTGGAGACTATAGTGGGCATGATCAGCCGTGGGTTATAGACGATGGGATACAGACCTATGGGTGATGAGTGGAGACTATAGTGGACATGATCAGCCATGGGTTATAGACGATGGGTTACAGACCCATGGGTGATGAGTGGAGACTATAGTGGACATGATCAGCCATGGGTTATAGATGATGGGTTACAGACCCATGGGTGATGAGTGGAGACTATAGTGGACATGATCAGCCATGGGTTATAGACGATGGGATACAGACCCATGGGTGATGAGTGGAGACTATAGTGGGCATGATCAGCCATGGGTTATAGACGATGGGTTACAGACCCATGGGTGATGAGTGGAGACTATAGTGGACATGATCAGCCATGGGTTATAGACGATGGGTTACAGACCCATGGGTGATGAGTGGAGACTATAGTGGACATGATCAGCCATGGGTTATAGACGATGGGATACAGACCCATGGGTGATGAGTGGAGACTATAGTGGGCATGATCAGCCGTGGGTTATAGACGATGGGTTACAGACCCATGGGTGATGAGTGGAGACTATAGTGGACATGATAAGCCGTGGGTTACCGACGATGGGTTACAGACCCATGGGTGACAAGTGGAGACTATAGTGGGCATGATCAGCCGTGGGTTATAGACGATGGGTTACAGACCCATGGGTGATGAGTGGAGACTATAGTGGGCATGATCAGCCGTGGGTTATAGACGTTGGGTTACAGACCTATGGGTGACGAGTGGAGACTATAGTGGGCATGATAAGCCGTGGGATAGACCCATGGGTTACAGACCTATGGGTGATGAGTGGAGACTATAGTGGGCATGATCAGCCGTGGGTTATAGACGATGGGTTACAGACCCATGGGTGATGAGTGGAGACTATAGTGGACATGATCAGCCGTGGGTTATAGACGATAGGTTACAGACCCATGGGTGATGAGTGGAGACTATAGTGGGCATGATCAGCCGTGGGTTATAGACGATGGGTGATGAGTGGAGACTATAGTGGGCATGATCAGCCGTGGGTTATAGACGATGGGTTACAGACCTATGGTGACGAGTGGAGACTATAGTGGGCATGATCAGCCATGGGTTATAGACGATGGGTTACAGACCTATGGGTGACGAGTGGAGACTATAGTGGGCATGATCAGCCATGGGTTATAGACGATGGGTTACAGACCCATGGGTGATGAGTGGAGACTATAGTGGACATGATCAGCCATGGGTTATAGACGATGGGTTACAGACCCATGGGTGATGAGTGGAGACTATAGTGGACATGATCAGCCATGGGTTATAGACGATGGGATACAGACCCATGGGTGATGAGTGGAGACTATAGTGGGCATGATCAGCCGTGGGTTATAGACGATGGGTTACAGACCCATGGGTGATGAGTGGAGACTATAGTGGACATGATAAGCCGTGGGTTACCGACGATGGGTTACAGACCCATGGGTGACAAGTGGAGACTATAGTGGGCATGATCAGCCGTGGGTTATAGACGATGGGTTACAGACCCATGGGTGATGAGTGGAGACTATTGTGGGCATGATCAGTCGTGGGTTATAGACGATGGGATACAGACCTATGGGTGATGAGTGGAGACTATAGTGGACATGATCAGCCATGGGTTATAGACGATGGGTTACAGACCCATGGGTGATGAGTGGAGACTATAGTGGACATGATCAGCCATGGGTTATAGACGATGGGTTACAGACCCATGGGTGATGAGTGGAGACTATAGTGGGCATGATCAGCCGTGGGTTATAGACGATGGGTTACAGACCCATGGGTGATGAGTGGAGACTATAGTGGACATGATCAGCCATGGGTTATAGACGATGGGTTACAGACCCATGGGTGATGAGTGGAGACTATAGTGGACATGATCAGCCATGGGTTATAGACGATGGGATACAGACCCATGGGTGATGAGTGGAGACTATAGTGGGCATGATCAGCCGTGGGTTATAGACGATGGGTTACAGACCCATGGGTGATGAGTGGAGACTATAGTGGACATGATAAGCCGTGGGTTACCGACGATGGGTTACAGACCCATGGGTGACAAGTGGAGACTATAGTGGGCATGATCAGCCGTGGGTTATAGACGATGGGTTACAGACCCATGGGTGATGAGTGGAGACTATAGTGGGCATGATCAGCCGTGGGTTATAGACGATGGGATACAGACCTATGGGTGATGAGTGGAGACTATAGTGGACATGATCAGCCATGGGTTATAGACGATGGGTTACAGACCCATGGGTGATGAGTGGAGACTATAGTGGACATGATCAGCCATGGGTTATAGACGATGGGTTACAGACCCATGGGTGATGAGTGGAGACTATAGTGGACATGATCAGCCATGGGTTATAGACGATGGGATACAGACCCATGGGTGATGAGTGGAGACTATAGTGGGCATGATCAGCCATGGGTTATAGACGATGGGTTACAGACCCATGGGTGATGAGTGGAGACTATAGTGGACATGATCAGCCATGGGTTATAGACGATGGGTTACAGACCCATGGGTGATGAGTGGAGACTATAGTGGACATGATCAGCCATGGGTTATAGACGATGGGATACAGACCCATGGGTGATGAGTGGAGACTATAGTGGGCATGATCAGCCGTGGGTTATAGACGATGGGTTACAGACCCATGGGTGATGAGTGGAGACTATAGTGGACATGATAAGCCGTGGGTTACCGACGATGGGTTACAGACCCATGGGTGACAAGTGGAGACTATAGTGGGCATGATCAGCCGTGGGTTATAGACGATGGGTTACAGACCCATGGGTGATGAGTGGAGACTATAGTGGGCATGATCAGCCGTGGGTTATAGACGTTGGGTTACAGACCTATGGGTGACGAGTGGAGACTATAGTGGGCATGATAAGCCGTGGGATAGACCCATGGGTTACAGACCTATGGGTGATGAGTGGAGACTATAGTGGGCATGATCAGCCGTGGGTTATAGACGATGGGTTACAGACCCATGGGTGATGAGTGGAGACTATAGTGGACATGATCAGCCGTGGGTTATAGACGATAGGTTACAGACCCATGGGTGATGAGTGGAGACTATAGTGGGCATGATCAGCCGTGGGTTATAGACGATGGGTGATGAGTGGAGACTATAGTGGGCATGATCAGCCGTGGGTTATAGACGATGGGTTACAGACCTATGGTGACGAGTGGAGACTATAGTGGGCATGATCAGCCATGGGTTATAGACGATGGGTTACAGACCTATGGGTGACGAGTGGAGACTATAGTGGGCATGATCAGCCATGGGTTATAGACGATGGGTTACAGACCCATGGGTGATGAGTGGAGACTATAGTGGACATGATCAGCCATGGGTTATAGACGATGGGTTACAGACCCATGGGTGATGAGTGGAGACTATAGTGGACATGATCAGCCATGGGTTATAGACGATGGGATACAGACCCATGGGTGATGAGTGGAGACTATAGTGGGCATGATCAGCCGTGGGTTATAGACGATGGGTTACAGACCCATGGGTGATGAGTGGAGACTATAGTGGACATGATAAGCCGTGGGTTACCGACGATGGGTTACAGACCCATGGGTGACAAGTGGAGACTATAGTGGGCATGATCAGCCGTGGGTTATAGACGATGGGTTACAGACCCATGGGTGATGAGTGGAGACTATTGTGGGCATGATCAGTCGTGGGTTATAGACGATGGGATACAGACCTATGGGTGATGAGTGGAGACTATAGTGGACATGATCAGCCATGGGTTATAGACGATGGGTTACAGACCCATGGGTGATGAGTGGAGACTATAGTGGACATGATCAGCCATGGGTTATAGACGATGGGTTACAGACCCATGGGTGATGAGTGGAGACTATAGTGGGCATGATCAGCCGTGGGTTATAGACGATGGGTTACAGACCCATGGGTGATGAGTGGAGACTATAGTGGACATGATCAGCCATGGGTTATAGACGATGGGTTACAGACCCATGGGTGATGAGTGGAGACTATAGTGGACATGATCAGCCATGGGTTATAGACGATGGGATACAGACCCATGGGTGATGAGTGGAGACTATAGTGGGCATGATCAGCCGTGGGTTATAGACGATGGGTTACAGACCCATGGGTGATGAGTGGAGACTATAGTGGACATGATAAGCCGTGGGTTACCGACGATGGGTTACAGACCCATGGGTGACAAGTGGAGACTATAGTGGGCATGATCAGCCGTGGGTTATAGACGATGGGTTACAGACCCATGGGTGATGAGTGGAGACTATAGTGGGCATGATCAGCCGTGGGTTATAGACGATGGGATACAGACCTATGGGTGATGAGTGGAGACTATAGTGGACATGATCAGCCATGGGTTATAGACGATGGGTTACAGACCCATGGGTGATGAGTGGAGACTATAGTGGACATGATCAGCCATGGGTTATAGACGATGGGTTACAGACCCATGGGTGATGAGTGGAGACTATAGTGGACATGATCAGCCATGGGTTATAGACGATGGGATACAGACCCATGGGTGATGAGTGGAGACTATAGTGGGCATGATCAGCCATGGGTTATAGACGATGGGTTACAGACCCATGGGTGATGAGTGGAGACTATAGTGGACATGATCAGCCATGGGTTATAGACGATGGGTTACAGACCCATGGGTGATGAGTGGAGACTATAGTGGACATGATCAGCCATGGGTTATAGACGATGGGATACAGACCCATGGGTGATGAGTGGAGACTATAGTGGGCATGATCAGCCGTGGGTTATAGACGATGGGTTACAGACCCATGGGTGATGAGTGGAGACTATAGTGGACATGATAAGCCGTGGGTTACCGACGATGGGTTACAGACCCATGGGTGACAAGTGGAGACTATAGTGGGCATGATCAGCCGTGGGTTATAGACGATGGGTTACAGACCCATGGGTGATGAGTGGAGACTATAGTGGGCATGATCAGCCGTGGGTTATAGACGTTGGGTTACAGACCTATGGGTGACGAGTGGAGACTATAGTGGGCATGATAAGCCGTGGGATAGACCCATGGGTTACAGACCTATGGGTGATGAGTGGAGACTATAGTGGGCATGATCAGCCGTGGGTTATAGACGATGGGTTACAGACCCATGGGTGATGAGTGGAGACTATAGTGGACATGATCAGCCGTGGGTTATAGACGATAGGTTACAGACCCATGGGTGATGAGTGGAGACTATAGTGGGCATGATCAGCCGTGGGTTATAGACGATGGGTGATGAGTGGAGACTATAGTGGGCATGATCAGCCGTGGGTTATAGACGATGGGTTACAGACCTATGGTGACGAGTGGAGACTATAGTGGGCATGATCAGCCATGGGTTATAGACGATGGGTTACAGACCTATGGGTGACGAGTGGAGACTATAGTGGGCATGATCAGCCATGGGTTATAGACGATGGGTTACAGACCCATGGGTGATGAGTGGAGACTATAGTGGACATGATCAGCCATGGGTTATAGACGATGGGTTACAGACCCATGGGTGATGAGTGGAGACTATAGTGGACATGATCAGCCATGGGTTATAGACGATGGGATACAGACCCATGGGTGATGAGTGGAGACTATAGTGGGCATGATCAGCCGTGGGTTATAGACGATGGGTTACAGACCCATGGGTGATGAGTGGAGACTATAGTGGACATGATAAGCCGTGGGTTACCGACGATGGGTTACAGACCCATGGGTGACAAGTGGAGACTATAGTGGGCATGATCAGCCGTGGGTTATAGACGATGGGTTACAGACCCATGGGTGATGAGTGGAGACTATAGTGGGCATGATCAGTCGTGGGTTATAGACGATGGGATACAGACCTATGGGTGATGAGTGGAGACTAGTGGACATGATCAGCCATGGGTTATAGACGATGGGTTACAGACCCATGGGTGATGAGTGGAGACTATAGTGGACATGATCAGCCATGGGTTATAGACGATGGGTTACAGACCCATGGGTGATGAGTGGAGACTATAGTGGGCATGATCAGCCGTGGGTTATAGACGATGGGTTACAGACCCATGGGTGATGAGTGGAGACTATAGTGGACATGATCAGCCATGGGTTATAGACGATGGGTTACAGACCCATGGGTGATGAGTGGAGACTATAGTGGACATGATCAGCCATGGGTTATAGACGATGGGATACAGACCCATGGGTGATGAGTGGAGACTATAGTGGGCATGATCAGCCGTGGGTTATAGACGATGGGTTACAGACCCATGGGTGATGAGTGGAGACTATAGTGGACATGATAAGCCGTGGGTTACCGACGATGGGTTACAGACCCATGGGTGACAAGTGGAGACTATAGTGGGCATGATCAGCCGTGGGTTATAGACGATGGGTTACAGACCCATGGGTGATGAGTGGAGACTATAGTGGGCATGATCAGCCGTGGGTTATAGACGATGGGATACAGACCTATGGGTGATGAGTGGAGACTATAGTGGACATGATCAGCCATGGGTTATAGACGATGGGTTACAGACCCATGGGTGATGAGTGGAGACTATAGTGGACATGATCAGCCATGGGTTATAGACGATGGGTTACAGACCCATGGGTGATGAGTGGAGACTATAGTGGACATGATCAGCCATGGGTTATAGACGATGGGATACAGACCCATGGGTGATGAGTGGAGACTATAGTGGGCATGATCAGCCATGGGTTATAGACGATGGGTTACAGACCCATGGGTGATGAGTGGAGACTATAGTGGACATGATCAGCCATGGGTTATAGACGATGGGTTACAGACCCATGGGTGATGAGTGGAGACTATAGTGGACATGATCAGCCATGGGTTATAGACGATGGGATACAGACCCATGGGTGATGAGTGGAGACTATAGTGGGCATGATCAGCCGTGGGTTATAGACGATGGGTTACAGACCCATGGGTGATGAGTGGAGACTATAGTGGACATGATAAGCCGTGGGTTACCGACGATGGGTTACAGACCCATGGGTGACAAGTGGAGACTATAGTGGGCATGATCAGCCGTGGGTTATAGACGATGGGTTACAGACCCATGGGTGATGAGTGGAGACTATAGTGGGCATGATCAGCCGTGGGTTATAGACGTTGGGTTACAGACCTATGGGTGACGAGTGGAGACTATAGTGGGCATGATAAGCCGTGGGATAGACCCATGGGTTACAGACCTATGGGTGATGAGTGGAGACTATAGTGGGCATGATCAGCCGTGGGTTATAGACGATGGGTTACAGACCCATGGGTGATGAGTGGAGACTATAGTGGACATGATCAGCCGTGGGTTATAGACGATAGGTTACAGACCCATGGGTGATGAGTGGAGACTATAGTGGGCATGATCAGCCGTGGGTTATAGACGATGGGTTACAGACCCATGGGTGATGAGTGGAGACTATAGTGGACATGATAAGCCGTGGGTTACCGACGATGGGTTACAGACCCATGGGTGACAAGTGGAGACTATAGTGGGCATGATCAGCCGTGGGTTATAGACGATGGGTTACAGACCCATGGGTGATGAGTGGAGACTATAGTGGGCATGATCAGCCGTGGGTTATAGACGATGGGATACAGACCTATGGGTGATGAGTGGAGACTATAGTGGACATGATCAGCCATGGGTTATAGACGATGGGTTACAGACCCATGGGTGATGAGTGGAGACTATAGTGGACATGATCAGCCATGGGTTATAGACGATGGGTTACAGACCCATGGGTGATGAGTGGAGACTATAGTGGACATGATCAGCCATGGGTTATAGACGATGGGATACAGACCCATGGGTGATGAGTGGAGACTATAGTGGGCATGATCAGCCATGGGTTATAGACGATGGGTTACAGACCCATGGGTGATGAGTGGAGACTATAGTGGACATGATCAGCCATGGGTTAGAGACCCATGGGTGATGAGTGGAGACTATAGTGGACATGATCAGCCATGGGTTATAGACGATGGGATACAGACCCATGGGTGATGAGTGGAGACTATAGTGGGCATGATCAGCCGTGGGTTATAGACGATGGGTTACAGACCCATGGGTGATGAGTGGAGACTATAGTGGACATGATAAGCCGTGGGTTACCGACGATGGGTTACAGACCCATGGGTGACAAGTGGAGACTATAGTGGGCATGATCAGCCGTGGGTTATAGACGATGGGTTACAGACCCATGGGTGATGAGTGGAGACTATAGTGGGCATGATCAGCCGTGGGTTATAGACGTTGGGTTACAGACCTATGGGTGACGAGTGGAGACTATAGTGGGCATGATAAGCCGTGGGATAGACCCATGGGTTACAGACCTATGGGTGATGAGTGGAGACTATAGTGGGCATGATCAGCCGTGGGTTATAGACGATGGGTTACAGACCCATGGGTGATGAGTGGAGACTATAGTGGACATGATCAGCCGTGGGTTATAGACGATAGGTTACAGACCCATGGGTGATGAGTGGAGACTATAGTGGGCATGATCAGCCGTGGGTTATAGACGATGGGTGATGAGTGGAGACTATAGTGGGCATGATCAGCCGTGGGTTATAGACGATGGGTTACAGACCTATGGTGACGAGTGGAGACTATAGTGGGCATGATCAGCCATGGGTTATAGACGATGGGTTACAGACCTATGGGTGACGAGTGGAGACTATAGTGGGCATGATCAGCCATGGGTTATAGACGATGGGTTACAGACCCATGGGTGATGAGTGGAGACTATAGTGGACATGATCAGCCATGGGTTATAGACGATGGGTTACAGACCCATGGGTGATGAGTGGAGACTATAGTGGACATGATCAGCCATGGGTTATAGACGATGGGATACAGACCCATGGGTGATGAGTGGAGACTATAGTGGGCATGATCAGCCGTGGGTTATAGACGATGGGTTACAGACCCATGGGTGATGAGTGGAGACTATAGTGGACATGATAAGCCGTGGGTTACCGACGATGGGTTACAGACCCATGGGTGACAAGTGGAGACTATAGTGGGCATGATCAGCCGTGGGTTATAGACGATGGGTTACAGACCCATGGGTGATGAGTGGAGACTATAGTGGGCATGATCAGTCGTGGGTTATAGACGATGGGATACAGACCTATGGGTGATGAGTGGAGACTAGTGGACATGATCAGCCATGGGTTATAGACGATGGGTTACAGACCCATGGGTGATGAGTGGAGACTATAGTGGACATGATCAGCCATGGGTTATAGACGATGGGTTACAGACCCATGGGTGATGAGTGGAGACTATAGTGGGCATGATCAGCCGTGGGTTATAGACGATGGGTTACAGACCCATGGGTGATGAGTGGAGACTATAGTGGACATGATCAGCCATGGGTTATAGACGATGGGTTACAGACCCATGGGTGATGAGTGGAGACTATAGTGGACATGATCAGCCATGGGTTATAGACGATGGGATACAGACCCATGGGTGATGAGTGGAGACTATAGTGGGCATGATCAGCCGTGGGTTATAGACGATGGGTTACAGACCCATGGGTGATGAGTGGAGACTATAGTGGACATGATAAGCCGTGGGTTACCGACGATGGGTTACAGACCCATGGGTGACAAGTGGAGACTATAGTGGGCATGATCAGCCGTGGGTTATAGACGATGGGTTACAGACCCATGGGTGATGAGTGGAGACTATAGTGGGCATGATCAGCCGTGGGTTATAGACGATGGGATACAGACCTATGGGTGATGAGTGGAGACTATAGTGGACATGATCAGCCATGGGTTATAGACGATGGGTTACAGACCCATGGGTGATGAGTGGAGACTATAGTGGACATGATCAGCCATGGGTTATAGACGATGGGTTACAGACCCATGGGTGATGAGTGGAGACTATAGTGGACATGATCAGCCATGGGTTATAGACGATGGGATACAGACCCATGGGTGATGAGTGGAGACTATAGTGGGCATGATCAGCCATGGGTTATAGACGATGGGTTACAGACCCATGGGTGATGAGTGGAGACTATAGTGGACATGATCAGCCATGGGTTATAGACGATGGGTTACAGACCCATGGGTGATGAGTGGAGACTATAGTGGACATGATCAGCCATGGGTTATAGACGATGGGATACAGACCCATGGGTGATGAGTGGAGACTATAGTGGGCATGATCAGCCGTGGGTTATAGACGATGGGTTACAGACCCATGGGTGATGAGTGGAGACTATAGTGGACATGATAAGCCGTGGGTTACCGACGATGGGTTACAGACCCATGGGTGACAAGTGGAGACTATAGTGGGCATGATCAGCCGTGGGTTATAGACGATGGGTTACAGACCCATGGGTGATGAGTGGAGACTATAGTGGGCATGATCAGCCGTGGGTTATAGACGTTGGGTTACAGACCTATGGGTGACGAGTGGAGACTATAGTGGGCATGATAAGCCGTGGGATAGACCCATGGGTTACAGACCTATGGGTGATGAGTGGAGACTATAGTGGGCATGATCAGCCGTGGGTTATAGACGATGGGTTACAGACCCATGGGTGATGAGTGGAGACTATAGTGGACATGATCAGCCGTGGGTTATAGACGATAGGTTACAGACCCATGGGTGATGAGTGGAGACTATAGTGGGCATGATCAGCCGTGGGTTATAGACGATGGGTGATGAGTGGAGACTATAGTGGGCATGATCAGCCGTGGGTTATAGACGATGGGTTACAGACCTATGGTGACGAGTGGAGACTATAGTGGGCATGATCAGCCATGGGTTATAGACGATGGGTTACAGACCTATGGGTGACGAGTGGAGACTATAGTGGGCATGATCAGCCATGGGTTATAGACGATGGGTTACAGACCCATGGGTGATGAGTGGAGACTATAGTGGACATGATCAGCCATGGGTTATAGACGATGGGTTACAGACCCATGGGTGATGAGTGGAGACTATAGTGGACATGATCAGCCATGGGTTATAGACGATGGGATACAGACCCATGGGTGATGAGTGGAGACTATAGTGGGCATGATCAGCCATGGGTTATAGACGATGGGTTACAGACCCATGGGTGATGAGTGGAGACTATAGTGGGCATGATCAGCCGTGGGTTATAGACGATGGGTTACAGACCCATGGGTGATGAGTGGAGACTATAGTGGACATGATCAGCCATGGGTTATAGACGATGGGTTACAGACCCATGGGTGATGAGTGGAGACTATAGTGGGCATGATCAGCCGTGGGTTATAGACGATGGGTTACAGACCTATGGGTGACGAGTGGAGACTATAGTGGACATGATCAGCCATGGGTTATAGACGATGGGTTACAGACCCATGGGTGATGAGTGGAGACTATAGTGGGCATGATCAGCCGTGGGTTATAGACGATGGGTTACAGACCTATGGGTGACGAGTGGAGACTATAGTGGGCATGATCAGCCATGGGTTATAGACGATGGGTTACAGACCCATGGGTGATGAGTGGAGACTATAGTGGACATGATCAGCCATGGGTTATAGACGATGGGTTACAGACCCATGGGTGATGAGTGGAGACTATAGTGGACATGATCAGCCATGGGTTATAGACGATGGGATACAGACCCATGGGTGATGAGTGGAGACTATAGTGGGCATGATCAGCCGTGGGTTATAGACGATGGGTTACAGACCCATGGGTGATGAGTGGAGACTATAGTGGACATGATAAGCCGTGGGTTACCGACGATGGGTTACAGACCCATGGGTGACAAGTGGAGACTATAGTGGGCATGATCAGCCGTTGGTTATAGACGATGGGTTACAGACCCATGGGTGATGAGTGGAGACTATAGTGGGAATGATCAGCCGTGGGTTATAGACGATGGGTTACAGACCTATGGGTGACGAGTGGAGACTATAGTGGGCATGATAAGCCGTGGGATAGACCCATGGGTTACAGACCTATGGGTGATGAGTGGAGACTATAGTGGGCATGATCAGCCGTGGGTTATAGACGATGGGTTACAGACCCATGGGTGACGAGTGGAGACTATAGTGGACATGATCAGCCGTGGGTTATAGACGATGGGTTACAGACCCATGGGTGATGAGTGGAGACTATAGTGGGCATGATCAGCCGTGGGTTATAGACGATGGGTTACAGACCCATGGGTGATGAGTGGAGACTATAGTGGGCATGATCA
Organism: Bathymodiolus septemdierum; assembly: GCA_963383655.1. NCBI lineage: Eukaryota > Metazoa > Mollusca > Bivalvia > Mytilida > Modiolidae > Bathymodiolus > Bathymodiolus septemdierum. The sequence continues at coordinate 113,137,379 of OY726519.1, forward strand.
GCCATGGGTTATAGACGATGGGTTACAGACCTATGGGTGACGAGTGGAGACTATAGTGGGCATGATCAGCCATGGGTTATAGACGATGGGTTACAGACCCATGGGTGATGAGTGGAGACTATAGTGGACATGATCAGCCATGGGTTATAGACGATGGGTTACAGACCCATGGGTGATGAGTGGAGACTATAGTGGACATGATCAGCCATGGGTTATAGACGATGGGATACAGACCCATGGGTGATGAGTGGAGACTATAGTGGGCATGATCAGCCGTGGGTTATAGACGATGGGTTACAGACCCATGGGTGATGAGTGGAGACTATAGTGGACATGATAAGCCGTGGGTTACCGACGATGGGTTACAGACCCATGGGTGACAAGTGGAGACTATAGTGGGCATGATCAGCCGTGGGTTATAGACCCATGGGTGATGAGTGGAGACTATAGTGGGCATGATCAGCCGTGGGTTATAGACGATGGGTTACAGACCTATGGGTGACGAGTGGAGACTATAGTGGGTATGATAAGCCGTGGGATAGACCCATGGGTTACAGACCTATGGGTGATGAGTGGAGACTATAGTGGGCATGATCAGCCATGGGTTATAGACGATGGGTTACAGACCTATGGGTGATGAGTGGAGACTATAGTGGACATGATCAGCCATGGGTTATAGACGATGGGTTACAGACCCATGGGTGATGAGTTGAGACTATAGTGGACATGATCAGCCATGGGTTATAGACGATGGGATACAGACCCATGGGTGATGAGTGGAGACTATAATGGGCATGATCAGCCATGGGTTATAGACGATGGGTTACAGACCCATGGGTGATGAGTGGAGACTATAGTGGACATGATAAGCCGTGGGTTACCGACGATGGGTTACAGACCCATGGGTGATGAGTGGAGACTATAGTGGGCATGATCAGCCGTGGGTTATAGACGATGGGATACAGACCTATGGGTGATGAGTGGAGACTATAGTGGACATGATCAGCCATGGGTTATAGACGATGGGTTACAGACCCATGGGTGATGAGTGGAGACTATAGTGGACATGATCAGCCATGGGTTATAGACGATGGGTTACAGACCCATGGGTGATGAGTGGAGACTATAGTGGACATGATCAGCCATGGGTTATAGACGATGGGATACAGACCCATGGGTGATGAGTGGAGACTATAGTGGGCATGATCAGCCATGGGTTATAGACGATGGGTTACAGACCCATGGGTGATGAGTGGAGACTATAGTGGACATGATCAGCCATGGGTTATAGACGATGGGATACAGACCCATGGGTGATGAGTGGAGACTATAGTGGGCATGATCAGCCGTGGGTTATAGACGATGGGTTACAGACCCATGGGTGATGAGTGGAGACTATAGTGGACATGATAAGCCGTGGGTTACCGACGATGGGTTACAGACCCATGGGTGACAAGTGGAGACTATAGTGGGCATGATCAGCCGTGGGTTATAGACGATGGGTTACAGACCCATGGGTGATGAGTGGAGACTATAGTGGGCATGATCAGCCGTGGGTTATAGACGTTGGGTTACAGACCTATGGGTGACGAGTGGAGACTATAGTGGGCATGATAAGCCGTGGGATAGACCCATGGGTTACAGACCTATGGGTGATGAGTGGAGACTATAGTGGGCATGATCAGCCGTGGGTTATAGACGATGGGTTACAGACCCATGGGTGATGAGTGGAGACTATAGTGGACATGATCAGCCGTGGGTTATAGACGATGGGTTACAGACCCATGGGTGATGAGTGGAGACTATAGTGGGCATGATCAGCCGTGGGTTATAGACGATGGGTGATGAGTGGAGACTATAGTGGGCATGATCAGCCGTGGGTTATAGACGATGGGTTACAGACCTATGGTGACGAGTGGAGACTATAGTGGGCATGATCAGCCATGGGTTATAGACGATGGGTTACAGACCTATGGGTGACGAGTGGAGATTATAGTGGGCATGATCAGCCATGGGTTATAGACGATGGGTTACAGACCCATGGGTGATGAGTGGAGACTATAGTGGACATGATCAGCCATGGGTTATAGACGATGGGTTACAGACCCATGGGTGATGAGTGGAGACTATAGTGGACATGATCAGCCATGGGTTATAGACGATGGGATACAGACCCATGGGTGATGAGTGGAGACTATAGTGGGCATGATCAGCCATGGGTTATAGACGATGGGTTTCAGACCCATGGGTGATGAGTGGAGATTATAGTGGGCATGATCAGCTGTGGGTTATAGACGATGGGTTACAGACCCATGGGTGATGAGTGGAGACTATAGTGGACATGATCAGCCATGGGTTATAGACGATGGGTTACAGACCCATGGGTGATGAGTGGAGACTATAGTGGGCATGATCAGCCGTGGGTTATAGACGATGGGTTACAGACCTATGGGTGACGAGTGGAGACTATAGTGGACATGATCAGCCATGGGTTATAGACGATGGGTTACAGACCCATGGGTGATGAGTGGAGACTATAGTGGGCATGATCAGCCGTGGGTTATAGACGATGGGTTACAGACCTATGGGTGACGAGTGGAGACTATAGTGGGCATGATCAGCCATGGGTTATAGACGATGGGTTACAGACCCATGGGTGATGAGTGGAGACTATAGTGGACATGATCAGCCATGGGTTATAGACGATGGGTTACAGACCCATGGGTGATGAGTGGAGACTATAGTGGACATGATCAGCCATGGGTTATAGACGATGGGATACAGACCCATGGGTGATGAGTGGAGACTATAGTGGGCATGATCAGCCGTGGGTTATAGACGATGGGTTACAGACCCATGGGTGATGAGTGGAGACTATAGTGGACATGATAAGCCGTGGGTTACCGACGATGGGTTACAGACCCATGGGTGACAAGTGGAGACTATAGTGGGCATGATCAGCCGTGGGTTATAGACGATGGAATACAGACCCATGGGTGATGAGTGGAGACTATAGTGGGCATGATCAGCCGTGGGTTATAGACGATGGGTTACAGACCTATGGGTGACGAGTGGAGACTATAGTGGGCATGATAAGCCGTGGGATAGACCCATGGGTTACAGACCTATGGGTGATGAGTGGAGACTATAGTGGGCATGATCAGCCGTGGGTTATAGACGATGGGTTACAGACCCATGGGTGATGAGTGGAGACTATAGTGGACATGATCAGCCGTGGGTTATAGACGATGGGTTACAGACCCATGGGTGATGAGTGGAGACTATAGTGGGCATGATCAGCCGTGGGTTATAGACGATGGGTTACAGACCCATGGGTGATGAGTGGAGACTATAGTGGGCATGATCAGCCGTGGGTTATAGACGATGGGTTACAGACCTATGGGTGACGAGTGGAGACTATAGTGGGCATGAGAAGCCGTGGGATAGACCCATGGGTTACAGACCTATGGGTGATGAGTGGAGACTATAGTGGGCATGATCAGCCGTGGGTTATAGACGATGGGTTACAGACCCATGGGTGATGAGTGGAGACTATAGTGGACATGATCAGCCGTGGGTTATAGACGATGGGTTACAGACCCATGGGTGATGAGTGGAGACTATAGTGGGCATGATCAGCCGTGGGTTATAGACGATGGGTTACAGACCCATGGGTGAGGAGTGGAGATTATAGTGGGCATGATCAGCCGTGGGTTATAGACGATGGGTTACAGACCTATGGGTGACGAGTGGAGACTATAGTGGGCATGATAAGCCGTGGGATAGACCCATGGGTTACAGACCTATGGGTGATGAGTGGAGACTATAGTGGGCATGATCAGCCGTGGGTTATAGACGATGGGTTACAGACCTATGGGTGACGAGTGGAGACTATAGTGGGCATGATAAGCCGTGGGATAGACCCATGGGTTACAGACCTATGGGTGATGAGTGGAGACTATAGTGGGCATGATCAGCCATGGGATACAGACCCATGGGTGATGAGTGGAGACTATAGTGGGCATGATCAGCCATGGGTTATAGACGATGGGTTACAGACCCATGGGTGATGAGTGGAGACTATAGTGGACATGATCAGCCATGGGTTATAGACGATGGGATACAGACCCATGGGTGATGAGTGGAGACTATAGTGGACATGATAAGCCGTGGGTTACCGACGATGGGTTACAGACCCATGGGTGACAAGTGGAGACTATAGTGGGCATGATCAGCCGTGGGTTATAGACGATGGGTTACAGACCCATGGGTGATGAGTGGAGACTATAGTGGGCATGATCAGCCGTGGGATAGACGATGGGTTACAGACCCATGGGTGACAAGTGGAGACTATAGTGGGCATGATCAGCCGTGGGTTATAGACGATGGGATACAGACCCATGGGTGATGAGTGGAGACTATAGTGGGCATGATCAGCCGTGGGATACAGACGATGGGTTACAGACCCATGGGTGACAAGTGGAGACTATAGTGGGCATGATCAGCCGTGGGTTATAGACGATGGGATACAGACCCATGGGTGATGAGTGGAGACTATAGTGGGCATGATCAGCCGTGGGATACAGACGATGGGTTACAGACCCATGGGTGACAAGTGGAGACTATAGTGGGCATGATCAGCCGTGGGTTATAGACGATGGGATACAGACCCATGGGTGATGAGTGGAGACTATAGTGGGCATGATCAGCCGTGGGTTATAGACGATGGGATACAGACCCATGGGTGATGAGTGGAGACTATAGTGGACATGATAAGCCGTGGTTTATAGACGATGGGTTACAGACCCATGGGTGATGAGTGGAGACTATAGTGGGCATGATCAGCCGTGGGATACAGACGATGGGTTACAGACCCATGGGTGACAAGTGGAGACTATAGTGGGCATGATCAGCCGTGGGTTACAGACCTATGGGTGACGAGTGGAGACTATAGTGGGCATGATAAGCCGTGGGATAGACCCATGGGTTCCAGACCTATGGGTGATGAGTGGAGACTATAGTGGGCATGATCAGCCATGGGCTATAGACGATGGGTTACAGACCCATGGGTGATGAGTGGAGACTATAGTGCGCATGATCAGCCATGGGTTATAGACGATGGGTTACAGACCCATGGGTGATGAGTGGAGACTATAGTGGACATGATAAGCCGTGGGATACAGACGATGGGTTACAGACCCATGGGTGATGAGTGGAGACTATAGTGGACATGATCAGCCGTGGGTTATAGACGATGGGTTACAGACCCATGGGTGACGATTGGAGACTATAGTGGGCATGATCAGCCGTGGGTTATAGACGATGGGTTACAGACCTATGGGTGACGAGTGGAGACTATAGTGGGCACGATCAGCCGTGGGTTATAGACGATGGGTTACAGACCTATGGGTGATGAGTGGAGACTATAGTGGACATGATCAGCCGTGGGTTATAGACGATGGGTTACAGGCCCATGGGTGATGAGTGAAGACTATAGTGGGCATGATCAGCCGTGGGCTATAGACGATGGGTTACAGACCCATGGGTGATGAGTGGAGACTATAGTGGACATGATCAGCCGTGGGTTATAGACGATGGGTTACAGACCCATGGGTGATGAGTGGAGACTATAGTGGACATGATCAGCCATGGGTTATAGACGATGGGTTACAGACCCATGGGTGATGAGTGGAGACTATAGTGGACATGATCAGCCGTGGGTTATAGACGATGGGATACAGACCCATGGGTGATGAGTGGAGACTATAGTGGACATGATCAGCCGTGGGTTATAGACGATGGGTTACAGACCCATGGGTGACGATTGGAGACTATAGTGGGCATGATCAGCCGTGGGTTATAGACGATGGGTTACAGACGATGGGTTACAGACCTATGGGTGACGAGTGGAGACTATAGTGGGCATGATCAGCCGTGGGTTATAGACGATGGGTGATGAGTGGAGACTATAGTGGGCATGATCAGCCGTGGGTTATAGACGATGGGTTACAGACCTATGGGTGATGAGTGGAGACTATAGTGGGTTACGACACATGTTACAGATTAACTTCGGTCTACATAATGTATCCTTAGGAAAAAAGGAGTTTTGTAATTCTCAGTCTGCCAATTATCAACAAAACATAATACTGTAATTTAATTAGTTGAATTCTCATAAATAAACAAAGATTTCTACAATCTGTCCATTATATACTAAGAATCATATTTATATAGTTTAATTTTCATTATTACAAGTTAATTTTCAATTTCATGAACAAAATATCAACTTTTGTTCTCATTAAAAACATGGCGAAAAGAAACAAAATAAACAAATATAAATCCAAAACATTCGTCATATTCTACAATTTTACAATAAATATTTGTGTATATCTCGTGCAACACCATTTACACAATAAAGGATTAATAAAAAAAAAATGATGTTCTTATATTAATTATATCTTTCTTAACATCTTGTTCATGAAAAATGATTATTGCCCTAAAGTTTAATATAATTACCTTTGCTGTTATTTTGAATACATGAGAAAGTATGTTTAACTCTTTAGTCTCTGGATTTTTTTGAACACTGAAAAAAAGCATACAAAAATAATCTCATTAAAGTTTTTCATTTTCTAACTTTTCAATTTGATAAAAATACAAAACTGTTCACTACAACATAAAATAGTTGACTGATTTTCATGTTTATTAGAAGTTATATATTTTAACAAATACATTTTGACTGTATGGTAGCCCTTTTTTATAAGGTCACTCCCATCAAAGGCCGTCCATCTTAGCAGGCCTTATTTCAGATGCACTGAAATAGTAAAATTCTACTAAATTGTACACCTCAGCAGAGGCCATCCCACTTATAAGGCCACTTTTTCACCTGAATGTGACCCATTATGGGATGCTATTAGACCTATATTCGCAGCTTATCAGAGAAGGGGGTACAAGTAAAGATCTAATATTAGTATTATATTGTGATTATTATATCAAGTTACTTCATATCACAATCATCTCAGGGGCCGTCGTGGCCATGATCATATGGTAGTTGGATTTACAACTACCTATGCAATCAGTGCCTATCACCACTGATGTTGTGAGTTCGAATCTAGATCAGGGCAAAGTGTACAACATTATGTGATCAAGTTTGTCAGGGACTTGTGACAGGTCAGTGGTTTTCTCAGGGTACTCTGGTTTCCTCCACCAATAAAACTGACCGCCACAATAACTGAAATATTGTTGAAAGTGGCATTAAATACCATCAAACAAATAAACAAAATTATATCAAGTTACTTCATATCACAATCATCTCATACTAATATTAGATCTACAGTAAGGGAGGCAACTCAAAATCTCATAACACAAAAATAACAAGGGCAACGCAAAGCATGGCATATCCCCTCACCTAAAAATTTGACCTGGTGACCTTGACCATTGACCTATGACCTTGAAAATCAATAGGGTTCCAGATTCTCTTAAGGACTAAGTATGTACCAAGTTTGTTCAAAATCCATTGAAGGATGTTGATTCTAGAGTGTTCACAAGGATGTTACGGAAGGACGGACGGACGGAAGGTGCGTTACTATATCCCTTCGCAACTTCGTTGGCGAGGGGATAATAATAATATTTGAGGAAAAGATATAAAACTATTTTGCACCATCAAAAACAAAAATAGTTAGGGTAAAGTGATCGTGATTCGAACAGGTATCTGGTTCCAAATGTTCCAGTGCAAGAGTATATGGGTGAAGCTTACATAAATTTGAACTGGTTCCTTACCACTGATGTCTGCCTCATTTTACATGGTTAAAGTGTATACATGACTGGATACCAGTTTTATCTGAGAAAAATAATACCATTTCAAATTTGACCGTAAGTCGGACAGTTTTGATGTGAACTCGGACACTTAAATAGGAAGACGGACAGTCGCTTCACTCTGTTGTTCATTTGTCTTACTTTCTACAAAATTTTGATTTTTTTGTTTTATCTTATAAAGCTGAAAATATTATTTAAAAAGCGATATACACTAATTTTATATTCAGGTACCGGTATGTGTCTTTTGATAAAATTAGCCTTGTTTACACTTGGAAGAACAAGACCAAAGTCGAGTTTGGACCTGTGTCGTCTACATATTGACTCAAATGTGTTTTAAATACGAGGTGCACATCTTCGATAAATGTGCAATTAGTGTGCCAAGTTTCAATGGTGAGGAATGAAAACTCTTTGAGTTTCAGATTACACAAAGAAGGTATCCCCTATACTGTTGCAGATGGACGTACGGAGTGGTGTGGCTCCTAGATCTGCTTTCGCCTTTGGCGACACAGGTATAATATCAAATCTGCTTATAATAGGAGGTGCGCATCTTCAATATGTGTGCAATCAGTGAGCAAAGTTTGTACGATGAAGAATGAAAACTGTTGGAGTTACAGATTACACAAACTAGCCACCCTCTAAATGTTGTGGACGAAATTATCTGAAGATGCCACAATACTGCAAAAAGCTAAAATCCATAGGTTTTGTGGCAATTATTTTCCTGCTAATGTTTCAAACAGTTGTTCTTTTCTTTATGAATATTTTCTGGTATTTTGTGTGGTTTTATCTCGTGTATATTTACATCATATCTGTCTTTTGCAGTTTGACAATATTTGCTAAATGACCAAACAATAGTAAGCACAACATGACCACAGAAATGTTCATTATAATAATATCAAAGAAAATGCATAATGAAAGGAAGAGCGATCTGAAACTTGTCATTAGCTGTATAAATGTCGATTGTGGACATTTGCTCTTTGTTTCATGTCTTAATTACTATGAAGTGAGATGAAGACGTGCAATTAAACTCTTCAGAAATAAAAATTATTTATAACAAATAAAGCATAAGTGAACTGAGGTGCTCTGAAAGGTTTCGCAATTGTCTTACGCTTAAGTTGAGCTTTATGCAATATTTTGGAAATTTTAGTCATAGAACTTGAGCCACACTAGACTGATACAGAACAACCATATTTTTTAATTCATAACAGTCAGAACATAATCAATGGTCAAGTCAGATAAAACTATCATAAAGTATCAAATTTTTCAAAAAATAATCAGTTTTCCTCTCTCTTTCCTTATGCTACTTTTTTCTGTTTTGTTTTCTTTGACTGTTTCCTTTTTCTGCTTGCTTCTGTCAAAAGCTTTTTCTTTTCCCTTTCTACTTTTCTTAACTCTTTTTCTTGAAGCTTTCTTTTCTTTTCCTCTTCTTTTTGTACTTTTTCATTCAAAACATCATCAGCAGTTATTACAAAAAAGCTTGTTGATGTCGGGAGTTTCCTTTTACGACTTTGTACCTTGGTTTCTTGTGGTAAGGGATGATGCTCATCTACCAACTGATGGACAGACAGCGATTTTGAAGCATTTGTTTTATTGCACTTTGTTTTGTACATCTTCCATGTGTCATACAACTGATCGTTTATGTGTTTACCACTTAAATATGCTGCGCAGTATTTTGTTAGAGTTTCAGATGTTGGAGCCGATTCAATAACTTCTAGTGCCTTTTCATCACTTACATTGTCTAGAACACTTTCCTGATCTTCTGGTTCCTTGTCAGCAGTGCAGACTAAAACGTCATCATTACCAATTGATAATGTAAGATCAACAACATCAGAGAGCAAAGGAAAAGTCAGACTAATGTTTGTTACATTGCCATCAAAGCTTTTACAAGTTGAGAGCTTGTTCAGATTTGTTTGTATTTACACTGGTAGAGGCAAGTACTGGATCATTGATGAAGAAGACAAAGTAGACACATGTGGTGTGATAGGTGTGGATGCAGCATCTGATGAAGAAGACAAAGTAAACAAATGTGGTGTGGTGGATGTGGATGTTGATGCAGCATCTGATGAAGACAGAGTCGACACATGTGGTGTAATTGATGTGGATGCGGATCCTGCAACTGGAAACGACAAAGCAGATACAGATACTTGGTCAGTCGGAGGCAGAATGGGTGAGGTTACTGCAATCAGTGAAGAACTTGACTGGCCCTCTTGTGCAGACTGAGTTTCCACTGCACTAGTTATCTCACTCGGTTTAAAAGCTAAATCTGGAATTGTGCTCGGATCGAAAGGTTAGATACCCGTGGCTTTGAATGCACTTCGGACATTTGCAGTTGTCATTGAGTTCTTCCATGCTCTACTAAAAACCCTGAGAAATCTGGAATGACCTAACGGTACGCCTGTTTCCTTTACAAATGTGTCCACTTGTGTGTTCCAATTGCTTTTCAGTGACACCGCCCGATCAAATGGCCGAGTCCAGTGACTTGTATGACTGGGCAGTTCTCCTATAATTATGTCCTGTTCCCGTGCAAGCTTCAGGAATTCTACATTATTGTGCGAAGCATGACCATCGCATATTAGCAACTGAGGACGTTCTTTTCCTATATTCGGGAGAAAGGTTTCCCGAAACCAAAGTTGGCCAATACCATCTTTCATCCACCCTGAATCACTAACTGAAAATTTGGCCCCAGAAAGCGACGAATTCGGTTCTCGGCATATTTCCGTGTCAAAGCCGTGTAATTTTTTTGTGGTTTTACTGGGAATTATCAAATGCGGTGGTATTATGTTACCGGCAGCATTGCTGCATGCAATCACCGTGATTGTTTCCCGAGAGATACTAGACCCGATATGTAAAAATCAAGCCGGTCCGACAATGTTTTCGGCATATCTGTCCGAAAGTCCGGTAAAAATTTGCTCTCTACTTCGGTCAGGAAACAATTTTCTCTTTGTCGGTCTGTCAAACAGTGTCTTTAAAAGTCGATCTTTCTTACAATAGCATGTTTATTTCTTTAAATAAGTGTTTGCTGTGAATAACTTATTTTGACCATTGCGTAATCCTAATCGAATAACTTCCCTTAAAGAAATATAATTCGTCCCAAACTTAGATTGGCATTCGACTAGATCAGTCTTTAAAACAAACCAAAACGATTATCATTTTAACTATTTGTATTTTGAAAATATATATTTGTAAGTTTCTTTAGGTTGATAAAGTTTGTATTCTTTGCTAAATATGTTCTTAAAACCTAATTTCTTGGTACACGAAAGATACATTGCCAAAACACATTTGAGTCGGCATCTCTTTCAGAGAGTTAGTCAGCAAGTAAAACAAACAATACCTTATTAACTTATGACCACATTAAAAATAACATTCTATAAAAATATTAGAAATGTTCTTGTATTGGTAAACCATCATTTTCTTATCTTAGGTGGAAAAGGGGGGAGTGAATTTAATGTCTGGACAGATCTTTTTTTCACAACAAATCATAGTTTTTTTTCACAAAGACATTGATGATGATGATTATGAAGATGAATGTTATGATTTCCAGGATGAGCTTTTTAATTTTGAACAAATATTGAGAATGTCACGAGATAACTGAATACCTAAAAATTTATTCTTGAAGTAAACATGTTAAACAAATGAAGAGGTTTTTAATGGCGATGAGGAATATGTGGTGACATTTTAGGTTTTTATTCGATCAGACAAATTTTCTTTTGGTCAGACAGTTTTTCTAAATTGTCTGACCGAATGTCAGACAAGTTGTCTTGGATTTTCGATATGTCTGAGGATATCAAATTTGTCTGAATATTTCAATGTTGTGAAAATGTCATTAAATTTGAGAAAGAAAAAAAAGTCCTATTCAACATATTCTGTTACCTGATGAAATCTTTATAGATCTGTTTTGTGATATCTAAGTAAGGTTCTATATTGTCTTCATACTGACATAATTTCCCACCTAGACAAATGTGTTTAAAAATATTAAAAAGCAGTTCTTCCCTTTCTGTGTCACTGTACAGACAATAATGGTCCGAGTCATCTATTATTAACATCTGGAAAGGAAACATCACATAAACTTTAACAGAGAGACTCTGAAATAATACAAATGTCTATGAAATAAAACTATTACTGTACAAATATATTTTGCTAGTGTAAAAGGAAAAATATACACCAACAAATATTGATGTATATAATGAACATAGCAGAAGCTATTTTAAGATCTAGTATTTTAATATAGATCTATATGAAGTTACATGTATAATCTAGAAACTCAAAGAATCCTCCAATCACTAACTATGGGGCAGTCGTGGCCGTGGATTTACAACTACCTATGCAATCAGTGCATATCACCACTGATGTTGTGATTTCGAATCTCGTTCAGGGTGAGGTGTACAACATTATGTAATCAAGTTTGTCAGTGACTTGCGACAGATCAGTGGTTTCTCCTGTCTTCCAGTTTCCTCCACCAATAAAACTGACCGCCACGATATAACTGAAATATTGTTGAAAGTGGCATTAAACACCATCAACCACACAAACAAAAACCAATCACTAATTTAATTTAAAATTGGCCTCATATTGGCTCAGATCAAATTTAAAAAAAGACAATTTATGACACTGTCATACAACCTTAAGTTCAGTTCAAATTTGACTAAATAATTAGAATCTTGTTCAAAATAGACCAAGGTTTACTTTACTAAAAATATAGACAATCTGCTGGTACAAATAGTAAATAGGTCCAACTAGCAATTAAATTGGTATATTTATGTTTCATTCTATATTATATTACTATTTTATGTTCAATATTTGATTCCAACAAATTGATGACCTATTTATTCTGGTCTCCCATGAAGACCATTAATTTCTTTAGATGTTCACAACTAATTGATATTAAATATTAGATGCATCAGTCATGATTTTTTTTGTCCTAAGAGTACTGGTCTTTAACCAACAAATTCTACCTTCTTAGCCTGTAATTAATACCTTTCTGAGTTCATCTGATACAACCATATCTTGATAATACTCGTCAAAACATTTCTGTATTGCACCTGACTCTCTGACAACATTATCATCTTGAAGTTTGTCAAAAAATGTCATTGATAAAGTTGTGCAGGGAACTACTTCAGCCGTTACACTAGTAGCCTTAACTCCTGCAAATAACATCAAATAAAATGTATAAAAGGATGATTTCAACATTATAAGAGATGAATTCATATTTTATGGATCTTTATCAAGTTACATGATGTTCATGTTGTTTAACAGTATCACAACGGGTACGCTAGTGGAACAGGAATAGCTCTCCCTACCAGTGAATCCGGATTCAGTCTGGATTTTTAACTGGGGAGTGAGTGAGTGACTTTTATTTAATGCCAAATTTTTAAAATCTAGATGCAAAATCCTGCAATCTGAGGGTTTTTTGGAATGAAAATGTCTTTCCCAAAATGACAGTTTTGAGGGTGGTTTTTTTCCCTTCAAATATGAAAATAATGAAATTTGATATGATTGCCAATGAGATAGCTACCAAAGAACACAGGACAATGATTTCACAGTTTAGTCCTTCAATGATTAGCAAAACCCATTGTTGCCAAACTTGAACCCTTAACCTTACTGAATGTTATGCAGTAATTGCAAGTCATGGTCTTGCATGTACTCGGCGATGCTTCTGATCCGGTCGAGTATTGCAGCCATGGCCTTCCAGCTTTCTTGGAAAGTCCTGATCCGTTTCTCCTGATCATAAAGTGAATCCTGTTGGCATTTTTCCTTGGGATGATCCCGTTTTAAATTGGGGTTTTAAACTCCTTTTATAAAATTCCACATGTTTACAACTGAAATTGTATTTGTCAATGTCAAATTTGCACTTGAATTTTGGAAAATAATTTAACTATTTCAAACGTTTGTGTGATCCAAGCGCTTTAAACAACGTAGTTTTATAAGTAATTTTCAAGCGAATGTTTGACACAGTTGTAAATGGTGTAACCTAAAGGAAAGAAACGAACAGGGACAATAACGGCTTTCCAACTCATCGCGATACATACCGGTCTCTCTTTTTTTACTAGCCCAAGCGGACAAGTACCTAGGAGATATGTGTTGTCCGTGGGTGAAATTACTAGTCTTGGACTAACGGACAATCGTTAATTTCGAACCCTGAGTTAAGTAGAGTTAAACTCCTCACACACTTGTAAACTGAGACAATTAAGATGAAACATATGAAAAAATAAATTTCATTCTGATTTCTATAGTGTTTGTAACTACAATGTCATTATCAGTTTTATTAAATAGTACAAGTGCATAAAAAAACCATATTTAGTTTGGCTTAGTTATGAACTGGTAACAAAAGATTATGATTTTCTTCATTTTACCAGTACAAACATAACATATAAAAGGATGAAAATCTAAATTTTTATACATTTGTAGTAAAATAAACTGTTCATAAACATTCCTAATCAGCATTCTAAAATGATTTGCCTTGCAAATGGCTTAACAGGATACAACTTATCTATTTTGTATGAGGCTTAGTCATTTATACAAGAAGAAACAATTTGTCTATTTTATATTACATGCATATCCTTAATATTTAATCAATTGTGTATTTCCTTTATTCAACGCATCAAAATGTTTTATTTGTTATGATTATATAATTCAATTAATAATAAAAAGATTAAAACCTACCAAGACTTGAGAGTTCACCACTCGAGGAAACGACTTTGAGTGTGTGAAGTACATTGGGGTCTGTTAAAAAATCCTGAAATAGAAAATTGAAATAAATACAGGATTTTGCAGCTCTTATGGTCTTTTTTCTTTATTTTTGTGATCTCAATAAGAGCTAGTTCCACAGCTAGGCACCTTTGGGCCTCTTGTTTGAAAACAGGTACAGCTACAATCCCTAAACCAATCCCAACCTTTATCTTATGCCAAGAATCATTGTGCTAAAATTTCATAAGGATCAGTCAGCTAGAATAAAAGTTATTGCACAGAAACAATTTTGTCTACAGATGGATGACGATGCCAATGACAAGACACATACCAAAATATGACCTCAAAATGTTTACCATCGTATAAAAACAAAATAAAATAAAATGCCAAAATCTATTCCATATAAGATATTTCTTTTCTACTGCCTCTTAATACAAAAAAAAAAATGTATATGAATATGGGTGTTATTTATGGTTTTATTTTTATTGAATTTCTAATCAAAATGAAATGAGTAATCTTGCATGGGGAGTGTGCATAGATCATTCTGAAGGCTCATATTTTTTTTGTATTTCAGCCAATCAGAAACTGATAGAAAAAGAAATATTGAGAAACTGTTTTTGAGGACCATCCATAGATTATTCCTTCAAAGTTTTAGTTCAAATGACACAGCACATATATGTGTAATCACCATCCAGTTTTATCTGAAACATCATCTGCAGTATCGTCGGTAACATACAGCTGATGACGCCTCCGATATTCTCCTGTGGGTCAACTGAAACAATTGCATTCGTTTTGGAGTTGTCCAATTACTGATCTGGTATTTAGAAATTGCTATAGCAACATAACATTACTCAAACTTTCGATTGGTCGGTAGGTCACAAAAATAAAAACTTTAATATAATTTTCTGGTCCAGTAGAATGTAATACAAGTGCAAATAAAAAGTCCTCAAAATTCAACAGATCCAATAAGATTTGAGATAAATAATCATGTGACTACAAATTGGATATCTCGGTCAGTTGAACCAGAGGTATATTATATAAGTAGAGAGTATCCGAGTGTGATCAGCTGTGGGCAACTGACGATGCATATCTGAAGTAGCACGAAAGATTCTCGTAAGTAAATGTTGAGGACATTTAGCAAATATTTATAATTTTAATTTAATATATTGCTTTTGTTTTTAAAAAGTTTCACAAATTCTTCTTACCAGCACAAAGCTATCTTTCTCATATGCTTGAAATGATTGATCAAAGCTGTACATCTGTGCACAAATTCTTCCTTTCATTGACCTGCAGATAATCAAAAAGTCATTACCTTACATGGTATTAGCACATAAATACATGTTATTTCTAGATGGATATCAAAACTTGGGAGGAGGCAGATTTAATTTTCCAGGAACCTTATTCACAAAGCGTTCATTAATGTCTCCGTTAAATTTCCTCTAAAAAAATGGTATTCAAAAGGCCTCCGTAACATAATTACTGTATCCGTTAAACGGGTATTTATAGATAATTAAACATAATATCAATTTAATTTCATTTATAAAGAGCAATAAAAAAATCCTTTTATGATGGGAATGCGTAAATTAAGACTTGTCATATTGCTTTATTTCATTAGCTAGACACAAGCTTTGGCATGAGCGGAAGGAAATAAAGAAAATTTCTCTCCTCCTCCAGTTCGTTCATGTTATTCCTGACATCAGTTGCCCTTTTTTTCATTACTCTTTTAACGTCATCCCATTTTTTCTTGCTTCCGTCCATAGCAATTTTTTTCTTTTTGTTTGTGACTTGGTCGCTAACCCGAGCAAAAAGCTGTTCTGCATTCTCATTAACTTTTTCTATCAGGATGGCGCCTTCTTTCTCTGAAAAATCTTGGTTTTTTTTTTTGCCTTCTGCAGAATCCATGGCTTGTCTTACTTTCTTTCTTTTTAGCTTTATCAGTTATGAATTTATTTATCACATCCACCTTTTACTTAAATTTCATTCTTCTACTTTGCTTCAACCAAAATCAATTCTAATAGCAGAAGTGTAATGATTTTATTAGGAAAAGATGCAAATGTATTATCCCATCATAATACTTGATACAACTTTTGCGACTCATTTGCATTCTAACAGACCCGTTAACTTGACCGTTACAGAGATGTTTAGGATTTTTTGACAAATTTAATCTTCTTCAATCTTCACATACTGATGGATATATTTTTTTTCTGCACATTGTAAACACACTTTACTAATGAAGATCTTCTTAACATAAAGTGCAGAGAAGATACTAAATCTCGGACCCTCTCTCGTACGTCCGATACCACTGGCACTGAAACCCGGAACCCGTGTGTAATAAAAGTCATTTTGTTAGCTTGTTCTACTTATATTGCTATTAAAAAATATATTGAAAACAAAAACAAAGAAAAATCAATCAAGTACAAGTTCTGTACTATTTATATAACAAATAAATATCAAAGTAAAATTCTCACAAGTGCTAAACACACACACTAGAACATTCCAGAATCCCATACATATTGAACAAGTCTACAGCGTCGGTGACAACGGCAATTAATGCGCAACAAATAACTCAAATAGTCATAATTTCCAAGTAAATTTAATTTATACCAATCTTTCGGTCCAATTTACCATTTAAGGAACAGTTCCTGGCTCTCTTTGCTCTCAATTGATGAAAATTTCTTTGACTGAAGATATTGGAATGAAAATTTTCTTGTTTTGGCTTCCATGTTGGATCTCGTGCTACTGGTACTTACAAAGGCAAAACAGTCATCAAAAAACAAACAGAAAACCAGTCGATTCCCGCGCTACCGGATGTTTCATCCCATAACGAAAACGGACCAAAACAAAAACGGACTATTGAAATAAAAAATGTAAATTTCTTGAATAAATATGATATTTTATGTATTATTTCTATGATTTTATATGTATTGAATTATATGTATTAATTTGCTTAGTGTGTTTTAATTATAAACATATGTTTGTTTGCACATAAATTTGCAAAAACAACAACAAAAAAAACCATTGCTAGCACATTTTTAGTCAAATCATCCAATTAATTGTTACACACTTAATTACAATTATGATTAATTTGATTTTTATTTGATTAAAAGTTAATTAATTTTAAAGAATTTGGTTTAATGTAATTAACTTTAATTTACAAAGATTATTAAACCCTCAATGCTTTAATCTTAGTTTCCCCCCAAACGGCCAAAGAATATGGGCTTGGGTTGATAAAAAGAAAAAAGAGCATGTACATATTAAGATATAATTAACCGATTGCAGTACAAAAACGAGTAAATTTCTTTGATCTTTGGATCATAGACAATAAAAGAACATGGAGTTTGTTTTCATTCATTATCGTCATTCTCACAATGGGGACAGACCACTGTGCAGATTGCTCCAGAAAAGAAAATTCAAGACAACACACACTTCAGTCATTATTATACAATCACCTGATAATCAAATTATTTAATCTAATTAAAAGTGATTTTGGGTGTCATAAACCAATTAAAACACCAATAATTACTTGGCTTCATTACCTGTACTAATTTGATTTATTCATAAATCTAAAAAGTAATTATCACAAATAAGACAAGTTTAAAAAAAAACAATAAACGCACAATAAAAAAACCCCACCTAAATATAAAGATTCTTGCAATACATATTTTTTTCTGGTAGTCCGTTTTGGTTATGGTCCATTTTAGTGTGGTCCGTTTTGGTAATGGTCCGTTTTGGTTATGGTCCGTTTTGGTCATGTAGTCGATTCTCGATTCTCGCCTTGTCGAGACTAGAAAATATTTTTGACAGTTGTGATCTTAAGATAACAAACGACCAATTTTTATTTACAAATCAACGCTGTCCAAGACGCACAAGATAATCACATCAATCATGCAATAGACAAATAAATAAAAGATTTAATCGAAGGAAGAAAGTGATTTGTACAAAGTTCGAAGTTATTTATTCCAATTAAGGGTCCCGGACATACTGACAATACAGCAACATCTACATTCATAATTAAAACACATAGTATAGAACAATTCAATCAAAATGAAATAACACTACAAGATTGCGGTATTATTATTATATATATATATATATATTTTTATAATTATTATTATACCAGCTCTACTAATATTTATAAGCCACGCTAGAGTACTGCTTGATAATTTCTATTATATATTCAGTGTGTATAGTTGACTAATAGAGGTTCACCTTGTCCCCTCTCCAGTGAAGCAAGTTACAGGGAATAATTGTGCAAGTTACTTTAGTGGAGAAACGACCTAGGGCAGATGTCAGTAAGCTGCCAGTGCCGTTTTTAACCTCACTGTAAATATTCCGCACACCATTTTTTGTAGTTTTTACATGCGCACACCCAAAGTGGCAGAATAGTCAATCAGATGACGGAGGCCGCTCAACGGAAGAAGAAGAAGAAGATGCACTTGGACATATTAGTATCTGTCTTCCTCAGAACCCAATAAACCTCTCTGTAAATAACGCACAAGAACAATTAAATTGATCATTCCAATGCAACAGGGGCCGATACTAAAAGGTTCAGGTATCCGACAAGAACAGTATATTTCACTGCCTGATGAACTGTATACTGTTTATTACATTTATGTATTAGAATGGGTTTTTTTTGTAATATAAATCACTGTAATGACTCTGCCCCTTGCTGGGACCTTGATTGGACAATACAATATTATCTTATCTTATATTATCTTATATATATATGTGCATATATCTCTTTTCCTGCCCGAGTGTGCCTGCACCACAATTATTGATATTTCACCGCGAATATTTAGTTTGATGTATTGTTGTTATGTATCAATCATATTTGTATATGCCCTCCTGGGGCCCTGATTTGGTTAATAAACTTATTTCTATTTCTATTTCTATTTCTATATAAAAGAAGCATATACAATATAATTTCTATCATGTATTCATGTTATTTTAAAGTACCATATAATACTGTGTATGGTTGACTAATAGAGGACCACCTTGTCCCCTTTCCAGTAAAGCAAGTTACAGGGAATAATTGTGCAAGTTACTTAAGTGTAGAAACGACCTAGGGCAGATGCACTTGGACATATTAGTATCCGTTTTTCTCAGAACCCAATTAAACCTCCTCGTAAATAGTGCACAAGAACAATCAAATTGATCATTCCAATGCAATATTCACCAAGGGCTGTTAGTAAAAGGTTTAGGTATCTGATAAAGCATATTATTTGAATATATTCCACTGCTTGATATTTTTATAAAAATACCCCAAAAAAAACACAAAAAAAACACGAAAAAACCCAGACACCCTGGCATAGCAGCAGCAGGTGCAAGTGTATATGCTTATGTTGATTTGAAAACAAATCATATCAATGACAATATATAGTAGGATAGCATAGCAGTATGAGCTGTACAGTTTAGTAGCTGGTTTTTTTTGTGTGTGACCATATATGTATGGTCATAAAAAACCAACAACATAAGAGTTATGGGAACCACAGCTATGGTTATAGTTTAAAAGAACGCGAATCTCATCTTAAATTATATACTACACGAATTACAAAGTTTACATTTTCTGTCTACTGGTTAAAAATATATTAAAATAATGACTCTTTTCATTTTCAAGGTTATGAACCCCCATTCTAATTCTAGTAATATTTCCTGGGGTGTGTTAATTTCAGTAGATATGATTCCAAGGACGAATTATTTTTAAATAAGCGATGTTCGTAATTTGTTTTCAAATAAGCTAAAAACTGAGATTTATGCATTGTCAATGGACCTTGTATTGTAATAAAATCACGCAAAAGGAAATCACAGAAACTTTTTATTCTCTTTAAAGTGGCGTAGTAAAGGGTTATTTCCATGCAACATGTTCGTCGTTTTTTTTATTTTAGAAGATGGTTGCATGGTTTGTTGGTTTGTGGTGTTTAACGCCACTTTCAACAATAACTTTCAGTTAAATCGTGGTGGTCAGTTTTATCGGCGGAGGAAACCGGAGTACCCGGAGAAAACCAAGTCACTATTGTATCGCCTGAGTGGGATTCGAACTCACAACATTAGTGGTGATGGGTCCTATTTACATAGGTAGTTGTAAATCAAACTACCATACGATCACGGTTCCGAATTTAGAGAAGACAAACCTTGCACATATTCCTTTACTACAAGGTTATTTTTCAAAATATATCCATGTATCCTCGTGTGATATGTTCAACTATTAACCAATTTTTCCTGTTTACGGACACAATTGTAGAATTTTCTTTCATTCTTGTATGAGGATTTTTAAAGTATCTTATTTTGAATGTTTATGTGTGTCATGAAGAATTTATTAAAGCTATGTTATTTTTTGGTATGTCTTTGATCATGTTTGTAAATTTACGTGAATCAAAACAACGTCTTATGTTTTCATATGATATATAATTTAGATCTGATACAAGGAAACAAATAAAAAACCGGAAAATAACGATTTTCAAATGTTTTATATCTAATCATCCATTCAATGAAAAGGTTTTTTTTTTTAGGTTTTTTTTGGTCGGTAATTTTAGAATATTAGCTTCAGGAAATCTAAAATGCCTTTTTTGTGTAATGGAATTATTATAGCTCTGTTCCTAGAATTCTCTTTGGTTGTGTCTGCTTATATGTAAGCCTGCTTCATATTTAGACCTTCACCTTGAAATTGACATTCGTGGAATTTGAAGACAAAACTCTACGACAAATGTGACGATTTCAACTTTTCCTTTCCCTTCCTAAGTAGCAACATCCCAGTCGCGCCAGTGTATGGTGTTTGTTAATGGTTTTTGTCAAACCATGCAAAAAAGACATTGGTAGCATTACGACAAATAATTTACATAAAAGTCCATGCATATATAATTACAGATAGTCCGCTCCTTCGGAAATCAAACTTAAAAAAAGGAACACGACGTTTTCGTTTACAGGTATTTAGGCCTACTGTCTTGAAATTTTACCGAAGTCTAAGAGACATAATATTCAATTTCAACCCATCACTTCCATTTTTCAAGTAAATATGAACAAAACGTACCGAGAATATCAGTGATATACAACTGTAGGTCTACTGCTGACCTGAACATATCCATGGCAATTTGTGACACAGATTTCCGTAACGTTTGTAAAACTTTTAAATAATTGCTATTTTGAAGTAAAACATGCTTTAGTAATAATAACAATCATCGTTGACAGAAAAGGGACTACTGAACGCAGTTTTGAAAGAGGATCATCCAAAGACCATATTCCAGCTTGGTTTAATTTGGTAAAGTGGTATCGGAATAGAAGATTTTCTTATGAATTTTTATAAAATTAGGTTTAATTTGCATATTTAGAAAGTGAAAAGTGTATGCAGACGACGGACGAAGCGTAATGAGAATAGCTTACCATTAGATGGGCTGAAAAGTACAAACACAAACGTAAAATAAAATAAATGTACAAAAGCTCATGATACTGCCACAAAATCTGGGAACGAGATTATATGTTCCGAAATGCCTAGGGTCTCCATCCCATGAAATTAGCCTTAAAGTCCTAATTTGTAAGACCGGGCATTACAGTAATAAAACTGTCCAGGACGACCGGGCATTACAGTAATAAAACTGTCCAGGACGACCGGGCATTACAGTAATAAAACTGTCCAGGACGACCGGGCATTACAGTAATAAAACTGTCCAGGAAGACCGGGCATTACAGTAATAAAACTGTCCAGGACGACCGGGCATTACAGTAATAAAACTGTCCAGGACGACCGGGCATTACAGTAATAAAACTGTCCAGGACGACCGGGCATTACATTAATAAAACTGTCCAGGACGACCGGGCATTACAGTAATAAAACTGTCCAGGACGACCGGGCATTACAGTAAAAAAACTGTAAAGGACGACCGGGCATTACAGTAATAAAACTGTCCAGAACGACCGGGCATTACAGTAATAAAACTGTCCAGGACGACCGGGCATTACAGTAATAAAACTGTCCAGGACGACTGGGCATTACAGTAATAAAACTGTCCAGGACGACCGGGCATTACAGTAATAAAACTGTCCAGGATGACCGGGCATTATAGTAATAAAACTGTAGAGGACGACCGGGCATTACAGTAATAAAACTGTCCAGGACGACCGGGCATTACAGTAATAAAACTGTCCAGGACGACCGGGCATTACAGTAATAAAACTGTCAGAACAACCGGGCATTACAGTAATAAAACTGTCGAGGACGACCGGGCATTACAGTAATAAAACTGTCCAGGACGACCGGGCATTACAGTAATAAAACTGTGCAGGACGACCGGGCATTACATTAATAAAACTGTCCAGGACGACCGGGCATTACAGTAATAAAACTGTCCAGGACGACCGGGCATTACAGTAAAAAAACTAAAGGACGACCGGGCATTACAGTAATAAAACTGTCCAGGACGACCGGGCATTACAGTAAAAAAACTAAAGGACGACCGGGCATTACAGTAATAAAACTGTCCAGGACGACCGGGCATTACAGTAATAAAACTGTCCAGGACGACCGGGCATTACAGTAATAAAACTGTCCAGGACGACCGAGCATTACAGTAATAAAACTCCAGGACGACCGGGAATTACAGTAATAAAACTGTCCAGGATGACCGGGCATTACAGTAATAAAACTGTAGAGGACGACCGGGCATTACAGTAATAAAACTGTAGAGGACGACCGGGCATTACAGTAATAAAACTGTCCAGGAAGACCGGGCATTACAGTAATAAAACTGTCCAGGACGACCGGGCATTACAGTAATAAAACTGTAGAGGACGACCGGGTATTACAGTAATAAAACTGTCCAGGACGACCGGGAATTACAGTAATAAAACTGTCCAGGACGACCGAGCATTACAGTAATAAAACTGTCCAGGACGACCGGGCATTACAGTTAAAAAAAACTGTAAAGGACGACCGGGCATTACAGTAATAAAACTGTCGAGGACGACCGGGCATTACAGTAATAAAACTGTCCAGGACGACCGAGCATTACAGTAATAACCGTCGAGGACGACCGGGCATTACAGTAATAAAACTGTAGAGGACGACCGGGCATTACAGTAATAAAACTGTCCAGGACGACCGGGCATTACAGTAATAAAACTGTCCAGGACGACCGGGCATTACAGTAATAAAACTGTCCAGGACGACCGAGCATTACAGTAATAAAACTGTCCAGGACGACCGGGCATTACAGTAATAAAACTGTCCAGGACGACCGGGCATTACAGTAATAAAACTGTCCAGGACGACCGGACATTACAGTAATAAAACTGTCCAGGACGACCGGGCATTACAGTAATAAAACTGTCCAGGACGACTGGGCATTACAGTAATAAAACTGTGCAGGACGACCGGGCATTACAGTAATAAAACTGTGCAGGACGACCGGGCATTACAGTAATAAAACTGTAGAGGACGACCGGGTATTACAGTAATAAAACTGTCCAGGACGACCGGGAATTACAGTAATAAAACTGTCCAGGACGACCGAGCATTACAGTAATAAAACTGTCCAGGACGACCGGGCATTACAGTTAAAAAAAACTGTAAAGGACGACCGGGCATTACAGTAATAAAACTGTCGAGGACGACCGGGCATTACAGTAATAAAACTGTCCAGGACGACCGAGCATTACAGTAATAACCGTCGAGGACGACCGGGCATTACAGTAATAAAACTGTAGACGACCGGGCATTACAGTAATAAAACTGTCCAGGACGACCGGGCATTACAGTAATAAAACTGTCCAGGACGACCGAGCATTACAGTAATAAAACTGTCCAGGACGACCGGGCATTACAGTAATAAAACTGTCCAGGACGACCGGGCATTACAGTAATAAAACTGTCCAGGACGACCGGACATTACAGTAATAAAACTGTCCAGGACGACTGGGCATTACAGTAATAAAACTGTGCAGGACGACCGGGCATTACAGTAATAAAACTGTGCAGGACGATCGGGCATTACAGTAATAAAACTGTCCAGGACGACCGGGCATTACAGTAATAAAACTGTCTAGGACGATCGGGCATTACAGTAATAAAACTGTCGAGGACGACCGGGCATTACAGTAATAAAACTGTCCAGGACGACCGGGCATTACAGTAATAAAACTGTCCAGGACGACCGGGCATTACAGTAATAAAACTGTCCAGGACGATTTTCATACTCTTGATATCAAAATAGCAGTCTTCTGTTTGGGCCAAAATAAATACATTTGAGACAAGCAAAAGCATACTTTTAAACAAAAGTAGACTACATTTGAGCCCAAAATAAATCAATGTATGTTATATATAATCTACAAATTATTCACATCTAGAATCTTGTGGGGCAGCACTTATCAGAACTTTAACAGCATTCTAATTTCGTCGGCATGAAAGAATGACTGAGCAAAGAAATTGAGCTAGCTATTTTCCAATCTCGGTTTAGGTATTGACGTTATTGTCTCCCAGCCCAAAGACCTTATGAAAATAAAGGTTAAATAGTGATGGGCAACAATTCTACCAACATAAACCAACGATCACCTCTCACCATAACTCATTGATCACACAAAAAACCACGACATATGATGTTGGAAATCCAGATCCTGGCTTGCGGCAGGCACAAAAATGTGGCGGGGTATCTTCCTCCACTATGCTTGTCCTATGTGGAATCGGCAAAATTTGATTGCACCATCAGGAAATATTTCTCAGAAGACATTGCACACTTTTTACTTACAAGAGTTCATATTGTATATGGAGGGTAGAATAAAACATAATACTTACTTGTAATTATAGATAATAAGGGCTCAGGTAACAAACATAGCTTTTGTTTTGGCTCAAATGATATAATGATCAGCTTATATCTTTGCCCAAATGTAATTCGTCCCACCCAAAATTGTTCATTCAGAAGACAAATTCTGATTGTTTGATTTTAGTACGAGTACAAACTCATGCTTAAATATTTTATGACCATAGGGCAAGATAAGGAAACAGACATTCTCAAGTTAATATGTCTGGTAGTCGAGAAAATGAATTCTCGTATGCCATAATGTCGCCATCTACTGAATTCTCGTATGCCATAATGTCGCCATCTATCATCTACCCTTTTCCATGAAAACTTCCTCTAATATGCCATTAAATCTATGTTAGACCTTAAACTTGAAGAGTAACTGTTTGTAAACTTGGAAAGTAACTGGTTGTAAACTTGGAGAGTAACTGTTTGTAAACTTGAAAAGTAACTGTTTGTAAACTTGAAAAGTAACTGGTTGTAAACTTGGAGAGTAACTGTTTGTAAACTTGGAGAGTAACTGGTTGTAAACTTGGAGAGTAACTGTTTGTAAACTTGGAGAGTAACTGTTTGTAAACTTGGAAAGTAACTGTTTGTAAACTTGGAGAGTAACTGTTTGTAAACTTGGAGAGTAACTGTTTGTAAACTTGGAGAGTAACTGTTTGTAAACTTGGAGAGTAACTGTTTGTAAACTTGAAGAGTAACTGTTTGTAAACTTGGAGAGTAACTGTTTGTAAACTTGAAAAGTAACTGTTTGTAAACTTGAAAAGTAACTGGTTGTAAACTTGGAGAGTAACTGTTTGTAAACTTGGAGAGTAACTGTTTGTAAACTTGAAGAGTAACTGTTTGTAAACTTGGAGAGTAACTGTTTGTAAACTTGGAGAGTAACTGTTTGTAAACTTGAAGAGTAACTGTTTCTAAACTTGGAGAGTAACTGTTTGTAAACTTGGAGAGTAACTGTTTGTAAACTTGGAGAGTAACTGTTTGTAAACTTGGAGAGTAACTGTTTGTAAACTTGGAGAGTAACTGTTTGTAAACTTGGAGAGTAACTGTTTGTAAACTTGGAGAGTAACTGTTTGTAAACTTGAAGAGTAACTGTTTGCAAACTTGGAGAGTAACTGTTTGTAAACTTGGAGAGTAACTGTTTGTAAACTTGAAGAGTAACTGTTTGTAAACTTGGAGAGTAACTGTTTGTAAACTTGGAGAGTAACTGTTTGTAAACTTGAAGAGTAACTGTTTGTAAACTTGGAGAGTAACTGTTTGTAAACTTGAAGAGTAACTGGTTGTAAACTTGGAGAGTAACTGTTTGTAAACTTGAAGAGTAACTGTTTGTAAACTTGTTCTCATCATGAATATATCTGAAATATTGCTCAATTAATGTTAAACAGTATATTTGTTACTCCGAATGAATTCTCACCAAAAGGTTTTCACCCTAAAGTCAAATTTTAGAAATAAATATACACAAAGAAGAGTTTGAAGATACCAAAGAGGTAATCAGAATCCGTATATCGAAGAAGAACAGACAACACAATGGCCAAAAGAAAAAGACCAAATTTTGGACAAAAGGACAAACAACAATCTACAAAACAAACACATAAAACTAAAGATTGAGTAACAGGAACAAAAAACCGGGGGTGAACTCAGGTGCTCCGAAAGAGTAAGCAGTACCTGCTCCACTAGTGGCACCTGTTGTGTTAATCTAGTTACAAACCCTGTGATAAGTCATGAATGAGGAAAGGACTGGGAAGTGGAACATATCCGTGATCATTTGTGACAGATATTCCATAACTGTCAACCATGTCATGGTGGCGACCATAAAACTTCCGTAAAAACTTAACCAAGAAAGAAATCCATAAAACTGTGGAAGAGATTAAATGACAATATAGCAATCAAGTCTCCTTGATCCCAAAATTAATAACATTTTATTAATTGTCAAGATGATGTACATGTGTCACATTTTTACATTTACAAATCTATAAAAATGCTAAAAAAGTATTTAAAACAAGAAGTCATGTCTCTTATAATGAAAATGTTTACAATATCATGGCTAACCATGCTAATATAAAAGCCATGCCTCCATATGGAGTTACCACCCTTACTTTGTCATTTCCGGTCAAAGCATTGTAATAACAACTTCCAGAAAATACTACAATTCCAATTGTCAGCAAAGTACCAACCTGCAAAAAGATGGAAAGTAAATAAATAAATCAACAGCATGACAGAAGTTAAAGACTTTAATTTCACATTCAGATATATAGATGATGTTCTGCCATTAATAATCCAAACTTTGCTTATTGGATCCCATGAATTTATTCCATAAAACAAATTGTTTTATGAGGCAAATAAGTTATATAACAGTGTATTCAACAGATAAGCAGTTAAGCAGTTTTGATATTGCTTCTGCTTCTACACTTTTGCTATCAGATTTTAGAACTGTTCTAATAGTGTGATATTTTTCATTTTTCAGAAATAATGCTCTTGCATATTGTAAGGATCCTTAAAAGCAAAAACCATAGTCTCAATTAAACCTTAAGTGTAAGTTAATTTCATGTACATTTCAAGTAAATTAAAGTGTCAATTAACTTATAATGTTGTCATTAAAAAGTCAATCGGTAATGTTAGACAAAATAACAGCTCATGACCAATCATCCCAACACGACACCAAAGCAATATTGGATGAGGGAAGTACTACAGAAATGTATGAATACGATTTATTTTGCCATGAAGCAAGTGTTACCAGTTCATATTGGCTGTTAGTTATGTTGCTTTGGAGGTGTTGCTTAAAATAACTGATAGGTAATACATATATAATAAAAATTGTGGGTTTACATAATCACAAAACTTCTACTTCCAGTATAACTTACCAAAACAGGTCTACGTGTCAATGGAGATCCTAACAATGCAAGGCTGTGGATAAGATGCATGTTATTTCCGGAATTAAATATCTGCAAGTAAAACACAATTGAGAATGCAAAAACAAACAACAGTTTAGGAACATTATTAAAGCATGTAATATATATTTGCCGATTGATTGATAAAATCAGGACCGGATTAAAACCAACCTTAGTGCCCCGTACCTTCCACTAGCATAATGTAAAAACTCCCACGACCCCTTGATGCCAAGACTCAACATAATTGTCAAATACCTAACATTTATTAGTGTTCTATATAATTTTTCCTACATTTATTGGATTTTTGGTGTCTTTTTAAGCCTAATATCTTGCTGATAAAAAAATTGCCTTGTGGGATTTTTGTGGTCCCCCCTTTCCCCGTGATGCCCTAACTGGCTAAGCACGTGCCTATTTTGCCTAAGGGTTAATCCAGCCCTGGATAAAATGGTTGTTTTTCTTCTATATCATAGTGGAATAGAAAGCCAGAGTACCAGTATGCAGAAAATCTTCAGCATCCAGTATATATACCCGATAAACCTTCGCAGGTAAGTTGTGCCTCTACTCGATGTATGCGCCAAGCTGTACAATGGAGTAATACTAGGGATATTAAAGGATAGCACGGTATGTACAGAAATAGCCGTCACAAACAAGAAATTCACTGCAGCGCATGCAAATTCCCATTTCTCGTTTCCAGGGGAAAGTAAAAAAAAAAAGTGACATGCTGATCGGTACTTCCCGCCGGGAAAGTGTTATGTCTGTTGCTGCTCCTTGTTGTACTTCGTGGTTATCAAATATATGAATTTCAAATGGGTTTACGATTTATTTTAAGTCTGAATTCCTTATGTAAAGGTATAAAATTGTATCTACATGAGATACCAGATATCAACATTGCGGTTTGTAAGGGACCGACCATTTAACTTGAATGGAGGGGTTATGGTTTTTTGTTTCATTCAGAATTTTTTTTTCGGACAACACAAGAGTTAGAATATTTATTTTTTTTGTCGCGCGAAGCGCAATTTTCTTTCTCCTGAATTTAACATTAGGTTATATGACAAAAACTCTGAATCAGATTATTTTTTTTTTCCTCCACCAAAATCAGAATATTTTTTTCAGCAACATTGGGAATCAGAATATTTTTTTAGAAAAAAACCATAACCCCCCCTTCAAGTTAAATGGTCATTCCCTAACCCTCTGTGGTTTACAATGTCAAACTTGCACAGATATTTTGAAATCAAAAGTAGATTTCCCTTGGGTAAGTGACTTGTTTAACTCATGTCTAATGTTTATATCCATATATATAGTATTTGTTAAGTTTCATTTTACATTTTGAATAGTATTGGAAATAGATTTTGTCTACAATAAAGGTGGTATATAATTTTATTTTTATTTTGAATTAGTTTTATCATAAAGGATGAGAACAGAGACAAATGTGTAATGGTAAATCATATATCAGAAAAGACCATGCAGCTATACTCACGGTTTTTCGTTTTAACAACTCCTTAGATCCATCATCCTTGAAGCCTATAAAAGATAATTTTGTACTGCCATCAACTATGGGTTGTCTACCTAATTATAACACTAGCATTCATACTTCTCAAAAAGACTACCAGTATCTTATCACTCTGTTATGTTTCAAACCTCTAGCTGTAATTAGGCCTATATAGGAAACAATTCTGGCCAAGGCCTGTCTTTTTATATGGAACGTTCATCCACACAGGGGATGCAAGTTTTCGGAGTATACCGAAAAGTGGGAGGGGCAAGCTTCCATAACTGTCAAACAAAAAAAAAAGGTTATTGGTTTCAAATTATACCATTATATACAATTATAATCTTTTGTTGAGGTCAATACGAGTTTTTATGGACCTTAAAAACGATATTCACCGAAGCCTTTAGGCTGAGGTGAATATTGATTTCTAAGGTCCATAAAAACTTGTATTGACCGATACAAAAGATTAATTGTTTTATTACATTAAACGAAAACGAAAGTGAAAGTGAAACCAAGTCAATACGAGTTTTAATCGAACAATACCAAATTTTATGAAATGTCAGGTGACAGCATGATAGCCAATAAAATTGTTCAAATAAAATCATTATGTAATAACAATTGTTATTGTTTTCTTTGTCGCTTGGCTCCCATATTTGACATTCAGCTTTTTCTTTTTTTGCCAAAAATACCGGATGGAGGAGGGGACAAAAACTGGCTCCTACTCCACTGCCTAAAGTATTGGGAATGTAAAAGACAACTTAAAAACAGTTGTGAAGATCAATAGTTTCTT
Source organism: Bathymodiolus septemdierum (assembly GCA_963383655.1). NCBI lineage: Eukaryota > Metazoa > Mollusca > Bivalvia > Mytilida > Modiolidae > Bathymodiolus > Bathymodiolus septemdierum. Next base: position 113,167,820 of record OY726519.1, read on the forward strand.
AGCAGTGGTCGGTGGTGGCCAGTTGCAAGGCATAATTATCCGACCTTGTTCGAAATGGAATGATGCAATATTATTGGACCGATAAAAATTCTATTGCACAAAATATCGATGAATTATTTTTAGTCATCAGTATCAATGATATGTCAACTGTTTTCAGTATAGATTTGAAGAAGTTTGTTTACTGTCAATTAACAATGACATTTCCACAGGAAATATATATAATTACACACAGCAGTAAAAGTGGGGAGTGGGTAGGACCTGTTGGTAAATCAAATATGTTATCCCAGGGTACTTGTAAAAGTGGAAAAAAAGTCCTGCTATGAATAAAGTTGCTAGTAAAATAAGTCTATGGATCATATTTAACAAGAAGAAATATCGCATTGACTATTTCAACATAAAACATTGTCTCAATGACCTTTCTAACTAGAAAAAAAATGTAACTACATGTATTTGTTTATGATACACAAATATACTAGAAATATTGTTCCATCCGGGTTTATTTTACTAGGACCAATTTAACGCTTATATACTCACCGTGTGCTCCATATGCAGACATACCAACTGCTATAGCCCCAGAAAGACCTGCCAGTCTAACAAAATGTCTCGACTGTCCTCCAAAGATCATTGTTGATTCTTTTATTAGAATCCTTTCCACTGGAACTTCAACTATTCGTTCTGGGAGAATGCCTGGTAAGACGCTATAAAAATCTTTGATCCCTTCAATAATATAGGACATTTTAATACGTGCTTGACATCACACAAACTTGAATGTGGCATTCATTAAACTCTTCTTAAAACGAAAGGAGATTATAAAGGGAGGTAATTCGAATATTACAAAATGAAAGTAATAAAAATATTTTTGTCAACATGGGTACGAACATATAGTTTTGTATGACAGTTGACCACTACGAGTACGTTTCACGAATTGCAAGTAATGTATTTCTTCAATTCGGATAACATTTTGTTCAAATAGTTTTATTTGAAGGGATAAAGGTCGTTAAATTCGTAAATTTTCTTGTTATGAACAGTTTTATTTGAAGGGATAAAGGTCGTTAAATTCGTAAATTATCTTGTTATGAACAGTTTTATTTGAAGGCATAAAAGGTCGTCAAATTCTTAAATTTTCTTGTTATAAACGTGTTGGTATTATATGTTTAGTATAATGCGTGTATGTACAATGTATTAATTGTTCTATGCTATTTCCTGTAAAAAAAAAAAGTGGTTAAAAGACGTAATTACATCTGATCATTTTTCGTCGTCTGTTGATGGTACTGTATTCTATTTTATGATTACGTGTCGGTGTGATTTTCGAGTTTACCAAGGCATCGTGTGGTACTGCTGGCCCATATTCCTAATTATGGATGGTGAGGTATGATATATTCTAATAATTATGGGGTTTTTTTCATATTCAATTAATTATTTTCTCTTCCATTCACTAATAATTGTTGAAATTATCATTATAGATATATTTCTCACCATTCAACCAAGTACGTGCGTACCGTCAAAATTACCTTATGAAGCTTCGTAAGAGGTCAGCAAAGTTCATGAACATGTCGGTTTTAACATTAAATTCTAATGTGGATTACAAAAATTCAAACTCGACTCTACTTCTGTCTTTTAAGGCATTAAAAAGGTACATATGGCCAATAGAAATGTACTAGTTATCTTCATTAATTAAAACAATTTAATAACGAAATACCGACAATTTAATTTTTTTGGTGAAAATCTTGACCTTTATGAATGACTTAAAGTGTCCAAAAGTTATATTAACAAAGTCTATGTTAATAATAGAGAGATTAATACATCATCTTTTCCATATTAGCCCGGAATAGCATCCCGAGATGCAGTCGAGGACTGATTTTGGGTCGAGGGGTGATATGTGGGATGATATACTTCCGACAAATTGTTTTATGAGGCAAATAACAAAAAATGAAATAATTATAGAATGACTTTGTATGGAAGTTAACTGTGTATTCAACAGATATATTTTCAGAACGAGGACCCGGGTGGCTCAATGAGTTAGGTAGTTGGATTACCTAACAACTCATACAAGCCTATCACCAATAGGCGACTACAAAACACCGATAGAAAATAGGGAACAAATGCGGAGATCTAATTCTAATTAGATTGACTAAAATGCGTTCCTGAACAGTCAGTTAAAATTTTGTACGCATTATTATTTCGGTGGCACCAGACGGCCCCTTTTATGTTTCTGGTTTTATTTAGTTTTGGCGTGCTAGTCATTATTTCTTTTATGTGGTTTTTGAGTTGTCCTTGTCTCCATATTTCGGTAGTCTAATTCTTCGATGGTCTACATTTAATTCAAATAACGCTAGGAAATTTAAAAAAAATCGTTCTCAAGATTTTATAGATGCAAAGGATAATAAATATTTCGAAAATCTATTAACGCAACGGTTTTGGCTAACATAAACTTAAAGGATAACTGCATCGGTGGTGTAATGGTTAGTGGATTCACCTCGAGTGCGGTAGATCTTGGGTTTGAGCCCCGGTCGGTTCAAACCAAATACTATACAATTGGTACTTGTTGCTTCTCCGCTAAGCACACAACATTCAGGAGAAAGAGCTAAGACTGATTGGCTCGGAATCAGGATAATGTGTCCGAGTGGGGCGACATGTCTACCCGCGGACTGTTGTTTCAGTGAGCTAGCATTATAAAAATTCAACTCAGCGTGTTGGTCTAGTACAAAGCGGACCTCATCATCATCTCATTGAAAATTAACTTGTTCTCGCCGTGATATAGCTGAAAAATTGCTGAATTGGCGTTAAGCAACAATCACTCACTCACTCACTAACACAAAAGGGTAATATTTTAATTTGAACGTCTTGGTCTGTGTCTTGCTCGACTTGAAATTTGCATTTAAAGGGAATACATGTACAACAGATCTTAGTTAATTGTATTTATTACATGTCTAAGCAAGTCTCTTATTTCACAGCATCTTGAGCAAAGGATTTCCGTGGGTGAAAATTCAACCTAGCACTTACATTTGGGTGCTCTGTCACCTTCCTGAGTAAGTGTCATGTATTTTGTCAGGTGAAAGATTCGTGATATTTCAGCACTTAAATATATAGATCACGGTTCATTTCGTTAGGGTTATGTCGCATTGTGGTCGTTAAGGATTATATGTCACATTGTGGTTTGTTAAGGATTATATGTCACATTGTGCTCGTTAAGGATTATATGTCACATTGTGGTCGTTAAGGATAAAATGTCACATTGTGGTCGTTAAGGATTATATGTCACATTGTGGTTTGTTAAGGATTATATGTCGCATTGTGGTCGTTAAGGATTATATGTCACATTGTGGTTTGTTAAGGATTATATGTCACATTGTGCTCGTTAAGGATTATATGTCACATTGTGGTCGTTAAGGATAAAATGTCACATTGTGGTCGTTAAGGATTATATGTCACATTGTGGTTTGTTAAGGATTATATGTCACATTGTGGTTTGTTAAGGATTATATGTCACATTGTGGTCGTTAAGGATTATATGTCACATTGTGGTCGTTAAGGATAAAATGTCACATTGTGGTTTGTTAAGGATTATATGTCACATTGTGGTTTGTTAAGGATTATATGTCACATTGTGGTTTGTTAAGGATTATATGTCACATTGTGGTTGTTAAGGATTATATGTCACATTGTGGTTTGTTAAGGATTATATGTCACATTGTGGTCGTTAAGGATTATATGTCACATTGTGGTCGCTAAGGATTATATGTCACATTGTGGTCGTTAAGGATTATATTGTTACGCTGCCCCTCTCATGTTAGAGTCGGTCACCAGAGCCAGCAGCGTCACATCAAAAAGGGGATTGAGAATGTTCGAGCTATAACTTGTCCGGTTTGGCGTCTTATTAGTCACCACCAAGCAAAACAAGATATAGAATATTATATATTTTTAAGGACTGGTATCGGTAGCGTTTAATCCTTAACGAAAATAAACGAAATAGAACGATACAATAATTTCTTAATAATATGAAATGCGTAAATATTTTCAGTAGAGGCTCTCTGTCATCTGTCTGGTCCCCTGGTAGGGTTGCTCTACTCCCTATCTCATATTTCTATCTTGGCAATAAGCCACAACTTGGCATAAGGTCATATCAAGGCATTTCAAAAGAGAACGCCTAATCTATATAAACACAATCCAAAAGAACATAGCCTCATCCGACAACAAGTGAATACACAATCAGCTTCACTGAACAATAATAAATAAAGCGCTGTTGTTTCAAAGACCATAAAGTCACCAACAGTTATATTGATTAAGCTACATTTGCACCCTGGCAATTGTCACCAAACATTTACAATTGCACCAAGTCAGCACACAGGCACTTGTTTCTGGTATTTTTTTTTTACCTTGATACTATATATAGTATCTAGGTAAAAAAAATTACCAGAAACAAGTGCCTGTGAGTCAGCACCATAAAGTCACCAACAGCTAGTTAATTAAACTACATTTGCACCAAGACAATTGTCACCAAACATTTACAATTTCACCAAGTCATCAGAAAGTCACCTTGATATTTGCACCAGCGTTAATATTGTCACCAAGGGCAAGACTAAATAAACCTGTCGACACCAGCTTTGGAGCCTAACTATCACACTAGCCATCGGCGCTGGTGACTTTCCAAATTGGAGATTGTCTACGTTTACAATTACTATAAACTTACTTTCATTTACTTCCGTAATACCTTCCGACATTTTGGTGTAATTTCTTAAATCAAATTGCGGCGCTTTTCAAACTTTTCCAACAATCTCCCCGATTTGCTTCGGAATTTTAGTTTTATCAAGCGACCAGCCAATGACAGAAGCGCTAACATTAGTGACCAATCAGAAGCCATGACACTTCAGACGGGAATTCCCGTTTTGGCTACTGAAAATGTAAACAGTCGGGAAGCCACGCACAGATTCCGTACCTCCAACAATGCAAAGTCAAATCCCGAAATCAAGGGACGTAACTCTATTTTTTTTTTAAATGACGCTTTTACAAGTGAGCGGCCATGCATTGTTTACGTCGATACCCCATGTGTTTTTACTGAATATCTTCATAAATAAAACTGAAAGAAGTATTCATTTTTATTGAATCCATTTTTTAAATAAAATTGTAACGTGACTGACGCATGAATACGTGTATTTATGATATCGTTTGCTTGAAATCAACGTTGGAACTCGGGATACCGCTGCTGATGAAATGTTGTAAATAAAAATGGCGCTAAAAATAGACTCTTTAACTAAGTGGAACAATTGCATCCCATTGGCTGTTTATTAATAAATTTGGTAAAAATAGCTAGAATCACGTATTAGAGTATGGATTATTTGCATATTTCCCCATCATTCGTCACTAGAATTCCATATTTGGATGTAAACAAGAAGCACTATATTTCGAGATTCTAACCAAATATTTCTGGGTTTTTTCATAGATTGATCGATCTATTAGGATGAAAATGTGACTGTTTCTGTTTAAACACGAAAGAACCACCAATCATAGTCACACATATATAGTCATTTTATTCCATTTTTAACAACAAATCTTTCATTTTCGTTGACTCGTTCCATGGTAAAATTTATGGACATGTCAAAATATTGACATAATAAATACATTTTAGAAATAAAAAGGTCTGCATTATAATGTATGATTTTATCATGCAGAGAATGGTGAAATATTATGTTAAATTCACTCTAGATTAACATGGCATAGCATAAGGCTACATATTTAGTTCATGTCAAGCATTTACACCCCCCCTTTTTTCATTTTCAGTCTGATTTCCTGAAATAGTGCCAATGGTATTGACAACCTCCAGTTTTAGTTAGTTTTAGATCATTGTAGGTAGATATATATATACAGACTGGACATGGGATGTTTATTTTTTTTTAACAAGAGGAGTCTGAAGATACCAAAGGCAAAGGAGCAAAGTTACAGATTCTATTAAATAAAATGGATGTTTATTTTCTGTTAGTTTCAGATTCTATGAGTATAAATGCAAAAGTTTCCTGTGATGTTTATTGGTTGAATATTTGAATAAATAAAAATAAGAATACATGTATATGATAAGTCTTATATATATATATATATTCATACAGGTTTGAAAATCAATATACATGTATATATATATATATATATATATATATATATATATATATGTTTTTTTCTTCTAAAATATCCATGAAGTAAAAAAAAATGGACCAGCATTCCAATTATTTTTAAAGTACATCATCAAACAAATGCCATGAGTTTTCAAGACACCTTGTGTCATAAATTATAATAAAGTCATTCAGAAAAGAACTTTTTGATTGTGTAATTTGTGTGATTTGGGAAACTTCATCTGAAAGTCAAAAGGTTTATTTCAATTTCAATTGAAAACCAGGACTTGTCTTAAACATTTCAAGAATGAATTAAATTTCTGTAAAGAATTTGGCTCAGAAGATAAATTATATTGTGGTACATATTGTTATACAGTTGTAACACATTTTCTAGGTCAGAAAGTGGAGCTGAAACAAGATCTCAAACTTTTCAATTTCTTATAGATATATTGAACCAGAACCAAGTTGTTGAACAAGTTTCTACAGACATTTATACCTGTATACACTCCAACATGTTGTTGAATTTGTTATTCATGCTTTTTTTTTAGATGAAAAGGTACTTATGTTGCCTGTTGTTTATGAGAAATATAATTATCTTTTATCTATGAATATTAATGCCGAAATTTATAAATTTTCTTTTACAGAAAAGAATTTTTCAAAATGTGCCCATTTATTAACTTTTTTCCAGTCATTGGAACAAATAATTTTTTAACTTCAATTTTAAGCAATATTAACCAATACTTGGTTATTTTGCCAACAGAAAACATATTCATTCTATTTTAGTCATTTAATTTACTTAGTGAAATTTGGAATTCTGGTTTGTCCTTTCATGTGTATGCAAGTGTTCTGTATGTGTCTTAAAATTATGTGAATGGTAGTCATTTTGTGTCTGTCTTTTATGTGAATGCTATAGTCATTCTGTTTGTGAATGTCATGGTGGAAAAATTATTGCAATCTAAGTATCCATATTTGTAAATGCTGGTTTCAAGCATAAATATTTATTGTAAACTGACGTATTTTAAGCGAAGGGTTGAACGTCATTTTTCATCAAAAATGAAGCGAAAGTCACGTGACTGGGACTTGACTTTGGAGCTCTCCTGTCACACTGGCTGTCCTACTGTAAACACTGAATGTTTTTGACAAAAATATCTGTATCTGTATCTGTATCTAGTACGTTGTACAACCCAACTATGGTTTTTATACAACGGGTAGAGAGAGCGCCGATGGCGGTCTTTATTGGCGCTGATTCCTTAGAGCGGTCTTAAATGCTTATAAGGAATTTGCATGCACGACACTGTTTCAGTGTTTGGCAAATGGTTCCAATGAATTACGGTGTCCACAAAGAAAGAATGTTGGTACTACTGTTTCTTGTAGTCTGGTAATTCAAGTCCTTTTGTATTATTGCATGTACGTTTCTCTACTATATTTGATGTTATATGATCTTTAAAATAGAGCCTATTTGCAGTAAATTATGATTAAAAATGGACACAATGCATTCATTCCCGGCTTTTATGACCAAGGAGTGACCTGAACATCTGCATATTATTACCAAAAGGTGAATATTGAAGGTGTCTGACCCAAAACAAGAAACTGGTCTTGCGACGATAAACTTTTTAGGACTGTCGTCGCAAGTTATTCTAAACCATCGGTGCCCAATAAAACATGAAATAATGATAAACTCAACATTTTCCAATACCAAACAACCCGTTTTTATATTGTTTCATGTACACTTTCATGCCCTTCGACAATCTCCAATGTCATATTGTGGTTGTTAAGGATTATATGTCATATTGTGGTTGTTAAGGATTATATGTCACATTGTGGTTTGTTAAGGATTACAGTGTCACTTTGTGGTTCGCTAAGGATTATATGTCACATTGTGGTCGTTAAGGATTATATGTCACATTGTGATCGCTAAGGATTATGTCACATTGTGGTTGTTGAGACTTATATGTCACATTGTGGTTTGTTAAGGATTATATGTCACATTTGGTTGTTGAGGATTATATGTCACATTGTTGTTATGTCACATTGTGGTTTGTTAAGGATTATATGTCATATTGTGGTTGTTGAGGATTATATGTCACATTGTGGTCGTTAAGGATTATATGTCATATTGTGGTTTTTCAGGATTATATGTCATATTGTGGTTGTTGAGGATTATATGTCACATTGTGGTCGTTAAGGATTATATGTCATATTGTGGTTTTTCAGGATTATATGTCATATTGTGGTTGTTGAGGATTATATGTCATATTGTTGTTGTTCAGGATTATATGTCATATTGTGGTTTGTTAAGGATTATATGTCATATTGTGGTTGTTGAGGATTATATGTCACATTGTGGTCGTTAAGGATTATATGTCATATTGTGGTTTGTTAAGGATTATATGTCATATTGTGGTTTGTTAAGGATTATATGTCATATTGTAGTTGTTGATGATCACATTTCTTATTGTGGTTGTTTAGAAGTTTATGTCGCAATGTGGTTGTTAATTATATGTCAAATTTTGGTTTTTGAGAATAATATGTAATAAAACGTAGATATCAAATTTAGTGCGCACGACCCTTTTCTGGAATAACCTTCATCAGGTGACGCTCAAAATCAAAAGAATTGAAAAGCCAAATAATTTAAAGTTTTGGGAGCAATAAAACCAAAGTGCCTAAACGGGGTAGCAAAAATCTGTTACGGTTACCTATGTCTGAGGGAGGAGAACCTTAGTTTGATTAATAATTACATTATTTAAGAACTGTAACTTTACGGTTGTTGAGGATTACATGTCACATCTGTTGATCATGTACAAATTGTTCATCAAAGCGATGTATATGATATTTCTAGACGGATAGCTTATGATAAAACCTGTCTAACATCTTGTTTTTGTACACCAAGCTGCCTAGAGTCTCATCCTGTATTTCTGTTCATTGATTTACAGCTTCTAATTACTTCTTTCGTACCTTCAAACCTTATTATTTTTATACCTACAGTTTTCATTCAGTGACCAGTACATTATTTCATACCAATAGATAATTTGGCCCATAGTGTCGCCCTAACCACATATTAGCTTCTTGTATGTATATGTATATATTACAGGTTTATTGATAAGAAGAAAGACATCTAAAGTGTTTTGCTACTTTTAAATTGTTATGTGCCTCATTTGGGTGGTGACGGACCGTCATGGTCATGATCGTATGGTAATCGGATTTACTACATATGCAACCAGTACATATCACCAATAACGTTGTTAGTTCGAACCCCGCTCAGGCGATGTGTACTCGATACAACCTTATGCAATAAAGTTTGTCAGTGACTTGCGGCAGGTCGGTTGTTTTCTCCGGGTCCTCCGGTTTCCTCCACCAATAAAACTGACCGCCACGATATAGCTGAAATATTGTTGAAAGTGGCGTTAAATGCCATACCCCCCCCCCCCCCCCTCATATGGGTGGTGATATTATAATAAAATGAATAAAAAGATAATTAAAAAAAAAACACACCATAAATGCTACACTGTCAGCACATTTATTATCAGCTTACTGCAAAATTAAAACCATGACGGTGCAAATTGTTATTGTTCAAGGAAGGTCAGATTTTAATATAAAATAAACACGAGACATGTGGTGTGATAAAATGATACTTGTTCAAGAAACACCAGGTTTTAATATAAGATGGGAATCAAAATTAAAATGTTTCATTCTTACACCACAAGTGTCAAGTTTCGAACGAACATTCGATTTTTGTCCCAAACGAAAGCGAAAGCCAACAGAAATATCATCTAAAGTTGTAACCGATCTCCCTACAGTTAGTTCTGAAACATGTTTTGCTTGTAGTGTTACTTTCTTTGGAAGCAGAACGGTGCGAAATTGAAAACGACTGCTTCCTTGTTGTCTTATTTCAACAAACTGTTTGTCAGTTTTGAAATTTGTGGTGTTGGGTTTCTGTGATAAACTTAAAGGATTGGCATTGTATAGATAACTATGATTAATGTTGTACGTATTTGATGAAGTGTTCCTGGGAGAGTATTGAGATATTGCACGTGTTTGTAAACTTAAGTCAACAACATTTGTTTTTATTTCAGATGGCGTTGAGCTAGCAAGTCTTCCAGCTCTAAGTCTTTCCATTATTTTGCGATAATCTATACCATGTTTTAAGTTTTTCTCGATTCTGTCATGATTGTCCCCGCCATTGCTAGCTGTTAGCTTGTTCAAGAAACCAACAGATCGGTGTCGATTCGAGACAGATTCTCCACCCCGATTATTTTCTTCAGTCGCATTTATCAATTTAACCTCAGAAGGCGCGCTTTCTTCATGTTTTGTATCACTCGTGTTTTTGTCATCGTGTTGTTTTGGTTGTGCTGTATTCAGTGGTCGTTCCAAGCTTGGTAATTTTGTATCACACGTTTCTATATTTGCATCGTTCTGTGAAGTCCGTCTTTCAGGAATTTCAACTTTCATTTTACTGTCATGTTCTACCAATGATTCTTGTTGGTCTTTAGTTTTCCCCACCATGTTACCCTTTTTTCCTAAAGGTATATTTCTGTATTTCTGCTTGAAGTGTGTCTGTATGTTTATTCCCGTTGCATTCTTTCCGCCATGTTGTTCACGGTCGTTCCCATCAACAGGCATAACAATATTTATACTATGTCGGTTTAGAAGTAAGTCTTTGTCATCCCTTTTTATATCACTGATTCGTTTGACATTCGGAGATAATTGTACGGCCTCGGCGTCGTCTCTGTCATCTTTAATTTGACTTGCTAGATATCTCAGATGATTGGACATTGTATGTAAGCGTTCTATTCGGGCGTTGGTGTTTTTGATGAGTGCCTTTGACGACTCCAGAAAATTCTGATGTCCCCCGAGGTCACAAGGTGGAGACCCATCTGTAAAATATATGAAGAAAAATGTTTTCATGATACATTCGAAAGATATTAAATAATGAAGGTTCGATTTCAGTTTTTGCAAGGGTAAAAACTTTGTAATTTCATTTCACACAAGTTTTAGGACGTTATTTGCAGGACTATATGTTGTTAAGGGCCATGCGAGAACATTTGACACAGATTTATAACAAATTTCAAGGTTATTTTGCCATTTTAAAAATTGTATATGTTCACCATCATTGTTACGTTCTTCATCATGACTAAAAATTATCAAATATATCGTTGTTCACATGCAGCTATATATGAACCCAGTATAACAAACAAACTGGTAAATAAGGACCAGAGGTTTCATGTTGTTGTTTTTTGTTTGTTTTGGGGTTTGTTAAGTTGCTAAGCATCGATTCTGAAACTCCTCTATTTGGCGTTGACCACCGCTATGAATTAATTAGTAATTCATAGCACAAGTGTATTTCCCCAAAAATCGAACATCTACTTCAATTTCTAGTTTAAATCGAATGCCGTGCGCTACATGGCTTTCGTGAATAATCACAGTGATTTTTTTCGATTCACTGTAAATTTACTTCATCTCAGATGTACATTGTATATAGAATTACTAAACCTGGACCCCAACAGTTACATTACTTTCAGTACTTTACAATTATACATGAATCAATTATTATATATTAGAAAACAAATTCCATTAGATTATTTGTTGCATGCAACACGCATATGAAGAGAATTCATTTTCCACGTAACATGCACAACTTCCAGACGATCAACAAGTGCATATAAATGATCGATTTGTCGCGGATCTGGTGTTCTGTGGTTATTTAAGTTAATATACACATGAAACCTATGAGCTTTTCAGTACAATGTTATTTCCTGAATATTTGTGAATATTGTACCAATCATAAATACATTTAATTAAAGTTGTATTAGAATAATTCTTTTTGTGTTATCTATTACACATATTGTATATACATGTATACACAAAGAACAAAGTTAAGCACCCCCATGTTTTTTTGAAATGACAAATGATACGACAAGTATCACGACTCACGAGATTACTGACCAGATAATCTCAAGAACGCAATGGTGACCTGTTAGGACATTACATTGGCTGTAAGAAACCACAATTTTTTTTTAAGAAAAATGTTAATTTAATGAATATTTCATCACAATATCACAAGGCCAGTTTTTGCAGTAAAACATGTCCATTTTAAGTATTGACCTTCACAGTTCAAAAAGCACGATAAGATTGTCATTTCACTTTCAAAACGTCACTTGTGAATCACTTGGCGACATCTATTGTTCAAAGTTCAGTACCGGGTGTAACCCCCACGTGCTTGGATGACGGCCTCAACCCTGCGTCTCGTCCCTCCAGTTAGACGTCGGATGTCCTGTTGTGATAGCTGCTGCCATTCCCGATGCAATGCTGCTTCCAACTGACGAATGTTTTGCACAGGAGGTTCCCGAGCATGTATACAACGGTCTAACATGTCCCACATATGCTCTATGGGATTCAAATCCGGGCTCATGGCTGGCCAAGGAACAGAAGTCACGGCTTCGCTTTGGAGGTAGGCGGTTATTGCTCTTGAACAATGAGGCCTGGCGTTGTCATCCATATACACAAGCCTTGTAGCTAGTGGGTGGTTGTCGAAATGGGGGACAACAACTGGTTGCTAGACGTCTCTGATGACTGATCACCAATTAGGTTGCCTTGTATGGTGACTAAATCTAGCTTGCAGTCATGAGAGATACACCCCCAAACCATTACTGAGCCTCCACCGTAAGGGACAGTTGGCTGGATGTTCCTTGGGGTATAGGTTGTATTTTTGTGTCTCCAAACCCTCATCCGGCCGTTGGTTACATGAAGCAGAAACCGGCTCTCGTCTGTCCAATGGATCTTGCGCCATGTCCTTAAATTCCAACCACGTCGTGCTAAACGCCATGCCAAACGTGATCGTCGATGTCGGTCTGCCAACAGTGGACGTTTAATGACTCTCCCTGACTTAAATCCCGCTGATTTCAGACGGTTTCTAACTGTTCTTGTTGACAGACGTCTATTGGGCAGCCCGTGTTGTTTGAGTACGGGACTGGTTGCGAATGTCATCCATCTAACCAAACGCTGCAATGCCCTGTCGTCACGATCAGATGTTACCCGTGGTCTGCCGGATCTTGGCAAGTCTTTCACATTGTTGGTTTGTGTGTGTTTTCTCACCAGTCGGCTGACTACAGTATAGTGATAGCCCATCTGACGTCCAATAGCTTTGAAGGACATCCCTGTTGTATGCATGCCGATTATATGCCATCTTTGTGCTTCTGATATTCACCTTCGTACCATGCTTACTGAGAATGAATACATTTTTTAAAACATCGGACTTAAATACCCAAATTCGAAGCGTGAACATACTGAATTTTGAGTAATACGTGAGAGGCATGGTTCACGTGCATGTCTAGTCGATATTAGACATAATGGTCACACCTGTGTGAGCACATCTCTTTAATGGAACATTGTTCTTGCTATAATCAATATAAATATTAGAATCTAAACTTAGTGTAACTTGTTATGTTTTAATATATCAGGGGGTGCTTAACTTTTTCTTTGTGTATAGTTCGGTATATTTATTTGTTATTTTATTTTCAACACTGGTGTGGTGTAATCGATTAGCGTGCCCGTCTCGAATGTGTAAGATTGTGTGTTCGAATACCGGTCAGGTCAAACCAAAGACTCTAAAATTGGTATTTGCTTTTTCTTCGCAAAGCATTCAGCAGTAAGGAGTAAGAGGAACTATAATTATTGACTCGGAATAAGAGCAATGTGTTCGAGTCGAGCACACCACGGTCTGTTGTTTCAGTGAGCTAGCACTATACAATCCAATTGTAAGCGTTTGTCTAGTACAAATCCGATGTCATCATCGTCTCATTGAAATGTAACTTGGTTTCGCCAATATATTGATGGAAAATTGCCCACTTGGTGTTAAACAACAATAACAAATTCACTTAAGGATTGATCGCAATTTTTGTTCGGTTCATGAAGAAATAACCTCAATCAGGTTGTACACACCGTGTAACCCGCGGAGCGGGTTAGCGGGTTACGCAAGGGTGTGTACAACCTGATTGAGGTTATTTCGAATGAACCGAACAAATAATTTCGATCAATCCTTATAAATCAATTCAAACTTTTTTTTGCTATGATATTGAAAAATATATTTATTTTTTCAAAATAAGGCAAATAATCGGAAATAAATTTAAATAACCCCAAAGGTAAATAAAGAAAATCACCTGATGACAACGGCACGCGACGCCTTGAGAACGACGTCTATTTTTAGATTCCGTACATTGACAAATAACCTTAACTTTTTAAACCAATCAAAACACGTATAAAATGACATGTGACTCTAAAATTAATTTATTCACTATTGTATTTTCTCTGTACAAGAACTATACACTGTCAGTTTTAGAATAAAGATATATATATCATAATTTCTGATCTTTACTATTTATGATACACCTACATATTCACGGTTATAACCAATTAAAACCACATCGGTGGTGTGATGGTTAGCGTGCGGTAGACCTTAGGTTCGAGCTCCGGTCAAACCAAAGACTATAAAATTGGTATGTGTTGCTTCTCCGCTAAGCACGCAGCATTAAGGAGTAACAGCAAGGACTGGTTGGCTCCGAATCAGAATAATGTGTCCGAGTGGAGCGACATGTCTATCCGCGCACTGTTGTTTCAGTGAGCTAACACTATGAAAATCCAACTTAACGTGTTGGTCTAGAACAAAGCGGACCTCATCATCATCTCATTGAAAAATAACTTGTTCTCGCCATGATATAGCTAAAAAATTGCGGAGTTGGCGTTAAGCAATAATCACTCACTCACTCACTCACTCACTCACTCACTATAACCAATTAACAGTATGTGTCAAGGAAACCTTAGATTTATTTTTTGCTTACCTGGGCGTTTAAGGTGTTTTGTTAACAGGCGAGTTAAAGAATAAATTAATATGTTATTAGCAAAAACAGCATGTGTTCAGAAAAAAAAATGAATGAAACATTCCTAAATAATATATGAGGTTCAATCAATTTATGTTCTTCAAATTACCAACCGCAGAGTTTATCATTGAAGAGACACATCACAAATTATATATAAGCAAAACAATAATTGCCTGTTTCCTTTGGTATATTATTTGTCTCTTTCTTCTTCTAAAACCATAAAGTTTCAAAAGGACTTTGATCATTTGGACAAAGTCATTTCATTAAATTTGCTTATTTTTTGTTATTATCTATTATATTGTTTTATTTTGGCTGTTAAAGTTAAAAAAGAAAATGTATATTTCTGAATTAATAAAGAAAGCTTGTCTATAACTAATGTAACCATTTCGATATTGTACTTTATGTTAAATGAATTTTTTGAATACCTATTGTGATCGATTGTCTGTGATATTATGTTTTTGAAATAAAGGTATTTGAAAATTCAAAATTCTTCTAAATCCATCTTTTATTGAGGGAAATCACTAATAAATTGTTCTTCTATTTAAAACTTACTTATTTGTTTTGCAACTGGATGACGTTAATGAACTTTAATTTGTCAATTATTGAAAATATTAAAGCATATTAACACTTTATCGCTGTCTTGCACTTAGACAAATGTCAACGTGGTGGAAATTGAAAATCTTAGATCAGTAATAGATTGTTCTATTACGTGACAATCTAGGGAGGCATTATTGAATCATGGCTAAATTAGTAAACAATGGACACTTATTAGCCTCCTTAATGACCTGTTAATGATGCCTCATTTAACTAGACGGAAACGTAAAATCGATGAAGATATAGTCTGTCGTGATGGTTAAATTAACGTTACCATGGAGATATATACAATAATCATAGCAACCTGTAAAGACTGATTCGATGAAAAGTTACGAGCATATGTTACAAAATTCATGTAAGCTACCAGTGCTAAAAAGAGAGAAACTGAAAATATACAATTCCATCTCTTCTCTGATCAGAGAGTTTAACATCAGTTTACGTTCATTTCCTCTTCTAGTTCTGAGACTGCACTGTCCAGATGATAAATCGTGTACCCCTGAATATCGTATGCAAAATAAATTCCCCACTACATTTATGTACATGTCCCCAGCCCGGACCTGGATTTCCATCTGCATATGCCATGTATTTTTTTAAGTTCAGTGATTTGAGGTGAGAGGCAGTTTTTTGGTACAAATTTTGTTATTATTGGTGGAATTGTTGACCATCACCGTTTTAATTTTCTTTCGATAATTTATTCATAAAAAAATCTTTTAAGTTAGTTGCTTCTGTGATGAAGTTTTATGAAAATATATGGATTGAGTTTTTTTTTATCTTCAGTAGTTTTTTGGAACATATTGAGATATTTAAAAAAAAAATTCAAAGCAGTTAAACGTAATTTTTTTTGTAATGTTTGATATGATTTTCACACTAATCTGATATTAACCATCATCAGTTTTAAATATGATTGTCTTGAAACAATACTGTTTTTCTGGTTATAGGTCTATTGTCTATTGCTGAAATTATTACTGATGATTCTTGACGAAAAATCAACCTAAAGAAAAGCCTGTTACTGATATACCTGACTCCTTACGTTAATAATTAACCTTAGCTGTGTTTAATAATATAAATTATTATACTTCTCATACTTTTTTCTATATAAATTTTATTGTAATAAAAGTACTATTTCCATAGTTTCATTCAATTTGTCTGAAAAGTACTATTTCCATAGTTTCATTCAATTTGTCTGAAAAGTACTATTCACCGGTGCATGATGTTTTTTTTTTTTTTAAATTAATTTCTTCTTCAAATGTACACATGAAAATGTATTAGTTTTAAAAAGCATTAATAAAGTAGACTAGAAATCCACCAGAAAAGGACCTAATTTAGAATTTTGAATTGCACAGTTGTTCAGTATAATAAAACACTTATAGACTTGATATTCGGGTAATAGCACTTTAATTGTCCCCTCTGTACCGACTATATTCCTCGGCGTTGCGTTGGAAAATAGTTTTTTGCCGAGGAATATAATTGGTACCTTGGGGACAATATAAAAGTGCTATTACCCTCATACCCAGTCAATAAGTGTATAATGCTTTGTAAGACTTACCGCCACGCCCAATACCAGTATTTGTTGGTGCCATACTGAACCAATTCTACTGACTTCCTATTGTATAAACACTCCTCACTAGTAGTCAGGTAAAACTGTAAGTTAGGTACAGGTATTATATCGAGTTTCCTTCATCTTTGTTATTACCTGGTTAAGAATGTGATCTATTGAATAAATAATTAATAACATGTAATCAAAGCAACAACTGACATGTTTGGTTGCTGTTAATTAAATGTCACCTGGTACCTGAAGTGAGACAAACACAGTAACAGTTAGACAAGAGTTCGATATGTG
Organism: Bathymodiolus septemdierum; assembly: GCA_963383655.1. Lineage (NCBI taxonomy): Eukaryota > Metazoa > Mollusca > Bivalvia > Mytilida > Modiolidae > Bathymodiolus > Bathymodiolus septemdierum. The sequence goes on from OY726519.1 coordinate 113,185,228, forward strand.
TGGCAATGAGATGCAGGCGGTACTCCAGTGTCTGTTTCTTTGATGTATATTGTTATTCTCCTTATTTTCTTACAGTTATTTATTTTTCACAATAATTTGTTGTTTATTTTATTTGTGTTATCGGTGGGACAATCTTTTATTTTTTACCAAAATTGTAATCTACATTATTTTCACTTTCTCATCGATATGTTTTATCTATAATATTTCTAATAAGAAATGGATCAAGTTTAACTAAATTAAAATAAAAAAAAAAAACAAGGGCAACGCAAATCCATTGAAGGATGTTGATTCTAGAGTGTTCACAAGGATGTTACGCGGTAAAAATTTGACCAGGTGACCTTGACCTTTGACCTATGACCTTGAAAATCAATAGTGTTCCAGATTTTCTGAAGGACTAAGTATGTACCAAGTTTGGTCAAAATCCATTGAAGGATGTTGATTCTAGTGTTCACAAGGATGTTACGGAAGGACGGACGGACGGTAGCGTTACTACATGTATATCCCTTCGTAACTTCGTTGACGAGGGGATAATTAAATATATATTACGGTAATTCAAATATTAAAACATATTTGGATAAAACGATGTCCGTGTCGACCATAAACGACTAAGTACCATTAATATTACAGAAAAAGCTGATCCCCCAGAACATGTGGTATTATTTCATTTATGTGTTGTTGAACTGTTATTCTTGTCTTTTACTTACTCGTATATTAGTACTTCTTCTATTGTTTTTGTATCTAGATCACCTCTTCATTAGAATGTCGTGGGCCCGGGTGGCTCAATGAGTTAGGTCGTTGGATCTAACAACTCATACAAGCCTATCACCAATACGGCGTTGGTTCGCGCCTGGCTTTGTAAATTACAAAAAAGGGTGCACTCGGCTCGCAGCCGCAAGTAATAAAGTTTATCAGTTGCTTGCCCATGGTCGGTGGTTCTCTCCGAGTACTCCGGCTTCCTCCACCACTAAAACTGATCGCCATGATATACAATTTAGCTGAAATATTGTTGAAAGTGGCGTTAAAACACCAAAAATCAAATCATATCAAATCAAATCATTAGAATGTCCTGTGTGACTTTGAGACTGTATTCATCTTTGACTCGATGATTTAATACATTGAGAGAAAGAAAATATTACGATTCCATGGTTTCCCAGTGTGTGATACACTATATAACAAACAAGAAAGTTGTACTTGTAATTTTGTTTCTTGTTATTTGGATTGTGTTTAGGATATGGTCGAATATTATATATGAGAAAATTTTTATGTCACGAATAACCATATATAAAGTTCAACACTAGGACTCGATATACTCAATCTTTTATTTTCTGTACTATATAGTGTTGTTTTTGTTCCGAGTCATTGTTTTTCTTTTGTCCGTGCAGTGCATTGTCTGTCTTTCTTTAAATACAGTTATAGTGACAGCCGGAAACTTTGAGCCGTAATGAAAGGGGGAGGTTTGGCGCTTTAAAATCTGATTCAACCCACCATTTCCTTAGAAATGCCTGTACCAAGTCAGGGTCATTACGGTTTTCACAGTTTTCCGATTGTTGACTGATTTTGTCTGTTTATATACTTATGAGTTTTGACTTTCCCTTTGTAAGATTGCTCGGAGTTCGGTAATCTTGTTATTACCCTTATTGACAGCTTCGGATGAATTCTTTTGTATCTTCGAACTTTTGTAATTTTAATTCGTGAACAAATTTTGTGTATGCCTGTGATTAAACATCCATACAGGTGCTTGGCCACATAATATTGACCCCTCACATGAAAATTTCCTCTTAAATACCATCATTCAAAGATGACTTTGCATGGCATTCAAAACATTATATGGAGGTTGGTAGCACTAACCACTCTCCAATTTTTTCGTCAGATCACCAATGGGTCAACTGGCAGATCTAGAGAAATCTTCGTCGTCATGTATCGTTTATTTGTTAATTAAAAACATTCGGGCTGAGTTCCAACGAACAGAATTTCCTTGCAAATTAAAATGGTACGAGGACAGAAACTGGTCGCCACACCAGGAAAAGAGGGGTTGCTTAGGGCATTATTGGATACCGTATGGTGACGCGGGAGTTTGAAAAAATACCCCACATTCCGTCAGCATAAAAACTATACCCATTCAAATAGTATTCAGTTATAAATGACGCATTCATACATTTGACTAAAATACAAAATACAGACATATATCAGCCCAATCTTACACCTTGTTCAATCATAACATATAATGTCTGAGCAATAAAGTATAAGACTATTGAGTTTGAATAATTTAATTTGATTAACAATAATAATAATGTCACTACAATATAAATTTCCATGATCGAATAGTTTTTCAGTTCACAATTCAGAGTCCAAAAGTCTATCAAAAACACTTGTTATTTTAAAGTTAGTTCCAAAAGGTTCTGCCCTTCTCTGCTTGCCATCTCCCTATTTATAAGTCCCATCTGTGGACGTAATTTATCTGGCTGTCACTTGGTCTCCCATTAGCCTTTCGTTCCCCTTTGTTACTCCATAGTTCTTGTCCATAGCTGTCCCAAACCAGTCTCTTTTGATATATATCCTGTCTCCCCAACGCTGGTATCGCTTACAATTCCCTTGACTTGTACTGCCTCAGGTCCTACAAAAGAAGCTGCTTTGTGTTGTAGAAGTATGATCTCATGATACATGTATATCATAGCTTAAAAATCCCCACTCATTTATATATCGAAAAGGAAAAATTACGACAACCTAATTATGTATATTTTGAAAGCTGAAAAAGGCGACACATTACATCCAATGGCAGGTCCGTATCGGGAAGAATAAACTCGACCATTATGGGTCTCCCGCATTAATTCTTTTTAAGAAACATAGTTGGACGAGTGTGGTAATATTCTTCACAATTAAATTCTATATTGATTAGTCAGATCACATCATTCATAATTTGTTCCTTATGGGATTGGGGATATTTAATATGATGCTGGGAGAGTAACGGACCGTGATCAGCCATCTATTACCAACGATGGTTTTTTTTCTGAAAAAATATTCTGATTCCCAATGATGCTGAAAAAAATATTCTGATTTTGGTGGAGGAAAAAAAAATAATATGATTGAGAGTTTTTGTCATATAACCTAATGTTGAATTTTGGGGGGAAAAAAAATATTCAAACTCTCGTGTTGTCCGAAAAAAAAATTCTGAACGAAACAACCCCCCCCCCCCCCCCCCTTACGATTGCTCAACATTTCGTTAAATGGCGGGAAAGTGTTGTTATCCGGGTTTTACATTTATCAGAAAAGCCCGAGGATTTAGGAACAAGATTAACTTCCGGTGTAAACAAACTGTTCACAGCAAGTTGAGCAATAAACGAAGTTCAAATATTATTTTGTATACGTAATTAAACAGGACAAATAAAAAAAGAAACAACAGAAGAGAGCGATTAGTCCTGCACTATACCAGGAAGAGAAAGAAGAAGTAATGCTGTCACATTTATTTTATCTTGACTGTCACACAGGCGCCTGTGGACTGTCACGCTGGAGTATAAGTTATAACGCTCAATGATCAGTACACTCTGTACACGGAAGAAGAAGACAAGACTTTCATCAATTCATGTCTCTCAGTCTGTAATATGGAACTGAAATGAAATTGCCCCCCCCCCCCCCCAATTTCTGTAGACATTTAAGCAAAAATCAAATTGTCATGTATCATACCTGTTAACCCTCCCCCTTTTCGCGGGAGTCTCCCGCGTAAGAGCCTTATCTCCCGCATGGACTAGGTCTCGTGCGCGGGAGACATTAATCTCCCGCACACACCTTTTCCTCCCGCACTATTTCCCCCCAACAAAAAAATCAAGTACAATAAAATCTTGACCTACATTTTGCGATCAATATTTCTGGAAATTTCCCGCGCTGATGAAAAACGCCGAGAGATACGAATGTAAATGATATCCGGTTATTGATCTGTTTGACACCTTTACAGGTAAATTGGGTCATGGAGATTAATTAAGGTGTTGATGATTATACAACAATTATCCACTGATTGACAGTTAATTGGGGATAAGGAAGTGGGTTTGTGGCACACGCATAGATGATTAGAAGTGTGATAGCCGCAATTAAAAATAGTTATAAACCGTTGTGCAAACAGGAGTCAGACAACCTTTGATGCCGAGGAAAACTTCTTATTTCGATCAAACGTGCAATGAATTCATCTCGGATTGAGTTGTTATGGCTTGTTTGGGACCAAAGCTGATCAAAGTATTATTTAAGGACTAAGTTCCAGGATGGAATTGATAAACCACAAAAATACCAAAACGTATGCTATCACCCAATGCACCAGCAGCAAAGTGACTTTTTAATTTTAGTGCACTATGACTTTATTGTTCAGAGCATTCTGTCTTCATTTTTATTGCTTTGTAATAACCTTATGATTATGAATAAATTATAAATACAGTTTTTATCCTTCATTCATCATATGAAACACTACTAATAGGACAGAAATGTAAACAATATATATTGAAATGGGATGCAGTTGGTTCAATACTGAAACAAACAAAAAGAAAACATTAATTAACAATAAAAACATGCACCAAATACGTCGATAAAAAATCTCCAGTTATGAGACCAAATCTCCAGCCAAAAATTTACAAATCTCCAGTTGTAGCATAGCAACTCTATCACATATATGCAACTACAAGGTACAATTTTGTGCGTTTAAAGGCGATGCGCAAAATCTCCCCCTTAGAAGAGTTGGTAGGGGGGAGATCTCCCCCCTAGCAGTTCCCAGAGGTTAACAGGTATGATGTATAATATGACTTTTTAAAATATTACAATAATCAGTCCTCTTATTAATTTTGTTAATCTGAATGACATTGAGTCATCAGAAATATATATTGAATATATTTATCACAACCATAGAAATTAGCCTAATTAGGAGAAAGCAATCTTTTGATTGAGTTATTAATAAATTGATATAAAGCTGACACATCGTAAACTTTAATTGTTTGAGATATACTTGTCCTGACTTTTACTGCATAAACGTTATAATAAAGACATGACATGATATACACGTATACTCTTCCAAAGTACATTTGTGACTTGATAAGCAAGAAAATCCAAAATATTTTATGTTTGATGGTGTTTAACACCACTTTAAATAATATTTCAGTTATATCGTGGCGGCCAAAATATTTGAGAATTCTCTAAATAAGGGTACTAAATAGATTATTTCAAATAATTAAGTCCAAAGGTAAGTCATTTGTATTGCTTTTTGGAAAGGGAAGTAATTTGTGCATAATCAAAATGGCAGATAAACTTCCAGTTTCCGGTTGCGATAAAGAATTGTTCCCCCATTGTATGCATGTATCAACTCTTTTATTTACTTACCAAATTTCAATTATTAAGAGGGGGCCTTGGTTCGCGTCCTCTTGCAAAAAAAACAAACAAAAAACATGATATTGTTGGAAGAAAAAATTCAGATAATATTATTAGAAGTAGATCTTTAATTGCCCACCCTTTTCTGATATGTCCCAAGTTAAAGGAAAACTCCAGTCAGTTGAACAATTGTTATAATTCAATACATTGTAACTTTTTATTCGTAAATAACTAATTCTTATTAAAAATAACACCTTTATTAACATTAATATACCCAATTAGAAATATGAATATTTGGAATTTCCTGTCGTAATGTAAGCGGCCATGACACCTCTTCATGTGATGTCACGGGGACAGATCATGTTAGTTGAATAAATAATGTATCTGACCCTTCCCAACATAGTGCCCTTTTGGTTATGTTTTAATATCAGATCAACTGCAATACAATGTTTACAATTTGTATATCGTCCTAATTTTGTTCTTAATATTCCCTTCCCATGTTACATTTTCATAAAACAAATGAGTTTATTTGTATTTGGAGGGGTGGTATCTACGTATAATTTCATGTTTTACATGATTGGCCGTAGGTTAGATAATTGTCAGTTTTAACTTGTTTTATGCATACACATACTTTTTTCTTTTTTTGTCGCCAGTGCTGTCGTACTTTCCTGTGTTTTTCGTGGTCGATGTGTTGACAAGGGTAGTCCTGATCGGTAATTACAAAAAAAAATTTCTTCTCGCACTTTCCCTTTTCGTTAGTGTAATAAAATGCTTGACATGAAGTCATAATGATTTTGTAAATATCAAAAAATAGATATACGACATTATTTTACGATTTACATAATTTTTAATGATAAAATTGCAACTGATCAATGCTGCTATAATATATGATACCGCTATCGTGACGTCACAGCTCTTTCGGAAGAGCTTTAATTGCAGGTATAATCCGAGAATGGATTTTGCCTTTTGTCTCCTCACATTGAAGAGTTCTGAAAAATGGCGATCCCCATTATTTGGTGCTACATGCAACTTCAATGACCAAATTCTACCTTACGGTATACTATTTTTAACATTCATGAGCACAAATGTCTTTTATTTACTGTCATTTAAATTTTCATGCTAACTTGTTAAGACCATGGCGTTTTCCTTTAAGTCCTGACAAAATATGTTGTTGGTTTTAATAACACTTAATCCTGCAGTAGAATATGTGTGTTTTTCTATTTGAAATTTTTTTATTACAAGTAATAAATTACACAGATTTGGAAATGCCAACACTTTTGATCAGTTTATCAGATCAGCACATGCATGTAACACATATAGGTAAATTCAAGCCTGTACTGAAACAGAAGAAATTTTGAATAGTTTAATAAACAAAATGTCAGTTTATTGGTAATGAATTAGAATTGCTAAACAAGTCATTTTACCTCCAGCTTTGATTAATTAATGTTAGTCATGTCACTCTTGTCACAAACCTGGTGATAAGTCAGGTCATGAATTGTGATTACGGCAAGCATTACATATCCGTGATCATTTGTGACAAAGATATTCTGTAACGGTTAAGTTTTGAAAGTGAACACAATAAATGATTGCATAATTTTGTTTAACAATAATTCAAATTTTAGGTAATTGGTTAGTGTATGATGTTGATTATTAAGAATGAGTACTGGAGATAAAAAGTATGCCCACAGCATAGATTTACCAACAGAAGATGTGTTTAGAAATCTAAAGAATGCATGTCATTTTGCTGTAGATATAGGTAATCGCAGTACATGTAGATTTATGGAACTCTATCTCCCAAAACAAGTGCTATTATTGTTCACTCTAAGCTATAAACAATGTATATATTGATTGAATAAAGCTTGTTCTCTAAAAGTCTAAACTGAAATTTGTAATATTATTGCTTGAAAAATAATACTGTATATAATAAAGAGTGGTCTCTCTTTAATTTCATTAAGTTGTAATGGGAATGGAAAGGATATTTATGTTAATTCAAATGCAATATTAGTTTAGGACTGGAGAGAATTGCTGAAATGATAGTTATAAGGAGAAGTAGTTCTATGCAGGATTCCTAAACAGCTTCAAAATGGAGAAATATTTTTAATGCTGCTTAAATTATCTGATCGAAATCTAATCCTGCTTAAAATGCACATTAGCAATATCAGCAACTACAAGGAATTCAGTTTCAGTAGCAAACCTTCTATATTCTTAATTGTTGGTTCAGAACATTTTATCTAATTTATCCAAAAAAATTAATTGGATATCTATTTTTTCTGTAAATAATTTGATATGATCATACCTTTTAGCTCACATTACCGAACATCCAGGTGACCATTTAGCATTATTATCAAAGAAAGTTTAAACAGCGATGGAAAATAATTCCACCAATATTAACAAAACAAACAATCACATTTGACCTCAAATCATTAAACATGAACATGATAAAAAAAACCATGACATATGATTTTGAAAATCTAGGTCCTGGTTTGGGACATGCGAAAAAATGTGGCAGGGTAAAACCGATTAATGGAATCCCAGCCTTCTCCTCTTGAATTGGATCTCCAATAAACAAAAGATAAAACAACTGACAACTGTGCAGATTTTCCTTTACTCAAAAAGAGTACATGTAGTATTATTGTCCTCCAAATATTGTTAACATTTTATACTTTAATCTTCTCCAATGAAATCACTATGACTCCAAAAACATATTATTTATGTTATTTATAATATGCAAGGTATATTTTTATATTTATTTAACAGGTGGATCTTTAGTAAAAGTTGCTTACTTTTCTAAAATACATAGAAGAACATCACTAGTTACAGACCATGTAAGTTTAAATATAGATTCCTACATCATAGCAGTGAATTATTTAATTTATCCTATTGAGATAGGTATACTATATGAAATTATAAGTCTGAGCTTTAAACAGTTGTTTGCCATTTTGACTATCAAGTCAATGTAAAAAGTTATTTCTCTTATAACACAATTATTTATTTTGAATTAAATTCTGCTCATTGACATTTTTTAATTATATTAGATATATTTTGCAGAAAGAAGATAGTAATTGTATTTATCAAGTCTTAGAAGAAGATGGCTACACCAGCCGTCTACATTTTATCAAGTTTGAGACGAAGTACATTAATCAGTGTTTAGACTTTATTCATGAACATCTTATGCAATCAAAAGAATTTATATCTGAGAAGAAGAACATCAAAGCTACAGGAGGGGGTGCATATAAATACAGAGATCAGATCATTAACACTCTTGGTGTACAGTAAGTCAATAAAGTTAAAGGAGAGGGGAGAGGAGCACATAAATACAAAGATCAGATAATTAACACCCTTGGTGTACAGTATGTCAGTAAAGCTACAGGAGGGGAGAGGGGGAGGCAAATATATATACAGTGCTCCCTCGTTAAACCGCCACCTTCTGTGCAGTCGGTAGTTTGGCGGTATAACGAGTTTGGCGATAAACTGAGGGACATTGAAAACCGGAAGTCATGTGATCAAATGAAAAGATAAACTTTCTCAAATAGTTTCAACTCGACTGACATACATTTTGCACTTGTACAAAGACATAAGTATAAATAATACATGTTTAATAAATAAATAAATTAGAATAGGTCCGGTCAGTTTTCGTTATTAATGTATCGTTGTTTACTTCCGACGTCTGGTACTGTCAAAATGGATTACGAAAAAAACATGGAAAATGCTCGTTATCCAACGAATGATGACACTCCTTTATGAACCAAAGATTGAATCATCTTGTGTTGTTGTATAAAAAGTGTAGCTGTATTATTATGTCTCTAAATACATATAATAAAAACGTAGTATACGGTAGATATAATATGACATTATTGCATCATATCCCAAATCAAGCCACATGATTTCTGAAAACGATCTAAGGACGACATTTTTATGACAACTAATTAAATTACAATTTTTACTCAGGATTAAAAGTAATCACTAGAAAAGTAAATACAGGTAATTATTCTAATCAAAGCAACTCACCTGTTCCGACCCTCAACTATGAGATCAATGACCGTGTCCGATGACCAGTCTTGATATTCCATAATTACCGATCAATACACAGTTGTCAAAAGGTAGTTGTGGGCGGTACTAACGGGGGAATTTAAATTGGTTTTACGACTTTTGTGTCTGAAAACTTGTGGCGGATGGCGGTAGCTGAGTTTGGCAATATAACAGGGTATTTTGAATGGGGGAAATCGGGACAGACGAGAATTTTGGCGATAGGCGAGGTTGGCGATAAAACGGGGGGCGATAGACCGAGGGAGCACTGTAATCTAGTATTAAGCCAGTATTTCAAGTAACTTTGAAATCCAGTGGGGGAGATATGTTGTATGGTTGTCAGTTGCTTAGGTGTTTGTATAGCATACTGTATTTCCTGTGACTGTATGATGAATTCTTCGTCATCCTATACAATATATTAAGATTGCTGAGGTAGCAAATTAGAAATAAAAATATCTTGGCATAAGGCTAGGTGATTGGTTTTATGGTGTCTCTAAAGTATAATTTCAAATCCTGTTGAGGGTAGAACAAATTTCTTTTCTCAAAAATCAAATTTTGACACTGTTGGCTTACAATGCTTTGATTGCTATTCTTCATCTCACAATAACAGTAAGGTTTTCAGTGACAATCAAAGAACAATCTGAAAGTCAAAATGAAACAGCCCTAGATTTCATTTGACCTCAATAATTGAATGCAATGTCTAGCTCTTACTTCTAGATTTAAGTCATCAGAAAGATTTATGTACATTGGATAAAGTACACTGTCAACAATTTTCCTGATAAAATATGATTCAATAATGAATCAGTTACTGTGCTGTTTTAGGTTCTGTGTAAGACTTTATGACCTTTTGATAGAAGATCAATTGGTATTGATGAAACATGTTTTACTGTTAGAATAAAACATGTAAACAATGAAATAATTCATGACAGGCAAACATCTTCATAACTTTATGAAATATAAAAATGTATAGATATCTAGAATAATGCTTTATATGATTTTTTTTTAGCTAAATCGGATTATTCCCAGGATATGAAACAAACCAAAGAGATGGTATTATATATCTTTATTTTCTAGGCTAGACAAAGAAGATGAAATGGGATGTTTAATCAATGGATGTAATTTTCTGTTGAAAAATATTGCTGATGAGGCATTCATTTTCCAGAGACATGTACAGCCTGCATATCAGTTCCAGGGCATTGACCACAATATATTTCCCTATCTATTGGTTAATGTAGGGTCAGGTGTCAGCTTTATAAAGGTAAAAAATTCTTAAGTTTCCTAACACATTCCAGGCATTGATCACAATATATTTCCTCATCTACTGGTTAATGTAGGGTCTGGTGTCAGCTTTATAAAGGTAAAAAATCCTTAAGTTTCCTAACACATTCCAGGCATTGATCACAATATATTTCCCTATCTATTGGTTAATGTAGGGTCAGGTGTCGGCTTTGTAAAGGTAAAAAATCCTTAAGTTTCCTAACACATTCCAGGCATTGATCACAATATATTTCCCTATCTATTGGTTAATGTAGGGTCTGGTGTCAGCTTTATAAAGGTAAAAAATCCTTAAGTTTCCTAACACATTCCAGGCATTGATCACAATATATTTCCCTATCTATTGGTTAATGTAGGGTCTGGTGTCAGCTTTATAAAGGTAAAAAATCCTTAAGTTTCCTAACACATTCCAGGCATTGATCACAATATATTTCCTCATCTATTGGTTAATGTAGGGTCAGGTGTCAGCTTTATAAAGGTAAAAAATCCTTAAGTTTCCTAACACATTCCAGGCATTGATCACAATATATTTCCTCATCTATTGGTTAATGTAGGGTCAGGTGTCAGCTTTGTAAAAGTAAAAAATCCTTAAGTTTCCTAACACGTTCCAGGCATTGATCACAATATATTTCCTCATCTACTGGTTAATGTAGGGTCAGGTGTCAGCTTTGTAAAAGTAAAAAATCCTTAAGTTTCCTAACACGTTCCAGGCATTGATCACAATATATTTCCTCATCTACTGGTTAATGTAGGGTCAGGTGTCAGCTTTGTAAAAGTAAAAAATCCTTAAGTTTCCTAACACATTCCAGGCATTGATCACAATATATTTCCTCATCTACTGGTTAATGTAGGGTCAGGTGTCAGCTTTGTAAATGTAAAAAATCCTTAAGTTTCCTAACACGTTCCAGGCACTGATAACAAAATACAGAGGATTCCATTTATTTGCAAAGCCTATAGTTAAATAAAATTTTGCAATTACCGTTTTTTGGTACGTATAGAACGCGGTCTTATGCTTTAAAATGATAATTTATAGGTGGGGTGCATTTTATGCATAAGAGCAAGTATCAGACACTTTTTTTCAGGTCATGCAGAGAGTTGCCGGTAGCATAGCTTTGAGTTCACGGACGGCAATATTCCCAATGATCGATGAATTAATATTCAAATAACATTAATTGTGTTCATTATATATGTGTTATTTAAAATAAAATTATATACAAATTATATTTATTGCTCGTTCATTGCCTTTTTGAAAGGTATGTAAATATTCTCGATGTTTGTCAATAATCATACTTGTGCATTGGTGTTGTTGTTCGGAACTAATTTTCCATGCGAATGCAGGAATAACTGTCAAATGTTTGCTATCAGACGTGTGATATTTTACTTTTTTTCAATCTATTTTTTCCTGGGGTGAAATTACCTGTGTTTAGGTATTGAACCTTTGTTTGAATTATCGATTTTTACAGCAGTTGACAAGGTGAAGGACCGTATATTGTATAACAAGGTGTGAAAAGATAATTGAACATACTGGGACACCTGTCAATATTATATAATATATGGTAGCATTGGTACAATATGAGTACACTTCAAAAGAAATTATAATCTCTTTGATCAGGTCTTAATTAATGTTATTACTTTTGTATTGTTTTCTCTTTATTTGAATCGATCGTAATTACTTCCTATTTTAAGCTTGACCCAAGCTTGCCTATCTTTCATGATCTTTGATCACATGAATGGTTCATTATTTGATGAATTAATACTGATTAAAGATTAAACATATCTACATATTTATTATTTAAAACAACCATAATTCACGTAAAGAACGACAAAAAAATCAAGTGCTCCATCCGTATCATTTTCATTGCCGTTTTGAACTTTTTTTCAAATTAAACATTACCGATAAACTTCCTGCATTCACAAAACAGCTAATTTTCACTTGCAACATGTAGAATAATCGGTTTAAACTCTTTTAACAAAACTAATCTAACATTTCCCTGTCTAAAATTTATCAAAAATTCATGGATTAACAAATACGTGATCTGTGTTAAGCAGTATTTTGCCATTTGAACGAGGCTTTCTGCCGTGAATGTTTTACTGAATCTTCCTGCGTTCTATAGATAGGAACTAGAATTTTTCCCAGATTTTTTGGGGAGGAAAGGGGGTGTGTTCTATGCACCAGTGCGTTTAATAGACACAAAAAGACGGTAGGTGAACTTTGCAGTAATATGAAAATGCTATTTAGACCGGAAGTAGGAACCATGACTATGATTAATAGCTTTGAAAATTCAACTTGTGTTCTTGACAGATGTAAAATAAATATCTTGAGCACAAAGTTTTCAATAAACATTCAATAAAACAGAAAAAAACTAATATACTATGGAGATTTTTTTTTATATAAAAACACACATCTTTTCTAAACATTTGATAAACATTCTTTTATTTAAACTATATCAATTTTAATGTTTTTTTTTAATTTAAAGTATGTGAAAGACTTAACTTATCAATTATGAATAATTGGTATATTTGTTGGACATTTAGATTTGACAGCGTGATCATAAATTAACAATTTTATTGTACTGTTGATTTTAGGTTGAATCAGAAACAAATTTTGAGAGAATAGGAGGGACATCTACAGGAGGTGGCACTTTCTGGGGTCTAGGATCACTTCTTACAAAAGCTAAGGTGAGCAAGACATATCCTGAAATAAATGTGACAGTGTTTATGAGAAGACACTTATAAGTAGTATTTCATAAATGACAGGGTACTAACTTACATTTCATATTCAATTAAAAATTACGAACAGTGTTAAATAAGAAAATGATAAAAATATCAAAGCCATGAATTCAACTGTCCACAATATCTTATTTACTGTAATTCATAGAAATAACAAATACATTGATTTAGTATGTACAAACCATATATCATCAGATTAAACTAATATGTACAGTATTACACACAGAAGCTGTCATGATCACAATCGTATGATAGTTGGATTTACAACTACTTATGCAATCAATGCCTATCACCACTAAATTTATGAATTCGAATTCTGCTCATGGTGAGGTGTATTCAATACAACATTATGTGATAAAGTTTGTCAGTGACTCCACCAATAAATTTGACTGCCTCGATATAGCTGAAATATTGTTGAAATTAGCGTTAAGCACCACAATCCTAACTATTTACGCTAATGTTAGTTTATGTGCCTTTACTTTCAGACTTTTGATGACTTGTTAGAATTAGCAGAAAAAGGAGACCACAAGAATGTAGATATGTTAGTTAAAGATATATATGGTGGAGCTTATTCTACTATTGGTTTGCCAGGAGATATTATTGCCAGTAGTTTTGGGAAAGCTGCTAGATCAGATCAAGAAAATGGTTAATATCTCAACTCAAGATTTGTTTAATGATAGTTTTTGTGCACCTGCCTATAGACATTGAGGGCCTTACAATTTTAACCATGTCTCTATGTGCCACATTTGGTGTCTGCTTTGTGCACACGCCAATAGACATTAGCGGCATTCAGTTTTAACCATGTCCGTACGTCCCACATTTTGTTTCTGCTCAATGATTTAAGTGCCTTGTAAGCAAATCATTTGAAATATACACACAAGGTTAGGGATCATAAAATGAATGCCAAGTTTGACATCAGATTTTATCCCTATTCCATTCTAGAGTTATGGCCCTGTTTACTTTAGCAGGAAGCAAGGACTTTTGTGTTCTATGAACATATTCCTCCATTGTTTACATTTTGAAGTTTGAGATGTAACAAGAAATTAACCAAAATATAAATATTTATGGTAGAGAAATATTGTAATCCCTCAGAAGTAAATCAATCTTTTTATCTCCCTTTATTCAAATATAATATATAGAAAAATGGTATTCTTCATTGTAGTTGAAACAAGTTTTCTATCAACTGTCTTAAAATTTTTGTGATATTGATACTACTAGACATGGTCACATATTTAACAATGTCATTAGAACTAAAAGTTGGAAGAATGAATACTTCTGATGTAACAAAAAGTGATCTTAATCAATAATGACACAAAAACAGAGATTTAATTTGCTTCGATTTTGAGTTAACCATATGGTTGGTAAATGTATGATTTCATGAATAATAGAAGAACATATGGTAGTAATATTGCATCATTTGTGAATTTGCAAGAAAATTTATTTACATATTCTCCTATTGTTGTAGAAGATGAATATCATTTATATTTTACATGCTCTCATGAAAGACCTTTAATATTAGAACTTTTTTCTTGCTTACAGATTATAAAGATGAAGATGTGGCCAGAAGTTTATTATTATCAATTAGTAATGATATTGGACAATTAGCTTGCCTGTATGCAAAACTTCACAAGCTGAAGAAAATCTATTTTGGTGGTTATTTCATAAGAGGACATCACCTTACAATGCATACTATTAGCTTTGCTATAAATTATTGGTCTAAGGTACTATTTTCTATTATTAGTGTATTAATTTATTTATTAGTATATTCATGCAGGTTACTATATCATTGGATTGAAAAAATACAATCTAATTAAATTTGGATCCAATTATGATTAGATTGGAAAAAGTAAAAAGTAATTCCAGTCATAAAATTGTTCAGGAAGAGATTTTACAATGAAAATTGAAGTAGGAAAGACTTTTTGATTATATCACCTCATCCAAAGACCCATAAAACTCATGTCATCACTTCCTGTGGTTGACCTCTTCAGAGTTCAGTGCCAACCCAAAATTCAACATGGCAGATAGAGCCAATACTACATTTTGAGTGGCTGACTCTCAAAGGTCTATTGTTCAAAAACTACTCATTGTCTTCAGATATGATATGACAACCTTGACAGTGGATGAGTTTTTAGTAAAATAGAAAATTCAAAATTACCACTACCCCAGGATAAAGTTTAACATAGGACACGATGGGAAAATGAAGAAATGGTTTTTCTCAGACTCTGTGAACACGAATGATAAATAGATGACCTCTTACAAAGATTACATTTTTGATGTGAATCAAAAACACAGGAATGCTGCAACTGTTGAACACAAATTTAAAATTGGGATCATAGGTGGCAATTAATGTTTAAAAAAAAAAGTCAAATGTTAATTGATATTGTCTGCTAGAAAATGCTCATATTTGTTTTAATGGCAGTCAGAAATTCTACTAGGTGAATCAGGACATTTTCCTGGCTTTTGTTTTTAAAATGGAAATAGAAATGATGAAGTAGATAACATTATAATATATTAAATCTGTATTTCTGATTAATAGGGTGAAATCCAAGCATTGTTTTTGAGACATGAAGGGTATCTTGGTGCAATTGGAGCTTTCTTAAAAGGTGCTGAAGAAGAAGGTATATTCTAATGTTTTAAATTCTCTTGTGTTGTTTTTCATGTCATGTTTGATTCATGAAAATATATTTAGGGGGGAAAAGTTAATATAATGAAAATTGTATGTTTATTGGATAATTTATATTTGTTTATTCGCTAATTATATATATATAACATCTAACAACTTCCTGTATGGAATGACATGATCTGATACATGATGATGTTTGATGTTGTAGTGAATCAACTGATGAAAACAATCTTCTACAAACATCTTGTAGACAATGATTTTATTTTTCAATAAAATATTCAGAAATACAGATATTCACTATGTTTCCAATACATTTAAATAACCATTATAGAGTGAGGACTTTGCTGGTTGTTCAGGGCTGTACAGACATAGTTCATTGTAAAACAATCGTTCAGATTAACCAGACATTTACATATTTCAGACACAGATAGATATACTTGAGGTGTGAACTTTGCTGGTTGTTCAGGGCTGTACAGACATAGTTCATTGTAAAACAATCGTTCAGACCAACCAGACATTTACATATTTCAGACACAGATAGATATACAGTACAACCCAGAGGGAAAACACAAAGTCCGCGTCTTTTCAATAATTATCGCAACGCGGAATTAACGAGAAGTCCTTGTGTATACGTGGACGGTCCGTGAAACAACATGGACATGACGGACAGAACGCGATGTCTTCACGAGGCCATCACGGATTGTAATTATTGAAATGTTCATTCATAAATGAATACTACACGTGATTGTACCTGCAATCGTTTATTCTTCGTAATCTTAATATGCACATTGAAATTTATTTGTGCAGTTGATCGTTTAATACCGTTTTTTTTTTCAGGGATGGCATACAATTTATTTATAGGATATATGAGCACGCATCTTGTTTTGCATATTATCTAATCCCAACATATCGATTGGTTTACATAGGTGTTATTTTTCTCTCATGAGTTGATAATCACCTGTATTTTTATCTATGTACGGGTGTGTCTATTTTTATATAGTGCACACATTGAAATCGGTCACTAAAAGTGATATAAAGGTTATTGAAATTTCAAAGAAAGATCAATTGAAGTGTACAAAATAAGGAACCAACCATTTAACTTTTGTATGTTTTATCCTCCCAAGTCATATTTTTTTTACATGAAAAACAAATTAGATTTCTTTTCTGAACATGAAAGTGGGTATTTTTATATTTTTTCTTCAAATTTTACCAAAATCAATCCCATTGAAAATTGCAACGTCAAGGTTAGATTATCAGTTATTTGCATTATTTAGGTAAAGTCTCTCTAAAATTTGATGATAAAAACATGCCCCACCCTTTCCTAACATTTGAAGCGATAACAGAATGACTTTCTTATATGCATGCACTTGGAGTACCAGTAATATATCAGCAATTTTACGAAATTGTCCAATTTTTATCTTCATAAATCTATTTGGAAATAGATTCTCCCAACCGTTGAATATTATTTGAGATATATTTGATAGAGCTTCAATTTTACTAAATTGCTTTTCTACATTTCAGACAGGTGTGTGTTACTGTTTAGTGTTGATTGACAGGCAAGGATAATCTCTACGTGGTGCTTACTCGAGTGTTAAGATACTTTGTGTAATATCAAATAAGACAACACCGCACTTGAAATTAATGACAGGATTTGACCTTTCTTTACGACCTTATCACTTCAAAGATAAGCATAATTTCTTATCTGGTCCACATGCAATAAAAATGACCACATTTGCATTGATTTTTTAAGGTAAACTTTATGCGATCGAGATACTTTGTACACGTAGGTTTATAAAGTACATTGTACAAAAATGTAGTTGTTCATTGTGCGCGACATCACGATGGATTCGCGTTCAACGTGATTCTGCAATGGTGATGAAAATGATAGAATTTGTCCACGATCATGGTCTGCGTTGAATCACCGCGACGGTCTGCGAACTGTTTATTTTGTCCTTGATGGTATTGCGAATTTTGCGTTTTCCCTCTGGGCTGCACTGTACTTGGGATGTGAACTTTGCTGGTTGTTCAGGGCTGTACAAGCATAGTTCATTGTAAAACGATCGTTGAGACTAACCAGACATTTACATATTTCAGATACAAATAGATATACTTGGCGTGTGAACTTTGCTGGTTATTCAGGACTGTCTAGAACAATCGTTCAGACTAACCAGACATTTAGATATTTCAGATACAGATAGTTACACTTGGGGTGAGAACTTTGATGGTTGTTCATGGTTGCCCAGTTCATTGTAAAACAATCGTTCAGACTAACCAGACATATATATATTTCAGATACAGATAGTTACACTTGGGGTGAGAACTTTGCTGGTTGTTCAGGGCTGTACAGATATAGTTCAGACTAACCAGACATTTATATATTTCAGATACAGATAGTTACACTTGGGGTGAGAACTTTGCTGGTTGTTCAGGGCTGTACAGACATAGTTCATTGTAAAACAATCGATCAGACTAACCAGACATTTACATATTTCAGACACAGATAGATATACTTGGGGTGTGAACTTTGCTGGTTGTTCAGGACTGTCCAGAACAATCGTTCACACTAACCAGACATTTATATATTTCAGATACAGATAGTTACACTTGGGGTGAGAACTTTGCTGGTTGTTCAGGGCTGTCGAGGTCAAATCCCCCTTTAGACAGTAGAGAACGAAGTTCTACAGTAAGTATGATAAAGTGAAACCTGTCTGAATTTACCTCTGAAAAAGTTAAACATCAAATATAAATCAAAATGAGCATTGAAGTTTGTTATAAATAAAGACTGTGATTACTGGAAGTGTAGACAGATTATGTTGTACAGTTGAATGTGATAGACGATAAATATACAATAAATTGATTCGTGCATGCCACATTTTATTCATTGATAAAAATGAAAATGACGCCAATTCATTCATTCATTCAATATAATTCAATACATTGGGCAATAGAGTAGTGTTACTTTACAAATTACCTACCTTGAGAACTATGCTGTGAATTTATTTGAAGTCATAAAATTAATGTTGATTAAAAATCTTTTCTTCAGAATTGCTATATGCTTTCTTTAGTTTAAATTCTGTTATGTAGAAAAATAACGTTGTAATAAATGAGTTCAGAATTAAAGATTTAAATGCATTTTCACCAAAACACATACATTTATAATAATAGAAAAAAAACTAAATGAATTTAAGTGTGATTGTTTTGTAGGATAATTTTATGATATTTTATTGAAAATGCTTGTCTTTTATTATTTTTACCTTTTCAGTTTGACACATTAGAATTAGATAAACTAGAAAAGGCTTTATATCCTTGCCCACTGTTATTAGACCCTAACAGCTACTTACCAGACACAGTAGATTTAACTAAAGACACAGCAGCTAGAGAATACTGGTTAGACTGTTTCTCAAAGAGTGTTGACAAGGCAGAGTAGTTTATATTTATTTTACATGCAATTGTTAACTCACCTGACTAAAAGTCAGGTTTAGCTTTTGTCATCACTTGACGTCCTGTCATACAGCGTTACTTTTTAGGATCTCTTTTCAGGATTTTCAGACAGTTCAAAGGTGATATCAGTTATCACTATTGATAGTCAATTCCTTACTTTGATATGCACATGATTATATACATTCAATCTAGAAATCACCAAACTGCCTTTTTTAGCTCGTCTGACCCAATGGGTCAACTAAGGTATTACTATCACTTGGTGTCTGTCTTTTCTTCTGTCAGTTCCTCCGTCATAAACTATTTCAAATATCTTCTTCTCTGAACACTGAGCCAATTTCAAGCAAAGTAGGTCTTAATCATTCTTAGGGTATCTACTTTCAAAATTGTATCCGATGACTGTCAATCATCATAGTTGCTGTTACTATTAATAGATCATAAGGAGGTCAAACACAATAAAGTAACATTGTACAGCCAAACAAGCTTCAGTTTGAGCAGTAGTACCATTTTAGTGTTAGGTATGACATATTTTATAGGTTGTTTTGGAAAATAATGTGTTTTGCAGATACTCTTTTCTTGAAAATATGCAAATTGGACAGATTTTGACAAAAATTCATTAAAAAATGTTCTCCTCTGAAACCACTTATTAATATTTAAGCACCAAAGTTACTTGAAGCCAAACAGTACATGAATAACCAAATGGGCAACATAGGGTCTGGTGAACTTCTAGATGTAGCCATTGCCTGTTTTTTCCCTTTTGATTAAAAAAATAAATATCATATTGTAGACAAAGGATCAAGCATTTAGAAGTCAGTCCGGAGCAGATGTTGAGGAGAGAGCAGAACATTTTAAACAGAAATATCTCCAAAGATTACAAGATCTTCACGAAAATCCTTGGTATGTTAGTTTTTACATTTAACTCGACTTAATAATAGAATATTCTGAAGAATTAAATATTATTTCAAAACACCAAACCATTTCTTTAGTTTTTAAAGAAAAGCGAATACATCGGATAAACGAATATAGAATTGGGGTAAAAAGTAGCTGAGCTTCATATAATGGAATATTCTTTTATATTTTGGACAGAAAGTGGAATTTTGGAAGTTCACCATGGCAAAATTGGAAGTGCTCACATAAGTCAATATTGCTTTTTTTTATTCAATAAAATATTAAAACAAGTTGTTCGTTCTTTATTTTGACTAACAATGTTTATTTTTACTATATTTATTTTTATTTATTTATTTATTTTTATTTATTTGACTGTCATATGTTTTACTAGTTATGTGTGTTGTCTGTTGACATCAAAGTTTTAGTCACATGGTGATTTTAGAATGAAATGAAAAGCTTGACTTCTGTGTTTATATCTTAGAAAATAAAATAATATCATTATGTTTAGCTCACCTGTGTGACAGGTGAGCTATTGCCATCACTTGGCGTCTGTCGTCCGTCTGTAGACTTTTTCAAAAATCTTCTCTTCTGAAACCACTGGGCCAATTTAAACCAAACTTGGCCTGAATCATCCTTAGGGGTTCCCTTTAAAAGTTATGTCCAATGACCCTGCTGACCAACCATCATGGCTGCCATGTCTATAAATAGAACATAGGGGTAAAATCAGCAAAAAAATCAATTCAAAAATCCAGAAAAATCCTTTAGAGTATATTGCAATTAAATTTGATACATATGTAATATTACTTCAGAATTATGGCCACCATCGTTACTATAAATAGAAAATTAGTGAAAAAATTAATTAAAAAATTATTTTAAAATCCTGTAAAGAGTCAAATGCAATCAAACCATATGGAAAGAATGCATATGTGGTCTTCTTTCAAAATTTTGATTAAAGATCTCCGGCTGTCATCCAACGTGGCGTGGCCGTCACTGTTACAAAAAAAAGAAAATTATTGTCAAACATTTTTTTTTTAAAATCCGGTAAAAAGCCAATTGCCACCCAACTTTATGGAAATGATGCATATATGATCCACTTTCAGACTTATGGTTGCTAACCCTGGTCGCTTATGAAAAATGGCTGCTATCGTTACTAAAAATAGATTATTATTTTTTTTAATTCTTTAAATATTGTTAAGAGCCAATGTTGCTACCAAACTATAAAGGAACAATGCATATATAATTCTCTTTCAGACCATGAATGATGACCTCGACTGCCATCAAACATGGCAGTTGCCGCTTCTCAAACTTGAAAATTAGTGAAAAAAATCAGTAAAAAATAGAAAACTATTGAAAAAATTCTCCCAACAAAGTTTTTCTTAATACATATATAAATATTTTTTTTCATAAAGTAAATGTTAAAATCTTATATACTCTATACTGGAAGTAAATCCACCAGATTATAAAAATGATAAATAGGTTTCTCAGGACATTTTCATGGCATTAGTGTAACCCGTCAGCTACATGATCTCAATCCCCCCAAATAATATGTCTAATATGCAACCCCCAGGTCTTACATTTGGTCGCAGCCAATTATTTCAGCCAAATATGTATAGGTATGCTCAAACACAACATGATTTTGGGCGACAGTACCACAGATAATTATTTTAACAATCAATTATGATATAATCATTTATTATATCAAATATGAAGTATGTGCATATACAGTAAATATTGAATTTGTTCTATGAAGGTTGACATTTTTAACTTGAGTAGCAAGAGTTATTCTTGATTAACAAGAGTTGTCCTTCCTTTTATACAAAACTAACAGAAGTAAGTAGAAGTAACAGATATTCAGTATTTGGTATAATATGTATATTCAATTAAGTAGAAACATAAAGAAAATTAATATACTGATTTGTAAAAGAAGAAAGTTTACTCAATTTTGAGATAATAAAATTATTATTATTGTTTTGCCTTGGGGTGATTATCTTATGTCAGACTCATTATGATTAACAAAAAAACATTACATATAGCATGTTGGAATATCAACGGTTATAAAGTTAAGGGATATAGTAAGTACAGTAATCCAGGATTCATTAATCATATCCGCAATAAAGATATAAGCTGCCTTTTAGAAACCCATTGTCCATTTCAAGAGTCACTTATTCTTCCAAATTTTAGTGCTGTTCATTTAAACAGACCTAAAAACAAAAAGACAAACACAATTTCTGGTGGAATATCAGTATTTGTTAAATCAGAACTCAAACCAGGCATCAAACTTTTACAACACAGTAATAATGATTATATTTGGATTAAGCTTTGTAAAAACTTTTTTGGTATTCAAGAGGATATTTATTTATGTTACTTATATAACCCCCCAGAAAATTCTTCTTATACTCAGTCATTAGAAACTGATATTTTTGAAATAATTGAAAATGATATTGTAAATTATTCAGAAAAAGGTAAAATATTGATCATGGGGGACTTAAACGCAAGAAGAGGACATGCATCTGATTTCATTGAAAACGAAGAGCATGATAGTAATATCCCTCTTTTTGATGACTACAGTCCTGATTTTAATATTATAAACTGGTTAATAAGTCAGGATTCAACTGTTTTACTTAGAGGTCGGTTATTTAACGATATATATGTATACAGACAGGTCTAAGAATTTTAAATGGTAGATGTACAGGTGATCTGACAGGAACTTTTACATGTCATAATTACAGGGGAAGTAGTGTAGTAGACTATTGCAGTATATCTGAGTCATTATTAATTAACTTTGATTTATTAGCCTTTATATGATCAAATCTGTCAATACAAAAAAACGGTGCTCATTGTGAGGACTGTGAAGGGAGATAATACAATAAGTATCACAATCTTTGTATGGGTAATATTCTTGGTTATATTTACATGCTATTTCTAATTAATATTTCCTTCACAATTTCAGTGTATAAATATTTTAGAATTTAAAAACCCAAACTAAAAGGAAGAGTACAATAAAAATGTAACGAGAATACACAAAGCATCACCAGTAAAACATAAACTCAAAACAAAATACCTTTTCCACTGAGTGAACTCAAGAATATAGAAATAGCACTTAGTTTCACGGCTGCTTGTTACAACCCATCCAAAGGTTTATCTGCTGGTTGGTGCGGTAGAATAAAATACACAACTCGACCTTAGGACGAGACATTAAGGAGTGGATCATGTTTGTTAGTCTCACACTCCTTTTATATACAGCTAAACGGTAACAGGACAAAAGCCCCCCCCCCCCTCCCCCCCGGACAAGAGCCCCCCTCCTCCCCCCGGACAAAAGCCCCCTAGGACAAAAGCCCCTCTAGGACAAAAAGCCCCCCAATAATGAAATAATCATACAATCTTATTACATTTGTTTTATATTGAGGGTGATATTAAAAGATATCTTAGAGATTTAATAAAAAAATAAAAAAAATACTTTAAAAACATTTTTTCCCCCATTTTGTTCATTGTTATGTTCATTTATAAAGTGTAAATTAAAAAAAACACTGTTTATTAATTCCTTCAATTGAAATTAATCAGGTAAAGTTAATCAGGAATTGTTTTTTCATTGATAAACAATAACTACCTTTTCAACCTTTGAAGTTCTTAAAAGTAATGAGTGAGTTATTTGCTCACTTTGTTTTTGTTTTTTTTATATACTATGATTTTTTTTTAAAGATAAAGCAACTTTATTTTTGTTTTTACTTTCTTTGATAAGACCCAAAGGTTATTATAATTCTTAAACAAATACTTCAATTGTTTATGATGTCATCATGTTCCAAAAATAAATTAATTAAAATACAGAGGAAAAAAATGTCTTGAATCATGTTATAAAATATAAATAAAATTTTACATATCCAAACAGTTAAACGAAGACACAGAAAAGAAAAAATATATATGAAATAAAAAACATTAACCTATACCTATTATTGGGAGGGGGGGGGGGGGGGGGCTTTTTGTCGGGGGCTTTTGTCCTAGCCCCCAGCTGAACAAGTTTGGATAAGTTGAAATACCACAGGAAACTGTTAAAATGTTATTTTTGTTGTGTAGAATGTTAATAGTAATTAAAAGGTATTCAAATTTATTTCCATATCTACATGATAAAGGACTGAATGTATTATATAGTAAATATGTATATGCACTTTTTCTATTGATCTTGAACTTTATATACTGTAGTGCCTATGGATCTCTGACAGTTAGAACCTTGTTAGATACAAGTAGTCATTGTCTGTTAGACTATCAGTTTACAGATCCTTACTCTCAGGTAAGGTTTATTTAAGGTCTTGTGTTTAATGTATGTAAGTAAACAGTTCCAGAGGACATGGTTTGCTTTGTCATCAAGGGCTGTCTGTTGTTGTTCTTTGCCTTATTTTCCTTTTGTTCTTCTACTATTTAGCCACATGGCCAAAGAAAACCAAATTAGGATAGGATGGTCCTTGTGTGATCCCTTTACACAAATAGCCCCAGCTTTTACCGGTATTCATAACAGTAGTAATTACTTCAATGGCTTTACACAAATAGCCCCAGCTTTTACCAGTATTCATGACAGTAGTAATTACTTCAGTGGCTTTTCACAATAAGAATCCAGTTCAATGTAGTAATTCAACAATATTCTCTCATTCACTTATATTAAAATCTTGATAAAAAAAAATCTTGTTATCAATGCATGTAAAGAAAAATCAAAAAGTAAAAGAGCTTACACAATATTTAATAGAAACGTAGATATCAAGTTTAGTGTTCACAACATGTTTGTGGAATAACCTTCATCAGGTAAGCTCAAAGTCATAAGATTGCTAAGCCAAATTATTTAAAAGTCTTTGGCAGCAATAAAGCAGAAGGGCCTAAAGAGGATAGCCTAAATCAGCTAGGGTCACCTAGATCTAATAATTTTTAGTTCTCATCAAATATATGAATTTTGCATAAATGTTGGTATATTTTAGCAAATGATTTATCTCTGACTAACTATAAAGGCATATTTTTAACTAGCTGAAGCAGACGGAAAATGAACAAGCATTAAAGTACCTTCCTAAGCTTCTAAGTGACCTAGATAAGTTATCCTGGGAGGAACGACAACTGTCGCTGGCCAAAGGTCTGCTTGCAGGGAATGTTTTTGACTGGGGAGCTAGAGAGGTTGTAGATATAATGGAAACTCAGGACTTTGGATTTCTAGAAGCTCAAGATAAATTACAAGGTATTATTATACTTAGTACAGGTAAAAAGAAGAGGAACATTTCTAGAAGCTCAAGATAAATTACAAGGTATTATTATTATACTTAGTACAGGTAAAAAGAAGAGGAACATTTCTAGAAGCTCAAGATAAATTACAAGGTATTATTATACTTAGTACAGGTAAAAGGAAGAGGAAGAAGCAATCTCATTAATATTATGTTTGTTGTATCTTGTGAAATAATGTTTTTCAAATAGAATAACGGCAGATTTGTAAGTCCAGTCAGACATTGTAAATGTAAAAAGAAGAGGAACAAGAAGCAATCTAATTAAAATTAAACGTATGTTGTTAAATAATCTTTTTCTATGGAGATACATGTAGTCCAGTAGGACTCATTGTGGTACTGGTGATAATTTATGTCAAGACCTTCAAAACTGACATTATTGTTTTTATCTGTAACGTCATAATGTGTTTGATAATTTTCAGTATCACAGTTAGTCCGTTGATACTAAAAATATCTCTCAGTGAGAAAAAATGTATAGATCATCAATAAACTAAAATATCTCTCAGAGAAAAATGTATAGATCATCAATAAACTGACATAAAGACATTCTTTATGTTGTCATGTCAGGGTTCATATTTTCAATCAACCAATCGATGAGGAACCTATTAAATCCTTAGGTATTGGTACCGTAAACACACCCAAGAGCTGTATGTGAGGTGCTTTTTAAAGATTCTTCATTTTTACTTGATCCAGAAAAACATTACCACTACCAGTAATATTTGTTTCTGATTGGCTGAAGCTTTTAATACTCTTCTATTCTGAAGCTACAGGTCCCAATCATTTATTAATTTGGTACAAATAATTTTTTTAATATTTCAGAACGGCCTTGGCTGTGTGATAACTATGATGAATGGCAACAAAGACTGAATGATAGGCCTCATAAATGTGCTGTGATATTTGTAGATAATAGTGGTA
The DNA here is from genome assembly GCA_963383655.1 of Bathymodiolus septemdierum. Classification (NCBI taxonomy): domain Eukaryota; kingdom Metazoa; phylum Mollusca; class Bivalvia; order Mytilida; family Modiolidae; genus Bathymodiolus; species Bathymodiolus septemdierum. The sequence goes on from OY726519.1 coordinate 113,211,715, forward strand.
CTGACATTATACTGGGTGTCTTCCCCTTTGTCAGGGAACTCATTAAGAGAGGAACAAATGTAGGTAGATGTAGGAGGGTTCTGTCATAGTACATGTATTACTTATTCTTTAGAAATCTATTGTTATCAGTAGTTGTGTTAAAATACTGACATAAGTATTCTCAAGTTCTGGTTATGGCATAAAATTAGAATTTTTAATCTAGTTTTTAATGGATAACATACTGGTCAAGTTTGGATTAAAAGTTTCCTTTCCAAAGACAATATTTCCCCAATAAAACAACAAATAGCAACTGTGCCATGTACATTTTAAGTTTACCATAGCCAAATGCTCAAAAAAGTTTCGCCATCCCTTGGTCGGTGTCAAATGTCGTGACACTGCTTAGATGGTCCTCTTCCAAAATTAGTGTGTTGGTCTTGCCTCACAACCAAGATGGCCACCATGGCTTCTAATTTGTTGATAATTGAAGTCTTTTGAAAATTCCTTCTTCAGAATCAATGGATGGAATGATACAAAATTAGGATTAAAATGTCCATAGATGGTCCCCATTGTACACTCTCCAAGATGGCCACTTCATAGTTATACTGGTACTGCCAAACAAATGGTGTGTTTAACACATCTCTGGCTCTCCTAAGTCTATTTTTAAGTTGCTATATTTGTGTGCTATTATACATCGTTGAAATTTGGGAAAATATAAAACATAGCTGACTGACCATTATGGATTTTATTACACTTGTTTTAGGTGATACTATTATTTTCCATCATTTTGCACCAATTGTGGTACCGGTATGTAATTTGGCTTTTCACACTTCAGTCCTTTTCTGTGAAATGATGTAAATGTTTCTTGGATGGTCTTGTATTTTAATTGTGATTTTTGTTTCTTTCAGAATTTCAACATGGCTGTTGAGACAATTTTTATTTCTGATTGGTTAATATAAAAAAAAACACAAAAAACTTCTCAGAAATCACATGTGTGATGGAGTTTTGACATGGTAGGAATGTTCCTTATATGAAGCTCTAAAATGTTTGTGCTCATTTTTTATTGAAATTCCAAGATGGCCACTACCACAGTACAAAGTTTTAACATAAGACCATATAGAAAAATGAACAAATGATTTTTCTCAGAAATTAGAAATTTGATTGAATCCAAACAGTACATGAATAATCATGTAATTGTCCCTTTCAAAATTTTAATATTTATGTCAATAGTAAATCAAAAAGAACCACCACAGTACAGATTAACATAGGACCTAATGGGAAAATTATTTAAAATTATTCTCTGAAACTATTTAAATGCAAACTTATTTAGTATGTTCAGTTCCTTGGATGATCCTTTCCTCATTCACGACTTATTACCGGGGTTGTAACTAGATTAACACGACAGGTGCCACTAGTGGAGCAGGAACTGCTTACCCTTCCAGAGCACCTGAGTTCACTCCCAGTTTTTAGTGGGGTTCATGTTACTCGATATTTAGTTTTATATGTATGTTTTGTCGATCGTTGTTTGTCCTTTTGTACTTTTTCTTTTGACCATTGTGTTGTCTGTTCTTCTTTGATATATGGTTTCTGATTGCCCCTTTGGTATCTTCAAACTCTTCTATACAAAGTGAATACCTTCGTGTCAAACGTCAATCCAAGATTTCCACCAGTGCAGGACATAGTTTTTATTCGAATATGAATTAAAAATATTTCCAAGCAAATAGATACTTGATTGAACTTAAACTGTATGTGAATAAGTGATACTGGCTGAGACAAGCCTCTGGTTTGAGCCTTTATACTTTTGATGAATTTAATTTAAGGTCATACTAGTTTATGGGTTGTATTACTTTTCTTTTAGGTGATACTATGTGCCAATACTCGTCCTGCTTTAAATGATGTGATATATAGTGAATTATTAATAATTGTAAAAAGAGTGGCAGAAATTTGTTCAGAAATACAGGCAGCATACAGGGATGGAACACTTATGATCATGGAATCTGGTCAGGGATCTCCATGCTTAGATTTAAGGTACATAATAAAGTACATTAATGAGAAATACTTTAATACATGTATGTCAACAAAAAATATTGTCGTTAATGGTATGTCATGATTTAAGTTGGCAAAATGAAATATTATAAACATCTTGAAATCATTAAACATTTTTGATTAAGACTAACTTTATTATCTTGAAGTTAGATAAGTAAACAAAACAAAATAAACTCTTTGGGAAAAAAATGTTCTTTTATAGTTAAATTACTAAATAGAAAGTGTCAACAGGAATATTCAACAAGTTTGTTGGGTGATTATTTGTAGCAAATTAAAAAAGTAGAAATATATTTTGCAAATTGTGATGCTAAATGGAAAAATAGCATTGTATGTCAAAGTCTTCTTATAACAGTAAATTGAAAACTACTTCAGGAAAAGATTTTCCTTCATTTAACATTAGAGCTACCATACCAGAGTTTCTATTTTATGTAGAGTAGAATTTGTCGAACCCTTTTTTCATGTTGATGTTGTACGATCTTTCTATTTATATTAAAGGAGGGTTTTTCTCTGATAATATATACATGTGTATCTGTTTTTACACTTCATATCAAACCACACCAGTAGTGTAATGATTGGAGGGTTGTAGATTGTGGGTTTGAACTCCAGTCGGGGTCAAACCAAAAGACTATAAAATTGGTATTTGTTATTTCTCTGTTAAGCACACAGCATTAACGAGTAAGATCAAAGACTGGTTGGCTCTTAATCTGGATAATATATTTCTAAGTAGTTGATATGTACCGTATTTGTGATAATAAACTATTAAACTACTGTGTCCCTTAGAAAGACCTACTTCCATATACACCACCTCTCATAATGATTGTTTTTGAAGAAATCAAAATTTATTAATAAATCTAGATGTGGACGAGTTGAGATTGCAGACATTCCTGATACATGTATATAACAGAATAAATACATGTCCTTACAAAGCAAAATGACATGATTATTGTGGTCTACTTATTGTACCTGTCTACATTGGTTTCTATTATTTTAAAAAAGGTGATGTTCAACAATTCTATCAAATATAAACAAAACAAACAACTACCTCTCAGGCCTCACCTCAAATCATTGAACATAAAAACAACAGCTGATACTGGAAATCTAGCTCCTGGCTTGGGACAGGCACTGAAATGGACAGGGTTAAACCTGTAAATGGGATCTCAATCCTCTCCTATTGATAATTAGATCTCCAACAGCAATACACATATAAACAAATAATAAGAAAACCTATATATATATATATATATATATATGTTTGTACAGTTGTGTAAGAATTTTTAATATGTCTGTAATTAGAAATTAAGACATGATTAATTAATTCATTTATTAATGTAATTGTCAATTTCAATGGTTTTTCAGACTGATTGACTGTGAATTGGTAGATTTGATCAAGAAACAAGAGGCAGATTTAATTGTTATTGAAGGCATGGGAAGAGCTATTCATACAAATTTTGATGCTGCATTTAGTTGTGAAGCTTTGAAAGTGGCTGTAATAAAAAACAGGTGGTTAGCTAACAGACTAGGAGGAGATATGTTTAGTGTTGTTTTCAAATATGCTAAATCACAAAGAGTTATTGCTGCAAAATCCTAGCAGAAAATGAAAATTAATGCTATATCTTATTAAACTTAATATAATAACTTTATTTAAAAAATTTTAAAACATGAAAAACTATGTAACTGGATTTATCACGATCAATTTTATTTTGTGTCGTGTCGTTGGAATTGTATTCTGAAATCAAGAAGATGGGAGTTAGTAAGCAGAGCCATTTATACCACTGTGTTATTGTCAGCTGTCACCATGTTAATTTATTTCACCTTTGCACATTAAACACTTATGACTTTTCATAAGGAAGGAATCAAATGTATTGAATTTTATTATAACACTATTGATTTATATTGACAGAATCTATAAATTGAGAAGAACAGAGACTTGTTAATTCTTTGGGTTCAAATATTACTTGTTATCTCACCCTGAGTTAGAGGTCCATTTGAGCTGTTGTTGTCACTTTGCATCTGTTGTCTGTAATCTTATCAAATTTTATTTCCTCAGAAAACACAGTGAGTAAGCAAATGCTCTGAATAGATTGGAGGCCGTCATGATCGTATGGTAGTTGGATTTACAACTACCTATGCAATCAGTGCCTATCACCACTAATGTTGTGAGTTAGAATCCTGCTCAGGCGATATGTACTTGATACAATATTATGTGATAAAGTTTGTCAGTGACTTGCGGCAGGTTGGTGGTTTTCTCTGGGTACTCCGATTTCCTCCACCAATAAAACTGACAGCCACGATATAACTGAAATATTGTTGAAAGTGACGTTAAACACTAACCTCTGAATAGTTTGTTTGTGTTTATCTGATCTGATGTCCAATATGAAGACCATCTGAAGTAATAAATAATTCTTTATTGGCTGCATAATAAAAGAAACACTTTTCAGAGAGCACAGACTAGATTGAACCAAAGCTCCGCTGTATCCATCTAGACTAAGGTTGATCCTCTGAAGTTTAGTTTAAGCATATTTTTATTTGCTAAATATAACAAATAGGGATCGGACACAAGTTTTTCCAACTTATGAAGTCTTCTCCCGAATACAATTATTACAATATGTATTAGCATGCGCAATGAAATGATATGATATGTATATAATATGCATAGAGATAAATAAACACAGAATGATTATATACAAAAACATAGGTAGAGACAATATATGAAAGAAAAGAAAGGAGAATAAATACATTTGGAGATGTGTATTGGTTCTTTTAGACAATTGTAAATCATTTGGAGTCTTTAATATATTTAAAAGCATGTTTAAAAATAATTGTATTTTCTTGATATGTTAGTAAATCACTTCCTTTTGTCAGTAGATTTATATCAATATTAATGTTAGAAGGTAGCCAATTAAGACTATTAAATAATATTCCCCTATTATCTGTATATTTATCACCATCAAAAAAGAAATGGTGAGAATTTTCACATGGTGTGCCACAGTTACAGGAAGCATTTGATAAAATTTTAACTTTACATAAATCGTAATTCAAGAAGGATGCATTGCAGCGAAGCTGTGTTAAAATTATATTAAGTTTTCTAGGACCATAAGAATAGTGTCTTGGAATTGCCATTGAGATTGTACTGCGGATTGCCTTTTTAAATTTAGATAATGTGTCAATATTATGCACTGAAAGATTAAGGCTATTCCATTCCCTTACTGTAGCGAGAGGACGAAAGATTCTTTTGTTAAAGAAAGTCTACAGAATGGAACAATAATATCGTTGCCATTTCGAAGGGGATAAATAGTCATTCATTCGATTGTTGGGGGAATAAGATCGAGTAAATAAGGGGGTGTGCTACTGTTTTGGATATTATAGAATAATTTGGGTTTTCTCCTAGTTCTTCTTTCTTCCAATCTCTCCCAGCCAGTTTCTTTATATAGATATTCTGTGTTGGTAAAGATTGGAAGTCCGGTGATAATTCTAGCTGCCTCCAACTGTAGTCTCTCCAATTTGCACGAATTAGAGACACCACAGTTGTCCCAGACCTCACATGCATATTCAAATATTGGTCGAATGTGAATTAAGTAACATTTTTCTAAATTTTATCTATTTAATCTATATTTCAATTTACGCAAAACACATATGTGTTTGGAGACACTTTTTATTAAATTTTCTACATGTTTATTCCATTTTGCTTCCTCACTAGATGTTATCCCCAAATGTTTATGGGCTGATGTAAGTGGAATTAATTTTCCATCAAAATAAAAATAAGAATTTATTGAGTTTTCAACATTTTTAAAAAGCATAATTTCAGTTTTGTCTGGGTTGAAAGACATCAACCATCTCTTTGACCAGTCACCAAGTTCATGTAGATCATGATTTATTAATTACATATTTTATTTGAGCTTCATCTTGACTTGAATAGCCAAGCGAAGTGTCATCAGCAAATAAACGGCTTAAGGAAAGATGCTTATCACCAATATCATTAATGTGGGGTCGTCTCATTACTCCGACAGTCATAACTCCGACACTCATAACTCCGACAGTCATTACTCCGACACTCATTAATGCTCCGACCATGCATCCCGGACTGTATAACTTCCATAGCTCATCTGACAGTGTCGTGCGAGCTATTGCCATCACTTGGTGTCCATTGTTGTTAATTTTTCATATTTTCATCTTCTTGAGAACTATCATGAAAAGAAGTTAACCAAACTAGACATCGATGGTCTCTTTGAGGTCCTACACAAAGAGTTAGCTGCAGATTTGTCAAAATTGCATGGACGCGTATAGGACGATGACGATTCTTATTGGTCGATTTTTTTAAATCTGGTGTGGATTAGAGCCGCTAAAGGCCAGGATTTAAATGAAATTAGGCACATATGTTCCTATGAAGGACCTTAAGAGCAAGTGATACTTTGATGCGATCGGAAATTCAAAATGACCACCAGCGAAGGTAAAACTTTGCATTGGAAATTTGTGGAAAACAAGATTTCCAGCTTCTACCTGTGAACCACTTAACATAATTTAACCAAGCTTGGCACAGTTGTTCCAAAGGTCTTATTTAAGTTGTGTTACTTTGTTTCGGATTTGTCTAAAAACATTGCTGTCATGAGATTCTGATTGGTCCATTTTCAGGAATTTTCTTCTTGAGAACCACTAAATGGATTTGAATGAAATTTGGTGTGAATGTTTCTATGAAAGTCCTTAACAAGTTTTGATAGTTTTTGGGCCATTTACGAATTTCAAAATGACCACTTGTGAAGGTCAAAATTTTATTGAAACTCTATGGGAAACAATATTTTCATCATCTTCTCGAGAAACACCCAACAGAATACTACCAAACTTGGCACATTTGTTAATTTTATGTGTGTTTACAAGTGTCCTGTACGGAGTTGATAAAGAAGTGAAGGAAAATAACAACAACAACCGAAAACCAAATCCAATCTTGGCCTTGTATATACAAACCCGGGGAGCACAGACAACAATCTAAAGGGAAAAAAACACAAAATTACGACCCCAATGAGTTCGACCGAATGCGAGTGAAGCAATTTCTGTCTGAAACTGTTGCAATGCACCCGCAGTATTGATCGCGGGTAGTACGGGTCTCTTCAACAAACCCAATTCCGTACGCATCTGATGCAATGGTAGGTAGGTGTCGCTCAACTATGAGACGACTTGATAACTTGAAAAGGTAGGCCATCCTGAATTTTGAGGAAAATATGACGAGAATCAAAGAAACAAACTAATCAGAGAAAGCATTTTTATTAGATTTACATGAAATAATATTTTCTTTTGTGAAAAATATTGTGCTGGGCCACGCTGAAAAGCTTTAAAAACAATAACGCTGCATACGAAAAAAACTTCCGACTCCGGGATTAAAACCATGCCCCTTTCAAGTTAAATGGGCAGTCCCGTACTGCATTTGGATTGCTAAAAGCGCCAGAATTGCAAAGACTATCGGTCATTGTCGAAGTATTAAGAGTCGGAGTAATGATTGTCGGAGTAATAAGTGTCGGAGTAATGACTGTCGGAGTAATGACATTATCCTATTAATGTAAACCAGAAATAACAGAGGTCCAAGAACAGACCCTTGGGGGACCCAGCAGATACATACATATATGAGGACGATGAATCTCTGTTTACTACTTTTTGGTGTCTACAAAATATATAATTTTCAAACCATTTTAGTAAATTCCTTTTTATTTCATAACAATTCATTTTGTGTATCAAACCTTTGTGCCAAACTTTATCGAAAGCCTTTGAGAAATCACAAAAAACGAAGCAACATAGTTCTTTTTTTTTCAAGAGAGTTTAAGATAGTATTATATGGTTCTATTAACTGGTGGACTGAGGAATGAAACTACTCATTTGATATAGATCTGCATCCAATATGGCTGACGTGGGAAACAATATTTTCTCATTGGTTAAATATTAAAAATGATAAATTTATCAAAAATATCTGCTACTAATAGAACAAAATTTTTAGTTCATCTTTTTAGTTGGTCATGGAATATTTCTTCTTTTGTTTTGATATAATATCCAAATATGGCTACCAAGATGCATGCATATTGCTTTCTGATTGGTTGAATATTCAAAACATATTTCTGTGCACCGCAGAAGTGTATTGAAATAGTTCAAGCATTATTAAGATATTTCTTAGATATTATTTAAATGAGCTTCGAAAACTAAATATGATATTTATGCAGCAGAAATGTTTTGCTTTTTTTGTCAATTATGAATTTTTCAGACTAAACATTTTGGAAGACTCATTTTATTACTTTTGTGAATGTCCAAATGTTGCAGTTTGTAATTGTGTATATATGTGATGCCTATGGAGATCAAATTATCAAAAGAAGATATAAAGGATCTAACACCGGTAAGAGGGTAAGACAGAAAAATCTCAGACACCCGCGGGAAAGATTTCTATTGGTCTCCAACTCGGCAGAGCCTCGTTGGAGACCAGAAATCTTTCCCTTGGGTGTCTGAGATTTTTCCATCTTGCCCTCTTACCGGTGTTTGATTCTTTTTCTCACTAATATTTTATTGAAAGTACAGTATTTTCCTTCATGAGACACCCTGTACATGAAATATGACGTGACACATATTTTGACGTCATTGAAGAATGACTTCAAAGGCACAGAAAAGGACATCTAGAAATACGAAAAAATTAAAATTCTGTATTTAAAAAAAACCAATGGTTAAATCCGTAATATATCTGTTATTCAGCTATCAGACAGGTATATAATGTGACATTCCCGGCTTAGAATGACATTTTGCGAAACGTAACATTTTTACGTGAAAAGTAGCGTGAAATTCTTATCTCACCCACGGGTTGAGACAAGGATATCTCACATGGCTAAAAATAGGAACTGTGCTATCTCATTAGTGAGAAATTTATCCCCAATTAACCGATTTAATCATGTCATTTTTAGTCTGTCCCAAGCCAGGACCAGGAATTCCATCAGCATATACCGTGATCTTTTTTGTGATCAATGATTTGAAGTGAGAGGTATTTATTCGCTTTGTTGATATTGGTGGAATTGTTGACCATTACCATATAAACTTTCTCTCCATAACCTTTGTGGTCAAAGTTACAGAATTGCAATGTATTTATGATTTGTCAGTATTGAGATTTAACAACAGAACAACCTATCTTTCCAAAATTATATACTTAATTTTATAATTATACCCCTGCTCCCCGAAGGGGGAGGGGGTATACTGTTTTACGTCTGTCCGTCCTTCCGTCTGTCCTTCCGTCCAAGATATTTTTCGTCGCATTTTTCTCAGTAACTGTTGATGACAGAAATCTGATATTTGGTCACAAGCATCATATAGGTATAACATATTGTGGGTAGTGTTTTTGGACCCGTCAGATTCCTACTTCCTGTTTGCCGACTTAGTTGGTCTTTATACACATTGAACATATATGCACATTTTTCGTCACATTTTTCTCAGCAACTATTGATGGCAGAGATCTGATATTTGGTCACAAGCTTCATATAGGTACCCCATATCGTGGGAAGCGTTTTTGGACCCATCAGATTCCTACTTCCTGTTTGCCGACTTTGTTGATTTTTCTACACATTGAACATATATGCTCATTTTTCATCGCATTTTTCTCAGCAACTATTGATGGCAGAAATTTGATATTTGGTCACAAGCTTCATATAGGTACCCCATATCGTGGGAAGCGTTTTTTGACCCGTCAGATTCCTACTTCCTGTTTGCCGAAGAGCGGGGGGTATCATAGGTGAGCATTAGCTCACAGTTCATCTTGTTTGATATGATGTATAGTGTTTAACATTTTTTTTTCTATATATAGTGACTTCCATGGGATTTTATTTGTTTGTTATTTTTAATCTATATTTTTATAAAACTTTGAGCATTTTGTCCCGATCCGTTTACAAACATGGCTGCCACAGGTAATTCTTGTTTCTGATTGGTCGATTTTTTTCAAATCTTCTCCTCTGAAACCACTTGGGCAAATGAACAGAAACTTGGTAGGAAGCATCTATGGAAAGCCTCTATATAGATTGCTCATTTCGTCGTGATCTGTTAACAAACATAGCCACCACAAGCAATTCTTGTTTCTGATTGGTTGATTTCTAAAAAATCTTCTCCTCTGAAACCGCTTGGCCAAATGAACCGACACTTGGTAGAAAGCATCTATGGAAAGCCTCTAAAAATTGCTTGTTTTGTCGCGATCTGTTAGCAAACATAGCCACCACAGGCAATTCTTGTTTCTGATTGGGTGATTTCTAAAAATTTTCTACACTGAAACCACTTGGCCAAATGAACCGACACTTGGTAGGTGACATCTATGGAAAGCCTCTATAAAAAATGCTCATTACTTCCCAATTCATTAACAACCAGATATGATTATAATCTAACGATTATGGAGTCTCCCAAACCGGCCACTGACTACAGGTTTAAAAAATAAATCAAAAGCTACCTTTGAAATCGAACAATGTTGAATTTTTGCGGTATTGTGGTGGCCATTTTGAAAATGGAGACCGGTAGAAATTTTTCTATGTCGGGAATCAATTCAGGACGTTGAAATTGAACAATGTTGAATTTGTGCGGTATTGTGGTGGCCATTTTGAAAATGGCGACCGGTAGAAATTTTTCGATGTTAGGAATCAATTCGGGACATCATAATCTACCCACATATGAAATGTCGTTGAAATCAGACAATGTTGAATTTGAGCAGTATTGTGGTGGCCAATTTGAAAATGGAGACCAGTAGAAATTTTTCGATGTCTGGAATCAATTCAGGACGTTGAAATCGAACAATGTTGAATTTGTGCGGTATTGTGGTGGCCATTTTGAAAATGGCGACCGGTAGAAATTTTTCGATGTCAGGAATCAATTCGGGACATCATAATCTACCCACATATGAAATGGCGTTGAAATCGGACAATTGAATTTGTGCGGTATTGTGGTGGCCATTTTAAAAATTGCGATCGGTAGAAATTTTTCAATGTCGGGAATCAATTTGGGACATCATTATCTACCACCATATCAAATTTTGATGATATCGAACAATGTTGAATTTTTGCGGTATTGTGGCGGCCATTTTGAAAATGGCGACCGGTAGAAATTTTTCAATGTCGGGAATCAATTCAGGACATCATTATCTACCCCATTTTTGATGCCGTGTTTTGAAAATTTTGAAAACGCAGAATTGCTTCTCTAATGGTGACCTATCACTATGTCAAATTTTATGTCTCTATCATTATCCATTTAAAAGTTATCAACATTAATGTACGAAATTTCAACTTTCCCATAGGATTCTATAGTAACCCCCACCCCCTTTGAACCCCTCAAAATATGACTTTGACTCCCTTTACCACAAAACTTTAGGACCAACTAGAAACATATATCTATAACTCCACCAAGTTTCATGAAATTCTGTCCAGTAGTTCCTGAGATCTGCCGTGGACAAGTTCATGTGCCACGGAAAGAAAGAAAGAAAGAGGAGGAGAATAATAATAATAATAATAATAATAATAAGAAACGGAGCAAAAACAATAAGTTTCCCAAACGTTGTTTGGGAGACTTAAATATGGCCGCCACAGGCAATTCTTGTTTCTGAATGGTCGATTTCTAAAAAATCTTCTCCTCTGAAACTGCTTGGCCAAATGAACCGAAACTTGGTAGGAAGCATATATGGAAGATTCTGTGTAAAGTTTCCTCAAAACAGAATGAAAGCTGAGCGACCCAGGCTCAGCCCACTGAGCCTCTAGTTTATGTATATTTTGATAAAACATTTTTTCTATATAGTGGCTTACATGGGATTTTATTTGTTTTTTATATCTTTATTTTGATAAAACTGCAAGTACAATGGTATACAGATATACAATGAATTCATACAAATACAGAAATATACATATATACACTATATACAACATGGTGAAGTGATGTATACAAAATTTCACTGTGAGCACACACGCTGGTAGTAACAAATCTTATAAATACACCAGTCGTGTAAGTCTAGATTGATTTAGTTAAATTCACGAGTTCTCTTAATATTAGAATATTGCCATTCCTGAAATAGTTAGCATTGATGCGATTCTGTCTTATAGATTTGCCAGAAAACTACATTTCATTAAATAATGGAACTCATCTCCAAGAACTTGTGAATTACATGACAAACCCGGTATTCCCTTTGAAAATGTTACCAATGCCGGTAATCGATTGGTACTTTATGATTAACAGTTCTATGGTGCCACAGAATAAAAAAGGTTTTTATTGTCAATTATTTTAATACATATTATTTTCAAATTCCAATTAATCAATAAATCATAGTTCTTTTTAATTATTCTGAATATATTCTAGATATGTCTGCTTAAACAGAACTTAAAGAGAATTAATTTCTTTTATCCGAACATCTTTTAGAAATGGTCGTTTCATCCATACACGAGAAAGGCCACATTATTTTACCTGAATAAAAATAAACATCCGTAATTTGATATCTATTTGTACTTGATGTCGTCCTGGACCACTGTATACCATACAGTGTGTGTTTAAAATGACATGGAGATTTGCACAATTTTAATTGTACCTGTTTTATATTGATTGATTTATGATTTATTGTGTTTAACGCCACTTTCAGCAATATTTCAGCTATATTATGGCGACCAGTTTTAGTGGTGGAAGAAGCCGGAGAGAACCACCGACCATGGGCAAGCAACTGGTAAACTTTATCACTTGCGGCTGTGAGTTGAGTGCAACCTTTTTTGTAATTTACACAGCCGGGTGGGCGCGAACCCACACCGTATTGGTGATATGCTTGTACGAGTTGTTAGGTAATCCAACTACCTAACTCATTGAGCCACCAGGGCACTCCTGTTTTATATTATCATACCTATGTCTCAAAGCCTATAATGAAATAGTCTTGACCATATTATACACAAGATCCAGATGGCAACTTATTGATACATTTTCTTTATTAATTGATTCATACTCTTAATAGTTTTCTATGACTGGTGTTTTTGAGTGTTTTGGAAAAATGTATTCTCAGATAATTGGGACGCTTAGCGCAATATCCGGCCAATTATATTTAAGCATAAGATTAACAGGTTGTCACCACAATTAGAAAAATAATGTTCGTTTTATTTACATTTACTTTCATTTTTCCATTTAATGCAAAAACCATAAAATGCATCTAACGCTATAGGTAGTTCAGAATTTCATTCAGCCATTAAAATAACTTGCCATCACCATACAAAATCAGAAAAAAAAGTTTTAGGTAAATATTATTTTTTTTTCGAAGAAACTGAAGTGATAATCAGAAGCCGTAAATAGAAAAACGTAAAGGACAGACTAAAATGGTCGTCTGTGACATAGATGTTGTGTAGCGGATGCCCAAGGCAAGATGGCGAACTTAAACAAAACATTTCTTACTTCTGTGGTCTCATTGATAGCAGTAATCCTCTATCATGGCCATTCTAATAAGAATCATCGTTAATGTGTTTTCTAGATCGTCTGAGATAGTTTTAAGAACAATAGCATTATCAAAAAAATTATAATAATAAAGATAAAACGAAAAAAAAAAAAAAAAAAAAAAAAAAACAACAAACATACAAACAAACAAAAAGCCTCTTCTAAATAATTCAAAAATATCGAAAATAAAACCAATATAAATTTCCCCCTTGGTGGACACCGATTTCACATGACAAATAATTAGATTTTTCACCATTGTAAAGCAAACATGATGTATTAATAGTATACATTCCGTACATTTATCCACTTATAATATTTCAGAAGCCTTTTATACCATAAATCCTCTTTGTTTGACAGTATCAAAGGCTTTTTCAAAATCACAAAATAATTTCTTTTCTTCAATAACAATACTTAGTAAATGAATGAAATAAACAAATACAATCTTATGCATATAGCATAATGACGAATCATTTAATCCCTAATTAGAACTAGACCAAACCCACTTATGCTTAAGCATGTGACTAAGGCATTTTACACGCATGTTTGATTTTGCAGCAATCTAACTCGGCATCAAACAAGCAAAAACATTGTATTTTTTATGTCATTCAGTCACAAGAAATAAATATTACAACCATCTGTACCAAGTGACAACCATACAATATTCTATATATTCGTAACAAAAATCAACCCAGTCGTTATTAAATTTACGGCTTTTGATCTCCAAACTTATCTTTTGTCGCTATAGTTATATATTTTCTAGCTGACATTTTGATTTCCATCAGAAGGATATAAACCCACACCAGGAATGTCACTTTATGAGTGATTGTTGTTTAACGCCAATTCAGCAATTTGTCAGCTATATTATGGCGAGAACAAGTTAATTTTCAATGAGATGATGATGAGGTCCGCTTTGTTCTAGACCAACACGCTGAGTTGGATTTTTATGGTGCTAGCTCACTGATACAACAGTCCGCAGGTAGACATGTCGCTTCACTCGGACACATTATTCTGATTCTGAGCCAACCAGTCTTTGCTCTTTCTCCTTAATGCTGTGTGCTTAGCGTAGAAGCAACAAATACCAATTTTATAGTCTTTAGTTTGACCGGACCGGGACTCCAACCCACGATCTACCGCACTCGAGGCGAGCACGCAAACCATGTGAATGAATGAATGAATTGTATTCTCATAAACCAAATACATATAGTTACAGAGAAGTAAATAATAATATACAACATATTATAATTTGTACATGTGTGGAAAAATTACAATTACATTAACCAGGAGGTGTAACCATTACACCATCGATGGGGTTACACTTTATTACACAAATTAACAAAACATGTATATCTACAAAAAATAGCCTCTTCATTGAACTGGTAACTCATTCTTCTATCAATCATAATCACGCTAAGCTGCAAATAGAAATGTAGATAAACGTTTTTAATATTATCTCCATTATCATAAATGAAAAACGGTGTTAAACATCAACACCTTGAACCTAAATAAATTAATATAGTTAACTTGAATAGCGTCAAAGTAATTGTTATATTTCTGGTTATTTGATAACTAGAAAAAACAACAATATTATCATTCTGAATATATTTGAACCACTACTCATTTGACGGTAAATTGAAATCAATCAATCTTATGATCAACTCCCTATGTGACCTTCACTTCTCACCTATTATCGACATTGAGAGGAACTACTTCCTGAGTACCTTGCATTTCATCTCTTCGGCTGCATAATAAGTTTGATGCCGCTTCTTTAAAATAACTGCTGAATAAGGCAAGAACCAACGGGCTTAAGACTACACTACATTTAGCCACCATGGTTGGAAAAACTAATATCCAGGTAGGCGCTTCGTGATGAAACATCATATACACACAAACAGTGGCATACGGCGTCCAGACGATAATGAATGTCGCTACCATTCCTAGAGAAGCCTTTAAAAAAATGCACAATAAATCACATTCGTATTAAAATAATTAGCAGTATTTTTACCCAAAAGTCAACATATATTTAAGTTATATATCCAAAAGTCAACTTATATTTAAGTTATATATGCAAAAGACAACATATATTTAAGCTATATATACAAAAGTCAACATATATTTAAGTTATATATATATATAAAAATGTCAACATATATTCAAGTTATATATAAAAAAATTCAACATATATTTAAGTTATATATACAAAAGTCAACATATATTTAAGTTATATATCGAAAATTCAACATATATTTAAGATATATATCCAAAAGTCAATTTATATTTAAGTTATATATTTAAAAGTCAACATTTAATGAATTTTAAAAAAGTGGGATTAGGTGGAATGAACTGGTTAAAGCACAATTTCATATATTACATTAAAAACATAATTTAACATTAAGCACTACATAAATAATATTATAATATTGGATTGTAGTTGTAGTTGATGTTGTTGACATAGATCTTTGAGTAGTGTGAGTAGCTTTGTGTAGACTGTATGACTCTTAGCGGGTAGTAAGTTGTAAACCAGTGGGTACATATTACCGTCGACAATGGCATGAAACGTGTATAGTTGGTAAAACAGTGATGGGCAGGATTAGAATGTGCCATCTCCATAGATTGTATCAGCTGTGGCCAAATGGGTGAGATTCTTGTGTGTAGTAAATATTAAGATTCGTCCATTGGTGTCATCATCAGCGAGTAAGAACGGTTCTCCGATTGTAGTTTGGGCCCATACACCATTGGTGTTGATGTCTTCAGTAGTGGTTGATAGTGGTGGTAGAATCTTGTGTCTTTCGTTGTACATTCTACCTTTACATGGCTGTAAGGTAGGTATGTGCTCTACAAGTTGCTTGGTTTCTTCATTCCATTCGGTATTGCGTAATTTTACAAGTTCGTCTTCATATATTGCTGGTACTTGTGTCAATTCATTCCTGCAGCGGGTTTTCATTTGCTGAAGTACTTCATCTACTTTCAATGTCATGTGGTCAGTTGGATGGTTGTGGTAGTCTGCTACTTTAGTTGGCAAATTGTTGTGGGTATTTATAGTTGCTGGACAGTTACTTTATTCAATTCATATGAAAAAAATGTTTCTAATTTATTTGATTAATATTTGTTTCTTTTCTGCAATATTTGACATAAAATACAGGTAAATTACAGGTAATGATTAATTAGATACTAATTACAAAAACAACAAATTAACTGTAGCAACACCTATTGTTATTTGTAAGTGGGATTAGCTGGAATAGGTATTTTTAAAGTAGGATTAGATGGAAGACACCTCCAAGGGGTTGGTAAATCAGTGTCCACCGAAATGAAAAGTCATCAATTGTTTTATTAAATGACACATTCTAAGTGTAATTTTGGGGTGAAAATTGTGAATTGTTGCTGTTTCTTAGACATTTCCATAAATTCTTTTTTATATGTAGCTGCTTCAAACCAACAAATACCAGTTTTTAAAGTTTGACATTTCTAATGTTTCAAAACAATAAAATTGATTAAGAAAAAACGAATACAATTTCAAAATTTTAACAAATAAAATATCACAGTTTCAGTAACATTTTAACAACTGTAGCAAAACGTGTCTTAAATTCTGGTTCTACTGACGAAGCTGCTTCGTTCATTTTTGTTTACTAACAGTCGTCTGCTGATTACCGAAGTTCGTTAGCAAGACCGCCTCTGATTGGTTGAGGTTCAATATGTCGGCCAATCAAATTTATCGATATTAATCAGTTTACTGGTTTCCCCCTGTTACTATATTTGGGTACGTACTAACTGCGACATGAGATTTATTCACCTCACGCGCAAAATTGCGCGGTGGATATGTAGTTCTGTTAGAGGAAGTAACTAACCTTCTAAACCAATCAGAATTAAGAAAATTCAGTCATTTAATAAATATTTTAGTTATATATCTAAAAGTCAACATATAATTTAGCTATATATCTAAAAGTCAACATATATTTAAGTTATATATCTAAAAGTCAACTTATATGTAAGTTATATATCTAAAAGTCAACTTATATTTAAGCTATATATCTAAAAGTCAACTTATATTTAAGTTATATATCTAAAAGTCAACTTATATTTAAGTTATATATCTAAAAGTCAACTTATATTTTAGCTATATATCTAAAAGTCAACATATATTTTAGTTATATATCCAAAAGTCAACTTATATTTAAGTTATATATCTAAAAGTCAACTTATATTTTAGTTATATATCTAAAAGTCAACATATATTTTATTTATATATTCAAAAGTCAACTTATATTTAAGCTATATATAGAAAATTCAACATTTATTTAAGTTATATATCTAAAAGTCAACATATATCTAAGTTATATATCCAAAAGTCAACTTATATTTAAATTATCTATCTAAAAGTCAACATATATTTTAGCTATATATCGAAAATTCAACATTTATTTAAGTTATATATCTAAAAGTCAACATATATTTTAGTTATATATCCAAAAGTCAACTTATATTTAAGTTATATATCTAAAAGCTATAATTTTTATTGAAGTCGCTAACCAAGCCAGGAAAAGATCCGTCCTGTATGTGTGTAAGGGGTATCGATTTTGCCCCGGTTTCTACGAGTTTCGATTGGATTTTGAAACTGTTCGACAGTTTGGTAAAAAAAAATGTTGGTTTTCATTTTATTTCAGCACTACCATACATATAGAAAGCGAAATGTGACACTAATGTTGATCGAGGTACAAAGCTAAACGGTTCATTCAACCTATGCCAACATTTTAAAAAATATTTATGAAAAGGTAAAAAAGAGTGTTGGCATAGGTTGAATAGGTTAATTGCTATATAAACATGACTAGTCATGTTTAATTAGTGTAAAATCGGGGGAGATGTCAATGTACTCCAAATCCACAATTAATTCTTAATGTAAGGTTGTCTTGTTTTTGTGTGAGTATTGAGTGAATAAACTAAGTACAAAAAATGTAGGTATTTAAAATAATATTTTATGGAAATAACAAACAAAAAATCAGTATATCAGCACATATGTTTGATATCAAACTTTATAAAAAATAAGTAGGATATTATAAGCACATATATTTTAACATCAATCATTATGAAAATAAAATAGGATCTTATAAGCATATATATTTTTATATCATACTTCGAAGTTCGGTAATTTTATTATTACCCTTACTTCATGAAAATAAATTGGGATATTATAAGCACAGATATATTTTTTTATCATACTTTAAATTATCTTATAAATAATTAGCTTGGAGTGAACTGAATTATCTTATGATTAATTAGCTTGGAGTGAGCAATTAAAAAACACTCTTCAAAATTATGATAATTCTAAATTTATAAATAAATATTGTTAAAAACTTTTGAATTTAGATTTTAAGAAAATTGCTTAATTGCATGAATATCATATAATATTTTGAATTCATACATTTTAGAAAGATTGTTTATTTAAATTATTCTAAAATTTTACATTTTCATCTTTTTTATTTACAGATTTTTGTTTAATTTTACCAGATTTTTATTTGATATATAAATTTTTACAAAAGTTTACTTATTTGTTTTTCAAGTTGTTAAATTTTAACAGACTTATTCTTATATTTTTAGATTATTTTTTGTTTAGTTTTTTTTTTATTTATAATAAATTTCACTTTTGAAACCTTTTTACAAAAGTTTAATTATTTTTTTTCAAGTGGTTACAGACATATTCTTATATTTTTAGATTGTTTTTTGTCTAGTTTTTTTTTTTTATAATAAATTTCACTTTTGAGACCTGCATTTCCAAATTTACTTATCTGTAACTGTCATTAATTGTTATATAAACACCTGTAATATAATGTTTGTTGGCATACCTTGAATATGATATTTCAAAATGTTGGCGTAGGTTGAAGACACCAGCTAAACTTGTTCAATATCATATTTTGAAATTATTTTTGCAGACACCATTATTTCCATTTAACAACGGATATTGATTTACATATTCACGTACATCTGTCTAATCTTAATATGAAGCGTGCCACTAGTGGAGCAAGAACTGCCTACCCTTCCAGAGCACCTGAGTTCACCCCCGGTTTTTAGTGGGGTTCGTGTTACTCGATCTTTAGTTTTATGTGTATGTGTATGTGATCGTTGTTTGTCCTTTTGTACTTTTTCTTTTGGTCATTGTGTTGTCTGTTCCTCTTCGATACCGTATATGGATTCTGATAACTCCGTCTTATAAGCAAAATCATGGAACATCGACTTGTATCTACAGCTTGTGTTTTGCGAAATATTGTACTCACCATCGTCACCTTTCGATGTGTCATAATTTTATGGTATTTCAGTATCAACTCAAGATTAAGCGTTTGTTCATCAACAATGTCTGCCTGTCGTAGGGCAGAAATTTCGTTTGCAGATATATCAAATGTCCTTATGATATTAAAGTAGCAGAAAATAAGTATACAGATATGTACACAGTAGCATGTGACAATAATCAGGATGTTGTAAGCCTGAGATGAAGGTAACATGGAGAGCCAGTCGATTGTGCAAGATGTTCCGAATGCTTCTTGTGTATACCGATTCCATCCGAACAGAGGGCAAGACGTAACAAGTAATGAATGACACCATATAATACACAATATTATCAGTGATGAGTTCTTTTTCTTTAGATAATATTCTGGAAGACGAAACAAATACTAAAAAAAAATAAGCATTTGATATGTTAATATTTCCTAAATAAAATTACTTACCAAATAATTGATTCACGAGTCCAATTTAAGTATCAAGAACAATGTTAGCACAATGTATTTCAGAAAGTCTCGATCAATATCCATAATAATAGCTGTATGTTTGTATATACACGAACGAGGATCACTGAAGCAGCTTGCGTTTTTATATGTTTTATTCGAAAAGAGGCACTGAATGCCGTTAAACCAGTGTATGCACATAAGACAGAAGCCAATCGATGGATGCATTGTGTAATATAGGGTGCATGACTGTGAACTATTCAGTCGCTCATTAATCTGTGTGCAAAGTTCAATTTACAGAGTTTTCTGGCATAAAGTTAACCAACAGTATCATATAACATTTAAATGTTTTTGTCACTATATTAACTACATCTTATCATATCGCTTATGGCGAGGTGTCCTCGATAAAACATTTTGTGATAAAGTTTGTTAGAGATTTGCGACAGGGCGGTGGTTTTCTCCGGGTACTCCTGTTTCCTCCACCAATATAAAGCTGACCGCCACGAAATAGTTGAAATATTGCTGAAGGTGGCGTTGAACACTATAACCTTACCCCAAACCCTACTTACCATATCCTGGCTTGCACACGGTGACATAACGGCATACTGCAATCGCAGCATGTGTGTTTATTTCATTTAGAGCCAACAAAAATATCGAAAATCCACCAAATGTACATCCTACATCATTAAACAACCATCTGGAAGTATACAAAATATTTAACATGTTAACTACCTGTGTACTTAACAAATTAACATCGATGATATACAGATGTAACTCTTCAAGTGAATGAACATATTGACACTTGGTCTTCTTAATATTGGTGGGAATTAAACAACGTTCCTCCACTGATAGAAAAATAAACGGGTAAAATACACCAAACGGTCACAATTATCAAAATGTAGCAAATATTACATTTCCTCTCGACTATATAAAATCATATTCAGTAATATGTACACCACGGTTTCCCAGTTTAACAGCTAAACAATCGAATACGAAGATTATTTTACCGTTTATCTCGGAAAACCGTGGTGTACATACTTTGTAACATGAAGCCGTGCAATATCACATCTAGGTCGTTGATTATTGCACGGCCCTCTGAGAGTAATAAAACAGCCCAGATTTTAAGTGTGCAATATCTCGTATCTGCGTGTTTTATTTCATAGTTATTTAGCTGTTGTTCTGGTATATAAACCATGAAAAGATCAAAGGAAAAGAATGTATTCGTGTTACAAGCTATATTATTGATTGTCTTTCATCTATAAGAAAGTCCTTTGTTTTTCTTATATGTTCCGTTTGTTCCCCACTAATATAATCCCGACAGTCCTGTCCTCTATCCTCATTTACAGACATCTATCATGGTTAGTGTGGAAATGATTTTGTCGTGTTTCGCATATTTTTATGTCTTGAAGTGTAGCATACCATCACTGGAAAGGCACTCTTAGGAACGACAAATTTAACACATCATTACTGAAGTAAACTATGTAATATCACTTGAATATTACTTACCGTTTGGCAAATCCTGACGTGACAAACATTGGGAATGCTATCAGAGACAACAGAAGGTCTGAGCAGGCTATATTTAGAAGTAATCTGCCATGTACCTTGGTGTAATGTAATTTACCTTTCAGTACAACAAATATTACACCGGAATTTGCGAACACCGCTAGAACACCTAAATAATAAAATATTAGAGATGTAATCATGTCAATTTAAAGGAAAAGTGTCTGAATTTTAGGGGGTTATTTTCATCTGTCATTTTGTTTACAGTAAAACATTAGATTAACATTGAAAATAACTTATCATCGGTTTGTAACTAGAGTAACGCTGGTTACCCTTCCGGAGCACATGAAATCACCTTGGTTTTTGGTGGTGTTCCTGTTGCTCGATCTTTCGTTTTCTGTGTATTTTTTTGTAGATCGTTGTTTGTCCTTGTGTGCTTTTTCTTCCGGCCATTGTGTTGTCTGTCCTTCGATTTTCTGCTTCCGATTACCCCTTTGGTATCTTCAAACTCTTCTTATCCAGACTGATTGATTTTTTAACGACAAGTGACCGGTATGTTAACCATGTTCATGACGAGAACAAGTTCACAAGTTGTATATCTTGTAGACGAAAAAGTGACCCATGGCTGAACCCATTTATGGAAATTTAAATTGCTGCAGGAAAACAGAGTGAGTTTGTTAGATGGGGTCGGACAATTGTACCTTGTAAAGTACCACAATTCACAAGCTATTGTCCATTAGTAACTACTCTTGTTTTTACATTTAAGGTGTGTCAATCGGTCAGTTACGTCCCGGTAAAGTTATGTTATGTACAAGCAGAGAATGAACCTTTCCAGAGGACTGAATCTCGTAGAGGAGAAACAAGTTCCTATTTCGATAACCTTAGGGTATATCTGACGTTTATATAAATCTAAATCATAACTGGATTATTTTCACTAGGTGAAGATAATGTCTTAATAATTGCCTTAAAATAAAGGTAAATTTTTACCTTCTTTTTATATATTGTAAATTAAATAAATCAAATCGATACCAACCTGCACAATAGATTCACTTGATGTTCTAACGCATTGCTAGAGACACAAACATGTATACTGTATTGTAAAAGTAGTAATGATTTAAGCCTCCCCCCCATTGTTAATTTCATACATGTATATTTAAAAAGGCTGTCGTGGCCAAGAACGTATGATAATAAGATTTCTTTTTTAAATGAACTTGTCGTCATGTCGATTTTATGTTGTGCATCGATAATGTAGCTGTTTTCATTTCTGAAACATCTGGTATTACTCCAGTTTGTTTTGT
Organism: Bathymodiolus septemdierum; assembly: GCA_963383655.1. NCBI lineage: Eukaryota > Metazoa > Mollusca > Bivalvia > Mytilida > Modiolidae > Bathymodiolus > Bathymodiolus septemdierum. Next base: position 113,234,681 of record OY726519.1, read on the forward strand.
TAGCAAATGGTTAATACAGGAAACAAGAGCTATACACCTTAAGAGTATCAATACGAATAAATACCTATTACTACAAGATATATAGAAATAACCAAATAGGCATCGTCTGATAGAAAGGCTTCTGTGGTTCCATTAACAATATGAACATCGTCTGGTAGTACCGATGCTATGGTTCCGTTGACTGCAATATCCGTAGTCATCTGCAACAGAAACTCTATTTAATAGCATTGAAGTGACTGCTAACTCTATAAAGATGGTCTGGTAGAACCGATGATGTGGTTTCATTAACTCTATGAACATCGCCTGGTAGTACCGATGCAATGGTTCCATTTATTGTAATATCCGTGGTAATCTGAAAGAGAGACTATTTTAAATAACATTGAAGTGACTGTTAACTCTATAAAGATGGTCTGGTAGAACCGATGATGTGGTTTCATTAACTCTATGAACATCGCCTGGTAGTACCGATGCAATGGTTCCATTTATTGTAATATCCGTGGTAATCTGAAAGAGAGACTATTTTAAATAACATTGAAGTGACTGTTAACTCTATAAAGATGGTCTGGTAGAACCGATGATGTGGTTTCATTAACTCTATGAACATCGCCTGGTAGTACCGATGCAATGGTTCCATTTATTGTAATATCCGTGGTAATCTGAAAGAGAGACTATTTTAAATAACATTGAAGTGACTGTTAACTCTATAAAGATGGTCTGGTAGAACCGATGATGTGGTTTCATTAACTCTATGAACATCGCCTGGTAGTACCGATGCTATGGTTCCATTTATTGCAATATCAGTGGTAATCTGAAAGAGAGACTATTTTAAATAACATTGAAGTGATTGTTAACTCTATAAAGATCGTCTGGTAGAACCGATGATGTGGTTTCATTAACTCTATGAACATCGCCTGGTAGTACCGATGCTATGGTTCCATTTATTGCAATATCAGTGGTAATCTGAAAGAGACTATTTTAAATAACATTGAAGTGATTGTTAACTCTATAAAGATCGTCTGGTAGAACCGATGATGTGGTTTCATTAACTCTATGAACATCGCCTGGTAGTACCGATGCAATGGTTCCATTTATTGCAATATCCGTGGTCATCTGAAAGAGACTATTTTAAATAACATTGAAATGACTACTAACTCTATAAAGATCGTCTGGTAGAACCGATGATGTGGTTTCATTAGCTCTATGAACATCGCCTGGTAGTACCGATGCATTGGTTCCATTTATTGCAATATCAGTGGTCATCTGAAAGAGAGACTATTTTAAATATCATTGAAGTGACTGTTAACTGTATAAAGATGGTCTGGTAGAACCGATGATGTGGTTTCATTAACTGCATGAACATCGCCTGGTAGTACCGATGCAATGGTTCCATTTATTGCAATATTCGTGGTAATCTGAAAGAGAGACTATTTTAAATAACATTGAAGTGACTGCTAACTCTATAAAGATCGTCTGGTAGAACCGATGATGTGGTTTCATTAACTCTATGAACATCGCCTGGTAGTACCGATGCAATGGTTCCATTTATTGCAATATCCGTGGTAATCTGAAAGAGAGACTATTTTAAATAACATTGAAGTGACTGTTAACTCTATAAAGATCGTCTGGTAGAACCGATGATGTGGTTTCATTAACTCTATGAACATCGCCTGGTAGTACCGATGCAATGGTTCCATTTATTGCAATATCCGTGGTAATCTGAAAGAGAGACTATTTTAAATAACATTGAAGTGACTGTTAACTCTATAAAGATCGTCTGGTAGAACCGATGATGTGGTTTCATTAACTGCATGAACATCGCCTGGTAGTACCGATGCAATGGTTCCATTTATTGCAATATCCGTGGTAATCTGAAAGAGAGACTATTTTAAATAACATTGAAGTGACTGTTAACTCTATAAAGATGGTCTGGTAGAACCGATGATGTGGTTTCATTAACTCTATGAACATCGCCTGGTAGTACCGATGCTATGGTTCCATTTATTGCAATATCCGTGGTCATCTGAAAGAGACTATTTTAAATAACATTGAAGTGACTGTTAACTCTATAAAGATGGTCTGGTAGAACCGATGATGTGGTTTCATTAACTCTATGAACATCGCCTGGTAGTACCGATGCTATGGTTCCGTTGATTGCAATAACCATAGTCATCTGAAAGAGAGACTATTCTAAATATCATTGAAGTGACTGTTAACTCTATAAAGATTGTCTGGTAGAACCGATGATGTGGTTTCATTAACTCTATGAACATCGCCTGGTAGTACTGATGCTATGGTTCCGTTGATTGCAATATCCATAGTCATCTGAAAGAGACTATTTTAAATAACATTGAAGTGACTGTTAACTCTATAAAGATGGTCTGGTAGAACCGATGATGTGGTTTCATTAACTCTATGAACATCGCCTGGTAGTACCGATGCTATGGTTCCATTTATTGCAATATCAGTGGTCATCTGAAAGAGAGATTATTTTAAATATCATTGAAGTGACTGCTAACTCTATAAAGATCGTCTGGTAGAACCGATGATGTGGTTTCATTAACTCTATGAACATCGTCTGGTAGTACCGATGCTATGGTTCCATTGACTGGAATATCCATAGTCATCTGAAAGAGAGACTATTTTAAATAACATTGAAGTGAGTGTTGTTGAAGAAACGTTCAGTTGACTTAACTAGGAAACATTGAAGACTCAGTAAACAGTAAAATCTGATTCAACCCACCATTTCTTTAGAAATGCCTGTACCAAGTCAGGGTCATTACGGTTTTCACAGTTTTCCGGTTGTTGACCAATTTTGTCTGTTTATATACTTATGAGTTTTGACTTTCCCTTTGTAAGATTGTTCGGAGTTCGGTAATTTTGTTATTACCCTTATTTATTGCAATATCCGTGGTCATCTGAAAGAGAGACTATTCTTAATAACATTGAAGTGAATGTTAACTCTATGAAATTCGTCCGGTAGTACCGATGCTATGGTTCCGTAGACTGCAATATCCGTAGTCATCTGAAAGAGAGACTATTTTAAATACCATTGAAGTGAGTGTTGTTGAAGAAACGTTCAGTTGACTTAACTAGGAAACATTGAAGACTCAGTAAACAGTAGAAAAGATGTCGATATCAACTGAAGGATTTTGGTTATGCATGTTTTGAATTTCGAACCTCTAAGATGTTATTTCATGTTAATTCATATGTACATGAGGTTCATGACCCTTTTAACGTGCTTCAATATAGATATCGTATAATAAAGAAAAAGATGTTAACACATCAATTTTTATTAGCTTGTGATGGGATATCATCTCCTCCCTTTGTTGATTTCCTGCATATCTTTTACTTGTTCTTTAGAATAAAAACGTAAAAAGCAAACATATTTGAAAGTCAAATAATATAAAAGTCAACAATTAGCAACAAGAAAACCAAAGGGTCTAATTAAACGGATAGCCAAGATCGTCTAAGGTCACATATGCCTGCAAAAACAAATAGTCCAGCAGAACATTGTAAACCAAGAAGCACTCTACATGTCACTATGCCATAATATCATTTATTATAGCTCAATAAACGTTAGAGAATCCCAAAGGGGAAATCAAAAAGGATAATCCAGAGAAACTGGCAACATAGGGTACACAAGACGACGAAAAACAAAATAAAAACACGACACAAAATGTATTGGACACCACTATCCACAAAAAAACCAAATAACGTAAATAAGACATGCGCCATCCTACAAACAACAGGAGGTAAAGACGAACCGAACATTGTTTTTATGCATAAATTGTAATGGACAGTACAACATGGAGCATAGAACGAAAGACACAAAATAGGACAACACAAGAAAAACCTACAAAGTTGAGCAACACAGACCCCACCAAAAAGCGGGAGTGAACTTCAGATGCTCGCGCGAAGTGTAAGCAGTTCCTGCTTCTTATAAGACACCCGCCGTGTAACTCATATATACAGTCAAGTCCGGTAAAAGTCTTGGCAGTGATAGCGGAAAGAAACATCTACGGATAAAAGTAAAAGATCCATTGTCATTTAAGATATGTATTTTTGTAACAGTCAACCAGATTGTGGTGACGACCGTATAATTTTTTGTTCCAATGACTTCAACTTAAGGAGCAACGTAGCTTTGTTTGAATATCTTTTGCATCAGGAGCTGATAATCATTGTACTGGGCACAAGCTCTAGAATAACGTATGGGTAAACTCCATATGCTGGTGATTCTGGAATATTGTGACTGATAAAGGGAAAATGACTATTGGAAAAGTGAAGTCATCGCGTTTGTCGTGGAGTTTTGTTTTTAATCTTCCTCCGTTGTCGATTTCAAGGTGGAGGACAAGGTACGAAGCAGACCTTTGAGTATCAATTTAAGTTTTCCTATAAAAAACATGTTTATAATTTTTTTTTTACTGGTACTGAACTATTCACCGGTGAATAGTCCAAAAGACTATGTACCTCCTCTGTGCTATTCACGAAGACGCGATATACTTTTGCGGAATTCTAATCCTCTTTATTCATTGGAGGAACCAAGACACTAGACATTCAATATTCTTGGGACTTTTCCCATACTGAACTAAAATCCCACAAACCAAAGACAACTACAACAAGCATGGAAAGCAGGTTCTGTGTCTGTCCATGGTATTGTACTATCTTATGCTGTATGGTATTAAAACACATATTGACTGGGTATTCGGGTTATACTGTATTCGTATATTTGTTCCTAATAATATTTATTCCAAAAGGAAAAAATAATTAAATAATATTTATTCCATGGAACAAGTCTTATGGAATATTTATTCCACCTGTATGACATTTGTTCCACCTTTGAGAGGTACATTTATTATAAATAAATGATATAATAAAAGTTCTTAAATATCAGGTGATTAGTTATGCTTCATTGATTTTATATACATATCATAGAAATGGTTTATCTAATGACAAAAAGAATGTCAGCAATTAAATTTTAAATGACTGTGAGTAATACCTGTACATAACAGGTAGACATTATTGTGATAACAATCATGAAGGCAGATGAATACAACAAGATATTTTCTTACCTGAATGATGGAACCTATATTAAAGGTAAGAAACTATAATAACATGATGATGAAAATAAAGTCAATGTATTTATTTTAACTGACATTGGTAAATTTAATTATTCACACTGTAAATACATTTGTGTTGGTGATATTTGTTCCCAACTGTCCAATGTTTTGTAATAATACAGTTTTAAAGCATATACAATCAAAATGTGATACATTAAAAAAAATTCAATCATATGTCCATGCAATATATTCAAAAACTTATATTTATCAGATAACAGAATAAATATTATATTTATAATACTTGTACCTAGCAGAATAAATATAAAATAATACTTGTACATAGCAGAATAAATATTATATAATACTTGTACCTAGCAGAATACATTTATAATGTACCTAGCAGAATAAATAGTATATAATACCTGTAATTTGTGATTTTATTTAAATAATTAGTTATAATGGTCTCTGTGAAAGCCAAATTTATAAAGAAAAGATAATTTTCATAATTTTCAAGGTTTTATATGACTAACACTCTTAACCTTCCACAATGTTTGTTCCTCAGAAAATTTATTTCTGGATCAGAAAATATTTTATGATAATATTTGTTCCATTTTAAACTTATTTGTTCCTTATAATATTTGTTTCTAAGAAAATTTATTATATAATAAAAGTTCCGGATAGGAAATTATTTTATGTAATACATGTTCCATTGTACTGGTATTTTTATTATGTCAGTGGAACATGTATTACATAAAATAAATTCTTTTTGGAACTTTTATTACATACTAAATTTTCTTAGGAATAAATAATATAGAGGAACTTCTGTTCCGTCACAATACCACCTATTGCCGTTGGCTTTGGTATCTTCGAAATTTTCTTACGACTGTTTGTATGCTATTTAAGAGCAAATAACACATATTATGAAAAGAAAGTTTAAACAATGATGATCAATAATTCCACTAATATCCACAAAACTAAAACAACCATCTCTCATCTCAAAGACCACGACATATGACGATAAAAATCCAAATCCTGTCTTAGGAAAGGCACAACACTGTGGCGGGGTTAAGCTGATTAATGGCTTCCCAACCTCCCTCTCTTGATAACTGGATCTCCAACGACAATGCATAAATAAAGAATTGATAAAACAAAAGCCCGCACAGATTCGTTTCCACTCACAAAGTCTATAGACTACCACAAACATGAATGACAACATAAACATGGACAATGCAATAGCAGGGTCTATGAATGTTCGTAGTTAAATGACTACTAGCTAAGAAGGTAGAATCTGTTGGCTAAAGACCATTGCACTTATGACAACTAAGGCATAATTGATACGGCCAACAAATTTAATATATATTGGCCATGAACATCCAAAGAAGCTAATGGCCTTCGTAGGAGACCACAATAAATAGGTCGTCAAGCTGTTGGAATAAAATATTGAACAATAAATAGTAATATAATATTGAATTAAATATATTTATACGGATTTAAAAACTAGCTGGAGCTACTAGTTGTACCAGCAGATGGTTTATATTTTTAGTAAAGTAAAAATGTCGCAGAGAATAAACTATAGCCTGTTGAGACATGATAGAAACAATAGTAACAACAGAGTTATACATAAAAATACTGTTATCTAACATTTTCATAGGACAATAGAGGGTGATATTGTTAGGTTTAACAAATTATATTCTGGGGTCCGTTGTTGAACTTATGATTAAACTAATCATATGATTAGCCCTAATTACATTTTTATTTCCTAATCACATAACTAATGCAATGATTAAATATAGTTAGTTAATACATTGATTAAAAACAGTTCAGCAGCATAATTTAATCACTGCATTAGCAAAGTATGTGGTTAGGAATTAAAAATGTAATTAGGCCTAATCATACGATTAGTTTAATCACAAGTTCAACAACGGACCCCTGGGGAATATTATTTGCTAAACCTAACAACATCACACTCTATTTTCCTATGAAGATGTTCGATAAAAGTATTTTATGCATAACTGATTTTCAAAATAGTTGTATATGTCACAGGTTGTGTTAAATCACGTTACGACTTTCATAAGTTTCATTAAAATTTTCCATTCGTCAATCGCTTTCACTGTCCTGATACAAAATGATTACTCTACGTTTGCTTTGGAACGAAAATATTTGCCTGAAGTGTAATTGTTAAGGTACAGTTCCTTGCAATATGAAAAGAACATAATAAACGTTGTTACATTGAAGTATTCCCCAATAAGATTTGATATTTATTAACGTTGTTGCTTTGAAGTATTCCCCAATAAGATTTGGTGTTTATTAACGTTGTTGCTTTGAAGTATTCCCCAATAAGATTTGGTATTTATTAACGTTGTTACTGTAAAGTATTCCCCAATAAGATTTGGTATTTATTAACGTTGTTTCTTTGAAGTATTCCCCAATAAGATTTGGTATTTATTAACGTTGCTACTTTGAAGTATTCCCCAATAAGATTTGGTATTTATTAACGTTGTTGCTTTGAAGTATTCCCCAATAAGATTTGGTATTTATTAACGATGTTACTTTGAAGTATTCCCCAATAAGATTTGGTATTTATTAACGTTGTTACTTTGAAGTATTCCCCAATAAGATTTGGTATTTATTAACGTTGTTGCTTTGAAGTATTCCCCAATAAGATTTGGTATTTATTAACGTTGTTGCTTTGAAGTATTCCCCAATAAGATTTGGTATTTATTAACGTTGTTACTTTGAAGTATTCCCCAATAAGATTTGGTATTTATTAACGTTGTTACTTTGAAGTATTCCCCAATAAGATTTGGTATTTATTAACATTGTTACTTTGAAGTATTCCCCAATAAGATTTGGTATTTATTAATGTTGTTGCTTTGAAGTATTCCCCAATAAGATTTGGTATTTATTAACGTTGTTACTTTGAAGTATTCCCCAATAAGATTTGGTATTTATTAACGTTGTTACTTTGAAGTATTCCCCAATAAGATTTGGTATTTATTAACGTTGTTACTGTGAAGTATTCCCCAATAAGATTTGGTATTTATTAACGTTGTTGCTTTGAAGTATTCCCCAATAAGATTTGGTATTTATTAACGTTGTTGCTTTGAAGTATTCCCCAATAAGATTTGGTATTTATTAACGTTGTTACTTTGAAGTATTCCCCAATAAGATTTGGTATTTATTAACGTTGTTGTTTTGAAGTATTCCCCAATAAGATTTGGTATTTATTAACGAATACGTCATAGTATTATCCCACATCCCAAGCTGAAAGTCACGAAAGCATCTCATATTACATGCATATATGAAGCAGGGATTTGTATGTAATGGGTTGTACTAGTAATTTATGAAACAGTATCCTTGGCCAAAATGACCAAAAGACAACACGAACAAACAAACAAACAACAAAACATTACACAGAAAACTAAAGATCGAGCAACACGAACCCCACTAAATACCTTTAGAAAATGTATTGTATTAAGTTAAAAAAAAATATGTGGCATTCTAATCTTTTGACTTTGAATGTGCCTGAAGATTATTCTAGAAACGCATCTTAGACACTATATTTACTTAAAATAAATCAACAAAAACAAAAAGTAAAAATAAATAAATAGATAAATTTAAAAAAACAAAACAAAACAAATCAAACAAATATAAAATAAACAAATGTTTGCGTACATCTATTTCGCAGTAGACATGTACTAAAATAAACTACATATTAGTTTAAAAGGCATCACCATCAGCAACAACGAAACAAAGAACAAAACGAAACAAAACAAACAACAATCTCTCATATGACCACCATTCACAATACATTTTAACACGTCTATGGCCACGAAAGGAAGATATTTAGAAAAGTAATGATTCCTAATTAAGAAATAAAGTTCAATATCTATTGCTGTAAGAATCACAACAGTTTGATTTTAGCTATAAAGAGCTGCTTCTAAGATTTCGATCATCAATACAAATGCATTTTTTAATAATCACTTTGAAGACGCTTAGTCCCCTTTTTTAAGAAAAAGGTGGATTTAATAATGATGGGTGATGTAAGCTGCTTTTACACTTTTACATATAGAATGACAATGAATACATTAGCAAAACATATACTATATTTACGGTTTTAATAAGTTTCTTATATTGTAATATTAAATTTCAAGACTTTAATCAAAGTAACTACTGACCTTCTATATCAGATGACGGAGAATCAAGTGTTAGAGAGATATGTAACATAATGCCATTTATATATGGCTGATGATATAACAATATATCATTATGACTAATATAACCTTATTATATTAAAGCATATCTTCCCCACCAGCCTTGTACATGCATTATCAATGTAATCAGATTTAATATCTGCTTATGACAGGATATATTGGCTTTCAATTATAATATGGTACCACGTTCTTTATAAGCACGATATGTGTAGATGGAGATACAATTTCAATAATCATCATGACATCTGCCCGTTCTTCAGTTAATGATTTAATTGTAAAAGTACACTTAAGATCTACTAATGCATGTGCATACAAACGAGGCGAGTTCATTCATATGCTAGATTTTTATCGACAAATATTTGTCCAGTTTTATTGTTTTTAGGTGTTTTAACACACGATCGGTATTCCAATGAGTAGTAGGGCCGTCGTTGTCGTGATCGTATGGTAGTTGGATTTACAACTGCCTATTCAATCAGTGCCTAACACCACTGATGTTTGTGAGTTCGAATCTCGACCAGGGCGAGGTATACAACATTATGTGATAAAGTTTGTCAGTGACTTACTGCAAGTCGGTGGTTTTCTCCGGGTTTTCTACACCAATAAAACTGACCGCCACAATAAAACTGAAACATTGTTGGAAGTGGCATTAAACACCACCAAACAAACAAACCAATGGGTACTAATTGTGCTTCTCTACTCGATGATTTGCACTACATGCTAATAAGGCATATTTCCTTCAACAACTTCTCAAGAATGACGATATGAAATAAGCCTAAACCTTTAATTCCATCTCCCGCTAAATATGCGATGTTCATTCACTGATCAATTCCCAATTCGGCGATTTTCCTGTCTAAGCCCTTAGGTTTACTTGCAACCAAAGATTTATCAATTATATGGCTTTCCAATCTTTTCATTTTAAGCGTACCTGATGAAGGCTATTCCAGAAACGCATCGTACGCATTAATTTCGATATCCACGTTTTCATTACTTAAATGTATCTCTGTCGATACTGGTGGACTATTATTTCTCGAGGTATCATCCGCCCAGTAGTCAGTGTTTTGGCACTGACATGGTTTATTAGATATATCAATTATTGAAATTGACAGTTCCTAAATAATGTATTTATTAAGAAATTAATAAAACTAAGGATCTCTCTGCTTAGGTTCTTTGGATTACTTGCAACCAAATATAAAAAAAATATATTCAGCTTTCCCATTGTGTTTTTAAATTATGAGTGTATTGTACCTGATGAAGGTTATCTCAGAAAAGACTCTTGTGTACTATATCGATATCTACGTCTCATCTATCAAATGAACTTGAAGTAAAGGGTACTACTGACAAGTAAACAGTTTTCTTCTTACCTTGACTTTCACCTTGAAATCGACAGCGAGGGAAGATCAAAAACAAAACTATACAATAACGGTGTTGATTTCATTTTTCCAATAGTTAACTTCATTAATAGGGCCATCCAAGCAACACATGCATATATAATTTATTTCTCAAAATTGATATCTGTGTCACACATGACCTAGGATATGTTCCACTTGTTGTAAACACGTCCCGTTCTTTTCCTCATTCATGACTTATCACCGAGTTTGTAAGTAGATTAACATGACGGATGCCACTAGTGGAGAAGGAACTGCTTACCCTTCCGGAGCAACTATCTGTATCTGTATGGTTACTGAAGATTAACTCAATTCTGAGTAAAAGTCCTCCAGGGGTGTGTGCGCATGTAAGTTCTTAGTCGCGCTTCAGAAGAGCTGCTTTAAGTCTGTCCACTGTTTTGCTGGTAACTGTAGCTTCAGGTAAGGAATTCCAATCAATAGTAGAACGCGGTATAAATGAGTGTTTGCAAATGTCAGTGTTACAGGTGTGAATTAATAATGTCTTTGTGTGTCTATTTCTCGAGGGTCTCGGGTTTGGCTGAATGTGTTGATCGGCAGGGATTGCCACCAGGCCATTGATGATCTTGTAGAGCAGGATTAATCGTTGGTCCCGACGTCTGTCTGCTAGAGGCTGCCACTTAAGGTCCTAAAGCATGGCTGTTACGCTGCTATCCCTGCGGTAATCGTTTTTTACGAAATGGGCCGTCGTTGAATATTTTCTAGTTTGTCAATGTCTTTCCTGAGGTATGGGTCCCATACAACACAAAAGTAGTTCATTACTGACCGGACAAGTGATATGTAAGCATTTTGTTTACGGTTGCTGGTGCAGTGTCGAAGATTTCGTCGAATGAAGTCTAAAATTGATGATGCTTTGTTGGATATTTTGTTGATATGAGTATGCCATTTCAAGTTATCGCTGATAGTGATGCCCAAATACGGATTTTCATTTACTTTTTCTAAGTTGTGGTTATCAAATGTGTAGTCAAAAGTCAAAGGGTTCTTAGATCTGTTAATTGTCATGAGGTAGCACTTGGTTGCATTAAACCTCATACCCCCTTGTAGTTGCCCACTTTTCGAGTGACTGTAGATCTTGTTGTAGCTGTATTTGATCATTGATGGATTTGATCGAACAATACAATAAGCAGTCATCTGCGAATAATCTCACTTGAGATGTCACACAAGATGGTAAGTCATTAATATGGCAGAGAAAGAGGAGCGGTCCGAGGGCCGTTCCTTGTGGAACTCCGGAATCTACAGAGCATGATCTTGATCTTTCTCCGTCAATAACGACTTGGTGTTTCCTAGCTGTCAAAAATTGTCCTATCCATTTATGAGTGGTTCCTTTTATGCCATAGCTGTTTTGGTTGTGCAGTAACTTTTTATGAGGCACAGTATCAAAGGCTTTACTAAAGACCAGTATCACAAGATCAGTTTGTAATTTAAGGTCAAATGTCTTCATTATGTCATGCATGGTAATTACAAGCTGGCTTTCACATGAGTGACCTGATCTGAAGCCATGTTGCAAAGAAGTTAAGATGTTATATCGTTCCAGATGTTGTAGGATGTGACGGCAAATAATATGTTCAAGAGTTTTACACAAGACACTTGTCAATGAGACCGGTCTGTAGTTGCTAGCTGTATGCCTGTCTCCTTTTTTGAATACAGAGGATATATTTGCATCCCTCCAGTCAGATGGTAAAGTACCTGTATCTAAGCTAAGCTGGAATATGTTTGCGATGAATGGAGCTATTTCATATGCACAGTTTTTTAATATCCAATTGGGGATGTTATACGGGCCACTGGTTTTGCTGATGTTAATATTTCTTAATAGTTTTTCTATCCCTTCTATGTTGATGATTATATCTGAGATGGATGGATAATTTGATTGTGGTAATGTTGGTAGTGTTTCTTTCGGGTCTTCCTTCGTGAACACGGACTGAAATTGTTTATTTAGTAGGTTGGCTTTTGTTTCACTGTCCTGAGTAAGACTCCGTTTTCTTTTATTCCGGCCACTCCGATATTATCTTTCCTGCGGCTTTTTATATATTTCCAAAAGATCTTATTGTTCCCTTCTTCCATTGATTTTTCCATTATGTTATTTACATAATTCCAATGTGATTGTCTAGTTTCCTTCTGTGTTATACGTTTAATTTCTCGATATTTCTCGACTGAGTCCATACCGGTTTTTAGTGGGGTTCGTGTTACGGGATCTTTAGTTTTATGTGTATGTTTTGAAGATCGTTGTTTGTCCTTTTGCCTTTGACCATTGCGGTGTCTGTCATTGTACGATTTGCGGTTTCTGATTACTCCTTTGGTATATGCAAACACTTCTTATTCTAGGACTTGTGACCAGTACAGTGATATTCTGTGCAGAGCTCAGCCGCTGACACAAAAGCTATTCAAGCCAAGCTACGTTACTCCTAGGTTGAGGTCATCGATACTGAATACCCACGGTCGTCCTATCGAACTGATTGACCTTACGAAATATCCAAATCTCAAATAACAATGGATCTTTTCCGTTTTACGTATATTGGTGTTCTTTCCGCTATCACCGACATGACCTTTACCGGAGTTCACTATGAATAAACCGGCCGGTGTATTAGAAACATGAACTGCTTGCACTCCTCGAGCGTCTGGGTTCACCCTGTTGTATGTAATTGGTGGGGTTTGTGTTGTTCATCATTACAGTTTTCTGTTTTGTGTTGTGTTTTTTCGTGTTTGTCTTCGCTCTGTGTCGTGTCCAATGTTGTCCGTGTCTCTGTATTGTTCATTCTCGATTGCCCCTTCGGTTTTTTGTAACGTTATCTAACAATATTGATATCTCGATAAGGTCACTTATTGGGTACGTTTGATCCTTTAAAGAGTTTGAGCCACATGATACGTTTTCACTTATATTCGCCATCAAGACAAAGTCTGGGGGACTACTCAGTCCATGGGTGTGGGCAAAAAAAGAAAACACGTCCACCAAACATAACAAATATGTTGTCAATCAAAACTCGAGCATGTTGATGATATCAGTCTTAGAGACCTTTTGAAAACAAGGACTCAATGATAAATGCCATTACATATAATAGCGCAAACAAAGCTTTTAGATCGCAAGATTTATGAAAATTTCATTATTCCGAACTTGTGATCTTCAAATGTACTGTTACACATAGTAGAGAAACGTGTTTATCTGCTGATGGTTCTTTGTTAGCAATCACAAGACACTCGTATTAATTCGTTATTATGAAGTTTCTGGTAATTACACTTGTATTCGTCGTAGATATACTACCAGCACATTTCTCTATCTTGTAATTTACCGATGACACATAACTGACAGCCACTATCTGCTTGTACTGAATGGAGATAAAATGCAAGGAATCACAGCTCCATTTTGACGTTGTAATAACACTGCTGTCCAGAACACCCAGCGTCTAATATTCTGCTGTAGTGAAACTGATGCAATACAATTTCTCTTGTAATCCACCAGCAAAGGTATCGACCCGATGATTACACCATTTAGGAACTATAAATTTCAAATAAGCATATCTAATTAACCATGGTTCACCTGGTACGCTCATTGACAACAGAGTGCAAAGTCTTTAGGAGCAAACACATTTATATATGATAAACCAATGTCGAAGTACTGTCTACAGGGCGGATGATACCCTCGGGGATACTTAATCCACCAGCAGAGTTATCACTCCAACGAAAGTAATAAAAACGCAAAGCGCTACGTTAACTCAACAACACCAGTATATGTTATTGAAATGTGGTGATAAAGTAGTAAAAGGAGCACACGCCTCTAAACACGTGCACAACTTTGCAACTGACATGTTATTGAAGATAATGGATCCAGTTCCAATCTCTATTCAACAGTTAGCGGATTTTAATATATCTGTTCAGAATCAAATGTTCAACCACTTCAACCATCAAAGGCTACATGTCTGACTTTTCAGAATCAAATGTTCACCCACTTCAACCATCAAAGGTTACATGTCTGACTTTTCAGAATCAAATGTTCACCCACTTCAACCATCAAAGGTTACATGTCTGACTTTTCAGAATCAAATGTTCACCCACTTCAACCATCAAAAGTTACATGTTTGACTTTTCCAGCACTCTTTCTCTTAGTGTTTTTTTCCGTAAATTTCTCGGAACAATTTTTTTTATTTATATAGACATGATCGAATCTATTGGATCTACATGTATGACTATTTCTAGACTCTTCATAACGATAAACACATTTGACTGCAAAACTATAATTTTGGCGTTGGAGTCTTCTAGTGATGATGACTTATCTCACCATTCGGTTAAGGCCAATGATTTCCGGTGTTGGTAGCGAAATTATTATGAGGTATTGTGGGTAATCATGTGGCTATAACCACAAATGATATGAACTATTTTGATTGGTTCTTGCTGAATAATATCGCATAAAAGATATCTGCAGAACTTAAAATAATAATATTTTATATATTTTAAATAAATTAGAAATTTACATTATATAAGGGTAATAACAAAATTATCGAACTCCGAACAATCTTACAAAGAAAAGTCAAACCTCATAATTATATATTCAGACAAAATCAGTCAGCAACCGGAAATTAATGTTCTTACTTGTTATGATCGGTAAGCTTTTATAGAAGCTTATGTGAATTATACTTAAGTATTAATTCTCTGATACATATGTCACGTTGCATGTTATAATTTGTGTAATACCCTTTTTCCAAATGGCGTCCTATTACGTCACATAAAGTCGGTCAAAGGCCAATAAAGCACATGATTTTGTCATAGGCCACCAAACTTAAAAAGTAAACTAGATTAAGAAAGTACAGTATTTTATCCTTTTCAGTGTAATTGTTTTGTCTGAAAAATTTCAAAAGATGTTTTTTTTAAATAGTTTGAAATTGAAATATTAAAAATTAATTATTTGATGCAAATATTAAACTTGTTTACCCACATAAAAAGTATTTAATCCAGTGAATTTGGTGTTTTTGCTTTTGTCGATACAATCTATTAGACTGACTACATCCTGCCATATTTTTGTAAAACAATTAATGACTGATTTCAATTCATTTTAATCACATTTATTATCACATAGTGGTAACAATACAGTTTTGTTGATACTATTTGTAATAATGACAGTTTTTTTTTTACCCAGATAATCTAATTTTTCTGTCTGGTTTAATTTAATTCTCTGTTCAATTTATGCTATAAATTTTGATTATTGCTGTTAAATTAATTCTTTTTCTATCTTCTCTGTGAATTTCATTTCAATACCTCAAGAAGTAAGGGGTATATTTGCTATTAAAGCAGCAGTGGAAATTCAAAATAATCTGCCATTTTGTGACTAATGGAGAGCACTTGTATGTATTTTCCCTGTAAAATCGGGCATTTTCTAGAAAATGATGGAATCCGAATGATCAATCATCATATTTTCAAAGTATTTTAAAATACAATTTACTTGGCCTACATTCCAGAAACGGTCATGAATTGTGATGACGATTATGTCAACAAACCGGAAAAAATTTAAATGCTTGAGGAATACCATCGATGGAAACATATTTAACAAGCATAATGATCAGGAAAAAACACATTAGTAAAAAGGATTTTTTTTACTTGCATGGAATTTATTCAATTCAAACTTCTCTGTTTTAATCTCATCTTGTAATTTTGACGTTGAAGAGAATTCCCTCTGTGTTTATGTACGCTATGAATATACAGATTGACGTCATTGGTCTCGTGCTGCGCCAGAATTGTAAATCAAAACAAGTGACCGATTTTATTGCAATACCGAGCAGATGTCACGTCACGATATAGTATTTGATGTTAATTTTAAGCGAAGGGTTTTTGTTTGGGTGATCATCACCCTGTACACTGTCTGGTAACTTCACCCAATCTATGGGTCACTCCCAAAGGAATTTTGTATAAAATTACTATAAAATATTTTTAGTATCTGTACAGTAGTATCGCATAGTCCCTACTCATCTATTCTTCAATAAGCTTGATCGTCGTGTGTGCATCCCGAACCATAATGTTCTTGTCATGTTCTCAATGGGTCAGGTTTTCGGTCTTAAATTTCACAATATGTCGGAGTTTCACTGATGATGAATCTAGCAAGAATTGTATAGTGAGTCCTTCATTTTCGATTTTGTTGAAGATGTCATTTCAAAAGTTGTTTGCCACATATTTCCTAAGTACTGATAAGTGTCTATCTCTTACTGATTTCAATGATGGACAGATCAGTAGAAAATGCTCGGTATCCTCTATGTCACTATGGCATATCTCATTATCCTGTATTATTGTAAATTTTGCCTTGTCCGATTGTAAGGTTGTCCTGGTTACTAGTTTAGCTTTAACCTCCGCTTTTCTGACTCTAGTGTAGTTTTAGGAGCCAAATTCCAAATTTGATGAGGGTTTCCAATAGGCTTTTTTTTTTTATGTCTAAGAATTTCATAGTGGAATTTCCTGATTTTTCCTTTTCCCATTTTTCCTCCCAGTATTTTTGTATAGCGTCTTTGACAGTAATTTTCCACAGTTGTTTTGTCTGTACAGTATCAAGTAACTCATCTGGTTTGGGTAGTTCATATTTGTGTAGCACAGTTTTCAACCTATTTACAAAGGTATTTATGTTTTCTGATGGCATTTATAGTTGTCTTTCCACAATGCGATATTCAATACTGTCCTCATCTTGAATAATGCATCCAAAGAATGTTAGAAGTAATTTGTCAGCAACAGACTGTATTGGTTCAAGTCCAAGTAGAATATAGACAGCGGCATTTGCTGTCCTATTGGGATGACCCTGTATTTGGCGGCATATTTGAATTGTAGTCTCTCAAATTTTATGATGTCGGTTTTAGTATAATTTAGTACTTCAATACCATAGAGATTTCTAGGGATAACGTATGTCTGCCAGAGCTTGGCGGATACTATTGGAGACATTCTTTTTCTTGCATGGAGCCCTGGTCCTAGGTGGGCATACACGGTCCGTCTAGTGATTTTCAAACGGTCTTCAATGTTCACTTTGTTCTTGTTGTTACGCATTAGATCAAGGTGTATCGTTTCTGTTTTCTGTGTTATTTGATTTTTCCCAACTTTTACTGAAAACTCTCGACTTATTCTAGTAAGAGGTACTAAATCCGACTTTAGCGGTTTTATAGTTACAATGTCTCTATTCGTAAGATCGTGTACAATGTCCAATAGAGCTTGCGTGTTCTTTACTGGCCAATATTGCTATGTCGTCAGCGCATGTGGACGCAACTACATTAATGTTTCCTATTGTAGCTCCTAGGTTTGACCTTTCTAAAGCTTGCAAAATGGTATTATTGTATCTTTTATATAGGACAGTTGATAACTTTGTTCCCTGTCGCACACCTTGCTCCTGAATGAATTGTTCTCAGGTTTTATTGTTCCATTTTACTTTCACTGTCACATTCCTGTACATATTTCGTAGCAAGAGCTACATATTTTCTGTAATTCCATCATGATATATCATATTAAAGAGAATTTCGTGCTGCAATTTGTCAAAGGCTTTTTGTGCGTCCAGAGTTATAAGAATAATCTCTTCTGGTAGATCTTTATAGTGTTCACTGGTTTGGGAAACAATAAAAGCTGTATTCAGTGAGGATCATTTAAAAATCTAATTAAGCAGCACGGTCACTACAAAAATAAAATATCGTCTTCAGCTTAGGATTATAGTATAACTGAGATATGGTCAATTGTCAGCTAATTTGGAATCGATTTTTAGATGTTAATATATTATTTTGCGTTTAATAACTAGATCTAGAGAAATATTTGTTCCAGTGTCATTAGAATAAATGATATTGTAACCAACGCTTGCTAAACGAGAAATATTAAGATATAATTGTTGATGGTCAACAATGATCAGTTCTAACACGATAACATAAAATTCGGACAAAAATTTTTCACAAAGTTTTAACACCCTTAGATAAGATGATGCAATAGCTGATAATATTGATGATTGAAAAGTTTGATTATAATTATGCATATTAGAAAAAATGAGATTAACAGAATATAACACCGGTTAGAGAACAACTTCAGCAAATCCCAGTCAACCAAGGGTAAGATTCAATGGTCGAGAACGAGGCTTGCGAAGTTCTCGATGCTCGAAATCTTTCCCGACAGTGGCTAAGATTTCCCGATCTTGTACTTTACAACCATTTGATTATGCAATGTATATAGACAATATTAGTGCAGTGTCTTAAAATATAAAGGTTATGTGTAAGAGGCTTAAAACTGGGATGAAGGCGAAGTTCACAGAGCCTTTTCTCTGTTTTGCACCGAATATTTTATATCTGAAGACACTGCATTAATATTGTGTTTGCAATACAGAAGAAAAATGACTTTAATCCATGAATTTTTATAATTGGAATTAAAAAACAAAATTAACCAATTAACCCTTGATTACCCCTTGTGATACTTTCTGTCAACAGGAAGTGCGTTGGATTTACAACTAGTTTTCCAACAGGTTACATGGGTACCAGAAAAGCTATAGTTCGGTCAATGCCAGTATATAACAAAAACATTCTCAGTCAATGCAATTGAACTGTTCAACTGTTTAACCTTTTAAATAGAACAAGCGCTGGATAAAATGTATTGATAACTACTGTAAAGAAAGGTATGAAGATACCAAAGTGGTAATCACAAGTCGTAAATCTAAGATACCAACGTGGTCATCAGAAGTCGTAAATCTAAGATACCAAAGTGGTAATCAGAAATCGTAAATCTAAGATACCAAAGTGGTAATCTGAAGTCGTAAATCTATGATACCAAAGTGTTAATCAGAAGTCGTAAATCTAAGATACCAACGTGGTAATCAGAAGTCGTAAATCTAAGATACCAAAGTGGTAATCAGAAATCGTAAATCTAAGATACCAAAGTGGTAATCTGAAGTCGTAAATCTATGATACCAAAGTGTTAATCAGAAGTCGTAAATCTAAGATACCAAAGTGGTAATCAGAAATCGTAAATCTAAGATACCAAAGTGGTAATCATAAATCGTAAATCTAAGATACCAAAGTGGTAATCAGAAGTCGTAAATCTAAGATACCAAAGTGGTAATCAGAAGTGGTAAATCTAAGATACCAAAGTGGTAATCAGAAGTCGTAAATCTAAGATACTAAAGTGGTAATCAGAAGTCGGAAATCAAAGAAGAAAAGGAGAAACAACGATCTAGAAAACACTACACTAAAAACTAAAGATATTGTAACACGAACCCCACTGAAAACCGTTGTATATACGCATAAATGACAGCTATGTCCTTTTAGCAGACGATGCAATATGAAGAGTTATTTCCCTTACAAAGCTTTCCAGTATTCATCGGATGACTTTTAGAGTTCCATTACACGTGATTTATTCTTCATGGTGAATATACAGATAGGTTGTTTTGAAGTTTAGATAGAATGGATGTTCATGTATCATTTTAAACTATCTTAAGTGGTTGTGATAATGTATACACACATAAAGGAGCGAAGGCATAATTTTACGGGAAACTGTGCGTGTGGCCTGTCTTGTACAGAAGGTGAAATGCAAAGATATCTAGCACAGAACAAAATATGAACCATGCGATATAACTGGTCTTATCTGTAAACAGAACACATATTATCAAGAAGAAATATGCAAAAGTTATTTATTTTGGTAAGCATGCATTCATATGATAACAGAACTATTTCAGTTATTTTTATAATCTACAGCTCTGCGTACTGCCAAAATATGGCCTGTGCAATGTTCACTAACACAAAATATATAGGGTTATGGATTATAGTGCTTAGTGCCGTTTCAACAAAATTCAGCTTTATCGTGGCGATCAGTTTCTTTGACCACCGACCTGTCGCAAGTCACTGATAAATGTTATCACATAATGTTGTATCTAGTTCACCTCGCCATGAGCGGGATAGAAACTCACAACGTTAGTGGTAATAGGCACTGATGGTACAGGTAGTTGTAAATCCCATCACCATACGATCACGACCACGACGCCCCCACAAAATGTATGCTTTACCATAGGAATAACCCTTGATAACAAAATGGATTGTCAGTACTTTAGCCTGGCTCAGGTAATTGAGAAAAAGATACAAAAGGGTTAATGAGAATTCGTAAATCGAAAAAAGACAGATAATGCACAGGCCAAAGGAAAAAAAGGAAAATAGAAACAACGATGTACAAATCACTACATAGAAAACTGAAGATTGAATACGACATTTACAAAACCATATGGATCACTTGTTACCAGTGTTTGAAAGGCTATATGTCCACTGTTTCATCCAGCTATAATTTTGTGACTGTTCACTTGGTATCGGTGTTGTCGGGAGCATAATTGGTCACTTTTTGTGGATAAATACATAAAATATATAACATCAAAGCCCGGACTACATGAACTCCGAAAAGACTCGAGAGTGATATTAGGTCTAGCTGCGGAACCGTAACCCTTTATGGTCCTTTTTTCTTGGCGGACCATAGGGCTACGGATTTCACCCTATCAAAAATTTGCGAAACTGCTACCAAGATTTCGTCGCACCTTTCAACAGTAATTTTCACAACAAAACGCTTTGTGAGAGTGGAGTCATGTGTAAATGTCGTTTCGTTACATATTTATCTATCGTTTTCCATATTTACTTATGAATTATTATTCATTTCTAGCCCAGTACCATAACAAATGTCTCGATATTAACTGATCCCGCCTACTTCGTTCCACCATTTTGTCATTGTGGTATTCTCGCTTTGAGGTCATGTGACTTTTGAGAGAAAACTCTAACAGCAAAACACGTGTTCGGTTTGTTTACATGAAAAACTTGAAAAAGTTGAATGAGAGTTCATCTCAATTGGAATAATCATAGAAGAAAATAACATTTCTGGTTAATATTTGTAAAATATTTCACTCTAGGTTGACTAAATATTTTATTTCAGAAAACAAAATCGCCGTGCAAAACCTCCGGTTAAAGGTAAAGCATTTTGTTGTGAAAATTACTGTTGAAAGGTGCAACAAAATCTTGGTCGCAGTTTCGCAAATTTTTGATATGGTGAAATCCTTAGCCCTATGGTTCGCCCAAAAAAAAAAAAAAAAAAAAAAACCATAAAGGGCTACTGTCCCGCAGCTATATTAGGTCATGCAAGAGGATCATCAATTCATATGCTGTAGAAATGAAACGATCAAGTAGGTGGTATTAGATAGTATTGCAGTCCTGTCGATATTACGAATAGAGCTAACATGTTCAGAAATGTCATTACTTACAAATTAGATTTGTACTTTTACTGCCATTTATAACAGAGGGACGTTATGCATTTTGCAGTTTTCCCATACTTCTATCCCTTTTCACCTCTAGTATATATAACATTGGCACAACACAATGCATTAAATAGTTAATAATTATATATTTGATTGTAGGAACACCCGTAGAAGGAAGCACCAGCTAGCTTGATTAATACGATCCCTAATATATGAGTACAATGCATGTATGTAAATGTTATAAAAAATTATGTTGAAGCTATCATAAAATGCCGATATAGATTGACTTACATGTTGATTTTATTATTGATAAATTTAGTTGTATTTTTGAAATGGGATCATGTGGACTCTAATAAATCTCTTAATAACCCTGGATAAGAGATCTATTGTAAAACAGGGATCCTTAGATTATTTTTGCTTACCTGGGCATCTAAGGTGTTTTGTTAACAGGCGAGTCAAACAATAAAATATTATGAAAAAAAAAAAAAAATAAAAAAAAAAAAAAAAATACGATCCCTGTTACAGTTGCATATCCGCTGGTTGCTTAGGAAGACAAAACACAATACTTTGATATAACACTATTGGTGCGGAAACTAACATATTGCCCATTTAATGTTTTGAAATAGATGTACATCTGAATCTTTCGTTTAAACAATATACAATTCAACTTACTTCAGGGGCATATGAAGATTTGTGCATCGTAGAAAAGGTATGTTTCCCGAGGGTATCAACCGCGTTAAGCATGACTTATCGAGCGGGAACATTTCGGACTCGCTGGGATGCTACCGATAATGTCGTCTCGGCCTTGTTGTTATTATATATTCTATGCTAAAGAAAAGCCCAGTCAAGTAGAATAATTGTAGGTCGAAGGAAAATGTTCTCATTTTTTTATGGTATTGTTAGTAAACAAATGTTCATTTTAGTAATTAGAAAACAATTACGTCCATTAGACCTCGGTAAAGTAATTGTGTCACGATATGACGATTATGGATAATAATTTCATAAAGCATAATTATCAGTGTCATAGGACGGACGTCATTACATACGTAATTATGTATCAATACAATCTATATTAAGTGTTTCCATGGTCTATTCAGGAATCGGTTTCTCTGTTAAACTCAAAATGATTACTTTCTTATCCATATTTCAAAAGAGTCTATTGTTTGAAATGGCTCGATTTGCCTTTTCATTTGTCTAATATTATGAACATTCTGCATAATTCAAATATCGGTAACTAATAGTATGGTGGTCGCATCTATCCTATTGAATTTGAAATAAAAGATACATATACCATAGATACAACAATGACATATACCTAGAATTTGACAATGAACGTTGATTCATAGAGAAATATCACAAGAAAAATGACTTCAACTGTTTCATTGTGAACTTACCATTAACATATATCAACATTCCAGTAGGACGTGCATATGGAGCATGCATATCTCTGCGTTGATACGATATTCAATACCTGTGTTTCTGGTCAGGATTCCCGTGATAGACGGTTACTTGAAGAGTTAGAAGATACCAAAGGGGTAATCAGAATCCGTATATATAAGAACACACAACACAATGGCCAAAAGAAAAAGTACAAAAAGACAAACAACGATCTACAAAACATACATATAAAACTAAAGATTGAATAAAACGAACCCCACTAAAAACTGGGGAGAACTCAGGTGCACCGGAAGGATAAGCAGTTCCTAATCAGTGTTTCTACTGGTAAAGTTGAAGACATCAATTTGAACGTTTTACAGTCGACATTGTATCTTGATTAACCGTAACTAAATAGGATACCGTAATCGAATCCCGTTCTCGTTCATGCTTTAGCACCAGATCATTAACTTGAGCTACATGATGGGTGCTACTAGTGGAGTATGAACTGTTTGCTCTTTCGGGGCCCTGTATATTAGTAGGGTCAGTGTTGTTCAATTTGTCCAGTTACATATCTTCACGATTACCGCATAACAATTACCCTCGGATCGATTTTTAATAATATTTGTGATGTAAGGGGTTCATGTTTATCTATGATATATGTCAAACAGGAAGGCAGGAACTGCTAACCCTTCTGGACCACCTGAGTTCCCGGTCATTTGTTAGTGGAGTTCATGTCGCTCAATCTTATATTTTCTGTGTAGTGTTTTATGGACCACTGTTTGTTTTCTCGTCTCTTTCATGTGGATTCGTGTTTTGTCTACCCTTGGCTTCCATTTACAGGTTCTGATTATCCATTTGTTATCAATCAGACTTTACTTTCACCGTCCAAATATTGAACTAGTTTGCTAATAGAAAAATAGCTTCCATTATGTTCTAGGACAGTTGAAATTAACAACGCGATTATAATTCACTCTTAACATTCTGCACAATAACGGTAGACGTATTCATACAATTCTATGTGTTTAATGAAACAAGAAGCTGTTCCAATGTCTCCACGTATTACACAATTGGTAGCATCTAAGCGTAAGTTCGACCTTTGAGTTGATTGGTTACTATGATGACTTATGGTACTTTTAATAATTTTTCCTACAGATTATCATTGTTCACTTAATTCTGTCACAACATAGGTCATTTGTTAAGACTATATTCTTCTGAAGTAATTACAGTTAGACTATCGCTAAACAATAAGCTTCTGATAAATCTACCATTTGGTACACCACAATGAAGAATTTTGATACATGCAATCCGATCTGACTAAAAAACGAGAGTCATTTAACTCTAGTTAACCTCAGATTCCAAACAAAACCAAGGTGTAAATATGTTGTTCACACTATCATTAAACATAGTATTATTCTTAATAATTATAAAAATAATACATAATATAAACGTACTTTACTTTGATTTTATACTTTTGCACACATAGAAATAACTTATTTTATTATTTTATTGTTTCATAAGTTCTGAATAGGAATTAATGGATACATTATAAATGGAACACACACAAAAAAAAAGATTTTCATATTTTGTAAAGCACCAAACTAAAGGCTTAAAATGAAGTGATCAGTATGTTGGAGTTCCTTATCGATATTATATTCCTCGAGATAGGAGGGGATATTTTTCAACATTCCGGCAGCACCTGTGTATGTAGTATACAACCTTTAGTTGATCCAATATTTCAGAGCTTGTGATTCCTATCAGGATTTCTTTGATAGATGGTTATTGTTAACACAGAAGCTACATAATCAAGGATTCCTATTGGTTAAGTTGAAGCAATCACTTCTGACCTCGTTAACCGTTACGGAATATCTATGTCAAATAACCACAAATATGGCCAACTAGTCTAAGTCACTCCCCGGTCCTTTCCCCGTTCATGATTTATCACTGGGTTTGTAACTGGAGCAACACGACGGGTGCCACTAGTGGAACGGGAGTTTAACATTTCGGAACAGCTGAGTCTCCCCTGTTTTTAGTGGAGATCTTCTTGCTCGATCTTTGTTTTCTGTGTATTTTTTTCCTTTTGTCTTTTTTGTTTTTGGCGATTGTGCTTTCTGTCCTGATTTACGGATTCTACTTGCCCCTTTCGTATATTCAACAGAAACAACTTCATCTGGCTTATTTGTTGACATTTACCTCCAATTTGACAACAATGATCAACTACCTACCAAAATCTATGACAAAAGAGACGACTTCAATTTTGCCATTATTAATGGATCACACCCTGACGGGTGCCACTAGTTGCACAGGAATTGCTTAGCCTTCCGGAGATCATGTTGTTCGATCATTAGTTTTCATAGTGTTTTGTAAACCCTTGTTTGCCTTTTATCCGTTTTCTTTTAGCCACTGCATTGTCTGTCCTTCAATTTACGGCTTTTGATTGCCCCGTTGGTGTCTTCAAACTTCTCTTGATAGTAGTATTTCATCCACTCCCCCGTATGGAGTTTATATTTCACAACTCATACGACACACTCTAGTTTGCAGTTGGTATTCACACGTTCTACAACAGCACCGTCTTCTGAGTACTATATTATTAAGCGAAGGATTTATGAAGAATCGTTACATCTTATCTTTTAAAACATTTTGCGGAAGATATCAACACCTTTTTCTGTCACGGGAACAGATGCTGAAATATTTTGGTTCCAAGTTGACTATTAAATCCTATTGTGTCTTCCGATGACATTGTGTACCATTTATTATTTAAATGATGGCAAGGGCTTCGGTTCTCTTAAATAGAACAGATAATATACGTATGACAACTTCTGCGTCTCGAAGATTATATATATTATGCTCATGATTAGAGAGACTTTTCTATTTATAACAACGCTGTTCGCCCTGTTATATGACATTCTACCCACAAATGGAAAGCACTTGCATGATGGCATCTGAGGCCAATAAAACATGATGGCATCCTTTCACTAAGAAGAGATGTCTGAGGCCAATAAAACATGATGGCATCATTTCACTAAGGAGAGATGTCTGGGGCCAATACAACATGATGGCATCCTTTCACTAAGAAGAGATGTCTGGGGCCAAGAAAACATGATGGCATCATTTCACTAAGAAGAGATGTCTGGGGGCCAATAAGACATGATGGCATCATTTCACTAAGAAGAGATGTATGGGACCAATAAAACATGTTGGCATCATTTCACTAAGAAGAGATGACTGGGGCCAATAAAAATGATGGCATCATTTCACTAAGAAGGGATGTCTGGGGCCAATAAAACATGATGACATCATTTCACTAAGAAGAGTTGTTTGGGGCCAATAAAACATGATGGCATCATTTCACTAAGGAGAGATATCTGGGGCCAATAAAACATGATGACATCATTTCACTAAGAAGAGTTGTCTGGGGCCAATAAAAGATGATGGCATCATTTCACTAAGGAGAGATATCTGGGGCCAATAAAACATGATGACATCATTTCACTAAGAAGAGATGTCTGGGGCCAATAAAACATGATGGCATCATTTCACTAAGAAGAGATGTCTGGAGACAATAAAACATGATGGCATCCTTTCACTAAGAAGAAATGTCTGAGGCCAATAAAACATGATGACATCCGTTCACTAAGAAGAAATGTCTGGGGCCAATAAAACATGATAGCATCATTTCATTAAGAAGAGATGTCTGGGGCCAATAAAACATGATGGCATCCTTTCACTAAGAAGAGATGTCTGGGGCCAATAAAACATGATGGCATCATTTCAATAAGAAGAGATGTCTGGGGTCAATAAAACATGATGGCATCCTTTCACTAAGAAGAGATGTCTGGGGCCAATAAAACATGATGGCATCATTTCACTAAGAAGAGATGTTTGGAGCCAATAAAACATGATGGCATCATTTCACTAAGAAGAGATGTATGGGGCCAATAAAACATGATGGCATCATTTCACTAAGAAGAGATGTCTGGGGCCAATAAGACATGATGATATCATTTCACTAAGAAGAGATGTCTGGGGCCAATAAAAAATGATGACAAGTATTTCACTAAGAAGAGATGTCTGGGGCCAATAAAACATGATGGCATCATTTCACTAAGAAGAGATGTATGGGGCCAATAAAACATGATGGCATCATTTCACTAAGAAGAGATGTCTGGGGCCAATAAAACATTGTTCCGAAAGTGTTGTATTTTTTATTTTTCATCTTTTATTGCTATTTCAAAATTTGATTCCTTCTATTTTTGTTTCAAGACTTGAATGACACCTTGTAGATTTACCTGACAACATGAAAATTTTAGTGAAAAAGTCTGAAAATACCAAAGGAGTAATCAGAAACCGTCAATCGAAGAAGGACAAACAATGATCTACAAAGCACTACCTGGAAAACTAAAGATTTGGCACCATCAAATGCCACTAAGATCGGTGTGAACTCATGTGCTCTTGACGAGTTTACAGTTTATGTTCCAATAAAGACAGAAAAATGGAGAAAATGTTTATAGTTGTGAAATCTGTTGCCAGTTTATGCAAATTTAGATTCAGTCGGATATATTGTTGTAATATACAATTTATATACCATTCAGATATCAGTAAATAAAAAAATAATAATTGGAGAACACATTTGTTTTAATGAAAAAGAGGAAATTGCTACTTTCACGTAAAACACAATGCTTAATGCTAATAGTTATCTGGCTTTCCAATATTTAGGCATAGAGCGTGCATGATGAAGGTTATTCCAGAAACGCGTCGTGCGCACTAAATTTGATATCTACGTTTTTATTATGGATATGTCATGAGATATATAGACATAAATATAAACTGTTTACGGAGAGTTGTTGGACATTTATTACTGATTGCTGTGGCGTTGTTTAGCAAACCTTTGTTTATTAATATGGCTGTAAGAATATATATATGTAAGAGCGTAATTCCATAAAAGTACATCCATATTCTGAAATGAAATTGTACTTTTATTGGATAACCTCCAACTTCTGTTATAATATTAAGAATAAAAAGACCTTTATAGGAAAATCAATGGATTACATCTATACATGATTCCAAATAAAGGAAAATCAATGGATGGATACCATATATAAAATTAATTCCAAATTCGTCATTAAGACCGGTGACAAACACATATATCTACTAATTAAGGGGGAAGTTGTATGTCAATGCCAGGGATTGTTATTACGTAGTTAGCTACAACCAGTTATATGATCAAAATATATGTGTGTCATCATTGCTGCTGTTCGCAAACAGATCTGTAGGATTGATCTGGAAATAATCAAAAATAGGCTGTTTTTCGAGAACTTGTCTGCTTGGTCAACTTCCAGAAGAACAGAAGTTAAATTGCTTGGTATGTCAAACGCTTCACCAAGGATCTTTGCAATTTACTAACTTCTATTCTATCAACAGCCAAAACTGGACATCAGAGTTACTGTGGCACTAGCTACTCTACGTGTGGTGAGAATCTGATGTGAATTCTGAAAAATTCTAAAGATATGTTAAAGTACATACAATCAAGGTCCATCTTCTCAATCGACATCATTGCAATGTTTGTCATCTCTACCCTCTACACAATTATTCCAATCTAAACGACAGATTAAAAGAATTAGCTAAATTTTGCATGCTATGTTAATTATTATGTTTGGTGGACGGGTTTTTCAACAGATAATCGGCATTCCTGTGGGTACTAACTGTAAACACTTCTCCTCTTTATTCGTATGAATCAGGGTTTCACAAAGAAATGTGAGAAGAAGCTAGTCCGAGCCTTTAGCCTAACATACTGCTATATAGATAATGGCCTTTCACTAATTAATTCCAACTTTGCAGACTGCATACATCTCATTGAACATGAAATAAAGGATATCACAGATACAACTAGGTCTGCTTCATACATTAACCTACACATTGAAGTCAACAATGAGAGTCTGTTAAAAACGAAACTTTACGACAAAAGAGATATAATTTTCCCATTGTAAACTTGCCATACCCAGCAGCAACATATCAGACCAAAATCATGACGCAGATACCTATTGCACAGGCATCACAATCAAAAGAACTGATTGCTAACTCCTATATTCCTGCCCAAGGTTTATTTTATTTTCAACAAACAGATAGAGAAGTAAAAGAAGCATATGGCAATATGACAACAAGTCATGGGCTTCCAGCTAATATAAAATCTAAAGTAGTAACACCATAACATCAAATTCGGACAAAAATTGTTCACCAATTTGTAACACCCTTAGATAAGAGAGCAACTTCAGGAAATCTCAGTCAACCAAGGGTAAGATTCAATGGTCGAGAACGAGGCTTGCCAAGTTCTCGATGCTTGAAAGATGTCCCGAGAGTGGCTAAGATTTCCTGATCTTGTACTTTACAACCATTTGATTATGCAATGTATATATAAAATATTAGTGCAGTGTCTTAAAATATAAAGGTTATATGTAAGAGGCTTAAAACTGAGATAAAGGCGAAGTTCAGAGAGCCTTTTCTCTGTTTTGCACCGAATATTTTATATCTGAAAACACTGCATTAATATTGTGTTTGCAATACAGAAGAAAAATGACTTTAATCCATGGATGTTTATAATTGGAATTTAAAAACCAAATTAAACCAATTAACCCTTGATTACCCCTTGTGATACTTTCTGTCAACAGGAAGTGCGTTGAATTTACAACTAGTTTTCCAACAGGTTACATGGGTACCAGAAAAGCTATAGTTCGGTCAGTGACAGTATATAGCAAAAACATTTTCAGTCAATGCAATTGAACTGTTCAACTGTTTATCTTTTTAAATAGAACAAGCGCAGGATAAAATGTATTGATAACTACTATAAAGAAATGTTTGAAGATACCAACGTGGTAATCAGAAGTCGTAAATCTAAGATACTATAGTGGTAATCAGAAATCGTAAATCTAAGATACCAAAGTGGTAATCAGAAGTCGTAAATCTAAGATACTAAAGTGGTAATCAGAAATCGTAAATCTAAGATACCAAAGTGGTAATCAGAAGTCGTAAATCTAAGATACTAAAGTGGTAATTAGAAGTCGTAAATCTAAGATACTAAAGTGGTAATCAGACATCGTAAATCTAAGATACCAAAGTGGTAATCAGAAGTCGTAAATCTAAGATACTAAAGTGGTAATCAGAAGTCGTAAATCTAAGATACTAAAGTGGTAATCAGAAATCGTAAATCTAAGATACCAAAGTGGTAATCAGAAGTCATAAATGTAAGATACTAAAGTGGTAATCAGAAGTCGTAAATTTAAGATACCAAAGTGGTAATCAGAAGTCGTAAATCTAAGATACTAAAGTGGTAATCAGAAATCGTAAATCTAAGATACCAAAGGAGTAAGCAGAAATCGTAAATCTAAGATACCAAAGTGGTAATGAAAAGTCGTAAATCAAAGAAGAAAAGGACAAACAACGATCTACAAAACACTACACTAAAAACTAAAGATATTGCAACACGAACCCCACTCAAAATCGTTGCATATACGCATAAATGAAAGCTATGCCCTTTTAGCAGACGATGCAATATGAAGAGTCATTTGTTGAAGCTGTTTTATGACGAGTTACGCAGTTTTTCTACCTTTTTTGCTCTCCATTGCGACAAAAAGCTAGTGGTTGAAGAAATAAAACATTGCTGCTGATTAAACAACAAAAATGGTTATCCGAATTCTGTGTGAAAATTGATAGGGTTGCTAGCAAAAATTAGGGTCGAATAATTTCCGATTAAAAAGGTTAGGATCGGCGGCTGAAAAATAGGGTCGGTCGGGCGACCATAAACACCAAATTCACTGGATTAAATAGTTTATTATATGGGTAAAAAAGTTTAATATTTGCATCAAATGAATAATTTTTAATACTTCAATTTCAAACTATTTAAAAAAAACATCCTTTGAAATTTTTCAGACATAACAATTACACTGAAAAAGCTAAAATACTGTACTTTCTTAATCTGGTCTACTTTTTAAGCTTGGTTGGCCTATGACAAAATCATGTGCTTTATTGACCTTTGACCGACTTTATGTGACGTAAGAGGATGCCATTTGGAAAAAGGGTAGTAAACAAATATGGGTCAGTGTGTTATTATTATCGATCTTTTTTCCAAGAACTTTACACATGTGAGCAAGAATAGATGAGGAACATAATTAAAAAGAAAAAAATGTTTACCTTTCAAACATGAAAAGAATAATTAAACATTATCCAATGACTGACCGACTTATTGTCAGACGAGGATATATCAACATTCCAGTAGGGCCTGCATATGGAGTATGCATATCTCTCCGATGATACGATATTCCATACCTGTGCTTCTGGTCAGGATTCCCGTGATAGACGGTTACATGAAGAGTTAGAAGATACCAAAAGGGAGAATCAGAATCCGTATATCGAAGAAGAACACACAACACAATGGCCAAAAGAAAAAGTACAAAAGGACAAACAACGATCTACAAAACATACATATAAAACTAAAGATTGAATAAAACGAACCCCACTCAAAACCGGGGAGAACTCAGGTGCACCGGAAGGATAAGCAGTTCCTAATTAGTGTTTCTACTGGTAAAGTTGAAGACATCAATGTGAACGTTTTACAGTCGACATTGTATCTTGATTAATCGTAACTAAATATGATACCGTAATCGAATCTCGTTCTCGTTCATGCTTTATCACCAGATCATTAACTTGAGTTACATGATGGGTGCTACTAGTGGAGTATGAACTGTGTGCTCTTCCGGGGCCCTGTATAAAGAGACCACAGATACAGCTTCGTCCGCATCATTTTTAGACTTATACCTCGAATTTGACGACAGTGGTCAACTCAGTACTACAATTTATTATAAACGGGACGACTTAAAATCATAAATTTTCCAAACATGTGCAGCAATATACCAGCTTCTCCTGCATATGGTGTTTACATCTCGCAATTGATTCGCTAAGCAAGGGCCAGTAGCAATTATTCTAATTTCCTGAAACGTCATCTTCATCTGAGAAACAGGCTACTGGACCAGGGCTATGCAAAGATTCGCCTTATTCGATCTCTTAAAAAGTCTATATTCCGATACCAAGATCTTGTCGAAATATATTCCGTCTCTGCAGAAACGATTATAAGCGATACATTTTCATATAGTGAAAATGGATAAAGATAAAGAAGTCAAGAAAAAATGTCAAAAATATTGTGTTATCAATGTGTGACGTAAAAGTGTTTTTAACATTTACATTCACTGAATATGGTACTGTTTTGACAACTATTTTACCTATTTTGTTCCTGTATTTAAATACTGTTATAGTGATAGCCGGAGACTTTGAGCCGTAATGAGAGCGGGAGGTTTGGCGCTTTTAAAATCTGATTCAACCCACCATTTCTTTAGAAATGCCTGTACCAAGTCAGGGTCATTGCGGTTTTCACAGTTTTCCGGTTGTTGACTGATTTTGTCTGTTTATATAATTATGATTTTTGACTTTCCCTTTGTAAGATTGTTCGGAGTTCGGTAATTTTGTTATTACCCTTATTTAGTAGGGTTAGTGTTGTTCAGTTTGTCCAGTTACATATCTTCACGATTACCGCATAGCAATTACCCTCGGATCGATTTTTAATAATATTTGTGATGTAGGGGGGTTCATGTTTAACTATGATATCTGTCCAACAAGAAGGCAGGAACTGCTAATCCTTCCGGACCACCTGAGTTCCCGGTCGTTTGTTAGTGGAGTTCATGTCGCTCAATCTTATATTTTCTGTGTAGTGTTTTATGTACCACTGTTTGTTTTCTCGTCTCTTTCATGTGGGTTCGTGTTTTGTCTACCCTTGGCTTCCATTTACAGGTTCTGATTATCCATTTGTTATATATCAGACTTTACTTTCACCGTCCAAATATTGAACTAGTTTGCTAATAGAAAAATAGCTTCCATTATGTTCTAGGACAGTTGAAATTAACAACTCGATTATAATGGATACATTATAAATAGAACACACACAAAAAAAAAGAATATGATTTTCTTATTTTGTAAAGCACCAAACTAAATGCTTAAAATGAAGTGATCAGTATGTTGGAGTTCCTTATCGATATTATATTCCTCGAGATAGGAGGAGATATTTTTCAACATTCCGGCAGCACCTGTGTATGTAGTATACAACCTTTAGTTGATCCGATATTTCAGAGCTTGTGATTCCTATCAGGATTTCTTTGATAGATAGTTATTGTTAACACAGAAGCTACATAATCAAGGATTCCTATTGGTTAAGTTGAAGCAATCACTTCTGACCTCGTTAACCGTTACGGAATATCTATGTCAAATAACCACAAATATGGCCAACTAGTCTAAATCACTCCCCGGTACTTTCCTAGTTCATGATTTATCACTGGGTTTGCAACTGGAGCAACACGATGGGTGCCACTAGTGGAGTAGGAGGTTAACATTTCGGAACAGCTGAATCTCCCCTGTTTTTAGTGGAGATTTTGTTGCTCGATCTTTGTTTTATGTGTATTTTTTTTCCATTTGTCTTTTTTGTTTTTGGTCATTGTGCTTTCTGTCCTTGTATGATTTACGGATTCTGCTTGTCCCTTTCGTATATTCAACAGAAACAACTTCATCTGGCTTATTTATTGACATTTACCTCCAATTTGACAATAATGATCAACTACCTACCAAAGTCTATGACAAAAGAGACGACTTCAAGTTTGCCATTATAAATGGACCACATCCTGACGGGTGCCACAAGTTGCACAGGAACTGCTTAGCCTTCCGGGGCATCTGAGTTCCCTCCTGGTTTTTCGTGGAGTTCATGTTGTTCGATCATTAGTTTTCAGAGTGTTTTGTAAACCCTTGCTTGTCTTTTATCGTTTTCTTTTAGCCATTGCATTGTCTGTCCTTCAATTTACGGCTTTTGATTGCCCCGTTGGTGTCTTCAATCTTCTCTTGATAGTAGTATTTCATCCACTCCCCCGTATGGAGTTTATATTTCACATCTCATACGAAACACTCTAGCTTGCAATTGGTATTCACACTTTCTACAACAGCACCGTCTTCTGAGTACTATACTATTAAGTCAAGAATTTATAAAGAATCGTCACATTTTATCGTTTAAAACGTTTTGCGGAAGATATCAACACCTTGTTCAAAAGTATTCTGTCACGGGAACAGATGACGAAATATTTAAGTTCCAATTTGATTATTAATTCCTATTATGTCTTCCGATGGCCTTGTGTACCACTTATTATTTAAATGATGGCAAAGAGCTTCGGTTCTCTTAAATAGAACAGATAATATAGGTATGGCAACTTGGCAACTTCTGCGTTTCGAAGATTAAATATACTATGCATATATTGATAACAATACCTGTTCGCCTTGTTATATGACATTTAACCACACATGGACAGCACTTGCATGATGGCATCATTTCATTAAGAAGAGATTTCTGGGGCCATTAAAACATGATGGCATCATTTCACTAAGAAGAGATGTCTGGGGCCAATAAAACATGATGGCATCATTTCCCAAAGAAGTGATGTCTGGGGCCAATGAAACATGATGGTATCATTTCACTAAGAAGAGATGTCTGGGGCCAATAAAACATGGCGGCATCCTTTCACTAAGAAGAGATGTATGGGGCCAATAAAACATGATGACATCATTTCACTAAGAAGAGATGTCTGGAGCCAATAAAACAAGATGGCATCATTGCACTAAGAAGAGATGCCTCTTGCCAATAAAAGATGACGGCATCATTTCACTAAGAAGAGATGTCTAGGGCCAATAAAACGTGATGGCATCATTTCACTAAGAAGAGAGGTCTGGGGCCAATAAAACATGATGGCATCATTTCACAAAGAAGAGATGTCTGGGGCCAATGAAACATAATGGCATCATTTCACTAAGAAGAGATGTCTGGGGCCAAAAAAACATGGTGGCATCATTTCACTAAGAAGAGATGTATGGGGCCAATAAAATATGATGGCATCATTTCACTAAGAAGAGATGTCTGGAGCCAATAAAACATGATGACATCATTTCACTAAGAAGAGATGTCTGGAGCCAATAAAATATGATGGCATCATTTCACTAAGAAGAGATGTCTGGGGCCAATAAAACATGATGGCATCATTTCACAAAGAAGAGATGTCTGGGGCCAATGAAACATGATGGTATTATTTCACTAAGAAGAGATGTCTGGGGCCAAAAAAACATGGTGGCATCATTTCACTAAGAAGAGATGTATGGGGCCAATAAAGCATGATGACATCATTTCACTAAGAAGAGATGTCTGGGGCCAATAAAACATGATGGCATCATTTCACTAAGAAGAGATGTCTGGGGCCAATAAAACATGATGGCATCATTTCACTAAGAAGAGATGTCTGGGGCCAATAAAACATGATGGCATCATTTCACTAAGAAGAGATGTCTGGGGCCAATAAAACATGATGGCATCATTTCACTAAGAAGAGATGTCTAGGGCCAATAAAACATGATGGCATCATTTCACTAAGAAGAGATGTCTGGGGCCAATAAAACATGATGCCATCATTTCACTAAGAAGAGATGTCTGGGGCCAATAAAACATGATGGCATCCTTTCACTACGAAGAGATTTCTGGGGCCAATAAAACATGATGGCATCATTTCACTAAGAAGAGATGTCAGGGGCCAATAAAACATGATGGCATCATTGCACTAAGAAGAGATGCCTCTTGCCAATAAAAGATGACGGCATCATTTCACTAAGAAGAGATGTCTAGGGCCAATAAAACATGATGGCATCATTTCACTAAGAAGAGATGTCTGGGGCCAATAAAACATGATAGCATCATTTCACTCTGAAGAGATGTCTGGAGACAATAAAACATGATGACATCATTTCACTAAAAAGAGATGTCTGGGGACAATAAAACATGATGGCATCATTTCACTAAGAAGAGATGTCAGGGGCCAATAAAACATGATGGCATCATTTCACTAAGAAGAGATGTCTCGGGCCAATAAAAGATGATGGCATCATTTCACTAAGAGATGTCTGGGGCCAATAAAACATGATGACATCATTTCACTAAGAAGAGCTGTCTGGGGCCAATAAAAGATGATGGCATCATTTCACTAAGAAGAGATGTCTGGGGTCAATAACACATGCTGGCATCATTTCACTAAGGAGAAATGTCTGGGGACAATAAAACATGATGGCATCATATCACTAAGAAGAGATGTCAGGGGCCAATAAATCATGATGGCATCATTGCACTAAGAAGAGATGTGTCGGGCCAAAAAAAGATGATGGCATCATTTCACTAAGAAGAGATGTCTGGGGCCAATAAACATGATGGCATCATTTCATTAAGAAGAGATGTCTGGTGCCAATAAAACATGATGGCATCATTTCACTAAGAAGAGATATCTGGGGCCAATAAACCATGATGGCATCATTTCACTAAGAAGAGATGTCTGGGGCCAATAAAACATGATGGCATCATAGGTACTAAGAAGAGATGTCTGGGGCCAATAAAACATGCTGGCAGCATTTCACTAAGAAGAGATGTCTGGGGCCAATAAACCATGATGGCATCATAGTACTAAGAAGAGTTGCCTGGGGCCAATAAGCATGATGGCATCATTTCACTAAGAATGTTTTAGTCTGATATGTTGCCATGGCTACCTGCTTGACATATTAAACTTTGAAGTAGGAAGCTGACGATTATCTTAGTCATGTTGTCGGTTGATATATGTAGCCATTGATACCTGGTTGCTATAATAAGCAGATGTACGAATTGTAGCATGGTTATCTTAAGTCATTGTTAGATATGCATGCCGTCATGGCTCTCTGTTTATCATAATAAACTGTGACAAAGGTTTGAAAATATAAAAGGGGCAAGAAGAATCCGCAGCGGACAATAGAAAGACCAAAACAAAAATTACAAAGTTACAAATAATGGTCAACAAAATACTACACAGAAAGCTAAAAATTGAGCACCACGGAAAACACACACATAAACGAGGGTACTCATAGGTTTTCCGAAACATATTACTGTTGACTAAGTTAACATTTACGGAATATTTGTGTCGCAGATGTACACATACGTTCCGTCTTTCGTAGTCACAAACATATCCTTTACTCGTTGATGAGATATCACAGAATATGTGACGCGATTTGTAAAATGTGTAATCTGAAGAATGTCAAATGTCAAAAATACCAGGAACTGGTTACCCACAACAGATTACCTCCAGTTTTTAGTATGGTTCATGTTGCTCCAACTTTAATTTTCTGTGTAGTGTTTATTTGACCATTGTTTGCCTTTTTTTCCTTATTCTGTTGGCCATTGTATTGCCTGACATCTTGTAATTACCACCTTGGTATTTCCAAACCGTGTTGGCAAGATTTCATATGTCATCATACAATTTATTCTTCGGAATCTCTCGTTATAATAGGTGTCAATAGATTGACAGAAAACGTTTTGTTTTATTCTAATACTGAGGAGGATGAATTTCACTTTTTATTTCAATGCCCTTGCTATAGTCTTTTGAAACGTCAGTATATTAAGCTTTAATGTTATATACTGCCATGTACTTTTAAATTTTTACCGCATTTCGTACCCAAAATGTGAGAGATATAAGTAAGTTTTGCATATAATTACATCATTATTTCAAATTACGTAGTGAATGATTAATATGAATTAATGTACATATTATTTATCTAATGTGCGTCAAATACCTTGTGTAATGTTTGTTTTTTTGCTTGTTTGTTTATTTGTTTGTTTGTTTGAAGGTGTTTAACGGCACTTTCAGCAATATTTCAGTTATATCGTGGCGGTCGGTTTTATTGGTGGAGGACCTGTCACAAGTCACTGACAACTTTTATCACATAATGTTGTACACCTCGCTCTGATCGAGATTCGAACTCACAACATCAGTGATACGCACTGATTGCATAGGTAGTTGTAAATCTAAGTACCACACGATCACGGCCACGACGCCCCTCCTTGTGTAATGTAGATGTCTTAATAATAGGTAAGCATTGATTGTTTAAAGAGAAGAGAGAATTGAATTGAAATGTTAATTCTATGTTAACATTTCAATTCAATTCTCTCATCACGATGTCTTCTTAATAAAATGAGCATGCATTTTGCCTATATCAAAAACATCGTCAGTCCGCATTGTCATTATGTTAACCTATATTGTTATAAATTTGAAAAGTATTTACAGCTCAGATATTGGTGAATGACCAATAGTTCTTCTGATACACTCGGTCACAGCTTTCCAGAATAAATCTTCCCCAA
The DNA here is from genome assembly GCA_963383655.1 of Bathymodiolus septemdierum. Lineage (NCBI taxonomy): Eukaryota > Metazoa > Mollusca > Bivalvia > Mytilida > Modiolidae > Bathymodiolus > Bathymodiolus septemdierum. The sequence continues at coordinate 113,273,212 of OY726519.1, forward strand.
CCCCTCTTTTGTACCGTATATGAGATGTGCTGTCCAGTAATGTGCGTAAAGGACTTGTCATATGTCTGGACGTTTTGGTCTTCAGCATGATTATTAAAACCGCATTCCTCCCCTGTCGCCGTCTTCTTTCTTGAATGATATCAACCTCCCATTGACACCACTCGCTTTTTGTAAAAGCATTTGATATAATTACAACAACCTTCCATGAATTTTGTAGAAAATGGTCGACGTTTCCACTTATTGTTTCACCAACCTCAAAATTCCTATGATGAATACAAAACTTAAATCCCTCTTCGTTTTCAAGTCTTCTGACAAAATAATTGTGAACCAAGTGACGGTCTTTATCACAGTAGACAACGAATGCATGATATTGGAAGTCGTCATGATTAGAAATAGGAATGTACCCCTGTAGTCTGGCTCGCTTAACTCGAAGAAGGTAGATATAGTTTTTATTATTGACATGACATTTCAATGTGAGAATTATTGCAACAATTACCAATACACCAACTGATGATCTTGCAATTGCGACCGTAAATGATAGATTCCACGGTGTGCATGATAGATTCCACGGTGTGCATGATTCTATTGTTGGTTTGTAATTCTTTAGTTTTGTTCCCATTAATTCTTTTGGCTGTGTACAGATATATGGATAACTCATCAGTGTTACATTAGTTCTTCGAAGCCAGTTGACGAACCACATCTGGTCACAAACATAGTAAAAAAATATTAGCCAGTAAGTTTATTATCTGTAAAGATGACAATACTGAAGCCGGAAATGACGTTTCGTTGATAATATTGATAAGATTTGAACTCAGATCTAGTCTTTTAACAGATGTCATGTTTCCAAATATTGCATGGCCATTTCCCCATCCTGTTATTCTGTTTCCAAATAACAACAGTTTTTTCAGATATTTGAGATGTAGAAAAACACCATTTGGTAGATGCTATTATCTGGTTATATCTAGATTTAGCTGTTTTAGTTTCCTAGGTTGACTGATCATCGCTAATAAAGCAAAAGGATCCCTCGGAAGGTAGTTCTCTCCAAGATCTAGTATTTCTAAAGCTTGTGAAATTGCAAATAGCTTACTGATAGTAGAGGCATTCATTTTTCCGAAATGAATGTTGCAACTTCTGAGTGACAATGAAACTAGCCACGAGATATTAAGCACAAATTCCTGTATTGCTTTGACTGGATTTTCAGGTTGTAGTAAGTTCAGATCTGTTAATAATAATAATTCTAAAAAGGCATTTGTAGGAATCAATTGAATCAAATTACGTTCTAAGGAAAGGATTCTTAGCTTAGGAAGACAACGGGTTTGGTACAGCTCACTAATAAGATTGTTATCTAAAACCAAAGACAGCAAGTTCGAGAAATAAATATTGAATTCAACATCACACCAATTCGGAATCTCCAGAAGTTTATTGTCCGCTAACTTCAGTTTCTGTAGACTTTTTATTGGTTCTAAGACGGTATCTGATATAGAATTAGACCGTACATTCAGGATTAACAATGCATGTAGATCTAGAAACTCGGTACAATTCAAAATTCGTAGTAAGATCAATGTGTTCGATACGACTTAATGAATAAAACATACCATTCGGCAAAGTATTCCATGAGTTATAGGTCAGTACTATTTTTCTCAGAAAGGAAGTGTTCAAATACTTGAAGGAGCGTTGTAGTAGTCAGAAACGGGTTTTGCGATATTGCCAACGTTCTTATGTATGTTACATTCATAAATGCGTATTGGCTTAAACTTTTAATTGAACAGTTATTAAATTCTAGTTGGTAAATGTAGTTGAATGTTAAATTTGAAAGTCCTTCGTCTGAAATAACACCTTGATTAGTATTTAACATATATACTTATCTTATCTTTCCCGGAAATCTAGGAATGTATGATAGTTGGTTGGCTGAGCAAGTAGATGATGTACCATTGGAAGTACAAGCTGGACTCGGGCATTCAATCTGTGCGTCATTGCTATAATTGGAAAGACCAAAACAGACGTACACCAAAGTACTAAATAGCTCCAGTGTAAACAAACCTGTAAAATAAGATTTGAAAGTCAATGAAATATAGCATTATATATTTATATCCTCCTTATTATAATACGGTTTATCAGAGATTTGCGACAGGTCGGTTGTTTTCTCCGGGTACTCCGGTTTCCTCCACCAATAAAACTGACCGCCACGATATAACTGAAATACTGTTGAAAGTGGCGTTAAGCACCATAACCCAAACCCCCTATTATAATACGTCGCTTCTGAGAGGACAATATACATAGAAATAACACATGATTATAGCGATCACGTGTATAAATCTTTTGACTGACACTGAGAGTTTGAGACTGATTGCGTTTATTAAATAAGGGTAATAACAAAATTACCGAATACAGGTTGTCAGAATTGAATTTTTTTTATTTTAAAAGTTGCCAATATTCGATGTTCTATACTAATTGCAGTTGCATTTTTTCATAATATCATACGTAAATAGCCTAGAACGAAGGAAATACGTCGCTGTTTGATTTTCTTCCATCCAGTCAAGACTCCAATGTTTACCCGCGCAATATTCATACATTCATACGACCTACACAGTGAACTCATTCGGTAAAGCGTTTGTGCATGTGCACAATTGTTTGTTGAAGAAAAAGCACATGGCACAAACAAAAACTGTGACGGATTCTACACGAAAACGAAACAAAAAGGGGGATTCAGCAAGCTTTGTGTAAAAATTAAGAAACGATGTTATACCGACCTACTCCATTTTTCAACACGTAAGCATAATTTAGTATCTTTTCTCGGCCGAATCGTATTTTGACAGTAGAAGTGCATCGTAGTTTTTTTTATATATTCTTTATTCAGGAGAAAACGCTAGGTGATATCTCTTTTAAATTAGAGACTAAAATAATGAACTTCATGTCTATTTTTTTCTAAGAAAATATAATCAACAACTCAAGTGTTGTCAATAATATGCAATACAATTTTTTTTACAATTTTCCCTTTATCGGGCCCCTTTGCAGAGTTTTCTTTTATTGATTTCATCACGTATTTCCGATTTTAAGTGTCTTTCTTACTAAATACCATTATATAATATTAACTGATTACCCCGGGATCCAATTTGATAGATATATTTCTTAAATTATATTAATTCTAACGAATTTACATGTATGCAACATGCTTCCTGGTTATATATAGCAGTTATAAGTATTCGGCAAACTTCGGAAAAGCAGCCGACTTATAATTAGATGTGTTAATGGCGATTCCACCGACAGACATTCGAATTCTTTTCACTAATTACGACATTATAGCATATTTTTTAAACCTGGTTTCTTGTTCAGAAAATTGTATTAGTATAAAACATCGAATATTGGCAACTTTTAATATAAACAAAAAAATCCAATTCTGACAGCCTGTGTGCCTTTAAAACACGTGTAATGGTTATTTTTTTATCTGGTATCTGATCATGATATTTTTCTACCAGTTACATTTCTGTTTCTGTTTGTGAGAATTTCATGAGATTTAGTTGAGAACTATTGTTTGTTGTTTGGACATGGTGGTGGTGGTGGTGGTGGTGGTGGGGGGGGGGGGTTAACGTGGTACCAGGTGTATTAATACTTAAAACGGACATATATTAATGGTGGACAATGTAAGGAACATTATTGAACATTATGTAAAATGCGTCCGGTCCGTTTCCTTTAATGCCAATTTCTTTTTTGCTAGAAACAGGATTGAAAAACCCTGAAGCCGTATATTTCTTTGTTTTCACTTTAATCAGATTGCCATTCCAGCATTTCGTAGGAAATATCTTGCAGTCGATCCCTTTTGTGTGCCCCCCCTCTCTCATAATTGTTGTTGCTTATTTAATACTAAAAGTTAGCAATATGTATTATTCTTAAAGAGGGTTATAATTTGTTTATGCCCTAATTGTTTTATTTGTTTATTACTACCCCAATTTCAAACTCAACTCTTTCAAAATGTGGAAATTTAATATATCGGGAGCTGTGTATTTGACTTAATATGCAGACATTTATGATTTTGTGACCTCGAATATTTTGAATGCTACTGACACATTTGACTAACTACGTCATAACTGATGTTTTCTATCGACCATTCACTTATTATTAAAGATGTTCACTATGATATAAAAGTAATTAGTTTGTATTATTTTGTTCTGGGTATATCTAAAATAGTCTATGTCAATATTAAACACAGATTTAAAAAACAAGGGTACATAAAATATGAAATTTACATTTTACATTCTTGTATATATAATTAGTACTTTTCTACTTCCGCATATAAAATGGAATTGCCGTGGACGTCATTTGTCAGTTTTCTATTTTGTACACTAAGGGTTTAATATGTCAAATTCACTGTCTCCTATCCACTCCGACACCAAATGGTTGAAATCGACTTCCGGTTATATGGCAGCGTCCATACACGGCACAGAAGGTAAGAAATCTGCTTATGTTAAGACTTTAAAGAAGCAATTAGAATAAAAGTACATTATGTAGATACTTTTCATATACTATACTTTGCATTACATCTTTCTGTATGTTACCACAGTCAATAATTGATAAGAAATCCCTCTTCTCAATTTGGCGACGACCCATTGTCATGTGTTTTGCTGTAAAAAAGTGAAGATTTTGTACCATTTAATCAGAATGTTGTGAGAAATCGGTATGCAATTCGTAGATTAATATATATTCTTATGAAAAAACAAGAAAATACGAACGATCATGTCTATTTTGTACGCTTCCAATACACTGCCATGGATTGATGCGTACGGGTTTGGAACAACGGTTTTGTTCACATGTGTACGGTTTGGAACGATGTAACGCTAGAAAAGTGTACGGTTTTTATTTTCAGACTAATGTTTGTTGCTTTTCAGATGATTTAATTCAATTAAAATAAGTTCTTCTAACATTGTATTTGTGTTTTTCCTTCTTTACAGATGACTTCCGACCACTTTTTATGTTACTACTGTACAGATGGAAGAAGTACATTTGATGACATTTGGTCACACACTTGTGAACAGCATGGAAACCAAACCTTAAAAATAAAATCACTTGAGCTGAATATTGTAAGTGGTAAAATTGGGTATCGGACGCACAATTTTGGAATAATTCCCTCAGATAAGGAAGAAATACCAAAAGATATCAGTTAAAAGTGACGAACCTGCGGTCTTGCAATTACACTTTCCCCTCTCAACGCCGATCATGCACACAACATAGACATTCGTATATTGAAAAGTCCACTGGGCAAGAAAGCAAAAACAATCAGAAGGTCAGATAGAAATTGATAATGAAGATGACATTATGTTTGAGTCCATGGAAATCGAAGAAAGTCACGAAACTGATGATGAACTTCGTGTTTTTGAGAAAGATAGTAAATCAAAACAGAAAATATATTTTACATATCCTGAAAAAAGGAATTTTCAATCAGAAATAAATAGCCATCTTTACAGGAAATCTTTTTTTATTTTGCTTACATTAAAGGAAAACGCCATGATCTTAGCAAGTTAGCGTGAAAATTTAAATGACAGTAAATAAAAGACATCTGTGTTAATGAATGCTAAAAATAGTATACCGTAAGGTAGAATTTGGTCATTGAAGTTGCATGTAGCACCAAAAATGGGGATCGCCATTTTGCAAAACTCTTCAATGTGGAGGAGACAAAAGACATAATCCATTCGCGGATTTATCCTGCCCGTGACGTCGTTCAATCGGTATCGTATAATATATAAGCATTGATCAGGTGCAATTTTATCATTAAAAATTATGTAAATCGTAAAATAACGTCGTATATTTATCTTTTGATATTTACAATATCATTATGACTTCATGTCAAGCATTGTATTGCACTAACGAAAAGGGAAAGTGTGAGAAGAATTTGTTCTTTGTAATTACCGGTCAGGACTATCCTTGTCAGCACATCGACCAGTGACCACGAAAAACACGGGAAAGTACGACAGCATTGGCGACAAAAAAGAAAAAAAGCATGTGTACGCATACAACGAGTTAAAGCTGACAGTTATTTAACGTAAAACATGAAATTATACGTATATACCCCCGCCCCCCAACTACAAATAAACTCATTTGTTTTATGAAAATGTAACATGGGATGGGAATATCAAGAAAAATATTAGGACGATATACAATTGTAAACATTGTATTGCAGTTGATCTGATATTAAAACATAACCAAAAGGACACGATGTTGAGAAGAGTCAGACAGATTATTTATTCAAATAACATGATCAGTCCGCGTGACGTCACATGAAGAGGTGTCATGGATGCTTACACTACGACAGGAAATTCCAAATATTCATATTTTTAATTGGGCATATTAATGTTAATAAAGGTGTTTTTTGCTTAATAAATAGTTATTTACAAATAAAAAGTTACAATGTATTGAATTATAACAATTGTTCAACTGACTGGCCTTTTCTTTTAACTGATTTCCATCAGTCTAATGTAGGGTCAGTAGATTCAATTTATCCTCTAAGTATTTTGATTCAATTTCAAAAGTTTTTTTTCACTTTTTGATAGAGTTGATATATATAATTATTAAAAAATAAAATAAAAGAACAATAAAAAAATTATACACACTGGCACAAAAAGATAATAGTTGATATGGTAACTGGAAATACATGCTTGCTCAACTCTGTCACATTATTGTGCCTGTCACAAAGCCAGGATATGAATTTCCAACTTCATATCTTGTGGTCTTTTCTATGTTCCATGAATTGAGGTGAGAGGTGATAGTTCGTTTTGTTGATATTGCTGGAATTGTTGACCATCACTGTTTAAACTGTCTATTCATAATTGTGTTTTTAAACTTTTTACTGTTTTTATAATTGATAAAATACATGTACATTATATTAAAAGAACGGTTTTGTGTGACATACAATTAATCTGTTCATTAACCGTACCACCATTTTAATCATAGCCAAATCAGATCAATGCCAAGAATTACATTGATTATATGATTATTAGTGCTTTTACTACTTTAAACAATTACAACAATATTTCAGTTATATTGTGATTAAACAATTACAACAATATTTCAGCTATATTGTGATTAAACAATTACAACAATATTTCAGCTATATTGTGATTAAACAATTACAACAATATTTCAGTTATATTGTGATTAAACAATTACAACAATATTTCAGCTATATTGTGATTAAACAATTACAACAATATTTCAACTATATTGTGATTAAACGATTACAACAATATTTCAGTTATATTGTGATTAAACAATTACAACAATATTTCAGTTATATTGTGATTAAACAATTACAACAATATTTCAGTTATATTGTGATTAAACAATTACAACAATATTTCAGTTATATTGTGATTAAACAATTACAACAATATTTCAGCTATATTGTGATTAAACAATTACAACAATATTTCAGCTATATTGTGATTAAACAATTACAACAATATTTTAGTTATATTGTGATTAAACAATTACAACAATATTTCAGCTATATTGTGATTAAACAATTACAACAATATTTCAACTATATTGTGATTAAACAATTACATCAATATTTCAGTTATATTGTGATTAAACAATTACAACAATATTTCAGTTATATTGTGATTAAACAATTACAAAAATATTTCAGTTATATTGTGATTAAACAATTACAACAATATTTCAGTTATATTGTGATTAAACAATTACAACAATATTTCAGTTATATTGTGATTAAACAATTACAACAATATTTCAGTTATATTGTGATTAAACAATTACAACAATATTTCAGTTATATTGTGATTAAACAATTACAACAATATTTCAGCTATATTGTGATTAAACAATTACAACAATATTTCAGTTATATTGTGATTAAACAATTACAACAATATTTCAGCTATATTGTGATTAAACAATTACAACAATATTTCAGCTATATTGTGATTAAACAATTACAACAATATTTCAGCTATATTGTGATTAAACAATTACAACAATGTTTCAGTTATATTGTGATTAAACAATTACAACAATATTTCAGTTATATTGTGATTAAACAATTACAACAATATTTCATTTATATTGTGATTAAACAATTACAACAATATTTCAGTTATATTGTGATTAAACAATTGCAACAATATTTTAGCTATATTACAACAGAAATCTCATTGAGGGTTGCTTTGGTATATCTTTATTGGGAACAAGATGATCATTGGTGCAAGATTAAGTTATCATTGTGATTGCTGACTAGCGCTATTTAACTACTCAATTTTTGCCTAGTATCATTTAGCTATTGTGATAGCTGACTAGCACTATTTAACTACTCAATTGTTGCCTAGTATTGTTTAATTATTTTAATTGCTGACTAGCACTATTTAACTACTCAATTGTTGCCTAGTATGGTTTAACTATTTTAATTGCTGACTAGCACTATTTAACTACTCAATTGTTGCCTAGTATTGTTTAGCTATTTTAATTGCTGACTAGCACTATTTAACTACTCAATTGTTGCCTAGTATGGTTTAACTATTTTAATTGCTGACTAGCACTGTTTAACTACTCACTTGTTGCCTAGTATTGTCTAGCTATTTTAGTTGCTGACTAGCACTATTTAACTACTCAATTGTTGACTAGTATTGTTTAACTATTTTAATTGCTGACTACCACTATTTAACTACTCAATTGTTGCCTAGTATTGTTTAACTATTTTAATTGCTGACTAGCACTATTTAACTACTCAATTGTTGACTAGTATTGTTTAACTATTTTAATTGCTGACTAGCACTATTTAACTACTCAATTGTTGCCTAGTATTGTTTAACTATTTTAATTGCTGACTACCACTATTTAACTACTCAATTGTTGCCTAGTATTGTTTAACTATTTTAATTGCTGACTAGCACTATTTAACTACTCAATTGTTGCCTAGTATGGTTTAACTATTTTAATTGCTGACTAGCACTATTTAACTACTCAATTGTTGCCTAGTATTGTTTAACTATTTTAATTGCTGACTAGCACTATTTAACTACTCAATTGTTGCCTAGTATTGTTTAACTATTTTAATTGCTGACTAGCACTATTTACTACTCAATTGTTGCCTAGTATTGTTTAACTATTTTAATTGCTGACTAGCACTATTTAACTACTCAATTGTTGCCTAGTATGGTTTAACTATTTTAATTGCTGACTAGCACTATTTAACTACTCAACTGTTGCCTAGTATTGTTTAACTATTTTAATTGCTGACTAGCACTATTTAACTACTCAATTGTTGCCTAGTATGGTTTAACTATTTTAATTGCTGACTAGCACTATTTAACTACTCAATTGTTGCCTAGTATGGTTTAACTATTTTAATTGCTGACTAGCACTATTTAACTACTCAATTGTTGCCTAGTATTGTTTAACTATTTTAATTGCTGACTAGCACTATTTAACTACTCAATTGTTGCCTAGTATTGTTTAACTATTTTAATTGCTGACTAGCACTATTTACTACTCAATTGTTGCCTAGTATTGTTTAGCTATTTTAATTGCTGACTAGCACTATTTAACTACTCAATTGTTGCCTAGTATTGTTTAACTATTTTAATTGCTGACTAGCACTATTTAACTACTCAACTGTTGCCTAGTATTGTTTAACTATTTTAATTGCTGACTAGCACTATTTAACTACTCAATTGTTGCCTAGTATTGTTTAGTTATTTTAATTGCTGACTAGCACTATTTAACTACTCAATTGTTGTCTAGTATTGTTTAGCTATTTCAATTGCTGACTAGCACTATTTAGCTACTCAATTGTTGCCTAGTATTGTTTAATTATTTTAATTGCTGACTGCACTATTTAACTACTCAATTGTTGCCTAGTATTGTTTAACTATTTTAATTGCTGACTACCACTATTTAACTACTCAATTGTTGCTTAGTATTGTTTAACTATTTTAATTGCTGACTAGCACTATTTAACTACTCAATTGTTGCCTAGTATTGTTTAACTATTTTAATTGCTGACTACCACTATTTAACTACTCAATTGTTGACTAGTATTGTTTAACTATTTTAATTGCTGACTAGCACTATTTAACTACGCAATTGTTGCCTAGTATTGTTTAACTATTTTAATTGCTGACTACCACTATTTAACTACTCAATTGTTGCCTAGTATTGTTTAACTATTTTAATTGCTGACTAGCACTATTTAACTACTCAATTGTTGCCTAGTATTGTTTAACTATTGTAATTGCTGACTACCACTATTTAACTACTCAATTGTTGCCTAGTATTGTTTAACTATTTTAATTGCTGACTAGCACTATTTAACTACTCAATTGTTGCCTAGTATTGTTTTGCTATTTTAATTGCTGACAAGCACTATTTAACTACTCAACTGTTGCCTAGTATTGTTTAACTATTTTAATTGCTGACTAGCACTATTAACTATTTAAAGGCCAGTGAAATTAACAGAAATGACCTCCTGGAGTACAAAGAAAGAAAGATCAACAAACGGGTTCCCTTTGTTCTCACGTACCATCCCTCTCTAGAGAAAATTTCAGGCATTGTCCGTCATCATTGGAAAGAAATTGAAAACGCTGGCCAAGTTGTTTCCTGAACCACCCGTTGTAGCGTTCCGGAGACCTAGAAGCATTAAGGATACACTGGTCAGAGCTACGGTATCTAGACCTTCATCGACGGTCGGCCAGTGTAAACCATGTGGTGACAAGCGTTGCAAGTGCTGTCTCCAATTGCAACACGCACAAATGTTCCATAGCAAGACGACAGGAAAGGAGCATAAGATCTTTTGCAATGCAATTTAAAAACACCTAATGTGGTTTACCTCCTTGACTGTCACGTCTGCGGGTCGCAATACGTAGGAGAAAGTGTCCAACCATTCAACAAAAGAATGAATGGACACAGAAGTGACCTTACGAAAAAGACACTCTTGCCCGTGAGTCAACATTTTGTGTCGCCGGGACACATATTGGATGACTTTGGTAGATCAAAAATGTATATCATTGACCACAATCCAAGTTGGAAAGAGAATCAAAGACAACAAAGAGAGACTTTTTTTTAACTTTTTAACCAGTGCCTGCTCCTTAGCTAGGTGGTAAACTTCATTATTACATTTTCTCATTGTTTTCATATTGTTTATAAATTAGTTTACATATATATTTGAATAATATAAAGTTCAAGATTATTATTTTATAAAGTGCAAGATTATGATTTTTACGTCACGATAACTGATGGTCACGTGACAATCTGATCCTCAGATCATCTTTCAGATCAGATTACAGATACTGATAAAGCTTGTCGGTCAAGCGAAATATCCGTCAATTTGATTATAATTATAGTCTTTTTGTAGATTTATGGTTATTTTTGTTATATTTTAACATCTTTTTTGATGTTGTGCTGCATTTTTGACGTATATATATATACAGTCCGACAAAAGTTAAGCACCACCTGACTTGTTTCAATAATATCTTTTCTAATGATGAACTTATTTCAAATCGGTTTGCTGTTTTCGTTACCTGTACACACATACTGACTTACCTGTGAAACAGGTCATTGATCGATTTTTATTTATGTGTATATGACAGGGTGTGCAAAATGCCACGTGTACTTTTCAAAATTTGTGTTTGCGAACGAAAGCTGATTTTTTTTGTGTATAGCTTTAGGTTTCATTTTCTATTGGTTTGGTATGGTGCGGCGAAAATTAACCATACCAGAAAGGTGGCAAGCTGTTGGCATGCATAACGGTGGTTTTAGAAGGGTGGCAGACCACTTCAGGGTTAACCATTCCATCAATGTACGACTGATGCAGCGTTTTCGTCAAACGGGGAATGTTACTGATCGTCCACGTGCAGGTAGTAGACCTCGCAAAACGACGCCGAGACAGGACCGGCTCATATCCAGACGGGCGCGGCAACGGCCGTTCAGTACAGCTGGTGTACTCCGCGGTAATTTAGCGTTTGGAGGCCACATTAGCACACGCACTGTAATCAGACGCCTCCACCATCAGGGAATGCGAGCGCGACGACCCATAAAACGTTCACAGTTGACATTACGTCATCGCCATGCTCGATTTGACTGGTCACATGATCATTTGGAGTGGACTATTCGCACATGGAGACGAGTCCACTGGTCTGATGAAAGTCGTTTTTTGTTGCGCCCTACTGACGGTCGTGCAAGGGCTTGGCGTCAACGAAACACTTCATTTCAGGATAACCACATTTTAGGCACTACTGCTTTTGGGGGTGGGGGTGTAACTGTCTGGGGTTGTTTTTCCTTTGACTGTAAGTTGGACTTGTACGTTCTTGATGGTAATCTGACAGGCCTAAAATACCGTGACAATGTGCTCGCTCCACACGTAGTCCCCCATTTCGACAATCATGCGTTGGCTGACAGGCCAATGTTCATGGACGACAACGCTAGGCCACATAGAGCCCGAATTGTACAACATTTTTTACAGCAAGAGGCTGTTCAGACAATTCCATGGTCTGCGATGTCGCCAGACATGAAACACATAGAGCATGTATGGGACTTTATTGGCCGAAAAATTAACCAACGCAATCCAAAATGTCAAAATAATGACGAATTAAGAACTGCTATCTTACAGGAGTGGCAACAGTTCCCCCAAGAATGGCTTAGGCGTATTGTGTGAAGCATGACGAGGCGTGTTACAGAACTTCACAATAAACGCGGTTGATATACTCGTTATTGATTTTTATGCCTTACACATACGCACAATAGATGCATTTAAAAGTTCTTAAAATCTGAAGACTCTGCATTTTAATGCAATGTTAAAAACTTCAAAGACAAACTGGTTTTTCCAGCGCCTTTTTTGAATCCCATTTTGCCACGTCATAGCCACGTCTCTCAGGATGATAAATACTTCGTAGATTGGTAATTTTAGAGCCCTTGGTGTAGTCTTTTAAGAAGTGTAAGAAAAATGGTGATATCTATTTTATTGTTTTAACAGTATTGATGTAAAAAAATATATCAATAAAAATATAGGGTGGTGCTTAACTTATGTCGGGAGTGTATATATACAGTAAACTAAAACATGAATTAAAAGTGCTTAGAATCAAATGCTTGCTTATCATATATGTTATATTAATATATATATGGTTCATTAGTTTTAATTGTTTGTTTGCTTTATATTACTGTATTGCCTGGTTACGCTTGTTATAGTAATATATTCGAATATTGTTTAGATTTATTAGTTAATTGGGTTCGTTCAGCTACCTTTACTACCAATTTATTAGTAACGGTACACTTTCATTCACAATTCCTGGACAATGATGAGGTTTTGTAGTAACGGTACACCTTCATTCAGAAATCCTGGACAATGATGAGGTTTTGTAGTAACGGTACACCTTCATTCACAAATCCTGGACAATGATGAGGTTTTGTAGTAACGGTACACCTTCATTCACAAATCCTGGACAATGATGAGGTTTTGTAGTAACGGTACACTTTCATTCACAAATCCTGGACAATGATGAGGTTTTGTAGTAACGGTACACCTTCATTCACAAATCCTGGACAATGATGAGGTTTTGTAGTAACGGTACACCTTCATTCACAAATCCTGGACAATGATGAGGTTTTGTAGTAACGGTACACCTTCATTCAGAAATCCTGGATGAACAATACTGGATGTACTATATATGTATATATAATGTGTAGATACTATAGTGACTGAGTGATTAACACCCATTCAGCAATTGCTCTGCTATATCATGGTGAGAACAAGTAAATTTTCATTGAGATGATGATGAGATCAGTTTTGTACAAGACCAACACGCTTAGTTGGATTAGCCTAAACATATTGGAGCTTACCCAGATATTGAAGTAAAAATTATATTTAAAATCTGGCATAGTGTTGGTTAATAATAGGAGTGATTGTCTGGAGACTGTCGGCTAAAAAGGAGGTGATTCCTATGATAGTGTTGACTAATAAAAAAGGGCGATTGCTACCATTGTGTTGGTTAATAAAAGGGGTGACTGTTAGGATAGTGTTGACTAAAAAAGGGGTGATTGCTAGGATAGTGTTAGCTTATAATAGGAGTGACTGTCAGGAGACTGTTGGCTAAAATGTGACGATTGGTAGGATAGTGTTGGCTAATGAAAGGGGTGATTATTAGGATAGTGTTGGCTAATAATAGGGGGGATTATGAGAATATTGTTGGCTCATAAAAGGGTGATTTTCAGGATAGTGTTGGCTGATAAATGGGTGCTTGTCAGGATAATGTTGGTTCATAAATGGGTGACTGTCAGGATAACGTTGGCTCATAAAAGGGTGATTGTCAGGATAGTGTTGGCTCATAAAAGGGTGATTGTCAGGATAGTGTTGGCTCATAAAAGTGTGATTGTCAGAATAGTGTTGGCTCATAAATGGGTGATTGTCAGGATAATGTTGGCTCATAAATGGGTGACTGTCAGGATAGCGTTGGCTCATAAAAGGGTGATTGTCAGGATAGTGTTGGCTCATAAAAGTGTGATTGTCAGAATAGTGTTGGCTCATAATAGAAGTGATTGTCAGGATCGTGTTGGCTCATAATAGAAGTGACTGTCAGGATAGCGTTGGCTCATAACAGGGTGATTGTCAGGATAGTGTTGGCTCATAATAGAAGTGATTGTCAGGATAGTGTTGGCTCATGAAAGGGTGATTGTCAGGATAGTGTTGGCTCATAAAAGGGTGATTGTCAGGATAGTGTTGGCTCATAAAAGTGTGATTGTCAGAATAGTGTTGGCTCATAAAAGAGTGATTGTCAGGATAATGTTGGCTCATAAATGGGTGACTGTCAGGATAGCGTTGGCTCATAAAAGGGTGATTGTCAGGATAGTGTTGGCTCATAAAAGTGTGATTGTCAGGATAGTGTTGGCTCATAATAGAAGTGATTGTCAGGATCGTGTTGGCTCATAATAGAAGTGATTGTCAGGATAGTGTTGGCTCATAAAAGGGTGATTGTCAGGATAGTGTTGGCTCATAAAAGGGTGATTGTCAGGATAGTTTTGGCCCATAATAGGAGTGATTGTCAGGATAGTGTTGGCTCATGAAAGGGTGATTGTCAGGATAGTGTTGGTTCATGAAAGGGTGAGTTCTAGGATAGTGTTGGCTCATAATAGGGGTGAATGTCAGGATAGTGTTGGCTCATAAAGGGTGATTGTTAGGATAGTGTTGGCTCATAAAAGGGTGACTGTCAGGATAGTGTTGGCTCATAAAAGGGTGATTGTTAGAATAGTGTTGGCTAATGAAAAGGGTGATTATTAGGACAATAGCAATAATAGGTATGAATATTATTTTGTTGACCTTCTCGTGGGTGTGTGTTACTGTTGCATTATGTCTCATCTAGAGGTACCATATACTAAGAGCAGTTAATCTTAATGACCTTTTTTTCATTGTCGGCAGCAGTATATCAACTATTATTGTCAATTTTCAATTTGTTAAGGAAGCTACATTTACCTGTATTTAAATCAACATATATCTAATATTTGTTCATGCATAACATTCGAAGTGAATTATATAGATGAACAAACACGAAGTTATTTATTAAAATTCTAATTGAAAAGATGAAATGTGAATATTTGTTGATACATTAACACACAATGGTATAAATGATTTACCTGTTTTGCGTTGATGTGATGCTAAAGCTTTTGAAATGATAATTCAAGGTAGGAATACATTTTTTTCTGATTTCATCCATAAATAATGGCCATACATGTGATAAGGATAAGAATATAGAGATTATAACATTATATCTTTTTTTTTAAATGAACTAGTTACATGTGAAATACGGTTCATGATTCTCAATGGAACATAATAACAAGGAATACATCAACTGACAATACAAAGTTTGTCTAAAACCGGGAACATTCAATGAAAATCTGATGCTGTGTTGTACACTACAATTTGACGTATTAACACCTTAGTGTACAAAATAGAAAACTGACAAATGACGTCACGGCAATTCCATTTTATATGCGGAAGTAGAAAAGTACTAATTATATAAGAATGAAAAATATAAATTTCATCATTTATGTACCCTTGTTTTTTAAATCTATGTTTAATATTGATATAGACTATTTTAGATATAACCAGAACATTACAATACAATCTAATTACTTTTATATCATAGTGAACATCTTTAATAATAAGTGAATGGTTGATTGAAAACCTCAATCAATGCGTTGGTTAGTAACTATATTAACACGATGGGTGCCACTAGTAGAGTAGGAACTGCCCTCCCTTCCGGAAGCACCTGCTTTCACTCCCGGTTTCTACTGAGGTTCATGTTGCTCGATCTTTAGTTTTATGTGTATGTTTTGCAGATCGTTGCTTGTCCTTTGGTACTTTTTCCTTTGACCATTGTGTTGTCTGTTCTTCGTCGATATACGGATTTTGATTACCCTTTTTGATATCTTCAAACTCTTCTTAGTAAAATGTGTCAGTAGCATTCAATACGTTCAAAATATTCGAGGTCACTAAATCCTAAATGCCTGCATTTAAGCCAAATACAGAGCTCCCGGTATGATAGATCTCCACATTTTAGAGTTGAGTTTGAAATTGGAGTGGTAATCACAGAACAAATAAAACAATAAGGGCATAATCAAATTATACTCTCTTTTAAGAATAATACATACAACTAACTTTTAAAATCAAACAAACAACAACAACTATGGGGGTAGGGGGAAGGGGGTGGTCGACAGCAAAATATTTACTACGAAATGCTGGATTTAGGTCAAAACAAAGACATATTCGGCTTAAAGGTTTTTCAATCTCGTTTCACGTTTCTAACAGAAAACGAAATTGTCATTAAAGATAAAGCGAATGATCAATTATGTTCCTTACATTGTCCACATTGATATTACATTTTTAAAATTTAGCACACATGGAACCACGATGACTCTCTTCCTCATGTACACACAACAGTGTTCATACGAATCTCTAGAAATACTCACAAACAGAAATGTAACTAGTCATAAAATTGATATTACGAGATACTAAATAGCAAAATAACCATAGCACGCGTTTTAATAAACGCAATCAGTCTCAAACGCGGCAGTGTCAGTCAAAAGATTTGTGCACGTGATCGCTATGAATATTGTCCTCTCAGATATGATGTATTTTAATAGGGGTTGGGGCTATGGTGATTAACGCCACTTTCACCAGTATTTCAGATATATCGTAGCGGTCAGCTTTATTGGTGGAGGAAACCGGAGTGCCAGTACAAAACCACCTTTCTTGTCGCAAATCTCTGACCATATTATAATAAGGAGGATATCTAAATATATAATGCTATATTTCATTGACATTCATGTCTTATTTTACAGGTTTGTTTACATTGGAGCTATTTAGTACTTTGGTGTACGTCTGTTTTGGTCTTTCCTATGATAGCATTGACACACAGATTGAATGCCCGAGTCCATCTTGTACTTGCAATGTTATATCAGCTACTTGCTCAGACAACAAACTATCATACATTCCTAGATTTCCGGAAAAGATAAAACGTGTATATATGTTAAATGCTAATTTTGGTAATATTTCAGACGAAGGACTTTCAAATTTAACATTCAACCACATAGAACGTCTAGTATTCAATAACTGTTCAATTAAAAGTTTAAGCCAATATGCATTCATGAATGTAACATGCATAAGAACGTTGGAAATATCACGGAACCCGTCTCTGACTACGGAAGATCTACAACGCTCCTTCAAGTATTTGAACACTTCCTGTCTGAGAACAATAACACTGACGCATAACTCATGGGGTCTTTTGCCGAATGGTATGTTTCATTCATTAAGTCGTATTGGGCACATTGATCTTACTGGCAATAAACTACGAATTTTGAATTGTACCGAGTTTGTATATCTACATGCATTGTTTTTCCTGAATATACGGTCTAATTCTATATCAGATATCGTTTTAGAACCAATAACAGGCCTACGCAAACTTAAGCTAGGGAACAATACACTTTTAGAGATTCCGAACTGGTGCGATGCTAAATTCAATAGTTATTTCCCGAATTTAGAGCACTTGACTTTAGATGAAAATTTTATTAGAAAGCTGAACCAAATCCGTTGTCTTCCTAAGCTAAAAATACTCTCCTTAGAACGTAATTTGATTGCATTGATTCCTGCAAATGCCTTTTCAGAATTATTATTATTAAAAGATCTGAACTTGCTACACGCTGGCAATCCAGTCAAAACAATACAGGAATTCGCGTTTAATACCTCTTCGCTAGTTTCATTGTCACTTAGACGTTGTAACATTCATTTCGGAAAAATGAATGCATCTGCTATCAGTAAGCTATTTTCAACTTCACCAGCTTTAGAAATACTAGATCTTGGAGAAAACTACCTTCCGAGGGATCCTATTGTTTTATTAGCGATGTTCAGTCAACCTAAGAAGCTAAAACAGCTAAATCTAGATTTAACCAGATTATATCATCTACCAAAAGGTGTTTTCCTACATCTCAAATATTTGGAAAAACTGGTGTTATATGGAAACAGAATAACAGGATGGGGAAATGGATATGAAATATTTGGCAACATGACATCTCTGAAAATACTAGATCTAAGTGTAAACCTTATAAATATCATCAATGAAACGTCATTTCCGGCTTCAGTATTGTCATCTTTAGAGATAATTAACTTGTCGTTTAATAGCTTTTACTGTGTTTGTGACCAGATGTGGTTCGTCAATTGGCTACGACGAACTAATGTAACACTGTTGACGGTTCCATATATCTGTGTACAACCACCAGAATTAATGGGAACAGAACTAAAGAATTACAAACCAACAATAGAATCATGCACACCATGGAACCCATTATTTACGGTAGCAATTGCAATGTCATCATTTGGTGTTTTGGTAATTGTTGCAATAATTCTCACATTGAAATGTCATGTCAATATTAAAAACTACATCTACATTCTCCGAGTTAAGCGAGCCAGACGACAGGGGTACATTCCTATTTCTAATCATGACGACTTCCAATATCATGCTTTCGTTGTCTACTGTGATGAAGACCGTCACTGGGTTCACAATGACTTTGTCAGAAGACTTGAAAACGAAGAGGGATTTAAGTTTTGTATTCATCATAGGGATTTTGAGGTTGGTGAAACAATAAGTGGAAACGTCGACCATTTTCTACAAAATTCATGGAAGGTTGTTGTAATTATTTCAAATGCTTTTACGAAAAGCGAGTGGTGTCAATGGGAGGTTGATATCATTCAAGAAAGAAGACGGCGACAGGGGAGAGATGCGGTCTTAATAATCATGCTGAAAACCATAACTTCCAGACATATGACAAGTCCTTTACGTACATTACTTGACAGCACATCTCATTTACGGTACAAAAGAGGGGTTGGGGAAGATTTATTCTGGAAAGCTGTGACGGAGGGTATTCGAAAACCTATTGGTCAATCACCAATATCTGAACTGTAAATACTTTTCAAATTTATGACAATAGAGGTTAACATTATAACAATGCGGACTGATGATGCTTTTGATTTTGGAAAAATGCATGCCTCGTGATGAGGGTATCTATATTAATTCAATTCTCTTTTCTCTTTAAACAATTAATGCTCACCTGTTATTAACACATATGCATTACACATTGTACGCTACACAAGGTATTTGACGCACATTAGATGAATAACATGTACATAAATTCATATTGATCATCCACTACGTAATTTGAAAGAATGATATAATTATATGCAAAACTTACTTATATCTTTCACATTGTGGGTACTGAAATGGTGTACAAATTTTGAAGTATTTGGCCGTATATAATAATAACGCTATATATATTGTCGTTTCAAAAGAGTGTAGCAAACGGCATTTAAGCATTTAAGTAAAAAGTGAAATTCATCCACCATAGTATTAAAATAAAACAAAACGTTTTCTGTCAATCTATTGACACCTATTATAACGAGAGATTCCGAAGAAAAAATTGTATAATGACATATGAAAATGTACTAAGACGGTTTGGAAATACAAACTACACAAAAAACTAAAGTTTGAGCAACATGAACCATACTAAAAACTGGGGGTAATCTTTCCTTCCTGGTATTTTGACTTTTGACATTCTTCATATTACTCATTTTACAAATCGCGTCACATATTATGTTATATCTAATGAACGAACAATGGTTTGGGTTTGTTACTATGACAGACGGAATGCATACGTGTTCATCTGTGACACAGATATTCGTAAATTTTAACCAAGTCAACAGTAAAAATCAATGTATTTACTTCAGCTTGACCATTATAAATTCTTAGTGCAGTAACTTTCTTGTTACAAGCATCCTCTATCATGAAAATCGTTGTAGAAGATACAAGCTTTGGAATATAGTATGAACTGAAAAAGAATCATTAGGAATGTGATGTTAGAATATTGCCACATATAAATGTAAATGTTTCACAGTTATTAGAGACACTGTTATGTATATGGGCAGATCTTGTTACATGTACCTTGATCAGATATAAAAGTCCATTATTAACATCAAGTATGTCCTAAGCACAAACTACACAATAATTGGTTTACACTACAAGCTCAGTTAGTTGATTGATTGATTGATTGATTGATTGATTGATTGATTGATTGATTTGTGGCTAACGTCAACTTTGGCAGTAGTTCGCTTGCGTGAATTAATCTCCTCAACTAAGACCCTTAGAAATGGATATATTTCTATTTATATTTTAGTATGTCGATCAATTTAAACATTATGGTGATAACTAAGCAGGCAAATTTTATGGGACTTTGCATGTAAGAGAGAAGTTGCACGTGTAAACGCTTTGATGATTTGAAAAGAAAAAAAGGCTACAACTCCTTCCAAAAGGGTCTGATCAAACTGATGTAACAATGTATAGTGATAAGCAATTCCTAAAAGACAGTTAAAACACAGCTGGTAAAAAATTCCATCCATATCATCAAAGCAACCAATCACATTCCCCCTCACCTCATTGAACATAACAGAACACGACATGTGACGATGAAAATCAATGTCATGATTTGGGAAATCCATAATGCTTCGATCAAACTCCAGTAGCGATATGCAAGT
Organism: Bathymodiolus septemdierum; assembly: GCA_963383655.1. Classification (NCBI taxonomy): domain Eukaryota; kingdom Metazoa; phylum Mollusca; class Bivalvia; order Mytilida; family Modiolidae; genus Bathymodiolus; species Bathymodiolus septemdierum. The sequence goes on from OY726519.1 coordinate 113,294,285, forward strand.
ATTCATCTGATCATAAGCAACCATGCTAAGTTTTCAATACTAATTCCAAAATTAACTGATAGGGGAATAGCGCATACTTACAACGTTTTGGGTAGCGAACAGGAGAAACCAAATGTGGCCTCAAACACGACAAATTAAAGCTCCTTCTAAATTGTGGTACTGGACACAAAAATACACATATAACATTGAAAATTTCCTCGATTCTTAACTAAATCTGTTGTATGTGAGAACAAATCACACAATCACACTAGAACAACATGTTTTTTTTGTATAATGCTAGATTCAATATTTGTAAATTGTTCTCCTTGGGAGTATAATTGATTATCTACTTACTTGACAACATTAATCTACCTTATATTTCATATTTAACCTGTTGTATTGCTAAAATGTGAATAAAAATTAATTAACAAAATGGTTCATTGAGTTAGGAGTGCAAAGTGTATAAAATATTACTCAAAGTTTCTCCTTAGATCAGTTCTACTTCAACCAACTATCATTTCTTTACAGTCTCATCAAATGACTGTGTCTTTTAAAGTGTGGGCGTCTTTTTCGAGAAGATCTATTTCATGTCTAAGAAAATGTATGCATGCTCCATATGACACAGCACGTGAGGCAATTGTTCCGATCAATGGGATGTATTTGGTAAATTTTCCTGCCATCTTGTCACTGGCTTGGTTTTTAATAACTTCCATAAATAACCTATTAATTACCGTTTTTTCTTTTAGGAAGTATATGGCATCACTTAATGATTCAATAAATTGGTCGTATTCTGTTTCCGTCTTCTTACAAGGTGTCTTAATGATTCCTCGTCAAGGCCAAATTCATTCATATAAAAATAAATTTCATGTGCGATGATAGCAAGATCAGCCACAACGTCTACGCCAGGAAATGGTACTGCAGACGCCCCTGCCGAAATGTTCCCCATCATAAAGACTCTTTTATGCAGATATTTCTTCTTTTCTTGTATAATCTGGTGGGTCAATGGGCCGACCGACAATATCGTGGCATCCCGTTTTTTATCAGGTGAACTTTCAAACACTGCATTCATCAAGTCGTCAAAGTGACCAAGTTCATGTTCATAATTTGAAATTACGAATAATTTTGGTTCTCTGATACTAGCTTTTCTTTACAACTTTTGTAAATTATTGGCATAGCTTCTTCCATTCTATGACATTGCCTCATCAAGCTTTGCCTGCCTCTATTAAGTATATTCCTTGCAAACCAAGCATCATTTTCTGAAAAGCATGTGTTCACTCAACAACCTTTACTGCCGATTGTTTTTGTAGTAACGGTAAACTTTCATTCATCAATCCCAGATGGACAATGATGAGGTTATGGTGTCTCATGTCACTTTCAGTAATATTTCAGTCATATCGTGGCGTTCAGTTTTGTTGATGGGGAATCCAGAGTACTTCCGACCTGTCGCAAGTCACTGACAAACTTTATCACATAATGATGGACATGCTTCGATATATCTAAAGAATATTTATATCCTTATATCAAAAACTTGGTATAGAATTGAGTGAGCCTTGAATTGTATACTTTATCAATATAATTTATACTATATAGTTTTTGTTGTCATAGGCGACCATTTATTTGATTAGATTTATTGCCCTTTGAACACAAATCTACGTGTTCTTTGTATTGTATTTAAAATCTGATTATTGTTATCTATTTTGTGGGTTAGGATTATGGTGTTTAACTCCACTTTCAACAATATTTCAGCTATATCGTGATGGCCAGTTTTATTTGTTGGCTATCCTGTTTAGGCCCTTTGGTTTTATTGCTCCCAAAACTTTAAATTATTTGGTTTTACAGTGATTTCGATTTTGAGCGTATCTGATGAAGGTTATTCTGAGCGTATCTGATGAAGGTTATTCTGAGCGTATCTGATGAAGGTTATTCTGAGCGTATCTGATGAAGGTTATTCTGAGCGTATCTGATGAAGGTTATTCTGAGCGTACCTGATGAAGGTTATTCTGAGCGTATCTGATGAAGGTTATTCTGAGCGGATCTGATGAAGGTTTTTCTGAGCGCATCTGATGAAGGTTATTCTGAGCGTATCTGATGAAGGTTATTCTGAGCGTACCTGATGAAGGTTATTCTGAGCGTATCTGATGAAGGTTATTCTGAGCGTATCTGATGAAGGTTATTCTGAGCGTATCTGATGAAGGTTATTCCAGAAACGCTTCGTGTACACTACATTTGATATTACGTTCTTATTAAAGGAGAAGTGAGAGCAAATTGACATAAAGCTATAATATGCAGCTGAGAAAATCCTTTCATGCTCAAGTCATAGATGCAGTCTAGTAGCACATTTCCAGCCAGATTCATGGTTGATGAGCAAAGCAATCAAGTAACAGTTTTTTTTAAAACATATATATATATACATTAAACGACAATAACCGTTTTAGCCAGCTGTCACAATAAACACTGACGAATTCTCCACACCTCCACAAAAGATCATAAACAATCGATCACGTCAGTAGCATTGTGATCTTAAAATTAAATCATGCGGAAATTGTATTGACACTAATTTGTGTAAGATAGTGGAGAGCGTGGATGAATTAGAAAACAACAAACAATTCATTCCTGCTAAGCAACCAACAATTATACAAAGAGACAACCATTCACTTGTGTTAAACAACGTGCGTGCGTGCGTGCGTGGGTGTGTGGGTGTGGGTGTGGGTGTGTGTGTGTGTGTGTGTTCCTGTTACATAATGTCTCCTTTGGAGGTAAAATATATTAAGAGTTTGAACAGTTAGTTTTAATGTCTTTTTAATTGTCTTCAATATTATCTCCACATTGTTATAAATGTTCAACAATAAGGAAATGAAACTATGTTTATCAGTACTTAAATTACACATATACTTAATATCTGTGCATTCTTAACATTTGAAGTGCATTATATATATAATGCATCGTCATGTCTCGACGATCCGATACTCATTAAGTTCTCTGGTTGGTAGATTCCCTTAGATTAAAATTATAATTGAAAAGATAAAATGCGAAAATTTGTTGAATGCAATTAATACACATCTCCTAATTTACCCGTTTTGCGTTGATGTACCGCTAAAGCTTCTGAAATGATAATTCAAGGTAGGAATACAATTTTATATGATTGTTTGTCCAATATTTCACTGATATTTCATGGCTATACATGTGATAAGGATAACAATATAGAGATTATAACATTATATTTTCTTTTTAAAATAAACAAATTAAATATAAAATACGGTTGTTTTGTTTTCAAGTTCTTCTTTGACATACGGGTTCTGATTACCCCTTTGGTTTCGTCAAACTCTTCTTGAGAACTCTCAATGTAACATAATAACAAAGAAACTCTAAACAGTGAACTATCAACCTAAAATACAATGTATGTAAAAATGGGTAGCATTAAATGGAAATCTGATGCTGTGTTGTACACTACAATTTGACGTATTAAAATCTTAGTGTACAAAATAGAAAACTGACAAATGTCGTCACGGTAGTTCCATTTTATATGCGGAAATAGAAAAGTACTAATTATATATGAATGTAAAATGACATTTTATAATTTATCTAACCTTGTGTTTTAAATCTGTGTTTAATATTGACATAGATTATTTTAGATATAACCAGAACATTACAATACAAACTAATTACTTTTATATCATAGTGAACATCTTTAATAATAAGTGAATGATTGACAGAAAACATCAGTTATGGCGTTGGTAGGTAAAAACAAAGAAATAAATGGCAATAGGGGGTTATCTCCCGTTTCTAACAAAAATGAAATGGTCATTAATGTAAAACGATTTTTTTTTATAATAGTCATTGATGTATCCCCCCCATCCAAACAACAAACAACAGCTTTCATCTAAATCAGAAACAGAAATGTAACTAGTAGAATAGTAGAAACATATCATTACCGGATACCAAAATAACTATTGATCGCTATAATCAAGTGTTATTTCTATGTATATTGTCCTCTCAGATTCGACGTAATATAATAAGGAGGATATCTAAATATGCTATATTTCATTGACATTCATGTCTTATTTTCCAGGTTCGTTTACATTGGAGCTATTTAGTACTTTGGTGTACGTCTGTTTTGGTCTTTCCAATTATAGTATTGACACACAGATTGAATGCCCGAGTCCATCTTGTACTTGTAATGGTATATCAGCTACTTGCTCAGACAACCAACTATCATACATTCCTAGATTTCCGGGAAAGATAAGACAAGTATATATGTTAAATACTAATCTTGGTAATATTTCAGACGAAGGACTTTCAAATTTAACATTCAACTACATTTACCAACTAGAATTTAATAACTGTTCAATTAAAAGTTTAAGCCAATACGCATTTATCAATGTAACATATTTAAAAAAGTTGGCAATATCGCAGAACCCGTCTCTGACTGTGGAAGATCTACATCGCTCCTTCAAGTATTTGAACTCTTCCCGTCTGAGAACAATAGTACTGACCTATGACTCATGGAATACTTTGCCGAATGGTATGTTTCATTCATTAAGTCGTATTGAACACATTGATCTTACTGGCAATAAACTACGAATTTTGAATTGTACCGAGTTTGTAGATCTACATGCATTGTTTTTCCTGAATGTACGGTCTAATTCTATATCAGATATCGTTTTAGAACCAATAAAAAGTCTACAGAATCTGAAGTTAGGGGACAATAAACTTCTGGAGATTCCGAACTGGTGCGATGTTGAATTCAATAGTTATTTCCCAAATTTGGTGGCTTTGTCTTTAGATAACAATTTTATTAGTGAGCTAAACCAAATCCGTTGTCTTCCTAAGCTAAGAATCCTTTCCTTAGAACGTAATTTGATTCAATTGATTCCTACAAATGCCTTTTCAGAATTAGTATTATTAAAATATCTTAACTTGATACAAGCTGGCAATCCAGTCAAAAAAATACAGGAATTCGCGTTTAATACCTCTTCACTAGTGTCATTGTCACTTAGACGTTGTAACACTCATTTCGGAAAAATGAATGCATCTGCTATCAGTAAGCTATTTTCAACTTCACCAGCTTTAGAAATACTAGATCTTGGAGAGAACTACCTTCCGAGGGACCCTATCGTTCTATTAGCGATGATCAGTCAGCCTAAGAAACTAAAACAGCTAAATCTAAATACGGCCAGATTACATCATTTACCAAAAAATGTTTTCCTACATCTCAAAAATTTGGAAAAACTGGTGTTATGTGGAAACAGAATAACAGGATGGGGAAATGGATATGAAATATTTGGCAACATGACATCTCTGAAAATACTAGATCTAAGTACAAACCATATAAATATCATCAATGAAACGTCATTTCCGGCTTCGCTATTGTCATCTTTAAAGATAATTAACTTGTCGCTTAATAGCTTTTACTGTGTTTGTGACCAGATGTGGTTCGTCAATTGGCTACGACGAACTAATGTAACACTGTTGAGGGCTCCATATATCTGTGTACAACCACCAGAATTAATGGGAACAAAACTAAAGATTTACAAACCAACAATAGAATCATGTACACCATGGAACCCATTATTTACGGTAGCAATCGCAATGTCATCATTTGGTGTTTTGGTAATTGTTGCAATAATTCTCACATTGAAATGTCATGTCAATATTAAAAACTACATCTACATTCTCCGAGTTAAGCGAGCCAGACGACAGGGGTACATTCCTATTTCTAATCATGACGACTTCCAATATCATGCTTTCGTTGTCTACTGTGATGAAGACCGTCACTGGGTTCACAATGACTTTGTCAGAAGACTTGAAAACGAAGAGGGATTTAAGTTTTGTATTCATCATAGGGATTTTGAGGTTGGTGAAACAATAAGTGGAAACGTCGACCATTTTCTACAAAATTCATGGAAGGTTGTTGTAATTATTTCAAATGCTTTTACGAAAAGCGAGTGGTGTCAATGGGAGGTTGATATCATTCAAGAAAGAAGACGGCGACAGGGGAGAGATGCGGTCTTAATAATCATGCTGAAAACCATAACGTCCAGACATATGACAAGTCCTTTACGTACATTACTTGACAGCACATCTCATTTACGGTACAAAAGAGGGGTTGGGGAAGATTTATTCTGGAAAGCTGTGACGGAGGGTATTCGAAAACCTATTGGTCAATCACCAATATCTGAACTGTAAATACTTTTCAAATTTATGACAATAGAGGTTAACATTATAACAATGCGGACTGATGATGCTTTTGATTTTGGAAAAATGCATGCCTCGTGATGGGGGTATCTATATTAATTCAATTCTCTTTTCTCTTTAAACAATCAATGCTCACCTGTTATTAACACATATGCATTACACATTGTACGCTACACAAGGTATTTGACGCACATTAGATGAATAACATGTACATAAATTCATATTGATCATCCACTACGTAATTTGAAAGAATGATATAATTATATGCAAAACTTACTTATATCTTTCACATTGTGGGTACTGAAATGGTGTGCAAATTTTGAAGTATTTGGCCGTATATAATAATAACGCTATATATATTGTCGTTTCAAAAGAGTGTAGCAAACGGCATTTAAGCATTTAAGTAAAAAGTGAAATTCATCCACCATAGTATTAAAATAAAACAAAACGTTTTCTGTCAATCTATTGACACCTATTATAACGAGAGATTCCGAAGAAAAAATTGTATAATGACATATGAAAATGTACTAAGACGGTTTGGAAATACAAACTACACAGAAAACTAAAGTTTGAGCAACATGAACCATACTAAAAACTGGTGGTAATCTTTCGTGGGTAACCAGTTCCTGGTATTTTGACTTTTGACATTCTTCATATTACTCATTTTACAAATCGCGTCACATATTCTGTTATATCTAATGAACGAACAATGGTTTGGGTTTGTTACTATGACAGACGGAATGCATACGTGTTCATCTGTGACACAGATATTCCGTAAATTTTAACCAAGTCAACAGTAAAAATCAATGTATTTACTTCAGCTTGACCATTATCAATTCTTAGTGCAGTAACTTTCTTGTTACAAGCATCCTCTATCATGAAAATCGTTGTAGAAGATACAAGCTCTGAAATATAGTATGAACTGAAAAAGAATCATTATGAATGTGATGTTAGAATATTGCCACATATAAATGTAAATGTTTCACAATTATTAGAGACACTGTTATGTATGGGCAGATCTTGTTACATGTACCTTGATCAGATTTAAAAGTCCATTATTAACATCAAGTATGTCCTGAACACAAACTACACAATAATTGGTTTACACTACAAGCTCAGTTAGTTGATTGATTGATTGATTGATTGATTGATTGATTGATTGATTGATTTGTGGCTAACGTCAACTTTGTCAGTAGTTCGCTTGCGTGAATTAATCTCCTCGACTAAGACCCTTAGAAATGGACATATTTCTATTTATATTTTAGTATGTCGATCAATTTAAACATTATGGTGATAACTAAGCAGGCAAATTTTATGGGACTTTGCATGTAAGAGAGAAGTTGCACGTGTAAACGCTTTGATGATTTGAAAAGAAAAAAAGGCTACAACTCCTTCCAAAAGGGTCTGATCAAACTGATGTAACAATGTATAGTGATAAGCAATTCCTAAAAGACAGTTAAAACACAGCTGGTAAAAAATTCCACCCATATCATTAAAGCAACCAATCACATTCCCCCTCAACTCATTGAACATAACAGAACACGACATGTGACGATGAAATTCAATGTCATGATTTGGGAAATCCATAGTGCTTCGATCAAACTCCAGTAGCGATGTGCAAATATTCATCTGATCATAAGCAACCATGCTAAGTTTTCAATACTAATTCCAAAATTAACTGATAGGGGAATAGCGCATACTTACAACGTTTTGGGTAGCGAACAGGAGAAACCAAATGTGGCCTCAAACACGACAAATTAAAGCTCCTTCTAAATTGTGGTACTGGACACAAAAATACACATATAACATTGAAAATTTCCTCGATTCTTAACTAAATCTTTTGTATGTGAGAACAAATCACACAATCACACTAGAACAACATGTTTTTTTTTGTATAATGCTAGATTCAATATTTGTAAATTGTTCTCCTTGGGAGTATAATTGATTATCTACTTACTTGACAACATTAATCTACCTTATATTTCATATTTAACCTGTTGTATTGCTAAAATGTGAATAAAAATGAATTAACAAAATGGTTCATTGAGTTAGGAGTGCAAAGTGTATAAAACATTACTCAAAGTTTCTCCTTAGATCAGTTCTACTTCAACCAACTATCATTTCTTTACAGTCTCATCAATGACTAAGTCTTTTAAAGTGTGGGCGTCTTTTTCGAGAAGATCTATTTCATGTCTAAGAAAATGTATGCATGCTCCATATGACACAGCACGTGAGGCAATTGTTTCGATCAATGGGATGTATTTGGCAAATTTTCCTGCCATCTTGTCACTGGCTTGGTTTTTAATAACTTCCATAAATAACCTATTAATTACCGTTTTTTCTTTTAGGAAGTATATGGCATCACTTAATGATTCAATAAATTGGCCGTATTCTGTTTCCGTCTTCTTACAAAGGTGTCTTAATGATTCCTCGTCAAGGCCAAATTCATTCATATAAAAATAAATTTCATGTGCGATGATAGCAAGATCAGCCACAACGTCTACGCCAGGAAATGGTACTGCAGACGCACCTGCCGAACTGATCCCCATCATAAAGACCCTTTTATGCAGATATTTCTTCTTTTCTCGTATAATCTGGTGCGTCAATGGGCCGACCGACAATATCGTGGCATCCCGTTTTTTATCAGGTGAACTTTCAAACACTGCATTCATCAAGTCGTCAAACTGACCAATTTCATGTTCATAATTTGAAATTACAAATAATTTTGGTTCTCTGATACTAGCTTTTCTTTACAACTTTTGTGAATTATTGGCATAGCTTCTTCCATTCTATGACATTGCCTCATCAAGCTTTGCCTGCCTCTATTAAGTATATTCCTTGCAAACCAAGCATCATTTTCTGAAAAGGATGTGTTCACTCAACAACCTTTACTGCCGATTGTTTTTGTAGTAACGGTAAACTTTCATTCATCAATCCCAGATGGACAATGATGGGGTTATGATGTCTAATGTCACTTTCAGCAATATTTCAGTCATATCGTGGCGTTCAGTTTTGTTGATGGGTAATCCAGAGTACTTCCGACCTGTCGCAAGTCACTGACAAACTTTATCACATAATGATGGACAAGCTTCGATATATCTAAAGAATATTTATATCCTTATATCAAAAACTTGGTATAGAATTGAGTGAGCCTTGAATTGTATACTTTATCAATATAATTTATACTATATAGTTTTTGTTGTCATAGGCGACCATTTATTTGATTAGATTTATTGCCCTATGAACACAAATCTACGTGTTCTTTGCATTGTATCTAAGATCTGATTATTGTTATGTAATTTGTTGGGTTAGGATTATGGTGTTTAACTCCACTTTCAACAATATTTCAGTTATATCGTGGTGGCCAGTTTTATTTTTTTGACTATCCTGTTTATGCCCTTTGGTTTTATTGCTCCCAAAACTTTAAATTATTTGGTTTTACAGCCTTTCGATTTTGAGCGTATCTGATGAAGGTTATTCCAGAAACGTTTCGTGTACACTACATTTGATATCACGTTCTTATTAAAGGAGAAGCTGACAGCAAATTGACATAAAGCTATAAGATAAGATTTTTCTGTATACATGATATGGTTGTGGCCTAATTTTGTGATTTATTGACCGACTGTCGATACTATATAATCCCCTGGTCAATTTACCACAAATTCACACATAAGTTAATAGTTCGAAAGCTTAGAAGAATGCGCACTAATTATTAGGCTTTCCGATCTGTTGACTAAAAGCATGAAGGATGTTCTAGTAACGAGTCATGCTCGCTAAATTAGATATCTACATTGTCTTTATTAAAGTGAATAATAATTATGTTTATACTGTTGCAAAATGAATACAGTTACATCGATGGCTGAGACTATTTTATTTAAATACACAATACTGAATACCTAGTATACTGTTAATAAATACACTGAACAGATCTCTAGAATAAATCATACATCATTTCAGTAACAAATGATTCTTTACACATGTAAATGATGGGTAATAGCAGTATCTCATTTGAACAGAAGATCTGAAGATTTATAAACATTAATGTATTTGTTTTAAAGAATCAATGCAAAGCTGATGGTAATCCAGGAATTTTATTTTACTTATCAACATTTACCAAGGAAATATTAAAGAAAATTAATACTTCATTACTTTTTTTCATCCAAATGTAAGTTTAACATTTTCAAAAACAAATGTAATAAATGCTAACACATACTTCTTTTTTTCCCCAGAGGACCAAACAAAAACAGACCAGGAAACAATACAAACTGTTACTGTCGATTTTGAGGGTAACTGATGAAGGTTATTCCAGAAACGCGTCGTGCGCACTAAATTTGATATCTACGTTGTTATTACTATCACTGGGTCGATACCTCTGCTGGTGGACTATTAGTCCCGTGGGGATCATCCGCCCAGTAGTCAGTGCTTCGACACTGACAATGTTTATTGGATATATGTATTATTGAAATTTACAGTTCCTAAATAATGTAATTATCAATAAAACTATGGTTCTCCTCCCTCAGGCATAGATGACCTTAGCCGATTTTGGCTATCCTGTTTAGGCCCTTTGGTTTTATTTCTCCAAAACATTTAAATTATTTGTCTTTCCAATCTTTCGATCTTAAGCGTCCCTGATGAAGGTTATTCCAGAAACACGTCGTGCTCACTAAATTTGATATCTATGTTTTCATTGCAGGAGGAAACCGGAGTAACCTGAGAAAACCACCGATCTGTCGGAAGCCCGTGCCAAATTTATCACATAATGTTGTATCGAGTACACCTCGCCATGAGCGATATGCTAATTCACAACGTTAGTGGTGATAGACACCAATTTGTGTACTTTCATGGTAACCTGCAGCTGAGAAAATCCTTTCATGCAGAAGTCATAGAGGCAGTCTGGTCAGGACATTTCCAGCCAGATTCATGGTTGATGAACAAAGTAATTAGGTAACAGCTTTTAAAAAAAATCATATATATATATACATTAACCGTTTTGGCCAGCTGTCACAATAAACACTGAAGAATTATTCATACCCGCAGCAAAGATCATAAACAATCGATCACGTCAGTAGCATTGGTGATCTTTCCATTTAAATGAAACCTACGGATAACATTAAATCCTGCGGATATTGTATTGACACTAATTTGTGTAAGATAGTGGAGAGCGTGGATGAAATAGAAAACATCAAACAATTATACAAAGAAAAAACCATTTATTTGTGCTAAGAAACTACCAACTCAATTCTGCTAAACAACCAACAATTATACAAGCAAACAACCATTTATTTGTGCTAAGCAACTACCAATTCATTTCTGCTAACCAACCAACAATACTTACAAAACAAACAACCATTTATTTATGATAAGTAACTACCAATTCATTCCTGCCAAACGACAAACAATTCTACAAAACAAACAATCATTAATTTGTGCTAAAGTAAAAACCATGGGTGTTTGTGTGTGTGTGTTTCTGTTACATAAGGTCTCATTTGGAGATATGATATATGAAGAGTGTGTGTGTGTGTGTGTGTGTGTGTTTCTGTTACATAAGGTCTCATTTGGAGATATCATATATGAAGAGTGTGTGTGTGTGTGTGTGTGTGTGTGTGTGTGTGTGTGTGTGTGTTTCTGTTACATAAGGTCTCATTTGGAGATACCATATATGAAGAGTTTGAACAGTGTGTGTGTGTGTGTGTGTGTGTGTGTGTGTGTTTCTGTTACATAAGGTCTCATTTGGAGATATCATATATGAAGAGTGTGTGTGTGTGTGTGTGTGTGTGTGTGTGTGTGTGTGTGTGTGTTTCTGTTACATAAGGTCTCATTTGGAGATATGATATATGAAGTGTGTGTGTGTGTGTGTGTGTGTGTGTGTGTGTGTGTGTTACATAGGGTCTCATTTGGAGATACCATATATGAAGAGTTTGAACATTAGTTTTAATGACTTTTTAATTGTCTTCAATATTATATCAACATTGTTGTAAATGATCAACAACAAGGAAATGAAACTATATTTATTTGTACTTAAATTAAACATATAATTAATATGTGTACAATCATAACATATGAAGTGAATTATTTATATATATATGAACAAACACGGAAGTTATATGTTTAAAATTATAATTGAAAAGATAAAATGTGAATATTTGTTGAATGCAATTAATACACATCTCCTAATTTACCCGTTTTGCGTTGATGTCCCGCTAAAGCTTCTGAAATGATAATTCAAGGTAGGAATACAATTTTATATGATTGTTTGTCCAATATTTCATTGATATTTCATGGCCATACATGTGATAAGGATAACAATATAGAGATTATAACATTATATCTTCTTTTTAAAATAAACAAATTGAATGTAAAATACGGTTGTGTTGTCTGTTCTTTTTTTATATACGGATTCTGATTACCCCTTTGGTATCTTCAAACTCTTCTTGAGGACTTTCTATTGAATATAGAAATAAAGAATCTCTAAAGAGTGAAATATCAACCTAAAATACAATGTATGTTAAAATGCGTAGCATTCAATGGAAATCTGACGCTGTGTTGTACACTACAAATTGACGTATTAAAACCTTAGTATGCACAATAGAAAACTGACAATTGACGTCACGGCAATTCCATTTTATGTGCGGAAGTAGAAAAGTACTAATTATATAAGAATGTAAAATGTTAATTGCATAATGTATGTTCCCTTGTTATTCTAAATCTGTGTTTAATATTGACATCGGTATAATCAAGTGCTATTTCTATGTATATTGTCCTCTCAGATATGATGTATTATAATATGGGGGTTAGGGTTATGGTGCTTAACGCCACTTTCAACAGTATTTCAGCTATATCGTGGCGGTCAGTTTTATTGGTGGAGGAAACCGGAGTGCCCGTAGAAAATCACCGACCTGTCTCAAGTCACTGACAAACCGTAATATAATAAGGAGGATATCTAAATATATAATGCTATATTTCATTGACATTCATGTCTTATTTTACAGATTTGTTTACCTTGGAGCTATTTAGTACTTTGGTGTACGTCTGTTTTGGTCTTTCCAATAATAGCAATGACACACAGATTGAATGCCCGAGTCCATCTTGTACTTGCAATGGTATATCAGCTATTTGCTCAGACAACCACCTATCATACATTCCTAGATTTCCGGGAAAGATAAGACGTGTATATATGTTAAATGCTAATCTTGGTAATATTTCAGACGAAGGACTTTCAAATTTAACATTCAACTACATAGAACGTCTAGTATTTAATAACTGTTCAATTAAAAGTTTAAGCCAATATACATTTATGAATGTAACATGTATAAGAACGTTGGCAATATCACGGAACCCGTCTCTGACTACGGAAGATGTACAACGCTCCTTCAAGTATTTGAACATTTCCTGTCTGAGAACAATAGCACTGACCTATAACTCATGGAATACTTTGCCGAATGGTACGTTTCATTCATTAAGTCGTATTGAACACATTGATCTGTCTGGCAATAAACTACGAATTTTGAATTGTACCGAGTTTGTAGATCTACATGCATTGTTTTCCCTGAATGTACGGTCTAATTCTATATCAGATATCGTTTTAGAACCAATGACAGGCCTAGGCGAACTGAGCTTAGGGGGCAATAAACTTATAGAGATTCCGTACTGGTGCGATGTTAAATTCAATAGTTATTTCCCGAATTTGAGGTCTTTGTCTTTAGATAACAATTTTATTAGTGAGCTGAACCAAATCCGTTGTCTTCCTAAGCTGAAAGAACTCTCCTTAAAACGTAATTTGATTCAATTGATTCCTGCAAATGCCTTTTCAGAATTATTATTATTAAAAAATCTGAACTTGCTACAAGCTGGCAATCCAGTCAAAACAATACAGGAATTCGCGTTTAATACCTCTTCGCTAGTGTCATTGTCACTTAGACGTTGTAACACTCATTTCGGAAAAATGAATGCATCTGCTATCAGTAAGCTATTTTCAACTTCACCAGCTTTAGAAATACTAGATCTTGGAGAGAACTACCTTCCGAGGGACCCTATCGTTCTGTTAGCGATGATCAGTCAGCCTAAGAAACTAAAACAGCTAAATCTAAATACAGCCAGATTATATCATATGCCAAAAGGTGTTTTCCTACATCTCAAATATTTGGAAAAACTGGTGTTATATGGAAACATAATAACAGGATGGGGAAATGGATATGAAATATTTGGCAACATGACATCTCTGAAAATACTAGATCTAAGTACAAACCATATAAATATCATCAATGAAACGTCATTTCCGGCTTCAGTATTGTCATCTTTAAAGATAATTAACTTGTCGTTTAATAGCTTTTACTGTGTTTGTGACCAGATGTGGTTCGTCAATTGGCTACGACGAACTAATGTAACACTGAAGAGGGCTCCATATATCTGTGCACAGCCAAAAGAATTAATGGGAACAAAGCTAAAAAATTACAAACCAACAATAGAATCATGCACACCATGGAACCCATTATTTACGGTCGCAATTGCAATGTCATCATTTGGTGTTTTGGTAATTGTTGCAATAATTCTCACATTGAAATGTCATGTCAATATTAAAAACTACATATACCTTCTTCGGGTTAAGCGAGCCAGGCGACAGGGGTACATTCCTATTTCCAACCATGACGACTTCCAATATCATGCTTTCGTTGTCTACTGTGATGAAGATCGTCACTGGGTCCACAATGACTTTGTCAGAAGACTTGAAAACGAAGAGGGATTTAAGTTTTGTATTCATCAAAGGGATTTTGAGGTTGGTGAAACAATAAGTGGAAACGTCGACCATTTTCTACAAAATTCATGGAAGGTTGTTGTAATTATTTCAAATGCTTTTACGAAAAGCGAGTGGTGTCAATGGGAGGTTGATATCATTCAAGAAAGAAGACGGCGACAGGGGAGAGATGCGGTTTTAATAATCATGCTGAAAGCCATAACTTCCAGACATATGACAAGTCCTTTACGTACATTACTTGACAGCACATCTCATTTACGGTACAAAAGAGGGGTTGGGGAAGATTTATTCTGGAAAGCTGTGACCGAGGGTGTTCGAAAACCTATTGGTCATTCACCAATATCTGAACTGTAACTACTTTTCAATTTGATGACAATACCGGCTAACGTAATAACAATGCAAACTGGAAAAATGCATGCTCATGTTATTAAGAGGACTTTGTGATGGTGGTCTCTATATCAATATTTCAATTCAATTTCAAAAAGGAAAATGCAGTTGGTTAATGTAGTTAATTGTATGAAATTATGTTGTATATATAATTTGTATTTTGTAAATAAAAAAAAACAAAAAACAAAAAACAAACATTTCAATTCAATTCTCTATTCTCTTTAAGCAATTAATGTTTACCTGTTATTAACACATTTACATTATACAATGAGGGGCTTTCGTGGCCATGATCGTATGGTAATTGAATTTACAACTACCTATGCAATCAGTGTCTATAACCACTGATGTTGTGAGTTCGAATCTCGATCAGGGCGAGGTGTACAACATTATGTGATAAAGTTTGTCAGTGACTTGTGACAGATCGGTGGTTTTATCCGGGTTCTCCGGTTCCCTCCATCAATAAAACTGACCGCCATGGTATAACTGAAATATTGTTGAAAGTGGCGTTAAACACCATCAAGCTAACATTACACAAGGTATGTGACGCACATTAGATAAATAACATGTACATACATTCATATTAATCATCCACTACGTAATTTGAAAAAATGGTACAATTATATGCAAAAATTACATATATCTTTCACATTTTCGATACTGAAATGCTGTACAAATTTAAAAGTATATGGCCGTATATGAAATTAACGCTTATTGCACGATGTTGCATTTATTTTACGACCTATGATTGGATACAATCATTCGTAAAATTAACGATAGAAGGGAGAGCCATATATGGAAATCTAGAGAATAAGATTAATACGCTTTACTGGCCAGTGGGAAATTCCATTCATAAAAATAACGATGCAGACGATAGATAAACGTGCAGCTACGAAATGATGCAGACGGAAAATTACAGAAGGTCAGTGGGCGGTGCTCAATTTTGTCTAGTGACCATTACATCTTTAGCCTTAGAACTTCCGAGAAAGTTCGTCAAGCATAGTTCGTGGAAAAAACCTAGTTACTGTTTCAAGTTATAGATCAGCAACATGGTACAAAAATGTTCTAAGCTCTCGTGACCGAATAACGCGCTCATCCTTCAACAATTTACTGACCGTCCAAATAATCATAGTCGGTCACTAGGAAGCTTAGAACTCTTCATATACTGACGTTTCATGTTGAATGTAAGGGCTTTGAAGTAAAAAGTGAAATGCATCCTCCATAGTATTAAAATAAAAATAAAAATTCTATCAATCTATTGATACCTATTATAACGAGCGATTCCGAAGAATAAATTGTGTGATGACATATGAAATTTTGTTAAAACGGTTTGGAAATACAAAGGTGGTAATTACAAGATGTCAATCGAAGGGCGGGCAATACAATGGCCAACAGATGGGACAAAAGGCAAGCAATGGCCACATAACAACTACACAGAAAATTAAAGTTTGAGCAACATGAACCCTACTAAAAACTGGGGGTAATCTTTTTTGGGTAACCAGTTCCTGGTATTTTTGACGTTTGACATTCTTCAGATTATTCATTTTACAAATCGCGTCACATATTCTGATATATCTCATGAACGAGTAATATTGTAACAAACTGCTCCCGTATCTTTGTGACTACGACAGGCTTCAGCTTTACCACTAGAAATTATTAGTAGCTTTCTTGTTGGCAGCAACCCTCCATCATGGGAATCCTGATAGAAACACAAGCTCTGGAATATAGTAATAACTGAAAAATATTCCTTATGCATGTGACGTTACAATATTGCCACATATAAATGTAATTATTACATAAGGCTCTATTTTACTGTTTTTCTATTGGCCAGAAGCAATACACGTGACATTCCATTTTCTAACATATTGATTAGCAAAAAGCAATTTCTGTGCAATAAATAATCATATTGCACTCTCGTGCAAAATCAATGAATGAAATTACGTGGCACGAGGGTGCAATATGGTTTTTTATTGCACAGAAATTGCTTTTTGCTAATCAATATGTTAGAAAATTTCATAAAATTTGAAAATTTTCAAAAAATTTGAAAATCATAAATTTAAAAAAAAGAAAAATTTTAAGTTTAATTTTTTTTAACAAATTTGAAAATTTCAAAACTTTCAAAAATTTCATACTATTTCAAAAAAACTCAAAATGATAAAATTTTCAAAATGTTTCAAAAATTTCAGTTTTCATAAGATTTCAAAATTAAGAGTTAAATAGAACCGTATGTAATAAAACAATTACTACACTTGAACTTGATCAATATGAGGTTATATGGAGCAGAGTACACCAATATTGAACTTGGCATTCGCCTCGTTCAATATTGTTGTACTCTGCTCCATAAAACCACAAATTGATCTTGTTCAAGTGCAGTAATTGTATAATGTTCACAATTATTCAAAGTTTTTAGAGACACTATTATGTATGGTTAGATGTTGTTACATATACCTTGATCAGATATAAAAGTCCATTATTAACATCAGATTGTCCTGAGCCCAGAGTACACAATAAATGGTTTACACTACAAGCTCACTTAGTTGATTGATTGATTGATTTGTGACTAACGGCAAATTTGGCAGTATTTAGTTTGCGTGAATTAATATCCTCGACTAAGACCGTTAGAAATAGACATATTTCTATTTATATTTTAGTATATAGATCAATTTAAACATTATGGTGATAATTAAGCAGGCAAATTTGTTGAGACTTTGCATGTAGGAGAGAAGTGGGACGCGTAGACGCTTTGATGATTTGCTTAAGCAAAAAAAGGGCTACAACTCATATCACATCCAAAAATTACTGACTTCTAACTGAATCTTTTGTGTGTGAGAAAAAAACCACAATCACACCAGAACAACATGATTTCTTTTAATGTCTAATGCTAGATTCAATATTTGTAAATTGTTCTCCTTGGGGGTATTATTGATTATCTATTTACTTGACAACATTAATCTATCTTATATTTCATATTTAACCTGTTGTATTGCAAAAATGTGAATAAAAAATGAATTAACAAAATGGTTCATTGAGTTGGGACTGTAATGTGTTTAAAAGGTTACTCAAAGTTTCTCCTTAGATCAGCTCTACTTCAACCAACTATCATTTCTTTACAGTCTTATCAATGACTAAGTCTATTATAGTGTGGGCGTCTTTTTCGAGAAGATCTATTTCATGTCTAAGAAAATGTACACATGCTCCATATGACACAGTACATGAGACAATTGTTCCGATGAATGGGATGTATTTGGCAAATTTTCCTGCCATCTTTTCACCGGCTTGGTTTTTTACAACTTCCATAAATAACCTTTTAATAACCGTTTTCTCCTCTAGGAGGCCTTTGGCATGAGTTAATGATTCAATAACTTGGTCGTATTGTGTTTCCGTTTTCTTACAAAGGTGTCTTAATGATTCCTCGTCAAGGCCAAATTCATTCATATAAAAATAAATTTCATGTGCGATGATTGCAAGATCGGCCACAACGTCCACGCCCGGAAATGGTACTGCAGACGCACCTGCCGAAATGATCCCCATCATAAAGACCCTTTTATGCAGAGATTTCTTCTTTTCTCGTATAATCTGGTGCGTCAATGGTCCGACCGACAATACCATTGCTTCCCGTTTTTGATCAGGTAAACTTTCAAACACTGCATTCATCAAGTCGTCAAACTGACCAATTTCGTGATCATAATTTGAAATTACGAATATTTTTGGCTCTCTGATACTAGCTTTTCTAAGATTATCTTTACAACTTTTGTAAATTCTTGGTATAACTTCTTCCATTTTATGACCATCATAACTGGCATTTGTCATTGCCTCGTCAAGCTTTGTTCTAACTAAGAAAAAAGGCTTGCCTCTATTAAGTATATTCCTTGCAAGCCAAGCATCATTTTCAGAAAAGCATGCATCGGATATTATGACAAAGAAGTCATAGCGATCGATTTTAATAGTTTCTAAGTAGCTATCATCTTTCGGAAATCTTAATGTTCCTACACCTGGAAGATCCCAAAATACCATGTTAGCATTGTAAGGATTTTCATAGGGAGTTGGCTCGAGTGTAGTGTCGCCAAAACCGACAGATGCAAAACCATTATCCCATTCCTTCAGACCACGCAACTGGTTAATAAAAGTAGATTTACCGACATATGTCTCTCCAACAATTGCAATGTTAATATGAACATCTTTCCACTGTTTTGTCTTTCTGGAGATGTAATCTGGTATATTTTTGACACCTGTTTCTTTTACCATTCTCTGTAAATCTTCTTTTTCTTCAGCCGAAATAATATCCCAACCATCCATCCTGCAAATATATGTATAAAAAAGTTGTCCGACAGATAACACATTCCCGTTCCACGAAACACACTGCACTAAGAGCACACCTTCAAGTCAGACATTTTGTTTGTTAATAATAACATATTGCTTGGTGTAATATTAGATCATGTTCTTGTCAAAATGACTCGAAAATCAGCAAATGTCAATAATACTATCATTTCAACTTGAACTGACGACCCCAAGTCAAATTTATTTAATAATGAACCAATAAACCAGGCCATAGTCTGTATGTTGTTTTAACCTGGGTAATATTGTTATCCCGAGCGATATTGAAGAATGCAATGAAAATAATACGACCCATGTTAATATGTTATGCAAAAAACTATGGCTTCCATGAATTATTTCGATTAATTGGCAAAACTTAGACTATTTCTTGAAGTGGAATAAATACGTAGATATCAAATTTACTGCACACAACGCCGACGCGTTTCTGGAATATAACTTACATCTGGTACGCTCAATGCCGCAATACTAGAAACCTGAACAATTTAAAGGGACTAATGAAAATACATATCATAACAAAATCAACGAACCTTCGTGTCTGCAGCTGGTTTTTTTTTGTTAATAAATAGACTGTGCTGCAATTAAGTGACTTACATTTTCCAATTTGATGGCATTTTAATGTTAAGTAATTAAGATACTAAAAGCATCGTAAAATAAATGAGTAACACTTACACATATGTATCAATATCATCAATTTCCCTTGTCTACTACGTATATACAATTTCGCAAAAGTCAAAATCGATAGATGCTCATCTTTAGTTTTCTAGAAAAAATGAATATGTACAGAAACCTCAAAGGTTATTTTTCTTTTGCTATATATATATATATATATTAACCAGATAAACCCGCCACATTGTTGTTCCAAGACAGAATATGGATTGTTAACGTCATATGTCGTGGCCTGTTTGTGTTAAGTGGGTTCAGTCAAGACGCTTTGTTGATATTGGTGGAATTGATGACTAAAAACCGGGGATGAACTCGGGCGCTACGGAAAGGTACGCAGTTCTTATTCCATATGTGGTACCTGTTATGTGACTCTTGTTACAAGCTTGGTGGTAAGTCAGATCGTTGTGATTGCGACAAATGGAACATATCTGTGGCCATTTGTGACACAAGATACTCCGTAAGTTAACCAAGTCACATATCATACCTTCCTTCAATCTGAAGTTTCTCTCACAAGTTATTATTCGGAAACCAAACAGTTAGCAATTACAAGGTACAAAGTACAAAAAGGGGCATAATTCTGGGACGAATTGTCGAAAAATCGTCATTATCAAACTTCACTTAGATATTCAACAGATACACATACATACCACACCTAGCTTTAATCTGACTTTTCGTTCGAAAGTTATTATCCGGAAACCAATTTGGGATGGCCGCACAGCCACACGGACAATGCCCATTGCTATCGTCCCCTCCGACAAAGCGCCGGGGGACATGGACAACCGGACAAACAACCATGGCTTTTTCAGGATCATTTAGTTTGTAAAGGAGTAGATATGATAAGGGCAGAAATTGGCCTAAAAAATAGACAAATTGTAAATGAAACGTATAGCTTTCGCTTTTTCTTGATTTTATAAGACCTTTACCCCAACTACTATTTTGGTAACAATTTTCCATATTTGCACGTGCGATGACGTCACACTAGTCAATGAAAAGTCTATCGTTTCGTGAAAATATATGAAATCTAACAAGAAATGTGTATTTAATGTCAATTTTCAATATAGCCTCAAGCAGGTACCAACGGCATATTTTAGTATGATGTTTAATATACATGAACACATATCTCATTGAATTTTTGTGTTTGTACCCGAGGGTGGTGAGTATGAAATTTGCAATCAAAAAATAATATTACGGTCGATTTCTCGTCGGCGGCCATTTTTTATTGACCGTTTTCATCCGTAATAGACAGAAATAGAAATCGATCTTTTAATCTCATCCAAAATAAAGTTGGTTATCGTAGTTGTTTTGCTATGGGAGTAAAACTTGAACAATTTTTATGAAACAGTTTTGACGTTATTAAACAACCTTATTAAAAAAAACTGCTGTGACGCGCTAATCTGGGTCACGGGTCACTGTAATCGGGCGGCTGTATCGTGAAACAGATACGGTGTTGAAAAAACTGTTGATACTCATAAAATATTGATAAATGCTATAAAATTTTATGTTTGTCTTCAAGAAATATGATAGACAAAACCATGTGTGAAGTTTTATGACGAAATATTTCCGATTTCTATGTAAATTTACGAGTTGAAGTGGGGAAACACCCACAGGTAATTTTAGCGATGTATTTTTATCTTGGACAAGAATAATGAGCGTTCTGATTGGACGACCAATTTAAAACACACTGACACCGCATGGTAAAAAGATGCATGTAAAAGAAATCTATGTTATATTTATTCATTTGTTTGATTCTGGAATATTGTTGATCATTGATTTAAACAAGAAAAAAAAGGGGGGGGTGAATTTTATTAGTGAATTTTACAGTTAAATAAATGTTATGTTTCGACAGTTTATAGAGAAAAATAAAAAATTGTTGCGACTAAAGCTTAAATCAGCGTTAAAAATTAAACAAATATCAGTGGTTTTGTAAATGAGATTTATTTTAAATAGAAAATCTGAATTTATTATTTATTAATTTATTATTAATGAAGCAATTTTATATCCCTTGGGAGGGGAACGGGGAGGGGGGCTATGATGAAAATTTGAAATAAAAACACAGGACCGGACTTTAAGCAAAAATAATAATCCAGGATTAGATGTTTATTAAAAAAATCCAGGACCTCTGTGTCCATAATTTTTTTTTATGAAATAAAAGAAAAGTCGTGAGAACGAGTTTACAGAATTTTCCTATTCATGTCATATTATTAAATCAGTGTAAAGTGTGTCCAGTAATTGATAATTGACATACAAGATTATCCTGCTGTGATAAGATTTCACCATTTATCTCAAAATCCGGGCTTATGTGTTAGTGTATATAAGGAAGTATCGAGTTATCTCTGTACCGATGTTATGCGTCGACTTTTTGAGAATAAAAATACATGTAATGATAATTGGGATATCTTAGTAGTGCGTGCATAGATCAACCGATAAGAACAATGGGGATCATTCACAAAAAAAATTACGACAAAAGTCGCTGTTGTCCATAAGTGGTTATCGGAGCGTTACAGACTCGATGACGCTTACTTTAAAAATATTTTATTGTGAAACAAATACAGACAAATTTTCTATACATTTTAATAAAAATAAAATCGGAAAAATCAACATTTGTGTTTAATTCACTAGAAAACAAAAACCATGCAGACAAAAATTACTATCAGATAAACAAATAAAATTCAAAGAATCCTGCGTGTCTTGAAATAAATTTCATAAAAATCTGCCCAGAGATAGTTAAACCGATCGCAATCGATCTACATGTGTATATGTGAACACGCTCTAAAGAACAAAGAGAACAATAACTCTCCATTCCTTAAAAATATGGAGAGTTTTGACAATAGATTTACATAACAGGTGGATTTTAAATGTAGCTCATTCTTCCTGGGCCCGGTTGTTCAAAATACTGGATAAAGTTGTCCACTGGACAACTACTTATCCAGTGGAGAGCTAGCCAGTGGATAACATTGGTTGTTCAAAAGCAAAGACAATGGTTGGCTAGATTTCCACTGGATAACATTTTGTCCATGGACAACTCCCATAACTCTTTTCACTTCCTGTGTAAAAGCCGGCAATCCAGACCAAAAATAAACAAGATTAAAAAAGGGTCTGCTAAGTTCAGCGACATTTCAAATTATTTTTCAGGCAGTTCAATTTATTTGTTGCGATCTGCAAATGATTTATGACCAATCATTTTTTAATAAAGAAAAAAAAACACGTGTTTCATATATATATTTATATATATATATATTTACACAAGTTTTATAAGCTGTAGTTATCCTGAATTAAAATAAAGAATTATATTCCGGTTTCGCCGAATAAATGGATTAATGAATAAGACATACATTATATTACATGTATTAGAAAAAAAATATAAACGTTGTCATTTAAGATGAAGCGCATTACATTTCTAAATGCTACCGACAATTGGACACACATCACTATGGAAAAAAGTTTACCTTGGATCGAACAACTTCAAACATTACAAAGCGAATAGTTAGTAAATATCGAGAGGGATTTTATAAAGAAACTTGTTTAAATAGAAAAAAAACGGCTAAATTTTGGAGGTGATTTACTGCCGACCTGATTGTGTATCGAGTCCGACGTGTTTTTTTTATAACCCTCAGTGGAATTTCATGTGTTACTATACTAAAGTATACTTTAATATTATCCCCACAATTCACAAAAAGTACAGAAAACAAAACAAGCAACCAAAAAGAAAGTCAAATTATCTTAGAAATTAATTCATTGGACATGTAAACGACACATCGGAACTTTCTATTTTTAAGTAGTCCCTTTACTTTTTATTATTATTATATTTTTTTTATTGGACAAATGTATTTCATTTTAGCTCTTTCACAAAGTGAATTCCCGATGAATAATTGTAATAACGTAAATTTCTTTTATATATAACTTAATTCTACATTTTCAATATTCACGTTGCGGTGGCGTAATGGTTAGCACACATGACTACTGATATCAACATCATGAGATCGAATCGCCGAATTTTTTTTTTCTGTTTTTGGGTTATTTTTTTTTAGACAAAATTATTATGCATTATCAGAAACATTTTTGATGTGCTAACATTATTTAATGTTAAAATAACCGTTAAGACAAAATATCAAATGTCCATAGATTATAGCACTTCATTTTGGGTTAGCTACTCAGAGCACACTTTTTTAAAGCATGACAAATAAAATAGCTTGTTATTGAGGGAGAGCACTTACATAGGCTATGCCTGATGCGCAATCCCATTGGATATTGTATTTATGCATTTATTCAATAAAATATTTGAATTGAAAATTGAACTGAATTGAAATAGAATAACTTGATATTTATTATAGACACAAAATGAAATTCACAGGTTCAGATTTTGAGAACTGATTAATGATTATTTTGATAGATTGTCAATATATTAAAGTTTTTCCACATTTTTCATGATATTACAATTTACATACAGATACTTATTTAATATCGGAACTTCAATATCCATTCATTGGAGTGTTAGAATGTAAGTTTAATCTTGATGGATTATTGCAAGTAATTTATGAACATGGACCATAATGAGAATAAAAAACATGGTTTTCCTCCACAATAAAAAAAACACAAAGCATCATTTTAAATAAAAACATTGGAACAATACTGATTATTAAATAGCATGTATGAATCTATTGACGCCTATACATTCCCCAGTTCTTTAAATTGTGAAATGTTGGGCAACATAATAAGATAGAAAAATAGCTGATAATTTTCTAACTTACAAATTCTTAATCATTAGTCAAACTAAAAAGTGATCGTTGCTTACCGCCAAGTGAACAATTCTTCAGCTATACCATGGTGAGAGGAAGTTAAGTTTATTTCAAAATGGTGCTGTCTGGTTTGTTCTAGACTAACACACTTAGTTGGAATTGTTAGTGCCATCTCACTGCTCCGCGGATAGACATGGGGATTCACACATTATCATGATTCCGAGCCAACCAGTTTTTGTTCTAATGCTTTACTGTCGTGTGCTTAGCAGAGATGCAACACATACCAATTGTATACAACTTTTAATTACAAAAATAAAAAAGAAATAACGTTAGAGAAATAAAGTAAGGAAAACGGATCGTATAATAAAGGTTAACATTGCTATCGTTGCCTTGTTTAGTGCCGACTGAAAAAATCTGATATAATGAACTGAAATTGATCACTTTTATACAATTTAAACCATAAAAAGTGTTTAAAAAAGCAAAGAACACGACTTATTCTCATAAAGAAATATATATTTACGGTAAACACATTGTGTTCGTATATTGCAGAATATTTTTTTTTCAAATCTTAATAGCATATTATACATGTACATTAAAACTCAAAAGCAGAAAAAGGAGAAACTATAAAGTTCAGAAAAAAGAAAGGAAAAAAAACGCTAGAAAGGGTAATATATAAGACTTCCTAAATGTTGCATTATTATGACCAGAGATTGTTGTGTGGTTACTGCGATGTGCTCGTCATATGGATATTGACTTTCGTAATGACTGGAGTGCAAATCTCACCGACACTAAAAGTTAATTGATGATGACAATGAAGTAAAACTTCTACTGAAGAATATAATGCACCTATGATATTGGATTTTTTCGATAAGCATTATTATTTTTGATTACCATTATCACAAAGAAGTACAAGTATGTACCATTGTCCATCGATCTGCATGTCCATACGACCATGCACCCTAGGTTTTGGTTAGCTTATGGATATACGTCAAGATCTTGAATATAATAAATGGTATAGTCACGATAGTACATTAATGATATTTTGTATTGGATAATGCCTGATTTTGTCCTTGATATGTCATTGTTGCCTCCGTGTTACCCTTAAGCACCGTTACTAATTATGTAGGAATAGGTTCAATTTTCATTTACTAGATAGGTATGATTAAGCAATGGATTTTGATAAAAAGCACAACAGTATTTACTAATGGTTAGGTCACTGTTAACTGAGAGTTCGAATACGATGTTGTGCCTTTAAAACTAGACATCAGCTACTAGATATAGCTTAGCAATCATATGCGGGCATTATATGATTTCCCGATAGTACATTTCTTTTGGCCATTGTGTTGTCTAAGATGTTGTATCTCGGGTATTATTAAGTTAAAGAAAAGAAAATATCTGAACCTATAGCCATACAGTGATTTCATAGGTTTTCATGATTTATTTTATTATTATAATATTCTAGTTTTTTTAAGGTATGCAGGTAAAATAAAATTAAGAAGATTTGACATCTCAAGGTCTACGTTTGTCATTTTTTCTTTTCTGTTTGATGTTTACGTGTTACCTCGTTCGGACGAACTTACGCGACGTACGTCCGTCCAAACGATGTTTCCGTACCATAACGTTCGAAGCCTCAACCAATTGATTTGATATATGGATATGTTGTTTATTAAAACAAATGACAGATCAACTAGATTTTGGGTTAAATTAAGTGAAGGGTTTTTCAGTTAGAAGGGAATCCGTGTCCATGGACACATTTTAAATTGTGTATTCTAACATAATCTCTTTCTTTCGCTTTGTTAACAAACAAGCTAGTTATTCATTCGGTATGATATCATTAGCACATGCGCCGGTGAATGTGACTGACTTTTCCATTGGCAGCATAAATTGTAACCCGAATAATGCCGATAAAGGGCGCAGTATTATTCGAGTTACATAAATTGTGTGCGACAATTACCGTCTTCCAATCAAAGTATACTACCGTATTTGTACTCTTAGACATATCAGAATCGAAATAAATCATGGAAGCCAGAATGTGTTTTGAGTTTTAACATGGATTGGCGGATATTAGTAAATTTTATCCCTCGCTTCTGGCTCGGGATAAAATACTAATATCCGCCAATCCATGTTAAAACTCCCAACACATTCTGACTTCCATGATTTATTTCTTAATTATTCAACATGAATTATATCCTCTCCTGTCGCTGTAGCGCTGCTTTACCATGCTATGCAGTTGACTTGGTTCCTTTGACATTCTAATTACTGAGAATAATTTCCTCTCATGATTTAAAAAACAAAAAGATCAACATTCGGTTATAAAAAGAAAAAAAAAAGCAATTTACAGAGCTCAGCATTGACGAATTTCTGCGGTTGCTAGGGATAATATTTGGTTACTAGGGACATTGTAAGGTTTAAGAAATTCTTATAATATATACTGGTTAGTAAATGATAAGATGTCTCTAAATCTGCTAAGGTGCTGTTGTAGAATTTTTGTTCTTGATTAAATAAAAGGTCCATGAGATCTACAGGAAAATACTGTGCATAGGGAAACGTGTTGCTATGGACGGGGCATAACTATGAATAAAAATATCAAAATGTATCTTTGAAATATGAAATGACATTTGTAGTGTGTATAGCTTGACAAAAATGTACCGCTTAGTCAAATATCAAGTCAAAAGATCGTAGATGTCAAAATTCAACCATTAATTGCAATAATATAGGCTAATTTAATGTTTACAAAACCGTTGCTAGGGTGACAAAACAACACAAAAATACTATATGCTACCATAGAGAATTGGAATATTCATTTTTAGAGTGTACATACACAGAATATAACATTTTGTCGAAAAGACTATGCAAGATATGTAAAATAAAATCACCATATTTGAATTTCCAATGATTAATTGGACCCTCCTCCATTTACGTTGCTAAACAACAAAGGACCGCAGAAACTCGTCAATGCTGAGCTCTGAAATCATCCCAAAAAATATTGTTCTTACCTTTCAATGATTGTGTTTAATATTATATCTATATAAACAGTTTCTGAGATTGGGCCAAAATCGACCTTTATCATACCCACTCCTTTGAGTTATTACTAAGTACCAACTGTGCGTTGGAGACCAGCAATCATATTAATATTATACACTTATTGACTGGGTATGAGAGTAATAGCACTTTTATTGTCCCCATGGTACCAACTATTTTCCGAGGCAACGCCGAGGAAAATAGTTGGTACAGAGAGGACAATAAAAGTGTTATTACCCGAATATCAAGTCTATTAGTGTTTTATTATACTGAACAACTGTGCAATTCAAAATTCTAAATTGTAGGCCCTTTCCTTATGGATTTCTAGTCTACTTTATTAGTGTTTTCTTAAACTAATACCTTTTCATGTGTGTGTATTTGAAGAAGAAATTAATGATTTTTTTTAATTTAGTTCCTTATTTTTTGTATGGATATTGACATTTGTCCTCTATTAGAGAGTGATAGGATCATTCCATTATATACGTCATTTAATTTAAATCAATGAGATGAATGATTTAGAAAAGTCCGGGAAATATGATTGCTGAAATTACCACAGTGGGAATAGTCCTACAATTTTTGACTGGCACCACCGGGGGAATAGTCAAACAGTTGATTTTAGGATGCAATAGCAAAAGTACTGTCATGTCTTTATAAAGGAAAAACGATAGTGAAGTATAATAATCCTAACTATTGGACAAACCAAGTATTGACTATTTCTAATTTACAATTAACTTCTCCCACTATTAATGGCTTTTGACTATGTGTCATCTAGTGGTTACTTTAATATGTACCATATAAAAATGTTTTCGACAACAAAATTGTACACAGTATTTTTTTTATCGTATAATACTGAACAATTTACGCCCAGTGATTTTTTTCTGCAAACATCAATGTTAAATTAAACGTAGATATCTAATTTAGTTAGCACGACGTGTTTCTGGAATAACCTTCATCACGTACGCTAAAAATCGAGAGAAAGTCAAATAAGTTTTGGGAGCAATAAAACCAAAGGGCCTAAACATGATAGCCAAAATCGGCTAAGGTCACATTTGCCTGAGGGAGGAGAACTTTAGTGTTATTGATAATTACATTAAAACTAACACTTACACTCGAGATATATGAACGAGATGAGGAATCATTTATAAGTTTCAAACCGTTTCAATAAAAAGTATACAAAAATGGTCTGTGTTGTCCTTGTGTACATTTCAGAATGGGAGATGTGGGTATGACATAGGACAATGGTTTTCAGATATTAACAATTCTTCAAGAGGAGAATATTATTCAAAATTCAAAACTGAGTTCAAATTGGAGAATTATCTTTTGCGATTGAATGCTGTTCATAGAAACTATATTTGTAAAGTAAGAACTAGTACTATATAAAATTTCAAATTGAGACGGGGCGTTGGGTGGGGATTCCTAGCGATGAAAGATTATGCAATCTTTGTAATCAAGGCATTGGAAATGAATTCCATTATATTTTTTGTTGCAAGTTATTGAAGGATATCCGAACTAAAGTACATGTCAAATTATTTTATTAGTTGTCCTTGTGAAGCAAAAATGAACACAATGTTGAAAACAGGAAATACACAAGTTCTTATTCACCCGTCATTGTTCCTCCAAAAAATTGTAAAACTTCTGAAGATTTTCAAATATTTCCATTATTCGGGATATAATTTATGCGTAATCCACTTTAAAATATATCACTATACTAAGCACATGGCCTGGTATTAAATATAGTACGAGTCGAATAGACCAAAGCCGTAACCTCTGACCGTAATAACTTATGTATCACCTATCATCTGTTTTTGTGTAATATCGTAGAGTCACCTGTTCTCGATAGTTACCAGTTCTCGATAATCATGCGCGTGAGAGTTTTGACATAAATTGGGAAAACGCACGTGTCTTCTGTTCGCCAGGATTTTACATACGAAATACCACCTCGCTTCGCAAGAAGGAAGAAATGGCTATGATACGTATCAAGGTATGTATGAACATAATCTTTATAGTCTCAGATATTTATGCACATTTTCTTATTCCAAAAATAACTCTAATTTCACCGGGTCATTGCTTAAAATATACGTTTGTGATGTAAACAAAACTTTGCTGTCAATGAAGGTCAAGTACGTATACGTCATACAAAACCGGAAATATACAGGTGGCACTGTTCAGGGACAAAAAAAATGGAACACCGTTCGGGTCATATCCTATCAGTTTTATCTTTATATCAACGTTATGTCTGTATTGTGTAACCCCAATGGAACCCTTTTTCAAACATGTATGGTTGAAATCAATAATCTTGGTGTTTGCAAATATTTTAAATACATTTTTTTTCTTTTCTTCCAATAGTTTGTATTAGTAAATATGCCATCCATAATTGATTTTACACACTTATCGAGAACTGGTGTCGTAATACACAAAGTGTCAGAAATAAGGTCATACACAAAAATTATATTTTCTCCGTAACTTCTAAGGCTAGAACTTTTAGGTTTGGTAGAAATAAAGAACTAGTTTTGACAAACAAACAAAAACAATTTTGTAAAAATTTATTGTTTCTAAGGGACACACGAGAGAAATGTTTCTTACGCTATCAAGAACCGGCAACACCGGGATACGTATGTAAATTTTCTACTCGTGTTACAATAATTATTTGTAAATAATTGATGCTTCTGTAGCTCAGTCTACTGCGCCTGAATTTATTAAATAAAGTTGAAGTTGAAAGTTGACAAATATCTATACAGAACTAGAGGCTCAGTGGGCTGAGCCTGTGTCGCTCACCTTTCATTCTGCTTTGAGGAAACTTAATACAGAACCTTCCATAGGTGCTTCCCACCAAATTTCTGTTAATTTTGGCATAGTAGTTTCAGAGAAGATTTTTAGAAATTGACCAATCTAAAACAAGAATTGCCTGTGGCAGCCATGTTTGTTAATGGATCAAAACGAAATGAGCAATCTCTATAGAGGACCTTCCATAGATGCTTCTTATCAAGTTTCATATCATTTGGCCAAGTGGCTTCAGAGGAAAAGTTACAGTTTCAGAAATCGACCAATAAGAAACAAGAATTGCCTATGATGGCCATGTTTGTTAACGGATCAAAACGGAATGAGCAATTCCCATAGAGGACCTTCCATAGATGCTTCCTACCATGTTTCAGAGTAGAAGATTTTTAGAAATTGACCAATCAGAAGCAATAATTGCCTGTGGTGGCCATGTTTGTTATAATGATCGGGACAAAATGAGCAATCCTTATAGAGAACCTTCCATAGATGCTTCCTACCAAGTTTCTGTTCATTCGGCAAAGCGGTTTCAGAGATGAAGATTTTTAGAAATCGACCAATTAGAAACAAGAATTGCCTGTGGCAGCCATATTTGTTAATGGATCGGGACGAAATGAGCAGTCTTTATAGAGGACCTCCCATAGATGCATCCTACCAAGTTTCGGTTCATTTGGTAAAGCGATTTCAGAGGAGAAGATGTTTTAGAAATCATCCAATCAGAAACAATAATTGTCTATGGTGGCCATATTTGTTAACGGATCGGAACGAAATGAGCAATCACAACAGAGGACTTTCCATAGATGCTTCCTACCAAGTTTCGGTTCAATTGGCCAAACGGTTTCAGAGGAGAAGAATCAAATTTGTTCAATAGTTTTCTATTTTTTACTGATTTTTTTCACTATTTTCAAGTTTGAGAAGCGGCAACGGCCATGTTTGATGGCAGTCGGGGTCATCATTCATGATCTGAAAGAGAATTGTATATGCATTGTTCCTTTATACCTTGGTAGCAACATTGGCTCTTTACAATATTTAAAGAATTTAAAAAAAAAAAAAAAAAAAAAATCTATTTTTTGTAACGATAGCAGCCATTTTTCATAAGCGACCAGGGTTAGCAACCATAAGTCTGAAAGTGGATCATATATGCATCATTTCCATAAAGTTTGGTGACAACTGGCTTTTTACCGGATTTTAAAATATGTTTTTTGACAATAATTTTCTATTTATTGTAACAGTGACGGCCACGTTGGATGACAGCCGGAGGTCTTCAATCAAAATTTTGAAAGAAGACCACATATGCATTCCTTCCATATGGTTTGATTGCATTTGACTCTTTACAGGATATTAAAATATTTTTTTAATGAATTTTTTCACTAATTTTCTATTCATAGTAACGATAGTAAAGAATATTACATATGTATCAAATTTAATTGCAATATACTCTAAAGGATTTTTCTGGATTTTTTAATTTATTTTTTTGATGATTTTACCCCTATGTTCTATTTATAGACATGGCGGCCATGATGGTTGGTTGGCAGGGTCATGGGACATAACTTTTAAAGGGAACCCCCTAAGGATGATTCAGGCCAAGTTTGGTTTAAATTGGCCCAGTGGTTTCAGAGGAGAAGATTTTTTTTCCAGTTTACAGACGGACGACGGACGCCAAGTGATGGCAATAGCTCATACAGGTGAGCTAAAAATTGCAGTGTAGGTAGATCTTGACAGGCTGAACATGTTTGCAGTTTAAACTTAACATCTATCTCTAAATAGTTTTTGAAATATAAGACGAAAAGTATTAAAATTTAGAAAATTTGATGAAAAAAGGGCAATAACTCCAAAATAGATCATGGAATTTACTTCAAAATTGCAGGGTAGGTAGTTCTTGACATGCTGCACATTTTTTTGCAATTTAAACTTAACATTTATCTCTCATAGTTTTTGAAATATAAAACAAAAAGTATTAAAAATTTAAAAATGTGATGAAAAAAGGGCACTAATTCAAAGATGGGTGCTCAGATTTACTTCAAAATTGCTGGGTAGGTAGATCTTGAAATACTGAACATGTTTGCAGTTTCAACTTACCATTTATCTCTTATAGTTTTTGAAATAAAGGACAAACAGTATTAACATTTTGAAAATTTGATGAAAAAAGGGAAATAACTCCAAAATGGGTAATCAGATTTACTTCAAAATTGCAGGGTAGGTAGATCTTGCCGTGCTGAAAATTTTTATCCCATGTCAGATTCTGTTTTTATTAACGGTTTTTGAGTTATTACCCAAAAACTGCAATTTTACCCCTATGTTCTATTTATAGACATGGCGGCCATGATGGTTGGTCGGCAGGGTCATCGGACATCACTTTTAAAGGGAACCCCCTAAGGATGATTCAGGCCAAGTTTGGTTTAAATTGGCCCAGTGATTTCAGAGGAGAAGATTTTTTAAAAAGTTTACAGACGGAGCGATGGCAATAGATCACCTGACTTTTGGGTCAGGTGAAAGTGAGATTTCTTTATACACACGATCTTGTCAAGTATTTTTCAATTTGATTTGCATTTGATTTACATAAGTATATATCATATGCCGGGCTATTGATATATAAAACATGCCCTGTATATTGCAGATAACAAAATCAGATCAATAGACACCCTCCCCTCCCCCCCCCCCGATTTTAACTGATGATGTGGCACTACAATCCCCGACATGCCGACGTATCTTAGCAACCCCCTTTCAGTAAACAGATAACTTGATTTTGTTATTTGTTGTGGTATTTTTGTTTGTTAACACACTAGTGAAGTAAATATGATGTTTTGTTCGTACTCATTTGAAAAGATAAATTTACACATATTGGTAAGAAGTCTAATAATTGGCAAATGATAATTTAAATAGATCGACAAAATGACTCAATGTACATACCTGAGCCCAATTACCTGCAACTTTGTATCACTGAAATGTAAAGCGCGATAACTCGTAATGAATAATAATATTATCGCTATAAATAAAATGACAAAACAACAAAATACCACACTGATGGAACAGTTCCAAAAATAAGAGGCAAAATCAGTACCCCCTAACACACAAATCCATGGCCGCCCAATTTCCTAGCTTGGCACATCACTTCAATAAAAAGTGGCGAGGTTAAGCTAGTTTTATTGGCCCAAACCTCCACTCTTACTGAAATGATGCCGTCATGCAAGTGCTTTCCAAAAGGGATTAAAATGGCACCCTCACATATAAGGGACCGACCATTTAACTTGAAAGGGGGGGGGGGGGGGCTATGGTTTTTTTTGTTTCATTCAGAATTTTTATTTCGGACAACACAAGAGTTAGAATATTTACTTTTTTTTGTCGCGCAAACCGCGAAATTTTCTTCCAGAATTTAACATTCGGTTATTTGACAAAAACTCTGAATCAGATTATTTTTTTTCCTCCACCAAAATCAGATTATTTTTTTCAGCAACATTGGGAATCAGAATATTTTTTTAGAAAAAAAAACCATAACCCCCCATCAAGTTAAATGGTCGTTCCCTAACCGAGGAAACAGTGTTATTATTAAGAACGCTATATTCTTGAGCATTATACATAACATGCTTAATCTTCGTGACACAGCAGTTGTGAATATGTATAATATTAGTTCTATTAAAGAGACCCGACTCTTTTCTATGTCATCTATGACAGACGTCCTTAACCGGAAGACCTGGTTTATTTTTAGATTACATGTGACGTATATACATTGTAACAGAGGCTGTAACCGAGTGTGTTTTAAGTATGACTTCACCTAAGGATCATGCAGTGGGTGATTTATTGATAGTTGCAAAATTGGAGTTTAATATATATGGTTCATATGTTGCATTTTGATGGAAAACTCAAAAAAATATTAAAAGGACGCATGTATTGACTTTGGTTGCTATGGTAACAACTACATCATAAAACCCTTTTATTTCAGTCTTAAAATCACTAAATTTTCACTTTTGTCACACAGATTTCTAAAAAAATATTTAAACAAATTCATAATATAATTACATACTAGTGATGTTGAAGACTTCTTCTAAAAATTAACGTATATGAACAGAAAGTACTGTTACAATGGCAACCAAACAGCCTCATTTCGCATCTTCCCAAAAATGCAAAAAAATCAGGATTTTCATTATCTATTATCTCCTGTGAAAAGGGTGGTTGGTGAATGAGGCTTGTTTGTATACGTTCAATAGACACTTGTCTAAAACATATAAAAAATAATCATGTGTAGCCTCTTTTAGAGTTTTTGGAAAAAAGCGTTTTTTGTCCCATACTTTTGGTTTTTCAGCAAATACTATTACAAAATATTTCTACTTCTCTAAAATGTATTTACTGATATTATCTTTTTCACATAACTTATAACCAAACTAACTACTAAATAAACTTTTAACCTTAAATCATGTGAATGGTTGCCATGGAAACAAAAATAAAACATTTTACATATTAAATGAATTTCATATCAAATTTTCTTTCGGTCACAAAGATTTCCATATTGCTAAGTGTCAACTCCTAAGCTGATAACAATGAAAATTTAAATAATGTCCATGGTTGCCATGGAAAGAAAAACAATTACCATGGCAACTAAACAGGCTCATTTCCCATCTTTAAAAAAAAAAGAACTAAAAAAATTGGATTTTCATTATAAATCTATTCATTATAAAACTAACTACTAAATGAACATTTAACCTTAAATTATGGTGAATGGTTGCCATGGAAACAAAAATAAAACATTTCAAAATCTTAAAAATTTCTTTTGGTCACAAAGATTTCCATATTACTGATTTTATTACTAAATTCCAAGTCTTAAGCTGATAACAATGAAAATTTAAATACAAATGTAATGTCCACGGTTTCCATGGAACCAAAAACACAGAGTTTAATAAATCTGCAATTCGAACACAGCAAAAAAAATAATTCTAGGATTAATTTCTCAATCGTTTATAAAATCAAATCTGCTAATTATCCAATTGTAAATTGTTTCAGGTAGTATACAGTTATGATACTAGAATATTTATTGTACAATTCTAGTACTATATATTTATTGTACACAGGGTGGCTCAATGAGTTAGGTCGCTGGATATACAAGCCTATCACCAATACGGCATGGGTTCGCACCCGGCTTTGTAAATTACAAAAAAGGGTGCATTCGACTCGCAGCCGCAAGTGATAAAGTTTACCTGTTGCTTGCCCATGGTCGGTGGTTCTCTCCGGGTACTCCGTCTTCCTCCACCACTAAAGCTGGTTGCCATGACTTAACTGAAGTATTGTTGAAAGTGGCGTTAAAACACCAAAAATCAAATCAATCAAATCAAATCATTTATTGTATAATTCTAGTACTATACATTTATTATACAATTTTAGTACTATACATTTATTGTACAATTCTAGTACTATACATTTATTGTACAATTCTAGTACTATACATTGATTGTACAATTCTAGTACTATACATTTATTGTACAATTCTAGTACTATACATTTATTGTACAATTCTAGTACTATCCATTTATTGTACAATTCTAGTACTATACATTGATTGTACAATTCTAGTACTATGCATTTATTGTACAATTCTAGTACTATACATTTATTGTACAATTCTAGTACTATTATTTTAAGTCACTTTTTAGATACTAAAGATTTGTTGTAGTAACATTTTACTATAAACTTATAATACAAATATGAGGTGCTTGTCCTGATTACATTATAATTTATATTAAAAATATAAACCTAAATAAAAGAACGCCAGGGATTTACAATCTTATGACTTTTCACAATGTGCCAGAGGGTTGTATCCTGTTTTTCAAATCATATTATGCTAATGACCCCTCTTTTTAACATTATAAAGGGTGATTTTTAGGATAGTGTTGGATAAAAAGGGGTGATTGCTAGGATAGTGTTTGCTGATAAATGGGTGATTGATTGTCAGGAGAGCGTTGGCTAAAATGGGACGATTGCTAGAATAGTGTTGTGTAATCAAAACTGGAGATTGTTGGATAAAAATAAGGGTGATTGGGAGGAGAGTGTTGGCTAATAATAGGAGGTCATTATGAGGATATTGTTGGCAAATAAAAGTGGCAATTGTCTGCATAGTGATGCCCAATAAAATGGGTGATTATTAGGATAATGTGTTGGCTAATAAAAGTGACGATTATCAGTATAGTTATGGCCAATGAAAGGGGTGATTATTGGGATATTGTTGAGTAATAATAGGGGGTGATTATGAGGATAGTGTTGGCTGATACAATTGTGATTTTTAGGATAGTGTTGGCTCATAAAAGGGTGATTATCAGGATAGTATTGGCTAAAAAGGGGTGATTGCTAGGACAGTGTTGGTTAATAAAAGTGGGCGTTTGCTAGGATAGTGTTGGCTCATAAAAGGGCGATTGTCAGGATAGTGTTTGCTCATACAAGGGTGACTGTCAGGATAACGTTGGCTCATAATAAGAGTAATTGTTAGGATAGTGTTGGCTCGTAAATGGGTGATTTTAAGGATATTGTTGGCTTTTAATAGGAGAGTTTGTCAGGATAGTGTTGGCTAAGAATCGGGTGATTGCTAGGATAGTGTTGGTTCATAATAGGAGTGATTGTCAGGATAGTGTTGGCTCATAAAAGGGCGATTGTCAGGATAGTGTTTGTTCATACAAGGGTGACTGTCAGGATAATGTTGGCTCATAATAAGAGTAATTGTTAGGAATGTTGGCTCATAAATGGGTGATTTTAAGGATATTGTTGGCTCTTAATAGGAGAGTTTGTCAGGATAGTGTTGGCTAAGAATCGGGTGATTGCTAGGATAGTGTTGACTCATAAAAAGATGATTGTCAGGAGTGTTGGATCTTAGTAGGTGTGATTGCCAGAATGGTGTTGGCTCATAAAAGAGTTATTGTCAGGATAGTGCTGGCTCATAAAAGGGTGATTGTCAGGATAGTTTTGTCTGATAAAAGGGTGATCTTCAGGATCGTGATGGCTCATAATAGGAGTGTTTGTCAGGATAGTGTTGGCTAAAAAGAGGGTGATTGCTAGGATAGTGTTGACTAATAAAAGTGGGCGATTGCTAGGATAGCGTTGCCTACAAAAGGGGTGATTGTTAGGATAGCGTTGGCTGAAAAGGGATGATTGCTAGGATAGTGTTGACTAACAAAGGGATGATTGTTGGGATAGTGTTGGATAAAAAGGGGTGATTGCTAGGATAGTGTTTTCTCATAAATTGATGATCCTCAGGATAGTGTTGGCTGATAATAGGAGTGTTTGTCAGGATAGTGTTGGCTACAAAGCGAGTGATTGCTAGGATAGTGTTGGATCATAATAGGAGTGAGTGTCAGGATAGTGTTGGCTCATAAAAAGATGATTGTCAGGTTAGTGTTGGTTCATGAAAGAGTGATTGTCAGGTAAGTGTTGGTTCATAAAAGAGTGATTGTCAGGACAGTGTTTGCTCATAAAAGAGTGATTGTCAGGATCGTGTTGGCTCATAATAGAAGTGATTGTCAGGATAGTGTTGGCTCATAAAAGAGTGGTTGTCAGGACAGTGTTGGCTCATAAAAGAGTGATTGTCAGGATCGTGTTGGCTCATAATAGAAGTGATTGTCAGGATAGTGTTGGCTCATAAAAGAGTGATTGTCAGGTTAGTGTTGGTTCATAAAAGAGTGATTGTCAGGACAGTGTTGGCTCATAAAAGAGTGATTGTCAGGATCGTGTTGGCTCATAATAGAAGTGATTGTCAGGATAGTGTTGGCTCATAATAGAAGTGATTGTCAGGATAGTGTTGGCTCATAAAAGAGTGGTTGTCAGGTTAGTGTTGGTTCACAAAAGAGTGATTGTCAGGACAGTGTTGGCTCATAAAAGAGTGATTGTCAGGATCGTGTTGGCTCATAATAGAAGTGATTGTCAGGATAGTGTTGGCGCATAAAAGGGTGATTGTCAGGTTAGTGTTGGTTCATAAAAGAGTGATTGTCAGGACAGTGTTGGCTCATAAAAGAGTGATTGTCAGGATCGTGTTGGCTCATAATAGAAGTGATTGTCAGGATAGTGTTGGCTCATAAAAGAGTGATTGTCAGGTTAGTGTTGGTTCATAAAAGAGTGATTGTCAGGTTAGTGTTGGTTCATAAAAGAGTGATTGTCAGGACAGTGTTGGCTCATAAAAGAGTGATTGTCAGGATCGTGTTGGCTCATAATAGAAGTGATTGTCAGGATAGTGTTGGCTCATAAAAGAGTGATTGTCAGGTTAGTGTTGGTTCATAAAAGAGTGATTGTCAGGTTAGTGTTGGTTCATAAAAGAGTGATTGTCAGGACAGTGTTGGCTCATAAAAGAGTGATTGTCAGCATCGTGTTGGCTCATAATAGAAGTGATTGTCAGGATAGTGTTGGTTCGTAAAAGAGTGATTGTCAGGACAGTGTTGGCTCATAAAAGAGTGATTGTCAGGATCGTGTTGGCTCATAATAGAAGTGATTGTCAGGATAGTGTTGGCTCATAAAAGAGTGATTGTCAGGTTAGTGTTGGTTCATAAAAGAGTGATTGTCAGGATAGTGTTGGCTCATAATAGAAGTGATTGTCAGGATAGTGTTGGCTCATAAAAGAGTGATTGTCAGGATAGTGTTGGCTCATAAATGTGTGATTGTCATGATATTCTTGGCTCATAAAAGGGTGATTGTGAGGATAATGTTGGCTAATAATAGGAGTGTTTGCTTGGATAGTATTGTCTATTAAGCGGGTGATTGCTAGGATAGTGTTGGCTAAAAAAGGGGTAATTGTTAGGATAGTGTTGGATAAAAAGGGATGATTGCTAGGATACCGTTGACTGAAAAAGGGGTGATTGCTAGGATAGTGTTTGTTCATAAATGGGTGATTGTCAGGAGAGTGTTGGCTAAAATGGGACGATTGCTATGATAGTGTTGGCTAAAAAGGGATGATTGCTAGGATAGCATTGGCTGAAAAAAGGGTGATTGCTAGGATAATGTTTCTCATAAAATGGTGATTTTCTGGATAATGTTGGATAAAAATTGTGCGATTGCTAGGATAGTGTTGGCTAATGAAAGTGGGCGATTGCTAGGATAGCGTTGGCTAAAAAGGGGGTGACTGTTAGGATAATGTTGGCAAAAAAGGGACGATTGCTAGGATAGTGTTGGATAAAAAGGGGTGATTGCTAGGATAGTGTTTGCTCATAAATGGGTGATTGTCAGGAGAGTACTGGTTAAAATGTGACGATTGCTAGGATAGTGTTGACTAATCAGAACTGGAGATTGTTGGATAAAAATAGGGGTGGTTGGGAGGATATAGTTGGCTAATAATAGGATATGACTATGAGGATGGTGTTGGGAAATAAAAGTGGCGATTATCAGTATAGTGATGGCCAATAAAAGGGGTGATTATTAGGAAAGTGTTGGCTAATAATAGGAGGTGATTATGACGATAGTGTTGGTTCATAAAAGAGTGATTTTCAGGATAGTGTTGGCTCATAAAAGTGTGATTGTTAGGATAGTGCTGGCTCATAAAAGTATCATTGTCAGGATGGTGTTGGCTCATCAATGGGTGATTGTCAGGATAGTGTTGGCTCATAAAAGAGTGATTGTCAGGATAGTGTTGGCTCATAAATGAGTGATTGTCAGGATAGTGTTGGCTCATAAATGAGTGATTGTCAGGATAGTGTTGGCTCATAATAGGAGTGAATGTCAGGACAGTGTTGGTTGAAAAGGGGCGATTGTCAGGATAGTGTTGGCTCATAAATGGATGATTATTAAGAGAGTGTTGGCTCATAAAAGGGGGATTGTGATGATAGTGTTGGTTCATAATTGGAGTGATTTTCAGGATAGTGTTGGCTCATAAAAGTGTGATTGTTAGGATAGTGCTGGCTCATAAAGTATCATTGTCAGGATGGTGTTGGCTCATCAATGGGTGATTGTCAGGATAGTGTTGGCTCATAAAAGAGTGATTGTCAGGATAGTGTTGGCTCATAATAGGAGTGAATGTCAGGACAGTGTTGGTTGAAAAGGGGCGATTGTCAGGATAGTGTTGGCTCATAAATGGATGATTATTAAGAGAGTGTTGGCTCATAAAAGGGGGATTGTGAAGATAGTGTTGGTTCATAATTGGAGTGATTATCAGGAAAGTGTTGGCTCATAATGGGAGTGATTGTCAGGATAGTGTTGGTTCATAATAGGTGTGATTGTCAGGATAGTGTTGGCTGAGAA
Source organism: Bathymodiolus septemdierum (assembly GCA_963383655.1). NCBI lineage: Eukaryota > Metazoa > Mollusca > Bivalvia > Mytilida > Modiolidae > Bathymodiolus > Bathymodiolus septemdierum. Next base: position 113,335,322 of record OY726519.1, read on the forward strand.
AATGGTGATTGTCAGGATATTGTTGGCTCATAAAAAGATGACTGTCAGGATAGTGTTGGCTAATGAAAAGGGTGAATATTAGGATAATAACAATAATAGGTATGAATATTAATTTATTGACCTTCTCGTGGGTGTTTGTTCCTGCTGCATTATGTCTCATTTAGAGGTACCATATACTAAGAGTAGTTAATCTTAATGAATTTGTTTTTCATTGTCGTCAGCATTATATCCACTATTGTTGTAAATTTTCAATTTGTTAAGTAAGCTTTATTTATCTGTATTTAAATAAAACATATACCTAATATTTGTTCGTGCATAACATTCGAAGGGAATTATATTGATAAACAAGCACGGAAGTTATTTGTTACAATTCTAATTGAAAAGATGAAATGTGAAAATTTGTTGAATGTAATTAGCACACAACGGTATAAATGATTTACCCGTTTTGAGTTGATGTGATGCTAAATCTTCTGAAATGATAATTATAATTCAAGGTAGGAATACAATTTTTTTCTGATTTCATTCATAAATAATGGCCATACATGTGATAATGATAAGAATATAGAGATTATAACATTATATCTTCTTTTTTAAAATGAACTAGTTACATGTAAAATACGGTTCATGACTCTCAATGGAACATAATAACAAAGAATACATCAACTGACAATACAAAGTTTGTTTAAAACCAGCAACAATCAGTGGAAATCTGACCCTGTGCTGTGAATTTGACGTATTAAAGCCTTAGTGTACAAAATAGAAAACTGACAAATGACGTCACGGCAATTCCATTTTATATGCGGAAGTAGAAAAATACTAATTAGATAAGAATGTAAAATATAAATTTCATCATTTATGTACCCTTATTTCTTAAATCTATGTTTAATATTAACATAGACTATTTTAGATATAACCAGAACATTACAATACAAACTAATTACTTTTATATCATAGTGAACATCTTTAATAATAAGTGAATGGTTGATAGAAAACATCAGTTATGACGTTGGTTAGTAGCTATATTAACACGTTGGTTAGTAAAATGTGTCAGTAGCATTCAAAATATTCGAGGTCACAAAATCATAAATGTCTGCATATTAAGTCAAATACACAGCTCCTGATAGGGGGTCACAAAATCATAAATGTCTGCATATTAAGTCAAATACACAGCTCCTGATAGGGGGTCACAAAATCATAAATGTCTGCATATTAAGTCAAATACACAGCTCCTGATAGGAGGTCACAAAATCATAAATGTCTGCATATTAAGTCAAATACACAGCTCCTGATAGGAGGTCACAAAATCATAAATGTCTGCATATTAAGTCAAGTACACAGCTCCTGATAGGGGGTCACAAAATCATAAATGTCTACATATTAAGTCAAATACACAGCTCCTGATAGGGGGTCACAAAATCATAAATGACTGCATATTAAGTCAAGTACACAGCTCCTGATAGGGGGTCACAAAATCATAAATGACTGCATATTAAGTCAAATACACAGCTCCTGATAGGGGGTCACAAAATCATAAATGTCTGCATATTAAGTCAAGTACACAGCTCCTGATAGGAGGTCACAAAATCATAAATGTCTGCATATTAAGTCAAATACACAGCTCCTGATAGGAGGTCACAAAATCATAAATGTCTGCATATTAAGTCAAATACACAGCTCCTGATAGGGGGTCACAAAATCATAAATGTCTGCATATTAAGTCAAGTACACAGCTCCTGATAGGAGGTCACAAAATCATAAATGTCTGCATATTAAGTCAAATACACAGCTCCTGATAGGGGGTCACAAAATCATAAATGTCTGCATATTAAGTCAAATACACAGCTCCTGATAGGAGGTCACAAAATCATAAATGACTGCATATTAAGTCAAGTACACAGCTCCTGATAGGGGGTCACAAAATCATAAATGTCTGCATATTAATTCAAGTACACAGCTCCTGATAGGGGGTCACAAAATCATAAATGTCTGCATATTAAGTCAAATACACAGCTCCTGATAGGAGGTCACAAAATCCTCAATACTTCCATATTAAGTCAAATACACAGCTCCTGATATATTAAATTTCCCCATTTTGGTGTTCGAGTTTGAAATTGGAGTAGTAATCAGAGAACAATTAAAACAATTAGGGCATAAACAAATTATAATCCCCTTTAAGAATAATACATATTGTTAACTTTTAATATTAAATAAACAACAACAATTATGAGAGGTTGGGTGCAAAAAAGGATCGACAGCTAGATATTTGTTACGAACTGCTGGACTGGTAATCTGATTTAAGTGAAAACAATTATTTTATATATTTCATTTTAAGTATTAATACACCTGGAACCACGTTGAAACCCAGCCCTCCTCCCTCTCCCACACCACCATGTCCAAACAACATACAATAGTTCTCATCTGAATCTCATGAAATTCTCTCAAACAGATACAGAAATGTAACTGGTAGAAAAATATCATCACCAGATAACAGATAACAAAATAACCATTACACGTGTTTTAATAAACACAATTAGTCTCAAACTCGTCAGTGTCAATCAAAAGATTTATACACGTGATCACTATAATCAAGTGTTATTTCTATTAATATTGCTCTCTCAGATAAGACGTATTATAATAGGGGTTAGTGTTATGGTGGTTAACACCACTTTCAACAGTATTTTAGCTATATCGTGGCGGTCAGATTTATTGGTGGAGTAAACCGGAGTACCCGGAGAAACCCACCGACCTGTCGCAAATCTCTGACAAACCGTAATATAATAAGGAGGATATCTAAATATATAATGCTATATTTCATTGACATTCATGTCTTATTTTACAGGTTTGTTTACATTGGAGCTATTTAGTACTTTGGTGTATGTTTGTTTTGGTCTTTCCAATTATAGCAATGACACACAGATTGAATGCCCGAGTCCATCTTGTACTTGCAATGGTATATCAGCTACTTGCTCAGACAACCACCTATCATACATTCCTAGATTTCCGGGAAAGATAAGACGTGTATATATGTTAAATACTAATCTTGGTAATATTTCAGACGAAGGACTTTCAAATTTAACATTCAACTACATTGAACGACTAGTATTTAATAACTGTTCAATTAAAAGTTTAAGCCAATACGCATTTATTAATGTAACATATATAAGAACGTTGGATATATCAAAAAACCCGTCTCTGACTGTGGAAGATGTACAACGCTCATTCAAGTATTTGAACACTTCCTTTCTGAGAAAAATAGTACTGACCTATAACTCATGGAATACTTTGCCGAATGGTATGTTTCATTCATTAAGTCGCATCGAGCACATTGATCTTACTGGCAATAAACTACGAATTTTGAATTGTACCGAGTTTCTAGATCTACATGCATTGTTAATCCTGAATGTACAGTCTAATTCTATATCAGATGCCGTCTTAGAACCAATAAAAAGTCTACATAAACTGAAGTTAACGAACAATAAACTTCTGGAGATTCCGAACTGGTGCGATGTTAAATTCAATACTTATTTCCCTAATTTGGTGACTTTATCTTTAGATAATAATGTTATTAGTGAGCTGAACCAAATCCGTTGTCTTCCTAAGCTAAGAATACTTTCCTTGGCAAGTAATTTGATTGAATTAATTCCTACAAATGCCTTTTCAGAATTATTATTATTAAAACATCTTAGCTTACGACAAGCTGGCAATCCAGTCAAAACAATACAGGAATTCGCGTTTAATACCTCTTCGCTAGTATCACTGTCACTCAGAAGTTGCAACATTCATTTCGGAAAAATGAATGTATCTGTTATCAGTAAGCTATTTTCAACTTTAGAATCTTTAGAAATATTAGATCTAGGAGATAACCATGTACCGTGGGATCCTATGGTTTTATTAGCGATGATCAGTCGTCTTAAGAAACTAAAACAGCTAAATCTAGATATAACCAGATTATATCATCTACCAAAAGGTGTTTTCCTACATTTCAAATATTTGGAAAAACTGGTGTTATTTGGAAACAGAATAATAGGATGGGGAAATGGCTCTGAAATATTTGGAAACATGACATCTCTTAAAATACTAGATCTGAGTTCAAACCTTATAAATATTATCAACGAAACGTCATTTCCGGCTTCAATATTGTCATCTTTACAGATAATAAACTTGTCGGCTAATAGATTTTACTGCGTTTGTGACCAGATGTGGTTCGTCAACTGGCTTCGAAGAACTAATGTAACACTGATTAGGTATCCATATATCTGTGTACAACCACAATAATTAATGGGAACAGAAATAAAAAATTACAAACCAACAATAGAATCATGCACACCATGGAACCCATTATTTACAGTCGCAATTGCAATGTCATCATTTGGTGTTTTGGTAATTGTTGCAATAATTCTCACATTGAAATGCCATGTCAATATTAAAAACTACATCTACCTTCTTCGGGTTAAGCGAGGCAGACGACAGGGGTACATTCCTATTTCTAATCATGAAGATTTCCAATATCATGCATTCGTTGTCTACTGTGATGAAGACCGTCACTGGGTCCACAATGACTTTGTCAGAAGACTTGAAAACGAAGAGGGATTTAAGTTTTGTATTCATCAAAGGGATTTTGAGGTTGGTGAAACAATAAGTGGAAACGTCGACCATTTTCTACAAAATTCATGGAAGGTTGTTGTAATTATTTCAAATGCTTTTACGAAAAGCGAGTGGTGTCAATGGGAGGTTGATATCATTCAAGAAAGAAGACGGCGACAGGGGAGAGATGCGGTTTTAATAATCATGCTGAAAGCCATAACTTCCAGACATATGACAAGTCCTTTACGTACATTACTTGACAGCACATCTCATTTACGGTACAAAAGAGGGGTTGGGGAAGATTTATTCTGGAAAACTGTGACGGAGGGTATTCGAAAACCTATTGGTCAATCACCAATATCTGAACTGTAAATACTTTTCAAATTTATGACAATAGAGGCTAACATTATAACAATGTGGACTGATGATGCTTTTGATTTTGGAAAAATTCTTGATGGGGGTTCTCTATATTAATGTCTCAATTCTCTATTCTCTTTAAGTAATTAATGCTCACCTTTTATTAACACATATACATTACACATTATACGCTACACAAGGTATTTGACGCACATTAGATAAATAACATGTACATAAATTCATATTGATCATCCACTACGTAATTTGAAAGAATGATATAATTATGTGCAAAAATTACATATATCTTTCACATTGTGGGTACTGAAATGGTGTACAAATTTTGAAGCATATGGCAGTATATAATAATAATGCTATATATATTGTCGTTTCAAAAGAGTAGCAAACGGCATTTAAGCATTTAAGTAAAAAGTGAAATTCATCCACCATAGTATTAAAATAATGACATATGAAAATTTACTAAGACGGTTTGGAAATACTAAATATTAAAATAAAACATAATGTTTTCTGTCAATCTATTGACACCTATTATAACGAGAGATTCCGAAGAAAAATTTGCATAATGACATATGAAAATTTACTAAGACGGTTTGGAAATACGAAACTACACAGAAGACGAAAGTTTGAGCAATATGAACCCTACCAAAAACTGGGGATAATCTTTCGTGGGTAACCAATTCCTGGTATTTTTTAATTTTGACATTCTTCTATTACTCATTTTACAAATCGCGTCACATATTCTGTTATATCTAATGAACGAGCAATGGTTTGGGTTTGTTACTATGACAGACGGAATGCATACGTGTTCATCTGTGACACAGATATTCCGCAAATTTTAACCAAGTCAACAGTGAAAATCAATGTAATTACTTCAGCTTGACCATTATAAATTCTTAGTTCAGTAACTTTCTTGTTACAAGCAACCTCTATCATGAGAATCGTTGTAGAAGACACAAGCTCTGGAATATAGTATGAACTGAAAAAGAATCATTAGGAATGTGATGTTAGAATATTGCCACATATAAATGTAAATGTTTCATAATTATTAGAGACACTGTTATGTATGGGCAGATCTTGTTACATGTACCTTGATCAGATATAAAAGTCCATTATTAACATCAAGTATGTCCTGAACACAAACTACACAATAATTGATTACACTACAAGCTCAGTTAGTTGATTGATTGATTGATTTGTGGCTAACGTCAACTTTGGCAGTATTTCGTTTGCGTGAATTAATCTCCTCGACTAAGACCCTTAGAAATGGACATATTTTTATTTATATTTTATTCTAATATGACGTCTATAAAACGGTACACACGATAATACTCAACAACTCTATATTTAGCGCAAGTGCAGTACACAACAAATCTGGCTGCGTGTAAACAAACAAAACACCGGAATATAACGTATTTGTAGTAAAGTCCTTAAAATAAAAATTCCCCCGCAGTTATCAATATATATTCTGTAAATAAGTATTTTTTTATCATTTGTTTTGAAAATGTACATTTGGGGATGATTCATTCCATTGATGTGTGTCGGCCATGAATAACAAAATGCACTAACTTACTGACTAACCTTGTTTTTCTACGTATACATTGATAACTAGACGGTGATGTAATTAAGTTACCGATATTTTCCAATTTAATGGCATTTTGAATTTTGCTACTCAAACTAGTAAAATGCTCACAAAATCGTAAAATAAATCAGTAACTAGCTTGTGTCAATCAGCGTCCCTTGTAAACAACGTCACAGGATGACGATATATCACAAGTGAAAGTCGATAGATGGTTGTCTTAAGTATTTTTTCCGGAAATTTTTTTTATGTCAACAATACAAGCTTTTTTTTTCATTGGCATTTATTTTTTTATTTCATATCTAGCAATAATTGTCGATTATTAACAACTGTTCAAGTGTTCGATATTATGTTTGACGACTCCGCTCCGTCATCTTGTTAGCACGCTTGAGATGATGAACGAATGAACTCCGACTTTTTTTTTTAAATATATTTACGCAGGAATTGTTCAATCGAATCTATGTTGGAAAATACACAATAAATATGTTTTTCATGTTAACATCCATATCTTTGTTTTAAAATATCTCGTTCAAAAACAAATAATTCAAAATCAATTCAAAATTTCCGAAGGAGGTCAATGGAACAGCCACCAAATGCCGTGTGTATACAGTTCACGCAAAATAAAAAAATACCGTATTTGTCCTATTAGAATCGAAATAATTCATGGCAGACATAGAGTTGTGCAAATTTACACATGGGCTGGGCCTTTATATTCTTAGATTTTACCCCTCGCTACCGCTCAGGGTAAAATTCGAATATAAAGGCCCAGCCCATGTGTAAATTTGTACAACTCTATGCCTGCCATGAATTATTTCTTAAGTATATCGATCAATTTAAACATTATGGTGATAATTAAGCAGGCAAATTTGATGGGACTTTGCATGTAAGAGAGAAGTTGCACGCGTAGACGCTTTGACGATCTTAAAAGAAACAAAGGCTACAACTCCTTCCAAAAGGGTCCGATCAAACTGATGTAACAATATATAGTAATAAGCAATTCCTAAAAGACAGTTAAAACACAGCTGGTAATAAATTCCACCCATATCATCAAAGCAACCAATCACATTCCCCCTCAACTCATTGGACATAAAAGAACACGACATGTGACGATGTAAATCAATGTCATGATTTGGGAAATCCATAATGCTTCGATCAAGCTCCAGTAGCGATATGCAAATATTCATCTGATCATAAGCAGCCATGCTAAGTTTTCAATACTAATTCCAAAATTAACTGATAGGGGAGTAGCGCATACATACAAAGCTTTGGGTGACGAACAGGAGAAACCAAATGTGGCCTCAAACACGACAAATTAAAGCTCCTTCTAAATTGTGGTACTGGACACAAAAATACACATATAACATTGAAAAATTCCTCGATTCTTAACTAAATCTGTTGTATGTGAGAACAAATCATACAATCACACTAGAACAACATGTTTTTTTTTGTATAATGCTAGATTCAATATTTGTAAATTGTTCTCCTTGGGAGTATAATTGATTATCTACTTACTTGACAACATTAATCTACCTTATATTTCATATTTAACCTGTTGTATTGCTAAAATGTGAATAAAAATGAACTAACAAAATGGTTCATTGAGTTAGGACTGTAAAGTGAATAAAAGGATACTCAAAGTTTCTCCTTAGATCAGCTCTACTTCAACCTACAAATTTTCCTGCCAACTTGTCACCGGCTTGGTTTTTAACAACTTCCATAAATAACCTTTTAATTACTGTTTTCTCCTCTAGGATGTATTTGGCATGACTTAATGATTCAATAGCTTGGTCGTATTGTGTCCGTTTTCTTACAAAGGTGCCTTAATGATTCCTCGTCAAGGCCAAATTCATTCATATAAAAATAAATTTCATGTGCGATAATTGCAAGATCGGACACAACGTCTACGCCAGGAAATGGTACTGCAGACGCACCTCCCGAAATGTTCCCCATTATAAAGACCCTTTAATGAAGAGATTTCGTCTTCTCTCGTATAATCTGGTGCGTCAATGGTCCGACCAACAATATCGTGTCTTCCTGTTTTTGATCAGGTAAACTTTCAAACACTGCATTCATCAAGTCGTCAAACTGACCAATTTCATATTCATAATTTGAAATTACAACTAATTTTAATTCTCTAATACTAGTTTTTCTTTGCAACTTTTGTAAATTATTGGTATAACTTCTTCCATTCTATGACCATCATACCATGCACTAGCCATTGTCTCATCAATCTGTGCCTGCCTCTATTAAGTATATTCCTTGCAAACCTAGAATCATCTTCTGAAAAGCATGTGTTCACTCAACAACCTTTACTGCCGATTGTTTTTGTAGTAACGGTAAACTTTCATTCATCAATCCCAGATGGACAATGATGGGGTTATGATGTCTAATGTCACTTTCAACAATATTTCAGTCATATCGTGGCGTTCAGTGTTGTTAGTGGGGAATCCAGAGTACTTCCGACCTGTCACAAGTCACTGACAAACTTTATCACATAATGATGGACAAGCTTCGATATATCTAAAGAATATTTATATCCTTATATCAAAAACTTGGTATAGAATTGAGTGAGCCATTAATTGTATACTTTATCAATATAATTTATACTATATAGTTTTTGTTGTCATAGGCGACCATTTATTTGATTAGATTTACTGCCCTTTAAACACAAATCTACGAGTTCTTTGTATTGTATCTAAAATCTGATTATTGTTATCTATTTTGTGGGTTAGGATTATGGTGTTTAACTCCACTTTAAGCAATATTTCAGCTATATCGTGGTGGCCAGTTTTATTTGTTGGCTATCCTGTTTAGGCCCTTTGGTTTTATTGCTCCCAAAACTTTAAATTATTTGGTTTTACAGTCTTTCGATTTTGAGCGTATCTGATGAAGGTTATTCTGAGCGTATCTGATGAAGGTTATTCTGAGCGTATCTGATGAAGGTTATTCTGAGCGTATCTGATGAAGGTTATTCTGAGCGTATCTGATGGTTATTCTGAGCGTACCTGATGAAGGTTATTCTGAGCGTATCTGATGAAGGTTATTCTGAGCTTATCTGATGAAGGTTATTCTGAGCGTATCTGATGAAGGTTATTCTGAGCGTATCTGATGAAGGTTATTCTGAGCGTATCTGATGAAGGTTATTCTGAACGTTCCTGATGAAGGTTATTCTGAGCGTATCTGATGAAGGTTATTCTGAGCGTATCTGATGAAGGTTATTCCAGAAACGCTTCGTGTACACTACATTTGATATTACGTTCTTATTAAAGGAGAAGCTGAGAGCAAATTGATATAAAGCTATAATATGCAGCTGAGAAAATCCTGTCATGCTCAAGTCATAGATGCAGTCTAGTAGCACATTTCCAGCCAGATTCATGGTTAATGAGCAAAGCAATCAAGTAACAGTTTTTTTAAAAGCATATATATATATACATTAAACGACAATAACCGTTTTAGCCAGCTGTCACAATAAACACTGACGAATTCTCCACACCTTCACAAAAGATCATAAACAATCGATCACGTCAGTAGCATTGATGATCTTAAAATTAAATCATGCGGAAATTGTATTGACACTAATTTGTGTAAGATAGTGGAGAGCGTGGATGAAATAGAAAACAACAAACAATTCATTCCTGCTAAGCAACCAACAATTATACAAAGAGACAACCATTCACTTGTGTTAAACAACTACCAATTAATTTCTGCTAAACAACCAACAATTATACAAAGAGACAACCATTCACTTGTGTTAAACAACTACCAATTAATTTCTGCTAAACAACCAACAATTATACAAAGAGACAACCATTCACTTGTGTTAAACAACTACCAATTAATTTCTGCTAAGCAACCAACAATTATACAAAGAGACAACCATTCACTTGTGTTAAACAACTACCAATTAATTTCTGCTAAACAACCAACAATTATACAAAGAGACAACCATTCACTTGTGTTAAACAACTACCAATTAATTTCTGCTAAGCAACCAACAATTATACAAAGAGACAACCATTCACTTGTGTTAAACAACTACCAATTAATTTCTGCTAAACAACCAACAATTATACAAACGACTAACAATTCGTGTGCGTGCGTGCGTGCTTGCGTGCGTGTGTGCGTGTGCGTGTGTGTGTGTGTGTGTGTGTGTGTGTTGCTGTTACATAATGTCTCCTTTGGAGGTAAAATATATTAAGAGTTTGAACAGTTAGCTTTAATGACTTTTTAATTGTCTTCAGTATTATCTCCACATTGTTATAAATGTTCAACAATAAGGAAATGAAACTATGTTTATCAGTACTTAAATTACACATATACTTAATATTTGTGCATTCTTAACATTTGAAGTGCATCATATATATAATGCATCGTCATGTCTCGACGATCCGATGCTCATTAAGTTCTCTGGTTGGTAGATTCCCTTAGATTAAAATTATAATTGAAAAGATAAAATGCGAAAATTTGTTGAATGCAATTAATACACATCTCCTAATTTACCCGTTTTGCGTTGATGTACCGCTAAAGCTTCTGAAATGATAATTCAAGGTAGGAATACAATTTTATATGATTGTTTGTCCAATATTTCACTGATATTTCATGGCTATACATGTGATAAGGATAACAATATAGAGATTATAACATTATATTTTCTTTTTAAAATAAACAAATTAAATATAAAATACGGTTGTTTTGTTTTCAAGTTCTTCTTTGACATACGGGTTCTGATTACCCCTTTGGTTTCGTCAAACTCTTCTTGAGAACTCTCAATGGAACATAATAACAAAGAAACTCTAAACAGTGAACTATCAACCTAAAATACAATGTATGTTAAAATGGGTAGCATTAAATGGAAATCTGATGCTGTGTTGTACACTACAATTTGACGTATTAAAATCTTAGTGTACAAAATAGAAAACTGACAAATGTCGTCACGGTAGTTCCATTTTATATGCGGAAATAGAAAAGTACTAATTATATAAGAATGTAAAATGACATTTTATAATTTATCTAACCTTGTGTTTTAAATCTGTGTTTAATATTGACATAGATTATTTTAGATATAACCAGAACATTACAATACAAACTAATTACTTTTATATCATAGTGAACATCTTTAATAATAAGTGAATGATTGACAGAAAACATCAGTTATGGCGTTGGTAGGTAAAAACAAAGAAATAAATGGCAATAGGGGGTTAGCTCCCGTTTCTAACAAAAATGAAATGGTCATTAATGTAAAACTATTTTTTTTTATAATAGTCATTGATGTATTCCCCCCCCCCCCCCCCCCCCCCCACCACCACTTTCAACAGTATTTTAGCTATATCGTGGCGGTCAGATTTATTGGTGGAGTAAACCGGAGTACCCGGAGAAACCCACCGACCTGTCGCAAATCTCTGACAAACCGTAATATAATAAGGAGGATATCTAAATATATAATGCTATATTTCATTGACATTCATGTCTTATTTTCCAGGTTCGTTTACATTGGAGCTATTTAGTACTTTGGTGTACGTCTGTTTTGGTCTTTCCAATTATAGTATTGACACACAGATTGAATGCCCGAGTCCATCTTGTACTTGTAATGGTATATCAGCTACTTGCTCAGACAACCAACTATCATACATTCCTAGATTTCCGGGAAAGATAAGACAAGTATATATGTTAAATACTAATCTTGGTAATATTTGAGACGAAGGACTTTCAAATTTAACATTCAACTACATTTACCAACTAGAATTTAATAACTGTTCAATTAAAAGTTTAAGCCAATACGCATTTATCAATGTAACATATATAAAAAAGTTGGCAATATCGCAGAACCCGTCTCTGACTGTGGAAGATCTACATCGCTCCTTCAAGTATTTGAACTCTTCCTGTCTGAGAACAATAGTACTGACCTATAACTCATGGAATACTTTGCCGAATGGTATGTTTCATTCATTAAGTCGCATTGAACACATTGATCTTACTGGCAATAAACTACGAATTTTGAATTGTACCGAGTTTGTAGATCTACATGCATTGTTTTTCCTGAATGTACGGTCTAATTCTATATCAGATATCGTTTTAGAACCAATAAAAAGTCTACAGAATCTGAAGTTAGGGGACAATAAACTTCTGGAGATTCCGAACTGGTGCGATGTTGAATTCAATAGTTATTTCCCAAATTTGGTGGCTTTGTCTTTAGATAACAATTTTATTAGTGAGCTGAACCAAATCCGTTGTCTTCCTAAGCTAAGAATCCTTTCCTTAGAACGTAATTTGATTCAATTGATTCCTACAAATGCCTTTTCAGAATTAGTATTATTAAAATATCTGAACTTGATACAAGCTGGCAATCCAGTCAAAAAAATACAGGAATTCGCGTTTAATACCTCTTCACTAGTGTCATTGTCACTTAGACGTTGTAACACTCATTTCGGAAAAATGAATGCATCTGCTATCAGTAAGCTATTTTCAACTTCACCAGCTTTAGAAATACTAGATCTTGGAGAGAACTACCTTCCGAGGGACCCTATCGTTCTATTAGCGATGATCAGTCAGCCTAAGAAACTAAAACAGCTAAATCTAAATACGGCCAGATTACATCATTTACCAAAAAATGTTTTCCTACATCTCAAAAATTTGGAAAAACTGGTGTTATGTGGAAACAGAATAACAGGATGGGGAAATGGATATGAAATATTTGGCAACATGACATCTCTGAAAATACTAGATCTAAGTACAAACCATATAAATATCATCAATGAAACGTCATTTCCGGCTTCGCTATTGTCATCTTTAAAGATAATTAACTTGTCGCTTAATAGCTTTTACTGTGTTTGTGACCAGATGTGGTTCGTCAATTGGCTACGACGAACTAATGTAACACTGATGAGGGCTCCATATCGTTGTGTACAACCATCAGAATTAATGGGAACAGAACTAGAAAATTACAAACCAACAATTGAATCATGTACACTATGGAACCCATTATTTACGGTCGCAATTGCAATGTCATCATTTGGTGTTTTGGTAATTGTTGCAATAATTCTCACATTGAAATGTCATGTCAATATCAAAAACTACATCTACCTTCTCCGAGTTAAGCGAGGCAGAAGACAGGGGTACATTCCTATTTCTAATCATGACGACTTCCAATATCATGCTTTCGTTGTCTACTGTGATGAAGACCGTCACTGGGTTCACAATGATTTTGTCAGAAGACTTGAAAACGAAGAGGGATTTAAGTTTTGTATTCATCAAAGGGATTTTGAGGTTGGTGAAACAATAAGTGGAAACGTCGACCATTTTCTACAAAATTCATGGAAGGTTGTTGTGATTATTTCAAATGCGCTTACAAAAAGCGAGTGGTGTCAATGGGAGGTTGATATCATTCAAGAAAGAAGACGGCGACAGGGGAGAGATGCTGTTTTAATAATTATGCTGACAACCATAACGGCCAGACATATGACAAGTCCTTTACGTACATTACTGCACAGCACACCTCAGCTACGGTACAAAAGAGGGGTTGGGGAAGATTTATTCTGGAAAGCTGTGAGCGAGGGTATCCAAAAACCTATTGGTCTTTCACCAATAGCTGAACTGTAAATACTTTTCAATTTGATGACAATACCGGCTAACGTAAGGGAACGACCATTTAACTTGAAGGGGGGGGGGGGGGGGGGGAGGGCGGGGGTTATGTTTTTTTTCTAAAAAAATATTCTGATTCCCAATGTTGCTGAAAAAAATATTCTGATTTTGGTGGAGGAAAAAAAAATAATCTGATTCAGAGTTTTTACATATAACCTAATGTTAGTTTCTGGAAAAAAATTAAGCTAAATGGTTGGTCCCTAATAACAATGCAAACTGACGATGATTTTGATCTTGGAAAAATGCATGCTCATGTTATTAAGAAGACTTCGTGATGGAGGTCTCTATATTAATATTTCAATTCAATTTCAAACAGGAAATTACAGTTGGATAATGTAGTTAATTGTATGAAATTATGTTGTATATGTAATTTGTATCTTGTAAATAAAAAAAAACAAAAAACAAAAAACAAACATTTCAATTCAATTCTCTATTCTCTTTAAACAATTAATGTTTACCTGTTATTAACACATTTACATTACGCATTTTACATTAAACAATGAGGGGCTTTCCTAGCCATGATCGTAAGGTAGTTGGATTTACAACTACCTATGCAATCAGTGCCTATCACCACTGATGTTGTGAGTTCGAATCTCGATCAGGGCGAGGTGCACAACATTATGTGATCAAGTTTGTCAGTGACTTGTGACAGGTCGGTGGTTTTCTCCGGGTTCTCCGGTTCCCTCCATCAATAAAACTGACGGCCACGATATAGCTGAAATATTGTTGAAAGTGGCTTAAAACACCATCAAACAAACTTTACACAAGGTATGTGACGCACATTAGATATACAACATGTACATAAATTCATATTAATCATCCACTACGTAATTTGAAAGAATGATATAATTAATGGGAACAGAACTAAAGAATTACAAACCAACAATAGAAACATGCACACCATGGAACCCATTATTTACGGTCGCAATTGCAATGTCATCATTTGGTGTTTTGGTAATTGTTGCAATAATTCTCACATTGAAATGGTATTTCAATATTAAAAACTACATCTACCTTCTTCGGGTTAAGCGAGGAAGACGACAGGGGTACATTCCTATTTCCAATCATGAAGATTTCCAATATCATGCATTCGTTGTCTACTGTGATGAAGATCGTCACTGGGTTCACAATGATTTTGTCAGAAGACTTGAAAACGAAGAGGGATTTAAGTTTTGTGTTCATCAAAGGGATTTTGAGGTTGGTGAAACAATAAGTGGAAACGTCGACCATTTTCTACAAAATTCATGGAAGGTTGTTGTAATTATATCAAATGCTTTTACAAAAAGCGAGTGGTGTCAATGGGAGGTTGATATCATTCAAGAAAGAAGACGCGGACAGGGGAGGGATGCTGTTTTAATAATCATGCTGAAAACCATAACGTCCAGATATATGACAAGTCCTTTACGTACATTACTGGACAGCACATCTAATTTACGGTACAAAAGAGGGGTTGGGGAAGATTTATTCTGGAAAGCTGTGACGGAGGGTATTCGAAAACCCATTGGTCAATCACCAATATCTGAACTGTAAATACTTTTCAAATTTATGACAATAGAGGCTAACATTATAACAATGCGGACTGATGATGCTTTTGATTTTGGACAAATGCATGCTTCGTGATGGGGTTATCTATATTAATAATTCAATTCAATTCTCTATTTTCTTTAAACAATTAATGCTCACCTGTTATTAACACATATACATTACACAGTTTATATTACAAAAGGTATTTGACGCACATTAGATAAATATCATGCACATACATTCATATTAATCATCCACTACGTAATTTGAAAGAATGATATAATTATATGCAAAAATTACATATATCTTTCACATTTTCGGTACTGAAATGCTGTACAAATTTAAAAGTATATGGGCGTATATGAAATTAACGCTTAATATACTGACGTTTCATATTGAATGTAAGGGTATTGAAGTAAAAAAGTGAAATGCATCCTCCATAGTATTAAAATAAAAAAATATTTTCTATCAATCTATTGATACCTATTATAACGAGCGATTCCGAAGAATAAATTGTGTGATGACATATGAAATTTTGTTAAGACGGTTTGGAAATACAAAGGTGGTAATTACAAGATGTCAATCGAAGGGCGGGCAATACAATGACCAACAGATGGGACAAAAGGCAAGCAATGGCCACATAACAACTACACAGAAAATTAAAGTTTGAGCAACATGAACCCTACTAAAAACTGGGGGTAATCTTTTTTGAGTAACCAGTTCCTGGTATTTTTGACGTTTGACATTCTTCAGATTATTCATTTTACAAATCGCGTCACATATTCTGATATATCTCATGAACGAGCAATATTGTAACAAACTGCTCCCGTATCTTTGTGACTACGACAGGCTTCAGCTTTACCACTAGAAATTATTAGTAGCTTTCTTGTTGGCAGCAACCCCCATCATGGAAATCCTGATAGAAACACAAGCTCTGGAATATAGTAATAACTGAAAAATATTCCTTATGCATGTGACGTTACAATATTGCCACATATAAATGTAATTATTACATAAGGCTCTATTTTACTGTTTTTCTATTGGCCAGAAGCAATACACGTGACATTCCATTTTCTAACATATTGATTAGCAAAAAGCAATTTCTGTGCAATAAATAATCATATTGCACTCTCGTGCAAAATCAATGAATGAAATTACGTGGCACGAGGGTGCAATATGGTTTTTTATTGCACAGAAATTGCTTTTTGCTAATCAATATGTTAGAAAATTTCATAAAATTTGAAAATTTTCAAAAAATTTGAAAATCATAAATTTAAAAAAAAGAAAAATATAGTTTAATTTTTTTCAGCAAATTTGAAAATTTCAAAACTTTCAAAAATTTCATACTATTTCAAAAAAACTCAAAATGATAAAATTTTCAAAATGTTTCAAAAATTTCAGTTTTCATAAAATTTCAAAATTAAGAGTTAAATAGAACCGTATGTAATAAAACAATTACTACACTTGAACTTGATCAATATGAGGTTATATGGAGCAGAGTACAACAATATTGAACTTGGCATTCGCCTCGTTCAATATTGTTGTACTCTGCTCCATAAAACCACAAATTGATCTTGTTCAAGTGCAGTAATTGTATAATGTTCACAATTATTCAAAGTTTTTAGAGACACTATTATGTATGGTTAGATGTTGTTACATATACCTTGATCAGATATAAAAGTCCATTATTAACATCAAGATTGCCCTGAACCCAGAGTACACAATAAATGGTTTACACTACAAGCTCACTTAGTTGATTGATTGATTGATTTGTGGCTAACGGCAAATTTGGCAGTATTTAGTTTGCGTGAATTAATATCCTCGACTAAGACCGTTAGAAATAGACATATTTCTATTTATATTTTAGTATATAGATCAACTTAAACATTATGGTGATAATTAAGCAGGCAAATTTGTTGAGACTTTGCATGTAGGAGAGAAGTGGGACGCGTAGACGCTTTGATGATTTGCTTAAGCAAAAAAAAGGGCTACAACTCATATCACATCCAAAAATTACTGACTCTTAACTGAATCTTTTGTGTGTGAGAAAAAAACCACAATCACACCAGAACAACATGATTTCTTTTAATGTATAATGCTAGATTCAATATTTGTAAATTGTTCTCCTTGGGGGTATTATTGATTATCTATTTACTTGACAACATTAATTTATCTTCTATTTCATATTTAACCTGTTGTATTGCAAAAATGTGAATAAAAAATGAATTAACAAAATGGTTCATTGAGTTGGGACTGTAATGTGTCTAAAAGGTTACTCAAAGTTTCTCCTTAGATCAGCTCTACTTCAACCAACTATCATTTCTTGACAGTATTATTAATGACTAAGTCTATTATAGTGTGGGCGTCTTTTTCGAGAAGATCTATTTCATGTCTAAGAAAATGTACACATGCTCCATATGACACAGTACATGAGACAATTGTTCCGATGAATGGGATGTATTTGGCAAATTTTCCTGCCATCTTTTCACCGGCTTGGTTTTTTACAACTTCCATAAATAACCTTTTAATAACCGTTTTCTCCTTTAGGAGGCCTTTGGCATGAGATAATGATTCAATAACTTGGTCGTATTGTGTTTCCGTTTTCTTACAAAGGTGCCTTAATGATTCCTCGTCAAGGCCAAATTCATTCATATAAAAATAAATTTCATGTGCGATGATTGCAAGATCGGCCACAACGTCCACGCCCGGAAATGGTACTGCAGACGCACCTGCCGAAATGATCCCCATCATAAAGACCCTTTTATGCAGACATTTCTTCTTTTCTCGTATAATCTGGTGCGTCAATGGTCCGACCGACAATACCATTGCTTCCCGTTTTTGATCAGGTAAACTTTCAAACACTGCATTCATCAATTCGTCAAACTGACCAATTTCATGATCATAATTTGAAATTACGAATATTTTTGGCTCTCTGATACTAGCTTTTCTAAGATTATCATTACAACTTTTGTAAATTCTTGGTATAACTTCTTCCATTTTATGACCATCATAACTGGCATTTGTCATTGCCTCGTCAAGCTTTGTTCTAACTAAGAAAAAAGGCTTGCCTCTATTAAGTATATTCCTTGCAAGCCAAGCATCATTTTCAGAAAAGCATGCATCGGATATTATGACAAAGAAGTCATAGCGATCGATTTTAATAGTTTCTAAGTAGCTATCATCTTTCGGAAATCTTAATGTTCCTACACCTGGAAGATCCCAAAATACCATATTAGCATTGTAAGGATTTTCATAGGGAGTTGGCTCGAGTGTAGTGTCGCCAAAACCGACAGATGCAAAACCATTATCCCATTCCTTCAGACCACGCAACTGGTTAATAAAAGTAGATTTACCGACATATGTCTCTCCAACAATTGCAATGTTAATATGAACATCTTTCCACTGTTTTGTCTTTCTGGAGATGTAATCTGGTATATTTTTGACACCTGTATCTTTTACCATTCTCTGTAAATCTTCTTTTTCTTCAGCCGAAATAATATCCCAACCATCCATCCTGCAAATATATGTATAAAAAAGTTGACCGACAGATAACACATTCCCGTTCCACGAAACACACTGCACTAAGAGCACACCTTCAAGTCAGACATTTTGTTTGTTAATAATAACATATTGCTTGGTGTAATATTAGATCATGTTCTTGTCAAAATGACTCGAAAATCAGCAAATGTCAATAATACTATCATTTCAACTTGAACTGACGACCCCAAGTCAAATTTATTTAATAATGAACCAATCAACCAGGCCATAGTCTGTATGTTGTTTTAACCTGGGTAACATTGTTATCCCGAGCGATAGTGAAGAATGCAATGAAAATAATACGACCCATGTTAATATGTTATGCAAAAAACTGGCTTCCATGAATTATTTCGATTTTAATTGGCAAAACTTAGACTATTTCTTGAAGTGGAATAAATACGTAGATATCAAATTTACTGCACACAACGCCGACGCGTTTCTGGAATATAACTTACATCTGGTACGCTCAATGCCGCAATACTAGAAACCTGAACAATTTAAAGGGACTAATGAAAATACATATCATAACAAAATCAACGAACCTTCGTGTCTGCAGCTGTTTTTTTTTGTTAATAAATAGACTGTGCTGCAATTAAGTGACTTACATTTTCCAATTTGATGGCATTTTAATGTTAAGTAATTAAGATACTAAAAACATCGTAAAATAAATGAGTAACACTTAAACATATGCATCAATATCATCAATTTCCCTTGTCAACTACGTATATACAATTTCGCAAAAGTCAAAATCGATAGATGCTCATCTTTAGTTTTCTAGAAAAAATGAATATGTACAGAAACCTCAAAGGTTATTTTTCTTTTGCTATATATATATATATATTAACCAGATAAACCCGCCACATTGTTGTTCCAAGACAGAATATGGATTGTTAACGTCATATGTCGTGGCCTGTTTGTGTTAAGTGGGTTCAGTCAAGACGCTTTGTTGATATTGCTGGAATTGATGACTAAAAACCGGGGATGAACTCGGGCGCTACGGAAAGGTACGCAGTTCTTATTCCATATGTGGTACCTGTTATGTGACTCTTGTTACAAGCTTGGTGGTAAGTCAGATCGGTTGTGATTGCGACAAATGGAACATATCTGTGGCCATTTGTGACACAAGATACTCCGTAAGTTAACCAAGTCACAGATCATACCTTCCTTCAATCTGAAGTTTCTCTCACAAGTTATTATTCGGAAACCAAACAGTTAGCAATTACAAGGTACAAAGTACAAAAAGGGGCATAATTCTGGGACGAATTGTCGAAAAATCGTCATTATCAAACTTCACTTAGATATTCAACAGATACACATACATACCACACCTAGCTTTAATCTGACTTTTCGTTCGAAAGTTATTATCCGGAAACCAATTTGGGATGGCCGCACAGCCACACGGACAATGCCCATTGCTATCGTCCCCTCCGACAAAGCGCCGGGGGACATGGACAACCGGACAAACAACCATGGCTTTTTCAGGATCATTTAGTTTGTAAAGGAGTAGGTATGATAAGGGCAGAAATTGGCCTAAAAAATAGACAAATTATAAATGAAACGTATAGCTTTCGCTTTTTCTTGATTTTATAAGACCTTTACCCCAACTACTATTTTGGTAACAATTTTCCATATTTGCACGTGCGATGACGTCACACTAGTCAATGAAAAGTCTATCGTTTCGTGAAAATATATGAAATCTAACAAGAAATGTGTATTTAATGTCAATTTTCAATATAGCCTCAAGCAGGTACCAACGGCATATTTTTGTATGATGTTTAATATACATGAACACATATCTCATTTAATTTTTGTGTTTGTACCCGAGGGTGGTGAGTATGAAATTTGCAATCAAAAAATAATATTACGGTCGATTTCTCGTCGGCGGCCATTTTTTATTGACCGTTTTCATCGTAATAGACAGAAATAGAAATCGATCTTTTAATCTCATCCAAAATAAAGTTGGTTATCGTAGTTGTTTTGCTATGGGAGTAAAACTTGAACAATTTTTATGAAACAGTTTTGACGTTATTAAACAACCTTATTAAAAAAAAACTGCTGTGACGCGCTAATCTGGGTCACGGGTCACTGTAATCGGGCGGCTGTATCGAGAAACAGATACGGTGTTGAAAAAACTGTTGATACTCATAAAATATTGATAAATGCTATAAAATTTTATGTTTGTCTTCAAGAAATATAATAGACAAAACCATGTGTGAAGTTTTATGACGAAATATTTCCGATTTCTATGTAAATTTACGAGTTGAAGTGGGAA
This sequence comes from Bathymodiolus septemdierum, assembly GCA_963383655.1. Classification (NCBI taxonomy): domain Eukaryota; kingdom Metazoa; phylum Mollusca; class Bivalvia; order Mytilida; family Modiolidae; genus Bathymodiolus; species Bathymodiolus septemdierum. Next base: position 113,356,828 of record OY726519.1, read on the forward strand.
AACACCCACAGGTAATTTTAGCGATGTATTTTTATCTTGGACAAGAATAATGAGCGTTCTGATTTGATGACCAATTTAAAACACACTGACACCGCATGGTAAAAAGATGCATGTAAAAGAAATCTATGTTATATTTATGCATTTGTTTGATTCTGGAATATTGTTGATCATTGATTTAAACAAGAAAAAAAAAAGGGGGGGGGTGTGAATTTTATTAGTGAATTTTACAGTTAAATAAATGTTATGTTTCGACAGTTTATAGAGAAAAATAAAAAATTGTTGCGACTAAAGCTTAAATCAGGGTTAAAAATTGAACAAATATCAGTGGTTTTGTAAATGAGATTTATTTTAAATAGAAAATCTGAATTTATTATTTATTAATTTATTATTAATGAAACAATTTTATATCCCTTGGGAGGGGAACGGGGAGGGGGGCTATTATGAAAATTTGAAATAAAAACACAGGACCGGACTTTAAGCAAAAATAATAATCCAGGATTAGTTATTTATTAAAAAAATCCAGGACCTCTGTGTCCATAATTTTTTTTTATGAAATAAAAGAAAAGTCGTGAGAACGAGTTTACAGAATTTTCCTATTCATGTCATATTATTAAATCAGTGTAAAGTGTGTCCAGTAATTGATAATTGACATACAAGATTATCCTGCTGTGATAAGATTTCACCATTTATCTCAAAATCCGGGCTTATGTGTTAGTGTATATAAAAAGAAGTATCGAGTTATCTCTGTACCGATGTTATGCGTCGACTTTTTGAGAATAAAAATACATGTAATGATAATTGGGATATCTTAGTAGTGCGTGCATAGATCAACAGATAAGAACAATGGGGATCATTCACAAAAAAAATTACGACAAAAGTCGCTGTTGTCCATAAGTGGTTATCGGAGCGTTACAGTCTCGATGACGCTTACTTTAAAAATATTTTATTGTGAAACAAATACAGACAAATTTTTTATACATTTTTAACAAAAATAAAATCGGAAAAATCAACATTTGTGTTTAATTCACTAGAAAACAAAAACCATGCAGACAAAAATTACTATCAGATAAACAAATAAAATTCAAAGAATCCTGCGTGTCTTGAAATAAATTTCATAAAAATCTGCCCAGAGATAGTTAAACCGATCGCAATCGATCTACATGTGTATATGTGAACACGCTCTTAAAGAACAAAGAGAACAATAACTCTCCATTCCTTAAAAAAATGGAGAGTTTTGACAATAGATTTACATAACAGGTGGATTTTAAATGTAGCTCATTCTTCCTGGGCCCGGTTGTTCAAAATACTGGATAAAGGTGTCCACTGGACAACTACTTATCCAGTGGAGAGCTAGCCAGTGGATAACATTGGTTGTTCAAAAGCAAAGACAATGGTTGGCTAGATTTCCACTGGATAACATTTTGTCCATGGACAACTCCCATAACTCTTTTCACTTCCTGTGTAAAAGCCGGCAATCCAGACCAAAAATAAACAAGATTAAAAAAGGGTCTGCTAAGTTCAGCGACATTTCAAATTATTTTTCAGGCAGTTCAATTTATTTGTTGCGATCTGCAAATGATTTATGACCAATCATTTTTTAATAAAGAAAAAAAAACACGTGTTTCATATATATATTTATATATATATATTTACACAAGTTTTATAAGCTGTAGTTATCCTGAATTAAAATAAAGAATTATATTCCGGTTTCGCCGAATAAATGGATTAATGAATAAGACATACATTATATTACATGTATTAGAAAAAAAATATAAACGTTGTCATTTAAGATGAAGCGCATTACATTTCTAAATGCTACCGACAATTGGACACACATCACTATGGAAAAAAGTTTACCTTGGATCGAACAACTTCAAACATTACAAAGCGAATAGTTAGTAAATATCGAGAGGGATTTTATAAAGAAACTTGTTTAAATAGAAAAAAAACGGCTAAATTTTGGAGGTGATTTACTGCCGACTTGATTGTGCATCGAGTCCGACGTGTTTTTTTTATAACCCTCAGTGAAATTTCATGTGTTACTATACTAAAGTATACTTTAATATTATCCCCACAATTCACAAAAAGTACAGAAAACAAAACAAGCAACCAAAAAGAAAGTCAAATTATCTTAGAAATTAATTCATTGGACATGTAAACGACACATCGGAACTTTCTATTTTTAAGTAGTCCCTTTACTTTTTATTATTATTATATTTTTTTTATTGGACAGATGTATTTCATTTTAGCTCTTTCACAAAGTGAATTCCCGATGAATAATTGTAATAACGTAAATTTCTTTTATATATAACTTAATTCTACATTTTCAATATTCACGTTGCGGTGGCGTAATGGTTGGCACACATGACTGCCGATATCAACATCATGAGATCGAATCGCCGAATTTTTTTTTTCTGTTTTTGGCTTATTTTTTTTAGACAAAATTATTATGCATCATCAGAAACATTTTTGATGTGCTAACATTATTTAATGTTAAAATAACCGTTAAGACAAAATATCAAATGTCCATAGATTATAGCACTTCATTTTGGGTTAGCTACTCAGAGCACACTTTGTTAAAGCATGACAAATAAAATAGCTTGTTATTGAGGGAGAGCACTTACATAGGCTATGCCTGATGCGCAATCCCATTGGATATTGTATTTATGCATTTATTCAATAAAATATTTGAATTGAAAATTGAACTGAATTGAAATAGAATAACTTGATATTTATTATAGACACAAAATGAAATTCACATGTTCAGATTTTGAGAACTGATTAATGATTATTTTGATAGATTGTCAATATATTAAAGTTTTTCCACATTTTCCATGATATTACAATTTACATACAGATACTTATTTAATATCGGAACTTCAGTATCCATTCATTGGAGTGTTAGAATGTAAGTTTAATCTTGATGGATTATTGCAAGTAATTTATGAACATGGACCATAATGAGAATAAAAAACATGGTTTTCCTCCACAATAAAAAAACACAAAGCATCATTTTAAATAAAAACATTGGAACAATACTGATTATTAAATAGCATGTATGAATCTATTGACCCCTATACATTCCCCAGTTCTTTAAATTGTGAAATGTTGGGTAACATAATAAGATAGAAAAATAGCTGATAATTTTCTGACTTACAAATTCTTAATCATTAGTAAAACTAAAAAGTGATCGTTGCTTACCGCCAAGTGAACAATTCTTCAGCTATACCATGGTGAGAGGAAGTTAAGTTTATTTCAAAATGGTGCTGTCTGGTTTGTTCTAGACTAACACACTTAGTTGGAATTGCTAGTGCCATCTCACTGCTCCGCGGATAGACATGGGGATTCGCACATTATCATGATTCCGAGCCAACCAGTTTTTGTTCTAATGCTTTACTGTCGTGTGCTTAGCAGAAATGCAACACATATCAATTGTATACAACTTTTAATTACAAAAATAAAAAAGAAATAACGTTAGAGAAATAAAGTAAGGAAAACGGATCGTATAATAAAGGTTAACATTGCTATCGTTGCCTTGTTTAGTGCCGACTGAAAAAATCTGATATAATGAACTGAAATTGATCACTTTTATACAATTTAAACCATAAAAAGTGTTTAAAAAAGCAAAGAACACGACTTATTCTCATAAAGAAATATATATTTACGGTAAGCACATTGTGTTCGTATATTGCAGAATATTTTTTTTTCAAATCTTAATAGCATATTATACATGTACATTAAAACTCAAAAGCAGAAAAAGGAGAAACTATAAAGTTCAGAAAAAAGAAAGAAAAAAAAAACGCTAGAAAGGGTAATATATAAGACTTCCTAAATGTTGCATTATTATGACCAGAGATTGTTGTGTGGTTACTGCGATGTGCTCGTCATATGGATATTGACATTCGTAATGACTGGAGTGCAAATCTCACCGACACTAAAAGTTAATTGATGATGACAATGAAGTAAAACTTCTACTGAAGAATATAATGCACCTATGATATTGGATTTTTTCGATAAGCATTATTATTTTTGATTACCATTATCACAAAGAAGTACAAGTATGTACCATTGTCCATCGATCTGCACGTCCATACGACCATGCACCCTAGGTTTTGGTTAGCTTATGGATATACGTCAAGATCTTGAATATAATAAATGGTATAGTCATGATAGTACATTAATGATATTTTGTATTGGATAATGCCTGATTTTGTCCTTGATATGCCATTGTTGCCTCCGTGTTACCCTTAAGCACCGTTACTAATTATGTAGGAATAGGTTCAATTTTCATTTACTAGATAGGTATGATTAAGCAATGGATTTTGATAAAAAGCACAACAGTATTTACTAATGGTTAGGTCACTGTTAACTGAGATTACGAATAAAATGTTGTGCCTTTAAAACTAGACATCAGCTACTAGATATAACTTAACAATCATATGCGGGCATTATATGATTCCCCGATAGTACATTTCTTTTGGCCATTGTGTTGTCTAAGATGTTGTATCTCGGGTATTATTAATTTAAAGAAAAAAAAATCTGAACCTATAGCCATACAGTCATTTCATAAGTGTTCATGATTTATTTTATTATTATAATATTCTAGTTTTTTTAAGGTATGCAGGTAAAATAAAATTAAGAAGATTTGACATCTCAAGGTCTACGTTTGTCATTTTTTCTTTTCTGTTTGATTTACGTGTTACCTCGTTCGGACGAACTTACGCGACGTACGTCCGTCCAAACGATGTTTCCGTACCATAACGTTCGAAGTTTATTTGTAAATCATTGATGCCCCTGTAGCTCAGTCTACTGTGTCTGAATTTATTAAATAAAGTTGAAAGTTGACAAATCTCTATACAGAAAAAGTTGTTAAAGCGAGCTTTCTTTATGCACACGATCTTGTCAACATGTATCCCATCTCTGTAGTGCCTCAATTTGATTTGCATTTGATTTACATAAGAATATATGCCGGGCTATTGATATATAAAACATGCCCTGTATATTGCAGATAAAAAAATCAGATCAATAGACACCCTCCCCCCCCCCCCCCCCCCAAACCCCCCCCCCCCCCCCCCCCCCCCGATTTTAACTGATGATGTAGCACTACAATACTACAATCCCTGACATGCCGACGTATCTTAGCAACCCCCCTTTCAGTAAACAGATAACTTGATTTTGTTATTTGTTGTGGTATTTTTGTTTGTTAACACACTAGTGAAGTAAATATGATGTTTTGTTCGTACTCATTTGAAAAGATAAATTTACACATATTGGTAAGAAGTCTAATAAAATGATAATTTAAATAGATCGACAAAATGAGTCATTGTACATACCTGCAACTTTGTATCACTGAAATGTAAAGCGCGATAACCCGTGATCAATAATAATATTATCGCTATAAATAAAATGACAAAACAACAAAATACCACACTGATGGAACAGTTCCAAAAATAAGAGGCAAAATCAGTATCCCCTAACACACAAATCCATGGCCGCCCAATTTCCTAGCTTGGCACATCACTTTAGTATGGTTTTGCTTCGTACAGAATTTTTTTTTCGGACAACACAAGAGTTAGAATATTTATTTTTTTTGTCGCGCAAACCGCGAAATTTTTTTTCCAGAATTTAACATTAGGTTATATGACAAAAACTCTGAATCACATTATTTTTTTTTTCCTCCACCAAAATCAGATTATTTTTTTCAGCAACATTGGGAATCAGAATATTTTTTTAGAAAAAAAACATAACCCCCCTATCAAGTTAAATGGTTGTTCCCTAACCGAGGAAACAGTGTTATTATTAAGAACGCTATATTCTTGAGCATTATACATAGCATGCTTAATTTTCGTGACACAGCAGTTGTGAATATGTATAATATTAGTTCTATTAAAGAGACCCGACTCTTTTGTATGTCATCTATGACAGACGTCCTTAACCGGAAGACCTGGTTTATTTTTGGATTACATGTGACGTATATACATTGTAACAGAGGCTGTAACCGAGTGTGTTTTAAGTATGACTTCACCTAAGGATCATGCAGTGGGTGATTTATTGATAGTTGCAAAATTGGAGTTTAATATATATGGTTCATATGTTGCATTTTGATGGAAAACTCATAAAAATAATAAAAGAACGCATGTATTGACTTTGGTTGCTATGGTAACAACTACATCATAAAACCCTTTTATTTCAGTCTTAAAATAACTAAATTTGCACTTTTGCCACACAGATTTCTGAAAAAATATTAAAGCAAATTCATAATATAATTACATACTAGTGATGTTAAAGACTTCTTCTAAAAATTAACGTATATGAACAGAAAGTATTGTTACAATGGCAACCAAACAGCCTCATTTCGCATCTTCCAAAAAATGCAAAAAAATCAGGATTTTCATTATCTATTATCTCCTGTGATCAGGGTGGTTGGTGAATGAGGCTTGTTTGTATACGTTCAATAGGCACTTGTCTAAAACATATAAAAAATAATCATGTGTAGCCTCTTTTAGAGTTTTTGGAAAAAAGCGTTTTTTGTCCCATACTTTTGGTTTTTCAGCAAATACTATTACAAAATATTTCAACTTCTTTAAAATGTATTTACTGATATTATCTTTTTCACATAATTTATAACCAAACTAACTACTAAATAAACTTTTACTCTTAAATTATGTGAATGGTTGCCATGGAAACAAAAATAAAACATTTTACATATTAAATGCATTTCATATCAAATTTTCTTTCGGTCACAAAGATTTCCATATTGCTAAGTGTCAACTCCTAAGCTGATAACATTGAAAATTTAAATAATGTCCATGGTTGCCATGGAAAGAAAAACAATTACCATGGCAACCAAACAGGCTCATTTCGCATCTTTAAAAAAAAAAAACTAAAAAAATTTGATTTTCATTATAAATCTATTCATTATAAAACTAACTACTAAATGAACATTTAACCTTAAATTATGGTGAATGGTTGCCATGGAAACAAAAATAAAACATTTCAAAATCTTAAAATTTTCTTTTGGTCACAAAGATTTCCATATTACTGATTTTATTACTAAATTCCAAGTCTTAAGCTGATAACAATGAAAATTTAAATACAAATGTAATGTCCACGGTTTCCAAGGAACCAAAAACACAGAGTTTAATAAATCTGCAATTCAAACACAGCCAAAAAAAATTCTAGCATTAATTTCTCAATCATTTGTAAAATCAAATCTGCTAATTTTCCAATTGTAAATTGTTTCAGATAGTATACAGTTATGATACTAGAATATCTAGTGTACTATGCATTTATTGTACAATTCTAGTACTATACATTTATTGTACAGAGGGAGCCAGGGTGGCTCAATGAGTTAGATCGCTGGATATACAAGCCTATCACCAATACAGCATGGGTTCCCACCCGGCTTTGTAAATTACAAAAAAGGATGCACTCGACTCGCAGCCGCAAGTGATAAAGTTTACCTGTTGCTTGCCCATGGTCGGTGGTTCTCTCCGGGTACTCCGTCTTCCTCCACCACTAAAGCTGGTTGCCAATGACTTAACTGAAATATTGTTGAAAGTGGCGTTAAAACACCAAAAATCAAATCAATCAAATCAAATCATTTATTGTATAATTCTAGTACTATACATTTATTATACAATTCTAGTACTATACATTTCTTGTACAATTCTAGTACTATACATTGATTGTACAATTCTAGTACTATCCATTTATTGTACAATTCTAGTACTATCCATTTATTGTACAATTCTAGTACTATCCATTTATTGTACAATTCTAGTACTATGCATTTATTGTATAATTCTAGTACTATACATTTATTGTACAATTCTAGTACTATACATTTATTGTACAATTCTAGTACTATGCATTTATTGTACAATTCTAGTACTATACATTGATTGTACAATTCTAGTACTATGCATTTATTGTATAATTCTAGTACTATACATTTATTGTACAATTCTAGTACTATACATTTATTGTACAATTCTAGTACTATACATTTATTGTATAATTCTAGTACTATACATTTATTGTATAATTCTAGTACTATATATTGATTGTACAATTCTAGTACTATGCATTTATTGTATAATTCTAGTACTATACATTTATTGTACAATTCTAGTACTATACATTGATTGTACAATTCTAGTACTATGCATTTATTGTATAATTCTAGTACTATACATTTATTGTACAATTCTAGTACTATACATTTATTGTACAATTCTAGTACTATACATTTATTGTATAATTCTAGTACTATACATTTATTGTATAATTCTAGTACTATACATTTATTGTATAATTCTAGTACTATACATTTATTGTATAATTCTAGTACTATACATTTATTGTACAATTCTAGTACTATACATTTATTGTATAATTCTAGTACTATACATTTATTGTACAATTCTAGTACTATGCATTTATTGTATAATTCTAGTACTATACATTTATTGTACAATTCTAGTACTATGCATTTATTGTATAATTCTAGTACTATACATTTATTGTATAATTCTAGTACTATATATTGATTGTACAATTCTAGTACTATCCATTTATTGTACAATTCTAGTACTATACATTTATTGCACAATTCTAGTACTCTGCATTTATTGTATAACTCTAGTACTATACATTTATTGTACAATTCTAGTACTATCCATTTATTGTATAATTCTAGTACTATACATTGATTGTACAATTCTAGTACTATGCATTTATTGTATAATTCTAGTACTATACATTTATTGTACAATTCTAGTACTATGCATTTATTGTACAATTCTAGTACTATACATTTATTATACAATTCTAGTACTATACATTTATTGTATAATTCTAGTACTATGCATTTATTGTATAATTCTAGTACTATATATTGATTGTACAATTCTAGTACTATCCATTTATTGTACAATTCTAGTACTATCCATTTATTATACAATTCTAGTACTATACATTTATTGTATAATTCTAGTACTATGCATTTATTGTATAATTCTAGTACTATATATTGATTGTACAATTCTAGTACTATCCATTTATTGTACAATTCTAGTACTATACATTTATTGTACAATTCTAGTACTATGCATTTATTGTATAATTCTAGTACTATACATTTATTGTACAATTCTAGTACTATACATTTATTGTACAATTCTAGTACTATCCATTTATTATACAATTCTAGTACTATACATTTATTGTATAATTCTAGTACTATGCATTTATTGTATAATTCTAGTACTATATATTGATTGTACAATTCTAGTACTATCCATTTATTGTACAATTCTAGTACTATACATTTATTGTACAATTCTAGTACTATGCATTTATTGTATAATTCTAGTACTATACATTTATTGTACAATTCTAGTACTATCCATTTATTGTACAATTTTAGTACTATACATTGATTGTACAATTCTAGTACTATACATTTATTGTATAATTCTAGTACTATACATTGATTGTACAATTCTAGTACTATCCATTTATTGTACAATTTTAGTACTATACATTGATTGTACAATTCTAGTTCTATACATTTATTGTATAATTTTAGTACTATACATTTATTGTACAATTCTAGTACTATACATTTATTGTATAATTCTAGTACTATACATTTATTGTACAATTCTAGTACTATCCATTTATTGTACAATTTTAGTACTATACATTGATTGTACAATTCTAGTTCTATACATTTATTGTATAATTCTAGTACTATACATTGATTGTACAATTCTAGTACTATACATTTATTGTACAATTCTAGTACTATACATTTATTGTACAATTCTAGTACTATATATTGATTGTACAATTCTAGTACTATACATTGATTGTACAATTCTAGTACTATACATTTATTGTACTATTCTAGTACTATTATTTTAAGTCACTTTGTAGATACTATAGATTTGTTGTAGTAATATTTTGCTATAAACTTATAATACAAATATGAGGTGCTTGTTCTGATTACATTATAATTTATATTAAAAATATAAACCTAAAAAAAAGAACGCCAGGGATTTACAATCTTATGACTTTTCACAATGTGCCAGAGGGTTGTATCCTGTTTTTCAAATCATATTATGCAAATGACCCCTCTTTTTAACATTATAAAGGGGTGATTTTTAGGATAGTGTTGGATAAAAAGGGGTGATTGCTAGGATAGTGTTTGTTGATAAATGGGTGATTGTCAGGAGAGCGTTGGCTAAAATGGGACGATTACTAGAATAGTGTTGTGTAATCAAAACTGGAGATTGTTGGATAACAATAAGGGTGATTGGGAGGTCAGTGTTGGCTAATAATAGGAGGTCATTATGAGGATATTGTTGGCAAATAAAAGTGGCAATTGTCTGCATAGTGATGCCCAATAAAGTGGGTGATTATTAGGATAATGTGTTGGCCAATAAAAGTGGCGATTATCAATAAAGTAATGGCCAATGAAAGCGGTGATTATTAGGATATTGTTGAGTAATAATAGGGGGTGATTATGAGGATAGTGTTGGCTGATACAATTGTGATTTTTAGGATAGTGTTGGCTCATAAAAGGGTGATGATCAGGATAGTGTTGGTTCATAATAGGAGTGATTGTCAGGATAGTGTTAGCTAAAAAGGGGTGATTGCTAGGACAGTGTTGGCTAATAAAAGTGGGCGTTTGCTAGGATAGTGTTGGCTCATAAAAGGACGATTGTCAGGATAGTGTTGGCTCATACACGGGTGACTGTCAGGATAATGTTGGCTCATAATAAGAGTAATTGTTAGGATAGTGTTGGCTCGTAAATGGGTGATTTTAAGGATATTGTTGGCTCTTAATAGGAGAGTTTGTCAGGATAGTGTTGGCTAAGAATCGGGTGATTGCTAGGATAGTGTTGACTCATAAAAAGATGATTGTCAGGATAGTGTTGGATCTTAGTAGGTGTGATTGCCAGAATAGTGTTGGCTCATAAAAGAGTTATTGTCAGGATAGTGCTGGCTCAAAAAAGGGTGATTGTCAGGATAGTTTTGGCTGATAAAAAGGTGATCTTCAGGATCGTGTTGGCTCATAATAGGAGTGTTTGTCAGGATAGTGTTGGCTAAAAAGCGGGTGATTGTTAGGATAGTGTTGACTAATAAAAGTGGGCGATTGCTAGGATAGCGTTGCCTACAAAAGGGGTGATTGTTAGGATAGTGTTGGCTGAAAAGGGATGATTGCTAGGATAATGTTGACTAACAAAGGGATGATTGTTGGGATAGTGTTGGATAAAAAGGGGTGATTGCTAGGATAGTGTTTTCTCATAAATTGATGATCCTCAGGATAGTGTTGGCTGATAATAGAAGTGTTTGTCAGGATAGTGTTGGATACAAAGCGGGTGATTGCTAGGATAGTGTTGGATCATAATAGGAGTGAATGTCAGGATAGTGTTGGCTCATAAAAAGATGACTGTCAGGTTAGTGTTGGTTCATAAAAGAGTGATTGTCAGGTTAGTGTTGGTTCATTAAAGAGTGATTGTCAGGTTAGTGTTGGTTCATAAACGAGTGATTGTCAGTTAGTGTTGGTTCATAAAAGAGTGATTGTCAGGATAGTGTTGGCTCATAAAAGAGTGATTGTCAGGTTAGTGTTGGCTCATAAAAGAGTGATTGTCAGGATAGTGTTGGCTCATAAAAGAGTGATTGTCAGGTTAGTGTTGGCTCATAAAAGAGTGATTGTCAGGATAGTGTTGGCTCATAAAAGAGTGATTTTCAGGATAGTGTTGGCTCATAAAAGAGTGATTGTCAGGTTAGTGTTGGCTCATAAAAGAGTGATTGTCAGGTTAGTGTTGGTTCATTAAAGAGTGATTGTCAGGTTAGTGTTGGTTCATAAACGAGTGATTGTCAGTTAGTGTTGGTTCATAAAAGAGTGATTGTCAGGATAGTGTTGGCTCATAAAAGAGTGATTGTCAGGTTAGTGTTGGCTCATAAAAGAGTGATTGTCAGGATAGTGTTGGCTCATAAAAGAGTGATTGTCAGGTTAGTGTTGGCTCATAAAAGAGTGATTGTCAGGATAGTGTTGGTTCATAAAAGTGTGATTGTTAGGATAGTGCTGGCTCATAAAAGTATGATTGTCAGGATGGTGTTGGCTCATCAATGGGTGATTGACAGGATAGTGTTGGCTCATAAAAGGGTGATTGTAAGGATAGTGTTGGCTCATAAATGAGTGATTGTCAGGATAGTGTTGGCTCATAATAGGAGTGAATGTCAGGACAGTGTTGGTTAAAAAGGGGCGATTGTCAGGATAGTGTTGGCTCATTAATGGATGATTATCAAGAGAGTGTTGGCTCATTAAAGGGGGATTGTGATGATAGTGTTGGTTCATAATGGGTGTGATTGTCAGGATAGTGTTGGTTCATAGTAGGAGTGATTGTCAGGATAATGTTGGCTGAGAAAATGGTGATTGTCAGGATATTGTTGGCTCATAAAAGGATGACTGTCAGGATAGTGTTGGCTAATGAAAATGGTGAATATTAGGATAATAACAATAATAGTTATGAATATTATTTTATTGACCTTCTCGTGGGTGTTTGTTTCTGCTGCATTATGTCTTATTTAGAGGTACCATATACTAAGAGCAGTTAATCTTAATGACTTTTTTTTCATTGTCGTCAGCATTATATCCACTATAGTTGTAAATTTTCAATTTGTTAAGTAAGCTTTATTTATCTCTATTTAAATAAAACATATACCTAATATTTGTTCATGCATAACATTCGAAGGGAATTATATAGATAAACAAGCACGGAAGTTATTTGTTACAATTCTAATTGAAAAGATGAAATGTGAAAATTTGTTGAATGTAATTAACACACAACGGTATAAATGATTTACCCGTTTTGAGTTGATGTGATGCTAAATCTTCTGAAATGATAATTATAATTCAAGGTAGGAATACAATTTTTTTCTGATTTCATTCATAAATAATGGCCATACATGTGATAATGATAAGAATATAGAGATTATAACATTATATCTTCTTTTTTAAAATTAACTACTTACATGTAAAATACGGTTCATGACTCTCAATGGAACATAATAACAAGGAATACATCAACTGACAATACAAAGTTTGTTTAAAACCAGCAACAATCAGTGGAAATCTGACCCTGTGCTGTGAATTTGACGTATTAAAGCCTTAGTGTACAAAATAGAAAACTGACAAATGACGTCACGGCAATTCCATTTTATATGCGGAAGTAGAAAAGTACTAATTATATATACAAGAATGTAAAATGTAAATTTCATAATTTATGTACCCTTATTTTTTAAATCTGTGTTTAATATTGACATAGACTATTTTAGATATAACCAGAACATAACAATACAAACTAATTACTTTTATATCATAGTGAACATCTTTAATAATAAGTGAATGGTTGATAGAAAACATCAGTTATGACGTAGTTAGTAAAATGTGTCAGTAGCATTCAAATTATTCGAGGTCACAAAATCATAAATGTCTGCATATTAAGTCAAATACACAGCTCCTGATAGGAGGTCACAAAATCATAAATGTCTGCATATTAAGTCAAGTACACAGCTCCTGATAGGAGGTCACAAAATCATAAATGTCTGCATATTAAGTAAAATACACAGTTCCTGATAGGAGGTCACGAAATCATAAATGTCTGCATATTAAGTCAAATACACAGCTCCTGATAAGAGGTCACAAAATCATAAATGCCTGCATATTAAGTCAAGTACACAGCTCCTGATAGGAGGTCACAAAATCATAAATGCCTGCATATTAAGTCAAATACACAGCTCCTGATAGGAGGTCACAAAATCATAAATGCCTGCATATTAAGTCAAATACACAGCTCCTGATAGGAGATCACAAAATCATAAATGCCTGCATATTAAGTCAAATACACAGCTCCTGATAGGGGGTCACAAAATCATAAATGCCTGCATATTAAGTCAAATACACAGCTCCTGATAGGAGATCACAAAATCATAAATGCCTGCATATTAAGTCAAATACACAGATCCTGATAGGAGGTCACGAAATCATAAATGTCTGTATATTAAGTCAAATACACAGCTCCTGATAGGAGGTCACAAAATCATAAATGTCTGCATATTAAGTCAAATACACAGCTCCTGATAGGAGGTCACAAAATCATAAATGTCTGCATATTAAGTCAAATACACAGCTCCTGATAGGAGATCACAAAATCATAAATGCCTGCATATTAAGTCAAATACACAGCTCCTGATAGGAGGTCACAAAATCATAAATGTCTGCATATTAAGTCAAATACACAGCTCCTGATAGGGGGTCACAAAATCATAAACAACAACAATTATGACAGAGGGGGGGGGGGGGACAAAAAAGGATCGACAGCAAGATATTTGCTACGAAGTGCCGGACTGGTAATCTGATTAAAGTGAAAACAAAGAAATATACGGCTTCAGGATTTTTCAATCCTGTTTCTAACAAAAAAGAAATTGGCATTAAAGGAAACGGACCGAACGTTTTTTATATAATGATCAATGATGTTCCTTATATTGTCCACATTAATATATTTCAGTTTTAAGTATTAATACACCTGTAACCACGTTAAAACCCAGCCCCCCACCATCACCATGTCCAAACAACAAACAATAGTTCTCAACTGAATCTCATGAAATTCTCACAAACAGAAACAGAAATGTAACTGGTAGAAAAATAACATGACCAGATAACAGATAACAAAATAACCATTACACGTGTTTTAATAAACACAATCAGTCTCAAACACGTCAGTGTCATTGAAAAGATTTATACACGTGATAACAAAATAACCATTACACGTGTTTTAATAAAAACAATCAGTCTCAAACACGTCAGTGTCAGTTAAAAGATGTATACACGTGATAACAAAATAACCATTACACGTGTTTTGATAAACACAATCGGTCTCAAGCACGTCAGTGTCAGTTAAAAGATGTATACACGTGATAACAAAATAACCATTACACGTGTTTTAATAAACACAATCGGTCTCAAGCACGTCAGTGTCAGTTAAAAGATGTATACACGTGATAACAAAATAACCATTACACGTGTTTTAATAAACACAATCGGTCTCAAGCACGTCAGTGTCAGTTAAAAGATTTATACACGTGATAACAAAATAACCATTACACGTGTTTTAATAAACACAATCGGTCTCAAACACGTCAGTGTCAGTTAAAAGATTTATACACGTGATCGCTATAATCAAGTGTTATTTCTATTAATATTGCTCTCTCAGAAGCGACGTATTATAATAGGGAGTTTGGGTTATGGTGCTTAACGCCACTTTCAACAGTATTTTAGCTATATCGTGACGGTCAGATTTATTGGTGGAGTAAACGGAGTACCCGGAGAAACCCACCGACCTGTCGCAAATCTCTGACAAACCGTAATATAATAAGGAGGATATCTAAATATATAATGCTATATTTCATTGACATTCATGTCTTATTTTACAGGTTTGTTTACATTGGAGCTATTTAGTACTTTGGTGTATGTTTGTTTTGGTCTTTCCAATAATAGCAATGACACACAGATTGAATGCCCGAGTCCATCTTGTACTTGCAATGGTATATCAGCTACTTGCTCAGACAACCACCTATCATACATTCCTAGATTTCCGGGAAAGATAAGACGTGTATATATGTTAAATACTAATCTTGGTAATATTTCAGACGAAGGACTTTCAAATTTAACATTCAACTACATTGAACGACTAGTATTTAATAACTGTTCAATTAAAAGTTTAAGCCAATACGCATTTATTAATGTAACATATATAAGAACGTTGGATATATCAAAAAACCCGTCTCTGACTGTGGAAGATGTACAACGCTCATTCAAGTATTTGAACACTTCCTTTCTGAGAAAAATAGTACTGACCTATAACTCATGGAATACTTTGCCGAATGGTATGTTTCATTCATTAAGTCGCATCGAGTACATTGATCTTACTGGCAATAAACTACGAATTTTGAATTGTACCGAGTTTCTAGATCTACATGCATTGTTAATCCTGAATGTACAGTCTAATTCTATATCAGATGCCGTCTTAAAACCAATAAAAAGTCTACATAAACTGAAGTTAACGAACAATAAACTTCTGGAGATTCCGAACTGGTGCGATGTTAAATTCAATACTTATTTCCCTAATTTGGTGACTTTGTCTTTAGATAATAATGTTATTAGTGAGCTGAACCAAATCCGTTGTCTTCCTAAACTAAGAATACTTTCCTTGGCAAGTAATTTGATTGAATTAATTCCTACAAATGCCTTTTCAGAATTATTATTATTAAAACATCTTAGCTTACGACAAGCTGGCAATCCAGTCAAAACAATACAGGAATTCGCGTTTAATACCTCTTCGCTAGTATCACTGTCACTCAGAAGTTGCAACATTCATTTCGGAAAAATGAATGTATCTGTTATCAGTAAGCTATTTTCAACTTTAGAATCTTTAGAAATATTAGATCTAGGAGATAACCATGTACCGTGGGATCCTATGGTTTTATTAGCGATGATCAGTCGTCTTAAGAAACTAAAACAGCTAAATCTAGATATAACCAGATTATATCATCTACCAAAAGGTGTTTTCCTACATTTCAAATATTTGGAAAAACTGGTGTTATTTGGAAACAGAATAACAGGATGGGGAAATGGCTCTGAAATATTTGGAAACATGACATCTCTTAAAATACTAGATCTGAGTTCAAACCTTATAAATATTATCAACGAAACGTCATTTCCGGCTTCAATATTGTCATCTTTACAGATAATAAACTTGTCGGCTAATAGATTTTACTGCGTTTGTGACCAGATGTGGTTCGTCAACTGGCTTCGAAGAACTAATGTAACACTGATTAGGTATCCATATATCTGTGTACAACCACAAGAATTAATGGGAACAGAAATAAAAAATTACAAACCAACAATAGAATCATGCACACCATGGAACCCATTATTTACAGTCGCAATTGCAATGTCATCATTTGGTGTTTTGGTAATTGTTGCAATAATTCTCACATTCAAATGCCATGTCAATATTAAAAACTACATCTACCTTCTTCGGGTTAAGCGAGGCAGACGACAGGGGTACATTCCTATTTCTAATCATGAAGATTTCCAATATCATGCATTCGTTGTCTACTGTGATGAAGACCGTCACTGGGTCCACAATGACTTTGTCAGAAGACTTGAAAACGAAGAGGGATTTAAGTTTTGTATTCATCATAGGGATTTTGAGGTTGGTGAAACAATAAGTGGAAACGTCGACCATTTTCTACAAAATTCATGGAAGGTTGTTGTAATTATTTCAAATGCTTTTACGAAAAACGAGTGGTGTCAATGGGAGGTTGATATCATTCAAGAAAGAAGACGGCGACAGGGGAGAGATGCTGTTTTAATAATCATGCTGAAAGCCATAACTTCCAGACATATGACAAGTCCTTTACGTACATTACTTGACAGCACATCTCATTTACGGTACAAAAGAGGGGTTGGGGAAGATTTATTCTGGAAAGCTGTGACGGAGGGTATTCGAAAACCTATTGGTCAATCACCAATATCTGAACTGTAAATACTTTTCAAATTTATGACAATAGAGGCTAACATTATAACAATGCGGACTGATGATGCTTTTGATTTTGGAAAAATGCATGATGGGGGTTCTCTATATTAATGTATCAATTCAATTCTCTATTCTCTTTAAGTAATTAATGCTCACCTTTTACTAACACATATACATTACATATTATACGCTACACAAGGTATTTGACGCACATTAGATAAATAACATGTACATAAATTCATATTGATCATCCACTACGTAATTTGAAAGAATGATATAATTATGTGCAAAAATTACATATATCTTTTACATTGTGGGTACTGAAATGGTGTACAAATTTTGAAGTATATGGCAGTATATAATAATAATGCTATATATATTGTCGTTTCAAAAGAGTAGCAAACGGCATTTAAGCATTTAAGTAAAAAGTGAAATTCATCCACCATAGTATTAAAATAATGACATATGAAAATTTACTAAGACGGTTTGGAAATACTAAGCTACACAGAAGACTACAGTTTGAGCAATATGAACCCTACTAAAAACTGGTGGTAATCTTTCGTGGGTAACCAATTCCTGGTATTTTTTGATTTTGACATTCTTCTATTACTCATTTTACAAATCGCGTCACATATTCTGTTATATCTAATGAACGAACAATGGTTTGGGTTTGTTACTATGACAGACGGAATGCATACGTGTTCATCTGTGACACAGATATTCCGTAAATTTTAACCAAGTCAACAGTGAAAATCAATGTAATTACTTCAGCTTGACCATTATAAATTCTTAGTTCTGTAACTTTTTTGTTACAAGCAACCTCTATCATGAGAATCGTGGTAGAAGACACAAGCTCTGGAATATAGTATGAACTGAAAAAGAATCCTTATGAATGTGATGTTAGAATATTGCCACATATAAATGTAAATGTTTCATAATTATTAGAGACACTGTTATGTATGGGCAGATCTTGTTACATGTACCTTGATCAGATATAAAAGTCCATTATTAACATCAAGTATGTCCTGAACACAAACTACACAATAATTGGTTACACTACAAGATCAGTTAGTTGATTGATTGATTGATTTGTGGCTAACGTCAACTTTGGCAGTATTTCGTTTGCGTGAATTAATCTCCTCGACTAAGACCCTTAGAAATGGACATATTTTTATTTATATTTTATTCTAATATGACGTCTATAAAACGGTACACACGATAATACTCAACAACTCTATATTTAGCGCAAGTGCAGTACACAACAAATCTGGCTGTGTGTAAACAAACAAAACACCGGAATATAACGTATTTGTAGTAAAGTCCTTAAAATAAAAATTCCCCCGCAGTTATCAATATATATTCTGTAAATAAGTATTTTTTTATCATTTGTTTTGAAAATGTACATTTGGGGATGATTCATTCCATTGATGTGTGTCGGCCATGAATAACAAAATGCACTAACTTACTGACTAACCTTGTTTTCCTACGTATACATTGATAACTAGACGGTCATGTAATTAAGTTACCGATATTTTCCAATTTGATGGCATTTTGAATTTTGCTACTCAAACTAGTAAAATGCTCACAAAATCGTAAAATAAATCAGTAACTAGCTTGTGTCAATCAGCGTCCCTTGTAAACAACGTCACAGGATGACGATATATCACAAGTGAAAGTCGATAGATGGTTGTCTTAAGTATTTTTTCCGGAAATTTTTTTTATGTGAACAATACAAGCTTTTTTTTTTCATTGACATTTATTTTTTTATTTCATATCTAGCAATAATTGTCGATTATTAACAACTGTTCAAGTGTTCGATATTATGTTTGACGACTCCGCTCCGTCATCTTGTTAGCACGCTTGAGATGATGAACGAATGAACTCCGACTTTTTTTTTAAATATATTTACGCAGGAATTGTTCAATCGAATCTATGTTGGAAAATACACAATAAATATGTTTTTCATGTTAACATCCATATCTTTGTTTTAAAATATCTCGTTCAAAAACAAATAATTCAAAATCAATTCAAAATTTCCGAAGGAGGTAAATGGAACAGCCACCAAATGCCGTGTGTATACAGTTCACGCAAAATAAAAAAATACCGTATTTGTCCTATTAGAATCGAAATAATTCATGGCAGAAATAGAGTTGTGCAAATTTACACATGGGCTGGGCCTTTATATTCTTAGATTTTACCCCTCGCTACCGCTCAGGGTAAAATTCGAATATAAAGGCCCAGCCCATGTGTAAATTTGTACAACTCTATGCCTGCCATGAATTATTTCTTAAGTATATCGATCAATTTAAACATTATGGTGATAATTAAGCAGGCAAATTTGATGGGACTTTGCATGTAAGAGAGAAGTTGCACGCGTAGACGCTTTGACGATTTTAAAAGAAACAAAGGCTACAACTCCTTCCAAAAGGGTCCGATCAAACTGATGTAACAATATATAGTAATAAGCAATTCCTAAAAGACAGTTAAAACACAGCTGGTAATAAATTCCACCCATATCATCAAAGCAACCAATCACATCCCCCCTCAACTCATTGGACATAAAAGAACACGACATGTGACGATGAAAATCAATGTCATGATTTGGGAAATCCATAATGCTTCGATCAAGCTCCAGTAGCGATATGCAAATATTCATCTGATCATAAGCAGCCATGCTAAGTTTTCAATACTAATTCCAAAATTAACTGATAGGGGAGTAGCGCATACATACAAAGCTTTGGGTGACGAACAGGAGAAACCAAATGTGGCCTCAAACACGACAAATTAAAGCTCCTTCTAAATTGTGGTACTGGACACAAAAATACACATATAACATTGAAAAATTCCTCGATTCTTAACTAAATCTTTTGTGTGTGAGAACAAATCATACAATCACACTAGAACAACATGTTTTTTTTGTATAATGCTAGATTCAATATTTGTAAATTGTTCTCCTTGGGAGTATGATTGATTATCTACTTACTTGACAACATTAATCTACCTTATATTTCATATTTAACCTGTTGTATTGCTAAAATGTGAATAAAAATGAATTAACAAAATGGTTCATTGAGTTAGGACTGTAAAGTGAATAAAAGGTTACTCAAAGTTTCTCCTTAGATCAGCTCTACTTCAACCTACAAATTTTCCTGCCAACTTGTCACCGGCTTGGTTTTTAACAACTTCCATAAATAACCTTTTAATTACTGTTTTCTCCTCTAGGATGTATTTGGCATGACTTAATGATTCAATAGCTTGGTCGTATTGTGTCCGTTTTCTTACAAAGGTGCCTTAATGATTCCTCGTCAAAGCCAAATTCATTCATATAAAAATAAATTTCATGTGCGATGATTGCAAGATCGGCCACAACGTCTACGCCAGGAAATGGTACTGCAGACGCACCTCCCGAAATGTTCCTCATTATAAAGACCCTTTAATGAAGAGATTTCGTCTTCTCTCGTATAATCTGGTGCGTCAATGGTCCGACCAGCAATATCGTGTCTTCCTGTTTTTGATCAGGTAAACTTTCAAACACTGCATTCATCAAGTCGTCAAACTGACCAATTTCATATTCATAATTTGAAATTACAACTAATTTTAATTCTCTAATACTAGTTTTTCTTTGCAACTTTTGTAAATTATTGGTATAACTTCTTCCATTCTATGACCATCATACCATGCACTAGCCATTGTCTCATCAATCTGTGCCTGCCTCTATTAAGTATATTCCTTGCAAACCTAGAATCATCTTCTGAAAAGCATGTGTTCACTCAACAACCTTTACTGCCGATTGTTTTTGTAGTAACGGTAAACTTTCATTCATCAATCCCAGATGGACAATGATGGGGTTATGATGTCTAATGTCACTTTCAACAATATTTCAGTCATATCGTGGCGTTCAGTGTTGTTAGTGGGGAATCCAGAGTACTTCCGACCTGTCGCAAGTCACTTACAAACTTTATCACATAATGATGGACAAGCTTCGATATATCTAAAGAATATTTATATCCTTATATCAAAAACTTGGTATAGAATTGAGTGAGACTTGAATTGTATACTTTATCAATATAATTTATACTATATAGTTTTTGTTGTCATAGGCGACCATTTATTTGATTAGATTTACTGCCCTTTAAACACAAATCTACGAGTTCTTTGTATTGTATCTAAAATCTGATTATTGTTATCTATTTTGTGGGTTAGGATTATGGTGTTTAACTCCACTTTAAACAATATTTCAGCTATATCGTGGTGGCCAGTTTTATTTGTTGGCTATCCTGTTTAGGCCCTTTGGTTTTATTGCTCCCAAAACTTTAAATTATTTGGTTTTACAGTCTTTCGATTTTGAGCGTATCTGATGAAGGTTATTCTGAGCGTATCTGATGAAGGTTATTCTGAGCGTATCTGATGAAGGTTATTCTGAGCGTATCTGATGCAGGTTATTCTGAGCGTATCTGATGGTTATTCTGAGTGTACCTGATGAAGGTTATTCTGAGCGTATCTGATGAAGGTTATTCTGAGCTTATCTGATGAAGGTTATTCTGAGCGTATCTGATGAAGGTTATTCTGAGCGTATCTGATGAAGGTTATTCTGAGCGTATCTGATGAAGGTTATTCTGAACGTTCCTAATGAAGGTTATTCTGAGCGTATCTGATGAATGTTATTCTGAGCGTATCTGATGAAGGTTATTCTGAGCGTATCTGATGAAGGTTATTCCAGAAACGCTTCGTGTACACTACATTTGATATTACGTTCTTATTAAAGGAGAAGCTGAGAGCAAATTGACATAAAGCTATAATATGCAGCTGAGAAAATCCTGTCATGCTCAAGTCATAGATGCAGTCTAGTAGCACATTTCCAGCCAGATTCATGGTTAATGAGCAAAGCAATCAAGTAACAGTTTTTTTAAAAGCATATATATATATACATTAAACGACAATAACCGTTTTAGCCAGCTGTCACAATAAACACTGACGAATTCTCCACACCTTCACAAAAGATCATAAACAATCGATCACGTCAGTAGCATTGATGATCTTAAAATTAAATCATGCGAAATTGTATTGACACTAATTTGTGTAAGATAGTGGAGAGCGTGGATGAAATAGAAAACAACAAACAATTCATTCCTGCTAAGCAACCAACAATTATACAAAGAGACAACCATTCACTTGTGTTAAACAACTACCAATTAATTTCTGCTAAACAACCAACAATTATACAAAGAGACAACCATTCACTTGTGTTAAACAACTACCAATTAATTTCTGCTAAACAACCAACAATTATACAAAGAGACAACCATTCACTTGTGTTAAACAACTACCAATTAATTTCTGCTAAGCAACCAACAATTATACAAAGAGACAACCATTCACTTGTGTTAAACAACTACCAATTAATTTCTGCTAAACAACCAACAATTATACAAAGAGACAACCATTCACTTGTGTTAAACAACTACCAATTAATTTCTGCTAAGCAACCAACAATTATACAAACAACTAACAATTCGTGTGCGTGCGTGCGTGCTTGCGTGCGTGTGTGCGTGTGCGTGTGTGTGTGTGTGTGTGTGTGTGTGTGTGTTCCTGTTACATAATGTCTCCTTTGGAGGTAAAATATATTAAGAGTTTGAGCAGTTAGTTTTAATGACTTTTTAATTGTCTTCAGTATTATCTCCACATTGTTATAAATGTTCAACAATAAGGAAATGAAACTATGTTTATCAGTACTTAAATTACACATATACTTAATATTTGTGCATTCTTAACATTTGAAGTGCATCATATATATAATGCATCGTCATGTCTCGACGATCCGATACTCATTAAGTTCTCTGGTTGGTAGATTCCCTTAGATTAAAATTATAATTGAAAAGATCAAATGTGAAAATTTGTTGAATGCAATTAATACACATCTCCTAATTTACCCGTTTTGCGTTGATGTACCGCTAAAGCTTCTGAAATGATAATTCAAGGTAGGAATACAATTTTATATGATTGTTTGTCCAATATTTCACTGATATTTCATGGCTATACATGTGATAAGGATAACAATATAGAGATTATAACATTATATTTTCTTTTTAAAATAAACAAATTAAATATAAAATACGGTTGTTTTGTTTTCAAGTTCTTCTTTGACATACGGGTTCTGATTACCCCTTTGGTTTCGTCAAACTCTTCTTGAGAACTCTCAATGGAACATAATAACAAAGAAACTCTAAAGAGTGAACTATCAACCTAAAATACAATGTATCTTAAAATGGGTAACATTAAATGGAAATCTGATGCTGTGTTGTACACTACAATTTGACGTATTAAAATCTTAGTGTACAAAATAGAAAACTGACAAATGTCGTCACGGTAGTTCCATTTTATATGCGGAAATAGAAAAGTACTAATTATATAAGAATGTAAAATTACATTTTATAATTTATCTAACCTTGTGTTTTAAATCTGTGTTTAATATTGACATAGATTATTTTAGATATAACCAGAACATTACAATACAAACTAATTACTTTTATATCATAGTGAACATCTTTAATAATAAGTGAATGATTGACAGAAAACATCAGTTATGGCGTTGGTAGGTAAAAACAAAGAAATAAATGGCAATAGGGGGTTATCTCCCGTTTCTAACAAAAATGAAATGGTCATTAATGAAAAACGATTTTTTTTTATAATAGTCATCGATATACCCCCCCCCCCCCCCCCCCCCCCCCCCCCCCCCCCCCCCATCCAAACAACAAACAACAGTTTTCATCTAAATCAGAAACAGAAATGTAACTAGTAGAATAGTAGAAACATATCATTACCGGATACCAAAATAACTATTGATCGCTATAATCAAGTGTTATTTCTATGTATATTGTCCTCTCAGATTCGACGTAATATAATAAGGAGGATATCTAAATATGCTATATTTCATTGACATTCATGTCTTATTTTCCAGGTTCGTTTACATTGGAGCTATTTAGTACTTTGGTGTACGTCCGTTTTGGTCTTTCCAATTATAGTATTGACACACAGATTGAATGCCCGAGTCCATCTTGTACTTGTAATGGTATATCAGCTACTTGCTCAGACAACCAACTATCATACATTCCTAGATTTCCGGGAAAGATAAGACAAGTATATATGTTAAATACTAATCTTGGTAATATTTCAGACGAAGGACTTTCAAATTTAACATTCAACTACATTTACCAACTAGAATTTAATAACTGTTCAATTAAAAGTTTAAGCCAATACGCATTTATCAATGTAACATATATAAAAAAGTTGGCAATATCGCAGAACCCGTCTCTGACTGTGGAAGATCTACATCGCTCCTTCAAGTATTTGAACTCTTCCTGTCTGAGAACAATAGTACTGACCTATAACTCATGGAATACTTTGCCGAATGGTATGTTTCATTCATTAAGTCGTATTGAACACATTGATCTTACTGGCAATAAACTACGAATTTTGAATTGTACCGAGTTTGTAGATCTACATGCATTGTTTTTCCTGAATGTACGGTCTAATTCTATATCAGATATCGTTTTAGAACCAATAAAAAGTCTACAGAATCTGAAGTTAGGGGACAATAAACTTCTGGAGATTCCGAACTGGTGCGATGTTGAATTCAATAGTTATTTCCCAAATTTGGTGGCTTTGTCTTTAGATAATAATTTTATTAGTGAGCTGAACCAAATCCGTTGTCTTCCTAAGCTAAGAATCCTTTCCTTAGAACGTAATTTGATTCAATTGATTCCTGCAAATGCCTTTTCAGAATTAGTATTATTAAAATATCTTAACTTGATACAAGCTGGCAATCCAGTCAAAAAAATACAGGAATTCGCGTTTAACACCTCTTCACTAGTGTCATTGTCACTTAGACGTTGTAACACTCATTTCGGAAAAA
Organism: Bathymodiolus septemdierum; assembly: GCA_963383655.1. Taxonomy (NCBI): domain Eukaryota; kingdom Metazoa; phylum Mollusca; class Bivalvia; order Mytilida; family Modiolidae; genus Bathymodiolus; species Bathymodiolus septemdierum. The sequence continues at coordinate 113,382,358 of OY726519.1, forward strand.
TGAATGCATCTGCTATCAGTAAGCTATTTTCAACTTCACCAGCTTTAGAAATACTAGATCTTGGAGAGAACTACCTTCCGAGGGACCCTATCGTTCTATTAGCGATGATCAGTCAGCCTAAGAAACTAAAACAGCTAAATCTAAATACGGCCAGATTACATCATTTACCAAAAAATGTTTTCCTACATCTCAAAAATTTGGAAAAACTGGTGTTATGTGGAAACAGAATAACAGGATGGGGAAATGGATATGAAATATTTGGCAACATGACATCTCTGAAAATACTAGATCTAAGTACAAACCATATAAATATCATCAATGAAACGTCATTTCCGGCTTCGCTATTGTCATCTTTAAAGATAATTAACTTGTCGCTTAATAGCTTTTACTGTGTTTGTGACCAGATGTGGTTCGTCAATTGGCTACGACGAACTAATGTAACACTGATGAGGGCTCCATATCGTTGTGTACAACCATCAGAATTAATGGGAACAGAACTAAAAAATTACAAACCAACAATTGAATCATGTACACTATGGAACCCATTATTTACGGTCACAATTGCAATGTCATCATTTGGTGTTTTGGTAATTGTTGCAATAATTCTCACATTGAAATGTCATGTCAATATTAAAAACTACATCTACCTTCTCCGAGTTAAGCGAGGCAGAAGACAGGGGTACATTCCTATTTCCAATCATGAAGATTTCCAATATCATGCTTTCGTTGTCTACTGTGATGAAGACCGTCACTGGGTTCACAATGATTTTGTCAGAAGACTTGAAAACGAAGAGGGATTTAAGTTTTGTATTCATCATAGGGATTTTGAGGTTGGTGAAACAATAAGTGGAAACGTCGACCATTTTCTACAAAATTCATGGAAGGTTGTTGTGATTATTTCAAATGCGTTTACGAAAAGCGAGTGGTGTCAATGGGAGGTTGATATCATTCAAGAAAGAAGACGGCGACAGGGGAGAGATGCTGTTTTAATAATCATGCTGACAACCATAACGGCCAGACATATGACAAGTCCTTTACGTACATTACTGCACAGCACACCTCAGCTACGGTACAAAAGAGGGGTTGGGGAAGATTTATTCTGGAAAGCTGTGAGCGAGGGTATCCAAAAACCTATTGGTCTTTCACCAATAGCTGAACTGTAAATACTTTTCAATTTGATGACAATACCGGCTAACGTAAGGGAACGACCATCTAACTTGAGGGGGGGGGGGGGGGGGGTTATGGTTTTTTTCTAAAAAAATATTCTGATTCCCAATGTTGCTGAAAAAAATATTCTGATTTTGGTGGAGGAAAAAAAAATAATCTGATTCAGAGTTTTTACATATAACCTAATGTTAGTTTCTGGAAAAAAATTAAGCTAAATGGTTGGTCCCTAATAACAATGCAAACTGACGATGATTTTGATCTTGGAAAAATGCATGCTCATGTTATTAAGAAGACTTCGTGATGGAGGTCTCTATATTAATATTTCAATTCAATTTCAAACAGGAAATTACAGTTGGATAATGTAGTTAATTGTATGAAATTATGTTGTATATATAATTTGTATCTTGTAAATAAAAAAAAACAAAAAACAAAAAACAAACATTTCAATTCAATTCTCTATTCTCTTTAAACAATTAATGTTTACCTGTTATTAACACATTTACATTACGCATTTTACATTAAACAATGAGGGGCTTTCCTAGCCATGATCGTAAGGTAGTTGGATTTACAACTACCTATGCAATCAGTGCCTATCACCACTGATGTTGTGAGTTCGAATCTCGATTAGGGCGAGGTGCACAACATTATGTGATCAAGTTTGTCAGTGACTTGTGACAGGTCGGTGGTTTTCTCCGGGTTCTCCGGTTCCCTCCATCAATAAAACTGACGGCCACGATATAGCTGAAATATTGTTGAAAGTGGCTTAAAACACCATCAAACTAACTTTACACAAGGTATGTGACGCACATTAGATATACAACATGTACATAAATTCATATTAATCATCCACTACGTAATTTGAAAGAATGATATAATTAATGGGAACAGAACTAAAGAATTACAAACCAACAATAGAAACATGCACACCATGGAACCCATTATTTACAGTCGCAATTGCAATGTCATCATTTGGTGTTTTGGTAATTGTTGCAATAATTCTCACATTGAAATGGTATTTCAATATTAAAAACTACATCTACCTTCTTCGGGTTAAGCGACGAAGACGACAGGGGTACATTCCTATTTCTAATCATGAAGATTTCCAATATCATGCTTTCGTTGTCTACTGTGATGAAGACCGTCACTGGGTTCACAATGATTTTGTCAGAAGACTTGAAAACGAAGAGGGATTTAAGTTTTGTGTTCATCAAAGGGATTTTGAGGTTGGTGAAACAATAAGTGGAAACGTCGACCATTTTCTACAAAATTCATGGAAGGTTGTTGTAATTATATCAAATGCTTTTACAAAAAGCGAGTGGTGTCAATGGGAGGTTGATATCATTCAAGAAAGAAGACGCGGACAGGGGAGGGATGCTGTTTTAATAATCATGCTGAAAACCATAACGTCCAGATATATGACAAGTCCTTTACGTACATTACTTGACAGCACATCTCATTTACGGTACAAAAGAGGGGTTGGGGAAGATTTATTCTGGAAAGCTGTGACGGAGGGTATTCGAAAACCTATTGGTCAATCACCAATATCTGAACTGTAAATACTTTTCAAATTTATGACAATAGAGGCTAACATTATAACAATGCGGACTGATGATGCTTTTGATTTTGGACAAATGCATGCTTCGTGATGGGTTATCTATATTAATAATTCAATTCAATTCTCTATTTTCTTTAAACAATTAATGCTCACCTGTTATTAACACATATACATTACACAGTTTATATTACAAAAGGTATTTGACGCACATTAGATAAATATCATGCACATACATTCATATTAATCATCCACTACGTAATTTGAAAGAATGATATAATTATATGCAAAAATTACATATATCTTTCACATTTTCGGTACTGAAATGCTGTACAAATTTAAAAGTATATGGGCGTATATGAAATTAACGCTTAATATACTGACGTTTCATATTGAATGTAAGGGTATTGAAGTAAAAAAGTGAAATGCATCCTCCATAGTATTAAAATAAAAAAATATTTTCTATCAATCTATTGATACCTATTATAGCGAGCGATTCCGAAGAATAAATTGTGTGATGACATATGAAATTTTGCTAAGACGGTTTGGAAATACAAAGGTGGTAATTACAAGATGTCAATCGAAGGGCGGGCAATACAATGGCCAACAGATGGGACAAAAGGCAAACAATGGCCACATAACAACTACACAGAAAATTAAAGTTTGAGCAACATGAACCCTACTAAAAACTGGGGGTAATCTTTTGTGGGTAACCAGTTCCTGATATTTTTGACTTTTGACATTCTTCAGATTACTCATTTTACAAATCGCGTCCCATATTCTGTGATATCTCATGAACGAGCAAAGGATATCTTTGCGACTACGACAGGCTTCAGATTTACCACTAGAAATTATTAGTAGCTTTCTTGTTGGCAGCAACCCTCCATCATGGAAATTCTGATAAAAACACAAGCTCTGGAATATAGTATTAACTGAAAAATATTCCTGATGCATGTGACGTTAGAATATTGCCACATATAAATGTAAATGTTCACAATTATTCAAAGTTTTTAGAGACACTGCTATGTATGGTTAGATTTTGTTACATGTACCTTGATCAGATATAAAAGTCCATTATTAACATCAAGTATGTCCTGAACCCAGAGTACACAATAAATGGTTTACATTACAGGCTCAATTAGTTGATTGATTGATTGATTGATTGATTGATTTGTGGCTAACGTCAACTTTGGCAGTATTTAGTTTGCGTGAATTAATCTCCTCAACTAAGACCTTTAGAAATAGACATATTTCTATTTATATTTTAGTATATAGATCAATTTAAACATTATGGTGATAACTAAGCAGGCAAATTTGTTGGGACTTTGCATGTAGGAAAGAAGTTGGACGTGTAGACGCTTTGATGATTTTCTTTAAACAAAAAAAGGGCTACAACTCCTTCCAAAAGGGTCCGATCAAACTGATGTAACAATATGCGATTCGCTATATATAGTAATAAGCAATTCCTAAAAGACAGTTAAAACACTGCTGGTAAATAATTCCACCCACATCATCAAAGCAATCAATCACATTCCCCTCAACTCATTGAACATAAAAGAACACGACATGTGACGATGAAAATCAATGTTATGATTTGGGAAATCTATAATACTTCGATCAAACTCCAGTAGCGATATCTAGATATTCATCTGATCATAAGCAACCATGCTAAGTTTTAATTAATTCCAAAATTTAATGATAGGGGAGTGGCACATACATACAGTCTTTGTATGACGAACAGGAAAAACAATATGTGGCCTCAAACACGACAAAGCTCCTTCTAATGTGTGGTACTGGACACACAAATACACATATCACATTAAAAAATTAATGACTCTTAGCTGCATCTTTTGTGTGTGAGAAAAAAACCACAATCACACCAGAACAACATGTTTTTTTTTTAATGTATAATGCTAGATTCAATATTTGTAAATTGTTCTCTTTGGGAGTATAATTGATTATCTACTTACTTGACAATATTAATCTATCTTATATTTCATATTTAACCTGTTGTATTGCTAAAATGTTAATAAAAAATGAATTAACAAAATGGTTCATTGAGTTGGGACTGTAAAGTGTGTAAAAGATTACTCAAAGTTTCTCCTTAGATCAGCTCTACTTCAACCAACTATCATTTCTTTACAATCTTATCAATGACTAAGTCTATTAAAGTGTGGGCGTCTTTTTCGAGAAGATCTATTTCATGTCTAAGAAAATGTACACATGATCCATATGACACAGTACATGAGACAATTGTTCCGATCAATGGGATGTATTTGGCAAATTTTCCTACCATCTTTTCTCTGGCTTGGTATTTAATAAATTCCATAAATAACGTTTTAATAACAATTTTATCCTTTAGGAGGTATTTAGCATGACTTAATGATTCAATAACTTGGTCGTATAGTGTTTCCGTTTTCTTACAAAGGTGCCTTAATGATTCCTCGTCAAGGCCAAATTCATTCATATAAAAATAAATTTCATGTGCGATGATTGCAAGATCGGCCACAATGTCTACGCCAGGAAATGGTACTGCAGACGCACCTGCCGAAATGATCCCCATCATAAAGACCCTTTTATGCAGAGATTTCTTCTTTTCTCGTATAATCTGGTGCGTCAATGGTCCGACCGACAATACCATGGCTTCCCGTTTTTGATCAGGTAAACTTTCAAACACTGCATTCATCAAGTCGTCAAACTGACCAATTTCATGTTCATAATTTGAAATTACGAATATTTTTGGCTCTCTGATACTAGCTTTTCTAAGATTATCTTTACAACTTTTGTAAATTCTTGGTATAACTTCTTCAATTTTATGACCATCATGACTGGCATTTGCCATTGCCTCGTCAAGCTTTGTTCTAACGAAGAAAAAAGGCTTGCCTCTATTAAGTATATTCCTTGCAAGCCAAGCATCATTTTCAGAAAAGCATGCATCGGATATTATGACAAAGAAGTCATAGCGATCGATTTTAATAGTTTCTAAGTAGCTATCATCTTTCGGAAATCTTAATGTTCCTACACCTGGAAGATCCCAAAATACCATGTTAGCATTGTAAGGATTTGCATAGGGAGTTGGCTCGAGTGTAGTGTCGCCAAAACCGACAGATGCAAAACCATCATCCCATTCCTGCAGACCACGCAACTGGTTAATAAAAGTAGATTTACCGACATATGTCTCTCCAACAATTGCAATGTTAATATGAACATCTTTCCACTGTTTTGTCTTTCTGGAGATGTAATCTGGTATATTTTTGACACCTGTTTCTTTTACCATTCTCTGTAAATCTTCTATTTCGTCAGCCGAAATAATATCCCAACCATCCATCCTGCAAATATATATATAAAAAAGTTGTCCGACAGATAACACATTCCCGTTTCACGAAGCACACTGCACTAAGAGCACACCTTCAAGTCAGACATTTTGTTTGCTAATAATAACATATTGCTTGGTGTAATATTAGATCATGTTCTTGGCAAAATTACTCGAAAATCAGCAAATGTCAATAATACTATCATTTCAACTTGAACTGACGACCCCAAGTCAAATTTATTTAATAATGAACCAATCAACCAAGCCATAGTCTGTATGTTGTTTTAACCTGGGTAATATTGTTATCCCGAGCGATAGCGAAGAATGCAATGAAAATAATACGACCCATGTTAATATGTTATGCAAAAAACTATGGCTTCCATGAATTATTTCGATTTTAATTGGCAAAACATAGACTATTTCTTGAAGTGGAATAAATACGTAGATATCAAATTTACTGCACACAACGCCGACGCGTTTCTGGAATATAACCTTCATCTGGTATGGTCAATATCGCAATACTAGAAAGCCGACCAATTTAAAGGGACTAATGAAAATGCATATCATAACACAATTAACGAACCTTCGTGTCTGCAGCTGGTTTTTATTTCTTTGTTAATAAATAAACTGTGTTGCAATTAAGTGACTTACATTTAAAATTTGATGGCATTTTTATTTTAAACAATTAAGATACTAAAAACATCGTAAAATAAATGAGTAACACTTAAACATATGTATCAATATCACCAATTTCCCTGTTAACTACGTATATACAATTTCAAAAAAGTCAAAGTCGATAGATGCTCATCTTTAGTTTTCTAGAAAAAATGAATATGTAAAGAAACCACAAAGGTTATTTTTCTTTTGCTATATATATATATATATATATATATATATATATATATATTAACCAGCTTAACCCGCCACATTGTTGTTCCGAGATAGAATCTGGATTGTTAACGTCATATGGTCGTGGCCTGTTTGTGCTAAGTGGGTTCAGTTTAGACGTTTTGTTGATATTGGTGGAATTGATGACTAAAAACCGGGGATGTACTCGGGCGCTACGGAAGGGTACGCAGTTCCTGCTCCACATGTGGTACCTGTTATGTGACTATTGTTGCAAACTTGGTGGTAAGACATATCGGTTGTGATTGCGACAAATGGAACATATATGTGGCCATTTGTCCCACGAGATACTCCGTAACGTTAACTAAGTCACATATCATATCTACCTTCAATCTGAATTTTCTCTCACAAGTCATTATCCGGAAACCAAACAGTTAGCAATTACAAGGTACAAAGTACAAAAAGGGGCATAATTGTGGTACGAATTGTCGAAAAATCGTCATTATCAAACTTCACTTAGATATTCAACAGATACACATACATACCACACCTAGCTTTAATCTGACTTTTCGTACGAAAGTTATTATCCGGAAACCAATTTGTGATGGCCGCACAGCCACACGGACAATACCCATTGCTATCGTCCCCTCCTACAAAGCGCCGGGGGACAGGGACAAACAGACAAACAACCATGGCTTTTTCAGGATCATTTAGTTTGTAAATTTGAGTTCTAATATGACGTCCCGTATTCGGTATACAGATAAAGGCATATTTGAATAACAATCAAATATAGGCCACACATGCGCGCTGAGCTTAAAAAAAAGCACCTACATAAACACTGACTATTTTCAGAAAATTCTTCATGGTTAGCGATTTTCTATTATTGTTTATCTAAAAATTGTTGAAATAAATGAAATTAAAATTAAATAATTCTTATATGATTTACATAATTAGAAATCCTATACTCTGATAAAACCCCAGCCTGATATAAGCGCTTATGGAGGAGGGGGTTTTTGTCAGTTTATTTTTCGAGAGACGATGTTCACCGGACTACTTTTTACGTAATGATAATAAAAAAAGATAAAAGAAACAATGTTTATTGTTAGATATGAAATAAAAATAATAAATGCCCATGAAAAAAAAGCTTGTATTGTTCACATAAAAAAAAAATTCCGGAAAAAATACTTAAGACAACCATCTATCGACTTTGACTTTTGTAATATATCGTCATCCTGTGACGTTGTTTACAAGGGACGCTGATTGACACAAGCTGGTTACTGATTTATTTTACGATTTTGTGAGTATTTTACTTGCTTGAGAAGCTAAATGCAAAATGCCATCAAATTGGAAAATATCATTAACTTAATTACATCACCGTCTAGTTATCAATGTACAATACAATACAAATATTTTATTGTCAATCATGACGCCCAATATATTGAGCAGAATAATTAAGTGAATTACATACATTTGATTTCATATTGATTGATTTGATTGGTTTTACAACAAAGAAAGAAAGAAGGAAAATATAACAAATGAATAAATACAATAATACAATCTGACCCTGCATGGTGATCTTACATAATTTCCAGATATTTACTTGCACACCATGTATAAGTGTAATATTGTATTAATATTAGTATGGGAGAACCACCAGTGACTCATATTCAGCATAGTTATAGTAGACATATATTATTTTTTTGAACAGTATTTCATTAACATTATTAATATTTTATTTATTATTAAATATTATTATTTTAATTTTTTATTTTTCAATCTATCTTAATTTCCTTTGAGAACGAAATCTCTTTTTTTAAATAAAGAACATAGTAGTGAACTAGTGTTCTTAATTATAAAATTATCTTCTGATGACATTAACCATATTAATTTTGATTTATTTGGCAGATTATTGAAATTTGTATTCACATTTTTAATATTATTAATAATTTGGGTGCTCTTGTTTTCTAAAACAGGACACTGAAGAAGAAAATGGGTTTCATCTTCAACCCCAGTGTTACATAATTTACAAATTCTATTTTTTGTTTTTGCTCCTATATATCTTCCTTTTTCGATTTCTAGATTATGTGCACTTACTCTGAACTTAGTAAGTACCCTCCGTTCATCCTCATTTAGTATTAGTAAATATTTTTCTAAGGAAATATTATCTTTAAATAGTCTCTAAGTTCTTAATTTATTACCCTCCTGTTTATTATTTCTGCCATCATGTAGGAAAACAAGGTTAGTGTATTTTGTTATTCATGGCCGACACACATCAATGGAATGTATGTGTGGGTACTGGGGATCCCCAAAGATAAATTTTCAAAACAAATGAAAACAAAATACTTAGTTACAGAATTATAAGGATTAAACGCATTTTTTCCGGAGTTTATTTATGCATAACCTGGACCAATTCACTCACAAACAAATAAAAGTCGCATTTTTTTCGGAGTTTATTTATGCATAGCCTGGACCAATTCACTCACAAACAAATAAAAGTCTTCGGACTTTTATTTGCTTGTGAGTGAATTGGTCCAGGTTATACATAAATAAACTCCGGAAAAAATGCGTTTAATCCTATAATAAAATTTATATTGAACCTTGTCAATAAAATTCTTTTCGCTATGTTAAGCCACAGTTTCAACCACAATTTCGCTTTCAATCTCTTAATTCCCAATTTTACCGTTTTTAAAATTCCGTAGCGTAGGAGATTGATGGAATAGCCACTACCAGCGCATCACCTTGACCGCCTCGAATTTTAAAATTACGGCATTTGTCCTATTAGAATCGAAATAATTCATGCCGGCCATACTTTATTGTTATTCAAATATGGGTAAGCATTACGCGAGGGGTTAAATCTCATGAATATAATGCCTACCCATAACGCGGGGGTTAAATCTCATCAATATAATTCCTACCCATATTTGAATAACAATAAAGTATGGCTGGCATGAATTATTTCTTAATTATTACTAAGTACCAACTGTGAGTTGGAGACCAGCAATCATATTAGTATTATACACTTATTGACTGGGTATGAGGGTAATAGCACTTTTATTGTCCCCAAGGTACAGAGAGGACAATACAAGTGTTATTACCCGAATTTCAAGTCTATAAGTATTTTATTATACAGAACAACTGTGCAATTCAAAATTCTAAATTGTATGCCCTTTCATGATGGATTTCTAGTCTACTTTATTAGTGTTTTTTTAAACTAATACCTTTTCATGTGTGTGTATTTGAAGAAGAAATTAATGATTTTTTTTAATTTAGTTCGCTCTTTTTTGTATGGATATTGACATTTGTCCTCTATTACAGAGTGATAGGATCATTCCATTATATACGTCATTTATTTTAAATCAATGAGATGAATGATTTAGAAAAGTCCGGGAAATATGATTGCTGAAATTACCACAGGGGGAATAGTCCAACAAGTTCTGACCGGCACCACCGGGGTAATAGTAAAACAGTTGATTTTAGGATGCAATAGCAAAAGTACTGTCATGTTTTTATAAAGGAAAAACGATAGTGAAGTATAATAATCCTAACTATTGGACAAACCAAGTATTGACTATTTCTAATTTACAATTAACTTCTCCTACTATTAATGGCTTTTGACTATGTGTCATCTAGTGGTTACTTTAATATGTACCATATAAAAATGTTTTCGACAACAAAATTGTACACAATATTTTTTTGATTGTATAATACTGAACAATTTACGCCCTGTGATTTTTTTCTGCAAACATCAATGTTAAAATAAACGTAGATATCTAATTCAGTTCGCACGACGTGTTTCTGGAATAACCTTCATCACGTACGCTAAAAATCGAGAGATGATGAATCACTTACAAGTTTCAAACCATTTCAATAAAAAGTATACAAATATGGTCTGTGCTGTCCCTGTGTACATTTCAGAATGGAAGAAGTGGGTATGACATAGGACAATGGTTTTCAGATATTAACAATTCTTCAAGAGGAGAATATTATTCAAAATTCAAAACTGAGTTCAAATTGGAGAATTATCTTTTACGATTGAATGCTGTTCATAGAAACTATATTTGTAAAGTAAGAACTAGTACTATATAAAATTTCAAATTGAAACGGGGCGTTGGGTGGGGATTCCTAGCGATGAAAGATTATGCAATCTTTGTAATCAAGGCATTGGAAATTAATTCCATTATATTTTTTGTTGTAAGTTATTGAAGGATATCCGAACTAAAGTACATGTCAAATTATTTTATTAGTTATCCTTGTGAAGCAAAAATGAACACAATGTTGAAAATAGGAAATACACAAGTTCTTCCTCATCCGTCATTGTTCCTCCAAAAGATTGTAAAACTTCTGAAGATTTTAATGTACGCTTTTCAAATATTTCCATTATTCGGGATATAATTTATGCGTAATCCACTTTAAAATATCAGCCGGAAAGCCAGCGACACAGGAGAGTTCACTTGACGTTTTTTGTCACGTGATTTTCGACGTAAATATTGACGTGATGGATGTCAGCGGACGGCCTCAGGAATTCGTTGCTTTGTAGCTTCGATTATGGTTATTTGTAATATTTTGTTGAAAGGATCATTTCTACGGACATTCGGGAACGTAAATGTTTAAATTTTGCATCGGTATTCTTACTTTCATACAAGTAATGACTCTCATAAAATGGACCTTCAAGATTTCTCAACCCTGTTCGACAACAGAAAACATCTTTTGTTTAATTTATTATTGAATATGCTGGTAAATTTCTTACTTTTAATACACAATTTATTATCGTGGGTGACATATATCCAGAAAGTTGCAAGGTTTATCACCGGCGATACGATTGTGTCAGTTATAATCAGCACCCGTCAAGATGAAAATTGCGACGAAGCGGCGTAAATGAAGTGATTTTCGGGTACTCTCGGGATTTTCCTTTCCAGTTGACTTAACATTACTGTAGTTTTAAGAACTCGAACATATATTTTTCAAGGCCGAAATGTAAATAAATATCTTTTAAAAAATATGGAAAGAACGTACAGACTGTGTAAAGAAAGTTTGTGGATAAGGTCAGAATTAAGTGAAAATTGCTTCCATAGTGTTGTCAAAATCATATTAATAAATTATGCTAAAAAAACAAAACTTATTGATGCCTGGGCTGGTGGGAAAGCATAAAATGGATAAGTTGGAAAGAATTTGCTCAGACTGGGCGAGAAAAAGTTTGTGATAAAGTAAAAATTGACAAACTTCAGTGAAAATTAGTGTTGTCAAAATCATATTAATAAATTTTGCTTAAAAAAAAAAAAACTTTATTCATGCCTGGTGGGAAAGTACAAAATGGATAAGTTGGAAAGAATTTGCTCAGACTGGGCCAGAAAAAGTTTGTGATAAAGTAATAATTAACAAACTTGAGTGAAAATTTTAAATAATTTACTTTAAAGAAACCAAAACCATATATTATTTCAGCTGCAAATTACCAAATTTCAGTTATTATATCTCTGTTTTCACCTATTTCTGTTCACAGCATCTTGTGACTGATATATATGCAAGTTTGGTTAAATATTGAATCCTATGTTTTCTTCAATCTGCTTTCCAAATTTGAAGAAAAATCCCATAACATTGCAGATCCATATAATTTCAGTTATTTCTATTGACACAGCACCTTGCATTGTAAGGGACCTCAAAGGCAACATTTTTGTAAGATTAGATAAATTTTGAATCATAACTCTTCTTTGCAAAGTTACTTTGGTTTTTTTCAGTGGTTATCATGATATCCCCATGGGCTTTCCAAACACTCTTAAAATTAGAAAAAAAATTCTACAGCAGACATCATGAGCTGGTTGACAGCACCCAGATGACAAATGATCTGAGGCTGTTTTAGATCCTTTGCCCTTCTCCGGATTAGAGTCCTACCAGACTTGATGATGGACACACATAGACGTATTGCAATAGGCAGGAATTGCCTACCCTTCCGGATCACCCGAGTTCACATTAGATTATTCGGGAGTTTGTGTTGTTCGTGTGCATTTGTGATTTTTTTGTGTTATATCGGTTGGTTGTTGTTGGTTTGTTTCTGTGCTTCCCTGGTTTATATTTTGTCCTCGGCTATTGTTTTTTCATAACCCCTCTCGGGCAATGACAATCTCGTAGAAAAAATCAAATTGCCCGAGAGCGCATATTTGTGAGAAATAGTTATCCGAGTCCCTGTGGATGGATGCACAGATAGGAGGTTGTAATACTTTACAACTTCATAGGTGAGGGGATACTAAAATATCATTATATTAACATCTAGTCAGCATATGAAAACAATCCTGTGGTAATTTGATTATTTAATTGTGTAACATTTAATACAATATTTCAAGGCAGCATTATCATAATAATTGTAATCTTGTCAACAAATCTAAATAAAAAATTCCACAAGAAAGGGTGGATCTTAAAAATCTCATCTCTACAATTAAAATTGTCAATATCTGGTAATCTGTCAGTCTTTATTCTGTCTGAAACATACAATTTAATAAAATTTCTCAAAATTTGTGCTGCATGTTCAAGACTTTCATGCTTTGTGTTCTTCTTTAAATCATCTGTAATAAGAGAAGAAATTGTATTTGTTAATTTTAAGTTTTCTTTCTCCATCAGGGCAATTTGGTTTGATGAGCGATGATTTGCCAAAAATAGTGAATGGCAACTTCCTAAAACATCTGCATCATTTCTGGATATCAGACGACCAAGGTTTTTCTTTTTTGGTACATAACACAATAAAGCTCTGCCAAGAACAGATTTTAACATATTAAATATCAATTGAGTGAAGTGTAACAATTTGGACATATCTTTGTCACTGTCATAGTGTCAATAACAATGTTGAGGTCATTTTTATGTAAGAGAAGTTTATATCTGTCATAAACTTCAGGTAAAAGTAAAGAACTCTCTTCTTCAAAAGCTTTGACGGCAAACTGCAATATCATCTGAAAAGTATAGATGTCAACATTCTGGCCTGTAACTTTATGTTTTTCAATAAACAACTGTTTACTTAAACAATCCTGCAAGTATGAAGAGGTTTGAGCCAATTTCTCCTCTGCTGCATCAAATCTAGAGAAAAAGTTAAAAGAATTATAACAATAGGGACAACATCTAAATCGATCATTCTCTATATTTTTATTAAAACTGAAATACTTCAAAAACAACTCTCTCTTTTCCTCGCCTACAGTTTTAAAAACCATATGATGTCATTACTGCGACAATTTTTCTCACAAACAATGCACAGAACTGTGAATTGTTAATAAATTTGTTGTAATGAGAATGACAGTGAGGAAGAAAATGTATCATCATACTGTGAAAACTTCTCTGAAATTAAAACATTAAGGGACCAACCATTTAACTTGCAGGGGGGAGGGGGGGGGGGGGTTATGGTTTTTTGCTTCATTCAGAAAAATTTTCCCAGACAACATGAGAGTTATAATATTTTTTTTTTGTCGCACAAAGCGCAATTTTTTTTCCAAAATTTAACATTAGGTTATATGACAAAAACTCTGAAACAGATATTTTTTTCCCTCCACCAAAATCAGAATATTTTTTTCAGTAACATTGGGAATCAGAATATTAGAAAAAAAAGCATAACCCCCCCCCCCCCCCCCCCCCCTGGAAGTTAAATGGTCCGTCCCTAATTTCTTGCTGAAAAGATAAACAGATTAGATTGGTTTGAGCAAAGGCTGAAATTGGATTAAAAAAAACATTTGTTATCTTCATTATCTGTGCATGCTCTCTTTGCATCTGATGCCTCATCAGGTTCACCTGCTTTAAATTTCAAAAATGAAGTTTAATGCACTTTCACATCTCCTACAAATACATGTAACAATCAGTATCAGTAATCTTATAATATTGCCTGTAAACATAATCTGAAAAAAAATGTACATATCTGTTTGAAGGATCAAATTTACCAATACCACATTTGGGCACACTGCATGGACCTGGATCTCTGCCAGCACCTTTGTACAGTTGGATTTTGACATAAATGTTTATAAATGTAAATGTTGCAAACTGAGAACAAGTATAAAGAAAAGAGCTAGGGGTCAAATAATATTCATGCACATTAATATAAACCAATGAAGGAATCTGTAAATTAAATAATGAAATGTACACACACAAATATGGAATGGCTTACACCTGGAAAATCCTGCAAGAAGTGTGACACTAAGCCATTTTCAGGCTTTGAGCTGCTACATTTTTATGAATCTGTTTTTCCTTTAATTAGGGAATCAATAAGAGAAGCCATCAAGCGTAAACTTTCAAATAGAGACTAAAAATGGAAAAAATGAGGGGTCACGTTGGAAATCTCACATGACGACATGGATGTGTGGTTCAAATGATGTTTATATCTTGGAATTTTTCCAATATGTAAGTCAACATTCACATCTAAAATACTGGAATTGAAACGAATGCAATATTAAAATACATGAGAACAATCTACAGATGTAATGCTTGCAGATATAAGCCTGAAACAAATAGAAATATCGCTATTTTCCTTCGAAAATACACTGAAATGGTGTCTGCCTTTTGAGGTCAAAATATAGTTTTTCGCTAAGCATGCTGGGATTTGATGTTTTGTATGGGATTCCTTACTAATTTTAGAGTTTATTTTTACCATCTTTGATGTGATTGGCTAAGGGGGATGTGATTGTGTCAGTTAAATATAGAGAGGTTTTTTCCCCGCCATATTTTTAGGCGACGAGATGCTTGAAATAGATCACTGGAAAAATACCGATTTTCACCCTTTTTCTACACGGAAAAGCTGTCAATAACGATCAGTCATTAGTCTGTGAGAATAAACTTGTGATAAATATAAAAAAAAACACGAATTACGGTTATTTCAACGTTTCCCAACAGGTTTTTCTGAGGTACCGTATCGCGGATGATTTTGTTTACGTAGTTATGAAGCGCCACCTGTGCGTTGAATCGAGGTTGTCTGCCCTTAGCGCGGCAATATTGACATCCAATGGATTGATTGATCGATTCAGTCTCTGGCTTCCCGGCTGTATATCACTATACTAAGCACATGGCCTGGTATTAAATATAGTGCGAGTCGAATAGACCAAAGCCGTAACCTCTGACCGTAATAACTTATGTATCACCTATCATCTGTTTTTGTGTAATATCGTAGAGTCACCTGTTCTCGATAGTTACCAGTTCTCGATAATCATGCGCGTGAGAGTTTTGATATAAATCGGGAAAACGCACGTGTCTTCTGTTCGTCAGGATTTTACCTACGAAACACCACCTCGCTTCGCAAGAAGGAAGAAATGGCCATGCTACGCATTAAGGTATGTATGAACATAATCTTTATAGTCTCAGATATTTATGCACATTTTCTTATTCCAAAAATAACTCTAAATTCACCAGGACATGCTTAAAATATACGTGTGTGATGTAAACAAAACTTTGCTGACAATGAAGGTCAAGTACGTATACGTCATACAAAACCGGAAATATACAGGTGGCCCTGTTCAGGGACAAAAAAATTGGAACACCGTTCGGGTCATATCTTATCAGTTTTATCTTTATATCAACGTTATTTTTCAATTTGATTTGCATTTGATTTACATAAGAATATATCATATGCCGGGCTATTAATATATAAAATATGCCCTGTATATTGCAGATAACAAAATCAGATCAATAGACACCCTCCCCCTATATTAGCCAATGATATAGCACTACAATCCCCGACATGCCGACATATCTTATCAACCCCCCCTTTCAGTAAGCAGATAACTTGATTCTGTTATTTGCCGTGGTATTTTTGTTTGTTAACACACTAGTGAAGTAAATATGATGTTTTGTTCGTACTCATTTGGTAAGAAGTCTAATAATTGGCAAATGATATGTTAAATAAATCGACAAAATGAGTCATTGTACTTACCTGCAACTTTGTATCAAATGTAAAGGGCGATAACTCGTGATGAATAATAAAATTATCGTTTATTTTTAGATTACATGTGGCGTATATACATTGTAACAGAGGCTGTAACCGAGTGTGTTTTAAGTATGACTTCACCTAAGGATCATGCAGTGGGTGATTTATTGATAGTTGCAAAATTGGAGTTTAATATATATGGTTCATATGTTGCATTTTGATGGAAAACTCATAAAAATAATAAAAGAACGCATGTATTGACTTTGGTTGCTATGGTAACAACTACATCATAAAACCCCTTTTATTTCAGTCTTAAAATCACTAAATTTGCCCTTTTGCCACACAGATTTCTCAAAAAATATTTAAACAAATTCATAATATAATTACATACTAGTGATGTTGAAGACTTCTTCTAAAAAATTAACGTATATGAACAGAAAGTACTGTTACCATGGCAACCAAACAGCCTCATTTGGCATCTTCAAAAAAATGCAAAATAATCAGATTTTCATTATCTATCATCTCCTGTGAACAGGGTGGTTGGTGAATGAGGCTTGTTTTTATCCGTTCAATAGACACTTGTCTAAAACATATAAAAAATAATCATGTGTAGCCTCTTTTAGATTTTTTGGAAAAAAGCGTTTTTTGTCCCATACTTTTGGTTTTTCAGCAAATACTATTACAAAATATTTCTACTTCTCAAAAATGTATTTACTGATATTATCTTTTTCACATAACTTATAACCAAACTAACTACTAAATAAACTTTTAACCTTAAAGTATGTGAATGGTTGCCATGGAAACAAAAATAAAACATTTTACATATTAAATGCATTTCATATCAAGTTTTCTTTCGGTCACAAAGATTTCCATATCGCTAATTTTATAGCTAAGTGTCAACTCCTAAACTGATAACAATGAAAATTTAAATAATGTCCATGGTTGCCATGGAAAGAAAAACAATTATTGTTACCATGGCAACCAAACAGCCTCATTTCGCATCTTCCAAAAAAAAAAAAAAAAAAATAGGATTTTCATTATAGATCTATTATCTCCTGTGAACAGGGTGACCGTGCTATGTGAATGATGCTTGTTTATATCTGTTCAATAGACACTTGTCTAAAACATATTATACAATTATAGTCTTTTGTTGAGGTCAATACGAGTTTTTATGGACCTTAAGATTGTTATTCAGCGACGCCTTTAGACTGCAGTGAATATTGATTTCTAAGGTCCATAAAAACTCGTATTGATCGATACAAAAGACTGTAATACGGTTGTTTCGAATCATTTCCGTTCCGTCAAAATTTTGTTATTTTCGACCGCCAGATCACGTGATTTCGATGGAACTCCTGGCACTGAACTTCCGGTGTCACTGTACACAACAAAAACTCCAATCGATATGTGCCGTTTTAACGTTCGATCCTCAACTTTAAAAAGATCTTAACATTTTCTGTAAAAGACAGATATCAATTGAATTATTTTATTTGTATCAAAGACTTCAATGCAGAGACAAATACTTCTTTAAAATTAAATTTGTTTTTTTCTTTATTTGCGGCTGCCAGCATCATCAAAGGAAAACGATCTGCCTTTATGTATATATTTCTGATATCAGACAGATAGTGGGGTACCGAACACCAGTATTTATTCAGCGGTTTCCTTGGCGTCTCCATATTACAATTACTTATAATCTACCGCATCTACGACTATGATATGCTGACGTTGTCACAGTAATAGCGTAAACACCGGAAGTCGCCTGCCGATCTGTTCAGACGTCAAGACACCAAAAAGACGGAACGTGGTCGGAATTGACATGATTCGAAACAACCGTATTGCTTTATTACATTAAAATGAAAAGTGAAAGTGAAACCAAGTCAATATGAAATTAATCACTTCATTATGACGTCATACATAATGCAATCGAAAGTGAAAGTGAAAACGAGTCAATACGAGTTTTAATCAAACAATATCAAATTTTACGGAATGTCAGGTGACAGCATGAGAGCCAATACAACTGTTTAAATGAATTCATTATGTAATAACAAAAATATTCGTTTGTAGCCTCTTTTAGATTTTTTTTGGAAAAAAGTGTTTTTTGTCCCATACTTTATTTTTAGCAGATAGGTACAACTACATTTTTTACAAAATATTTCTACTTCTCTAAAATGTATTTACTGATATTATCATTTTCACATAACTTATAACCAAACTAACTACTAATAAACTTTTAACCTTAAGTTATGTGAATGGTTACCATGGAAACAAAAATAAAACATTTCAAAATCTTAAAATTTTCTTTTGGTCACAAAGATTTCCATATTACTTCTTTTATTACTAAATTCCAAGTCTTAAACTGATAACAATGACAATTTAAATACAAATGTAATGTCCATGGTTTCCATGGAAACAAAAACACAAAATTTGATAAATCTGCAATTCGAACACAGCAAAAATTGTTTTCTACCATTAATTTCTCAATCGTTTTTAAAATCAAATCTGCTAGTTTTCCAATTGTAAATTATTTCAGGTAGTATACAGTTATGATACTAGAATATTTATTGTACTATGCATTTATTGTACAATTCTAGTACTATATATTTATTGTACACATGGTGGCTCAATGAGTTAGGTCGCTGGATATACAAGCCTATCGCCAATATGTCATGGGTTCGCACCAGCTTTGTAAATTACCAGTTGCTTGCCCATGGTCGGTGGTTCTGTCCGGGTACTCCGTCTTCCTCCACCACTAAAACTGGTTGCCATGAGATAGCTGAAATATTGTTGAAAGAGGCGTTAAAACACCAAAAATCAAATCAATCAAATCAAATCATTTATTGCATAATTCTAGTACTATACATTGATTGTACAATTATAGTACTATACATTTATTGTACAATTCTAGTTCTATACATTTATTGTATAATTCTAATACTATACATTGATTGTACAATTCTAGTACTATACATTTATTGTACAATTCTAGTACTATACATTTATTGTACAATTCTAGTTCTATACATTTATTGTACAATTCTAGTACAATACATTTATTGTACCATTCTAGTTCTATACATTTATTGTACAATTCTAGTACTATACATTTATTGTACAATTCTAGTACTATACATTTATTGTACAATTCTAGTACTATACATTTATTGTATAATTCTAGTACTATTCATTGATTGTACAATTCTAGTACTATACATGGATTGTACAATTCTAGTACTATGCATTTATTGTATAATTCTAGTACTATGCATTTATTGTATAATTCTAGTACTATGCATTGATTGTACAATTCTAGTACTATACATTTATTGTATAATTCTAGTACTATACATTGATTGTACAATTCTAGTACTATACATTTATTGTATAATTCTAGTGCTATACATGGATTATACAATTCTAGTACTATACATTTATTGTACAATTCTAGTACTATGCATTTATTGTACAATTCTAGTACTATCCATTTATTGTACAATTCTAGTACTATACATTTATTGTATAATTCTAGTACTATCCATTTATTATACAATTCTAGTACTATACATTTATTGTACAATTCTAGTACTATGCATTTATTGTACAATTCTAGTACTATCCATTTATTATACAATTCTAGTACTATACATTTATTGTACAATTCTAGTACTATGCATTTATTGTATAATTCTAGTACTATACATTTATTGTATAATTCTAGTACTATACATTTATTGTACAATTCTAGTACTATACATTGATTGTACAATTCTAGTACTATCCATTTATTATACAATTCTAGTACTATACATTTATTGTACAATTCTAGTACTATGCATTTATTGTATAATTCTAGTACTATACATTTATTGTATAATTCTAGTACTATACATTTATTGTACAATTCTAGTACTATACATTTATTGTACAATTCTAGTACTATACATTTATTGTATAATTCTAGTACTATACATTTATTGTATAATTCTAGTACTATACATTTATTGTATAATTCTAGTACTATACATTTATTGTATAATTCTAGTACTATACATTTATTGTATAATTCTAGTACTATACATGGATTATACAATTCTAGTACTATACATTTATTGTACAATTCTAGTACTATGCATTTATTGTACAATTCTAGTACTATCCATTTATTGTACAATTCTAGTACTATACATTTATTGTATAATTCTAGTACTATCCATTTATTATACAATTCTAGTACTATACATTTATTGTACAATTCTAGTACTATGCATTTATTGTACAATTCTAGTACTATCCATTTATTATACAATTCTAGTACTATACATTTATTGTACAATTCTAGTACTATGCATTTATTGTATAATTCTAGTACTATACATTTATTGTATAATTCTAGTACTATACATTTATTGTATAATTCTAGTACTATACATTTATTGTATAATTCTAGTACTATACATTTATTGTATAATTCTAGTACTATACATTTATTGTACAATTCTAGTACTATACATTGATTGTACAATTCTAGTACTATACATTTATTGTACAATTCTAGTACTATACATTTATTGTATAATTCTAGTACTATACATTTATTGTATAATTCTAGTACTATACATTTATTGTATAATTCTAGTACTATACATTTATTGTACAATTCTAGTACTATACATTGATTGTACAATTCTAGTACTATACATTTATTGTACAATTCTAGTACTATACATTTATTGTATAATTCTAGTACTATACATTTATTGTATAATTCTAGTACTATACATTTATTGTACAATTCTAGTACTATACATTTATTGTATAATTCTAGTACTATACATTTATTGTACAATTCTAGTACTATACATTTATTGTACAATTCTAGTACTATACATTTATTGTATAATTCTAGTACTATACATTTATTGTACAATTCTAGTACTATACATTTATTGTATAATTCTAGTACTATACATTTATTGTACAATTCTAGTACTATACATTTATTGTACAATTCTAGTACTATACATTTATTGTATAATTCTAGTACTATACATTTATTGTACAATTCTAGTACTATACATTTATTGTATAATTCTAGTACTATACATTTATTGTACAATTCTAGTACTATACATTTATTGTACAATTCTAGTACTATACATTTATTGTATAATTCTAGTACTATACATTTATTGTATAATTCTAGTACTATACATTTATTGTACAATTATAGTACTATACATTTATTGTATAATTCTAGTACTATACATTTATTGTACAATTCTAGTACTATACATTTATTGTATAATTCTAGTACTATACATTTATTGTACAATTCTAGTACTATGCATTTATTGTATAATTCTAGTACTATACATTTATTGTATAATTCTAGTACTATCCATTTATTATACAATTCTAGTACTATACATTTATTGTACAATTCTAGTACTATACATTTATTGTACAATTCTAGTACTATACATTTATTGTACAATTCTAGTACTATACATTTATTGTATAATTCTAGTACTATGCATTTATTGTATAATTCTAGTACTATACATTTATTGTATAATTCTAGTACTATACATTTATTGTACAATTCTAGTACTATACATTTATTGTACAATTCTAGTACTATACATTTATTGTACAATTCTAGTACTATGCATTTATTGTATAATTCTAGTACTATACATTTATTGTATAATTCTAGTACTATCCATTTATTATACAATTCTAGTACTATACATTTATTGTACAATTCTAGTACTATGCATTTATTGTACAATTCTAGTACTATCCATTTATTATACAATTCTAGTACTATACATTTATTGTACAATTCTAGTACTATGCATTTATTGTATAATTATAGTACTATACATTTATTGTATAATTCTAGTACTATACATTTATTGTACAATTCTAGTACTATACATTTATTGTACAATTCTAATACTATACATTGATTGTACAATTCTAGTACTATACATTTATTGTATAATTCTAGTACTATACATGGATTGTACAATTCTAGTACTATACATTTATTGTATAATTCTAGTACTATACATTGATTGTACAATTCTAGTACTATACATGGATTGTACAATTCTAGTACTATACATTTATTGTACAATTCTAGTACTATACATTGATTGTACAATTCTAGTAATATACATTTATTGTACAATTCTAGAACTATACATTTATTGTATAATTCTAGTACTATACATTGATTGTACAATTCTAGTACTATACATTGATTGTACAATTCTAGTAATATACATTTATTGTACAATTCTAGTACTATACATTTATTGTACAATTCTAGTACTATACATTTATTGTATAATTCTAGTACTATACATGGATTGTACAATTCTAGTACTATACATTTATTGTACAATTCTAGTACTATACATTTATTGTACAATTCTAGTACTATACATTTATTGTATAATTCTAGTACTATGCATTTATTGTACAATTCTAGTACTATACATTTATTGTACAATTCTAGTACTATACATTTATTGTATAATTCTAGTACTATACATTTATTGTATAATTCTAGTACTATGCATTTATTGTACAATTCTAGTACTATACATTTATTGTACAATTCTAGTACTATACATTTATTGTATAATTCTAGTACTATACATTTATTGTATAATTCTAGTACTATACATGGATTGTACAATTCTAGTACTATACATTTATTGTACAATTCTAGTACTATACATTTATTGTACAATTCTAGTACTATACATTTATTGTATAATTCTAGTACTATACATGGATTGTACAATTCTAGTACTATACATTTATTGTATAATTCTAGTACTATACATGGATTGTACAATTCTAGTACTATACATTTATTGTACAATTCTAGTACTATACATTTATTGTACAATTCTAGTACTATACATTGATTGTACAATTCTAGTACTATGCATTTATTGTACAATTCTAGTACTATACATGGATTGTACAATTCTAGTACTATACATTTATTGTACAATTCTAGTACTATCCATTTATTGTACAATTCTAGTACTATACATGGATTGTACAATTCTAGTACTATACATGGATTGTACAATTCTAGTACTATACATTGATTGTACAATTCTAGTACTATACATTGATTGTACAATTCTAGTACTATGCATTTATTGTACAATTCTAGTACTATACATTTATTGTACAATTCTAGTACTATGCATTTATTGTACAATTCTAGTACTATGCATTTATTGTACAATTCTAGTACTATACATGGATTGTACAATTCTAGTACTATACATGGATTGTACAATTCTAGTACTATACATTGATTGTACAATTCTAGTACTATACATTTATTGTATAATTCTAGTACTATATATTGATTGTACAATTCTAGTACTATACATTTATTGTATAATTCTAGTACTATACATTGATTGTACAATTCTAGTACTATACATTGATTGTACAATTCTAGTACTATGCATTTATTGTACAATTCTAGTACTATACATGGATTGTACAATTCTAGTACTATACATTTATTGTACAATTCTAGTACTATCCATTTATTGTACAATTCTAGTACTATACATGGATTGTACAATTCTAGTACTATACATGGATTGTACAATTCTAGTACTATACATTGATTGTACAATTCTAGTACTATACATTGATTGTACAATTCTAGTACTATGCATTTATTGTACAATTCTAGTACTATACATTTATTGTACAATTCTAGTACTATGCATTTATTGTACAATTCTAGTACTATGCATTTATTGTACAATTCTAGTACTATACATGGATTGTACAATTCTAGTACTATACATGGATTGTACAATTCTAGTACTATACATTGATTGTACAATTCTAGTACTATACATTTATTGTATAATTCTAGTACTATACATTGATTGTACAATTCTAGTACTATACATTTATTGTACAATTCTAGTACTATACATTTATTGTATAATTCTAGTACTATACATTTATTATACAATTCTAGTACTATACATTTATTGTACAATTCTAGTACTATACATTTATTGTATAATTCTAGTACTATACATTGATTATACAATTCTAGTACTATACACTTATTGTACAATTCTAGTACTATTATTTTAAGTTACTTTTTAGATACACTGTACTAAAGATTTGTTGTACATGTAGTAACATTTTACTATAAACTTATAATACAAATATGGGGTGCTTGTCCTGATTACATTATAATTTATATTAAAAATATAAACCTAAGAAAAAAGAACCCCAGGGATTTACAATCTTATGACTTTTCACAATGTGCCAGAGGGTTGTATCCTGTTTTTCAAATCATATTATGCAAATGACCCCTCTTTTTAACATTATAAATTCCTATAATGTAATCAGTCTTACTCTATTTGTTCATAGAAACATGTACATGTTTATTTTCCATTTTTGACATCTAGCTTGTTCATTTAAATTTTTGTCTATAATAACATCACATGCAATTTTCTTCACGACATGATAATCTGATTTGTTAACAGATCAACATAAGGAAAATAAAGACCAAATATTATTGACCTTTCATACAAAAAAGAAAATTAAAAACTTTTACATGGTCGCTAGACTGTAAAAATGAGGTCAAAGTAATGCCATAAGATTGTTTGGTTGTCCTAGGTATAAAGATGGCTCCTATAAATAATGCCAGTAATACCTATGTCTCGCCAGTCTAGAGCAAAATATTTACATTATTCCGAGTTCACAGAATTCATAGCTTCAACAACTTCTGACAAGTTCTGTCATCTGAATAGCTGATTCTAGATCCCCATCTTCTACTGTTTGTAAATTAAACCAAAGACCATACAATTGGTATTTAATTTGTTGCTTCTGCGCTAAGCACGCATTAAGAAGAAAGAGCAGAGACCGGTTGGTTCGGAATCAGGATAATGTGTCTGAGTGAGACAACATGTCTATCCACAGACTGTTGTCTCAGTGAACTAATACTATAAAAATGCAACTAAACGGACATCATGTCATTGAAAATTACCTTGTTCTCGCCATGGTATAGCTGAAAATTGCTGAGTTTGAGCTAAATAACAATCACTCACTCTACTGTTTGTTTCTTTGGTTTTAGTTTGATTGTTGGTTTATCGCTACCTTATTCACGTGATTAACCCTGTATACGTAACCATATTTGGATGACGCATTAATCACTGGATGTGCATCTCAACGAGGAACGTATCATCTGACCTTGATTTAATCATCGCCTGGGATGTGCATCTCAGAGAGGAACGTACCTTGATTTAATCATCGCCTATGTGGTTCAATAGTTATAGTACTCGTCCCAAGAGCGAAAGAATCTAGGTTTGATCGTCGATATTGTCAACCTAAAGACTTTTAAATGGTATTTCACCTTCTTTTAATTTTGTTGAGTGTCAAGTTTTGCGACTGTCGTGCTTGAAGTCATAAGCTCATTTACACATTATTTAGTTGAACTATGAACTGTACTATTCTTTGTCGTCCCTACAGGGACATGTGACATAAATGCTGATTGATACTCTGTGTTATGTGTGAATATAGGATGTACTACCATTCAGTTTTGTCAACAATTGCAATTTTTCGTTTGATACAGCCACACATTTACAATTTTCTTTTCAAAAGCTTAGGTAATTTGTATAACGCATCGCAAAATTTGACTTGACTCAAAAGTACACAACTCTTTAAGAATTCATGTATAGCTTTAGTTTAGAATCAAACGCTGTTCAACGATATATCTTTGTGTCTCGTTAATGTATTAATGACAGAGTATCTTAAACTAATAAAATGAAACTCTTGAGAATCAAGTTTGTTGATTTACTAGTAGTCTGAATGACAGGTCAATCAAAATTTAAACGAACAATTGCAATTGTTGACAAAACTGAATGGTAGTACATTCTATATTTACACATATCATCTCTTCTGTCACCTGTCTCTGTAGGGACGACAAGGAATAGCACAATTGACACACACACACACACACACACACACACACACACACACATATATATATATATATATACAACGTCTGAAAAACCAGTCATCGATCAATATATATATATGTCTGAAAATTAAACCAAACAGTGTTAGAATTAGATTTTAGTGCTGCCAAATTTGTTGTTCTTCCCTCGACGGGATTTGAACTCACACCATTGATACACTGCAGCACCATTCGCTTAGCCTTACGTCCAGCGCACTAGACCACTCGACCACATCCACTCCCTATCTATCTATCTATCTATCTATCTATCTATCTATCTATCTATATATATATATATATATATATATATATATATATATAGCAAATAGTTCATGGCACTAAGGGCCATATGCATTATATTGACTGGCTCACTAACAAAGACAAATAGGGAAAATATATACGTAAAGTATAATATATATTTAGTGGTTATAAGATTTCCAGACTGGTACTGTTACATTGATGGTTACATTAAAGTATAATATATATATTTAGAGGTTATAAGATTTCCAGACTGGTACTGGTTACATTGATGGTTACATTAAAGTATAATATATATATTAGTGGCTATAAGATTTCCAGACTGGTACTGGTTACATTGATGGTTACATTAATGTATAATATATATATTTAGAGGTTATAAGATTTCCCGACTGGTACTGGTTACATTGATGGCTACATTAAAGCATAATATATATATTTAGAGGTTATAAGATTTTCAGACTGGTACTGGTTACATTGATGGCTACATTAAAGTATAATATATATATTTAGTGGTTATAAGATTTCCAGACTGGTACTGGTTACATTGATGGTTACATTAAAGTATAATATATATATTTAGTGGTTATAAGATTTCCAGACTGGTACTGGTTACATTGATGGTTACATTAAAGTATAATATATATATTTAGAGGTTATAAGATTTCCAGACTGGTACTGTTACATTGATGGTTACATTAAAGCATAATATATATATTTAGAGGTTATAAGATTTCCAGACTGGTACTGGTTACATTGATGGTTACATTAAAGTATAATATATATATTTAGAGGTTATAAGATTTCCAGACTGGTACTGGTTACATTGATGGTTACATTAAAGTATAATATATATATTTAGAGGTTATAAGATTTCCCGACTGGTACTGGTTACATTGATGGTTACATTAAAGTATAATATATATATTTAGAGGTTATAAGATTTCCCGACTGGTACTGGTTACATTGATGGTTACATTAAAGTATAATATATATATTTAGAGGTTATAAGATATCCCGACTGGTACTGGTTACATTGATGGTTACATTAAAGTATAATATATATATTTAGAGGTTATAAGATTTCCAGACTGGTACTGTTACATTGATGGTTACATTAAAGTATAATATATATATTTAGTGGTTATAAGATTTCCAGACTGGTACTGTTACATTGATGGTTACATTAAAGCATAATATATATATTTAGAGGTTATAAGATTTCCCGACTGGTACTGTTACATTGATGGTTACATTAAAGAATGATATATATATTTAGAGGTTATAAGACTTCCCGACTGGCACTGTTACATTGATGGTTACATTAAAGTATAATATATATATTTAGAGGTTATAAGATTTCCAGACTGGTACTGGTTACATTGATGGTTACATTAAAGTATAATATATATATTTAGAGGTTATAAGATTTCCCGACTGGTACTGTTACATTGATGGTTACATTAAAGTATAATATATATATTTAGAGGATATAAGATTTCCAGACTGGTACTGCTACATTGATGGTTATATTAAAGTATAATATATATATTTAGATGTTATAAGATTTCCCGACTGGTACTGTTACATTGATGGTTACGTTAAAGTATAATATATATATTTAGAGGTTATAAGATTTCCAGACTGGTACTGTTACATTGATGGTTATATTAAAGTATAATATATATATTTAGAGGTTATAAGATATCCCGACTGGTACTGTTACATTGATGGTTGTATTAAAGTATAATATATATATTTAGAGGTTATAAGATTTCCCGACTGGTACTGTTACATTGATGGTTACGTTAAAGTATAATATATATATTTAGAGGTTATAAGATTTCCCGACTGGTACTGGTTACATTGATGGTTACATTAAAGTATAATATATATATTTAGAGGTTATAAGATTTCCAGACTGGTACTGTTACATTGATGGTTACATTAAAGTATAATATATATATTTAGTGGTTATAAGATTTCCAGACTGGTACTGTTACATTGATGGTTACATTAAAGTATAATATATATATTTAGAGGTTATAAGATTTCCAGACTGGTACTGTTACATTGATGGTTACGTTAAAGTATAATATATATATTTAGAGGTTATAAGATTTCCCGACTGGTACTGTTACATTGATGGTTACATTAAAGTATAATATATATATTTAGAGGTTATAAGATTTCCCGACTGGTACTGTTACATTGATGGTTACGTTAAAGTATAATATATATATTTAGAGGTTATAAGATTTCCCGACTGGTACTGGTTACATTGATGGTTACATTAAAGTATAATATATATATTTAGAGGTTATAAGATTTCCAGACTGGTACTGTTACATTGATGGTTACATTAAAGTATAATATATATATTTAGAGGTTATAAGATTTCCCGACTGGTACTGTTACATTGATGGTTACATTAAAGAATAATATATATATTTAGAGGTTATAAGATTTCCCGACTGGCACTGTTACATTGATGGTTACATTAAAGTATAATATATATATCTAGAGGTTATAAGATTTCCAGACTGGTACTGGTTACATTGATGGTTACATTAAAGCATAATATATATATTTAGAGGTTATAAGATTTCCCGACTGGTACTGTTACATTGATGGTTACATTAAAGTATAATATATATATTTAGAGGATATAAGATTTCCAGACTGGTACTGTTACATTGATGGTTACATTAAAGTATAATATATATATTTAGAGGTAATAAGATTTCCAGACTGGTACTGGTTACATTGATGGTTGTATAACACCACATTCAATAATATTTCAGCTAAATAATGGTAGTCAGTTAAATCGGTGGAGGAAACTGGGTATCCTAAGCAAACAACCAAAATGTTCCACGTCATTTACCCGTGAACATTAACAAGCTGTTCCAAGTCACCCGTGAATGCAGTCGAATTGCTGCAAATCACTTCCAAATTCTTCCACATAAAGTTGCATAGAGAACACGTCGACACCGGCGGTATAATGGTGATATGCGTTTATTGCGTAAGTAGATGTAAATCTAACTCCCCAACGACCATGATTACATTATCTGGTACTTTGTGTTAAATGATGCAGAAATAATGCCAATGTATATATCATTTTAGTAAGTTAAGAAGTTTGGATCAACACATTAAGAAAAGCTCTACCAGTTTCAAGAACAATTTATTGATGATTAAAGCAATAAGACTAAGCCTTTCGTTCTTGATGATGGACTACGCAGCTATTTTATTATAACAACATTCCGTTGACTGGATCATATTTATTGCGTAATAATTAAAATAACAAAAGTTTACTTAGCGAAGATACATCTCTTAAATTACAAATTTTTAAACCTCAAAAAAGTAAACATGAGTTGATGTATTGTCTTTTCATCTGTATCTTCTATGTAAACAAAGTGACATACTCTGAAATGAAACAAAGAAGAAGATAAAGTTGTAATATATGTAATATAAACAATATTTCTACACATGATGATGCTCTATTGTTCCAATAATGTGAAATTATACAACATCCCAAACAGGATATGGACCGCAAAAGAATACTGCATTCTGGGAAATAAATGTATTCAATATTATATATTAAACAATATATGTGATGTAATGTAACTCATTTCACAAATTGCGTCACATTTCCCACGGCGTGGCTGCTAGTTTTTCGAATAGGCTCTTTACGTTGTTAAAGTATGCTTAAGTGTTAATTGGTTAATTAGGCGGGCTCATGTCTTGTTTACGCTATTTGTGTTTGTTTGCGTATAGTGGTGTCCAACACATATTGTGTTGTGTTTTTGTTTTGTTTTTCTTCGTCTTGTTGCCAGTTATTTTTGGATTGTCCATTTTTTATTTCCCCTTCGGTATTCTCTAACGTTTATTTACTATAGCAGAGAGATTGCAATATTTTGTCACATGTGAGTTTTAACAACAGAATAGTGTCTAGACAAATGGCTTATACAGTATTTGTCAGCAACGTCAAAATGTGGTTGATGTTCATGATCTGGTAGGTCCCGTAAAAAAACTACCCTTAACGAAAAAGAGCTAATGAACCGCCGTGTTGAAGAAACCCATTTGTTACCTCAGCTCGTTCTTTTTTGTATTACAAAAAATAGCTATTCTTTATTTAAGACATTGCTTCATTAGAGAACGGCGCACACGACATCGTGCCAAAGCGACCTGATCCTTTCGGTTTTTATTGTAGGAACAATATTTTATCCACACTCTAGTTTGCATATCGTGTAATGTATCACAGTGGTTGTGGACTGAACTACTCATATAAGTTTTAACATATATGACACTATACCTAGTTTTTAGATCATGGTACGGAATGCTTAGAAACAATTAGATATGTGGGTGTTAAAGGCATCATTGTCTTCCTTATCAACGAATATATTTTCGTATATACCTGCATTGCTAGAAATTTAGAGATAACACAATCTTTCCTATAATTAGAATGCTTTTGTAAATATTGAAAGGATCGTCATACATGTACATTATATATTTGGATTCATCAAACAAGCAAAGACATTATCGTTACATTTTGCAATTAACAGGTATATTAGTATCAAAGACAGGCAACTTTTTGTTCGCATACATGTATTGTAAGCCTAAAAAATCAACGGTAGCACCATTTTAGACCCGTCGATCCATGATTTGAAGTAACAATTTATACATTTGAGGCTTTTAGCGCAAAATTAAAACGTGAGCCTAAACATACAGGCAGCAACATGAGCTACCAATATGAACCATGTGATAGAAAAAATTGTCAGTACATCTGTATAATTCTTATAGAATTAATGTATATCGTATTCGTGACTTTGGATTGGACAAGAGCATTGTCACCTGTTTGATTTTTATCCGTTCATAAATCGATGAACTTTTGCATGCCGGAACTCATTTTTTGTGTAACCAGTGTAAAGAATATGGATGCCGCCGACGAGAAACTACGATAGTTGTCGATTGAAAGCAAAACAATAAGGATTAAACAGTTCTTTTCAGGAGTTAATGCATGCATAAACGGTGTCGATGTACTCATATACTTTACATAAATATTCTTTGGAGGTTTATTTAGTTTGTGAATGCATCGGCACCGTTTACACATTCAGGTTGTGAGTGCATCGGCACCGTTAACATATTCAGGTTGTGAGTGCATCGGCACCGTTAACATATTCAGGTTATGAGTGCATCGGCACCGTTAACATATTCAGGTTGTGAGTGCATCGGCACCGTTAACATATTCAGGTTGTGAGTGCATCGACACCGTTAACATATTCAGGTTGTGAGTGTATCGGCACCGTTAACACATTCAGTTTGGGAGTGCATCAGCACCGTTTACACATTCAGTTTGTGAGTGCATCCGCACCGTTTACACATGCATAAACTCATGAAAAGAAGCGCTTAATACTATAATGCTTTCATATGATTTTGTATTCAATAGGAAAATAACTGTTTGAAAGGAAAAAAGAACTCTTTCAGGAGAAACAATTTACCTTGTTTGTCAGTCACAATTCAAAACAGTTCTCTGTTTTTGACCTATATATTAATGTCTGCATTTAATTTATTTTGTTGTGAAACCGACATATTTAATATTTCAATTGATAATTTGTTGAAATGCATTCGTTAATTGCATGTTTTGTATAAACTTAATAATGTTTATTGCAAAATGATGTTGCACAGGAAATGTCATTAGAAGAACACGTCCGTTCTACAATAATACAAACGGGAAATCAATTTGAATGTATTTACGTTTTGACAACAACCTTTTGTCAAGGATATAAAACTATTAAATGCTGCAATTTCAAGGTTTGTTGTGCAATTCCTCAAGGACCAAACCGATGTATGTAAACTAAGAATATCACAGAAATATGCGAATTTACCATGCTTTTGTGGTTGTTGATGTTGGTTTATTAGTTATCTAATTTAACGTCGTTATGTGTTAAATTAATCATCGTTTGTCAAAATTGGAGAAATCATAAAAAATGGATTAAAAAACTCTTCTATTGGCATTTGTTTCTCGTATTGAGGGTGATATTAAAACATGCTGATTTGTTTTCAAATGATTATATTTATGTACCTGTGCTTAATTAATAGAATTATAGGTAGAATATAGGACAATATATAATAATTGATAGGAAAATTGTCAAACTCAGATCATAATAGATAGAGAAATATATTGAGAACATGTTTTGATGATATTGACAAGGTTATAGACAAGGTTATAGACCATTTCCACATTTCCCACTTTGATTCTAAAATTATACGTTTTACAGGAAATATTTCCTTATAGAGCAGACAAAAGTGTTCATTTCCATGCAAAGTTCAATGAAAACATTCTATATTTTTTCATATAATCCGTTAAAAATATTAATGATGCAACAACTTCTTAATTTTCTGTTTGCTATACAATTATCCTATGATTTTTTACACGGTTCAAATATCTACAAATTATGAGAAAATTATTCCTAAATTCGTTGTCCTTTCCATATATACACTATGCACCATTTTGCCTGTTGTAAGAGAAATAACTCGTCATAAAATGTTTAAAAATGTATAATTTTAGAATAAAATCAGGAGTGTTCAAAAAGTATCTTTCTAATCAGTAAACTACTACACACCTTTCCAGCTTAAGCGATTGTCACGATTCGTATCAGCTATCATGTAGTATCCTTGAGCTGTTTGTAGTGCTTCTTGGTGTGACATACCGATATTTTGGGCAATATTCACTAATTCATCACGCGAAACGTAGCCATCATGATTGGTATCTTCAAGCTGAAACCATTCCTTTGCCATGGACTCACTGTAGTTTGGAGCAGATATTTCAGAAACATAATCCGGTATGAAATCTACATCTCCATCGCCTAAAATAAATTGTGTGCAATGTAGACAATATACGTACATTCTTGGCCAGTATGAATTATTATTTTTATAGATATTGACTTTGTCTCTGTGTCTGCGGTTTTTGGATTTTTATTTTAGATGTTCTTATGTTATATTATTTTTTATTTTAGAACTGTTCTTATGTTGTAGTATTTTTATTTTGTTCTTATGTTGTAGTATTTTTACTTTAGATGTTCTTATGTTATAGTATTTTTATCTTAGAACTGTTCTTATGTTGTAGTATTTTTATTTTAGATGTTCTTATGTTGTAGTATTTTTATTTTAGATGTTCTTATGTTGTAGTATTTTTATTTTAGAACTGTTTTTATGTTGTAGTATTTTTATTTTAGATGTTCTTATGTTGTAGTATTTTTATTTTAGAACTGTTTTTATGTTGTAGTATTTTTATTTTAGATGCTCTTATGTTGTAGTATTTTTATTTTAGAACTGTTCTTATGTTGTAGTATTTTTATTTTGTTCTTATGTTGTAGTATTTTTATTTTAGAACTGTTCTTATGTTGTAGTATTTTTATTTTAGAACTGTTCTTATGTTGTAGTATTTTTATTTTAGAACTGTTCTTTTGTTGTAGTATTTTTATTTTAGAACTGTTCTTATGTTGTAGTATTTTTTATTTTAGAACTGTTCTTATGTTGTAGTATTTTTATTTTAGATGTTCTTAAGTTGTAGTATTTTTATTTTAGATGTTCTTATGTTGTAGTATTTTTATTTTAGATGTTCTTATGTTGTAGTATTTTTATTTTAGAACTGTTTTTATGTTGTAGTATTTTTATTTTAGAACTGTTCTTATGTTGTAATATTGTTATTTTAGAACTGTTCTTATGTTGTAGTATTTTTACTTTAGATGTTCTTATGTTATAGTATTTTTATCTTAGAACTGTTCTTATGTTGTAGTATTTTTATTTTAGATGTTCTTATGTTGTAGTATTTTTATTTTAGATGTTCTTATGTTGTAGTATTTTTATTTTAGAACTGTTTTTATGTTGTAGTATTTTTATTTTAGATGTTCTTATGTTGTAGTATTTTTATTTTAGAACTGTTTTTATGTTGTAGTATTTTTATTTTAGATGCTCTTATGTTGTAGTATTTTTATTTTAGAACTGTTCTTATGTTGTAGTATTTTTATTTTGTTCTTATGTTGTAGTATTTTTATTTTAGAACTGTTCTTATGTTGTAGTATTTTTATTTTAGAACTGTTCTTATGTTGTAGTATTTTTATTTTAGAACTGTTCTTTTGTTGTAGTATTTTTATTTTAGAACTGTTCTTATGTTGTAGTATTTTTTATTTTAGAACTGTTCTTATGTTGTAGTATTTTTATTTTAGATGTTCTTAAGTTGTAGTATTTTTATTTTAGATGTTCTTATGTTGTAGTATTTTTATTTTAGATGTTCTTATGTTGTAGTATTTTTATTTTAGAACTGTTTTTATGTTGTAGTATTTTTATTTTAGAACTGTTCTTATGTTGTAATATTGTTATTTTAGAACTGTTCTTATGGTGTAGTATTTTTATTTTAGATGTTCTTATGTTGTAATATTGTTATTTTAGAACTGTTCTTATGTTGTAGTATTTTTATTTTAGAACTGTTCTTATGTTGTAGTATTTTTATTTTAGATGTTCTTATGTTGTAGTATTTTTTATTTTAGAACTGTTCTTATGTTGTAGTATTTTTATCTTAGAACTGTTCTTATGTTGTAGTATTTTTATTTTAGATGTTCTTATGTTGTAGTATTTTTTATTTTAGAACTGTTCTTTTGTTGTAGTATTTTTATTTTAGAACTGTTCTTATGTTGTAGTATTTTTTATTTTAGAACTGTTCTTATGTTGTAGTATTTTTATTTTAGATTTTCTTAAGTTGTAGTATTTTTATTTTAGATGTTCTTATGTTGTAGTATTTTTATTTTAGATGTTCTTATGTTGTAGTATTTTTATTTTAGAACTGTTTTTATGTTGTAGTATTTTTATTTTAGATGTTCTTATGTTGTAGTATTTATATTTTAGAACTGTTTTTATGTTGTAGTATTTTTATTTTAGATGCTCTTATGTTGTAGTATTTTTATTTTAGAACTGTTCTTATGTTGTAGTATTTTTATTTTGTTCTTATGTTGTAGTATTTTTATTTTAGAACTGTTCTTATGTTGTAGTATTTTTTATTTTAGAACTGTTCTTATGTTGTAGTATTTTTATTTTAGAACTGTTCTTATGTTGTAGTATTTTTATTTTAGAACTGTTCTTATGTTGTAGTATTTTTATTTTAGAACTGTTCTTATGGTGTAGTATTTTTATTTTAGAACTGTTCTTATGGTGTAGTATTTTTATTTTAGAACTATTCTTATGTTGTAGTATTTCTATTTTCATTTTATTTGAAACTAATCAGTTTTAATATAAATATCTCGAAGTAAGACGTTGAACTCAAACTCTGTTTTGCCCATTTGATTGAATGTAATATATACCCAACAACGACCGATATGTCACTAAAATGTATGGATATCTGGCGATAGGGACGACAATATTCGTAATCCATAAAAGAGTTCTTTAAGTAGAGAGAGCGTTGCACTCTCCAAATACTACCCACTATGGTCCTATATAAGAACAGAGACTGGTTGTTGGTTTACGTTATGTGATCAGTATTTTAGCGCTATTCTTTACAAGCACATGTAATCAATACGGAAAGTAAAAAGATGACACATGGATGGACGTTTTGCTTTACACAAATAAACTCAGTGAATGTTTCTGAGAATGTGTATCCCATACATGACGAACTGGTGACTTTTCTGAGTATTTGCATGATGTTCATGACAAACTGGTAAATTTTACAATGAATCTACCGTTTCTGAGGATTTGTATCCCATACATGACGAACTGGAGACTTTTCTGAGTATTTGCATGATGTTCATGACAAACTGGTAAATTTTACAATGAATCTACCGTTTCTGAGGATTTGTATCCCGTACATGACAAACTGGTAAATTTGACATTGAAGGTGCCGTTTCCGAGGATTTGTATCCCGTTCATGACGAACTGGTAAATTTAACATTGAAGGTGCCGTTTCCGAGGATTTGTATCATGTTCATGACAAACTATGTACACGTACTTTTTCGATATACTAGGGTTCTTTATATCGGTACGTTGTACTATTATT
Source organism: Bathymodiolus septemdierum (assembly GCA_963383655.1). Taxonomy (NCBI): domain Eukaryota; kingdom Metazoa; phylum Mollusca; class Bivalvia; order Mytilida; family Modiolidae; genus Bathymodiolus; species Bathymodiolus septemdierum. The sequence goes on from OY726519.1 coordinate 113,419,443, forward strand.
GTGTTCTTACTTGATGTCATTAACAGAAACTAGAACTAAATTGTATCTGGGAGTGAGGTTTGTCCTCCGGGCTCTCTTCCAAGTTCATATTGTATTATTACATCCAATATAGTGGTATAATATATATTATGCATATATCTATAAGTATTTACCTATTAAATTATATGCATAACATACAAATCTAAGAAAATAATAATAATAATAATAATAAATTAATAAATAAATGATACATAATAATAACTATTTAATGAAAAGAATCCAAGTGTAAACTTATGTGTATGGTGTATATATATATATTTATTTTTATAAATCCTCTCTGAAGTTCGACCATTATTATTTTACAACTGATGGGTCACTGTGCTTGTTATATAGCATACATTCGAATGCAACTATTACTATGTCAATGGTATGATTAAATTTTGATTTGTTATTGTTTCATAAAAATTTTGTCATCTTCCAATCAATGTAATCAATCCATAATCATTGTATTAAATTTTTTGTTAATTGTTCTGCCCGAAAGGGCTCCTTAATTGGAAATAAACATATTTGTATTTGTATTGTACTTGAAAAAACACAATAAAAAATATAATATCTTTATTAATTTAGTGAACAAGATAAATATTCGTGTACTTTAATTTAAAAGTTATCGATTACCATATATTTAAAATAAAGGACGTCCTTGGGTATTATTTTCTATGTTCCTGTTTCAAACAATATCTGATTTATATAAAATTATATTACCATTTGAATCTCGTCTCTCAAGGAAAGCTTTAACTCTCTCATCTGTAACATCATGATCATATTTTTTTAAGTAGCTTTTTATTTCATGGAACGTTGCTCTCCCATCATTATTCTTGTCAATAAAAGCTGTAAACTGAGCTTTATAAGCTGTAATGAACATACAAAGTAATTCAATATCATGTGTTGTTATATTTGCATGATGTACATGACCACGACAGGACATATACAGACTTGGTTAAACGGTACGAAATATCTACGTCACAAATGACTACGGACTGGTTCATTTTGTCGTATTCACAATCTGGTCCTTTCTTCGCCTGTAACATGAGTAGCACAATGGGTTCCACTAGTGGAGCAGGTACTGCTTATCTTTCCGGACCACATGAGTTCACCTCTAGATTTAAATGGTGTTCATGTTGCACAATCGTTAGTTTTTTGTGTGGCAGCGTTTTGTAAATCGTTGTTCGCCTCTTTGTCCCTTTTATTTTGGTCATTGCATTGGCTGACTTTCCCCTATGTATGGCTTCTGATTACCCCTTTAGCATCTTCAAACATTTCATACAAAGTAATTCAATTGCATGTGTTATTATGTTTCTATGATATACCTACATGTATCGGCAATTAGGGTTAAAAAAATAAAATAGAAATACTTTGTGAACTGTTATTAAGGGTGATAATTTGTTGTCAGCTTTGAAGCATGAAATTTTTGTTTTCGAGTCTTTTCTCACGTGCTGAAAACACTTGCATTACTGCATCATTTCGCTAAGAGGAAATGTTCGGACTCTTAGTTTATCACCACCACTATTTATTGAAGCGCCTGTACTTAGCCAGGAGAGTGAGTGGTCATACAGTTTTGTGTTAGGGTTATCGATTATGTCTCTGTTTATACGATTTGTCTATTGGGTTTTGAAACTATTCTGCCAGTGTGGTATTTTTCGTCGTATTATTGATACCTTTATTAATGATGACAATAGTAATCATTATTACATTTAATATTGCGTTCTTTTCCCAGTAATTATCAAAAGAAATATTTAAATACTGTCATACGATATATCTTATTAACACCAATGCTATACTCATTCCTACATAAGGAATACAAGTAGTGACATAACTTTAACGAGTGCCACTAGTGGAACAGGAACTTCTAACACGTCCGAGGCACATGAGTTGAACCCAGATTTGTAGTGGGGTTCGTGTTGCTTAATCTTTAGTTTGTTAGGTAGTGTTTTGTAAATCATTGCTTGTTCTTGTTTTTTTTCGTTTTTGTCATTGTATTGTCTGTCCTTCTTCGTTGTTCGGCTTCTGATTACCCCTTTTCCATTGTTTAACATTCCATACTTCTAGTTAGAGGATAGTCGTTATCATTGGTTTCAGTTCTGTCCATATGAAATGCTATATATCTATCTATATATTTTTCAAATAATGGACATTAACTTTTGATGAAGGTTTTGATTGGCCATTGATGATGTTAGATCAGACCTAACGCGTTACATGAAGTATATATTTATGTTTATTGATGTAATTCCGAATAGATGAAAGGAGAGGCTGAACAACTCATGTCGTGTGAATTCATTTATAAACCAAATTGACCAATTGACACCAGGCAATCTATCTCTCCGTCGTCTGATCCAACTTAATCTGTTATTTGTACATCTTATTGCAGTGTTAATGTCAATGGTTATCATTTCTCATCATTATTTTGTCTTTTAGTCTTATATTAAACAAATTGTCCCTACCTAACGTAAAATAAAGCAATCATTGAAACAAAAATTGTGTAATAAATCTTTCTACAAAAAATCTCCATAATTAGAAAATCGATACCGAGATAAATATCTTCTTATTTTGACTAAAGTTGGTAAATAAACACAATATATTTCACAAATTAGGTGTACAATGTATATCCTAAGCTCTCTGTGAGATGCACATTTTATCTGAAAATTAAGGTCCATCTCTTTCAGACCTAGGTACATTTAGACGATTTTTGCTATCCCGTTTAAGATTTCTTTTACCCCAAAGTGTTTTGAATTATTTGATTTTGACTTTACCCGATGATGCTTACTCCAATATAACGCACCGTCCGCACTGAATTATATCCCTTCGTGTTAGACATTAGTTACCCTGATAAGGTAAAGGTATATTACTTGTTAATGTCTACCATTCCTCCATCTCCTTGCCTTTTGTGAAGGCTTTTTATTTATCCCTTCTCGGTCATTTCCTCATTCATGACTTATCACCGGGTTTGTAGCTAGATTAACATGACGGGTCCCCCTAGTGGAGCAGGAACTCCATACCCTTCCGGAGCACCTGAGTTCACCCCCGGATTTTAGTGGGGTACGTGTTACTCGATATTTAGCTTTATGTGTATGTTTTGTTGATCGTTGTGAGTCCCTTTGTTCTTTTTCTTTTGATCATTGTGTTGTCTGTCCGTCTTCGATTTAGGGATTGTGATTGCCCCTTTGGTATCTTCAAACTCTTCTTACATCCGTCGCACGTTCATCATACACCTGTATTTGTCTTATAAGAGACAGGAACTGCTTATCTTTCGCGAGCACATGGGTTCACCCCAATTTTTGTGGGGTATGTGTTGATCATCTTTTTAGTTTTCTGTGTTATGTTTTGTCTGTCTTCGTCCTGTATCGTGTGTACCCAATGCTGCCAGTGTCTTTGGATTGTCCCTTCTGTTTTCTCTAACGTTTATTTAGTACAATATGTGAACTCGTCTCCAGCTTAACTGACTCTAATTACATATCCTTAGCTTAGTTTAGCTTAATACCCATGTTGATCCCACTCAAAGTAGGGAACTTAAAGAGTCTCAGACCGAAAGAAAATAATCTCGATAATAGACAGAAAGATAAAACGCAATATGTCAAAGCATTGTATTGCCAATGAGTTCGAATAGTAAAATAAGGTTACGATGATTTAACATAAGATCAATATAAGTCTTGTTATTACATAAACAAGCAAAAATTAAATACATTACACATTTATGTGTCCTTACATAAATTATAATTTCAATCAAACATGAGTTGCACTGGGTAAAGGAACTTCCAAAGAACAGTAACCATGATAAACACACAATATTAAAATACTCACCTACAAGTTGTCGTACATCACAGCACCAATATTAAAGTACTCACCTACAAGTTGTCGTACATCAAAGCACCAATATTAAAGTACTCACCTACAAGTTGTCGTACATCAAAGCACCAATATTAAAGTACTCACCTACAAGTTGTCGTACATCAAAGCACCAATATTAAAGTACTCACCTACAAGTTGTCGTACATCAAACCACCAATATTAAAGTACTCACCTACAAGTTGTCGTACATCAAAGCACCAATATTAAAGTACTCACCTACAAGTTGTCGTACATCAAACCACCAATATTAAAGTACTCACCTACAAGTTGTCGTACATCAAAGCACCAATATTAAAGTACTCACCTACAAGTTGTCGTACATCAAAGCACCAATATTAAAGTACTCACCTACAAGTTGTCGTACATCAAAGCACCAATATTAAAGTACTCACCTACAAGTTGTCGTACATCAAAGCACCAATATTAAAGTACTCACCTACAAGTTGTCGTACATCAAAGCACCAATATTAAAGTACTCACCTGCAAGTTGTCGTACATCAAAGCACCAATATTAAAGTACTCACCTACAAGTTGTCGTACATCAAAGCACACCTGTAAAACATAAATATTTTTATTATACCTCAGTATATATTTTCTATATAAAATTAAATGCAGATAAAATTACTATTTTGCACATAAAAATCCAATTGCTGATTTTGTTTAAATAGTTTTGATGACTGATCATGACTGTTATCCCTAGGGAAATAGTTCAGTTCAAGCAGCATACGTTTTCCCGCGCTTTCATGGTTCGCATCTTTCGTGTTTTAACGTATATGCACCTACATGCCCGAGAGATACGATTATTTGTTTACCAGACGATAAAATGCCATCTGCTGAAACTTTAAACTAGATAGAATTGTTGCTAAAACATATTTATTGTTGATATTTTTTCTTAATATTACTATTAAGAACTTCTATTTGTGTCTTTTTAATAGCCATATTTTCTCAGATTTCCTAGATTTCCTTTGGTATAATAAAACACTTATTTACTGGCTATTCGGACAATAGCAAGTTTATTGCCCCCCTCGACGCCAACTATTTCTCTCTGCTTCGCGTCGGGAAATAGTTGGTGTCTCGGACGACAATAAACTTAATATTGTCCTCATAGCCAGTAAATAGGTGCATAATATTAACTAACGGATAAAACGTAACATGATGTTGCCAGTGTCTGAGCATTGTCCATTCTTGATTTCCCCTACGGGTTTCTCTGACGTTTATGCATGATATATAGAATAGTACAAACTAAAAACTGTATCTAGATAGACAAGCAACGCTGATGAAACATAAAACTGGAAACAAAAACAAAACAAAAGATCGGACAACACGAACTTTAGAAAAGATAAAGAGAGATGGGTACTGGATGATCAGTAAGATGGGTACTGGATGATCAGTAAGATGGGTACTGGATGATCAGTAAGATGGGTAATGGATGATCAGTAAGATGGGTACTGTATGGTAAGTAAAATGGGTACTGGATGATCAGTAAGATGGGTACTGGATGATCAGTAAGATGGGTACTGGATGATCAGTAAGATGGGTACTGGATGATCAGTAAGATGGGTACTGGATGATCAGTAAGATGGGTACTGGATGATCAGTAAGATGGGTACAGTATGATCAGTAAGATGGGTACTGGATGATCAGTAAGATGGGTACTGTATCATCAGTAAGATGGGTACTGGATGATCAGTAAGATGGGTACTGGATGATCAGTAAGATGGGTACTGTATGATCAGTAAGATGGGTACTGGATGATCACTAAGATGGGTACTGGATGATCACTAAGATGGGTACTGGATGATCAGTAAGATGGGTACTGGATGATCAGTAAGATGGGTACTGTATGATCAGTAAGATGGGTACTGGATGATCAGTAAGATGGGTACTGGATGATCAGCAAGATGGGTACTGGATGATCAGTAAGATGGGTACTGTATGATCAGTAAGATGGGTACTGGATGATCAGTAAGATGGGTACTGTATGGTAAGTAAGATGGGTACTGGATGATCAGTAAGATGGGTACTGGATGATCAGTAAGATGGGTACTGTATGGTAAGTAAGATGGGTACTGGATGATCAGTAAGATGGGTACTGGATGATCAGTAAGATGGGTACTGGATGATCACTAAGATGGGTACTGGATAATCAGTAAGATGGGTACTGGATGATCAGTAAGATGGGTACTGGATGATCACTAAGATGGGTACTGGATGATCAGTAAGATGGGTACTGGATGATCAGTAAGATGGGTACTGTATGATCAGTAAGATGGGTACTGGATGATCAGTAAGATGGGTACTGGATGATCAGCAAGATGGGTACTGGATGATCAGTAAGATGGGTACTGTATGATCAGTAAGATGGGTACTGGATGATCAGTAAGATGGGTACTGTATGGTAAGTAAGATGGGTACTGGATGATCAGTAAGATGGGTACTGGATGATCAGTAAGATGGGTACTGTATGGTAAGTAAGATGGGTACTGGATGATCAGTAAGATGGGTACTGGATGATCAGTAAGATGGGTACTGGATGATCACTAAGATGGGTACTGGATAATCAGTAAGATGGGTACTGGATGATCAGTAAGATGGGTACTGGATGATCACTAAGATGGGTACTGGATGATCAGTAAGATGGGTACTGGATGATCAGTAAGATGGGTACTGTATGGTAAGTAAGATGGGTACTGGATGATCAGTAAGATGGGTACTGGATGATCAGTAAGATAGGTACTGGATGATCACTAAGATGGGTACTGGATGATCAGTAAGATGGGTACTGTATGGTAAGTAAGATGGGTACTGGATGATCAGTAAGATGGGTACTGGATGATCAGTAAGATGGGTACTGGATGATCAGTAAGATGGGTACTGTATGATCAGTAAGATGGGTACTGTATGATCAGTAAGATGGGTACTGGATGATCAGTAAGATGGGTACTGGATGATCACTAAGATGGGTACTGGATGATCAGTAAGATGGGTACTGGATGATCAGTAAGATGGGTACTGGATGATCAGTAAGATGGGTACTGGATGATCAGTAAGATGGGTACTGTATGATCAGTAAGATGGGTACTGGATGATCAGTAAGATGGGTACTGGATGATCAGTAAGATGGGTACTGGATGATCAGTAAGATGGGTACTGTATGGTAAGTAAAATGGGTACTGGATGATCAGTAAGATGGGTACTGGATGATCAGTAAGATGGGTACTGGATGATCAGTAAGATGGGTACTGGATGATCAGTAAGATGGGTACTGTATGACCAGTAAGATGGGTACTGGATGATCAGTAAGATGGGTACTGGATGATCAATAAGTTTCGAAAGAGGAATGTTACAAATGTTAATTAAGAAACATTCAAAGCAAACAATAAAAGCTTAATGAACACATGCCATTCTTTAATAGTATTGTATGACAGCTATCATTTTGCCAAAGTAGGCAAGAAATTGTTTAATAAACAAAATGAATTACACGACATTCTTTATAATTATTGTAGACATGTTATTCTTCTAAAATAATCAATCAGAGAGGACATATTTAAAAACAATACAAATTACGCGACGTTCCTTAAATATTGCTGTTTTTGTATCCACAAATTAGACAAGATATGTTTAATGAACAATATAAAGTACACGTTATCCTTTATTATACTTGTTGTTAGACTCTTATTTTTTTGTTGAAACACACAAGACATGTATAATAAACAGCATGACATGTACGACATTCTCTAATATAATTGGTCAAATGATTTTCTTTTATTAAAGCAGACAAGACGTATGAAATGAATGAGATAAAATGCATGATATTTTGCATTATTATTTAAAAAAAGAATGTCATCATTTTTTATGAAAACAAACAATTCGTCTTTAATGAACATTATAAACTACACAATATTCTCTAATATATTGTTGTAAGGAAAAACTGAAGATAACAAAGATGGCCAAAAGGTAACAGGAACAAACGATGATTTACAAAACAAGCTAAAGATTGAGCAACACGAACCCCACTACAAATCCGGTTTGAACTCGTGTGTCGCGGAAGTGTTAGCAGTTTCTGTTCTAGTAGTGACACCTGTTAAAGTTATGAAACTGTAACGCAGTAGAATACGACCCCATTAAACACCGCCGGCGATATTAAGTACTGCGGATGGGTAAATGTGTCTTGCTCCACTAGTGGCACCCATCCTGTAACTGATATTAAGAATCAGATGATAACTCACATTCGGTATGTATACGGAAAATTAGATGTTGCTCAATCTTTAGTTTTCTGTATAGTATTTTCTAGATCGCTGTTTTTCATTTGTCGTTTAGCCATATTAATGTCTGTCCGCCTTCAATTTACCACTTCTGATTATCCCTTTATTACTGTTCCTTGTTGTTATTGTTAAAGACACAATGATTTTTATTTTACTATCGCTATCAAAATTGATCACTATGATTCATAAAAAAAAGTTTCGGTGTTCACATACGACAAATATAATCGAGTGTGAATTATAAAAGTACAAATTTACCAGTGTGAAAAAAAGTTTACCAATTGAAATGTCAAAGAAAATTGGAAGACAAAAGTACATTTTATTTTGCTGACTTTGCAAATTCCAATGGAAATAGAATAAAACTAAATTAAAACATTTTCTAATTTAACTTTTCGGTACTTTCATTTTATAAATAATGAACCAAGTAAGGGGTTTCCAACTGGTTTTAATTATGTTATAGCGAAAATAAAATGAAATTTACATGCGATTAAATATTCTTTTCCTGTCTTCAGTTAATGCCAAATCAACAATTATATTTTACAAAAAGTACAATAAATTAGATGTTAAGAATGTGACATAAAGTTTTACATCGTGTTCCGAATATTTCTCGATATTTTGAAAATCATTTTATATTTTGTTTTATTTACAATGCGTACCTATACCTTTCAGATTTTCATAGGAAATTAGCCAATTAGTTTAAATAAAACATGCATGACATTAATGGAAGCCTATAATTATCTGTTAATTAGTAACAAAAAAAATGTTTTTCTTTCTATATTTAATTGGAACAAGACAAATGTATGTCTATGCTGTGTTATCCTATAAAGTTCTAATTTTAACGTTTATACCGCTTATATACAACAATCAATTATTAAAGCGTTCAATGACAAAATGAAATATAATCTTTTAAAAAATGTTATGACTTTATACAAAAAAAACTGAGAAAAGGTTACATTTGTTGAAACAATTGCATAACTTTAACAGAATTGACTTGAATGCACTTGTATTCAATTTAAGCTACAGATATGAGCACTTGCAAGATAATTGCCACCTCCGTTTCAACACGTTGTACACTGTATTCTGTCTCTCGCTAGAGGTGTTATTAATATTGCAAGCAGAAGCGCACATAGGCTGTCATTTGCAATTCATTTTACCACGCTGTGCTTCTGTAGCTGTTGGCAAATTTCATACACTAATCCTATTTAATATGCAAACATAACACGATATGTTGTAAACAGAATATCGTTTCCTATTAATACCAATAAGATCTTATTATCATTACAAATAAGTGCCATTCTCCAAAAAACTCAAGATCTGAATAATAATCCTCAAACTCATTTGGAAAACAGGACAACAATTCGGAAATGAACGGCAAATCTATTGATACAGGAAAACAATTTGCTACATTAACATATTATTAACCTGAATAACTAATCAGTTTCTACATATCTTATGTTATGGAAGTTAATAAAAAGTGACATAATGAAGTCGTTAGCTCTCTTGACTAGCTTTTATAATTGGTCACATATCATATTGTTACAAACATTTGCAAATCATGCAGGAATCGAAATAGGTTATGATCTGTTATGATACTACATGCCTACATTGTTAAGGGAATGCTATAAAATAGCTTCAATTAATAGAGGTCATAAATAGTCTTAATTAGCGACTACCTATGAAATTACAATGAATTAAATACATTCACTTTGGCCATGCTGGTTTAATATTCCTATAATCCAGAAAGCTAGAAAGAACACCTTATTTAACAAAGCACACAAAACAGCAGGTGTCAGGTACATTTATGAATAGATTCAATTAACCTTTTTTCATATCAGTTCATTATATTACCTTTACTTAAAATGCAACTTATTAACACAGTGCCAGATTAAAGGAAAGGTTTTTATTAAGATAAATGCCTGCAGGTAATGCTTAGAACTGGTAGGTATTGTACAATATTATAAACAAAGATAATATAAGCGATTACGACTTACATTTTCCTGGAATGATCTGGCATCTTGTCGTTTTCGTAGTTTTTCTAACCCATTAAATATATGATTGGTACTATATTGTAAGCTACATTCACAGGCCTCTATAAACAATAAGGCTGCTACCACTGCTTTTGTTAATAAGGAATGCATTGTTTCTCTGTAAATATAAAATAAATTAGTGCAATGTTTTGTACATTTACAGTTTGTAATCAACATATTCCGTTAAAGCTGATACAATCCTTTAGGAAGATGAGACACGGGTGTTATTAACTATAAAAGTAAATCCTATTTTGCAACTTAAAATAATGGAACATTGTTGCTGTTCTGCTTCTCGTAAGACCACAAACATCACTGACATCAATGATGTACGCTTGATTTTCTTCCCAGTCATACTAGGGTCACTGACACCAACTGAAGATGATGATTACTGTGCTTCTCATAGTGACAGTGGTACCAGCATCGTCAACGGAACCTGTTTTCAGATCTACTCATTGTGACATTGATGGCAACAAAGAACACTTAATGTTATTCTCACAGAAAACAAAAACTAAAAGCAATACCAATAAATAGATTTGTACTTTTTTTCCTTTGTCTGTTCTTCTTCGATTTACGGATTCTGATTACCCCGTTAATATCTTCAAGCTCTTCTTAACGTACTAAAATAACTTTAAAATTGAGACAATGAACTTAATTTGATTGATATGTACAAAAACAGAAATAAATTCCAATATAATGCTAAGAACGAAATTTTATGACAAAAGGGGTGATTTCAATTTTCCCATTTTGAACTTTCCATTTATATATAGTAACGTTACGACAGCACCTGTGTGTGGGGTGTGTGTCTCTCAGTTGATCCGACATTCCAGAGTTGTGTGGTTCCGAGTATGATTCTGAAATTGAGGGTTGCTTCTTACAAGGGAGCTGCTGAACCAAGGGTTGGGTTGAAGTTGTAGCTTCAAGGGTTTTGCGGTCGTCACCTGGTGGACCGTTCAGTAGCATCTGTGTCACAAATGACAACGAATATGATCCGTTTGTCGTAATCACATTCATGACTTATCACCGGGTTGGTAATAATAGTAACACGACGGGTGCCACATGTGAAGAAGGAACTGTTTAACCTTTTCGAGCACATGAGTTCACCCTCGGTCCTTATTGGGGTTCGTGTTGCTCGATCTTCGTTTTATGTGTAGTATGTTGTAGATCATTTCCTTGCCGTTCTTCGTTTTGCCATTATGTTGTTTGTCCTTCTTCTATTAACGGGTCTACCTTGGTAACTTCAAACATTTCTACATTACATTCAAGGAACTAGAGTACAAAATAATATGAATTGCTCTTACAACACAAGCCCACAAATCTATGAAAGAGATCAGTTCATGCATTATTTGCATGTATCGTGTGCCAGATAAACCCATATAGATTTACTTTCTGTGGCTAATTCCATGTAAATAAATAATTTATGACGGGTTCGGGTAACACATTTAATACTTTATCAGTCAAGAGTAACCCTTGTTTAAATAAAGGTCACTTTTATAGCACACATCCAGAAGAACTGTAGTAAATAAATCAATATTCTAGTAGATAAATCAACAGAAAAATATAAAATGGAATTGAACCAAACAAACTTCCACATAAAACGGCAGTTGAGATCAAGTGATTCGGCATGATTAACATCCTTTCCACCGTGCATATTCCTAATAAAAAGTCTACTACAGGAAAAACTTAAGTGATAGGTAAAATTATATTCGAAGGAAAAGTAGTTGTATCTGTTAATCAGTCTCGTTTGTTCTTTTCCGATTTGCATGACCCTACCAATCCAGGGGGATGATCCATGTGCTCGCGAAGGGTAAGTAGTTCTTGTTTCTTATAATATACTCATTGTGTTACCCATATATATATAGTAAAGTCCGATAATGTTAAATTCCTGACCTTAACATGAAAGCTATCGATACTTCTTGAGCTTGTTGTTTCCTGACGGACCCATCATACCTGACTCATACCTCCGTCCCAAATACATTTGATCAAGTCTTAATCTTTTCTATTTTAATATATGGGTTATGGTGTTTAACGCCACTTTCAACAACTGTTCAGTTATATCGTGGCGGTCAGTTTTATTGGTAGAGGAAACAGAAGTACCCAGAGAAAACCACCGACCTGCCGCACGTCACTGACAAAGTTTATCACATAAAGTTGTATCGGGTATGCAAATGTATTTTAGTCAGAATTCGTGAAGAGAAATGTCTCCATCTACTTTTATTAATATACGGTGTGGTTTTCCAAACCAAATAAATTTCTTGCTTTCGGTAGTATAATTGAGAGAATTGTTTAATATTTGTTAAGACGATTTAAATTTGTGTTAACATTCAATTTATATGTATCAAGAAAGAACCTCCGCAATTTAATTGTGACGGTATTTTGTAATTGCTCTTAAAACAAACGGCAATACGCTTTTACGTTATATAATTCTGTCCCAGTTCAATTACATTGTTAAAGAGCATTACACATTTGATATTGACGATATTGTTAAAAATACAATGCATAATGCAAACATGTTAAATAGTAACATATTTGTTAGATTTACAAATTGTTTGACAGGTTTTAATTGCTTACCACTAAAATATTCGAGATACAATTTCTATGGGATTTAGTTCTAATGTCTTGATTTAAAAAAGCATCAAAGCCTAGTAGGTTTTCCTAATACGCATTTCTTGAGCAACGGGACATGTTTCTACCAACGTGATGATATCAGGTTATTTTATTTAGCCGTATAAATTGGTCGACACTAAGCGATTTCGTTTCATTGTGCAGACATGTTTCTGAAGTAACAATTAACATATTGCTGCCTATGATTTTATTTGTGTTATGCACTACTTATTAAATAAGGACATCAAAACGCAATGAATTGAGTAGCTTTGAACACACTATTTAAATGTGAATATAATTTGTTCATGTCCTCATAATGGTAAATGAGTTATGCTCATTTAGGACTTACGCATAAAACAACGTCGATAAACATTAAATAAGTTCCCTGCTCATTTAGGACTTACGCATAAAACAACAGTCGATAAACATTAAATAAGTTCCCTACAATTCTGTATTGTGTGGATGGTGCGGAAAAATAGATAGCAATGTCAACTTCTTTCTGAACACTCGTGATGAGTGGCCTTAAATTTGTCTCAAGAGATCTACATATTTCTTCAACCGTGTATTGTAAAGGTAATTCCAAATTTTCAAGTAAGCTAGCTTTCATCAAATGTTTCCAATATTATATATTTCTACCATGAAGATGATCGTTTCATGGTCCATAGACTTATCACTTGAGATAAAATCCAACTGATGAGCCAAAACTGCAATAATAAATTGTCACTGTTTTCAATAACATTTGCGCAGTCCTTCCATCTTGAATGCCAGATAACAAATGGAAGCAATCTTGAAACATTTTTCAAATAAATAACCCGCCATCTAAAGAGAAGACAGCTGCTTTACAATGTGTTGTCTCTTATTACTTATTTTGCTCGAGCATTCACACAAAAGTTAAACAAAGCGTATATAAAAAAATCTAAATACTATGTATTTGTTAACATCGGTAACCTGCCGTCACGGGAACGGACGTATTGGATAGCTTTGATGGGTGAGCCATGAAAACCATGGTCAGTATCCAAAATACGCATGAGAATATCATGTTGATTAGATAGTGTCAAGTTAGATTATATGTTATCATGAATACAAGGTTTTTTGATATCGTTATTATGAAAGCAATATCCTTGATTGTAAAGCTTAACCGTAATACGATAGTAACAACCCCATACATTATTATAAATCAGACTAAAATCGGCAGATATGATTGATTGTTGTTGAACGTCATGTGAGTAGTATTTTAGATATATTGTTGACGAGAACTAGTATACTCGAACTTTTAATTTTCTGCAGTGTTTTGTAAATGATTGTTTGTCATGTTGTCCTGCTTCTTTTGGTTATCACTTATTGTATTGCCTGTCCTTAGATGTGGCTTCTTGTTACATTGTACTTGTATTGCCTGTCCTTAGATGTGGCTTCTTGTTGCATTGTACTTGTATTGCCTGTCCTTAGATGTGGCTTCTTGTTACATTGTACTTGTATTGCCTGTCCTTAGATGTGGCTTCTTGTTACATTGTACTTGTATTGCCTGTCCTTAGATGTGGCTTCTTGTTGCATTGTACTTGTATTGCCTGTCCTTAGATGTGGCTTCTTGTTACATTGTACTCGTATTGCCTGTCCTTAGATGTGGCTTCTTGTTACATTGTATTTGTATTGCCTGTCCTTAGATGTGGCTTCTTGTTACATTGTACTTGTATTGCCTGTCCTTAGATGTGGCTTCTTGTTGCATTGTACTTGTATTGCCTGTCCTTAGATGTGGTTTCTTGTTGCATTGTACTTGTATTGCCTGTCCTTAGATGTGGCTTCTTGTTACATTGTACTTGTATTGCCTGTCCTTAGATGTGGCTTCTTGTTACATTGTACTTGTATTGCCTGTCCTTAGATGTGGCTTCTTGTTGCATTGTACTTGTATTGCCTGTCCTTAGATGTGGCTTCTTGTTACATTGTACTTGTATTGCCTGTCCTTAGATGTGGCTTCTTGTTACATTGTACTTGTATTGCCTGTCCTTAGATTTGGCTTCTTGTTACATTGTACTTGTATTGCCTGTCCTTAGATGTAGTTTCTTGTTACATTGTACTTGTATTGCCTGTCCTTAGATGTGGCTTCTTGTTACATTGTTCTTGTATTGCCTGTCCTTAGATGTGGCTTCCTGGTACATTGTACTTGTATTGCCTGTCCTTAGATGTGGCTTCTTGTTGCATTGTACTTGTATTGCCTGTCCATAGATGAGACTTCTTGTTGCATTGTACTTGTATTGCCTGTCCTTAGATGTGGCTTGTTGTTACATTTTATTTGTATTGCCTGTCCTTAGATGTGGCTTCTTGTTACATTGTACTTGTATTGCCTGTCCTTAGATGTGGCTTCTTGTTACATTGTACTTGCATTGCTTGTCCTTAGATGGGACTTCTTGTTACATTGTACATCTTTGGTATCTTTAACTAAGCTTTTTTTTCAAAATAATTAAATCTTGTAGGTAAAAAGGCAAGTTTAGATTGCTAAAGGAAAAAGTTGATATAAAAGACAGGGTCGGACATTTTTATCTTTCTCTGAGTAGCTGAATTCGTCGTATCAATTGACGTTCGTATTTTAATTCGTTCAAGCCAGGAAGCCGGAGGTGTATGTTATTCCAACAGACACTATTGTCCTCTGATAACGAGGTTATTATGGTTGGTTAGATAAACATATAAATCTCATTTCACATCTATGACTTGTGTTTTCATGATATTACGGCAGCACAGTTCAACTAGTCGGCTTTCACGGTGTTGTCAATTATGTACATTAACGGAATCCCATTACCAACACCTAATTGAAAAAAGCCATTGTGATCAAAATTATTTTTCAATTTTTTAATTAACCTGAATATTTTGGTAATCTACGGTCTACATTATCCAACGTTTGCTAAATTATCAGTTACGTAAAGAATAATAAAGTGCGTCTAATTGCAAAATTTCCACTATTGGCAATAAATTATCTTATGTTATCAGATTTTTATTTTTTTACATTTTGTCAATGTGTTTTGCTATTACTTTCATGTCTTGATTGACTTTAATGATAATTAAGTTGCATGTTGATGCCTTGGTATAGACGTAGTAATTGTATATATATATATATGGATAAGTTCATGTTATGTAAGCTTGTATATAGAGTAGTACACTTGTACAGCAGAGAAATACTGATTATACAAACAATTCATCCAAGAATTGAAAACATTGCTCAATATTTCAGTATAGGGAGAGTTTAAGTAAACATTAGAGAAACCCGAAGGGAGCAATCAAGGGTGGACAATCCAGAGACACAGAAAACACGGGGCAAAAGACTTGGAACGAAGACAGACAAAACAACACAATACAGAAAACCAAAAAGAGGAGCAATATGGACCCAACCACAATGACGATGGTGAACCCAGTTGCTCGCGAAGGGCACGCAGTTCCTGTTTCCTGTAAAGAACCTGCCGTGTTCTTAGAAGACTTCCGCCGTTAAAGATATCAAAGGAAAAATCAGATGCCGTAATTCAAATAAAACAAAAGGACGAAAAGACAAAAAAAATTTTCGACAAAACACTGAACTACTAACTAATGATTGAGCAACACGAACTCCACTAACAACATTGGGGGAGTTCAGGTGTTCCGGAAGGGTAAACAGTTCCTGTACACTACTAACTAATGATTGAACAACACGAACTGTAGATACGATAACGTAACCCTCATTCCGCTTGTGCTCCAGTTAGGGTTACGAATCGGTCCCATTCAACGTATGGTAGCAAATTAAAATTTTCGTTCCGTGAATATTTCAACTTTCTTTTTGCATATCTGGTCATAACTTATTATTCCCTACAATTTTTAAGTAATGGTGATACGAAATAAGTGTTACAATACCTGTTTCTACCTTCGTGGTCCATTTCGTATTCGAAAATTGTTTCTTGTCCGCCATGGCACCTTACGTATACTCTCGTGATGGGCGGAGCCTATCCATATATGGATCTGAATGCCAAATATGAAAAACCGTTACGACCATGTTTTACTACGATTGATCCAAATAAGGATAATTCAAAAACGAGTCAAGTGCACGTGAAATAGCAACTTGTAAACAAAATGTCGGACAGAAAGAAGATTGCATGCATTCAAATTTTCAGATGGATATAAGTCTACCATGGATTGATGCAGCGTTTACTTAGCACCTCAAGGTTTACCTAAATATATTTATATTTCACCCCCGTTATTTTTTTCAACCACTTACAGCGGAATTAGGACAAAAAACCGCCCGGTGTGAATCACTCCGGGCGCTGTTCCCATACGTTGAATGGGACCGATTCGTAACCCTCACTGTGAGCAAAAGCGGACTGAAGGTTACGTTATCGTATCTACACGAACTCCACTAACGACATTGAGGGAGCTCAGGTGCTCCGGAAGTGCAAACAGTTCATGTACACTACTAACTAATGATTGAGCAACACGAACTCCACTAACAACATTGGGGGAGTTCAGGTGCACCGGAAGGGTAAATAGTTCCTGTATACTACTAACTAATGATTGAGCAACACGAACTCCACTAACAACATTGGGGAAGCTCAGGTGCTCTGGAAGGGTAAACAGTTCCTGTACACTACTAACTAATGATTGAGCAACAGGAACTCCACTAACAACATTGGGAGAGCCCAGGTGCTCCGGAAGGATAAAACAGTTCATGTAAACTATTAACTAATGATTGAGCAATACGAACTCCACTAACAACATAGGGGGAGTGCAGGTGCTCCGGAAGGGTAAACAGTTCCTGTACACTACTGACTAATGATTGAGCAACACGAACTCCACTAAAAACATTGGGAGAGCTCAGGTGCTCCGGAAGAGTAAACAGTTCATGTACACTATTAACCAATGATTGAGCAACACGAACTCCACTAAAAACATTGGGAGAGCTCAGGTGCTCCGGAAGAGTAAACAGTTCATGTACACTATTAACCAATGATTGAGCAACACGAACTCCACTAACAACATTGGGGGAGCTCAGGTGCCCCGGAAGCATAAACAGTTCCTGCACACTACTAACTAATGATTGAGCAACACGAACTCCACTAACAACATTGGGGGAGCTCAGGTGCTCCGGAAGGGTAAACAGTTCCTGTTCCACTATTGGGATTAATCGTGTTTGTTTCTCTTGTTAAGCATGTTAACAATTCATGATGGGATTATGACTACGACAAACAGAGTGCATATTATTGGAATGTGATTTATGGAGTTATGGATGTGATGCATTCATTAGCACATTGCAAATTGCATAATATCACGTTCGTATTTTGTATTTTTGGGGTTATCAGTTATTAATACTGGGAGACTATTATTAACCCAGGTCTGGCATAGAATTGCTTATATATTTATACTTTTATAGGCATTAAATATGAGATATTATTGTAAAACTAATCTGTATCTTCTCCAGACATAGATAATTCTAAATAAATTTTGACATCCTAGATTGTTATCTCCCTAGTACTGATAATTCGTTCATATGTGTCTTAGACAAACGAACAACCGTCTCATGGTTACTACAAAGAAGATGGACCGAAATGAATCAACGAACTCCATTTATTCCGTTCAACATTTTGATGTTAACCTTTCTTTTCTCTGACAAATTATATGAATTAATGACCTTTAGGAATTTTTATTTCATTTTTTCTATATTTCGATGATGATGCTATATTGATATTGTTTGAGTGTTTTACGACGCTGAGTTGGGTAATTACAATCACTTTATTATACTAGACAAGTATATGTTATCTGGATGTGAATTGATTGATACCGAAAATATCAGCCTGCCGAGCCAGAACATGAAGTTTGGTGGCGAGTGGGCGAAGCGCACGAGTCACAAACTTCATATTTTGTCGAGCAGGCTGATATTTTTCAGTATCAATCATATTCACATTCAGATGACATGTGTATCATCCTTAAATCTAGCATAAACACGGAAACATCTATATTTGTATTTTCGCGGGGAAAATCACATGATTCAAAATATTCAAAATACGCTTCCCCAAAACATAGTTCATAAGTAGTTTGCAAATATACCATTCATTTTTACAGGTTTATATAAATGTTAAGGTTGTTGAATTTTTCCTTTATTGGTGATATTCATTGTTTTTTTTTATTGCAAACATCAAAGTCGGCAATAGGATTCACCGGTTTTGTTTACCAATGCCGTTCCGTTTTAGAAAACATAAAGGTCACGACCTCGCTTATGACGTAAAAATTATGACGTCTCAGTAGAGGTTATCAAGAATTTTGACAAGTACATTTTTGTAGGACGATGTTTGTTGATATTGCTGACACAACAGTTCCTAATTTGATATATGATTAAAAAAAATGTTAACTAGCTAATGGTGTACCTGAATTTTATTTACTTTTGTCATCTTCACAGGAATTATCATTTAAATATTGGGAGAATTTGGTGATAACTCCTGCTCACTGTTGATAAGTCCAGCTCAGTTCACGCGAACTTTGATACAAGTTTTGCTTATGGAGTTAGCAGGTAGATATAGCGGGAGCGAAGGGTGATAACACAATGTTATCGCTACAGTGTGTTACATGTAAAAGGCTTACGAAACATTCGGTTACCATATAATTTTTAATTTACTTCAAATCTTTCGATTTTGAGCTTTACTTGATGATGATTGTTCCGCGTCATACGTACTAAATTTAATATCTACGTTTTTATTTGACCTTAATTTAACTTATTGACAAGTACTAGCTGAAGTACTGCTACAATTAGCGTTAACAACCAATCAATCATATTCACAAGTACTCAAACAGTTATTCGTGTGCTTTTCAGCTTTGATTGCGATAATTAAAGAAATATCAAATGTATTACTCATATCAATTACACCAACGAATAATTAGGCGTATAGTAGTTGGAGATTTGAAATGTGTTTGCCCGAATGTATTGTAAAATTTCAACGCCAACTGTTTTTGTTGGTTAGAAATTAATTATACCATTCTGCAGAATGCCATTGGAATATTTCCCATCGGAAAGTTTAGACTTGGGCGTTATACGGAAAAAAATTAACAGAATTATAATTTTGACATTATCATGTTTTGTCATCCACATTTTAAACCGAGTCTTTTATATTAGTGCTCTATCACACAGTCAATGGTGTCATTGAATTATTTTTATCTTTGTATTATAATAACTCTCATGTTTTTCTACGTGATGAAATTCTAATGAATCAAAATAATGGACGTCACGAGTGCAATTTTGCATATTATATTGAAAAATGTGTATTTTAACTTTAATGAAGCATTATACTTTTAATCTGTTTTTTAGCAGCAATCATTTGATAATCTGGATTGTATTAATAAACAAACACCACAAAAACAACAATTTATATTTTTTACGATAAAATCATATATTTGTTTTATAATGTAAAGTTACAATTTATTTCTGAGATAAATTATATTTGACTGCAATTGTAAATATACATGTTGGAACACTATTCTTTGAATTGTTCGATGTCAATGTGGAATAATAAGCATTTATACTTAAAACATGGCGTCTATAACTTCCTGCGAGTATACTAGTACAATAACATAAAATATGTCTTTCCATTCCTCACATATGCTTTCAGTTGTAATAAGCATTTGATTTGCCAATACATTATATTAGTTAAGGTAGATTTCGTATTGACCGCGGAATTATACGTGATATATGGGAAGGGCACCATGGACAATTTGTTTGCGTATGATACTTTACCCTGGGAATATGAACAAATGTATGGCACAAAGCATACTGTTTTATTCTATCTATATATGTAGTTCGGGATGTGATATTCGACCTTTCATTAATCAAGCAACTAATGGATACGCTGTTGGTTCTTGTTCTAAGTTCATTTATTGAAAAGCTACTCAAACAATGCTAAGTCGACATTAGGTTACACATTTTCAAGCGGAGCTCTTTGACGTCTTACTGACATAATTCTATATTGTCAAAGTAATACAAGGACCCACGACTTCTAGTTTTATTTGATATAACTAATATAAATCGACAGTTGTAATTGTATAATGGTAAGAGTAACACCAGGAGTGTGTCACTATATAACGGATATGTCTCCGACAATGATCGCTACATATATGCTTGTTAGTACCAATATATAGTATATGACAATATAATATCACGATGTCTTGTCAGGAAACACAACCACTGATGGATACAATCATTGCGTCAACAAGGTTTATCGACATTTTAAGAGTATTTTCATTTATTTTTATGTTTATATCATTCACTTGGTCAGTTTCTGACCAGATAAAGCTGCCGAGTCAAACTCCTGCTTGAAATAAAGGATACCACAGAGACAGCTATGTCTGCTTCATTCCTTTGCATCTTTCTACAAATTGACAGTGAGGGCTGATTGATAACGAAACTTCACAACAGAGATTATTTCAATTTTCACATTGTGAAATCCCCGTTTATATGTAGGAACAAACGACTTGGTTAACCGCTACGGAATGTCTGTGTCACAAATGAGCAGGAATATGTTCCGTCTGTCGTCCTTTCCTCATTCATTACTTATCACCGGGTTTGCCACAAGAGTAACAAGATGGCGGCTGCCACTAGCGGAACAGAAACTACTTACCCGTCGCGACCACCCAAGTTCACCCTCGGTTTTAAGTGGACATCACGACGGGCAATCTTTAGTTTTCTTTGTAGTGTATTGTAGATAATTGCTTGTCCCTTTTTGCTATTGTATTTTGTGTCCTACGATTTGTGGCTTTCGGTTGGAATTTCATATCTTTAAGCTGATCTACAAACGATGTCCTCATGCAGCATGAATGTTTGTTACGCTTCTTTTTGCCAAATAAACACTAGAGAAAACCTAAGAACCAACCAAAAATGGACAATCCATAGACACAGGTAACACGTGAGTAAACAATGTTCTTTAGATATCTACGTTTCTGTTATAGTAAACAATTTTCTTTAGATATCTACGTTTCTGTTATAGTAAACAATTTTCTTTAGATATCTACGTTTCTGTTATAGTAAACAATTTTCTTTAGATATCTACGTTTCTGTTATAGTAAACAATTTTCTTTAGATATCTACGTTTCTGTTATAGTAAACAATTTTCTTTAGATATCTACGTTTCTGTTATAGTAAACAATTTTCTTTAGATATCTACGTTTCTGTTATAGTAAACAATTTTCTTTAGATATCTACGTTTCTGTTATAGTAAACAATTTTCTTTAGATATCTATGTTTCTGTTATAGTAAACAATTTTCTTTAGATATCTACGTTTCTGTTATAGTAAACAATTTTCTTTAGATATCTACGTTTCTGTTATAGTAAGCAATTTTCTTTAGATATCTACGTTTCTGTTATAGTAAACAATTTTCTTTAGATATCTACATTTCTGTTATAGTAAACAATGTTCTTTAGATATCTACGTTTCTGTTATAGTAAACAATTTTCTTTAGATATCTACGTTTCTGTTATAGTAAGCAATTTTCTTTAGATATCTACGTTTCTGTTATAGTAAACAATTTTCTTTAGATATCTACATTTCTGTTATAGTAAACAATTTTATTTAGATATCTACGTTTCTGTTGTACTGTATTTATCAAAATGTTGGATTTAAGAACACAGCATGGAAGCTCATTCAAGTAGACCCTTTAAATAAAGCATATAGGAATAGGAAAAACGATCTACCAAATACTACACAGAAATCTTAAGATTGTGCAGCACGAACATAAAAAACGAGGGTGCACTCAGGTGCTCCGGACGAACGAGGCATAAATAAATTACATCGTGTTTACACAATGCCACACTTGTTGTACATGACAGAATAAATAGCAACCTATTTCTGTGAGTGATGGTTGGTGTAAGGCAAGTTGTCCGACCCTATCCAATATCTCACCTTTTACGTCTGGCAATCAAAACATCCGTTAATAGGATATTTAAGTGCCACATTTGTTTGTTTTTAATCATGTTATTAATACATCTTCGATGTTATTCACCTTAAATATTTCAATGAATGCGACAGTAATAAGATAAAGAACCGATAACGATGACCATGGAATTTATCTCCGTTATTTAAAAGTACTTGGTAAATGTGGTGACGTGTCTAGAAAGTCGTCCTACCATCTTAAGCATACTGTATGGTATCCATTTTGATATGTCCGCTACATACACGGAGAATGTAAGATATATGTACAATGAGAACACTATAGTAAATACTGTATTCATAATAGTACTTTTGAGTGTCGTTCTGTCATTTTCAAAGAATAAACAAAGTTAAACTGTTAGTGTCCGTTTTGTCTTTATTTTGAAGATTAGTGAGGGTTATGGTGGTTAACTTCACTTTCAACAATGTTTCAGATATATCGTGGCAGTACGTTTTATTGACGAAGGAACCGGAGATACCCGAAGAAAACCACCGATCTGCAGCAAGTCACTGACAAACTTTATCCCGTAATGTCGTATCGAATACACCTCACCATGAGCGAGATTCGAACTCACAACGTTAATGGTGATAGGCGCTGATTGCATAGATAGTTATCGATCCAACTACCATACGATCACGAGAATGACGGCTTCTTGAAGCTCAACGAGATCAAATAATATACGCATGTGTTTATAAAATAAAGAATAGTAAAAAAAATGTCGTGGCTTAACTATGTTTCAACTATGTTCTTCATCTATGACTTTCCTTCAAAATAAGAATTAAGTATTTATTTGGTATTCGTTCAATAATAAAAGTCCTATCTATGCGCCGAAAAGTGAAGTTTGAGGATCGAGTATAAGCTTTCGGTTATCTATTAGAATGTCCCGGTAAATGTTACTTTATACAAATATAACAAATCTATATCTCACAGAAAACAACAAAATATGATACTGTAGCATTAGTGATTTCAAACAGAGCACACAAATGTATTTTTCTTTGAGATTTTCTATAATAAACGTTCATCTAATTTATTGCATTTACAAAAAGTATACCATCAGTTTTCTTTAATCGTTTATAAATCCACGTTTGGTATTACATGTAACTAATAGAAACGTAGATATCTAATTTAGTATACACGATACGCTTCTGGAATAACCTTCACCATAGCAAAAATAGGCTACGGTCACCCATATCTGAGAGGAATAACCTTCATCATAGCAAAAATCTACTACGGTCACTTATATCTGAAAGGAATAACCTTCATCATAGCAAAAATCTACTACGGTCACTTATATCTGAGAGGAATAACCTTCATCATAGCAAAAATAGGCTACGGTCACCTATATCTGAGAAGAATAACCTTCATCATAGCAAAAATAGGCTACGGTCACTTATATCTGAGAGGAATAACCTTCATCATAGCAAAAATAGGCTACGGTCACTTATATCTGAGAGGAATAACCTTCATCATAGCAAAATTCTACTACGGTCACTTATATCTGAGAGGAATAACCTTCATCATAGCAAAATTCTACTACGGTCACTTATATCTGAGAGGAATAACCTTCATCATAGCAAAAATCTACTACGGTCACTTATATCTGAGAGGAATAACCTTCATCATAGCAAAAATAGGCTACGGTCACTTATATCTGAGAGGAATAACCTTCATCATAGCAAAATTCTACTACGGTCACTTATATCTGAGAGGAATAACCTTCATCATAGCAAAAATCTACTACGGTCACTTATATCTGAGAGGAATAACCTTCATCATAGCAAATATCTACTACGGTCACTTATATCTGAGAGGAATAACCTTCATCATAGCAAAAATCTACTACGGTCACTTATATCTGAGAGGAATAACCTTCATCATAGCAAAAATAGGCTACGGTCACCTATATCTGAGAGGAATAACCTTCATCATAGCAAAAATAGGCTACGGTCACTTATATCCGAGAGGAATAACCTTCATCATAGCAAAAATAGGCTACGGTCACTTATATCTGAGGGAGGAGAACATACATTGTCGCCAGAATTAATTCTTGGTCATCCGTCATTTTAGTAATAGAACAGATTTCGTTTCCAACGGAAAATAAAAACAAACACAATGAAAATAATGACGATATGTTATCTGTATTATTTACGATTCTGAATTAAATTATAAAATTATTTTTATAAAGTTTTCCAGTCAGGGTTTCGATTTCGGAATTTTTTTTTGCGTCATTTCTTAAAATCAAAATTGTTTTTCTACTAAAAAAATACTTTAAGTTAAAAAGATAGAGTATCTAGTGAGCCGTTATTTTAATCCATAGAGGGCAGTTTGTTCTATCAAGTGCTTAGGGTTCATTATTTGTCTTTGTCCAGTAAGTGTAAATTAAGACGTATTTGAGATTTCGTTTTTCCGAAAACTTTAGTTTTATTTTGTTTTAGCATAGATATAACTATTTTCAAAAATGGGCTTTTTGTGAGCATATTATCTTCTCCTAAAAAAATGGCAAAGAAAACGCATACATTGTTTTATATGTGTATTTACTATATTCATTATTCATGATTCGTGGCAAATTTGTATACCAATATATTGCATCAAATGACACAAAACTTACAAAAAGTATACATGTATATTTAACATAATACATCCATTTCCAAACATAATTAAAAGGCACGTCTGATGAAAATTGTGCAAAATGTATACATTTACAAGTATCTATGTTCAAAGGTTCTCATTCAAAATGTATACATTTACAAGTATCTATGTTCAAAGGTTCTCATTCAAAATGTATACATTTACAAGTATCTATGTTCAAAGGTTCTCATTCAAAATGTATACATTTACAAGTATCTATGTTCAAAGGTTCTCATTCAAAATGTATACATTTACAAGTATCTATGTTCAAAGGTTCTCATTCAAAATGTATACATTTACAAGTATCTATGTTCAAAGGGTCTCATTCAAAATGTATACATTTACAAGTATCTATGTTCAAAGGTTCTCATTCAAAATGTATACATTTACAAGTATCTATGTTCAAAGGTTCTCATTCAAAATGTATACATTTACAAGTATCTATGTTCAAAGGTTCTCATTCAAAATGTATACATTTACAAGTATCTATGTTCAAAGGTTCTCATTCAAAATGTATACATTTACAAGTATCTATGTTCAAAGGGTCTCATTCAAAATGTATACATTTACAAGTATCTATGTTCAAAGGTTCTCATTCAAAATGTATACATTTACAAGTATCTATGTTCAAAGGGTCTCATTCAAAATGTATACATTTACAAGTATCTATGTTCAAAGGTTCTCATTCAAAATGTATACATTTACAAGTATCTATGTTCAAAGGTTCTCATTCAAAATGTATACATTTACAAGTATCTATGTTCAAAGGTTCTCATTCAAAATGTATACATTTACAAGTATCTATGTTCAAAGGTTCTCATTCAAAATGTATACATTTACAAGTATCTATGTTAAAGGTTCTCATTCAAAATGTATACATTTACAAGTATCTATGTTCAAAGGTTCTCATTCAAAATGTATACATTTACAAGTATCTATGTTTAAATACTGTTATAGTGACAGCCGGAACCTTTGAACCCTAATGAGAGCGGGAGGTTCTCATTCAAAATGTATACATTTACAAGTATCTATGTTCAAAGGTTCTCATTCAAAATGTATACATTTACAAGTATCTATGTTTAAATACTGTTATAGTGACAGCCGGAACCTTTGAACCCTAATGAGAGCGGGAGGTTTGGCGCCTTAAAATCTGATTCAACCCACCATTTCTTTAGAAATGCCTGTACCAAGTCAGGGTCATTACGGTTTTCACAGTTTTCCGGTTGTTGACTGATTTTGTCTGTTTATATAATTATGAGTTTTGACTTTCCCTTTGTAAGATTGTTCGGAGTTCGGTAATTTTGTTATTACCTTTATTCAAAGGTTCTCATTCAAAATGTATACATTTACAAGTATCTATGTTCAAAGGGTCTCATTCAAAATGTATACATTTACAAGTATCTATGTTAAAGGTTCTCATTCAAAATGTATACATTTACAAGTATCTATGTTCAAAGGTTCTCATTCAAAATGTATACATTTACAAGTATCTATGTTCAAAGGGTCTCATTCAAAATGTATACATTTACAAGTATCTATGTTCAAAGGGTCTCATTCAAAATGTATACATTTACAAGTATCTATGTTCAAAGGTTCTCATTCAAAATGTATACATTTACAAGTATCTATGTTCAAAGGTTCTCATTCAAAATGTATACATTTACAAGTATCTATGTTCAAAGGGTCTCATTCAAAAGCAGATTTGTCCAATGTCCACATTGTACGTTGTTACACTCAAATAGGTTTGACAATAGTAAAGTTATGAAGAATGTTTTTCACATTTTTAGACAATCTGAGTTTCGCCCAAATTTGTTTAAATGTGCTACATGAGGACCAGGCGAAAGGCAGAATGTTCCTTTCAAAAGAACTTTGAAAACATGTAGCCTCTGTGTAGTCCTATGTTGACATGATGTCTTTTTTTCCCTAAAAGTTAAGGTGCTTGTATTTCTGTATACATTTGTTGTCTACTTATCTTAGACTCCCAATTAAATTACAGAAAATCTTCCTAATGTGGACATTTCAGTTATATAATATATATCCAGAAGGCTAAGCAAAACGTCGCTTACAAATTACAATTTCCAGCAATGCATAAATAGTTATGTTATTTAATTTAGAACTATTTGCAAAACTGAAATTAATTTTTATTTGAAATAAGCATCAAACTATTAATACACAAGTAAAAAATTAAGTAAAATATTGTAGATAATTTAGTACTTACTGTTGTACAGTGTCTTGGTTGTATTGTTATCTCTGGAATTCAGTTGTCAAGAAAATTAATTATTCACAGCAAATAAAAAGTCCAAATAAATTTTGAAATTAAAAAAAAGCTGAAAATCACGATATAAATATATTAAAAACTAAGTAAAATGTGAAAGCTAAAATGCGGCTGTAGAGTTAACAATAGTAATGTTTTGGTTGAGAATAAATTGAAGCCGGTTCACTGTTTATTGACATGATATCATTAGGTAGTTTTACAGCTCAATACTTTTGTTATTTCCAATACTAATTTGTTATTCATTAGTTTGTGTGTGGGTATATGTTCCCGCCTCGTAATTTGCTAATATAAAGGAACTCTCCTGACATTAATTTGATATTTTATTCGACGATATTCATTTACAATTACTGAACCAATCAAGTTTGGACTTTTCTGTAGTTTGGCAGTTTTAATCTTACTGATAATATCGTAGATTTAAGGTGAAATAAAATAAAATTTATAAAATGCAACACAGAAATATTATCAAATATTATTATGCACTTTTTTTTTCTGCAAATGTAACGACGATTTATTAGAAATGAAATTCAAAATTCGATAAAATTGCATAATAATATTTGCTCAACGATTCAAATAATTATTATTATAGTATTAATAAATGGGTGTTTTCATAATGGACCGGTTATATGTCCAAGGTTAGTCATAATGGCCCAAGGAAGGTTGTATTGGCACGAGGCAACGCCGATGGCCAATACAACCTTCCGAGGATCATTATGACTTCATCGAGGACATATAACCGGTCCATTATGAAAACACTCATTTCTTAATACTTTTATTAACCAGCCAATTTAAATTTTAGGTAATCTTCATTCTTTTTGAAGAAGGCCATAGTATTGACCGAAATGGTAGGCTATAATTGTTTTATCATTTTTCAATAGTATTTTTTAAAATATTAAAATTTTAAAATTTTATGAAAACTGAAATTTTTTAAACGTTTTGAAAATTTTATCATTTTGAAAATTTTTGAAATTTTTGAAATTTTTAGGTAATCTTCATTCTTTTTTAAGAGAGCCATAATGGACCGGTCCATTATGGCATTAAAAGCCATTATTTATTAACTTTAATTTATTAGCCTTTATATGATCTAATCTGTCAATACAATACAAAAACTTTCATTGGGCCAATACGACAAAAACCAGTCCAATACGGATATTTTCCGTATTGGCCCGATTCCAGTCAGTCCAATAACAGCCAGATCGGAACCCGTTAGACGTTTCGACATTCGCAAGGAAAAGTCCCGAAAGATATTGGACTGTCAGGCCAATACAGCAGACCGAGGACCTATAACTAGGCCAATATGAAAAACATCACTTAATAATACTATATAATGGACCGGCAAAGCATTTTGGAGCAAAATAATGTTCTTGCTGTATAAATACAAACCAGTCTGTAGTATTCATAATATAACCTACTGGTTAATAAAGTAATGTACCCAATGTTGCCAGTGTCTCTGGATTGTCCATTGTTGATTGTCCATTCGGTTTTCCCTACCGTTTATCTAAACAATTGTTTTATTAAGAAAAAATATACAAAAACAATGTAATTCAAATATGAAGCATTTCAGATGTCAAAGTGACAAATATATTTTTCGTTTATAATCGCAATTATCCGATGTTGACATTGACATACAAACCCAAACAAAGACACATATACATTTGTACATTGAGAAGCCATAGCGAGTCTTATTTTATTGACGAACAAAGACTTACATCTACTAATTCTTTATATTTAACAAAAAGCCTAGTACTTTATCCAGATTATTCAGTCTAATATAGAGGGCTAATTAATCAGTATCAGTCAATTTTATAGTGGTATGAAACATTACAAGAACTGTCTGAAGATTCCAATAGGGCAATCAGAAGCCGTAAATTTATGACGAACAGACAATACAAAGGCCATAGGATAAAAGGACAAACAATGATTTACAAAACAATACAAAAAAACCTAGCAAAATTAGCAAACGAACCCAACATAAAAACCCGGGGTTGCTTGAGGTGCTCTGGAAGGGTATGCAGTTTCTGCTCCACTGGTGGATCCCATCGTGTTCCTGCTAAAGGTCACGAACATCATCTAACATAGAAATAATGTTGGAAAAAAGTAACCGTCAATAAATACAAATAACAAGTTAACCTTGAATTCTTTACAAAACAAATGGGAGTAAAGACATCGTTATTACGAGGAAATCATAGCGAACACGGAACAAAAAACATGAAGGCATGTAATTAGACAATATGAACAACAAAACACCACTTAGAAGTTGGTCGAACTCACGTGCTCCGAAAGGGCAAGCAGTTAGTTTAAGGTTTTCAATAAGGGAATACGTACAATAAAATGACTGTATGATATATTCTATTCATGTAAAGTACATGTCTCATGTGAATGCTCAGGAATTATCGTTTAAAGAGAAACTGATTGATCTTATTATTTATAATTGTGGGTATTGTTCAGAGTTCAACAAATATTCCTTTTAGTTCCTCCCACTCCACCAATGTGGACAATGCGACCAAAGTATCCTAAGTGTAAATAGATATATTGATACCATGTTCCTATGAATCTTATATCGGCAGTTTTCTCACATCAAGAAATAATTGATAATTACGATGTTAAACAATAGAATTGCAATATTTACTGCGGGAGTTTGTTGAACTGCAGCTTTACAGCATATCTCTGTATTATTGTAAAGTGTTAAATTTTTATTAGTTTTGCTGATCAAGGTCGTATAATGAACTACTAGAATTTAACATAAAACAAAACTTTCAGACCGACAGTTTATTTAATTGGAGTTCATTATCCCTAATCCTTGGCCGATAGTTCATTAGCAAAAGCGATGTCTGTCTACAATTTAATAGTTTTTATAGCAATGGTGAAAGGGTAATTGTCTGTTTGACTAATTATGTAAAATAATTTCCTTTAAATGATTTATGTGATCAGTAAATTAACTCTTATGATTGTTATTACAATGTTACAATGTTATTACAATGTTATTACAATATAACAATAAACATGTTATTTGTTTCTTGTCCTCATTCCATTTATCCGTGGGGGTACTTGATCTACGTCTTATACCATCTTCAATATGTTCACATTTTTGGAGTCTACATATATTGTATTGATGACAAGTTTATTATTTCCAGCTTGGTTTACGAGTATTTAAGTACTATATTGGTGAATTCCTTAATTTTTTCACATTTTTGATTGGAAGAATTGTAGTATCGTCTTCCCTGAATATGTTGTACTATGACTTTATATTTCAATTAGCTATACATTTGTATTTTATTATTGTAATCAACCGCATCGGCGGTGTAATGGTTGGCGTGCTCGCCTCGAGTGTGGTAGATCGTGGGATCGAGCTCCGATCGGGTTAAACCAAGGACTATGAAATTGGCATTAGTTGCTTCTCCGCTAAGCACGCAGTATTAAGAAGAAAGACCAAAGACTGGTTGGCTCGTAATCAGGATAATGTGTTCGAATGTGGCGACACGGACTGTTGTTTTATTGAGCTAGCACTATGAATAAAAATCCAACTAAACGTCTTGGTCTTGTACAAAGACGACCCCATCATCATCATCCATCTCCTTTAAAATGAACTCGTTCTCGCCATGATATAGTTGAAACATTGCTGTGTTGGCTTTCAACAACAATTACTGACTCATTAATGTACTGTACTATCAATGAACACATACTTTCATTGTATAACGAGCAACCACATCAGAAAAAACATTTAGTTAAGAATAACTAGGAAAAATTAAAACAGTAAATGCATTTGCATAAGAAAACACAAATTCCAGTGTAATAAAAACGTACATTTAGATATCAAATTTAGTGCGCATGACGCAAATCAGGAGTAATGACAATTGTTTTTACGTAAGAAGCATGGCACTACATTAACAGATATCAGATTTAGTACTTCAATTTACACCACATGTATCTTCATATAGTGCACAAAATAGAAGTTAAATGTATTTTAAATGCATATCTCATTTAACATTGTAGTGTTATCTTAATAACAATGTGGTTATTGGTAGCAAGTTTTCTTATTTTTTATTTTGGTTTGCATGATAAACTTTCGATATGAAAGCTACCTAAAATTTGTTCATCACTTTCCCGAGGCAAGAGTCCTATGTGTTATAACTGTCTGTCTTGACATTCCAATGTAACATTACCAATTTCTCAGTCAAAACGGAAGCTCCATCGAACATTATATTGACCAATCAAATTAAATATTGCAAGAGATAAAATGGTAAACAGATGTGTTTTAAAATGTTCATCCAGTAGATATCTATGACGTAATTCTATTAGGTTTTAACGAATACGATTTTGTTTTGCATATTCTGCAGGTAAAAATGACAATAAAATAATAGAAATATGAAAAATGGCAATAGCTTATAATTAAAATTAATTATAAA
This sequence comes from Bathymodiolus septemdierum, assembly GCA_963383655.1. Taxonomy (NCBI): domain Eukaryota; kingdom Metazoa; phylum Mollusca; class Bivalvia; order Mytilida; family Modiolidae; genus Bathymodiolus; species Bathymodiolus septemdierum. The sequence continues at coordinate 113,451,440 of OY726519.1, forward strand.
AATACAAATGAATACTCTGGCAAACTTCTCTTCATACAACAGAAAATACAATTGTGGTAGTCGCTGTAAATATAGGACCCGACTTGAGATATTCTTACTGTGGTGGGGTCAAGCTGTTCGTATTCAAACAATTCTATAAAATAAAATATAAACTCTCAATCCAGAGAAACTGACAACACATGTCACACAAGACGAAGAAAAACACAACAAAATATGTGTTGGACACCACTATGTGAAAGCAAACACAAATAACGTAAATGAGATATGAACATCGTTTTTATGTGGAAATCGTAACGGCTATTAGAACACGGAACTCAGAGCGTAAAGACACATAATAGGACAACACAAAAAATTTAAAAGATCAGCAACACGGACACCATAAAAAAACCGGGGATGAACTCGGGTGCTCACAAACGAAATATCTTGTTGACAATATATTTTGTATTAATCGTCAACAAGTCTATTGGTAACCTAAGTACCAATTATTTTGTCTTGTAATGTCTAATCAAATAGACATTGTCAGTGAACCTTAATAAAAAAGTGCACACCAGGTTAATTATGCCTAACACACATAGTTACTGTCATTTGAATTTTATTTGGTTAGTTATTGACTATTAAATCATGATTTTCCACAGTTAATTACAATGGTTATCAAATAGCAAAACCAACAAAGGAGCAAGGAGGGCTACAAAAACAGACAAGTTGAAATATATGATCAAATCCTTTCAAAATCTGTTTACGATCTTAATAATGCTGTAACAACGAATAATATTTTGTCAAAACAAAAGTGATCAGCAAAATGTTTAGTCTTCAAAATTTGCATTCACTTCGTTGAAAAGTATTCTGCCACTTGCGTGTATATGGTATTGGTATTGGTAATTTCTTTTTTCAAAGTTGACTACTGTTCGCCTATTATGTCTTCCGATGTCCTAATATTTAATCAAATGGAAAAAAAACCAGAAATGGTTAAGACCATCAGCTCTGTAATAGAACTAATATTATACATATGTCATCTTGTGTGTTATGAAGACAACATGTATTATGTAGGCTCTGTAACGTTCAAGACTAGAACCTAGGACTCGGCGTGTGGTGTCTTTATAACCCTGCTCACCCAGTGATATATAAAGATTGGCATTGTACTCACATGTGGAACACAATTGGATGACCGCATCATTTCACTAAGGGCGTAGTGGCATAGGGCTTATCGTGCTTAATGCCAATTTCAACAATATTTCAGTTATATCGTGGCGGTCAGTTTTATTGGTGGAGGAAATCGGGGTAACGGGAGAAAACCACCGACGTGCCGCAAGTAATTGACAAGCGTTTTCACATAATGTTATATGGAGTATACCTCGCCTGAGCGGGATTCGAACTCACAACGTTAATGATGATAGGCACTGATTGCAAAGGTGGATGTAAATCTAACTACCATACGATCACGACCACTCCAGCCCCTCAATTCTCTAAGAGAGGAGGTTTCGGTCAGTAAAACTATTTAACACCATCATTTTTATTGAAGTTCTTGTAGTTCACAGGCAAATTAGCGGTTATGTATGTTAGAGACGGATTTCCACCCCGTTAGAATTAGGAAATGTTCTGACGGCGTGGTATGTTTTGCTAGTTTTTCATTTTATTGTATATACATGTATATTTTTGTATATTCTTTTAATAATGCAAAACAAACCAAAATAGGTTTTGTTAAAAGTTATATTGAATGAAAACAAATTTATCCAATTCATATTCACCGATATGTTTTCAGTGTAGCAATAGTCGTCTAGAGATAATAGTTGGTCTTCATTTTAGTATTGCGACGATATAGATGAAATGCAACTGCAACAATTCTGACAGCATTGTGTTCTTGTGAATTCTAGCTTCTAAGTAAATATGAGATAATGATGCTTTAAATAGCTATTATTTCTGAGAAATATTGATAATGTTGCAAATAATAATGAATGTCACGTAAGGTTTGACCCCTTTTTCAATTAAATCTGCTTTTCGATTTCTGCTTTTATTTGACAAAGAAAAAATTAAAAGTAATATGCTTTTTTTCTTAGCTTATGTTAAGTGAATTTAATTCGTCCCATTCTATATAATTATATTTATTTTCATTTTAATTTTTATTAAATAGTCGACTGTATAGAGTGACCGACGGATCTCACCAACAGTCAACAAACACATGTAATATAGTACAATAGATTGCTTGGAATGCATACAAGTAGCTATTCTTTATTTGAAATAAAATCATTTTCGTCCTATTATGACGTGTGTGACAAATTACTGTTTATGATATTTACAATATGAACAAAACATGTTATTATTATTAAAAGTAAGATTCTCCTCCCTCAGACATAGGTGACCTTAGTCGAGTTTGGCTATCCTGTTTCTAACCTCAGACATAGGGGACCTTGGCCTAGTTTGGCTATCCTGTTTCTACCCTCAGACATAGGTGACCTTAGCCGAGCTTGGCTATCCTGTTTCTACCCTCAGACATAGGTGACCTTAGCCGAGCTTGGCTATCCTGTTTCTACCCTCAGACATAGGTGACCTTAGCCGAGTTTGGCTATCCTGTTTCTATCCTCAGACATAGGTGACCTTAGCCGAGTTTGGCTATCCTGTTTCTACCCTCAGACATAGATGACCTTGGCCAAATTTGGCTATCCTGTTTCTACCCTCAGACATAGGTGACCTTGGTCTTGTTTGGATATCCTGTTTCTACCCTCAGACATAGGTGACCGTAGCCGAGCTTGGCTATCCTGTTTCTATCCTCAGACATAGGTAACCTTGGCCTAGTTTAGCCATCCTGTTTATACCATCAGACATAGGTGACCTTGGCCTAGTTTGGCTATCCTGTTTCTACCCTCAGACATAGGTGACATTGGCCTAGTTTGGCTATCCTGTTTCTACCCTCAGACATAGGTGACCTTAGCCGAGTTTGGCTATCCTGTTTCTACCCTCAGACATAGGTGACCTTAGCCGAGTTTGGCTATTCTGTTTCTACCCTCAGACATAGGTGACCTTAGACGAGTTTGGCTATCCTGTTTCTATCTTCAGACATAGGTGACCTTAGCCGAGTTTGGCTATCCTGTTTCTACCCTCAGACATAGGTGACCTTGGCCAAATTTGGCTATCCTGTTTCTACCCTCAGACATAGGTGACCTTGGTCTTGTTTGGATATCCTGTTTCTACCCTCAGACATAGGTGACCGTAGCCGAGCTTGGCTATCCTGTTTCTATCCTCAGACATAGGTGACCTTGGCCTAGTTTGGCTATCCTGTTTCTACCCTCAGACATAGGTGACCTTGGCCTAGTTTGGCTATCCTGTTTCTACCCTCAGACATAGGTGACCTTGGCCTAGTTTGGCTATCCTGTTTCTACCCTCAGACATAGGTGACCTTGGCCTAGTTTAGCTATCCTGTTTCTACCCTCAGACATAGGTGACCTTGGCCTAGCTTAGCTATCCTGTTTCTACCCTCAGACATAGGTGACCTTGGCCTAGCTTAGCTATCCTGTTTCTATCCTCAGACATAGGTGACCTTGGCCTAGTTTGGCTATCCTGTTTCTACCCTCAGACATAGGTGACCTTGGCCTAGTTTGGCTATCCTGTTTCTACCCTCAGACATAGGTGACCTTAGCCGAGTTTGGATATCCTGTTTCTACCCTCAGATATAGGTGACCTTAGCCGAGTTTGGCTATCCTGTTTCTATCCTCAGACATAGGTGACCTTAGTCGAGTTTGGCTATCCTGTTTCTACCCTCAGACATAGGTGACCTTGGCCAAATTTGGCTATCCTGTTTCTACCCTCAGACATAGGTGACCTTGGTCTTGTTTGGATATCCTGTTTCTACCCTCAGACATAGGTGACCGTAGCCGAGCTTGGCTATCCTGTTTCTATCCTCAGACATAGGTGACCTTGGCCTAGTTTAGCTATCCTGTTTCTACCATCAGACATAGGTGACCTTGGCCTAGTTTGGCTATCCTGTTTCTACCCTCAGACATAGGTGACCTTGACCTAGTTTAGCTATCCTGTTTCTACCCTCAGACATAGGTGACCTTGGCCTAGTTTAGCTATCCTGTTTCTACCCTCAGACATAGGTGACCTTGGCCTAGTTTAGCTATCCTGTTTCTACCCTCAGACATAGGTGACCTTGGCCTAGTTTAGCTATCCTGTTTCTACCCTCAGACATAGGTGACCTTGGCCTAGTTTAGCTATCCTGTTTATGCCATTTGGTGTTCATGCTCCCAACAACTCCTAAATTATTTTGCTTTCAGATATTTTGTCTTTGAGGGTGACTGGTCAAGGTTCAGATAGTTTGGCCTTGAGGGTGCCTGGTCAAGGTTATTCCAGAAACACGCCGTGCATATTAAACTGGATATCTACGTTTTTATTTTGTGGACTATAGTTTGTATTTTGTGGACTATAGATTGTATTTTGTGGACAATAGATTGTATTTTGTGGACTATAGATTGTACTTTGTGGACTATAGATTGTATTTTGTGTACTATAGATTGTATTTCATACAATTTATTATTGTGTTGCAGGTCCCAAATATCCTGTAACAGTTGAAAATAATACATTTTTCTATACATTCTTTATCATATGTATAAGGAACATAGGAGTTATATATTGGACCACCCAAGGCATGTGTCACTTTTTGCTACAGGACTGTGTTGCTGGAGATAGTTTGTACCCATGCCTTTAGTACATTTGTGTAGGAATGCACGCATGAATCTATTTTTAGATAACACCTATCATTTCCACAGAGTACACATGACAATATTGTTTTTAATTACCAACAAAGCTAGAAATTAAATTAACTTGTTACTCTTGTGTATTGACTTCGTAATAATATAACTTCAAGGTATATATCTATGCTTGAAGTCAACGTTCATTCTGTGACAATACTTTTTGCAAATTACTTTAATTTTGGATTACGAAAAGAACAGATTATATTCGCACGCCTACGTCTCAAATGTAGCTCCCTTAAATATCATATCTTTAAAAAAAATATTATTGATCCAGGTCTGTGCACATGTGGTAATATAGAGACTACTGCTCATCACTTGGTGCACTGTCCTAATTATATATTTATTAGAAACGAAATTATACTATCGATGTACAATCTTTAATATTTGTGAACAACCTAAACAATGGAAATGAAAACAGACTGGTATTTGAAACTGTGTCAAAGTACATTGCCAGAACAACAAGATTTGATTGAACAAAAATGGGGAAAGGAATTGACCAGACTGTACATGAACTATACATATTGGATTGTAGACCGTGAGGATAGTATGTGACATCTCCGTCTGTGTAATTTAGATTTAGAAATATTTTGTTTCATTTCAGCCTGTAATTGCTTTTCTACTTTTTTTTTCATCATGATCACTGTTTCCCAATGTCTAATTAGGGAGGCAGATTTACATAAGTTTGATAACTTGTTTCTGAATCCTATTGAACATTGTAAGAAATATATACTTGAATAATTGTATGCTGAAATTTCATGAAATAAATATTGTTTAAACTATTATTTTTTTAGAGAGAAAAATACAAATCAAAATCATATTCAATGATAGAGATCGAGGCTGAGTGAGTACGCCGGATCATTGAGGGAGAATTTTGATCAGTTGAAATGACAGATGGAGAATTCGGCGGTATATTGAATACGGTGATAGCTTAAGCGACAAGCTACGTCAGGGAGCCTGCAACTAAAAAGCAGCAACTACACAGTGATTTCTATGACTATCTAATAAGAATACATGTACATGTATCTAATTTTTATTGACGATATTTAACACTTTTAACCAATTTGTCCATGAAATACGACATCCTGTGGCAAAAAAAATTCTTCATAGAAAATTGATCTGCGCAAAATCAAATATTTCCTTTAGAAAAGAGGAGAAGTTTAATATAAAAAGACAATAAATGGGATCATAGCTTGTCCGTTACGCTCCTTATATCATATCAACTGTTTGAATGTGAAAAACTATCAGGAAATACTTATATAAAATGGCACATCAAAGTCTTGTTGAAAATTTATTACAACGTGCTGGTGAAGAAGAGAACAAACGTTCTAGTCGAGAAACTAAGCTATCTGTTACATTATTCTGTTTGATATGAGACCAATCCTTACTGACTTGTTACTTAATGGCATATAATATACCGATGTGTATGGTACAATCAAATAAAAAGAAAAAAGAAATATTGAAGTTTTTTTTCGAAGTAATTGAAAACAAGAACGTGAAAGAAATCGTAGTAAGTGCACCTGGGCTCACCCCCTTATTTGGTGGGGTCCGTATTGCACATCTTTTTAGTTTTCTGTGTTGTGTTTTTTGTTTTGTTTGTCTTTGTCCTGTGTCTTGTCTACCCAATTTTGCCAGTATCTCTTGATTGTCCATTCTTGATTTATTTTCTATCCCATTTAGATAAAAAACAAAAACAAACTGCGAAAAGAAAGACTGCGTCAATAGTACCTTGTTACTTTGATTCTATCTAATTGTGAATACGAGTTTCTTCTGCTTCTAATATTTGCAAAGCAAATCGTGACTTAACATTATTATATCATCGTGATTCGGGAATGTACTATAATGCTTTGTTTTTCATTAAAGGATTTCATGACCAATATAAAAGGGTTCGTGTAAACAGAGTGAGAAATCTAATTGATTATATCTGGGTAATGACGCACGATTTGGGTTTATCAAAGGCGACACTTTTAACTGTCATATTTGGCACGCTTTTTCCCTCATTTTTATTTAATAATGGGAAATAAATGTGTCAAGAATTTTTGTATTTACGATCGATTGTTAGATATTTTATTCATGTGCATAAAAGGATATTTTAAATATAATTATGAACTAGTATGGTGTTTTACACGAAAGATATCATTTTGATTATCATTTTTAATTTTTTTTTATTGAAAGTTAATATATGCCTTCAAAACATGAGAATAAAACGTCGTTTGGAGAAATTCGACAAAAAAAATGTGTATTTCCGTTGTTTTGTGTCCAGCTTGTCTCCCAGCATCATTAATTATGCATGTCCCAATTTCCGAATGACATGCGCAATGACACTGATGTTTACATTTATGAACTCTCAACACTTACCTCAATTTCATCCAACGGTCATGGCCCTCGTCATATTGGTGACCTATGTTAATTCTTTGCTGTTTCTTTTTTCTAGCAGAATCAGTTAAAATTATCGCACAACCGCGTGTAGGTATTCCATTGGCAGACATTTTTTCCCGGAACAACAGACTTCGCGCATGCGTAATAAAGGGTCAACTAAGTTCATATGAAACACTGTCGTACAGGCAGGAATTTATGTTCGAGATATGTTTTTAGGAAAATGAAAGAGAATGGGTAGTCTATTCACTTTAAAGTCGATAATTAGTGTTAATTTATGTTTTTTAATGTATTCCTTATAAAAAAATATCTGGACAAAAACAATCATCAAAATTACAGACATTACCCATGAAAAACAATCTTAATTCATACTTACGATTAATTGTCGTCGGCTATTAGTACTAGGCACTTCGGTTTACTTGCTCCTAATTTTATCTTTCCAATATTTTGACTATCAGCGTACCTGACGAAAATTATTCCAGAGTCGTGCTAAATTATATATCTGCGTCGTTATTAAGGTATTTGTATATAGATATATATCAATATAAATAATTATTAAAATTCAAAAGTTTTTGTCAAAATTAAAATGACTATATTTACTACATGTGTGTAAAAGGCATATCGTAATACATATTAATACAGTTTTCTATCGTATATTTATTATTCGGACAGGATTCTTTTTAAGATTCCACACTTTTTTCTTTTGTTCTTGCGTATTTGAAATGTAACCCTTGAAAACGTGTTATTAATATTTTGGTCTTGCTATTTGGTATTTGGTAATATTACGAACACCTGCTGGACTTACATAGTCTGTATATTTTAAGTTTTAAGACTTCCATCTAATCACCAGACCAGAGTGAAAAACACTAGCATGCTACATAATTAATATCTCTGACTTTTGACAGTAAGTTATATTTTGAAGCATATCAACAACTTTTTTGTATGTATGAGTAACTGATCAATTGTTACAAAGTAAGATACAAGTATTTCAATTCTGGCATAATTTATGCCTAGAACTGAGTAGTGCGTGAACTTTTAAAATAGTTTATCGCAAAGATGTATCCCAATACAAATTTATTGTTTATGTAATTTAGTTGGGCTTTCTAAATATTAAGGATGTAAATATATAAATAAAATAAAAACACTTTTGTAGATGGGAATGCATTAGGGAAGAGAATACTTGTAGATTTGTTATAAGAATTAACTCGACCCTTACGGAAACTCGTCAATTCCTTTTAAGAATCAACAGTTAGGGTGTACGTTTTCTCCATAACATCATCAACGGAAAGTCTTACCGCCCACTTCATCCACCACTCATGATGGATAATAAGATCATTACATGGTATCTGAACATAAACATTTAGGCCTTACCATATCTAATGATAGAAATTGGGGTAAGCACGTCGACCTGATTACCAAGAAAGCCTTTACCAGAGTCAACATTACGAGAAAATTTAAATTCATTTTAGATCGAAGAACCCTTGAAAAAATGTATTTGATATTTATTCGGCCCTTATTAGAATATGGGGATGTCGTTTGGGACTGTAAAACTGTTTACCTTACGAATAAATTAGAAAGCGTACAAGCAGAGGCTGCCAGGGTTGCTACCGGGGGTACCCGCCTGGTATCCCTTTCAAAGTTATATGCAGAAACCGGGTGGGAATATTTGAAAGACAGAAGGGAAAAACATAGATTGACATATTTTTATAAAATGAATAACGGCTTAACCCCGAGGTATTTGAGTAGTCTTGTCCCTAACACTCTCCGAAATATTCACGATCACAATACAAGACATACAACGTTAATTCCGCCTGTCAGAGCTCGAACCACTTTATATGCACATTATTTTTTACCTCAGACAGTACGGTCTTGGAATCTTCTTCCGGATAACACAAAAAACTGTCCTTCTATTAATGTATTCAAATCGCGACTGAACCTTAATAGTATATATGATAAACCCACATTTTTTTTACGTCGGTAGCCGTTTAGGACAGATTTTTCACGCTAGAATACGTATGGGGTGTAGTGCTCTTAATTCAGATCTATTTCGGAAAAATATTGTAAATTCACGCATTGTACATTATCTTCTCAACTGTCCTCACTATAACATACCTAGACAACGCCACATATTTTCCCTTAACCTTCCTATTCCCTTGTCCACTGAACTTCTATTGGTAGGATCTAATGAGTTAACAATTAACCAGAACACAAATAGTAAACGATTTACCCCGTAATTCACAATTCACCAACCCCTTTCATTTTCCCGCACAATTCATCCCCTATGGTGTAAATACAATTATCATTTCACTGATCCTTACAACGTAATCTAACTTCTGAGATTATTAAAAGTAGATTTAATTAAACTTGGGATACGGATTTATATAAGTTTAATAACTTGTTTTCGGATCCTCTTAATTAATTCATAGTCGTTACTATTGTTGTATTTAAATTGTTGTACTATATTCATATGCATTGATTAATAAAATATATTTACTCTAACGGAAAATATCAAGAATTATTCCACGACACTGGTTTCTAATCATCATAATACATTAACAATCTTTAGAATATCTTATAACTAATATTATTTTAAAGATAATATAAATAGTCATTTTTTTTTTATTTCAGGAATATGCACTTATGAGCAAATATCCATCCGCGTCATATCTATTGTACTACCAAGCCTTCTCGGGCAAATATTATATGTCTGACTCCATTAAATGTATGTGATAAATGGGTTATTATTACTAGATCAATGAGCAAAGAAGGATATGCATGTAAATGAATACGAGAGACTATCCAACTTAAACACAAATTAAAGTAAAGAAACCGCGCGCTTTTATTGTTGTACATTTGTCATGAATGAATAAATAAGCAGCATTGTGATATATGTACAGGGTGTCAATGATTAATAACATTATTCGCATATACAACAAAATGGGATGATTAAACTTTAACATAAAGTTCAGTATGTGAACTATCTTTTCAGTTATAGAATGGTATTCAGTTCTCCTGAGTTTTGATTGGTCTATAAAATATACGGTCGGTATTGATCGCGAACTGTGAACACTATACAGACTCAGAAAGATACCTCAATACATGCCACTATCTTTTTACAATTTAGAGATGAAAGGTCAAAAAGTATTTTTCCTCTTACCGTTTTACTTACGTTTTACTTGCTCATATTCTAGATCTATCTTTTAAAGACACACATCATGGTATAAGTTCTTATATATCTACATTAGTATATGTAAACAGCTGACGGAAATAAGAACAAATAATTCGTCAATAAAGTTTCTATGTTAGAACCTGATTCATATAATTATACGCTATGATTGGTAGGTTTGTATCAGGTTCGATGATAGCAAAGGAAAGTCAGAAGACAAGGATAACAAACCCAAGATAATGTTTTCCATTAACATCTGCCGTCATCAGGTTTTATTAGCTTTTTTTATTACTGTCATACTGGACACGATAATCAATGGGTTAGTAACTCGTACTTAGTAATTTTGAAGTCGTGATTACGATTGCGTGTTACTTAGTTGAACTCTGGTGACAATTGAAGCTACGATATTATAATATGTTTGTCAACATCTCTCTTAGTTCCATGAAATGATCAAAACATAGACAAAATAGCATATAACTTGAAAAATCCAGAGAATACCTTTGGTTTGATTGCTCCCAAAGAAAGACCTTTAAATTGTTTCACTTTCCAATCTTTTGACTTTGAACGTACCTGATGAAGGTTATTACAGAAACGTACCTGATGAATGTTATTACAGAAACGTATCTGATGAAGGTTATTACAGAAACGTACCTGATGAATGTTATTACAGAAACGTACCTGGTGAAGGTTATTACAGAAACGTACCTGATGAAGGTTATTACAGAAACGTACCTGGTGAAGGTTATTACATAAACGTACCTGATGAAGGTTATTACAGAAACGTACCTGATGAAGGTTATTACAGAAACGTACCTGATGAATGTTATTACAGAAACGTTTCTGATGAAGGTTATTACAGAAACGTACCTGATGAATGTTATTACAGAAACGTACCTGGTGAAGGTTATTACAGAAACGTACCTGATGAAGGTTATTACAGAAACGTACCTGATGAAGGTTATTACAGAAACGTACCTGTTGAATGTTATTACAGAAACGTACCTGATGAATGTTTTTACAGAAACGTACCTGATGAAGGTTATTACAGAAACGTACCTGATGAATGTTATTACAGAAACGTTTCTGATGAAGGTTATTACAGAAACGTACCTGATGAATGTTATTACAGAAACGTACCTGGTGAAGGTTATTACAGAAACGTACCTGATGAAGGTTATTACAGAAACGTACCTGATGAATGTTATTACAGAAACGTTTCTGATGAAGGTTATTACAGAAACGTACCTGATGAATGTTATTACAGAAACGTACCCGATGAAGGTTATTACAGAAACGTACCTGATGAAGGTTATTACAGAAACGTACCTGATGAATGTTATTACAGAAACGTACCTGATGAATGTTATTACAGAAACGTACCTGATGAAGGTTATTCCAGAAACGTACCTGATGAAGGTTATTACAGAAACGTACCTGATGAAGGTTATTACAGAAACGTACCTGATGAAGGTTATTACAGAAACGTACCTGATGAAGGTTATTACAGAAACGTACCTGTTGAATGTTATTACAGAAACGTACCTGATGAATGTTTTTACAGAAACGTACCTGATGAAGGTTATTACAGAAACGTACCTGATGAATGTTATTACAGAAACGTACCTGATGAAGGTTATTACAGAAACGTACCTGATGAATGTTATTACAGAAACGTACCTGATGAAGGTTATTACAGAAACGTACCTGATGAAGGTTATTACAGAAACGTACCTGATGAATGTTATTACAGAAACGTTCCTGATGAAGGTTATTACAGAAACGTACCTGATGAATGTTATTACAGAAACGTACCCGATGAAGGTTATTACAGAAACGTACCTGATGAAGGTTATTACAGAAACGTACCTGATGAAGGTTATTACAGAAACGTACCTGATGATTGTTATTACAGAAACGTACCTGATGAATGTTATTACAGAAACGTACCTGTTGAAGGTTATTACAGAAACGTACCTGATGAAGGTTATTACAGAAACGCGTTGTGTGAACTACATTTGATATCTACATCTTTATTGTATTTGTAGTTTTAACAATAATTTCCATCTTGAGTAATCAGTATTACGACGTAACCTTTCAATAAAGTTACGAAAACCCTAATCTCATTTCAAGCATCAGAAATTATATGGTCGTTGTCATGGTCTAAAATGAATTCCAGTGTCTCTATTGGTATCAGACATGTTTCATTCCTTTATTGTGTTTGCAAATTAGGACTTCACAAGTACATGTTTCATTATTGTGATTGGAGATGCCTACCCTTCCGTAGCATTTGGTCTCGCCTCCAGTTTTTGTGCGAGTTCGCGTTGTCCAATAACCCACTATAAAAATATTCATTCATAAATCTCACTGTTACCTCAACTGGATTTCAAAGATTTTCTAAGAATTTTTTATTTCTATATGAAACCTACATAACATTTATAGTAAATCTCAATCTTCAACTAGATTAACACGACGGGTTTCACTAGTGAAGCAGGAACTGCTTACCCTTCCGGAGCACCTGAGTTCATCCCCGGTTTTTAGTGAGGTTCGTGTTACTCGATCTTTAGTCTTATATGTATGTTTTGTTGATCGTTGTTTGTCCTCTTCTTGTAGTAAATCTCAAGACATTACTTAAAAGTAGTGATAAATGGTCTCCTTTGCTATATTTTTGGGCGAGTTCGCGTAGCTGCGCTTTCGTCATTTTGTTTGTTTTAATTTCATGTGTGTACTGTTATTATATTTTGTATTCGGATCGACACTGTACTCTATGATCCCGTCGGTCTGAGTTCCTCTTATACAAGCTATAAACCAAATTGATCACGTTTACTGGAGACGAAGGCAATACTTTGTGAATGATAGTACACAATATGTATGGGGATGCACCGATCACCTATGTGAGAGTTTCAACCCTTTGGACATTCAGCAATACACAGGAGAATAATAATATCAAAAATAGTCTACCATAAAACATTGATGATATCTCTCCAGTACGGTTATTCTCCTCGTGTAATTTTCACGAATTTGTGGTTAATGTCAGATTTATTTATGAAAGTTATGTCTCTGCTATTAACCTTTTATATTCATTTGTGGATGGTATTATGTTATGTGCTGTTTTAATGCCTTGTGGAAATGATAACGGTGAAATTAGAATCGTCTGACTCCAGTATTGTACATTATTAATGTAACAATGATACTTTACACCCCCTGTTTAATCAAACTTTGCTTAAAAGCATATTTTTCTCATTACATTAGACATTCTCCAATCTACCATCAATAATAATCATCACAAAAACATACTTTTAAGTGCAAATTGGGTTATCTTTAGATAAAAAAAAGATTTCACTATTTTTTATATCTTCAAAGTGAAGATGGCATTTTACACATATAAATTAAAGAAACCTATACAAGTACACCGGAATTAATTGAAAAATGGTTCTAACAGAAGTCAAATAAACTTTAGATATCATTAATTGGAATGGAAGAATATTGACTTGCTTAAATCAACGTTCGAATTAGATAACCTTTGACGTTTTAAAATATTAACATCTAGCGTAATTAACGCAACACGATTTATTGCATATATTTATTATTCAACTTTACAGTTATTCAATGATATAATTATTATTCATGCTAAGGTTTATCTCCCTCAGACATAGGTGTCCTTACCGAATATGGCTATCATGTTTATCTCCCTCAGACATAGGTGTCCTTACCGAATGTGGTTATCATGTTTATCTCCCTCAGACATAGGTGTCCTTACCGAATGTGACTATATCATGTTTATCTCCCTCAGACATAAGTGTCCTTACCGAATGTGGCTATCATGTTTATCTCCCTCAGACATAGGTGTCCTTACCGAATGTGGTTATCATGTTTATCTCCCTCAGACATAGGTGTCCTTACCGAATGTGGCTATCATGTTTATCTCCCTCAGACATAGGTGTCCTTATCGAATGTGGCTATCATGTTTATCTCACTCAGACATAGGTGTCCTTACCGAATGTGGCTATATCATGTTTATCTCCCTCAGACATAGGTGTCCTTACCGAATGTGGTTATCATGTTTATCTCCCTCAGACATAGGTGTCCTTACCGAATGTGGCTATCATGTTTATCTCCCTCAGACATAGGTGTCCTTACCGAATGTGGCTATCATGTTTATCTCCCTCAGACATAGGTGTCCTTATCGAATGTGGCTATCATGTTTATCTCACTCAGACATAGGTGTCCTTACCGAATGTGGCTATATCATGTTTATCTCCCTCAGACATAGGTGTCCTTACCGAATGTGGTTATCATGTTTATCTCCCTCAGACATAGGTGTCCTTATCGAATGTGGTTATCATGTTTATCTCCCTCAGACATAGGTGTCCTTACCGAATGTGGCTATCATGTTTATCTCCCTCAGACATAGGTGTCCTTATCGAATGTGGTTATCATGTTTATCTCCCTCAGACATAGGTGTCCTTATCGAATGTGGCTATCATGTTTATCTCCCTCAGACATAGGTGTCCTTACCGAATGTGGCTATCATGTTTATCTCCCTCAGACATAGGTGTCCTTATCGAATGTGGTTATCATGTTTATCTCCCTCAGACATAGGTGTCCTTATCGAATGTGGCTATCATGTTTATCTCATTCAGACATAGGTGTCCTTACCGAATGTGGCTATCATGTTTATCTCCCTCAGACATAGGTGTCCTTACCGAATGTGGCTATCATGTTTATCTCCCTCAGACATAGGTGTCCTTACCGAATGTGGCTATCATGTTTATCTCACTCAGACATAGGTGTCCTTACCGAATGTGGCTATATCATGTTTATCTTCCTCAGACATAGGTGTCCTTACCGAATGTGGCTATCATGTTTATCTCCCTCAGAAATAGGTGTCCATACCGAATGTGGCTATCATGTTTATCTCCCTCAGACATAGGTGTCCTTACCGAATGTGGCTATCATGTTTATCTTCCTCAGACATAGGTGTCCTTACCGAATGTGGCTATCGTGTTTATCTCACTCAGACATAGGTGTCCTTACCGAATGTGGCTTTATCATGTTTATCTCCCTCAGACATAGGTGTCCTTACCGAATGTGGCTATCATGTTTATCTTCCTAAGACATAGGTGTCCTTACCGAATGTGGCTATCGTGTTTATCTCACTCAGACATAGGTGTCCTTACCGAATGTGGCTTTATCATGTTTATCTCCCTCAGACATAGGTGTCCTTACCGAATGTGGCTATCATGTTTATCTCCCTCAGACATAGGTGTCCTTACCAAATGTGGCTATCATGTTTATCTCCCTCAGACATAGGTGTCCTTACCGAATGTGGCTATCATGTTTATCTCCCTCAGACATAGGTGTCCTTTCCGAATGTGGCTATCATGTTTATCTCACTCAGACATAGGTGTCCTTTCCGAATGTGGCTTTATCATGTTTATCTCCCTCAGACATAGATGTCCTTACCGAATGTGGCTATATCATGTTTATCTCCCTCAGACATAGATGTCCTTACCGAATGTGGCTATCATGTTTATCTCCCTCAGACATAGATGTCCTTACCGAATGTGGCTATCATGTTTATCTCCCTCAGACATAGATGTCCTTACCGAATGTGGCTATATCATGTTTATCTCCCTCAGACATAGATGTCCTTACCGAATGTGGCTATCATGTTTATCTCCCTCAGACATAGATGTCCTTACCGAATGTGGCTATCATGTTTATCTCCCTCAGACATAGATGTCCTTACCGAATGTGGCTATCATGTTTATCTCCCTCAGACATAGATGTCCTTACCGAATGTGGCTATCATGTTTATCTCCCTCAGACATAGGTGTCCTTTCCGAATGTGGCTATCATGTTTATCTCCCTCAGACATAGGTGTCCTTTCCGAATGTGGCTATCATGTTTATCTCCCTCAGACATAGGTGTCCTTTCCGAATGTGGTTATCATGTTTATCTCCCTCAGACATAGATGTCCTTACCGAATGTGGCTATCATGTTTATCTCCCTCAGACATAGATGTCCTTACCGAATGTGGCTATCATGTTTATCTCCCTCAGACATAGATGTCCTTACCGAATGTGGCTATCATGTTTATCTTCCTCAGACATAGGTGTCCTTTCCGAATGTGGCTATCATGTTTATCTCCCTCAGACATAGATGTCTTTACCGAATGTGGCTATCATGTTTATCTCCCTCAGACATAGATGTCTTTACCGAATGTGGCTATCATGTTTATCTCCCTCAGACATAGATGTCTTTACCGAATGTGGCTATCATATTTATCTCCCTCAGACATAGGTGTCCTTTCCGAATGTGGCTATATCATGTTTATCTCCCTCAGACATAGGTGTCCTTTCCGAATGTGGCTATATCATATTTATCTCCCTCAGACATAGGTGTCCTTTCCGAATGTGGTTATATCATATTTATCTCCCTCAGACATAGGTGTCCTTTCCGAATGTGGCTATCATGTTTATCTCCCTCAGACATAGGTGTCCTTACCGAATGTGGCTATCATGTTTATCTCCCTCAGACATAGGTGTCCTTACCGAATGTGGCTATCATATTTATCTCCCTCAGACATAGGTGTCCTTACCGAATGTGGCTATATCATGTTTATCTCCCTCAGACATAGGTGTCCTTACCGAATGTGGCTATCATGTTTATCTCCCTCAGACATAGGTGTCCTTACCGAATGTGGCTATCATATTTATCTCCCTCAGACATAGGTGTCCTTACCGAATGTGGCTATCATGTTTATCTCCCTCAGACATAGGTGTCCTTTCCGAATGTGGCTATCATGTTTATCTCCCTCAGACATAGATGTCCTTACCGAATGTGGCTATCATGTTTATCTCCCTCAGACATAGGTGTCCTTACCGAATGTGGCTATATCATGTTTATCTCCCTCAGACATAGATGTCCTTACCGAATGTGGCTATATCATGTTTATCTCCCTCAGACATAGATGTCCTTACCGAATGTGGCTATCATGTTTATCTCCCTCAGACATAGATGTCCTTACCGAATGTGGCTATCATGTTTATCTCCCTCAGACATAGATGTCCTTACCGAATGTGGCTATCATGTTTATCTCCCTCAGACATAGATGTCCTTACCGAATGTGGCTATCATGTTTATCTCCCTCAGACATAGATGTCCTTACCGAATGTGGCTATCATGTTTATCTCCCTCAGACATAGATGTCCTTACCGAATGTGGCTATCATGTTTATCTCCCTCAGACATAGATGTCCTTACCGAATGTGGCTATCATGTTTATCTCCCTCAGACATAGATGTCCTTACCGAATGTGGCTATCATGTTTATCTCCCTCAGACATAGATGTCCTTACCGAATGTGGCTATCATATTTATCTCCCTCAGATATAGGTGTCCTTATCGAATGTGGCTATCATGTTTATCTCCCTCAGACATAGATGTCCTTACCGAATGTGGCTATCATGTTTATCTCCCTCAGACATAGATGTCCTTACCGAATGTGGCTATCATATTTATCTCCCTCAGACATAGATGTCCTTATCGAATGTGGCTATCATGTTTATCTCCCTCAGACATAGATGTCCTTACCGAATGTGGCTATCATGTTTATCTCCCTCAGACATAGATGTCCTTACCGAATGTGGCTATCATATTTATCTCCCTCAGACATAGATGTCCTTATCGAATGTGGCTATCATGTTTATCTCCCTCAGACATAGATGTCCTTACCGAATGTGGCTATCATGTTTATCTCCCTCAGACATAGATGTCCTTACCGAATGTGGCTATCATATTTATCTCCCTCAGACATAGGTGTCCTTACCGAATGTGGCTATCATGTTTATCTCCCTCAGACATAGATGTCCTTATCGAATGTGGCTTTATCATGTTTATCTCCCTCAGACATAGATGTCTTTACCGAATGTGGCTATCATGTTTATCACTTTCAGTTTTTTGTTGTTGCCCCCAATGACTTTTTTTAAGACTATTTGCTTTTTCAATCTTTTAAATGGTAAAGTTTATTCCCGAAACGCGTCGTTCGCACTAAATTGGATATCTACGAGTTTTTTTTTACATACATGTGTATATAATTATATAAATTGCACCAAACTGCTACGCAGGGGATATAGAAATATGACCTCGTTTCTCCGCTATGGTGTACTGTCCAAGCGAAAGACGTATCTGTTGTATATGCACGATGTTTCTGTGATTATCCGATTAGATTGTAGAAATGTGCTGCTGGTGTGGTATTTGTTTTTCCCCCATTTTATTTCCTTTGTTGTGGTACTGAATGAATTTCCTGTCAATAGTACATGCTTATTAATAATACACATATGGCAAAACAGTGGACGAGGGAAGAATCGTGAAAGTACACATTCAAATAGCAAAACGTCTACTATATTTAGATTGCTGCTCCTGTCTGTTTCATCTTTACCAAAAAAATTGGTGTAATTTTCTGTCTGAAGAATTAATTAAACCACTGGATTAAACTAAAAAGAAAAAAGGGTTAGCATTTTTGCACAGCTTGTTTGTGTTGTTGAAAACAAATTGGTGGTATTAGTTGCGACGAAAATAATTGTTTTCCATCATTTAGCATCTGCTTTAGTTAGATTACTGTAAGGGTATCACTAGTAGATTTCATGGTCGCTATAACGTTTTTTGGGGGGTTCTATTATGATGTACGTCTTAAGTTTAGATAATGTTGGGTTTGTTTTTATCTCTCATAGCTGGATTCAGTTCCATGTTCATATGTAATAAATTAGGAGACGTCTGTTAATTGCTGCCACACAGTTATACCGTAAAAATTCTCCAATTGTTTTGCTAAATATTAAATATATTCGAAGAAACTATTGCATGTGAAGCTCCTTGACAAGGGTTATTTATATTCTGCATTCTAAGTTATTTTCTCTAAGCCGTACATTTAAAAAAAAATAGCATTTTGTGTTGTTCCTTTTCATCATTTCGATGCGGCAACTCGATTAAATCTCGTAGATGTTTAAAGGGAAAAGCATTGTATTTTAGTGTCTATTCAATGTTACGCTTATTACGAAGGTGTGAACAACAACAATGTTACTGAGGTGAAAATATAATTTCATGCCAATATAACATGTGGCTCAGGAAAATATGATAACTCCATAACAACTGAAATGTGTTCATCAAGTTTACGCTCAATGTTTAAACAAATAAAATACATTTCCGGTTCATTACAACATCCTGTATGTTTTAAAACTCGCTTGATAAACTGTCACTTAAAAGATATGGATATAATTTGGTTGGGACGAAATATTCAGAAATAGGAAGCTGCTACAGTGTGCGTACTCCTTTGAAATCTACAAAGGTTGTCTTTAAGGTGGAAGGCGCATGGCACTCTCAGAAAAATAGAACCCACCGTGGTCCACGACCACGCTTCCTCTATTATGGCAACCTCGAACGAGTAGACAACCCATATCTGCCAGTCTGGAACGTGCTGAGCAGTTCTGTTAGTTGATCTCCTGGAACGTGGTGTACAGCTCTGTTGGTTAATCCCCTGGAACGTGGTGTGCAACTCTGTTGGTTGAGAACTTGGAAGTGCTATGCAGTTCTGTTGGTTGATCCCCTTGTGATGTGGTGTACAGCTCTGTTGGTTAATCCCCTGGAACGTGGTGTGCAACTCTGTTGGTTGAGAACTTGGAAGTGCTATACAGTTCTGTTGGTTGAGAACTTGTGATGTGGTGCGCAGTTCTGTTGTTTGACCCCCTGTGAATATCACCAGTACACCACGTTCTTATCAAAGAGGTTTGGCGCTTTAAAATCTGATTCAACCCACCATTTCTTTAGAAATGCCTGTACCAAGTCAGGGTCATTACGGTTTTCACAGTTTTCCGGTTGTTGACTGATTTTGTCTGTTTATATACTTATGAGTTTTGACTTTCCCTTTGTTAGATTGTTCGGAGTTCGGTAATTTTGTTATTACCCTTATTCATCCTTATTCTGAAACAGTTAAAATGTGTTTTCCTCGCCTTTCCCATCAGATGTAGAATTCAATATTGTACTTAGTGTCATCTTAAAATAAATAAAAACTATTAATGTCATCATCAACAACAGTAATGACGTTTTATAAATATATCATTACACAGAAGCTTTAAACACGAGATAAATCTTCATTCAGACATATTTAATATGAAAACACAAATGTGTTCTTTGTCCTTCGAGTGAATGAAATTACTCGACGTATCATTGACTCAAACGTACCTCCCGTATGTGTTTACATCTAGCTGGTTGCAGTCATTATAAATAAGTAGTCTAATATGACGTCAATGGTATGGAGTTCGATTTCTGAAGAAAAGTATTTCATTGATATTTTGGGAGTTCAAGAATTAGATCACCAACGAACGAACATGTCAATACACTTGCCTTGTACCAACTTCATGGTGAAATTTTATCATTAAACAGACAAACTTATTTTATTAATCACGAAAATGGTACCATATGGACAATCAATGTACAAAAATGAAGTAGGGACTATGACGCATACAACAATCAACGAACGTTTTAGTAGCCTTATCTTTTGAAATAACCCAAAAGTGAACTCCATATCTCCATGAAGCCATGTGCTAAGTGAGTATCGACAATGATGAATGAAGCCATGTGTTACGTCAGTGTCGACAATGGTGAGTAGGACCATGTGTTACGCCAGACTCGACAATGGTGGATGGGGCCATATGTTACATCAGTGTCGACAACGGTGAGTAGGACCATGTGTTACGCCAGACTCGACAATGGGGGATGAGGCCATATGTTACGTCAGTGTCGAAAACGGTGAGTAGGACCATGTGTTACGCCAGATTCGACAATGGGGGATGAGGCCATATGTTACGTCAGTGTCGACAACGGTGAGTAGGACCATGTGTTACGCCAGACTCGACAATAGTGGATGGGGCCATATGTTACGTCAGAGTCGACAATGGTGAGTAGGACCATGTGTTACGCCAGACTCGACAATGGGGGATGGGGCCATATGTTACGTCAGAGTCGACAATGGTGAGTAGGAACATGTGTTACGCCAGACTCGACAAGGGTGGATGGGGTCATATGTTACGTCAGTATCGACAATTGTGAGTAGGACCATGTGTTACGCCAGACTCGACAATGGTGGATGGGGTCATATGTTACGTCAGTATCGACAATTGTGAGTAGGACCATGTGTTACGCCAGACTCGACAATGGTGGATGGGGCCATATGTTGCGTCAGTATCGACAATGGTGAGTAGGTCCATGTGTTACGCCAGACTCGACAATGGTGGATGGGGCCATATGTTACGTCAGAGTCGACAACGGTGAGTAGGAACATGTGTTACGCCAGACTCGACAATGGTGGATGTGGCCATATGTTACGTCAGAGTCGACAATGGTGGATGGGGCCATATGTTACGTCAGAGTCGACAATGGTGGATGGGGCCATATGTTACGTCAGAGTCGACAATGGTGGATGGGGCCATATGTTACGTCAGAGTCGACAATGATGGATGGGGCCATATGTTACGTCAGAGTCGACAATGGTGGATGGGGCCATATGTTACGTCAGAGTCGACAATGGTGGATGGGGCCATATGTTACGTCAGAGCCGACAATGGTGGATGGGGCCATATGTTACGTCAGAGTCGACAATGGTGGATGGGGCCATATGTTACGTCAGAGTCGACAATGGTGGATGGGGCCATATGTTACGTCAGAGCCGACAATGGTGGATGGGGCCATATGTTACGTCAGAGTCGACAATGGTGGATGGGGCCATATGTTACGTCATAGTCGACAATGGTGGATGGGGCCATATGTTACGTCAGAGTCGACAATGGTGGATGGGGCCATATGTTACGTCAGAGCCGACAATGGTGGATGGGGCCATATGTTACGTCAGAGTCGACAATGGTGGATGGGGCCATATGTTACGTCAGTCGACAATGGTGGATGGGGCCATATGTTACGTCAGAGTCGACAATGGTGGATGGGGCCATATGTTACGTCAGAGTCGACAATGGTGGATGGGGCCATATGTTACGTCAGAGTCGACAATGGTGGCTGAAACAATAATACACATGTTCGTTTTGTTGTTATTGGTGGAATTGATGACCATCACTGTTTAAGCTTAACACTTAAAACTGAAAAATAGCACAATAGTACAAAAGAGACATCATATCTTTAATTATTACAACTAAACGTTAAATAAAACCGAAGGAGCAATCATGAATAGACGATCCAGCGGGCAACACACAGACACAGAACGAAGACAAATAAAACAGAAAACTATAAAGATGAGAAAGACGAACCCCATAAAAACCGGGAGTGTCAAAATAATCAACGATTGTAGTACTTCTTCGGCAAAATGCTTTTTCACCCTATCTTTAAGACTTTCCTAGAAAACAATGCCTCACAAAAATACAGCAAAACGATTTGGAAGGCCAGTAGTTGATATATTTTATATAAAAAGTTCCCGCCAAACTCGACAATTATTTTCAAAATATCATTTGTGTGTTTTTCTTAACCAAAGGTACTTTTTATATCTATCAGAAACTAAGTAAATACATTGTATATATGATATGTCATTATTTTGATTAAAATGACAATTGAGGCAAAATCAATAAGTTAACACACTTGCCTAATTTTTTTTTACTGTGCTATAATTTATAGCTGAAAAAATATTAAAAAATTCTACTTTTGAATAAACGACAACAAAGGAACAGCGAAAAAACTAATTTACCATATAATTGTTTTATATATTTTTGATTTGACATTTTATTATATAAACATGCATACAATAAACCCACGACGATACGGCTCGAGAAGGGACCAACATCACCGTTACATTTCTTTGTTCCTAATAATTTATACATTTCTACTTGATGAAGTCTGATACATCCAATGCCACATGGAAACGAACTTGAGTGATTTAATGTAATTTGTATTTGTTTGAATCGTACAAGTGCTGGAATTGGATTCGCTTTGCTGTGAAGGCGTGGGAGTGTAACTAATTGCAATATGCCATTGGTTTTGTTTCATTAAAATACAACAAATATGGTATAATTAACACATTGTGAAAACATATAAACGACTTTTGACTAACACTATTGCTTGGTGGTAAAAGTATTCCATCAAACCCTACTTGTATCTCGGTGAAGGTGTTCTCCTTGTCACCGTCATTATACGTCATCTACTCTCCGTGATGTTTCACCAAATGACCTGATACCATTCACTCAGAAGCCGCTGTGTATACAACACATTCTCATGAAACTATTTGTACAACTCATGTTTGGGGGGAAAACCCCTTCAAATCAATAATAACTTAAAGAAATCGTCTTGGAGATTGCCAAACACTGACTTTTCAAACCTGTGTATTCCTCGTGTTTCTCTACTACCCGGGACTGGAACAATCTAAATCCGGAAATTAGAAATTCTGGTAATATAAACATATTTAAAAGAAGAACTAAAGTAGTACCTGAAAGAGTACCTTATTATTTCGGTTGGCGTGATATAAAACTAAGTATTCTTCATAGCTGACATAGAAATGTGTGCTGCTCGCTAAATGTAGATTTACACCTTGTCATTGCAAAGCCTAGCCCTGCATGCATCTGTGGTCATGTCTTTGAAGACCGTAATCACTTTTACTTGGAATGTTCTCTGTACAATGAAAATAGAATAATTTAGAGGGGTTAGATCTACAACAAATATGTTGGAATACTACAGAAGGGAATTTTCTGGGGGGAAATTGAATAGAAAAACACATACATTGCAATAAAAAAAAAGCTTATCGTTTTGCCGTTTCACCTCTTTGGCTCATTAATCCCAAGTTAACTCGGAAACCACAAGAGCTAGAGCTATGTCAAATTTATTTGAATATCATTTCTACAATGTATTTTAAACCTTTTTTATGTTACGAGCCAGTATAGAGTGGGCAGGGATACAGTATGTCCGACTCTTTCTCCTTTTCCCCACATTTCTCACTCCACTTTCGACTCACGGTTTCCGTCCCTCTCATTCTCGTTCCATTCCCGTCTAATTCCATATTATCGTTTCTCTTACTACCGGTGTCCGACACCCTTATTCCCGGATTCCCTTCAATCTTCAATCAAAACACCAAAGTTTACTGTTCTTAACACTTTCCGATAGCAAAGTACCATGCTATAAAACAATGGTCTTTTACTGAGGTAAATCATAAATTCCACAATAGGCAGATTAAAATTGATTGTAATCTGTACTTTCAGGCGGCTTTCATTTACTATGAAGATGATGTCCGTATTTGAGAGACAGACTGTCTATTTAATAACTGCTTGTCCGCATCACCAATATTCCACACATTTGCGCTTCAGCTGATATATGTACCAAAAAATCTAATTAAATGACTTGGGAAGGGCAGGAAATCATTAAGTTGATACACTTTAGTGTATGCATCTACTTGTCCGCAATTAGGATGAAGGAAAGTTAAGTACTATGGACTGTGAAAACCATCCGCAATGTGAATTACTACCAGAGTTTAAACGTCATTAAAACGACGGTTGCTATTAGTGGAGCAGGAACAGCTTGCACTTGCGGAGTATGCAGGTTTCTGAGTATAATTTGCTTTTACAAATGTTTTTCGATTTGTCCATTGTATTGTCTGTCCTTCTTCGAGATTATCTCTTTGTTTTTTTCAAACATTTCTTACGATAATGTACAAGTCATATACAGTCGTTTGCCATGAATGAGTTCGCAAAATGGCCGACGTCATTTCAACGTTTGTGTTCCAAGCAGAGAAAAATTTTAGTTTTTCATACTGAAATAAATAGTAAAACTTACCTCAAACTGTTAGTATTTTGTGATATTGCCTCTAGCTCTTAAAACAACCCGTAAACGCCTTGGAAGGGAGTCATATAAATTTCTTATATAATGTAGTTGAAGTGGGGTCCAAATTTCAGCAACAACAGCTTTTAGGTCTTCAGCATTTCGAATGTCATCTATTCGTCGTTGAACTTTTGTTTTTATAACTTTCCACACATTTTCTATTATATTTAAGTCTGGGCTTTGTGGGGGCCACTCTAAAGTTGGAATATCATTTTCCGTTTTCCACTGATTTGTCCTCCGAGACACATGGCATGGGACATTGTCCTCCTGGAATATGCAGGGGCTTGTAGGAAAATGTTGTACAATGACCGACCATAAACTGTCATCTAAATTGTTTATATACTTTTCACTATTTAAATTGCCAACAACTGGAGTTAGTGTACCTACCCCATAATACGAAATGCAGCCCCAGAACATGACAGAGAATTTCGTTTTGTAATTTCGACCCTGGTACAACCCATTACATTCCGGTCTTAATCTGTCATCCACTTTACGCCAAACATAAACTTTCCTGTTATTTCCAATCTCAATCTTCGTCTCATCACTGAAAATAACTTTTTTCCAATGATTTCTCACTGTCCACATCAATTTTGATCGACAAAATCGTTTTCTTTTCTCTCGGTTGACAGGCGAAATCGTAGTTTTCTTACAAACTGGATGTTTTTTGTATCCTTCAAAGTTCAAACGCCTCCGAACTGTTCTAGAAGAAACTTTGGTCACAAACTGGCGGTTAAATTGGTCTGTTATTTCTCCTAAACTTTGTCTTCTGTCCGAACGAAGCATACGGTACATAATCCTGTCTCCCCGAACTCCCGTTTTTCTACCCCTTCCACTTCGCGGTAAGTTTTCTTCAGATTCTCGCACCCGTCGCCTCCTGAAAAATTTACTGATTGTTCTCCTGTTTTTCCCCGTCATTTCAGCAATTTTGTAGCTAGAATATCCTTGTTGTGACAAAGCTACGATGATTTGTTTCTCCTCTGGTGTCATTTGTTTACCGTGCGGAGCCATTTTTTGACAGACGATATTTTAACCGAATTACAAGGTATTTCCTTAAATGACGTCACTGGCCTAATTTTGGAACATTTTGGCATTGTGTAAAATGTGAACGTTACTAATCAAAGGTAAATAACATTGATTTAATAAGGAGTAAAAAATTGGAAACAAATTTTCGCAAATGACGTCGGCCATTTTGCGAACTCATTCATGGCAAACGACTGTATATATCATTGGTATAAAACGGAATAATAAATGTATTTTTACCAAATTATATGCTGTTTTTATACTCAAAACGGCTGCATGAACAAAAAAATATTACAACGGTTAATTCCGTCACAAATACCTGATCGATTCAACAAACTCCTATGTTCCACGGCTGTACCATAACAAATAAACAAAACGTTGAGCCTTGAAAACTTTCGACGTCATGGGACCACACCAAGGTTTTATTTACATGTTGTTAACATTTCAATTATTGAAACTGTTTCGCAAACCCGTTGTTTTGTTATGTGATATATTAATGTTATATTTATAGAGTTTATAAAATTTACTACATATGAAACTGTATTGATTTAACAATTTAGTACAGTATTTTCCTTCATGAGACACCCCATACATGAAATATGACGTGACACATATTTTGACGTCATTGAAGAATGACGTCAAAGGTACGGAAACGGACATTTAGAAATACGGAAAATGAAAATAAAAGACGCAAATTTATTTAATACAGTTGGATGTTGTATTTAAAAAAAAAACATGGTTAAATCCTAATATATCTGTTATTCGGCTATCAGACAGGGTATATATAATGTGACATTATATACCCTGTCTGATAGTTGAATAACATATAATATTTCCCCGTTGGAACCTCAGAGCATAGAAATAGTCTATCCACTGCGAGATACAGCCTGTCCAAAAGGGGGTCCTAATGAACAACAGTTTGTATGGAATGGACGTCAGTGGCCCGTTGCAAGGTAAATTTTTGTCGATGCTATCCACCAACTTCCATTTTCCTCTGGCAAGCAGCATGTCCGTCCATAGGCTCCTCTCAGTGTTCGTGCATAAGCTCCCCTGAATATCCGTCAATAAGCTCCTCTCCATGTCCGTCTATAGGTTCCCCTCAATGTCCGTCCATAAGCTACTCTCAATGTCCGTCCATAAGCTCCTCTCAATGTTCGTCCATTTATAAGCTCCTCTCAATGTCCGTCCATAAGCTACTCTCAATGTCCGTCCATAAGCTACTCTCAATGTTCGTCCATAAGCTCTTTTCAATGTCTGTCCATAAGCTCCACTCAATGTCCGTCCACAATCTCCTATCAATGTCCGCCTATGGGCTCCTATCAATGTCCGCCTATAGGCTCCTATCAATGTCCATCCATAAGCTCCCCTCAATGTCCGTCCATAAGCTCCTCTCAATATCCGTCCATAGTCTCCTCTCAATGTCCGTCCATAGGCTCCTCTCAATGTCCGTCCATAAGCTCCCTCAATATCCGCCCACAAGCTCCTATCAATGTCTGCCTATAGACTCCTCTCAATGTCCGTCCATAAGCTCCCCTCAATGTCCGTCCATAAGTTCCTATCAAAGTCCGCCTATCGGCTCCCCTCAATGTCCTTCCAAAAGCTCCTCTCAATGTCCGTCCATAGGCTCCTCTCAGTGCCACTTTTTGAATGACAAAAAGATATATTTACATATCTAGTAAATATGTGGAATCTTTAATTAGTGTGTTTTAACTTCGATTTGAAATATCAAGTTAGACTAATTTTCAGATATTTCTGCATTCTACTTCCAACAAACGGTTGACCAAACCATCGTAAATTGACAGGATCACACTATATATTCAATTAATGTCTCTTTCGAGTGAAATAAATTATCCTTTAATTTTACACTTGATATATATTGTATTGAACTTGCTCGTGTACCTTAATTGAAAAATTCTTGTGAAAGTCGAAGTTAATTCTGATATATAGATCCGGCAAAGTAATTTAGAATGGTTGTCTGTCTTATTTCCCTGTTTCCGTTACGATGCATTTGTTCATACGGAAATCATGATTAACTGAAAGACGATGTTGATACCTGTTTCGCTAAACTTCGTTTCTCTATATTGAGGTGATTTGTATCAATCACGATTTCGCATTTTCATCTTTCCTGATATTACCTATCTATTAGTTGATGCTATACACGAAATCTAGTTGTTCCTTATCTCTTACATTATAGTCATTTACTTTTCTTTGCTCAAAGCTTGATGATCACACAATACACACGACGTGTGTCATTCTTTGCTCAAAGCTTGATGATCACACAATACACACGACGTGTGTCATTCTTTGCTCAAAGCTTGATGATCACACAATACACACGACGTGTGTCATTCTTTGCTCAAAGCTTGATGATCACACAATACACACGACGTGTGTCATTCTTTGCTCAAAGCTTGATGATCACACAATACACACGACGTGTGTCATTCTTTGCTCAAAGCTTGATGATCACACAATACACACGACGTGTGTCATTCTTTGCTCAAAGCTTGATGATCACACAATACACACGACGTGTGTCATTCTTTGCTCAAAGCTTGATGATCACACAATACACACGACGTGTGTCATTCTTTGCTCAAAGCTTGATGATCACACAATACACACGACGTGTGTCATTCTTTGCTCAAAGCTTGATGATCACACAATACACACGACGTGTGTCATTCTTTGCTCAAAGCTTGATGATCACACAATACACACGACGTGTGTCATTCTTTGCTCAAAGCTTGATGATCACACAATACACACGACGTGTGTCATTCTTTGCTCAAAGCTTGATGATCACACAATACACACGACGTGTGTCATTCTTTGCTCAAAGCTTGATGATCACACTATACACACGACGTGTGTCATTCTTTGCTCAAAGCTTGATGATCACACAATACACACGACGTGTGTCATTCTTTGTTCAAAGCTTGATGATCACACAATACACACGACGTGTGTCATTCTTTGCTCAAAGCTTGATGATCACACAATACAAACGACGTGTGTCATTCTTTGCTCAAAGCTTGATGATCACACAATACACACGACGTATGTCATGCCCAGAGTATGAGTTGTTACCTGTTATCAAAACTAAGGTTCTGCTCCCACAGGCATAGGTGAACTTAGCCGTTTTTTGCTATCCTGTTTTGACCATTTCGCTTTATTGCACTCATTCACTTTTAATTGATCTGACTTTCCAATCTTTAGACCGATGAAGGCTACCCTAAAACCGGGTCGTGCGCACGACATTTGGTATATACATTTTTATTAATCATTCGTTATTCTTTTGTGTTCGTGTTGTTACATCCTGTTCACTTTTTTTTTACTTAATAGGTCCGACATAACTAGTTTAGGTATGCAGACGGTGATTTGATTTATTTTTGTCATTACACAATGATTTTCACGTTACAACATATAAGTTATTTACCACATGATGGTTTTAATCCTGTCCTTGTGCAAGTTATTTTGACAGGTCTTCTGACAAATGACGTCTTCACTTATAGGAAACGTCGAAACAAACGTCAATAAATAGGTATGCCACGTAACGTTATCGATAATGTTTGGCATAAATGACATCTTGAATAATCAAATAGTGAGTTCAGACGTACGGAAACGTGCTAAAAGTATTCCGTCACTGTAAATTTTTACTATAAATTTTATATAAAACCACATTTCAAAACATTAGTTTTACACTGTAATACCAGCATAATTTTATAATCTTAAGAATTTTAAGAATTAACGAGTTAAACATAAAACTAAATTTTGATCGTCAAAAACACGATACAATGATAATACTTCTGAAGACAAATAATTTATCTTTGTGTTTAATTCGTGAATATTTCAATTCTATGCTTCACAGAAATATTTTAAAATAAGCACAGAAAAGTAAATACGTTCTCGCGTTTGTTGGTAAATATTTCATCAAAATCAAACAACAATTGACTTTGGAATAATGTTTTGAACAAATGTGGTTTGATATAAAATATATAGTAAAACTTACAGGAGGTTTGACCCCCATAAAACTAGTTTAACCCCGCCACTTTTTATTTAGTTGCCTGTACCAAGCCAGGAAAGTGCGTGGTCATCTATTTGTGTGTTAGGGGTATCAATTTTGCCTCTTTCTACGATTTTGCTATTTCATTTTAGAATTGTTCCGACAGTATGTTATTTTATTGTTTTCATTTTATTATGTCAAGACCCAATAATTTAACTTACAATGCTTTCGAGAGCTATGCTTTTTAACATCTCCTAGGATAAAACCATAATATATTTTTCTATGACAAATCAATCTGAATTGTTCTTCCAGAATGTATTTTCTTCCTTCCAATAGCAGAACAGTTGTGTGTACTAGATTGTATATATACAGTTGTGTGTACTAGATTGTATATATACAGTTGTGTGTACTAGATTGTATATATACAGTTGTGTGTACTAGATTGTATATATACAGTTGTGTGTACTAGATTGTATATATACAGTTGTGTGTACAAGATTGTATATATACAGTTGTGTGTACTAGATTGTATATATACAGTTGTGTGTACTAGATTGTATATATACAGTTGTGTGTACTAGATTGTATATATACAGTTGTGTGTACTAGATTGTATATATACAGTTGTGTGTACTAGATTGTATATATACAGTTGTGTGTACTATATTGTATATATACAGTTGTGTGTACTAGATTGTATATATACAGTTGTGTGTACTAGATTGTATATATACAGTTGTGTGTACTAGATTGTATATATACAGTTGTGTGTACTAGATTGTATATATACAGTTGTGTGTACTAGATTGTATATATACAGTTGTGTGTACTAGATTGTATATATACAGTTGTGTGTACAAGATTGTATATATACAGTTGTGTGTACTAGATTGTATATATACAGTTGTGTGTACTAGATTGTATATATACAGTTGTGTGTACTAGATTGTATATATACAGTTGTGTGTACAAAATTGTATATATACAGTTGTGTGTACTAGATTGTATATATACAGTTGTGTGTACTAGATTGTATATATACAGTTGTGTGTACTAGATTGTATATAAACAGTTGTGTGTACTAGATTGTATATATACAGTTTTGTGTACTAGATTGTATATATACAGTTGTGTGTACTAGATTGTATATATACAGTTGTGTGTACAAAATTGTATATATACAGTTGTGTGTACTAGATTGTATATATACAGTTGTGTGTACTAGATTGTATATATACAGTTGTGTGTACTAGATTGTATATATACAGTTGTGTGTACTAGATTGTATATATACAGTTGTGTGTACTAGATTGTATATATACAGTTGTGTGTACTAGATTGTATATATACAGTTGTGTGTACTAGATTGTATATATACAGTTGTGTGTACTAGATTGTATATATACAGTTGTGTGTACTAGATTGTATATATACAGTTGTGTGTACTAGATTGTATATATACAGTTGTGTGTACTAGATTGTATATATACAGTTGTGTGTACTAGATTGTATATATACAGTTGTGTGTACTAGATTGTATATATACAGTTGTGTGTACTAGATTGTATATATACAGTTGTGTGTACTAGATTGTATATATACAGTTGTGTGTACTAGATTGTATATATACAGTTGTGTGTACTAGATTGTATATATACAGTTGTGTGTACTAGATTGTATATATACAGTTGTGTGTACTAGATTGTATATATACAGTTGTGTGTACTAGATTGTATATATACAGTTGTGTGTACTAGATTGTATATATACAGTTGTGTGTACTAGATTGTATATATACAGTTGTGTGTACTAGATTGTATATATACAGTTGTGTGTACTAGATTGTATATATACAGTTGTGTGTACTAGATTGTATATATACAGTTGTGTGTACTAGATTGTATATATACAGTTGTGTGTACTAGATTGTATATATACAGTTGTGTGTACTAGATTGTATATATACCTTGTTATTACGCTCCTTCTCAAAAGATTGAAAGCCAAATATTCAATAAAAAGAATCTTTGCGAGCATGAAAACAAAACTGCCTATACAGGATAGCCACACAGAGTTCGAAAAATTTGTCAGTCCTGTTAGACATGACCAGCAAAATTTGGGCCGATTTTGCCACGGACTGACACAAGATTGGTATTTTGGAATAGAAAATTAATGAGGACTGACATTTTATCACTAGGACCATCAAATCTATATGCAATTTCGTGAACCCTGTGACCACGTAGCATTGCCGATGACTTGTACTGAACCTACAGGATGCCGTTCACTGGAAATCCTAACAATGAATTATCCTTCCCTAAAAATGTCATGACAACAGAAACAAGCACGTTAATCTACAATTTAGAACTGGAAAATGTCCGATATAGGGAAAACAATCATTTATCAATTAATGTAAAAGTTTTAGAGCAAGGCATCTGTATATTTCTGTTCTAAAGAAATTAGACATAACATGCCAATCAATTAATATATATCAGAAAACATACGTGAATGCCTTGTGTCACCTCAGCAGTGATAATGGCTAACATGTTAGAAATCCACACAGTATCAAATTACATTACTGTCACAGTGTGTCAAAGGCAACGGGTTTTAATTTAGTATATATTTTTACAGATAAGGTTAATTGAATTATTTATTGCAATGCACTTGGCATCCAACGTGCTAAAAATGGACTTTTAATTAAATAACGGTGAATATTTAATGTGTATCCAAAGAGATCAGGAATAAGGAATAATTGCCGAGAAAAAATAGGTATCATACTGTAATTATCTAGGGTGAAACAGGAGGAGATAACCACTATTGACACCAATGGGTGACACCTTGGATTTCCACTGGAAAAAGATGACATTATGGATAGTGTCAATATAATTTGCCTTACCACAGGCCGCCAACGTTATTTTTGAACAGATAAATAAAACCGTCTACACGATTGGTTGATTGTTGCTTTTTAACGTTAAGTGAGCAGCATTTCAAATATATTCATGACGAAAACAAGTTTTTTATTATTGAAATTTACAGCATATATTAATAAAACTAATGTACTTGGTATTGCGCGTTGATGATCCATTGCAAGGGGAAATCCAACCCTATCAATGATATCCCCTTGTTTATGTAATGCAAAGATGCATGATTTATTGAACTTTTATAACATGTGCTCGCCATGAAAATATCTACAAATAATCATCAGTTGGTGTTAAACAAAGCTCAATCAATCCAGCTAAAAATAAAGGGGAAAAGCTGATTTCTTTTCCATCCTAGAGTACATCCTTTTCATGTCTATATATACGTACAATATTAATGATGTTGTGTTGATTTTTACTCCCTTCACATTTGAGTCACCAAATCTATGACCTCTCGTTTCCGTTCACTACAACCTGGTGCCGGGTAATACATTTTTGTCGTCGTTTGATCTAGCTTAATTATACTTTGTATGTCACTTCAAAGAGAACCAAGACGTAATCAAATGCCATAAATCAATTGAAAACAAAACAAAAACAATCTTAAGAAGACAGAAAGACATTAACAAACACAATGTACAAATATGGAACACAGAAAACTAGAAAAAAGTAACATGAACTCTAACCAAAGACCGAGATTAACTCAGGTGCACCAGAAGGGTAAGCTGTGAACTCTAACCATAGGTCGAGATTAACTCAGGTGCACCAGAAGGGTAAGCTGTGAACTCTAACCATAGGCCGAGATTAACTCAGGTGCACCAGAAGGGTAAGCTGTGAACTCTAACCATAGGCCGAGATTAACTCAGGTGCACCAGAAGGATAAGCTGTGAACTCTAACCATAGGTCGAGATTAACTCAGGTGCACCAGAAGGGTAAGCTGTGAACTCTAACCATAGGTCGAGATTAACTCAGGTGCACCAGAAGGGTAAGCTGTGAACTCTAACCATAGGCCGAGATTAACTCAGGTGCACCAGAAGGGTAAGCTGTGAACTCTAACCATAGGCCGAGATTAACTCAGGTGCACCAGAAGGATAAGCTGTGAACTCTAACCATAGGCCGAGATTAACTCAGGTGCACCAGAAGGGTAAGCTGTAAACTCTACCCATAGGCCGAGATTAACTCAGGTGCCCCAGAAGGGTAAGCTGTGAACTCTAACCATAGGCCGAGATTAACTCAGGTGCCCCAGAAGGGTAAGCTGTGAACTCTAACCATAGGCCGAGATTAACTCAGGTACACCAGAAGGGTAAGCTGTGAACTCTAACCATAGGCCGAGATTAACTCAGGTGCCCCAGAAGGGTTAGCTGTGAACTCTAACCATAGGCCGAGATTAACTCAGGTGCCCCAGAAGGGTAAGCTGTGAACTCTAACCATAGGCCGAGATTAACTCAGGTGCACCAGAAGGGTAAGCTGTGAACTCTAACCATAGGCCGAGATTAACTCAGGTGCACCAGAAGGGTAAGCTGTGAACTCTAACCATAGGCCGAGATTAACTCAGGTGCCCCAGAAGGGTAAGCTGTGAACTCTAACCATAGGCCGAGATTAACTCAGGTGCACCAGAAGGGTAAGCTGTGAACTCTAACCATAGGCCGAGATTAACTCAGGTGCACCAGAAGGGTAAGCTGTGAACTCTAACCATAGGCCGAGATTAACTCAGGTGCCCCAGAAGGGTATGCTGTGAACTCTAACCATAGGCCGAGATTAACTCAGGTGCCCCAGAAGGGTACGCTGTGAACTCTAACCATAGGCCGAGATTAACTCAGGTGCACCAGAAGGGTAAGCTGTGAACTCTAACCATAGGCCGAGATTAACTCAGGTGCACCAGAAGGGTAAACTGTGAACTCTAACCATAGGCCGAGATTAACTCAGGTGCACCAGAAGGGTAAGCTGTGAACTCTAACCATAGGCCGAGATTAACTCAGGTGCACCCAGAAGGGTAAGCTGTGAACTCTAACCATAGGCCGAGATTAACTCAGGTGCACCAGAAGGGTAAGC
The DNA here is from genome assembly GCA_963383655.1 of Bathymodiolus septemdierum. NCBI lineage: Eukaryota > Metazoa > Mollusca > Bivalvia > Mytilida > Modiolidae > Bathymodiolus > Bathymodiolus septemdierum. Next base: position 113,486,571 of record OY726519.1, read on the forward strand.
TGTGAACTCTAACCATAGGCCGAGATTAACTCAGGTGCACCAGAAGGGTAAGCTGTGAACTCTAACCATAGGCCGAGATTAACTCAGGTGCACCAGAAGGGTAAGCTGTGAACTCTAACCATAGGCCGAGATTAACTCAGGTGCCCCAGAAGGGTAAGCTGTGAACTCTAACCATAGGCCGAGATTAACTCAGGTGCACCAGAAGGGTAAGCTGTGAACTCTAACCATAGGCCGAGATTAACTCAGGTGCACCAGAAGGATAAGCTGTGAACTCTAACCATAGGCCGAGATTAACTCAGGTGCACCAGAAGGGTAAGCTGTGAACTCTAACCATAGGCCGAGATTAACTCAGGTGCCCCAGAAGGGTAAGCTGTGAACTCTAACCATAGGCCGAGATTAACTCAGGTGCCCCAGAAGGGTAAGCTGTGAACTCTAACCATAGGCCGAGATTAACTCAGGTGCACCAGAAGGGTAAGCTGTGAACTCTAACCATAGACCGAGATTAACTCAGGTGCCCCAGAAGGGTAAGCTGTGAACTCTAACCATAGGCCGAGATTAACTCAGGTGCCCCAGAAGGGTAAGCTGTGAACTCTAACCATAGGCCGAGATTAACTCAGGTGCACCAGAAGGGTAAGCTGTGAACTCTAACCATAGGCCGAGATTAACTCAGGTGCACCAGAAGGGTAAGCTGTGAACTCTAACCATAGGCCGAGATTAACTCAGGTGCACCAGAAGGGTAAGCTGTGAACTCTAACCATAGGCCGAGATTAACTCAGGTGCCCCAGAAGGGTAAGCTGTGAACTCTAACCATAGGCCGAGATTAACTCAGGTGCCCCAGAAGGGTAAGCTGTGAACTCTAACCATAGGCCGAGATTAACTCAGGTACACCAGAAGGGTAAGCTGTGAACTCTAACCATAGGCCAAGATTAACTCAGGTGCCCCAGAAGGGTTAGCTGTGAACTCTAACCATAGGCCGAGATTAACTCAGGTGCCCCAGAAGGGTAAGCTGTGAACTCTAACCATAGGCCGAGATTAACTCAGGTGCACCAGAAGGGTAAGCTGTGAACTCTAACCATAGGCCGAGATTAACTCAGGTGCACCAGAAGGGTAAGCTGTGAACTCTAACCATAGGCCGAGATTAACTCAGGTGCCCCAGAAGGGTAAGCTGTGAACTCTAACCATAGGCCGAGATTAACTCAGGTGCACCAGAAGGGTAAGCTGTGAACTCTAACCATAGGCCGAGATTAACTCAGGTGCACCAGAAGGGTAAGCTGTGAACTCTAACCATAGGCCGAGATTAACTCAGGTGCCCCAGAAGGGTATGCTGTGAACTCTAACCATAGGCCGAGATTAACTCAGGTGCCCCAGAAGGGTAAGCTGTGAACTCTAACCATAGGCCGAGATTAACTCAGGTGCACCAGAAGGGTAAGCTGTGAACTCTAACCATAGGCCGAGATTAACTCAGGTGCACCAGAAGGGTAAACTGTGAACTCTAACCATAGGCCGAGATTAACTCAGGTGCACCAGAAGGGTAAGCTGTGAACTCTAACCATAGGCCGAGATTAACTCAGGTGCCCCAGAAGGGTAAGCTGTGAACTCTAACCATAGGCCGAGATTAACTCAGGTGCCCCAGAAGGGTAAGCTGTGAACTCTAACCATAGGCCGAGATTAACTCAGGTGCACCAGAAGGGTAAGCTGTGAACTCTAACCATAGGCCGAGATTAACTCAGGTGCACCAGAAGGGTAAGCTGTGAACTCTAACCATAGGCCGAGATTAACTCAGGTGCCCCAGAAGGGTAAGCTGTGAACTCTAACCATAGGCCGAGATTAACTCAGGTGCACCAGAAGGGTAAGCTGTGAACTCTAACCATAGGCCGAGATTAACTCAGGTGCACCAGAAGGATAAGCTGTGAACTCTAACCATAGGCCGAGATTAACTCAGGTGCCCCAGAAGGGTAAGCTGTGAACTCTAACCATAGGCCGAGATTAACTCAGGTGCCCCAGAAGGGTAAGCTGTGAACTCTAACCATAGGCCGAGATTAACTCAGGTGCCCCAGAAGGGTAAGCTGTGAACTCTAACCATAGGCCGAGATTAACTCAGGTGCACCAGAAGGGTAAGCTGTGAACTCTAACCATAGACCGAGATTAACTCAGGTGCCCCAGAAGGGTAAGCTGTGAACTCTAACCATAGGCCGAGATTAACTCAGGTGCCCCAGAAGGGTAAGCTGTGAACTCTAACCATAGGCCGAGATTAACTCAGGTGCACCAGAAGGGTAAGCTGTGAACTCTAACCATAGGCCGAGATTAACTCAGGTGCACCAGAAGGGTAAGCTGTGAACTCTAACCATAGGCCGAGATTAACTCAGGTGCACCAGAAGGGTAAGCTGTGAACTCTAACCATAGGCCGAGATTAACTCAGGTGCCCCAGAAGGGTAAGCTGTGAACTCTAACCATAGGCCGAGATTAACTCAGGTGCACCAGAAGGGTAAGCTGTGAACTCTAACCATAGGCCGAGATTAACTCAGGTGCACCAGAAGGGTAAGCTGTGAACTCTAACCATAGGCCGAGATTAACTCAGGTGCACCAGAAGGGTAAGCTGTGAACTCTAACCATAGGTCGAGATTAACTCAGGTGCCCCAGAAGGGTAAGCTGTGAACTCTAACCATAGGCCGAGATTAACTCAGGTGCACCAGAAGGGTAAGCTGTGAACTCTAACCATAGGCCGAGATTAACTCAGGTGCACCAGAAGGATAAGCTGTGAACTCTAACCATAGGCCGAGATTAACTCAGGTGCACCAGAAGGGTAAGCTGTGAACTCTAACCATAGGCCGAGATTAACTCAGGTGCCCCAGAAGGGTAAGCTGTGAACTCTAACCATAGGCCGAGATTAACTCAGGTGCACCAGAAGGGTAAGCTGTGAACTCTAACCATAGGCCGAGATTAACTCAGGTGCACCAGAAGGGTAAGCTGTTTTTTACTCTACTATTGCCAACCGGCATAAAATCATTGTCAAAATCTAGTTTCATTGTAATAGTCATAATGGAGTTGAGATTGAGATACATTTATGACGAGGGAAACAGATCTTCATTCTTCTGTTGGATTGTGAACGTATAAAATAAGACGGGATTTGTATTAAAAATTATAAACTTTTGCTGAAGTTAATACTTAAACTATATATTTTGCACAGTAATGATTTTCAAAATTATGATTAGCAGACCTATTGAAAAGCCTGGATAGTTTTAACTAAATGACCAGTTAAACCACCGAACTTGGGTAGATAGGTATCTAGATATCAGAACACTTGAGGTGAGGTATGCATCGTGGGGTAAACGTTGCGTATCTGACCCGCAGGTGGTTATTGGACAGTGTGCCATCAATAGAATTCCTCTTTAATATATGTATATAGATATCCCACCTGATTCCCCTTTTGTCTCCTATATTAAAGTAACCCTCACACGACCCAATGTTCAAAGTAACCTTGTGTGGTATTATTTCATAATTGGCCGGTCATTTGTCGATAAAAAAAAATGAAATCACGTTTAATATTTGCAAATAGTGACAGTCAACAGACAGTGGAAGGTGTTACCGTTTCAATGAGATTTCACACGAAACTCTGTGTTCGACGTCGAGGGAAAATCGGATTTGTAACCTATGCAACGGAAGAAACTTAGGTGATGAATTTCACTATCTATTTGAATGTCCATCTTTGTCAAATGAACGTAAGAAGTATTTTGAACCACACTTCATAAATAGACCAAATATACTTAAGTTTTGTAATCTGATGAATTCAAAATCAGTTAGCGTTTTATGTAATATGTGTAAATATATCAGAATTATAAATATGAGGGTATGTCCTCCAGGTTGATCCACCTTCTATCTTTCTTTAAATGTACTAATATGTGTTATATTGTTGTTATCTCTGTACCTTTGTAAAATTGGTTATCAGAAATAAAGATATATATATATACCACTGAACCATATTCTCATTTTATAGATGAATAAATGTTAATTGGCAACACTTTGAGCAAGTCATCGTACTGAAGGTGACATATTACCAACGTTGAAGTGAGCGATGTTCGTGTGGTAATATTAGTGGTAGATTTAACTATAATAGTTTATTGTTTATTAATGTTGATCAACGATAATAACATCTGCGAAAATAGTAAACAGAAACATTACCAATAATTAGTACAAACACGTAACAGGTGTCATATCATGTAAATTACTTATTTCAATGGCGAAGACAGGTCGGTGGTTTTCTCCGGGTCCTCCTCCAACAAAACTGACTGCCACGATATAACTGAAATATTATTGAAAGTGGCGTTAAACACCATCAAGCAAACAAAGAAACATCAAAGGCGAAGATTGTATGATGTAGAACAAAGATAGGAATAAATTGTTGTGGAGTTTTTAAAATCATATTCTGCAATTAACAAACTACATCACTGGAAATTTAAAAAAAAATACAATTTAATGAATTGCTTGTCAAGATTTCTTTGTTTTCTAAAAACAAAAATGATAAAATGAATATTGATCTTGATGGAGGAGTAGATTTTAATTGTTCAGTGGTTTCTTGACGATAATGAATATTTCCTTCCTAAAAATACAAAATTTGAATAATTGTATCTTATTAAGCCATGTAACAGCCCTATTTGATCGGAGTGATCCAGAAAAGAGACACGTTAATAATTGGTTTTATTTGCGGTTTGCCAGTTTAACATTTCAAATACTGACCCATTAGAAATTAATATAGTTTTCTGTTGTCAGTTGTTTAGGGGGACATATTTTTATTGTGTACTAGTTTTAGATACTTTCTCAAATTATCTAATTTAGTAGGCTGTGACGGACGGTTAGTAATAGACTATTTGAAATGTCGACCAGTGGAAACAACTATTATATTTAGAAAAGCGTTTGTAGAATGGATTGGTATTTTGAATGTTTCATTATCAAGAGAAATATGAATCCAAAAAACCTTGCATTTAACATAGTTTACAAATCTGATGAGGGGGCCGTCGTGGTCGTGATCGTATGGTAGTTGGATGTATGCAATCAATATTTATCACCATTAATGTTGTTTATACTCGCTACAACATTATGTGATAAAGTTTGTCAGTGACTTTCGACAGGTCGGTGGTTTTCTCCGGGTAATTCGGTTTCCTTTATCTTTATCTTTATTTCTAAATAAACCATTACAATACATAGGTATAGAGAATAACAAAACTATTTACAAATATATACATATACAATTACAGTTACAGTAATAAAACTAATAAAACTGAACACTACGATATAGCTGAGATATTGCTGTATGAATAGTTTGAAGATACCAAAGGGTTAATCAGAATCCGTATGTCGAAGAAGAACAGACAACACAATGGCCAAAAGAAAATATACAAAGCGACAAACAACGATCTACAAAACATACACATAAAACTAAAGATCGAGTAACACGAACCCCACTAAAAATCGGGGGTGAACTCAGGTGCTCCGGAAGGGTAAGCAGTTCCTGCTCCACTAGTGGCACCCGTCGTGATAATCTAGTTACAAACTGTGGCGTTATACACCATAACCATATCAGATGATGTTCGTATCGTTTTAGAAAGCATCCGAGTTTTCACATCATATTCTGCAAAAACAAATATAAGCAAATCGAATTCACAAATAAAATAAATGTCAACATTAAAAATAAAAAATCACTAAGCAATTTTCTTCTGAAAAAAAAGCTATAAACAAAAGATTATTTCTGAGGCAGTAGATTTTAATTGTTTAGTGAATTCGGAAGATAAAGACTATTTCCTCTCACAATAACAAAATTGGAATAATTTTTCTGTTATTAAGTCATTTATTAGCCATATTTGACCAGAGTGATAAGGGATTGAAAAACCTTAATAATTAGTTTTTTTGTGGTTTAGAAGATAAACATTTTAAAATATTGGCCAATCGAAACTAATACTACCGTCAGTTGTTCCATCGTCAGTTCCTCATAAAACTCATTGTTCAAATGTGAATTAAAATACTGTTATATCATTTCAGACAAAAACTACTTTATTGGGTTAATATGAATTGACTTGCATTATGAAACAAGCATAGTATAAATAAACAACAACAAAATAACAATAAAGAAACGTTAGAGAATACTGAAGGGACAATCAAGAATGAACAATCCAGAGACACTGGCAACACTGGGCCAACAAGACACAGGACGAAGACAAGCAACACAGAATACTAAAAAGATGAACAGCACAGACAACACACAAAACAGATGGTGAAGCGAAGTGTAGGCAGTTCTAGTTATTCATACAGTCAAGTCTGGTTTAAGCCTTGTCTATCATTAGTAACCTTTGTCAATACAGATGGTGAAGCGAAGGGTAGGCAGTTCTAGTTACTCACATAGTCAAGTCAAGCCTTGTCTATCATTAGTAACCTTTGTAAATATATTTAAGTGCATTTTGCATTTTTTTGTGTGGCTAGTTTGGAAATGTTACAAAGTGTTTGGAAATACATATATGTGATTAAGGGTAATAACAAAATTACCGAACTCCGAACAATCTTACAAAGGGAAAGTCAAAACTCATAATTATATAAACAGACAAAATCAGTCAACAACCGGAAAACTGTGAAAACCGTAATGACCCTGACTTGGTATAGGCATTTCTAAAGAAATGATGGGTTGAATCAGATTTTAAAGCGCCAAACCTCCCGCTTTCATTATGGTTCAAAGGTTCCGGCTGTCACTATAACAGTATTTATAACAATACAGGAACAAAATAGGTAAAATAGTTGTCAAAACAGTACCAAATTCAGTGAAGTAAATGTCAAAGACACTTTTACGTCACACATTGATAAAAAAATATTATTATTGACATTTTTGTTGACTTCCTTATCTTTATACATTTTCACTATATGAAACTGCATCGTTTGTTATTGTCTCTGCAGAGACGGAATATATTTCGACAAGATCTTGGTATCGGAATATAAACTTTTTAAGAGATCGAATAAGGCGAATCTTTGTATAGTCCTGGTCCAGTAGCCTGTTTCTCAGATGAAGATGACGTTTCCAGAAATCAGAATAATTGCTACTGGCCCTTGTATAACGAATCAATTGCGAGATGTAAACACCATATGCAGGAGAAGCTGGTATATTGCTGCACATATACCAGTGTAATATAAAGTCAGTTTACTTTCATAAAGGTTGTTGCTAGATCTTTAGTTTTCTGTGCACTATTTTGTAGATTTTGTTTTGTTCTTTTGTCTTTTTTGTTTTGATCATTATATTATCTGTCCTTTTGATTACAGCTTTTGTATCTTCAAACTGTTCTTGCTAAATCTAAAAGTTGTGTAATTCGTTGATAATATACGCATTACCAAGCGGTCGATGCTAATTAATTATGCATCGCCGATCAGTTTCGATATTTGACGACGATGGAATCGTACCGTGTTGTTGTCAACAACCGTCGTAGATGCTGATTAGCACGTGACATGTGATTTTACTAGTTCTTGCGAGAAAAGAGTTCATGATGTTGTTGTAATAAAGAATTTGTCTTATTTAAAATTGAAATGATGTCATGTGATAGAAGAAATTGGAAAACACATACAATTTAACAAACGTGAATGCTCATTTTCGCACTTGTCAAGATGCACTAATTAATGTATTATGTGACGACTCTACCATCTTTTCATTGTTGAATGATATATATACTCTACCAATAAGTATATTACACCATAACTGTAAGATTTCTGAAGAGTAGGATGAAAAATACAAAAATGTCACTATTGGAACAGTTCCAAAACCTAATCGTAAAATCATAGAAACATCGATACACCTACTGTATATATATACATGTCCGCTCGCCCTCTGGCCTGAAACAGGCACTTCAAAGCAAAAGTGGCGTGGTTGAACTTGTTATTTTAATGAACGAACATTCGAATGAATGTGATTTTAGGAATCGACAGTAATATGTTAAGACAATAGAAATGACAACATTCATAAATGCCATTGACTTTGGAATATTAAGTGATATACGACAAGAGTTCCAGCACACTTTGCGGTCACCGAATTGTTGGGTCGAAGATGGTGTTATAAATCCATATTTCAAGAACGGACAGAGAAAGTCAAGAGATGGGAAAATCCAATATTTTAGCCTACCATTTAATGTATAATTCACGGTGACGCAATGAATTGTCTGATGGAATAAACGTCAGTCTTTGATTTCGACTCCCACGTGATTAAAAAATTATATTGGTCTATTGAATCTTGCTTTAATGAATGTCATGGAAACTAAAACATAATGAGCTTAAACTTTATAACGATAATGTCTATTTATTGGGTTTTCAACATTTCCTAAACTTGCTGGCTGTAATATATTGTCAGCGTAACTTTCATTATTAAGTTCTTCTGCCTATTATATCATCATCGGGGGAGTCTTGAACATGAATAATTATACTCTTAATTGTCTTTATCTGTTATGTTTTAATTTTCTGTCTGATATGCTAATTTATCTACTGCTACGTGAGAGGCTAATATTGAAATCTGACTGAAAAAGTTGTAATTAAATAACGCATTGTACTTTTCCATATGCACAAACAAGTTTGTTTGAAGGTTGTTTAAATTTGAAGACAACCTAATTAAAATTAAAGCTCCGCACTTGCTAATTTTTCAGCTTGGCTCTGTGTCGCTCACCTGTTATTTTGTCTTCAGGAAACTTTATACAGAACTTTCTATAGGTCTTCCTACCAAATTTGAATATTAATTTGGCCAAATCGTTTTAGAGAAGATCAATCACAAGCAAGAACTGCCTATGGCAGCCATATTAGTTGGAAATGTTGTACAGGATCATCCATACACCATTCCTAAAAAGTAACAATTCATTGCGCCTCCTAGTTTTTTATTTCAGCCAACCAGAAACAGGAATTGCCCATAGCGATCATGTTTTCTCCAATCCGGATGACATGAGAAAATCTTAGAGAACCTTCTATAGATGCTTCCTGTTAAATTTCGCTTTATTAGACCAAGCAGTTTCAGATGAGAAGATTCTGTGAAATCGACTAACCAGAAACAAGAATTGCCTATGGTGACCATGTGTGTCAGTGAATCGGGACGAAATTAGCAATCTTTATTCAGGACATTCCATAGGTGCTTCCTACAAATTTCGATTCATTTGGCGGTTTCAGAGGAGAAGATATTTTAGAAATCAAACAACCAGAAACAAGAATTGCCTATAGCGGCATTGTTTGATAATGGATCGGAACGAAATGAGCAATCGTTATAGAGGACCTTCCATAAATGGTTCTTATCATTTGGCACAGCGATATCAGAGGGGAAGATTCAAATGTGAAAAGTTAGCAGACGAGGGACTCCAAGTGATGACAAAGCCCCCATTGGCCTTTTGCTAGATGAACTAAAAACAATGAGCTATTGAAGATATCTAATTTTAATTAAGTTGAATATGAGCACAAGCCACACTCATTTCCGTCAACGAATGACAGCAGTACACCAAAATTTCTTTACCAAAATTACTGTGACAAAATGCCACACATTCGTCTTGTACATTGAAATGTTTCCTTATTCAAACTAATAGTGTATCAATGCGTTAATTGTATATGATAAGTGCTGATATGCATCTACAGCAATTAATGCACACTAATTTTCGTAATGGGTCATATTTGTATCGTAGGGAGCATATTCTAATTCTTTGGCTTTCAAATTTTTTGGCATTGAGTGTACCTGATGAAGATTTTTCCAGAAATGCGTCGTGCGCACTAATTTTGAAATCTTTGTTTTTATAAACATTTTCTGTGGGAATGGAACAGATTTATTGAGCTTACACGTAAGATATATGCATCAAAGATTTGATCTAGAGAATATCACATATTACATTTTATAAACAAATAAGACAAAACCAGTTATTTGATAGTCGTTGTTGTTTATCTGAAATTCATATTGTCCTAGCATGGTCTCCAGTGATGAGATCAAGACATAGTCTGACGTATGAACCTGAAATATATATATCATCTCTCCTTGTCATGGTAGCAATCAAAACCGTCCACCTTTTACCCTTGTTGTTCATCATTTGTAAACTTGTCATTTTCCCCGTTACGTCTGATATATTGCCAGTAACCACAATCAATCCTATATAGCCTTTTTGCAGTGTAGTAAATTAAGATAGAAAATGTGCTTAAGACAATAGGAGAAAACAGAACAAATGTCATCAAATTTATATACATGTATATGTATATATAATGTATTCATAATTGTTTTAAAATGATATAGTTTTTCAATAGTTTAATAATCCTAATGGCGTCTCCAATGATATCTACATATAATTATTGTTTCTTAATTTACCACAATACGAAATTGTCTGGAAGAACAGTTTGAAGATAACAAAATTGTAATCAGGATCCGTAAATCAAAGGACAGACAACTCAATGGACAAAATTGTAATCAGGATCCGTAAATCAAAGGACAGACAACTCAATGGACAAAATTGTAATCAGGATCCGTCAATCAAACGACAGAAAACTCGATGGACAAAATTGTAATCAGGATCCGTAAATCAAAGGACAGACAACTCGATGGACAAAATTGTAATCAGGATCCGTAAATCAAAGGACAGACAATTCAATGGACAAAATTGTAATCAGGATCCGTAAATCAAAGGACAGACAACTCAATGGACAAAATTGTAATCAGGATCCGTAAATCAAAGGACAGAAAACTCAATGAACAAAATTGTAATCAGGATCCGTAAATCAAAGGACAGAAAACTCAATGGACAAAATTGTAATCAGGGTCCGTAAATCAAAGGACAGACAACTCAATGGACAAAATTGTAATCAGGATCCGTAAATCAAAGGACAGAAAACTCAATGGACAAAATTGTAATCAGGATCCGTAAATCAAAGGACAGAAAACTCAATGGACAAAATTGTAATCAGGATCCGTAAATCAAAGGACAGACAACTCAATGGACAAAAAGAAAAAGGACAAACAACGATCTACAAAATATTACACAGAAAACTAAAGATCGAGCAACACGAACCCCACTAAAAGACACTACTCTGGTGACCTACGTCTGCAGACATACAGTATTAGTGGTTTGGTACTTCAACTGTATGAAAAAAAATTGTAATGTTGCTTCGTTTACACTTAATAAAATGAACAGATTTACCTCACATTAATCATTTACAGTTAATCAGACCAGAATTTCCTACTGAGCATTACCATTGTTATTTATTCTGAATTGTCTTACAATGCTGAAATTACTTTCACAAGGCAATTTACAGTTAATAGATATTTACATCATGATGAGCTAGCCGTTCTGTCCCCCACGCAACACATTTTCTACTTAATCTATGTAAGTGTTATATTTTTTGTTGGGATAATGAAATAAATGAAAATTTCTGGTATGCACCATTTCTGTCAATTTTACAGCATATGTTATAAAAACAGAGCTAAATGATAGAAAAACCGGTGTTTCCGCGACCATCACTATGGTTCGCATACCCTATATTATTTTAACATATATTGATTTAGGCTAGTCATTTGTTTTAGACTTTTTGACGTAGATTATGTTGTACATATTTGATACTAGTCTATATGTTTATAAATATTATGTTGAATTGGCATTTTATTAAAATGCTCTTGTCTATCATTTATTGTCAGATGCCTTGTCCTTGAGCGAACAGAGCTCAAATTATGCCTCACAACACATTGTTGTGGATATTCATCATTTAAGGGATCATAGCATATAATTAGTGTTATAAAATCAGAGCTAATTAATGAAAAAGTCGATGACCCCACGAACACCACCACGGCTCGTATGGTGCTATATAATATTGTAACATATAAACATATAATGACAGATGTTTACCTTTGTTTTGTTTGTTAAGAAAAGAAAGTTTAAACAATGATGGTCAAAAACTCCACCAATATCAACAAAACGTACAACCCTCTCTGATCTCAAAATATTGAACGCAAGAAAACCACGACATATGTATTTTTCGTTTTCAGGATTCAGTAACGATACATACTACTTTGTAATTTGTGCAAGTACGTTAGTACGTTGTTATTGTATGATACTGATATAGTCAAATACTATGGCTATGAAAGCCTGTACAATAACGACGACCTGTTTATTGAATGGTGTCGCCATAGATACGGACCTACTGGAGTTGTTCTTCCATGTTCGGAAAGTGTGATATTCTCTAAGCAAGTGAACTTACGTTTGGTCTTAATGTAGCGCAACCCTACATCCTTTCAAGATCCAACGGGGATTGCTATATATTGTACTGTTATACCTCTTTAATATGTAATGTTTAATACGCGTTTCCTATTGGCTATTGTGGATCACATTACCTTAATTATGTTTGACAGTATGCCCTGTGATGCAGTCATTATTGATCATATGATAGATATTGCCTAGCAATATTGACTTCATCCGAATTTAAAATGGGCGCTTTCGTTTCTTGAATTTCAAATAGCATGATTTGTCATGTTCAGACCGCGATCATAGGTTCAGTCCAAGTTCTATCAAAATAGACTTTAAAATAAGAGAAAAACAAGTTATAATAAAACATTTGATTACTAACTGTGAGGTCAATAGCAAGAAATGACGACCATTGACTTGTGACACTTGGGTCAACATTTCAGGCTATTGACTTCAAAAAAGTAATTAATTTTATATTATTGTCACTTGCTAGAGACATTTGTAATATTTAACGTCACCTTATCACCTCGGTGTAATTAGTAGGTACTGCAGTGTAACAACGTGGGGTGAAGTGATAAACTGCCGCTGATGGAAGAACTAATATACCAAATAAAACACAGCTACAAAATTACTCTAACACTGTTGAGTTGAATGTCCAGACGTATACATTAAAATCCTTAATACAACCCAGTATCCTTTTAAGATCAAATGGGATTGTTATATTTTGTATTGTTGTCACTTGCTGGAGACATGTGTAAAACTTAATTTCACCTTAACATCTGCAATTTAATGAACATCGTTGGCTCAGATCCCACTGAAGGAAGAACAAATATTGAAATAAAACTCCAGCTACAACAGCAAAATAACACTGCTGGGTTTAATTTTCAGATATATACGTAAAAATACTTAGAACAACCCAGTATCCTTTTGGATCCAGTAGAGACGGAATAGTGTATGGTTGACACTAGTTTCAGACGTTTGTAATGTCTGTGTCATGACCAACCACGGTTTTTGTTCGTAAAAGACAATAGTCAGTGAGAAACAGTTTGTGTTAGTGGTTGTTGGCGTCCCGAACAAGGCAATATGTTCTGATTTTATCCACAATATCCCCGTCCAGATCATATCCTAGTACCACCTTTGTCTTGTTATATAAAGTGAATATAGCTGAAATACTGCTCACTTGACCTTCAACAACAATCAGTTGATCAATAACCGATTATTCTTTTGTGCATTATATATGCTGGTATAAGTCTTTGAATGTTTGTAAAAAGTACATTTTATTTCTCGTCTGAGGATAAAAATTATGATTCAATTATTGTAATATACTGGACAGTTATGTGGACGTATCATCTGAACTATACTATGAATACGTATGAATATATTTGCTTTTCTGTTGTAGCTGTTTTGATATGTTATCCTTATGTAGCCAAAATTAAGTCAGGTTTCCTTTGAATCGAGTTTCGCATATTATGTACCTATCTGAATTAGTGGTAAGCACATATTATCCCCCAACTTCCTCATTCAGCTGTACTTGTATGCTCACGAAGAGTGAAATGTTAAGAAATTGATATTCTAAGAAGAGACCATTTGACATTCATGTCCACGACAGTGACAAAATTAAGTTAGCATTTTTTTTCTCAATAAGGTGAACCACCGTTAATGTTAAATTTGGTTGTACTTTTACTACAACGGCAATTCAGTGCTTAGTTAAAAGGTTAAAACATTAATTTATCAAGTGTTTTCTCGCCATCGGTCCGTTCGAATGAGTAACCCGTAGGAAATGTTTCCAATTTATTTTGGTTTACATGCACCTAGTAATTGCTGACCACTAACTGATTGTTGAAACATATTTATTAGATCTGTTGAAAAGATTGCTTTCCTATCTACGCGTTTCTTTCCATATAACCTAATTCAAGTTGTGCGTACGGAAGCAACTACTTCAAAATCTCGGTTTATCAATCAAAGTTATCGGTGTATCAATTGTCTAACACATGTTATTGCGTTGATTGGTTCGACGCAAGTTTAAAATTAGCCCTCTCTCCAATATGTATTTTTATATACATCAGATAATTTTACCAAGCACAATTACAAACCGCTCTTAAATGTAATTAGTATTACTATTTATGAAGAAAAACAATGAAAGAAACAAAGATGTTGTGATAAGCTGCAATCACGTACCTAATATACAAATACATACAAATAAATCTAAAAATTGACTTCCAACAACAATGCCATTTTTATATGTTGATCTTCTATTCATAGTAAGAAGAATTTGAAGATACCAAAGGGGTAATGTCAGTTGTGTTGGTCACTCTCAGTGGTCATTTGACAAATTCGACAGCAAACACGTCCAGTATCGTTCAATTTTATTTCCTTTCACCACAATTTCACTTTTGAAAATAGTTCTTTGAAAATCCATGATGCCGTTTTGGGGGTTTGACGACTCTTATCTGTTAAATCATAAATACTTGCTTCTTGTTTAGAGAACATCACCTCTCAATAGATGAAATTCTAGACAATCACAAAATAAAGATACCAAACATCCCGGGATGAACACGGGTACTTTGGAAAGGTAAGTAAGACCTGTCGACACAAAACATCATTTTACAAAATGTATATGTAAATCATGTTAGATACCAGTTTACATACATTAATACAAATATTGTTCATAACATGAACTCCCTACAAAACCCATGTGCTCTCGAAAAGTAAGCATTTCCTGCTTCTTATAGGACACCCGCCATGTAAATAGTGTAAGACATCACTATATGCAACAAAACAAATAACACAAGTAAGACAAATAAATATTTCGAAGAGATGACTTAACCACTAGGAACCCTTTGTACAGTGTACCGTATCAACTGAGAGATACATACTCCATATGCAGGTACTGTCAGAATATTGGTACATAAATTAATTTTAGAGTCACATGTCATTTTATACTTGTTTTGATTGGTTTAGGAAGTTGAGGTTATTTGTCAATGAACGGAATCTATTAATAGACGTCGTTCCCAAGGCGTGGCGTGCCGTTGTCATCAGGTGAATTTCTTTAAATGAGGCACCTTTGAGGTTATTTAAATTTATTCTCGATTATTTGCCTTATTTTGAAAAAATAAATATATTTTTCAATATCATAGCAAAAAAATTTGAATTAATTTATAAGGATTGATCGAAATTATTTGTTCGGTTCATTCGAAATAACCTCAATCAGGTTGTACACACCCTTGCGTAACCCGCGGGTTACCGGGTGTGTATAACCTGATTGAGGTTATTTCTTCATGAACCGAACAAAAATTGCGATCAATCCTTAAATATACAAGTTGTTTTCCTGAATATAAATCCGATCACGATGACGTAAATCTGCCTTGGTACTTAATACAATAGCAAGGCCAATTTCTGCATAGAGATGTTTGTACGATGTTGCATTTATTTGACGACCTATGATTGGATAAAATCATTCCTAAGAATAACGATAGAAGGCAAGAGCCACATATGGAAATCTAGAGAATAAGATTAATACGCTTTACTGGCCAGTGGAAAATTCCATATGCCAGGTGACTGCAGCATTGTGTAATCTATTAATGCATAATTTGACCTTGACGTTGTCCAAAAAAAAAAGAAATATTGTAATCGATAACTGAGACGACGTATGCCAAGTGTACTTGACCAGGCTGATTATATATATGTGTGTGTATTTTGAATTAGCATAATCAAATACAACTTTTCTCCATTGTGTTGCGTTAGTCCGTTACACACCGATGCAGACGATAGATAAACGTGCAGATACGAAACAATGCAGACGGAAAATTACAGAAGGTCAGTGGGCGGTGCTTAATTTTGTCTAGTGACCATTACGTCTTTAACCTTAGAACTTCCAAGAAAGTCCGTCAAACATAGTTTGTGGAAAAAACTTAGTTACTGTTTCAAGTTATAGATCAGCGGCATCGTACAAAAATGTTCTAAGCTCCCGTGACCGACTATGATTATTAGACGGTAAGTAAATAGTTGAAGGGTTCGCGCTAAAGCGCTCACCCTTCAACAATTTACTGACCGTAATAATCATAGTCGGTCACTAGGGAGCTTAGAACTTATATTGTATGCAGGTTCGCTTAGGTGCTCAACAAAAATGTTTTCCAAAGTCCTTTATTTTTGCTCAAATCTTTCAACTGTTAGGAGAATTTCATAGCTGAATCAGGTGAGGTTTTCAAATATTCTAACGGATCTTCTACACCTCCCCCAAATTATAATCCTTGTAATCTTAGCAATAGTGTTGTCACAAGAAGTACATATAATATAAGACGCTTGACTTTTATTTACATATTTGTCGGGTTTGATAAGAGGATCTTCACTTTTTAAGAAACTTGGCATTCTAGTGAAAAGAAACCGAAGAAACTTGGCATTCTAGTAAAAAGAAACCGTTCATCTTCTACTTGCCGACTTGTGCTTGTATTCTTTTTTAGCATAATTTATCCATCGATTTGTTTCATTTTCGGTGTATATATCACAGGGGAACAGCTTTTATTTAACATGGTACTTAATTTAGGCATTCGAGAAGCATAAACTTATATGGTCGCCATCAATACTTATATATATATATACAAAATGCAGACATGTTTCCCATATGAACTCATAAATCTGTTTCCTGGACTATTATTGGAGGTTTATATCTTCACGGAGGCTTTAATAATTGGGATAGGAGATTATAGTCCTTCGGTGGTATTTGTTTTTGTTTTGCTTTTGTGTTTGTGCTATTTATCGTTTATTGTATACGTATCGTTCCTCGACTTACAAATGTCTTTGTCTTGGGCACTCTGCATTCGTCTTAAGCAAAGAATATTTTATATTCTTCACCATGATTTAACCGACCATTACTTGCCAGTCACTGCCTGCAGACATATTTCTGAATAATTGGAGCATAACTTACTTTATTTACGCATTGTTGTGTCCACTGATCAGTTTGATTTATTTGTTTTGTGTTATCTGTATTGAATATTTATTATTTATTGAGTTCATGTCAATTCTTACTGTTTTTAATTGACACATTTTGTGTTCCTCTGATCGATGTGATCAATTTGTGTTGGGTTATTCCTATTGAATATTAATTATTTTGTATATTCAGGACAGTTTCCTCAGTCAATAAAACTGACTACCACGATAATACTAGAATAGTGTTGAAATGTCGATTTTCTTTTTTCAATGAAAAACAAACATATCCACTGCAGGAACCGTTCTAAAATAAAATAGAACTATAGTATAAAGAAGTCAAATTAATACCACTAGCACAAATACATGACCGCTCACTTTCCTGTCTTGGCATAGGCCCGTCAATAAAAAGTTGTGGAATTAAACTAGTTTATAGGTCAAAACCTCTCCTCTTAGCAAAACCTATATTAGTTACTCCAGATCATTTATCATTAATGGTCCAGTAGATACAACAGGCACTATCAAAGCACTGTCTCACTCCAAGATTGTTGCACGGTTGTTAGTTTTTGTCAGTCAGAATTATTATTTGTTTTGTATTGTTCCTTTGTATTTACGAATTTTTGTCTAAATGTACACGAAAAAATAAAAGTTATGTTGCACTTACAAGCACTAGCTAGCAATTATAAACATAGTCATGACGATAACCTCGAGATAATGATAAATGTTATGATGTTAAAAAAACAATCGGCTTAAAATAGAATAATAGACGGCATCAATTGATATTTTCGAAAGTCATTAAACTGCTTGTCTTTTTTCTTTTACATTTTTTTTTATATTGTGCATAATTATGTTCAATTGTTTGAAAAGGGTCTCTGTGTGTTTAGCTATTTCGTTCTACTTAAAGGAAACAAATAAGTCTTCCGAATCACTTATTTTCTTTCATCGTTGAAAGGTTATTCCAATTTGTTCTATAATCATTTCCGTCGTCAAGATGTAATATATGGCTGTCACGACGCCAATACCATAAGCTGTGTCCGTCACCAAATAAACTATGGCTTTAGACTGAATCCTCTCAAATAAATTGTCTGTAATTAGGATGTCGTTCAGAAAGAAATAAGTGTGTTTTAATTATACCGAGTTAGTATCATATCTAACTACGCCATACAGATACGATAGACAAAAAAAACATTGTTTTGTTTTAGATGAAGTGACTATTTTGTACAGTTGTGCCTGTTGTCATAAGATACTAGTATTTAAAAACAAGTGAGCATGTGTTCAATGTTACCATATGGAATATTGATTGCTTCATCAAAATATTTTCAATTTATCAACAGTCGAATTTCTTATGCCGAGTAGTGGGTTTCATTTCTACATAATATTATAACTTTATAGTCTATTGAATTGAAAATCGCATCGAGGGTGTAAAGGTTGGTGTACATGCATCGAGGGTGGTAGTCAGAGCTGGGTTCGGTATGTGTTGCTTCTCTGCTAAACACACATACTAGAGGAGAAAGGGCAAAGACTGGTTGTCTCGGAATCAGGAAAATGTGTCCGAGTGGAACGACATGCCTACCCGAGGAATGTTGTCCCTTTGAAAAACTTACTAAGCGTGTTGGTTTTGTACAAAACTTGTTCTCTCCATGATATACATTACTCTTTTTGCGTTAAGCAGCAATCACTCACTCACTCTATTGAATTGATGTTCCTATGCAAAGTGTATTGTTTATTTACCATATGCCAATTTAACATAGAATGTCGTCAAGAAAATGTTTGGAAATTTCTATGATATTCTCTGAAACCATTTCAAGTTTTACGGTCGCCACCACTTGTCGTAAACACTTCACAGTCCTTTCTTCATTCATGACTTATCACCGGGGTTGTAACTAGATTAACACGACGAGTGTCACTAGTGGAGCAGGAACTGCTTACCTTTTCGGAGCACCTGAGTTCATCCCCGGTTTTTAGTGGGGTTCGTGTTACTCGATCTTTAGTTTTATGTGTATGTTTTGTAGATCGTTGTTTGTCCTTTTGTACTTTTTTTTTGGCCATTGTGTTGTCTGTCCTTCTTCGATATACGGATTTTGATTACCCCTTTGAATCTTCAAACTCTTCACTAGAACAAGTTTGGTTATTCCTTAATCACGATCGTGTTTATTTTATTGGTCAACAAAAATCGGCACTTGATGTCATAGTAGCTTAAAATTTAAAAGCATTTTGATGATACCAAATAATTGGCCAGAAGATGTAAATTGAAGAAGGATAGACAATACAATGGCCAAGAGAAAAAGGACAAAAAGACAAACAATGATCTACAAAATAGGACACTGAAATCTAAAGATTGACCAACTCGTACCCCACAAAAATGGATGTGAACTCATGTGCTACAGAAGGGGAAGCAGTCCCTGCTCCACTTGGGGCAACCTTCGTGTGTGTAAGGGTCGACCAAGAAATTGTTACATGAATGGTCTTGACAATATCTATTCTTGTAAATCTAAGCCAGGAAAGCGAGATATTATGTATATATTTTGCCTCTTTCTACGATCTTTCTAATGAGTTTTGGAATTGCTTTGACAGTGTGGTATTTTTTTTTTTATTTTATTCCATAGCACAATTTGTCATCTTTATTGTATAGATTGGAAGTTCGAGCTGGTATGTATATATTAAACAATGGTTGATTTAGTTGAGGTCTAATATACTTGACGTGATATCCTGTTCTGTATACATGATTGGTCATTTTTGGACCTATGCCAAATTTTCATTTTTTACATCATGATAAAAAGGTCTAAAACCTTGGAACAAAATGAAACTGAATCCTAATGTCGCGTTCTGCGAACCTACAAATCTGTTTGAATCCAGTACAAGTGTCTTACCGTTTCAAACCAGGTTGCACATATATGATCGTTAGGGTTTTTCCACGGGAATAAATCAAGGGGTCCGGGTGGCTCAGTGGGTTAAATACAATGTAGTTGGATTACCTAACAACTCATACAAACCTATTACCAATACGGCGTGGGTTCGCGCCCAGCTTTGTAAATTACAAAAAAGGTGCACTCGACTCGCAGCCGCAAGTGATAAAGCTTAGCAGCTGCTTGCCCATGGTCGGTGGTTCTCTCCGGCTTCTTCCACCACTAAAACTGGTCGCCATGATATAACTGAAATATTGCTGAAGGTGGCGTTAAGCACAATAAATCAAATCAAATCCACAGGAATATTACAGCTCGTGTAAATAAGTTTTTTTTAATGTGTTGCAAACCCATAACTCCTTTGTCCGTGTCAATTTAGGATATAAATGCTCTAAACACCGGTGAAATGGAATAAATTTCCAGGACGGAAATAAAATCTAGGAAAACAATGATGACCTCTGATGTGACCCCACTCGGCAGATGCTCAGAAGCTTAATGTACAGCACGTGTGTTAAAGATCATTGATGTTTTATCGATTTGTTACAGTGTCATGTGTATTCTATATTTTCTTCTATCACATGACATCATGATAACTTTAATCGTAACACTTCTTTTTCAAAGTACAAACATTATCGACGATCAACTAGATAGTTTTGTAAGAACTAGTCCATGACAACAACCGTACGATTCCAACATTGGTACTGGCGACTAATGTATAATTTGGTAATTTAGTATGCCAGTCTTATTTGTAGTATGTGGAGCAGGGACTGTCTACAGTTCCGGAGCACCTGAGTTCACCCCATATTTCTAGTGGGTGTCGTGTTGCTAGATCTTTAGTTTTCTGTGTAGTGTTTTGTATATCGTTGTTTGCCCCTTTTCTGATTGCCACTTTGATATCTTCAAACTCTTCTGTTTTGTTCAAGTAAAGCGATCTTTTATTACATAATTATCAGTTTTTAAAATTAATGTTAGGTTTCCATATGAACATAAAATTACAAAACTGAGCTTTAATAACCCTTTAAAGCTCATTCTCTTTCAAGTCGTTCTAAATCCACCATTATACCAAACATATAAGATAATGTATGGAATGCTTTAAATGTTTAAAAACACTGAGCTACTGTTCAGTATAATGACGTCATGATCCTCAACGTGTACCTATGTTCACATTTCCTTTTTTTCCTATTCACTAGACTAAAGTTATTAATTTTCATGAACATTTCAGATTTATCATTTCTATCCATTCTTTTATTTCAAAAGGCTGTGTTATATTAACGTTATTGTCATTACAATGGCATATGCTATATTATATATATATATAAACGTCTGAAAAAGTAACCAACGTCTGAATCTACGGGATGTCGGACCGGAAACAAGTGTCAACGATTCTGTGCAAACAGACAAAAATGATAAATAAACTTCTAAAATGCAGCACAACAACATCAAAAAAGATGCTAAGATATAACAAATATAACTATAAGTCTACAAAAAGACTATAATTATAATCAAATTGACGGATATTTCGCTTGACCGACAAGCTTTATCAGCGTCTGTCATCTGATCTGGATCAGATTGTCACGTGACCATCAGTTATCGTGACGTAAAAATCATAATCTTGAACTTTATAAAGTCATAATCTTGAACTTTATATTATTCAAATATATATGTACACTAATTTACAAACAATATGAAAACAATGAGAAAATTTAATGATGAAATTTACCAACTAGCTAAGGAACAGGCACTGATTAAAAAGTTAAAAAACAAAAGATTTAGGTCTTTTTGTAATTTTCGTAACTCGCGGATCCAAAAACTCTCTCTTTTTTGTTGTTGATTCTCTTTCCAACTTGGATTGTGGTCAATGATATAAATTTTGGATCTACCAAAGTCATCCAATGAGTGCCCCGGCGACACAAAGTGTTGACTCACGGGCAATCTGAGCGTCTTTTTCGTAAGATCACTTCTGTGTCCATTCATTCTTTTGTTGAATGGTTGGACACGTTCTCCTACGTATTGCGACCCGCAGACGTCACAGTCAACGAGGTAAACCACATTAGGTGTTTTGCAATTGACATTGCAAAAGATCTTATACTCCTTTCCTGTCGTCTTGCTATGGAACACTTGTGCGGGTTGCAATTGGAGACAGCACTTCCAACGCTTGTCACCACATGGTTTACACTGGCCGACCGTCGATGAAGGTCTAGATACCGCAGCTCTGACCAGTGCATCCTTAATGCTTTTGCACGACGGCTTAGAATTAAACAAATATTTTCATTCAAAGAAAGAAATCAGTGAAGACATATCTACAGACGAATCGGGCATAAAGGAAGTCATTGATATTCCTAGATTTGTCAAGAAAAGTAATTGGATCCCGAAACCTAGCAAAAATACCAGGCTAGAATCGGTCATTGACCTAATTAAGTCAGATATCAAACACAATGTTGACGTACATGTCCCCAAGACCGACAACTTAACACAGGCAGAAAGATCAGACCTTAGGGATATACAGGAAAGAGATGATATGATTATTAAACCAACAGATAAGGGGAGTGCAGTAGTAGTCATGGATAAAACGACATATTTACAAGAAGCAGAAAGACAACTGTCCGATTGTCGATTCTACGAAAAATTTGATTCTGACCCTACACTGGATTTTACGCAGAAGATCACGCGAGCCTTAGAGGCTATGCATGCTTGTGGACACATAGACGATAAGACCATGGAGGACCTTACTCTAGAGGATCCCAAGCCATGTCGTTTCTATCTGTTGCCTAAAATTCACAAGGAAACAATCCGGGGAGACCGATTGTGTCAGCCAATGGTCACCCAACTGAAATGATATCGGAATTTATTGATTTTCACCTTCGGCCGTTCGTTGAAAACCTTCCATCACACATCAAAGATACTACCGACTACTTGAAGAAAATGGAAAATTTAACCATTCCAGAAAATACCACGCTTGTTACCATGGATGTAACTTCCCGTTACATGAACATTCCCCATGATGACGGAATTGCTGCATGCAGAAAAATGTGAGAACAACAAACAGTTCAAGAACCTCCGACAGAATGCTTAGTGGAGATGCTTACACTGGTTCTAAAAAGCAACAATTTTACTTTTGACGGAAACCACTATCTTCAAATAAATGAGACAGCTATGGGAACCAAAGTGGCACCCTCCTATGCCAACATTTTTATGGGGAACCTAGAATAACGATTACTCCTCTCGTCACTTAGACAACCTTTTTCATGGTTCCGATTTATAGATGACGTTGACATGAAATGGATACATAGCGATAAAGAGCTTGATGAATTTTTCGAACATGCCAACAGTATCCATCCGTCACACACGAAGTGTCGAAAACCAAAATGTCTTTCCTTGATACTACCACCACAGTCAAGGAGGGAAACATGACAACTGATTTATACTCTCAACGCACAGAAAAACATATATATCTTTCACTCAGTAGTTGCCATCATAAACACTGTTTTAAGAGTACCCCATTCAGCCAAGTCATTAGGGTAAAACGAATATGCTCCACTGTTGAAACCACCAAGCAAAGACTAGGAGATTTACGCCATCATTTGAAGAGACGGGGATATAATGACAAAGTTATAGAGAGTGGGTTTTCAAAGGCCAGTGAAATTAACAGAAATGACCTCCTGGAGTACAAAGAAAAAAAGATCAACAAACGGGTTCCCCTTGTTCTCACCTACCATCCCTCTTTAGAGAAAATTTCAGGCATTGTCCGTCATCATTGGAAAGAAATTGAAAAAAAGTGAAACGCTGGCCAAGTTGTTCCCTGAACCACCCGTTGTAGCGTTCCGGCGACCTAAAAGCATTAAGGATACACTGGTCAGAGCTGCGGTATCTGGACCTTCATCGACGGTCGGCCAGTGTAAACCATGTGGTGACAAACGTTGCAAGTGCTGTCTCCAATTGCAACCCGCACAAGTGTTCCATAGCAAGACGACAGAAAAGGAGTATAAGATCTTTTGCAATGTCAATTGCAAAACACCTAATGTGGTTTACCTCGTTGACTGTCACGTCTGCGTGTCGCAATACGTAGGAGAAAGTGTCCAACCATTCAACAAAAGAATGAGTGGACACAGAAGTGACCTTACGAAAAAGACGCTCAGATTGCCCGTGAGTCAACACTTTGTGTCGCCGGCGCACTCATTGGATGACTTTGATAGATCAAAAATTTATATCATTGACCACAATCCAAGTTGGAAAGAGAATCATCAAAGACAAAAAAGAGAGAGTTTTTGGATCCGCGAGTTACGAACATTACATCCGGAGGGCATAAACAAAAAGACCTAAATCTTTTGTTTTTTAACTTTTTAACCAGTGCCTGTTCCTTAGCTAGTTGGTAAATTTCATCATCAAATGTTCTCATTGTTTTCATATTGTTTGTAAATTAGTGTGCATATATATTTGAATAATATAAAGTTCAAGATTATGATTTTTACTTCACAATAACTGATGGTCACGGGACAATCTGATCCTCAGATCATCTTTCAGATCAGATGACAGACGCTGATGAAGCTTGTCGGTCAAGCGAAATATCCGTCAATTTGATTATAATTATAGTCTTTTTGTAGACTTATATTTTATCATTTGTTTTTATGTTGTTGTGCTGCATTTTAGACGTTTATATATGTGGTTGAGTGGTCTAGGGCGCTGGACATAAGGCTAAGCGATTGGTGCTGCAGTGTATCAATGGTGTGGGTTCAAATCCCGTCGAGGGAAGAACAAAAATTTGACGGCTCTAAGATCTAATTCTAACACAGTTCGGTTTAATTTTCAGAGGTATATATATATATATATATATATGTGTGTATAAAAATCATAAGTACGAGTCTGTCTGACTTGCAGTGTGTCCCTAGTATCATAGTACTGTAAGTCGCATGTACGACGCTATTCAGTTTGCAAGACCTTTTATCCCGTTTAATTGCAAATGTTAGTATGTTTTATTGTCAAACGTTACAATAAGATCGAGTTTAAAGTGAACAATGTCTGCTTCATACATTGCCATACATCTCCAAATTGAAAGTGGGGACCACTGAAAGAAAAGAATATTCCATTTACATGTCGCAACATTCCAGCAACACCTCCTATCATGATTTCCTTCTTAGAGCGGTGCTGGTAACAAGGAGTTTTAGTGGTTAAGTTGAAGCCATCATGACTTCGTTAACCGTTACGGAATACCTGTGTCACAGATGACCACGGATATGTTCTGTTTTCCATTGTTATAATTCCATCATGCCTTTCCTTTTCATGGTTTAAACATGGTATTTAACCAGAATAACACTACAGGCGCTACTAGTGGAGTAGCAACTGCTTACCTTTCTTGAACACATGAGTTTACCCTCTGCTTTAGTGAGATTCATGTTGCTCAATCTCTAGTTTTTCGTGTCGTGTTTTGTGAATCATAGTTTGTCTCTTTTCATTTGGCCATTGCTTTATCTGTGCTTTGATTTGTGACCTCTGGTTAACCTTTGGTATCTTCTAACTTTACTCTACTTGATATGTTTTGTACAGCTCTGAAATACAAGTACATATATTTGCAGCTAAGCATATTTTCTGGAAACCTTTCATATTTCAATATTCTTCTCCGAGACCTGCAACCAAACATAAAACGGTACTTAAACATTGTAGCAATGTTTATTATGTGCCAATTTTATGTTCAAAGATCTCGAATTTCCTTTGTAGCATTTCCTGCCATTAAATATATTCAAGATATAAAACAAGAAGAACTCCTTGAGATATTACCATGTAACTAATGCAACGTCTCGAACTGAGATCGAACACCGTTCCGTCTGTGACCGAAGGTTCCATTCTAGGAACTGAGATAAAGTAGATATATGGCTCCATTAGATAATCTAGAAGAGGTATAATTACATCTATCATGATACCCAAATAGCAGAATTTTAAACACCTCTCATCATCCTCATCTTTATTCAAATTGATTAAACACTCTTCCATATTCCTCTAGTCGTGGGATGCACCTAGCGAAATAGTCTATGACCTCTTCTTCTAAATCCGGCACTGGCTCTAGGTTCAGGCTATCATCTGATACCAAGTCAGGTTATTAATCTAATTCCATTACACAATTTCAATGGGGAAAATGTTAATATTAGCTTTTTCTAATTGAAAAAAAACTGTCGGATATAATTTGATAAATTTTAATTGATTCTTGATTTTGTGTAAATAACACCAAGAGATGAACATAATTACTCAATTCAACCCCTGTGGATGTATATCAGACAATAATTAGCATTGAAATAAGCTATACATAGTCTAGATGATTGTGTGTCGCATCACATGGACACATCTAACATTGTGAAAATTGTCTTCAATTAACGATTGTTTAATCAGGATAAGAGAATTTTTCATTCCATAAATGTTTCTTTCCTTTAAGAAAAAAGAGCAAAACTTTGAAAAGTGGACGATACTTCAAGTCACTCTTGAAGTTTCTATGGCCCAAATATTTGGTAATTTGCACCAACTAATGTTTCTATTAACAATGAAATTATTTTCGAGTTATTCCCCTTTGGTCGGTATTTTGTTATGAATAATCCCATATCGTGCCTCTGTATTGACTTTCTGTTGAAAATGTGACCTTATATAGCCCCGGATGTGACGTAATTATCCCGCCATGTTGGAGCTAAACGTCCGACGGCTTTGACAGAACTGCAAGAATTCAGCCGAAAACCATTGAAAATCGTCATTTATGACTGGAAGGTTGGGATGTGTTGCTTGTTTCAAATTACTTATGTAGTATATTAGATAATTCCAAAACTATGAGTCATTGTTTTGCCCCCATCGCCCATCAGGTCAATCCCAAAACAAGACGCGATTCCCAGTTCACAGTTGTATTGTCGATGTTGTTTTCATGGCCAGACGTTGAATATTGCGTCTTCCAATGCAGTTATAGCGCCGTTACTTTTTGTAATAATGACGTTCAAGGATAACTGCAAGTTTTCACAAATTTGTAGTAAATAAATCGAATAAAAGTCGGGAACAAGTCTGATCTTCGCTTCAAATTATTCTCTTCCGAATTATTCATAACAAGTACAACTTCTAAAAGTATCCTAGATTTTTATAGAGCAAAAATTATCAGCATATGATATGGCCTATCTATTATTATATATTGGGGGGCATTGTAGTGTTGCTATTGCATGCACTAGACTCTTCTAGAAACTGCATCATGGCCATGGTAACTAGTCAACTCGTACCAAAATTTGCAAACTTGTACCATCGTCAACTCGTACCACTGCAAAATCGTACCAATGCAAGAATAATAATTAATTAATTGGCTTTTAATATTTTTTTTTTTTTTTTTTTTTAATGACAGTCATTAGTCGATTTGAAAAGCTCTTTTTTTTATGTATGTTATGATATATATCGACTTTAAATAAAACTTTATTTATTTATTTATTATTATTTATGACAGTTGAAAGTAGTTGCAAAATAATTATGATTAAACATCGTAGTAAAAGTAAAATAATTTTTATAACTGCATGCATGTTAATTGCCGGAATTGAAAATGGGACTTTGAATTAAGCCAAATTATATGAGATAAAAATGAATGACAACCGTGAAATATGTGAGGTTCCTGGAGTGTATGAAAAACGAATAATATTTTGTGGTCAACTTGCAGAAATTAATTTGGATTCCTGAAATCTGGATAAATTACTATTCACAAACGTTATATTTCTAGCTAGTACCATCAATTTCTGGATATGCCGTATAAGTCGTTTGTTTGTGTTGTTTTTCAGTAAGTACATTTTTGTGTCTTTTCAAGCAGTGATTCAGCTAGCGCTCGTCATTGACGATTAATTTTCAAAAGTGACAATTATTTTTCGTACGTTCAATATAATTACGATGCTGGTATGAGTTGACTATAAAACATGGCCATGGGTATAATTATTGTGAAGCCAAATAAGAAATTACAAAAATAACTTTTTTTGTAGTTTATAAATGAAATATCAGCTTACATTTTTTGCACTGAGAGACAAATTTGCATATAATACACCCGAGCGTGACCAGTGACATTTTTTCTTTTAAAAAAAATTGAGGAGACATGTACACTTTGCTGAATCAAGTAAAATGTGTTGATCTAAAAGTGGGAAGTCAACACGATTATGATGTTAAATCTTGTCAGGGGGTATAACATTAAAAATGTGTAAAAAAAAACATGTATAATTTATGGTCATAATTAAAATTAATTATTCTATTGTGAAACATATTCAAATTCAAATAAAAAAGTATGTCATATATTTGTTAGGTTAATGAATTAATCAGGAGGAGGTATAACAATTGATTGTTAGTGCATTTGAAGCACCAATATCAAAGTAAGTTGATTATACACAATGATAATATTTTTTAAATTCTTTGAATCACTTCCATTTTCTTCATTTTGAATATTTACAACTGGATATGCAATCTGTGCCTATCACCACTGAAATTTGAATCTCGATCAGGGTGAGGTGTACAACATTATGTTATAAAGTTTGTCAGTGACTTGCAACAGGTCAGTTGTTTTTTGAGTCCTCCAATAAAACGGACTGCCACGATATAACTGAAATATTGTTGAAAGTGGCATTAAACCAGGGGCTGAAAATTCCTCAAGTCCGACGTCCGGGACTAGAAAATTGAAACTTCAGGCTTGCCGTTTTTCCATGGAAAAAGCTCATCGGGCAAGCCTTTAATAAAATAAAAACTCCACTTTTTTTCTAAATGTTTTGTTTTCAGTTCAAATCACATGCAAGTTTTTGTCAATCGTCTCCTTTCACTGTAAATAAGTACTAAAAAGCTATTTTAAGAATTGAAATACACATCCTGAACGGATCGATATTCCTCATGAATATTAATGATTTCCGAATCACCTATGCGCTTCCCACATACCTATGTAAAGTCAAGCGTCGGAATAACATTGATCAATCATATGATTATGTTGACAACTTTTGAGAAAAATGTTGTTGCTTAATTTTAATTTTAGTCAAAAATGTGGAAAAACGGAAAGCGAACGATGAGCCAACTGATCCTGAAACTCACAGAAATAGGGAGAAACGAACGAGAACATTTCAAAACTCGTGGATAGATAAATTTCCTTGGGTCGTCTTTGACGAGAATGCTCAGGAAATGTACTGCAAGTACTGTAGAAAATTTTCACACTTGTCAGATAGGAAAGATGCCCTTACTCGGAGAACTAAAAATTTACGCATTGATGGACTTAAGTTACACGCTAAACACCAGGAGCACTTGTTATGTGTCAAGCATTGGTTTAAACTAAGGAACTTGATGATCCCCAGGCAGCTGCCAGCCCTTCACAGGCCTTTACTGACACCCCAATAGGCCAGTCATTATTGAAATTAGATGAAAGTCAGAGAAAACGTCTTGAAAGTTTGTTTAATACTGCCTACGGTGTTGTCAAAGCTGGAAAACCATTTTCAGATTATGAATTGATATGTGAAATACAAGTTAAAAATGGACTTGACCTGGGTGAAAACTATAGAAATATTAATGGTTGTAAAACTTTTGCTGCATCAATTGCACAAAATTTAGTTGACAAGCAAGTAAAATTTCAAATTTTATCCTACATGTACAAATTGGGACTTGGCAAATCACTGACAAAAAAGTTTAAAAAGCCCTGGGCTTGGGCCTGCCCAAATTTTGTTTCAACCCCTGGTTAAACACCATAAGACCAAACTAAATTAACTTGGATATGTTTTTAATGTGTTAGAATTATTACCTATTACCGGATGTACTCTAATTTTATGGTATTCCTTGCATTAGTGTACGTAACTGTATTATGTACACTTAAAGACGGTATTAATGTTGAAGAAAAGTTGAGAAATTATGAAAAATCTTACACTGCTGTAACCTTCACTTGCTGCTAAATTTTTACACATTCCTCTTTTTTCCAGTTCCTATAAATACAAATTACTTAGAGTATTCAGTTGAAGAACATAATACATTTTTACAAGCATGTAAAGAAGTTGTTGATTTCATCATTTGATAATCAGGTGATGTATTCTATATTCTTAATGAAATAGATATACAGTGAAACATGTCTACTGAAACCAAGCTTTAAATAAAGTTCTAACATAGGAAATCTTTGTAAAACTCACCTGTATAAACCAAACACCTGTTGATTCTGAACACAAAAGTTGATCCCAAGGAGATTTGATTTAGACAGGTTTCTTTGTAGTTATAAAAAATAATACAAGTAGTATAGGATTTTCATTAAGTTACATGCATGTGATTTCTAATTGAAATTAATTTAAAGTGTTTTTAAATTAGATTTTCCTGTTGATCTCTCAAGAAACATGTTTGTTTGACCATCCCTAAAAATGAGTCCAGTAGTTAATTGTATCCACAAAAGATGGAAAATTTATTACATGCAGATGATCATTCTCTGATGATTGAACCACTTTCGAGTTACATTTAAATTTAACTGAACAGCTTTCTTACAGTTGGATGCATTTTTTTCTTGTACAAATTAAAAATTGCCATTGTTTTCTCTGTAAACTGAGGTTATCCAGTTTAAGTCTATGATGTATGTAAGAGACAGAATTTAGTATGATTAGACATAAACATCAGCTGCATACCTTATGTATTCATCTGGAAGAAGATATGTTTCTACAAAGTCAACGTACTACATCAGGCTTTGATTCATCACTTTTGACCAGTTTTTTTCTATGAGTTATGTCCCCTGGTATGACCATAATAGTTATTCATACAGGAAATAAGCCATCAGGTGTTACTACAGGATAACAGATTGCATACTTGTGAACAAAAATACTCCAGGTCAAATTTAAGCTTGACTTGCTGAAAAAATAATAGATTTCTTTTTTAGGAAAAAAGTTGACCATTAATAAATATTAAATTTATTTTAGAGATTTTATGTAACTATATTGAGTATATTTGTCAAGTCTTTGTTTTGCAAGTTAGCTGGTTGAAGCTAAAAATACTTTCTTCAAGCTATAACTGGACTGATTGTAGTAAGCAACAGTGCATGTGTTAAATTGGAAAGTTATGACAAAAATGTATTGTCCTAATTACTAACTTGTTGTTAGTCATTTATTCAAATGTCATCGCTGGGAAATACAAATGTAGTTGAATTTTGAAATTTGAATTTTTTTTATAATTTCCTGGTTATTTGACATTTATGAAATATGGATGCATTGGTAGATAATAACGTAATTAACAATGAAATTAACTCTGCCTGTGATGGTGGTAGAATTGACAATGAAATTGACTCGGCCAGTGATGGTGGTAGAATTGAAAAAGACATGGATTCATATGGTACTCTCTCTGATGAAGACCTTCTCAACAATGAAGAGGAGTTTCTGTATGTATTTGATATAAATGTTTGATATTTTGTGAAATTGTTTTAGATAATATTCTTTACATTATATGTGAAATTCAGTCTGTGCCAGATACTTTTTGAAGCACTAGCCCCTACATGCAGGGTTCGTTCATTCAGGCTAGTAGTCCCAAGTTTTAGTTGTCTGAAAGCAGGAAATACATATCCAAAATTTCCTGAATGTAAATCAGATTTTGAATGCAAACTGAGGATGTACGTCCTAGCAGCATTACTGTATCTAGTGCATGTACACAATGATTGTTTTGTTTTCCGATAACCATATTAATTTGATGCAGCAATGCATTTTTCATGTTTTGTTGAGGTAAGGAAAAATTAGATATACTGCACTTCTGTAAGATTTATTGACTTGAAGTTGGTGGTGTTATTTCCTTCATTTTAAAAAAAAAATTGTTTGCTAAAAATGGAAATAATCCCGTTTTCAAAGTGTTCAAGCTAGTCAAAGTCTTTTATAGGATTCTAAGAACTCTCTAGACTGTTCCTTTTTTCCTTCACAATTTTCTACTGTCATTATGACATTGCATCTTTATTTGCTTTCCGTTATGTGGGAATAACAATGACAATGTCAGTTATATTAGAACACCATTTTGGCATGTGTCTGACAAATTGACAATGCACTGTCGCCATATGCACCAGAAATTTCAGTGCCGGTCTCCAAAAGGTTAATGTCATTGCATAGTTGTTACAATACAAATAAAATGGTATTGACGATTCTGATTGGTGATTATTATTTTTATGATTCTGATTTGCAATTGATTTATTATTTAAAAAAAAAACCAGCTTTGATTGGTCGAAAGAAATGTCCTATGCTAGTGGACATTGGGAAAATCCACTGTCTGATGAAATCGGTCGTTAAATGTATTTTAGAACAACTTGCTTTTTATGAATTTGATAATGTTATGTAAAGTTTCACGTTTTTATTTATTTTGTTCACTTTTCTAATTGGACAAGTAACCTACAATGTTCAATAGCCAGAACCAAGCTTTTACTTGTACTGGATTACTCCTATTCCTAAAAAAGTTATTGCCAAGCCTGGACATGTATATAATTTTTGTTTATCAGCAGTGTGACATGAGGATCACATAATAATTTGAACCTGCTAGTGTTGTTTTGAGGCATGCCTCAAAGACAATTTTGAAAGATTAATTCAAACCTGCATTTCCACTGTATCCTTTCAATATTGTATGGGACAGCTCTGACCGACATAACTGAAAGTAGAAGTTTTTTTTAATAACCAAAACTGCTACATTTTCAACTAGAACGAGATGAAATTTAAACTAATTTTATGCTAATTAAATTATACCATGAAATGAATTGTATAATGTATTTCCAGTTATCCTGTGATATTTTTAATTTGAACGATTTTTTGCAATTAATGCAAATTGGCCTTATTTTACCAAAAATTGATTTAAAATAATGTAAAAAAAAATCTCTGAAACCATCTTTATTTAAACCAGTTTTATTCTGAAAATTGAAAAGAATTGACCTATATCTATTCTATCCTCTCCTAAGTAATATAAGGCAACAAGCTACAATTAAATTATTAATTGAAACATTCAACTTATCAAAGGGGAATAACTCTAGGAGAAATAATTTGAACAAATATTTAGAATTTTTCTGAAGAATTTAAAAAAAACAGTAACACTCTGTCTGTGCCAAAAACATGTTGACAAACTAGCCCGAATAGCATTTTAGAAGAAGTTTTTCTATTTAATTAAGCAAATTTTATGTAATTTTTACTAGACTGGGACATATGGCTAGTGGTTTTTGGTGCAAACTGAACACTTGGTTGAAAACTATGGTCCTAAAAAAATTATGTTTTTTGTGGTTATGATTTATCGGAAATCCAAGATGGCCATCATTGCAAGACATAGTATTTGAAAATGAATAAATAATATTTCTCAAAAATAGATTTTTGATTGACCCAAAGCTGTATATGAATATATCTATAATCATTGAAAGGTTCTTATACTGTCATCATATTTTGTGTGGAACAGTATTTTTATTGTTCTTCATATGACAGTAACTGTAGGTCTTCAATGACGAGTATTGAAATGAGTGTTACACTCTCCCTAGTCTACAGATGAAAATATATTGCACTGCACTTTTTACACTACATGGCATGATGAATCTGATATACCGGTACACAGGTATCAGAATACATATATACATTATGAATACGGATGTATTTTATCAGAACAAAATAATATAAGTAAACAAGCATCTACAAGTCTATCATCAACATATTATTTGTATAATTAATGTACTGTACAAATCAATTTACAAGTGAGCAGTAAATAAAAAAAGATTGGACTGAAGAAGCTAATTAAGTTTATTGAGAACTGATACCTTATTATATGTACAGTACTTTGGTCTGTTACAAATTAGTTTGTTGCATTTAATTTATTTCTGCTATATTTATGTGTTTTTAATCAATACACACAGACTAAGTTCAAGTTGGTTAATATTCCTTTTAGAGTTGTGCCCCTTGTTACTTTAACTACCAGTAAAAGTGGGGACATCCATGTCCATTATCAATTACTCCATTTTTATCTGAATTATTCAGTCCTTAATTACTTCAGGCTGTGTGATCTGTCATGATCACCTATGTGTAATGTCAGTGTTGACTGGTCAAGGTTTTAAGCTATGTGTACATATCAATATACTGATTTCTTTTTTGCTGAAGTATCATTTTTCTTACATCATTAATTTAAAAAATGTTATTTCACCAATGTTGGCATACATTGTACCTGTAGTGCATCAAATAGTACCTAGCTACTGTATATTGTAAAGTTATTACGGGTATATGTTTTAGATTACATGTGTATCTAAAAAAACGTGATATCATTCACTGATTCAGTATTTAAATGAAAGAGAGGGAAAAAAACTTACAAAATTAAAAGTTTTGTATTATACAATTTTTGAAAGTTGAAGAAACATCTTGTAAATTTGCAAAAAATGGAAGAAATAAATAATCCTGAAAAACAGCAAAATTTAAAATTCATACCTGTTTTAATGACATCTGCCTCAGAATTTTTACATCAGAGTACAACAGTTCACCACACCTTTACAAGGAAAGGATCATATTAACTGTCCCTCTTGTGGTCTATAAACAGTTGATATTAGTAATATATATCTTAATACGATCTAATGGAATTTAAAAAGTTAAAGATTCGGTTTACTTTATTAAACTCTTGTATTGACCCTTGGGGTTATATTTTTTTAAAGTATGATTATTGAAGTATGTCTAAATATCTTGTGTCGACAAACACTCTGAAGATCACAGGCTTATATTTAGGTATTTACAGAGAAGGGGGGTCTACAATGTACTGTACATCTACATGTAATACTATATGTACATGTATCACTGTAAAATTTACTGCATTAAAATGAACTGATACTCTGGTGTTCATATTGTGGAAAGTTTATGTAAGACAATATATACAACAAATGTATATGTGTGGAATATTTTAAGTGGTTGTAAATAAATAGCACCAACATATTTGGCATAGTTGCTGACTTCATAAAAATGTTTTTTTCAAAGGATTTATTCTTGTTTCAAAGTTTCTAGTACCTTAAATGACTCAAATTTGTTCTACATTTATTTTTTGTATTTTTGAGGTTAATATTATGCTTTCATTCATAAATGTAAATTTTAGTTATTTTTATTGAGATAATTGGAAGCCATGATCGCAGATAACAACCAAAATTAAATGACCATTGACATACAAAGGTACATACACCAGTGTTTATTTATTCCAGACCCTGTTCAAATATCTCTTTACTTAGATAAAATCAGTATTATATGGCTGTTATGACCTGCATGTAAATAAAATTTTGTTTACTTAGTAAACTACAGGTTCAAATATGTCAACTTTTCCCAAATTTTAACTAGGAAAGGGTTCACATTACTGCACACTGAAGATATATCTTGTAATAGAAGACACAAGTTTTAGCCAATCATTTTCCTCAACCGTTTACAGTGAATTATAACTTCTTTATATTCAAAAATTGTACATCTGAGGAACTAATTACATAAATACATTGTACATGCAATATACCTGTAGCTTGACCTGACACTGCATAGTTTTAATGCAGTTGTGCATGAAATTAATATTTTGGTACAATGTAGATCTATTTTTACAATTCAAATGTAGATAAGAAGGATATTATGTAAATTGTGTGTATTGAAGGAAAATTTAAGTCAAAAGTTATATACAGGTGTGAAAAAGTGAATAAATTAACATAAATTGACTAATTACATGTAGGTGTCATACAAAAATTACCCTGTGATAAAATTGTAGTAGAATTCTACATGCTTGATAGAATCTCCTACTAATGGAGAAATAGATAACACATTTCACGGTGGGTGAATTCAACAATAATACAGTTACACAGGATCTTGTTTTGTATGTGAAATATAAGAGGATTATATATTGCGCTACCTATTGAAAACCACGGGTAGAAACCTACCTTTAATATTAAGTCCGCGTAGAAAAATTTATGCCGGATGTTTAGTTTAGTGACATTTCACCTTGAGCTAAAACTGTGTATACATTAATAATGTTAACTATCATTTTTTAAGATATTAGAGGTGAAAAATATGTCGTAAAAATAGAACTTTTTAAAAGTATCTTCCTCACCTTAAAAGAGCATAGTCTCAAACTGGATACCTGTTGTGTTTCATCTGTACTGGTTCATATTTCATATTTCAGTTGTGATATAAACTGAACATTAGATCATAAATTCATAAATTGAAGTGGTGTACATTACAATTTGAATGCTGTTTTAATGGATTTTTACATGGTACAATAAATTTTACTGTTCAAAGTCAATGAAACAGCTGTGTAATTTAACTCTGAATCTGAAATTTTATATGATAAATTCAATAAAATTTGGAATTAAAATTTCGTAAATAAAGATGGCATCTCTTGCTGCCCATAGGGAACGTTTGCGACTTCAGTCACTGAATGATAAGACTGAAAGTAATTTGTTTCAACGTAGACGTCACCATCAGGAAGGAGACCATGATCCAAATGATGTACAAGGAGGCGTTAAGCCATTTTCTAATCCAAGGTAAATCAGAAGTGGTCCATGTTTAATTATGATGAGGCTAATGATGTACAAGGCATTAAGCCATTTTCTAATCCAAGGTAAATCAGAAGTAGTGGTCCATGTTTAATTATGATGAGGCTAAATTCGCCCAAGGCCCCAAAAAATATATGTCTGTTTACGGTTACATCCTCCAAAAAAATAGGGTAGGTAGGTCGGATTTCCATTTTATTTCACATACGGAAATTCCAGATTGCGGACCTATCCGTATTCGGAAAAGATTGTTATAATACCTCAAAAAAATTGTTGCGGTCGTATAATAAAAAAAATTGATGCCTAGGCCAAAAAAAAATATATGTGTGTTTACTGTCACATGTCAAAAAAATCTTCGGTCGGTCGGGATTAATTTTTTTTTTTTTTTTTTATTATTATTATCGACAAAACCGGAAATAGTCGTTCCCGGTTCCGGAATCCAATCCGGTATTTAATTTTCGAAAATTCCGGTAAAATGACCAAATATGCAGTTTTTCTACCTTCTTTGCTCTCAATTTCGACAAAAAGCTAGAGTTGAATAAATAAAACATTGCTGTTGGTTAAACAACAAAAATGGTTATCCGAATTCTGTGTAAAAATGCATAGGGTCGCTAGCAAAAATTAGGGTAGGTCGGGTGACCGTAAACACGCATATTTTTTTTTTTGGCCCTATTATTTTTCAGGATGTAACCGGAAACAGTTTTTTTAGGCCAAAAATTTCTGATGTGTCCACTTTCACTTTTGATTTACCGGTAAAATGAACTAGGGTCGCCGCTGAAAATAGGGTCGGTTGGGTAACCGTAAACAGTCATATATTTTTTTTGGCCTAATGATGTACAAGGCATTAAGCCATTTTCTAATCCAAGGTAAATCAGAAGTGGTCCATGTTTAATTATGATGAGGCTAATGACGTACAAGGCATTAAGCCATTGTTTGTCCAATGTATATCAGAAGTAGTGGTCCATGTTTTCCAAGTATTTAACAAATATGTTACTAACACAATGAAATGTTTCACCTGTTGGATTGTGGATGACCAAGGATGATGGGACATTGAAAGTATATTGATTTTGCTTTTGAATCTTGTGAATTTATGGAAAAACAAATTCCTTATTACATGTATTGGGGTTTAGCGGGTTATAATCAGGAACATCTCACAAGGGCTTGACAAGTTGTGGTAGGGGGTTTTAGTAAAAAAAAAAGTTTTTTTTCCCCCTGACAACTATAACATGTACTGGTACACATGTATATAAAAAAAATCACCAAAGCCCCTGTGGAACAATTAATTAAGCATAAAAATGAGAAAGAATAGCAGATATTGAACCATCATATTATAGTTATTTTTATGCTACAGGAACAAAATAATAGATGTTGAATTTTTGAGACATTGTTAAGCACCTTGTGGCTAAATTTGTACAATTTGTGCCCGTCTTCTAGCAGATTTATTTACCCTTGACTTTAAAAATCTTCCTGTGGGAAAGAGTACATTTCTCTAGAAACATCACATAATGTATTTTTATGTGATTCTTTCATCTCTCAGGAGATTTTAATAATATCCATTTACCATGTGTTATGTTTTAATTGCTTGTTGATCTTGATGTTGACTGATAATTTCTACTTGTTATTGTGGGTATTTTTTAAATTATGAATTGATATTTATGAGCCCCTAAAAATGATGCTGTTGAATCAATTTTGTAATGATGGAGAGGTTTAAAACCAAATTGGAATATCATATTTTCAACATTGCAAATATTCTTCAGGATAAAAAAAATCTAAAAATAATGGCAGTGTTTCAGAACACATTTAATTAATAATTTTAAATATATTTCAATAAATAGCTATGAAAATTCCTATAGCTATTATTAGGTAAAATGAAGTGCTTGATGGTTTCAGATTAATTTTCATGTGCATTTGTACATGTACCTGTGTATATCTGATTGCTTTTTGTTTGCATTCTTTTGTCTCTACTATAAACAAGTCAAGATGCAAGGAATGTAAACAAAATGTACATTATTACACTTCATATTGAAAATGTGTGGAAGAACCACTTCTTCGAAACTTAATTTAAAGTTATGCATTTAATATGTACAATGTATATATGATTTTTATAAAACAATAGAAGTACACATGTATGTGATATTTATTATTAATTAATACCTGTTGAGTTCTTCTATCGTGATCAGCAGGAAGAAAATACCAAAGAGCATGTTTACTAATTACTTAACTTGTAAACATATTTGTGATTTCTTAGTACAAAACTATTAATTTTGTTTAGCCATATACATTTTGTATATAATGAAAATTACAAATATTATATAAATAAAGCTTTAGGTAATTATTATTGTACTGTAGACTTACCCTTACATGTACAAAATATACCATGTTTTCTGGACTAGAGGTCTTTATGTGGACCAACAGTGGTCTAATTGACTAATTCTAACTGTACATAGACTAGTGAAAAATGCTACTCCAGTTTCCTACACCAATAAAACTGGCCACCACGATATAACTGAAATATTGTTGAAAGTGGCATTAAACAACATAACCCTAGTAACTCCACTTTTTCAATTAAAAAAATCTTGACAAATTGTCCAAAAAATGTGTTACTTGTGATCATTTTTTGTACAAAAGTTTAAAGATTATACATACATGTATCTGTACACACACTGGTCAATATACATGTACAATGATAATTCTACTACAATATGTACAGTAACAGGATGTCAATAAGAAGGAAATAGAAACACATATTGATCTACTTGTACTTAAAGATTTGTTTACACATTTTATTTGGATACAAGATGTCTTCCAATATGATGTCTATGATTGAAGTCGTAACTCCGTAAGTGATCACTATATTAAAATGTTATTGTAGAATGTGATGTACCATTTTGGAGGGAATTGTACGAATCCTGTATTGGACAAGAGGCTGCAGTGTCCAATGCAGGTTTTCAAAACAATACTGATGAATACAGTATCATCCCATAATCCGATAATGACTTTTAATGTAACACATTATTGTACAATAATCAATTTATTATAATACAGCTGAACATTATAATAAGATTTTTTATTATTGTACAATAATCAATTTATTATAATACAGCTGAACATTATAATAAGATTTTTTATTATTGTACAATAATCAATTTATTATAATACAGCTGAACATTATAATAAGATTTTTTTTTTTAAACTTTGAATATTTTAACAAATTCAAAATATTTAAGCAAATTATTCTTTATTAGCAGTTTTAACAAATTACAAAATTTCAACCAGCATGTGAAGATATCCAGATCTGTTTCATTTGATGTTGTTGATTGTCTGTACTTCAATATTTCATCTTGATTTAGGATTTCAAACATTGTTTTGCTTTGTTTATGTTAGCAGATTACAAGAGAAAGCATAAGTTGCTATAACTATACAATACAAACATTTCAGGACGTCCAAAGGGGGGAAGAACAGCACAGAAAAAATAACATTTGGTCACATGTCATAAATGAACATTTCTTATTGGATTAAAATTATGATTGTATAATTGTTTTGTACATTTGTAATTGTATATCACACATCACACAAATATTTGTTAGTAAATAGAGCTGAAAGAAAATGTTGATGGCATACATGAATTAGATTGATGTAAATGTACAAATTAGTTTTTATACACTGAGTGCACCAATGGCTATCGGACAAGTGAAATATTTTATTACTGTTGATGGAACAGTTGTTGTTTTTTTTAGACCAGCCTTAAATCTGTTCTTAATAATAATGTCAATGACGTCCAGAAGTATTTTGTGTTATTAGAACTATGTACGTAGACACAACTAAGGGACTTCACCAAAGCACATATACATGAAGTGTTAACAGACAAATATTGCAATAATATACAAAAATAATAAGTAACATGTGTTTGTCCACCAAATTACCGGTATGCAAAAAAGGAATCAAGGAAAAGCATTAAAATGCTGTTTTTCATATTACACACATATTCATAAATATAAATCATAATATATAAGGTCTGTTAGTTTTGACTTTGGAACTGTTATTCTGATATACTCATATAGAGTGCTACTTTTTGTTTTTCAATTTATTGACTTAAAACTGCAAGAAAATTTGTGTTTTAAAATTCATGCTTTATATGATTAACATTTTACAATGTCCTCTGGACATGTTTTATATCATTGCAGTAGGTATATTTTGTATTTTAAATTTTATTAGGAACTTTGTATGACAAGTCAGAGTTTTTGAAGGTCAACTCTAATAATTTGTTTTCACAATGCTATCTCTGACATCAATCTTCAGATTTAAGGAGATTTTGAGAACTTGGCAAACTTCATTGTTTCTACCATGATATTGATGATGTTGATGTAGAATTACATACCAGTACTTAGCATTAGACAAACAATATTTATATGTACTTGATCTCCCAAACTATTCCTACAAGTGGTACATACATATGCATTGTAGTTATTGGTTGTAATTTTGCACCAGAAAATGAAAGTCCTCGTATAAAATCTTACCAGTTAATCTTACAGATGAATATAGCTACAGTCAAACCTGTATCAGTGACCACTATTAAGCAACAACTTGTATTATGTGACCTTCAATTTTATTTCCCTTCACAGTACATTTCATATCATTAGAACCTGTATTAAGCAACCACCTACCTTATGTGATCATATTTCACTGTTCCCTTGGAAGGTCACATAAGGTAAATGTAGGTTTTACTATATTACCTATATACATTACATGTATATGTACAAGTATAAGAGTACTATACATGTACAGTACAAGTATAAGAGACCTATACATGTACAGTACAAGTATAAGAGTACTATACATGTATATGTACAAGTATAAGAGTACTATATATGTACAGTACAAGTATAAAAGTACTATACATGTATATGTACAAGTATAAGAGACCTATACATGTACAGTACAAGTATAAGAGTACTATACATGTATATGTACAAGTATAAGAGTACTATATATGTACAGTACAAGTATAAAAGTACTATACATGTATATGTACAAGTATAAGTACTATACATGTATATGTACAAGTATAAGAGACCTATACATGTACAGTACAAGTATAAGAGACCTATACATGTACAGTACAAGTATAAGAGTACTATACATGTACAGTACAAGTATAAGAGACCTATACATGTACAGTACAAGTATAAGAGACCTATACATGTACAGTACAAGTATAAAAGTACTATACATGTATATGTACAAGTATAAGTGTACTATACATGTACAGTACAAGTATAAGAGACCTATACATGTACAGTACAAGTATAAAAGTACTATACATGTATATGTACAAGTATAAGAGACCTATACATGTACAGTACAAGTATAAAAGTACTATACATGTATATGTACAAGTATAAGAGACCTATACATGTACAGTACAAGTATAAGAGACCTATACATGTACAGTACAAGTATAAGAGACCTATACATGTACAGTACAAGTATAAGAGTACTATACATGTACAGTACAAGTATAAGAGTACTATACATGTACAGTACAAGTATAAGAGACCTATACATGTACAGTACAAGTATAAGAGTACTATACATGTACAGTACAAGTATAAGAGACCTATACATGTACAGTACAAGTATAAGAGACCTATACATGTACAGTACAAGTATAAGAGTACTATACATGTACAGTACAAGTATAAGAGACCTATACATGTACAGTACAAGTATAAGAGACCTATACATGTACAGTACAAGTATAAAAGTACTATACATGTATATGTACAAGTATAAGTGTACTATACATGTACAGTACAAGTATAAGAGACCTATACATGTACAGTACAAGTATAAAAGTACTATACATGTATATGTACAAGTATAAGAGACCTATACATGTACAGTACAAGTATAAAAGTACTATACATGTATATGTACAAGTATAAGAGACCTATACATGTACAGTACAAGTATAAGAGACCTATACATGTACAGTACAAGTATAAGAGACCTATACATGTACAGTACAAGTATAAGAGTACTATACATGTACAGTACAAGTATAAGAGTACTATACATGTACAGTACAAGTATAAGAGACCTATACATGTACAGTACAAGTATAAGAGTACTATACATGTACAGTACAAGTATAAGAGACCTATACATGTACAGTACAAGTATAAGAGTACTATACATGTATATGTACAAGTATAAGAGACCTATACATGTACAGTACAAGTATAAGAGTACTATACATGTACAGTACAAGTATAAGAGTACTATACATGTACAGTACAAGTATAAGAGTACTATACATGTATATGTACAAGTATAAGAGTACTATACATGTACAGTACGTGTATATGGATAGGAACTTGCTGGTATTCTAATAAATTTTTGTTGTATTTTTGGAACTACATGTGTATGTACAAATGTACAGTGTACTTGTAAATATCAATTAAAATAAAAAAAAGAACTGTCACCAGTGTTCAAATATTAAATAGCAACCCCTACAAAAATATTTTCTTGTACATGTGTGTATCAAATTGCTAACAAGAATATAATTAATGTGTTACATTTTCTCATTTGTTTGTAGTTGCCTTTGGTAATAATTGTTGATATGACA
The DNA here is from genome assembly GCA_963383655.1 of Bathymodiolus septemdierum. Classification (NCBI taxonomy): domain Eukaryota; kingdom Metazoa; phylum Mollusca; class Bivalvia; order Mytilida; family Modiolidae; genus Bathymodiolus; species Bathymodiolus septemdierum. Next base: position 113,529,708 of record OY726519.1, read on the forward strand.
CTGTTACATGTAAGAAATAACATAATATCCACGTCCTATGACAAGATACACCGCAACATGTAAAACTAACAAATAAATACACCTTGTTTCTTTTTCTGTACATCACTGATACTACATGTAAAGCTAACAAATAGGTTCACATTATTATTTTTTCTTTACAGCACTAATATGTCGTTGGCCAATGGGGTCTGTCATAGGTGTAATGAAGGCTTTAACTCTCAAGAACAGATAGTGAATTCTAATGGAGAAATCTGGCACACCCAATGTTTCGTGTAAGTATTCTATTTTAAAACATTTGTAACTCTTTGTTGTCTCTTTTTTGTATAAACTTAGATATGTATATAAAATTAGAAATAACACACATGTACATATAGGGACATAATAGGTGTAAGTTAGACAGGCTGCAAATAGAAAAGTTACAGGATAAACCACTAGAAATGGACTTGTGAATGAAATGTTCGTTAATTATTATTTGCTGAATGCTTATTTTTATGGATCTTGTACATTTGTATATAGCACATTAGCAGTATTTCCCAAGGTAAATTGAAGTTGAATGGACAATCGGTCCAGTACAGGAATTACTGGACTCTGCATCAAGTTTACAGGACATTCACATACTCCACAGAGGAGGTGCTCAGATTCCTACAGGTCTTTTAATTTTGTCCTGTAATGAATAACCTTTTACTGGCCCATGGACCAAACCAATTTTTACTGGACATTGCCACATGTCTGACTGACCACGGAAATGTCTGATATAGGTACATGTACCAAATTATCAAATAACAAAACTGCAAAATTTAGTGAACCAAATTGTATAAATGTATTTAAAATGAGAAGAAAATTTCAAAAATGTTTGTACATGTCAAAAAACAATAGTTGATATTTAGCAAAATTATAATGTAACATAACAATTCAAGTATGCAGTTTAGGGTCAGGAGTTGAAACTTAAAATGGGAAGAGTTTTATAGCAAAAACAAACAAAAGAACAAGCTATGGAAAATTTGTTTAAGTGGCACGGAACATCATAGAGATATATATATGCACATGTACATTAATGTCATTTGTATGTAGATGCTTGATAATTTCTATTGGTATAAACAAAGTTCCCCATATAACATGAAATATGGGAATCAAGCCCCCCCAAATATGATATTTAGCATGGCTTACAATGAATCGGCAATGAAAATGAAATTGTATAAGTTATGAGCATTTACAAAAAATGTATACAACTACGCATGCAGTTTGATGTCTGCAAATATCATATGCAATTTTATAACTCGGTAAAAATTGTGAAATATATAGATTACAAAAACTGTGGTCAAAATAAAGTATTGGCAGACAAATTCTGTAATAAATCACTGTGATAGACATATACATATATAATGTACATGTATCATTCTCCTTATAGAAATAAATATATCTGTTTGTTACTGTTTGACACATTGTCACAACCCTCATTGTATTTGTAAGCAACTTTTTTAGACTTGACAAAAGTTTGTTCATACCATATATAACAAGATATTTTACTTCTATTCTAATCATTAATAAGTAAAATATACATTCATATTACAAGGATAGCTGGTAGCAATTTAATTTGACGAGTCCAGAAGATATTTCTGAAAATTTTGGTGAGTCCTACCATTTTAAGAATTGAAAATTTGAAAACCTTGGTGAGTCCAGCACTCATAGTCATTTAGGTGGGTTGCAAGAATATCTGATATTAATATTATTATAATAAGATGTTATACATTTTGTATACAACAGTAAACATCTCTCTGTAAAATTAATGTCTGCATTATTGAAAATCATCACCTGTTCTTCTTACCAAAGACAAAATTCTTAATCTTCCCAAAGTTTTTAAATTTCTGAAGGTATGTTACTTACTTACTATTGCCCAAAAAGCATAAGAAAATAAAACAACAAGATAAATTCAAATTACCCAGGAGAATGATGAATTGATCAGTGATTTATCTCGGTATCATATACATGTATGTGTCTATGTCTCTGTAATGTACATTTTTTAAATTACATGTATTATCATATATCATATTTATTTATTTTTATTTTAAATTTCATACATTAGACCAGTGTGGGAAACCATTGCTCTCTCAGTAGACATGCTGAATGTGAGTGCACTTTTTGAGTTCTGAAATCATTATTATCAATTCAACAAGTTCAGTGTGACGAATTTAATTTCAATTAGATTTCTATGACATAATTTTAGATCATTAAAATTTAAATGGTTTCCCAGACTGATATATATATATATGTAGTTGCACACTTTGTTCTAGAGTTTGTTGTCTGTATTGTGCTTGATAAAATATGTTTTAGTCTGCACTTTAGAATGCTATAAGAGTGAACTCAATATATTATATAATCAATATAAACCATTGAACAGCAATAGAACATGTGACTTGCCTTGCACGAAATGTGGCTTAAATGTCTGTGATAAGGATTCCATGATCAGTTTTGGAGGTCGAGTGTGGCATCCTCATTGTTTTGTGTAAGTACAAGCACAAAAAGAATCTATTACTTCCCTTGTGGTGCTTCCTGTCCACACACTGGTTTCCTTATTTTCATGTACATTTTTTTGTATCTTTGATACCTTTTGCTGAGCTTGGATTGACCTTACTACATTGAACATACATGTACCTGTATATCCTTTCCATACTAATACCTCTTGGCACTTCCTAAACTAATGTCTTGAGCAATGTTCACTGCTTTTCAGCTCATCTGGCCTGAAAGGCCGTGCAAAAGATTGTTATCTCTTTGCATCTGTTGTCCACTTTAATTAACTACTGGGCCAAATATGGAAAGAAACTTGACGTGAATATGCCTTTTAGACCTCATTAGCATTAGAACTTGTGATTTTGGTTGCAATTCGAAATTCAATATGGCTGCCAGAGCAAATAGATCAGCGGTTCGAAATTTTATAGTATGTGAATGATAAGTTTTTTTTACAATAAATACATAGTGTGTTTTTTGTCCACATCGGAAATCCATGATGGCTGTCACAGCAGGACATAGTTTAATATAGCTGTCATGGGAAAGATACTAGAAACATTATTGAAACCAAACTGTACATGAATAATCTGTGGATGGTCCCTTACAAAGTTTATAGTTTTATGTGTATTGAAAATCCCAGAACTTCACATCCATAGGCAAAGTTATATATATAGGATCTTATGGAAAAAATGTTTTGAAAACAATGAACAATAAAATGATAGGTGGCTTGAATATTCCTTGAATGATCCTCTACAAATTGTATGATTTTGTGCAGATTGTAAATCCAAGATGTCACACCTGAGGACAAAGTTCAACATGGAAGGACACTATTAGCAAAAGGTTTTGAAATTCTATTTCTCTCAATGTCTGAATGATCAGAAGGAAAATTAGCTTGAATGTTACTTGGAGTTGGACGATCCTCCATAAAATGTATGTTTCATTTGGTTTGATTTGAAATCCTAGATTGCTGAAATCACAGACCATACAAAATTTTGTTTAACATAGTCATATATAGGAATCCTATTGAGAAATGAATAAAAGTTTTTTCTCAGTAACTACTAACTTTGTTGGACCCAATGGCCATACTACATGAATGACCATTGGATGACCTTACAAAGTAGACTTTTTATATGTGAATTTGAAATCCCAGGACAAAGAATAATATAAGACCCTTTGGGAAAATAGTTTTAAAATCTACTTCTCTGGATCAAGGGAATCCTGAAAGGTTGGAATATTTCTTGAATAGAACTCGAGAAAATTTGTACCTATCAAAAATCCAAGATGGTCCTCAACAAATTTTTATGTTTTGGTATATATTTTTTATGTTTATAACCAGGTCAGTGATATAAGCTCAGGTGGGACTTTTGCTTAATACTTAAAGTTTTATTTTACCATAAATTAATTTTATTTTCGTAAAGAAGTGATGATTTTTTTACCAGTTATGTTCAGTATATGGTATCGTAATGTATTACCGGTGTAATCTATTTCCGGGGTATATTAAAATTTTCACATTTGCGAGCACAAGACGGGACGTCATCAGTCAAAGGTCATCACATTTTGGTGACAACACAACGAGCTATCACCAACCTTAATGGCTTAAAGATTTTTCGAAAATGCACAGATTACTGGTGTGTTTTGATGTTATTCATCATTCTTATCAAATTGGTACATATTGGAATTCCATGGCATACATCACATCATAAAATACACCCCATAATATTAAATACTAGACAGAAATCATCACGGAGCCTTTGTTATGATCGTCTGTCAGTTGTCTTTGTAAGTAGTGCATTTCTGGTTGTGCAAGTCCGCTGGATAATAGAAAAACCGCGGGAGAAAAATATGGAAAGCATTAAGGGCTATATACAGGAACCTAATGAAAACAAGTTTATATTAAGATCAAAGTGGATTAATTGAACATGATATAATTGAAATATGGGTTAGACTTCCCATGACAAACTTAAAAAATGATGAAAGTATACTGTAGACATAAAATTCAACCACAGAAAAAAACCGACAAAAAAAACCCAGCAAAAAAATATTTAAAAAAAAAACAAGAAAAAAACGTTCAATATAGTTAAGGAACAATATTTTCATCAAATATGAAGAATTTTATATACCTTTGCACTGAATATATAGTGGCATATTTTGTGCTCCATACTATCTCTTTGTCTGTATCCTGTCCATTCTGAATTCTCATACTTTGCCACATTTTTTTATGGAACATTCCGATACACCGGTAATACATTCAGTTCATCTGGCAGAGGAGTTTGCAGGATGTTTACTTAAACAAATTTGAACTTTAAACATTTAATTAATAAAAAGCAAAAGTTATGTGGTTAAAACACTTAATGAGTGCATTCATAGGAAAAAGTTTGAATCAGTTGACTTCGAATGGTAAGTAGCATTTCATGTTTTCCCTTTTACTACCCTGGTAATACGTTACACAATCATACATATATACAATGTATGTAATAGTTACCGACTGAGATCGAGGTGTTCAAGCTCGAAGAACACCTGAGCCCATGCAAATTGTGCACCTACACCGCGGTGCTCAAAGCACGGGCGAGGGTGTTTATCTAGCTTGAACCCGAGATCGAAGTCGGTAACTGACTTACACTCTAGCGATATTGTTTATGAAAAATATATAATATCAAAAATATTGAATTTACTTGTACATATTTAGCCAATTAAATGCAGCCATTTTTGTCATCGATAAGTCACTATTTGTCCTGGGCCTAAGACACGTGCAAATTCTTTTGACAATAGGTATTTCCAAAATTTGAATACCTACATGTATCACTAACAATAGAACTAGTGTGTAAATATATATATATGCAATGGATTTTTAAATGAAATACAATGTAAATGTTATTCAAGAACTACTAACAGTACCTCAATAGATTCAATTGAATTCTTTGAACCTGAATAATTGTTAAATGTAGTAAGATAAATGTAAAAGATAAATTTACATGTATTTTGTAATTGATTTCTATGGAATTGTCACTTAACTTTCAAATTAAAATAAATATTCATCTTTTTTTCACAAATTTTAAAAACATTGTAACAAGTCCAGACTTAAGCTTACACCAGCACAAACATACAAATGTTCGTTATGTTAATATTGGTGAAATATATAGTTTACGATCACTGTATATAAACTTTCTTGTCATAATAAATGTATTCTTTTTCAGTGGAGGTAGTACATGTATTTAGGTATTTAATAATTAGCCTTTTTTCATCCAAGATCTAAAAATGCAAAAATATAGATTGTCAATTACTTTACAGGGATTAGTTTTCCAGTTATTTAACTGATTTCAGCTATTTATTTTCCTCTGAAATAGAATATTCTGAAAGTTGCAGGACATGGTCAGAACAGATAAAAAAAAAAAGAACCTTTTGAAAGTGGGTGTAGATGGTTTCAGCTATTTTCATTGATTTCCAGTTATTTTATATTAAAACCAGAATCATCCCCAACTTTATTAAATTTAAATTAAAGCAGGATTTTGCTGGCATTTTATTTACAAATGTAGAAAATAATAGTTTATTTGGTTAAAATCAAGGAAGGAATCTAATGAATGCACAAAATATACCTGATAGCAAGGACGTATATACGTCCTTGCTGATAGCGACAATTAAAAAATTAATTGTGCATTATTATAATGAATAGTGTAACATTATATAATTTATTGTCTGTTTTATGTCAAGTGTCATGGTAGAATAACTCTTACAGTTTATGTCTGCATATTAACAGTTTATATTAATACTATGTTCTGTATGACTTTTTACTGTCAGAAGGTAGCAAAGAAAAAAAAAGTTTCAAAGTTTTTGTTAAATACATGTACATCAGTTGAATACCAATGATTTGTAAATTTAAAGAAGATTTAAGTATTTTTGTATATATTTTGTATTTATAAATGATACACAACAATTTGAAAAGCTCTCTTTAATTATAGATTTTACCTACAATAATTATTGTTGTTAAGCTTGTCATGAATATAGCTGAAATACTGCTCACTTGACGTGAGTTGTCAATTTACAATTTCTTCTGTTGATGAGCTTTTCCATCAGATAGCCCATAGGAGACCGGGTCACATACGTGACGAGGTCATGTAAAGCTGTCTCTCACGTGTTAATGTCTGATCAAGCATACTGATATGTTCAACTCACAGTTCATCTGTTGTAACTGTAATAAATGTCACGAATGATGTGACGTCACAATGGAGATTGCCTCGAAGAATGACAAATTTGCCTTCAATACTTAGGTCTGTGGAGTTTTACCATTATACTTTACATAAGAAATAGGTTCTTACATTGGACTAAAATTGAAGATCGGCACATCTTCTTGTGTGAGAAATTTCATGCCTTATACCCATGCTCCGCTGCATTCCACTCGGGGAAAAGACAGAATTCTCACACTCATCAAGGATATCCCTGCTCTTTAATATGGACCTGTGTAAGAACCTCTTAATCTGTAGATTACACATTTTGTACAATAAAATGAATTGTTGATTTACATCTACAATGTATGTTTGGCATGACATTTACCATTATAAAAGTAAGTACATTTTGTATATGAGTAAACTTGAACTATATATAGTTTTCATATATATCTGTTTATACAAACTACAGTTTGTAAGTAAAGATTAGTTAAATAATCTGTTAAATATGTTATTTCTCTTTTTAGATGTGCACAGTGTTTCCAGCCTTTTCAAGATGGAGTTTTCTATGAGGTACATAACAATGTATATACATATCATTGACTTGGTTGGCTAGAATGGATTTCTCTTAGCAATATCGCATTGAAAGCAAAGGAAAAACCTGAGATGTGAGATGTGATGATAGGTCTATTTCGAGGAAAGAACCATGTTGAGTAATGCTTGAAAGACTTGATAATATTATATAGTTGACATGTTGTCTTTATTGACAAATAGCATTTCAAACTGTATGAGAGTTAGGTTTAACATGATAGATATTTAATAGAAACCATGGGGCATTTGATGCACTATTTCATTCAATGTTATATTTGTCATATTTAAAGCTTTTAGTAAAATCCTAACCTTTAAAATCATCCGTGGTGTAATGGTTAGTGTGCTCACCTTGAGTGCAGTAGGTCGTGAGGTCAAACCAGAGAATATGAAATTGGTATTTTATGCTTCTCCACTAAGCACACAGCATTCAGGAAAAAGGGCAAAGACTTGTTGGTTCAGAATCAGGATAATGTGTTCGATTAGGGTGACATGTCTACTCACAGACTGTTTAATCAGTGTGCAAGCACTAAGAAAATCCAACTTGGCATGTTGGTCTAGTACAAGGTGGTTATGATCATCATCTCAGCATTATACAACTTGTTCTCGCCATGATATATCCAAAATATTACTCACTTGGCATTAAACAACAATCACTCACTCTCTTATATAACCTTGAGGCTGAACAAAATGGCAACTGATTTCAATTTCTGAAACCATCCTACATTATGATACACATTGGTCCCCTTGAAATTGATCTAAATGTATATTCTTTCACTGTCACAAATCAAACTAAAACATGATAAACAATTAAATAGTATACATGTACATACTTCTAAACCAAAGCAAGCTGTAGATTTTTTAAGGGTTTTATACAAAAAAGTTGTATAAAGAATTACAGAGATGAGTTTTGATGTATAATATGAATGATGAATATTTAAAAAATCTTATTACAGTTTGATGGTAGGAAGTATTGTGAACATGATTTTCATATGTTGTTTGCTCCATGCTGTGGTAAATGCAGTAAGTATATATGTCTCAAGGGTACACAATTATTGTTTTAATGACATTTTTCTATTGTAATTAAACAATGCAGTTGGCAGTTGAGAAGATGATCAAGATTAATTTGACTGACCCTCATTATTTTAGCCCTTTAGGTCAAGTGAGCTTTTTCTATCACTTTGTGCCCATCATCCATTGTTCACATTTCACATTCAGGATTCTCAAATTGTGCCGTCGACCGGCAATTTCGTCGTTTACTTTCACATTTTCGTCGGTTAAAAATTTATCGAGCATGGGTTTTCCAACAATTTTTATGTTTATGTGAATTGTCGTTATCGCGTTTTGTTGATCTATATCTTATCGATTACTTTTACTATTGCAATCAACCGAACACTAACAAATCTACCATTTTCTAAATATATCTAACTCCCAGTGACGTCACGGTGGGAACTCCGGACTTTGACTACACAACATTTCGAACTTCACTTGGTTCTACTATATAGATGCGCGAAGCGTTCTGAGTGGAGTATTTGCTCATGAAGGATGCGCAGTCGTCATATTCCAAAAGCTGGGATATCCCTTTACTGAACGTAAAAACAAGCAAGGAATTCAATGAGGGTTTAAAGGTTTTTTGGTAATTTAAAGTTTTCGGATAATTTTCAAAGCGAGAATGTTACTATTTATGCTTGGTAGCATCACTCGTTATCCTATTTTTTGTAGTAAAGCACGAATTTTGTTGCAAGTCAAAAATATTTTTTTCAGGTCATTGATGATTACGAAAAGATTACTGGACGTTGTGTCCTGTGAATTAAAAAAAAAATGTTTAAAGAAAGGAGGTCCTCTGGAAGCAATGAAGTTCCAGTGAAATTTTTATCTACACAGGACCTTCTGTCCTGTTAAAAAAAGTTAAGTTTCACTGGGACTGGATTTAAGCCAACATTCCTTGAGATTTCATTCATTATTCAACGTGAGAGTAATAATCAGATTAAAATATGAGACCTCTAGTTATTTATAGTTATATATTACAACATTTTTCAATTCTTCTTGCAGAAGAGATATTCTGAGGCCGATTTTGTCATGAAAGTTGCCTGGAAATTTTAGGAGAATTCAATGGCAAAATATGCTCAGAATGGCCTCGGAATGCATCTCCTACAATCTAGAATTTCAAATTTTTTCGGGCTCTCCCCCACTTGTGCTTGCGGCGCTCGGTTCATGCCTCTGGCACTCATCTCTCCCCCTACTTTATAAATTGAGACTCCTACTTCAATTCTTTTTGAGAACCCTGCACATTTTGATTTTTTTCTCTGAAACCACTTTGGGCTGCATCATTGGTTAACATGCTTGCCTCGAGTGCAGTAGAGCATGGGTTTAAACTCCGGTTGAATCAAGCATAAGTCTATTATATTGGTATTTTGTTGTTTCTTTGCTAAGCATACAGCATTAAAAATGAAGAGCAAAGACTGGTTTGCTGAGAATGATTATAATGTCAGAATGTAGCAACATGTCTAACTGTAGACTGCTGTTTCAGTGATCTAGTGCTATAAAAATCAAACTATTACTTTTGAAACATTTAATATCAAACAATTCTAATATTTTTAAACATGCTCCTGTTTTAGATTGATTTTTATATGTTGAGTATTTTATTTTATGTCTTATTGTAAATTTACACCTGAAAACAATTATCAACAAATTGTGAGATTAAAAGGAGTCACATTCATGTGTATGTTGATAAAAAGAGTATTAAATTTTTATTAAAATATAAAAGGAAATCAGGACCTTGACAAAAGATGAAGGCCTTTAATAATTAATTTTGTGTTTCAGGGGAGTTTATTATTGGTAGAGTCATCAAGGCCATGAACAGTAACTGGCATCCTGATTGTTTCAGATGTGAATTGTGCACAGCTCCTCTGTCTGACTGTGGATTTGTTAAAAATGCTGGCAGGTTTGTAGACCAATTGACACACAAATATTGGAGACATTTTGACAATTCCTGCACATTTCTTACAAATAGACACCCACTAAATCCTACAAATACTTTACATACTATAAACTACTTTGCATACTACCAAATAATCTTCTACAAATATTAGATACACTGTCAATTACTACACACTTTTACAAATATTATGCACTTCTACAAATTGGTTTTCACCCACCTAGTTAGCTAAACCTAACCATGGCTGAGGTTTCACCATTCAGTTTGTTTTTACTCTCTCTCATTAAGTCTGGTAATCGCCATAAAACTAGATAATTGATGAATCTGATGATTAAAAACTAACAGATCTCATGTAATTGGTATTTTATTAAACTGTCTATTAAATGCTATATGATTTAAGTTTCACACCATTGTGAAAACTGTCAGAGTTATCTCCCATAGACTGGTTTGATACAATATTTGTGTTATCAAAATTTATGAATTATCTCCCATAGACTGGTTTAATCCAACATTTCTGTTATCTTAGATTTTATGTATTAAGAGCTAAGGAAATGGGCTTGCAGAATACAACCCTATTTCATAACTCACTTTTTAAGCCCCCCTCAGCCAAACGTTAAGTAGACTTTTTGTATCAATTGACTTCTTGTTATCATTTTCGCCTTTTAATCTTCTGCAAAATTGTTCAACCAAATGGAACCAAACTTTCAAGGATTGATCTAGGAATAGGTTATTCAGATTTGTACACAATAGGGGTAATTATCCATGTTAATAATTCAATACGGGACTTTTAAGTAGGAAATTAAGGAAACTTTTTTTTAGAATAAAATCTTTTCAAGAACCAGCAGTAGCATTGCTGTAATATTTGTTGTGCACCATCATTGTGATATGTAAATTTAGATTTATAGAATATAACAGGGAAAATTTATCAGAAAATAAATATTCTTAAAAACAAGTAGTGGATATGTACATTGTTATATATGGTATGTATCATCATTATGATATGGAGATTCAAGCTTTTACAAATGAAGACCACATGGTGTATGATATCTGAACCCTGGTGGTCCACATTTTTATTGATGCTGCAGTGGGAAAAAAAAGAAATTATTATTCTAAAGAACCAGCATGTTAAATGTAGTTGTATATGACAATGAAAAGGGGACCTTATAAGAGGGGTGGGGGATCAGGTCTAAGATGAGGTATGATAAAAGGGGTGGACTTTGGTGACAGTGTCCTTAATTATTAAGAGGGGGACAACTGTATGAATTAATAACCATGTAAGCTATAGACTAAAGCTTTGTTGTTGTTTTTTTCCAGGGCTTTGTGTAAAGAATGCAACAATAAGGAAAGAGCCAAAGGAATGGGGAAATATGTCTGTCACAAATGTCAGTAAGTATCTCTCATTTCAGGGAATCATTTTGGTTTTTAATGCCACTTTCAACAATATTTCAGTTATATAATGGCAGTCAGTTTTATTGGTGAAGGAAACCGGAGTACCCGGAGAAAACCAACGACCTTCCACAAGTCACTGACAAACTTTATCACATTATGTTGTATCGTTTCAGGGAATCAGGAAAATGTCTGTTATATAGGTCAAGTCAATAAGTATTTCATTTTAGGGGGAAAATATTAGTATCACAGTCTAAGAGGATGGTGAAATGTATTTGTAATAAATGGCGAAATTGGTCTGAAATGTTTTTCATACAGAAAGAAAAAAATTACAAATGGGCTGCTGGAGATATTTTCGAGCATTAAAGATTTGAATAAATTTATAAATGGACGTGACACATGAAAATAAGTTCATGCATACTTTAACCTTATGTGTGATATAATAGTAAGATTTTATCTGACAAGTTTAATCTAAGATAAACCTGATATTGTTGACATATTAGATAATGTGAAGGCCAGGGTGACAAAGCTTTCTTTAATGTTTCTAGTACTCTTTTTAAAACAAAACTTAAATCATTGAAGGTGTGATTGTGACAAAAATATTGATACATTTTGTAATAGTGTTACAGTGTAGCTCACAGGTATAGGAAATATTTTGTAGTTCTTTTTTTAGGACAAAAGATAGTTTGAAATATTTACATCCAATATACCTAATCTGTCTATAAACACATGTATGATAAAGTAGCTATAAATTTAGAGTATAATGTGATCGTATGGTATTTAAATTTACAACTATGTATACAATCTGCCTATCACTACTAGTGGGCAGTTGTGGTCGTGATCGTATGGTATTTAAATTTACAACTATGTATACAATCTGTGCCTATCACTACTAGTGGACAGTTGTGATCGTGATCGTATGGTAGTTAAATTTACAACTATGTATACAATCAGTGCCTATTACCACTAAGATTTTAGATTGCAAAGTTCTTCCATTCCCATAAGGGACCGTCGTGATCGTATGGTAGTTGGATTTACAGCTACCTATGCTATCAGTGCTCATGGCGAGATGTACACGATACAATATTATGTGATAAAGTTACTTGCGACAGGTCGGTGGTTTTCTCAAGATACTCCTGTTTACTCCATCAATAAAACTTACCTCCATGATATAACTGAAATATTGTTGAAAACACCATAACCCTAGCCCCACTCCCATATACTACTGCATGTTATAAAATTTGTTGATGTAAAGTTGAAAGTGATATTAAACACTCACTGTACAATCCAGTCCTTCATATTGATATATTTGATACTAGGAGACAGACTTGAATGGAACAAGAAAGTGCTTCTCAAGACTGGAATGAATTTCAAAAGCAAACCATTGTGATTTTCAAGTACGAAATGGTACAAAATAATATGTCTTCCAATTTGCTTTAAATGAGAAAGAAAACAAATATAAGCCTAATTACGACACGATTTCTTTTCCCAATTTGCCCAACTCCAATTAAAATTAGTTGTCATATATTATTTATCAGCCCATCTACTAACATACAACAACATCCCTATGGGGTCATATCAATTGTCACATTATAAATGACCAATCTGAGTGACAAATCTCCAGAATCTTTTAATGCGTATTTAAAAACCTTTAACCCCGTCACTTTTTCTTTAAGTGCCTGTACCAAGCCATGAAAGTGAACAATCATGTACATGTATTTGTTTTTTAAGGGTGTGATTTTTGGATAAGAGCTTGAACTGTTCCGACTGGTGTTTTTTGTTTTTCTTTTTTATTAATATATCAGGTTTTTTTTTATTAAGGTGGAGAAACCTTTCTGTAAATGAAATGTTAGCCAACATGATCCAATTTTGGATTTACTAAAAACTCTCGAATATTACAGTAAATCTGAATTCCTGAACGTATCTTGGCCAAAAACTAGAACATTTATAGCAACCTCAGTTTTTTTCCATGTGTCTATTTATCTATTTTTAATCCAATGAAAATATTTCACACCGTGATATTTTCACTACTTTATTTTAGAAATACCAGGTTGTAAATGTAAATGTAATATGCATTGTTTTGTTGACAATTCATGATAAAAGTACAAGATAATTATTATGTAATGCAGTTGCACTTTTAGATAAAGTACTTATTTCTACAATATATATCTTTATGAAATGTCAATATTAATTCAAATTACAAAATATTAGATCCAAGTCCTTAAGTGGAAAGTTTACTTGTGAAATTGTGGAGAAAAAAACAAAATAAAATAACCAAAATTATTGAAAAAATGAAACTATAGGAAATCTCTATTGTACTTTAATATTTAAATTCAAAATTTTAAATAATAATAATATACAAATGCTTTATTTGATTATAATCTAAAAAAAATCCCAGTAAATGTTCATAAACTTATTTTGGCTATAAGGTCACATTTTCCTGAACAATCGGTTGTTGAAAACTTGCCCCAGATTTTTCTGTGTAGTAGCTTTAGATTATTTACAGTTACATGTCAAGGACAAGCAAATTCTATTGTAGTTTTTAGCTCACCTTGCCAAATGTAAAGTGAGCTTTTGCCATCACTTGTCGTCCGTCGTCTGTTAACTTTTCACATTTTAATCTTCTCCTCTGAAACCGCAAAGCCAATTGATCTGAAATTTGGTAGGAAGCATCTATGGAAGGTCCTATATAAAGATTGCTCATTTCGCCCCGATCCATTAACAGACATGGCCACCACAGACAATTTTTGTTTCTGATTGGCCGATTTTTAAAAATCTTCTCCTCTGAAACCGCTTGGCCAAATGAACCGAAACTTGGTAGGAAGCATCTATGGAAGATCCTCTATAAAGATTGCTCATTTCGTCCCGATCCATTAACAAACATGGCTGCCACAGGCAATTCTTGTTTCTGATTGGTTGATTTCTAAAAAATCTTCTCTGTTAAAAGAAAGATAACTCTTGATATTATCTCTCTTAGAAATTGACTAATGCTGATATAATGTAACATGTTTATTATCCCCTCGCCAACGAGGTTGCGAAGGGATATAATAACGCTACCGTCCTTCCGTAACATCCTTATGAACACTCTAGAATCAACATCCTTCAATGGATTTTGACCAAACTTGGTACATACTTAATCCTTAGGAGAGTCTGGAACCCTATTGATTTTCAAGGTCACTGGGTCAAATCTTTACCACATAGCATCCTTGTGAACACTCTAGAATCAACATCCTTCAATGGATTTTGACCAGACTTGGTACATACTTAGTCCTTAGGAGAGTCTGGAACCCTATTGATTTTCAAGGTCAAAGTCACCAGGTAGAGATGCCAGTCAAAAATCAATTACAGGGGATGCTTGCTGTTTTTTAACCATTAGATAGAGCTCAACCTAAGAAGACTTTTGAGCCTTCATTTGTAAAAATCGGATGAAGGGTTCAAAAGTTATGAGCATTTGAAATTGCCTATTTTTGGTCAATAATTTTCCCAAGATGGCCGCCATCAATAATGGTTTTAATGACTGTTTTAGAGTTCTGATTTTTTGTGCAAACAGCAGATAATGTCTCTACTTTTGTTTTTTTCCATAGATTATAAGTTGTTCTGTCAGAAAAATGAAACTGAACATGTTTGAAGTAATATTCGCCATTTGTTTTACTGTCCAAAATGTGTCGGAGCCACTTTTGATCTTGACCGAAAGGTCCATTATGGCTTACATTGCCATAATTTTGTCAGAAAATAACTTATCTGACATCATAATAGAAGAAATTGTATGTAGAAATACTTGTGTTGAGTGCAATTATAACATATGAATCACCTTTTACATCTTTTTGTGGAATTATGAATCCATAAAGGTGGGTGTGCAATTAGTGTTCAACACTATTTGAGAATGGCACCGTTTCACAGCAGTTATATGGAAAAATGACACAAAAAGCTTCACATTTCCTAAACTAAAAATGATATCCGTACAAAATTTTGAAGACAATACCACAGAGTTGTGCACATTCTGTTGGACGTGATGTTTTTTTGTCGACACAAGAAATGGCGGCCATTTTGTTCAAAATGGCTGCCATTTTTTCATAAAATTCCTCAGACAGGGAACCTGTTCCAAGATAATTTGATCAATTTTTTTATCAATATAATTAATATCACTGAAAAAAATGGATATGTAGGTTTGTACCAGTGACCTTTTATTTGCTTTAGCATTTTATTACGGAATAATTGTCATAATGGTGGCCATTTTGAAAACAAAATGGCTGCCATTGCTTTAAAATTTGTTGCGTAAATTTACGTTTTTTAAGATTACTCCATCGTTTCTAGTCAGAATTTGATCATCAAGGTACCAAATTAAAGATATTTTAAAAATCTATAACCTCAAGTAACTAATAACTTAAACTAAATACTTCTCATTTCATATATACCACCAATATGTAATCCCCCCAAGGGGTGAAGATTCCAGACACCTACCCCTTGCTGAAAATTTAACTGGTCGGCTTGATATACATGTAGGTGTTTTTGTTTTCCTACCTCAATGTCTTGCAATCATAATGTAGCTGTACAATTGCTGGAAGTGATGCTATATGCATCAACCACCCAACAAGCATGATAGTGAAACACCTCTAAACTGAACTTCCTTAAGATCAACTTGTGTTTAAAATAGATGGATATTATTTGCACGGTTTACACATTTCCTACAAAAGGCTACATCTGGAACCTGGAACTTTATTTAAAATAAAGTTATGTTGTTTATATAGGATGCTGTTTATATTCAGGTTTCCCTTTATTACAATTTGAGCAAGTAAATTTGTTTCAATCTTACTCTCCATGTCGTTCGAATCCCGCTCATGGTAACTTAAGGTGTACTTGATAACACATTATTGTGTGATAAAATTCGTCAGTAACTTGCAACAGATCTGTGGTTTTCTCCAGGTACTCCGGTTTACTCCACCAATAAAACTGATCATCACGATATAACTGAAATATTGTTGAAAGTGGCATTAAACACCATACCCCACCCCCTAACCCTACTCTCCGACTCCGTGTCAAAGTTTCAGTCTTGCCCATTACTATTCTAATTTGCTTCTTAAAACATGTTCAATGAAAACAACCAAAATATTAAGTTCATTCATTTATTATTCAGGAAATATCTGGTGCATTTTTGAAATACATCATCTATTGTCACATGTATTGTGGTCTGAATAAATCCAGCTACATGTAAAACTAAATATTTCATTATGATATAAATTATGAACTCATGATCAGCTGTATATTATCCTGCAGTCCTAAGTTCAGGTAATATCCCAAGGCCAGCTTGGATCACACACATGTCTTTGACCAGCAAAGCATAATGTCAGGTAAACTGGAAAAAAACAACAGAAGCTGGAAGGGACCACAAAGAAACAGTTCTAACTAGTCTACATTGAACTTATTATCCTTTCATAACTACTATTATAATAAATATAAATTCACAATGTATTTAGACAAAAAAAATTACCAGAGTTTCAAATTTTTGGTATTGACCCCAAAGTTTTTATTGACATTTTTGGACAAAGTTAAAGTCAGATCCTTGTTCTGTATAACCTAGGTAAAAAATATATGTTTTGTCTACTTATACTACCTTCCCCTTTTCGAGAATATTAGCAGAAACACTGGTATTTTTTTTTCATTGGTCTACAAATACATATGTATGCAATAAGTTATAACATTTTGTTTACTTTTATTTGAATTTAGTATGTAAATATTCAATCATGGTCGAGTATCCATGGAAGCTGGCAAATACAAATAAAAATGTAGCACCATGACAAAAATAAGAATAGAATTAACTTTCTGAAGAGTGAAGACTATAGTCTAGTATAAAAAAAAACCCAGAAGAAAGTGATTGACTGATGCAAAAAGAGGAAACTCCTATTCTAGAGCCCATACTCTCGTTTTCTAGTTGTTTGGACCAAGCTAGAAACATTTTATTTCCAAATATTTTCCTTAAAAAAAAAGAGGAAATCAGGGAAAACTTTCATCTCTGTTTACACCCCCCTTTTCGGTTTGTTTACTTTTGTTTTGAACGCAAGTTGGAAGTATTATAAATTGACAAGAAGTTTTTCATAAACTACTTGAAATGAAGCAATGCAAAAAATAAATCGTACGTTTAAAACATTGAGAAGAAGGTTTATACATACCTACGATAACACCTGTGTTACAACCAGCGTCGTTGACGTTACTATTTACTTTCCACTTCCAACGATGTACGACGTTCTCCTTCAGACATGTTTAGGGGCGTTTTAAATACTAAAAATCATCTGTGTTCGCGATCTAATATGGTTGAGATGGTATGCTTCCTACGTTGATATTGTAACAGAAAATACAAATATCGCCATCGGAGAACGCTACTCCAAATTTTTCATTGATTTGTTCATCTTTGAACTTTTGAGACGACCATTTTCCGTTTAGCATGCTCAGGAAATCGGAAGCGACTGTGACCATGCGCAAGCTACGAATCTGGGCTTTAATTGGATAATAATTATAGAACTATATAACGTCAGGAACATGCCGGGCAAGGCATTGAAATGGGGGACCCTGGTGAAAAAAACCGTGCCGCGAATGGTAAAATTCCGAAAACAGCGATTTCTATTCGAACACGTTATATTTAAACGATTCCATATTAAAAGAAACAAAATTTTTAAAGATTCCAAACAATGTTTAGATAATTAATTAATGTAAAAAAATTATATCTTTATATAGTATTATCTGTAAAAATCTGACATCAAAAATTGCATTTTCATGTATCAGCAGCTACCGGAAAACAAAATGGCGGCCGAAATAACGATAAGTCGGCATCTCTACACCAGGTCAAATTTTTACCACGTAACATCCTTGTGAACACTCTAGAATCAACATCCTTCAATGGATTTTGACCAGACTTGGTACATACTTAGTCCTTAACAGAATCTGGAACCCTATTGATTGTCATGGTCACCGGGTCAAATTTTTAGGCGAGGGAATGCGCCACGCTTTGCATTGCAATCGTTCTATACATTACAAGTAGGTATTCACATTTTAATATTCTTTTTAGCCAACCTTGCCAAAGGCAATATGAGCTTTTGCCATCATTTGGTGTCCATTGTCTCCTCTGAAAACCCTCAGCCAAATGAACTGAAACTTGGTAGGAAGCATTTATGGAAGGTCCTCTCTAAAGAGTGCACATTTTGTTAGGATCCATTACCAAACATGGCCGCCACAGGCAATTTTTGTTTCTGATAGGCGATTTTTTTAAATCTTCTCCTCTGAAACCGCTTGTTCTAATTCTTACAACTAACAAGTTATGATAAAAGTTGAACAGGAAATATTTGTTTTTAAAAGCAACATTAATGTTTTTAAATGGTAGAATAGATTTTTTTTATTGTTGGATAAGTTAATAACTTTTTTTGTACTTTTTCAGTGCTATTATTGAAGAAGGACATATCAAGTTTAAGGGAGAAGCCTACCATCCATATCACTTCAACTGTACTTCTTGTGGGTAAGTAATATAACCTATAATATGCCCAACCAGTCTTTGCTCTTTCGCCTTAATGCTGCGTGCTTAGTGGAGAAGCAGCAAATACTAATTTTGTAGTCCACGATCCACTACACTCGAAGCGAGCAACGCTTATCATTACACCGCTGATGCGGTTAATAATTTTTGTAGAGAATACATCAACTAAATTTCAGTGGCAGTAATTAATAGATGTAATACATGTACAACTTATCTTAGTAAAATGTCATAACCCTTGACAACACTTACCGTAAAAGTGATGATTTATTTAAAATTTAATCTGTTAATACATGACAAGCTTCCTCCCAGCATGCACTAAAACAAAAGTAAATTGTTTTATTTTAAATGGTCATAATATAATAACTTTAAATGTTTACTCAATTTTCATGTGTATATTTATTACAATGTTTTGCTTCTTGTGGATCATTTTGTATGGAATATATTTGTAATTTAATTTATGTCGACAATTATGTACATTTTTATGTTTTCAATTCAATATGTCAATGAGGACCTCAGGGAAGATGAGTTATTTAACTTATTGTGTATCCCTCAATAAATAAAAAAAAATAGTATTGTATTATTATAATTTAACTAGTATTTTAACAAGATTGATGTAAATTGCTGAAAACAGGAAAAAAATGTTATAGTTTCATTATTTTCTGTTATTGCAGGGTTGAGTTAGATGCCAATGGTAGGGAGAAAGGGGGAGAACTCTACTGTTTGAGATGTCATGATAAGATGGGTATCCCCATCTGTGGTGCTTGTAGGTGAGATGAGATTAAAGAACAGAATGTGATGTCATTCATTGATTTGTTATAATATGTATGATCGATTGACTGAATTGCATTTAACATCACTTTTATTAGTATTTGAGCTTTACGATGAAACAAAATATATTGTAAGACATGAAGATTATGATTTTGGTCATTTGGCCGACTACCTAAATTTGGGCTTG
This sequence comes from Bathymodiolus septemdierum, assembly GCA_963383655.1. Classification (NCBI taxonomy): domain Eukaryota; kingdom Metazoa; phylum Mollusca; class Bivalvia; order Mytilida; family Modiolidae; genus Bathymodiolus; species Bathymodiolus septemdierum. The sequence goes on from OY726519.1 coordinate 113,549,759, forward strand.
ATTAACTAATGTTGAATTGTTGGGTTCATAATTTACAAATATTACGGCTTTCAAATTGGCACAATAGATCAAGAATTGTGTTGTTCAATGATTTTAGGTGTATTACATCTCATGGTCAAGTAATCGCTTAAAATATTTGTCGTCATTATATTTTGACGAAAGACAAATGAGGATACAAATTGCTTCTGGTCCGTTTGAAGTATGTTGTTATGTCAAATTGATGTATATCATGAGCACACGATGGTTGTAATTGTTAAGTAAATTGTGGATTTTGAAGTTATATATCCTCTATTGATATGTGTATTGAATTTTACAGACGTCCAATAGAAGAACGAGTTGTCCATGCCCTGGGGAAAGCTTGGCATGTAGAGGTAAGTCTCCACATCAAAAATAGTGAGCAAGTGCATCATTTTTTCAAGATGTTTGTGTCTTGCATTTCAAGACAATTCCACATTAATACTGACTTATTTATTTTATTTTATTTCAATAATAAATGGTATATATGTATATACTTCGGACAGATGGTATTGATAAACTTGTTAAGTTTCACGAAAAAAGCAACTTGAAACCATGAAAATATACAGGTAGATTTGAGGTATTCCATTGAAAATATTGAAATATTAGATGTATCTATCTTTTCAAAATAATGAAATCTTAACTGATATTTACAGTAAACCTTCTTGTCATCCCGAAAATACAACAAAAACAAGGCTGATACTGTATGACCTTGCTGCATATGCCACACATATATGCACAGACAACAATCTACACACCATTAAAAGAAAAGAAACACAATTTCTCAACAATTAATAAATCGTGCACATAATAAGTAGCATGTAGAATCCCAACTCACTAAGCTGAGCAATGCAAACTCATATGAACCTCTAGTTTAAAATAATTGTTTTATTACAACTTGTTATCATATTATTATTTTTATCTTTTGTAGCATTTTGTGTGTGCTAAATGTGAACGTCCATTCTTTGGAACCAGACATTATGAAAAGAAAGGATTAGCCTATTGTGAAACGCACTATCACCAGGTAAATATAAAACATGTAAAAATTGTACGTGAGTAATAAAGCGCCTTTGCTAGTGATTTGGAAAACAGTATGACAGACATTCTATGAAGATATAGAAACTTAAGATTCTTACAATATTTTGACAGTTTTAATTTTATATTCTTATCTAAATCTATGTGTAATTGACTCATCTTCCCAAGCAATATAATTTGTTGTTACAATGTAGTTTATTTTCATGTGAAATCCACCTCAATGGTTAGTGTGCTCGTCTGGAGTGTGTTAGATCATGGATTCCATTCTCAGTTGGGTCAAATCATCCAACATGGGATTTTTGTACTGCTCCTTTTACAAGTCATTTAATTACCAGAACTTTGTATTATTGTGTTTCTAGTTTAATATTGTGTTGGCTTGAACTTAATGACAGTAAGAAAGATTTGAAGATACCAAACGCCATTTTAGGGGAAATCAGAAACCATAAATTGAAGAAGAAGAGACAACATAATGGCCAAAAGAAAAGTACAAACAACAATCTACAAAACATACATATAAAACTAAAGATCGACTAACACGAACCCCACTAAAATCGGGGGTGAACTCAGATGCTCCTGAAGGGTAAGCCGTTCTTGCTCCACTAGTGGCAGCCGTCGTGTTACTCTTGTTGTACCCAATGATGAGTCATGAATGAGGAAAGGACAGTAACTATTTGCTAATTTGATGTCTTATTTTTCAGCTATTTGGTAATATATGCTTTGTATGCAACAATGTGGTACAAGGAGATGGTATGTATATCAAACTTTAATTAATAGGAAATAAATTATTTATATGTAGAGATAAAATGTAAAATTATTTACCATATTCTCATGGAACAAAGTAATTGTGTTTAAAATACAGGGTTAAGAACTTAGTATTCTTGGTTTATCTTCACTTTCAGACATTTTTCAGCTATATTGTGATTACCAGACAAATGGAGGGAGTAAAGACTGGACAGATATATAGAACTCACCAGTTAAATCCCTGGACTTGGATAGATGCATGTCTGGAAACCTCAATATGTGACTTTCGTATCAGGGTGCAAATCCATGTCATTATTAGTGTTTGGCTTGTGGTCAAAAATCAAGTACCAATCAGCCCAAACCCTATTCAAGGGAGACACACGAGACTACAAAATATTTTAGCCATATACTTGAATATTCCCGGGAATATTGGATCAGCTTTTCAAGGTTCGACATTAACGGTTGTCCGATTGCCCGGGGCAAGTGAAAACAGCACCCAACTTGTCCGATCTGGCAAGTGAAAATGATTCTGTGATATGTTCAATTCCTGAAGAGCAAAATGATTATTATTGAATTGTTCAGTGTTGGAAGTCACGGTTAATTTTACTTAAACATCGCGTTGTATGTATCGTGTATTTTATGCCATTTTGTTGACTACGGAATTCCCCTTTCTCAAATAAAGATTGTGTTATTTATATTAGCCAATCGCGAATGCCTAATTAGGCGGTGGTGCTGCATCAACATCATATTTATTTTTGGCGGCCAATGAAAAGCTAGAGTTATTTGCGGTGTTCTAATTTTAGAAAATTATCCCTGATGTGTATTGCCTTTGCGATCAAAATATTGAAAGCGTGATAGATTACTGGAATAAAAATTCAAACAAACTATACAGTCGTTGTCAGTCTATGATAAGGAACATTTATACTTAAATTTTCTAACAAAAAATATTTCAGAAATCCTCATCAATCGCCCGTATTTATAAAACTCATATTCCCGCAAATTGATAGATACGTCTACTCAATATCTCAGACTCAGTCCCAGAATTTGATGCCAATATGGCACAAGTAACCCTCGGGAAATTCTTCAGTGGGGTTCCTCAGAAAAGGAAATCAGAGATGGTGAATCTAAGAAAATATATGAACTTAAGAGGAAGAGAGGATTTATTGATTCATGGTCAAAAGATTTTGATGGATTACATGATTCTTCTGATGGAATGATATGCACTTATTGCAAGAAGTTTCCAAATATTGCTGAACCTTCTAGTTTTATGTCTGGAAATAAGTCCTACAGAATAGATGGCATTCGTTTACACTTTTCATAAGGTGTAAATAATTAATATGAGTGGTTATTCTACGCTATGAACGGTCATTGTAGATTGCATAATTCTGCACTACATGCATATATGGCACTTAAGAATTCGGGATAGTAGTTTACAGTTTCGGGCAAGTAAAATCAATATGGCACTTGCCCGAATGGACAAGTTGGTCAAAAAGTTAATGTCGAACCCTGCTTTTACTGTCACTGTCCCTTATAATATTAAGGCATGCACCTTACAGTTGAAGAGCAGACTCGCAAAAATTCTAATTTTCCGGTCCGTGGAATATTTAAAAATCCAAGGGAGATAATCGTAAATATTTTCCGCTAGATGGCGCTTCACAAACCCAAACAATTATACGTACTTGGAAAACTACGTTTTTCTTCTATTAAACCAATGAAAATGATTGAAATATGATTAAAAATCACATTTATATTTATTAATGGTCATGATTTTCAGTCTGGTATAAAATCGGTCTACGATGAATGTAAAAATAACGGTTTTTTTCTTTACCTCGGAAAATCGTAGGTTTTTTTTGTCGCGTATGTTTACACTTTTTGCATCTGACAGAATAAAGTTCCCGTGGAGGGAAAAATTAAAAAACTGGTTCCTTGGACAGAATAATATCTACACTTCATCGGGTAAAAGGGAATTTACATCACTCTTAACAGTTTAAGAAAAATTGTCAATTTGGCAGCATCATCCAAAACAGGCAAGATTGAACAATTTTCTCCTACCATTTTGCTCGTATAATCAATATTTACACCAAATTTTCTCGAAATTCGATGCATTTATCCCGTTCTGTCAATCGTGTAGGTTCATAACTACAACCCGAACAATGAAAGAATTTTTGACATGTGATATTAAGAATTTTTGAAAGCATAATGTATTGATGAAGTAGATGATGAAATTCATTTTTTCATTGTACTTCTACTTCTACTTGATTACTGCCTAGGGCTATCGCATCACACTCATTTTTTAGAAGCAAGAAAAACATTATTTGAACTGATCAAAAAGTCTAATGTTAATTTTCAATCCTTGTCCTCTTTTCAAAAAAATTTCTGGACTTTTAATTGTGAAAATATAGATATTTTGAATAATATTTTTTTTTTCTTTTTTTTTCTCTTAAGAAACTTAAAAAAAACCAACCTTAAAATAACATGATGGTTTTGATTGTTTTGTTTTTTTTTATCATTGAATTGTTCATTTTTATTACTGTATATGTCATCGGATCATTTATTGTACTGTCTTTGTCCATTGAGGGCCCCTGATTGGTATATGCACCCCCCTTTTCTGAAATATGCCACCAACGTCAAACTGTCAACGGGTGCATGAAGGCAGACCACCAGGCCCTTGCATAAACTGTAAACGAGAAGAGGTGAATAAGGGCTACTGGCACCTCTCACAGAGGCGAGATCAACCACTGTTTTATACTTTTGTCAAAAATGCATATGCATTCAAAGATGATGACTGTATTTGTAGAATGTGTGAGGCACGATTTAGAAAATCACTCGAAATGTCCCACGATGCAGAAGAAACATCAAGCAAAAGAAAATTTAGAAAATATGATACAGCCATAGATACAAGCTGTGCATTTGAAACAAATGATTTAAATTTTACAACAGCAAACTTTGACAGCTATGGTAATTTGTCATTTGACCCATGTGAATTTACACTCCATACTGCAGTTAATGCAGAAAATAGTGACTGTAGTAAAAAACATGTATGCTTTTTGCAACACATGAACATGTGTGAAAAAAATGGTGACCATTCGACATCAGTTAATGTTGACTTATTCCAGTTATGCTTTCAGTTTTAGCTAGATCAGAATAACAATGAAGCATGTACATCTAATCAATTTTTTCTCTATTGATCACTACAAGAAATATAGAAATTTCAAACCCCAACTAGAATGTTGCTTTTGTGACAAAAGTATATACAGTCAAAGAAAGACCATTTAATTTAAGGGAAAGGATCTTCTAGAAAGAATAAAGTTAGTTTTAAATTCTGATACATTTGTGTATGCAAATTTTCTATGGTAATGGCATCAGCATATTCAGTTAGAATTTTAAATTAGAGCCCCATCCGGTTTTCTCCTATTATTCACATGTTTTATCATTTTTAATAAATAAATTTAGTTGAAGTTTTTGTGAATTTTATTTTGTAAAAAGTTATCAAATAATGGATCTTAGTACAGTATGATCTGCTTTTGTTTAAAAACAAAAGGTTAAAAACATTACACCCCTCGCCCCTTTTTATAAAGAAACATCTATAAAATATAACACGAGTTCTGCTCAAGAGTCATTACGAGGATGTACCGGTACTATGCATGTGATAAAATTTTATATTTTTTTCATTATCATCATTTTCTTTCATTTGTCTTTTATAAGGTCATTTACATTGAAAAAAGTATCACTTGTATCAAGTACATTGACATCAACATGCTCATGGTGGGTTGCTAGGGGGCGCTATACATAATTTGTATGGTGAATCCACCAATAAAACCGGTGGACGTGTTTGAATAGCCTTATATGTTAAAAAACAGTTGAAAATAATTTTTAATATTCCAAGATTTACCATTGCATATGAAAATATGACTGTTTTTTTTTTCTCAAGTTCATTCGATAAATTTAGTAGACCATTACAGTTGATTCTTGTTTTGTTATACCTTCATGGAACAACTTTACATGTATTTCGACCGAAAAGTCAGCTTGCCAGGATTACTTTTACAGTAATATAATTGCTCCTTACTTAATACTGTTGTGGTTCCATAAAATCTCAAATTTGGACTTATCTGTTAAATTATTTTGATCAATTTAATAGCTGTAGATATAATAAACAATTATTCTGACTAATTTCAACATTTTTAATACAAAATAATATTTGTTTTATTGAGAAAACGCATTTACTTACACTCGTTCTATAAATAGAATGATAAAAATTACGGAGTATGTGATGATTCTAGTTATCTCCCTTGAATCCAACCAAAATGTGACACGATCCATCTGACAGAAAAAAGTTCTATTGTATGTTTAATTACAGAAAATGTTTCTTTGAAATACTAATATAGAAATCTATGGAACTATATATATGATTTTCCATCACCCTTTCGGCAAATATTTTAATTTTTAATTTTTCGTGTTTTTTGAAACAACTTCCGCCATTTCCGTGTCGTTTTAATTTCTGCATTACTCCTTTGTTACAAGAAGTTCAAGCACGGGGCCTCAAATTTATATGAAAGAAACAATGTGCTATGTTTTTCTCGCTTCTTCTGTTATATTGGACGCTCGCAACGATTAAAACGAGTGAATTTTCAACACTTGGTCGATGTATTCTAAAACGTGTCCGATTCCGGTAAAAAATGTACGTGACAAATTAATTGAAATGACGCCATTATTGAGTCTGCTCTCCGACTGTTATTTGTCAGACATCAGCTATTGAAAATGTCACTAAGTATTCGAGCATTGTTTTTTTATGCCCCCGCGACAAACAATAGGGGGGGCATATTAATTTACCCCTGTCCATTTGTCCGTCCGGATATAGATGCATGGTTTGTTCGCCTATCTCCTCCTACAGTTTTGGAGCTACAGCTTTAATATTTTGTAGGATGTTTATACACATAATGGAGGTGTGCATGTCCACAGGATTTTGATTTTCTTCAAATATTCTCAAAATGACAGGTAGTTGGACTTAGTCATTTTTTTCGTACTAGCTGCATAAAGGGAACATGGTTTGTCCGGCTAACTCCTCCTACAGCTTTAATATTTTGCAGAATGTTTATACACATAATGGAGGTGTGCATGTCCACAGGATTTTGATTTTCATCAAATATTCTCAAAATGACAGGTAGCTGGACTTAGTCATTTTGTTCGTCTGTCCAGATATAGATATATGTTTTGTCTGGCTATCTCCTCCTACAGCTTTAATATTTTGTATGATGTTTATACACATAATGGAGGTGTGCATGTCCACGGGATTTTGATTTTCATCAAATATTTGATAATGACAAGTAGTTGGACTTAGTCATTTTTTTATGCCCCCGCGACTAAGCTGATTCTAGATAGAATTATACCCATTTCACCACAGGTAATATACCTTTATATTTACATATCAGGAATGAAAAATTAAAGGTACTGTCTGTATACAAGTTGAGTATGATCGAACATCATACATACTACATAGTGTTAAAGAACTTTTGACTTGTTTATAATTTCTTATGGTCAGGCGGGGGCATCATTTGCAGACTTTTTGAAATTCGTCGGACCGAGCGGGCAGAAAATCACAAGGACCGGCTATATTGCCAAGTATGGCGGTCCGGGTGTCCGACAAAATTTTTTTTTTTGTGTATTTTGTTTTGCATCGGAAATGCAACTGGTATGCCGGAACGATTACGGTCAACTCGGAATTAGATTCTGCTTCAAATGACAATTACTTCTTAAACATGCAACTGTTTCCATAGTAATTCTATTAATCGTTGTATTTTTATAGTTTAAACTGGCTGTGATGCATCAACGCGACCATTTCGTGTGTTTATATTTGAAAACATGGCGGGTCAGATTTTTATTGTTCCCATCACCAATTCCGTTTAGAATTTTGTATATTCCGGTCCTGCACAATTTGAGTAGGTCCTGCAGAAAATTATTGGGTGCATAGGTCCTTATGTCCTGCATATTGAAAACAAATTTCAAAAAGTCTGCCTTTGTGTCTTACAGACAAAACTCCTAACAAAACAACTTTGTCCATAATTATCAAGTGTGGGGGATACTTCTTTTCTTGTTTTATATATCAGTTTTAAAGGGAGTGACTAAGTAAATTACTGTAAATAATGGATTTTATCTTTTAGGTTATATAAACTTGGTTTTTTTAAATTATTAAATTATAGATTTATTGTTGTATAAAATGATTTTATTTTTCATCTTACAGTTTTTAGTGCCTTTAATAAAGCCTGGTGTGTCAGCCATTTCTGTTGTTCTATTTGTGACAGAAAAATGAGTCAAAAGTATGTATTATTTATAATAATTGTGTGTGATTCTTGTATGTATTGCATGTATGAATATGGGATTGGTGTGTCAAACCAGAGTTCTTAATAAAGAAATATATTAGTGTATCAGAATGTATTATTTGGTGGCCGTGATTGTATGGTAGTTGGATTTACAACTACCTATATGCAATTAGTGCCTATCACCACTGATGTTGTGAGTTCGAATCTCGATCAGGGCGAGGTGTACAACATTATGTGATAAAGTTTGTCAGTTACTTGCGACAGGTCAATGGTTTTCTCTGGGTATTTCGGTTTCTAAAACTGACCTCCACGATATAACTGAAATATTGTTAAGGTGGCGTGAAACCACATCAAACAAACAAACATGTATTATTTGTCTTGTAGAGGTTTACCATCCAATCAATGTCTTGCATAGGAATGGTGACAAACATTTATCAAAGACCCAACTATTTTATTTTTCCAGCCCACAATTCCATAAACGTATTTCAAGTTTCTTGGATAACCCACTTCCCATTCAGTGCCTTCTGATATCTCCCTCAATGCATTTTACATTTATCCGTATCATCATTATTTTACTAGATCTATTATATTTTGTTAATTTTTATTTTATGTGTCGGAGAAAAAATTAAAGGAATTAATGTTCACTTACATTTAATATATAACAGTAAAGATTCATCCTTCAATATTGTATTCAACTCTTGCCTTTTTATTTCAGGACAAAGTTCTTTGAATTTGACTTGAAGCCAGTATGTAGGGTTTGTCATGAGAAGTTTCCTGGAGAACTTAAAAAGAGGCTGAAAAAGTATCATGACGATTTAGCCAAGAAAGGACAAACTACATAATTTTTGTATTTTAATAGAATTAGCTTTAAAGAAAATATTTTATTCTTCCTGGAAAGTATAAGTTATTCCCCTTAGATCAGTATCCAACAGAAGAAATTTGCATGGAAATATTTTCTTGCCTAGCTTCCCTGACACTGCACTGTAAGCTGTTTTGTTTCACTGTAGCTGTTTTTAAATCTCATATTTTTCTCTTCAGATTTGCATTGTTTTTTTCTTTTCATAAAAATGAATTGTGTAAAACTTTCATTTTATGTTAGGAAAATGTACTGCATATTAACAATGATCTGACATCCAATACAGTTTAGAATGTGTTATATTTGAAAGTAAGAATTATTAAATCACAAGACAGAAATTTTAAACTCTATTACTAGTGAATAAAAGTCAAGTTGTGTTCCTAAAGTTATTTATACAATATCAAACTTAAAGAAAGAAAACAATTTTTGGAAAGCTATGGAAAATGAATGTTTTACTGATAAACATGTATATTTGATATGTGTGAATATATTATTTTTTTAGCTACAAACAATTTGCAGGAGCAAAAAAAAAGTTCATTAATTGTTATCAAGTTCATAGCTTTGTACAATTGCCTTTTTTATGACCATGAGTATTGCAGTCACTTAATAATGACATCATCCACAAACAGTTTTTTTTTCTTTGTTCTTACCTTTAATAAAATAAGAGTTAAAATTATGTCTTAACTGGTTACAAATTGACAGTTATGGACAAATTTATTTATCTTGAAAACAAAAAAGAATTATTTTACGAAAAATATCAAGTTTATTAATACCTATGCGAGTGTCTCATATCCCTGTCCTAGTTTCTAGGAAACAATACTAAAAGTTACTAAAAATGGGGAACAAAATTATAAGTTGAATTTAACTGACCAAAATTTGTATTTTGAAATATTAATCCTGTAATCTATATTTTCAGATATCATGCATTAACAGAAAATATTTAAAATGAAAATGGAAAATTTGATATTTAAACAAAATATGTATATGGGTAAAATTTATAGAAGGTTAATTGATAATGATAGGGTCTTGTTTTAATACCTGCTATTAAATGTTTGATTTTTTTCTTTATAATAATTTAAATACAAGTAAATTATTGATTTTTGTGAAAATATTGGGTGTAATTTTCATTTAGTATAGAATTTAAATACTGGTGCACGTACTCGATTGTGATTAATTAGTTTGACCTTTTGATTCGTTCAACTACAAACTAAGATACAAATTAAGTTTATTCTATTAAAAGAAATATATATATATAGGGTAAAGAGGTTTAGAATATGACCTATAACCTACATTCTTGACTGATTTTCTATTACAAAAGTACAAATACTAATGATAACATGATAATATCCCCACTCTTGATTGTGAATTACCCTTATCCAACCAATTATATAATTTGAAGAAAAATTATATTTTAATCATTAACTTTGATTAACTTTTTCATGTCAGATTGTTTTTGATAAAAATGAATGGTTAAGTCTGTTTAATGAGTAATTATGGGCCTAATAAATAATAAGAATGGATCACCCTGACTTTTTTTTTTTTGCATATTAAATGCAATTGATACTCAACATGTAAAGGGATATTTAACATTTAAACTTTTTGTTTATCTGGTTTCTGTTTTTGTTGTCAGGCAAATTTGGGGATTTTTATGAAGCCAGTGATTGCTTTTATGCTTAAAATAAGTATTATATATGCACTTAAAATATGCTATATAAATATATCTATATATAATAAATATAGGTCATATACAGTATTATGATAGGAGATAAAATACATTGTATTGATTCATTCTTTGAAATTCATTTATGTTTTTCAGAAGGTACTTGTTTTAGTCAGAAAATATAATTATAGGCCTTTGTAAATTGAAATATAAATCAATTGTATTTGTTATGGGTGTTTTAACATTATGAATCATACTTCCTTTTCTTAACCCCATAACATCCTGAATTTAACTACTTGGCTACTTGCCAAAGTTTACAATATTGTTATTTATAGGGTTATTATTTGATGTTCCATAGGATTTTCACTGCCATGTATATCTGAATGTATTAATTAGAGAGAGATATTATTTTGTCAGTTAGGATTATATTTATTGATATATATGTTTTGTATGTGTAATAATTATGAGTAAAAGTGGCATGCCAAAAAAAATGTTGTATTTTGGTATTTTTAGATTATCTGTGGTAAAAATGCATTGTTTTACCCTGCAATCGTATGGTAGTTCTAGCTAGTAAAGAATTATGCCAATAAGTCCATCTGGATTGTCCTTTGTTTATCCACTATATGTTTTATGTAGAATGGAAATCAAGTCTGACAAATCCCTGACACTGGTTTGACCCTACTAAGTTTTAGCTCGCCTATGAAACAACTTGTCCAAGTTTAACTAAGTTGCAGGAATGGAGAAAAAAAAATGCCACCATAGGCAGTAAAAATCTCTGAAACCGCTTGGCCAATTACATCAAAATTCTGGGAGGATCGTCTATCTGATGATGATCCTTCAAATAGAACCCTCATTTGGTTCCTATCTGACATTTAATATCGCCTCCTCGTGATTTATAAGTTTCTGATTAGAGTAGCTGAAACCACAGGCCCAATGCCATCAAAACTATTTAGAAATCATACATATATTGTTGATTGTTGTTTAATGCCAACTCAGCAATGTTTCAGCTATATCATGGCGAGAGCAAGTTAATTTTCAATGAAATGATGATGAGGTCCACTTTGTACAAGATCAACACACTTAGTTGGATTTTTATAGTGCTAGCTCACTGAAACAACAGTCTGTGGATAGACATGTCGCCCCACTCAGACACATCCTGATACTGAGCCAACCCGTCTTTGCTCTTTCTCCTCATTGCTGCATGCTTAGTGGAGAAGCAACAAATACCAATTTTATAAACCCGATCTACCACACTTGAGGCAAGCACGCTAACCATTACACCTCTGATGCAATTATATATGTCCATTAAAATGTAATTGTTGCTACAAGCACTGAATTCTTTGAAGGAAAACTTGGCTAGAATGCTATTTGTATAATGGTCTACAAAATACATGTATAGATATTTTGTGTTGATGGGAAATAGCTTGACCTGCCATCATAGAACATAGTTACATTGTAAGACCCTGTGGGAAATTGTATCAAAAACTCAAGAAACTAGGTACATTATTGAATCCAAATTGGAAGTGAATGATAAAGGAAAAAGGAAGCTCTAACTGCTGAATTGAATGAATGCCAGTGATATTTGCTGCATCCTTTAAAAATGTTTTTTCTTGTTGATTAAGAAAACGAGATGGACACAGTTAAACATAGAACCCTTTGGAAAATGTCAAAATCAATTTCCTTGGAAAGTGCTCAACTGATGAAGCCCAAGCTGTACTGACAGATCTTTTTATTTTCATGTACAAACTCTATTTTCTGTGTTTCCAAAAACCAAGATTGCTTCCATCACTGAAATAAAAATAGTTAAAAATCTTTCTTACAAGCAATAAGCTAGCTATGCATGAGTGGGCATTGAATGGTCCATTAAATTTTGTCTGCAAAAACCAGTTTTTTAGAAAGCCATAGAAGAATGCATTTGTAATAAAAAAAAGATTTTTTTTAAGGTTTAAATATGTTCTTAAAACTGCTTAATGGATTTCATAAATGATGATATAGAAATCCTATACTTTTAGCAGACATCTCCATCTTCAGACCATACATCATCTGTTGATCTATTACATTTAGATCTATTTAGTAACTACATTTTAGATTTACTAGGCTGAACACAAATTTAGTAAAGAATGGATGTATGGTTGCTGTTTGAAAGATATTAATACTTTCCAATCTAACTGTCTATTACAGTTTTTGATTGGCTGACATGAAGTCATCTGAATTCCCTGGACCACTTGAACAGTTGTAGTGTCACTTCAATGATTGACACTCTAGGTTGGCCAACTTTAGCTGAGTGCGATCTTAAAACCAGATTGATCATGATGTATAAAATAACATGCTTTAATTGCTATCCAAAACAACATACTCATCCCAACTGACAGCAGAACTAGAAAATCAGACATTTAGGTATATAACAACACAAAAAGATACATACAAATGGTCATTTTTTCCCCTGCACACTATAGTACACTGGAACATCTTACCATAGACAATTATCTGAGTCCATCAATACTCTTTCAGAGAACAGCTAACACCAGCTGTTCTCTTAAACATTTAAATTTCAAATACAATTGTACATAGTTTTAAATTTTTTGTTTTATTCACACTTGATTTCACTTTATTTCACTTTTCATGAAAATTTTGTAGATACCCATGCATGCAACAGTACGTAATTTTCAACGTCTTGAAGGAGTACTGTATATATAAAGAAGAAGATGATTGTAATAAAAGGTTTCCTTGGTGTATTACTATTCCACATAAATATGACCATATTGTAGAATAATAGTTTCTAATAGGCTGAAATATGAAATACCAAATACAGCGGAATTTACATGAACATTTCAGCAGAAACTTTTCAATACTAAAATTTTTCCATATGTGTGGGAAAAGAACATCGTGTGTCGTGCAATAGTAAGTTGCTCGCCTCGAGTGCCATAGATAAACTTCGAAATTCGATCCCCGGTCGGATTAAACCGATTTGAAGGACAGAATTGCATTGTCTGCTTCTACGCTGAGCACGCAGCTTCAAGGAGTAATAGCAAAGACTGTTTTGCTGGGGATAATGTGTCCAACTGAAGCGGCCTAACTGCCAACTGTTGTTTCAGTTAACTAGCATTACCTCGGTATAAAAATCCAATTTGCGCGTTGGTATAGACGAAGTACAAAACTGACATCACCATCTCATCAAAATTAACTTCTCGCCATGATATATTGAAAATGTGCTCATGTGAAGTTAAACAATGGCTCGCTTATTAAAGAAACTAGATACGGTAACGTAACCCTCAGTCCGCTTTTGCCTCTCTGGAACAAAAGCGGACTGAGCGTTACGTTATCGTATCTATAAAGAAACAGGCTTGTTGCACAATATCTTAAAATTAAGTTGGTGACATAAAAATAAAGTTTTATGTTATTTGGTACACTAGGGGTAATATACATATATATTACTTCCTGGTACATTGGATGTATAACACTATAGTACTTTGCACTCTCGGAGATATTATTCCTAGATTAACCATATAGATTTACAAGAAATTAATACCCTTAGTTTTTTTTTTCCAACATACATGTTATTCAAATCGTCTGTTTTACAGTAACATAATGCCTGTTTTTTTACGGTGTGGATTTAACCACGCGGAACATCTTAACCTGATCGAAAGCACGTTTGAATGTGTTTGCAGCTTGTTAATTACCAGTATATGTTTGTAATAAGAATATCTGTGTTTTATATACCCATTTTCAAGTTGTTTATTGACATTCTGCATTGTTGTAATTGTTTATAAAGAATTAAATGGATAATTTTTTTTATTTTTTTTTTTTTTGTGTTTTAAGTTGAATTGTTTTATTTATTATTATTAATGAGGAATTAATTTTACTTTGTTAAAAAATAATCAATGGACAGGAAAGTTCTCTTAAATATTGTTCTTCAACCATTGCGTTTTTTATCTATCTTATAAACAGGTTTATGGTTCATGATTTAAACGTGTTTCAGGTTGTTTTCAACCATAAAATAGTCTGAGAATTAAAAAAAAAACATGCCTATAAGCAGCCCAGGTTAGCTTAACTTAGGGGCCCTGTTAGTTACAAGGCTAATTTGTCCAGGGAAAAAACAAATAGAGGCACAAATTACTCCCTTTTTTACAATTTAACCTACATTCTCATCTATAATGATTTATTTTTTCATACAATGTACATTTAGTTTCACCATTATTTAAATATATGCTCTATATATAAAATTTTAACATAACATTATTTTCCCCTACCTGTAATTTACATACTATTTATAAAATTAAATACCCCGTACATTATTTGACAAAAACAAAATCTAATTCCACCAAGCCTGAAAATATGATTTTCATGTAACAACCCTCCCACATGTCATATTTTTTTCTGCAATATCATATGTGTATGCTGCTGACAGTCTGAAATATAGAAGTAGAAGACTAAAACCTTCACCATACTGTTAGATCTTGAACTTTATCAGATGGTGGTAGAAATTCTATTGATGTATCCAAATATCACACAGTTAAGTCATTTTAGGGTGAAAATAAACAAATTTTACCATTTTATTTCAACAATAAACCCTGAACTTTTAAACTGGAACACGCTTAATAAGGGAAAAACGTAATGTTTTTCTGACTACAGTACATGCATTTGTCATTTATTGAGGACAAATAAAAATCCGTGAACTTTTGGATGTCCTTGATTTAAAATTACACAACCGGTACTTTACAAGTGCTAAGGTGTATTACACAACCGGTACTTTACAAGTGCTAAGGTGTATTTATAAGTTAAATGATGATTTATCTTTAAGATGTATGTAATACATCATTTCAATATGATTTTAGTCTAAATTAAACTAATGGTGGAAAACAACGAGAGGTGATGATTAAAAACAGGTTGCAAAATTTCTCCTGTAATATATATTTTTGACATTGTTGTAGAGTTGTCCCTAGGAACACATTTTTTGGTGAGAAGGTAGCTCAGAATTCATGTTTTATGCAGTCAAACAAAACTGTTGTAAATCGACATGTCAATACAACACAAATACAAATTCTTTATCTCCAATCAAGGGCCCACGAGGGGCAAAATGAGCATTTGCTAAGTACATAAAGAGGAAAAGAGCAGCTGATTGGCAAAGACAATCACAATACACACTATAAACTAGAAAAGAAGTATGCCCCCACACTTGATAATTATCATACTTAACTTGTATACAGATAGTACCTTTAATTTTTCATTCCTGATATGTAAATATAAAGGTATTACCTGTGGTGAAATGGGTATAATTCTATCTAGAATCAGCTTAGTCGCGGGGGCATAAAAAATGACTTAAGTCTAACTACTTGTCATCAAATATTTGATGAAAATCAAAATCCTGTGGACATGCACACCTCCATTATGTGTATAAACATCCTACAAAATATTAAAGCTGTAACTCCAAAACTGTAGGAGGAGATAGCCGAACAAACCATGTATCTATATCCGGACGGACAGGGGTAAATTAATATGCCACCCGACTCTTCGTCGCAGGGGCATAAAAAATAATAGACATATATAAATAATAATAATATACAATAAATATTAAATTTTCATAGCTTTAACAAAGAGATTCAATGCGTATAGCATGTAACTAGGTCACATATTATCTTTTATACATTTACCAACCGAGTTAAGAATGATATTGTCTTCTGAATTCTATTAATAAATGAGTCTTTGTTCCATATTTAATCAGTTTATTTATTATCATTTCAAATAATTGGTCTTTAGATAGATTCATGTTTTTTGGCCGTCGTGATCGTATGGTAGTTGGATCATTGCCTATCACCACTGACGTTGTGACTCCGAACTCAACTCAGGAGAGGTGTACTCGATACAACATTATGTGATAAATTTTGTCAGTGATTTGCGACAAATTGATGGTTTTCTCCAGGTACTCCGGTTTCCTCCACCAATAAGACTGACTGCCAAGATATAACTGAAATATTGTTAAAAGTGGCGTTAAACAGCATAAACCTAAACCAACCCATATTTTTAGGCTAACTAATAAAAAAAAATGTATCTCAACTTCCCTCTATATCCCCAGATGTGCAATTAGTGCATATTCTTTCATTACTAGGAATTTTAGGAAAATGGTCGTTTTCTATTTTTAGTTTGTGTGAGGAAATT
Source organism: Bathymodiolus septemdierum (assembly GCA_963383655.1). Classification (NCBI taxonomy): domain Eukaryota; kingdom Metazoa; phylum Mollusca; class Bivalvia; order Mytilida; family Modiolidae; genus Bathymodiolus; species Bathymodiolus septemdierum. Next base: position 113,566,539 of record OY726519.1, read on the forward strand.
CCTAATTCGCACAAAGATTTCCTATAGTCGGTATTCCTCACTACAGCCATATATTTTTCAAATCCAAAGTTGTATTTATGCTTAACATATGTTCTTAATTTTCCTTTATCAAAATTCGTTCGATTTAAATACTAAATTGTCAATATATCCTTCCAGTTATGGTAGGACAGTTTAAATAGTGATGATTAAGCCTTCCACTAATTAATATCAACAAAACTAACAATCACCTCGACACCTCAAACATTTGAACACAATAAAAGGCCACCACATGTAGCGATAGAAATGCATGTCGTGGCTTAATTATGACAGGCACAAATGTGGCGGAGTTGAGGGAATACCAACCCTCTCTTTGATATTTGGATCTCCAATGGCAATGCAGTATTCACCGTTTTGTATCTTTATTTAGTTTAATACTTTTCTCTTTTTTCTCAAGTGGGAAAATCACTAGGCCTATTTTTATTTTTACGTCTGAGACGTCAATCATTTATTTCGTGAGCACCAAACTCGCGTACTAATATTGATACAAAATGTCGTGACTATTTCCAATTAATGTCATATATAACTGTCATGTTTATGAATAGAAACGCGTTATCTTAAACATGTATATACTTACTAAAAATACAAATAAATGCATGATGTTAACGATATTGAGATAATGTATCTGTTTAACTAATAAATGTACAGACTTCAATAAAATATTATGAATGAAAGAATTCGGGTGCTCCGGAAGGTTAAGCAGTTCCTGTTCCACTTGTAGCAACCATCTGACATGTGCATCTTCGGATGTAAAAATCGCGTTAGACGCCAGTATAAGTAAATTAGTTCAAATAACATAAATAAAACATGAACCCCCTACAAAACAAATGGAGGTAATGAAAGACGAACCGAAAATCGTTTTTACGGGGAAATTGTTACGGACATCACAACATGAAACTAAAACCGTAAAGACATGTAATTGAACAAAATGAACACGAACCCCACTAAAATCAGGGGACGAACTCATGTTGGTCGGAAGCAAGGGTAATATAGCAATTTCTGTTCCACTAGAGACACCCGTCGTGTTACTCATATTAAAATTGCTAAAACAAGTTATGAACGAGTAAAGGACGGCATTTGACTATGACAAATAGAACACATCCGTAGTCATCTATGCCAGACAATTCGAATAGGTTAACCATGTCACGATGGCAACCGTAATACTACCGAAGTGATGACTTTATATTTACTAATTACTGTCCACTAGAAACCTCTGGTTCTGTAGCTTCTTGCTAACAGTCTTGGAATACCGTATAGAATAGAATATATTGTATTGCCTAATCATAGGGCCCACATGAGGCATCATTAACAATACAAACATTCATGATTGATAAATGAGACATGCACAAAAAAGAAAAAGGACATAGTTTAAGGTTTTTATATTTCTAAAAATATAAATATAATTATTATTATTTAGTGGATCATGTTCTGGTTTGTCCCCTATATCTCAGATCCAGTGTGAAACTTTACATATGTTGCATATTCCTTAACAAGTACTAAACCTGCTAAAAACACCAAGGGACGTATATGCACCATATGTAGGTGCTGCTATAAAGTTGCTACATATAAATGAGAAGTTCACAATGGAAAAATTGAAATCACTTCTTTTGCAAGTTTCGTTCTCAACCGACCCTTACTATAAATTTTTAGGTGTAGGTCAAGGTATGAAACAGAACTAGTTGTATCTGGGGATACTTTATTTCAAGCTCAAGGGGATATCATTTGATCAACATAGTCACAAAACTTTGCAATATTGAACAGTTGAAGGTCATCGTCTATATCGCGGAACGTGACAGGGCTATCTTCTTTTCGGTTTTTTTTCTTGAGCCTCTGCATGAAATTTGACTAGTACGATAAAAGGACCATGTCGGCGAGAAGAGGCAGAGTTGTTATCATCCATAGAAATGTCGACCCGAATGTCTGTTGGAAAGCACGTCCACCGAACATATCAAATATGTTGTCAGAAAAAGATCAAGAAATTTTGACGTCAGATTCAGTGAACATTTTATTAGAAACGGGATGTTTTTACAAATTAAGAATTATCCCTTCATCAAACAAGACATTTATACACGTCCATGTTGGCCATTCATTTTTATATAATTTCATATTCTTTGTGGAAGTCTCGCGCTCATTTTGGGTGTATTCGGAAGTTCTCATGAAAACTTTGAGATGAACAGCAGCAAAATTAACGCAGTTTTTTTTAATTTACTTATCTTCACCTATAGGTATCAGATATCTTTTTCGTGTCCACCTTCAACATTTTTTCTTTCTTATTTAATAGATACAACCTTGAAAGTAGAATTGAGTAAATAGTTATATCATGACCTGAACATGAACTCTTTTAAAGAACAGTTAGGCCTTATTTAACCTTATTGACTATAAAGTAAAGTTAAGGTGAACGAACGGTCTCTCGTATAAGTGCAAGCTGTCATATTGGCTATTCATCAATGTACATTAAGTACATAAAAGTTAACAGTGTAACGTGATCTAACCTTGACCTCCAAGTCTATATCTGATTATATTACACTTTACGTTTTTATTTTCCCTATTTGTCCTTGTTAGCGCAGCCGGTCACTATTTTCGTATATGGACTGGCCAGGTACCTGCATTATTTTAGATAAAAAGTAAAATATAGCAAATAGTTCATGTCACTTCGGGTCATATGGCAGTCAGTGCCATGAACTATTTGCTATATATTAGAGAATTGGCGGCGGTCACATACAACCTTCACTTAGAACCTCCACTTTTCCGTTGACCGATAACAGAGGAGAGCAAAGCGAAGTACTCGTTTAGTGGCATTGTAGAAGACGGGGGACGGGAATAATGTTCTACTGGATCCTATTTGATTTCCCCTGTCGATCTCATATAATTGTTTCCCATGGAATTTTTTTCTTGTATTTTGATTTTAATTACAAAAACCATTACACATAGAGAATTACTAAAGCTTTGATATTCAACAATAAAATGGAATGCTTGAAGGTCTAAGAATGAAATAATTAAAACGACAATGTCGGGTTCTCAAAAATCGTACAGAATAAGAGTAAAAAATGTGAAATAATATTTTCCTCTTCACATTCAAATATGAAAGTTAACAGAAACCTCTGGTATCCGACAAGTACAGTTGATCTTCCGACAATAATAACTCGACCTTCCAATAATAGTACAGTAGATCTGATAACAATATTACATTTGATTACACTATTGCCCTTGGCGTTGCCCCAGGCAAAAGGTGTTCATCTCGGGGAACAATAAACTTGTTATTTCGCTCATATAGTACGGTAGATCTTCCGACAACAGCAAGTAGACCTTCCGATAAAAAGGGCTGATCGAAGGTTTCTATTGTTACTTTTCGAATGATAGTCCTATCAGATTTGATAAAGTATTACACAATAAGGAAGATAATTCTAGGAAATCTTCCAAAACTCGGAAATCCTTCAAAATATTTAGTCAACTACCGGAAAATTCAAAGGTCACTATTAGGTGTCCTCTATGTCCGTCAGTCCGTCCATCCATTTGACTCTTTAGTTTCCCGCACTTTTGTCTGATTAGGTAGAGATACTGGTTACTGGTCTGCTTTTATTAAAATAAAGTCAAGTCATGGGAAGATATACGGATCAAGTTAGTTTCGTTCCAGGTGGCTATTATTTTACGGGATTATGTCCCTTCAAGTTTCTGTAGTTTTGTTGTAGAGATAGTGTCCCATTTGTCGGTATAAAGTCGTGTTATTAGAGGTTGGGTTCCGTTCTGGTTGATTATTGTTTTACGGAATCTCTTGATTTGGTAATATTCAAAATGAAAAATTTTCGCAAATTTTTGTAAGCACTGGAGATTGTCGCTTTTTCAGTTGTGTTAAGAAAATTAGACCAAGGTCAAGTTTTGTTCCTGGTGGTTATTTTTTTTACGGAATTTGTTAAGATGGGAAATTTCAAGAAATTAAAAGTTCTCTGCCCTTTTTACACTGAGTAATCTAAGAAACGAGTCATGATATAAAAAGTTACTGATCAACTTTGAATTTCCATCCGTAATAATGAATGCACGCTCGTCTTCAGATATCGTTGTGGTCTGAGGTGTTGGTGTCGTGATTGTGTGCATTTTACATTCAGACACTACACAAATAACAAAGTTAAACAAATACCTTTATTTTATTGTTCAGAAAGACAAAAGGATAAGACACAAGCAACTAGACAGTCTTCTCCAATAATATTAAATAAAAGTAGACATATTAATATATAGTATCCTATTACCTTTTTGTGATAATTATGTTGATTTTTTTGTCAATGTCAGCGGCGAAGCAAATAGGAAGTTTACGGTAACGCTTACTGTTGTGACAAAGCTTCGCAATCATGACGGTTCGCGGTTGATGATTTGTCGAAATTTAAGTTCTTGTGGAACGAATTATTACAGAAAATGGATATCCCAAAAAACATATCATATATACCTTTCTTAAATAAAGATGGTCGATGGTAGTTACAAAAAGTTGTTCTGGATGAAATTCATTCTACAATAAAAAAAAATGTTATATATGTAAATTAGATTATGATTGCATTCTGATAAAAATCATCAGTATTTTATGATTAAAACGAATGTATGTTTTAAACCATATGATATGTTTTCTGTAATTCTCGCTACAGTGCTTGCTGTACATATAAATATCGACAAATCATCAACCGTGACCCGCTTTATTACAGAAGTAAGCGTAACCAAGCTTTATATTCGGCTTTATATTCTGCTTCGCTGCTGAAATTGACGAGATGAAAATGTGATATTATATTTTAATGTAATATCTCTCAAATCTGTGTCAAGATTTTGAAGCAAGAATGTATAATGTCTTGAAACCCAATCTGACTGATAAATATCTTATTAGCCAATGTCACCGACTAGGTTGATATTCTATACGTATCAGGATTTGGGGTAGTAGAGTCGTATGTTTATGATGGCTCGATAGCTTCACGAAACGAGAGGGTCTTGTGGCGGGGTCGAATTGGGACCGACCATTTAAGTGTTTTGTTTACACAAAAACAAAAATCATATAATTTCTTCTTTTTTTTTTTTGGACATAATAATCGATTCTTTTTCTTCAATTTTCGCTAAAGCTTTTCGTTGAAAATGTAGGGTCAGATTATGTATTTTTGTTTCTGTCAGGATAATTTATATTTTACTCTAAAATATGGCGACAAATGTCTTTTCAGAAAAATAATAACATACCCACCCGTTCCTAAAAATTAAATGGGTATTCACTGATGCATTTACGTAATTCGATTTACGTAGATACGAAAATAACTCATAATAATAAACATCTGTGTACGTATTTATTAAACGCATCAGTGGCGAAATGGTTAGCATGCTCTCTTTGAGTGCGGTAGACCGTGAGTTGAAGCACCGGTCGTATCAAACCAAAGACTACACTACTAGTATTTACTTCTTCTCCATTCAACACATAGTACTATAACTAAGGAGTATGAGCAAAGACTGGGAATCAGGATAATGTGTCTGAGTAGAGCCACATGTCTACCCGCGGACTGTTGTTTCAGTTAGTAAGAGCAAAGACTGGGAATCAGGATAATGTGTCTGAGTAGAGCCACATGTCTACCCGCGGACTGTTGTTTCAGTTAGTAAGAGCAAAGACTGGGAATCAGGATAATGTGTCTAAGTAGAGCCACATGTCTACCCGCGGACTGTTGTTTCAGTTAGAGCAAAGACTGGGAATCAGGATAATGTGTCTGAGTAGAGCCACATGTCTACCCGCGGACTGTTGTTTCAGTTAGAGCAAAGACTGGGAATCAGGATAATGTGTCTAAGTAGAGCCACATGTCTACCCGCGGACTGTTGTTTCAGTTAGAGCAAAGACTGGGAATCAGAATAATGTGTCTAAGTAGAGCCACATGTCTACCCGCGGACTGTTGTTTCAGTTAGAGCAAAGACTGGGAATCAGGATAATGTGTCTAAGTAGAGCCACATGTCTACCCGCGGACTGTTGTTTCAGTTAGAGCAAAGACTGGGAATCAGAATAATGTGTCTAAGTAGAGCCACATGTCTACCCGCGGACTGTTGTTTCAGTTAGAGCAAAGACTGGGAATCAGGATAATGTGTCTAAGTAGAGCCACATGTCTACCCGCGGACTGTTGTTTCAGTTAGAGCAAAGACTGGGAATCAGAATAATGTGTCTAAGTAGAGCCACATGTCTACCCGCGGACTGTTGTTTCAGTTAGAGCAAAGACTGGGAATCAGGATAATGTGTCTAAGTAGAGCCACATGTCTACCCGCGGACTGTTGTTTCAGTTAGAGCAAAGACTGGGAATCAGGATAATGTGTCTAAGTAGAGCCACATGTCTACCCGCGGACTGTTGTTTCAGTTAGAGCAAAGACTGGGAATCAGAATAATGTGTCTAAGTAGAGCCACATGTCTACCCGCGGACTGTTGTTTCAGTTAGAGCAAAGACTGGGAATCAGGATAATGTGTCTAAGTAGAGCCACATGTCTACCCGCGGACTGTTGTTTCAGTTAGAGCAAAGACTGGGAATCAGAATAATGTGTCTAAGTAGAGCCACATGTCTACCCGCGGACTGTTGTTTCAGTTAGAGCAAAGACTGGGAATCAGGATAATGTGTCTAAGTAGAGCCACATGTCTACCCGCGGACTGTTGTTTCAGTTAATCAGCACTATAAACATCCAACTTAGCGTGTTGGTCTAGTACAATATGTAACTTGTATTCGCTACTGATATAGCTGAAAAATAACTCACTTGGCGTTAAATAACAATCACGTAAAATGTTTATTAATTTAGACGTGGGTACTTCGCCATATATATATATATACACACGTTACAACCTGTGTAGATAATGTTTCGTCAGGTCACGAGCACCAGACACTATACAAATAAAAAAAAATCCGTGGTCAGTCAATGGTAAGAAAATAGTGTTTTGTGTAATATAAATAGTGTCTTATGTAATACAAGAATAAGAATACTTTATTGACCAATTAAGGACTCACAAGGGGCATAGCAATTACAACGATTGACAATATGGAATACATACATACAATGTACAAATGTACATAATAACAACAAGGAAATATTGATAATGTCATATAAGCCACCAGTGCAATTTGTTTGAATATAAATAGTGTCTTATGTAATATAAAACATCTTATTATAGTACACAAAACACCATTGTCATACCATTGACGGCATGGGTTTTTTTATTGATAAAATATTCAGTACCTTTGGTCAGGTGAAAACTGGTTTCACTTTGTTCTATATATGACCCATGGATCCTACTTCAATACCAGATTTCCTTATTGTAAGTATGGGCGTAGCCCGCGAAGGAGCCCAGGGCAAGGTGACAACAACTTAAGAAAAAGCAGATTTTTTTTTAGCATGGAAGAAAAAAGGGGGTATAAATGTCTTGCTTGAACACCAAAATTAACATTTTTCTTTTTGTTTGTAAATTTACCCCTCACACCAAAACTGTCCGATTAGTTCTAAAAATTGTTCCCCACTTTCCTGTTCTCCCCTTCCCTCCCACTTTTCTTTCCGGTCCAATTCTACGCCACTGGTACACGTGGTATGTAACCATAAAATTACAATATATGAATTAAGTACTTTTATATACATTAAAAAACATTAATCATGTTTGTTTTGCGTCACTATCATAACTTGTTTTTCGATGTAAATCTTGACGATGTACACAGAACTAAGGACACTTATGCCAATTAAAACATAGTTGTTCGTGCAGATTAAATTCTTTAGTTTACTGTTATAGAGATACAAAAGTGAATTGTTAATAAGTACATGATTTACGTCAAAACTCGTCCTTAAAAAAAAAAAACTTTAAACCATATTAGCTTTATAGCTTAAAATCACTATCAGAAATACATATTTAATCCAGCCTATATATATTTTTAAATATGAAATAATAGTTTTTAAAATCGGCTAGTTCAAATGTCTAACCCATTATATTTTATTTAATTCGTGTTAGGGATTTTATGTCAGATATAAAAAAAAAAAGGGATTATTTGAGCCGGATTTGTTTTAAAACTTAATAGTTTGCAAGAAAATAATCTTCCTAGGCAAGCTTCACGTGTGCACAGGGGCCCAGTATAGGTCGGACACTCGGTGGACATACGACCATTGCCTCGTGATCGAGAGAGAGACACGCTTTGTCCATGTTGTCAACATCTTGATGATGCACGAAAACATCAATCAACAATTATTGTTTATTAATATTAATGAACTCGGGTATCATTCATCATTAAAATAGTCACAAACGAGGACGTTACTGGTCTAAAGTTGTTATGGCACCACACACGTGCATCTATCGCTCGGTTTGACATTTTTAACAATACGAAGCAATTGGTTTTGAATTCTATTTAAAATTAGATGTTTCTTGTATCTTATATTACGTTTTTTGCCACACCGTAACTCTATCGGCAAAAAAAAGGACTGCCAGCTTTATCTTCACTATCAGACTTATTGTGGGTGGATAGTCCGTACACCAATAACATGACTACCAGACACATGGAGGATGGAAATCCTTGAAACTATATCTTGACTACCAGACATATTGGGGACGGACAGTCCGGACAGCTATATCCTGACTAGACATATTGGGGACGGACAGTCCGGACAGCTATATCCTGACTAGACATACTGGGGACGGACAGTCCGGACAACTATATCCTGACTAGGCATATTGGGGACGGACAGTCCGGACAGCTATATCCTGACTAGACATATTGGGGATGGAAAGTCCGGACAGCTATATCCTGACTAGACATATTGAGGACGGACAGTCCGGACAGCTATATCCTGACGACATATTGGGGACGGAGAGTCCGGACAGCTATATCCTGACTAGACATATTGGGGGCGGACAGTCCGGACAGCTATATCCTGACTAAACATATTGGGGACGGACAGTCCGGACAGCTATATCCTGACTAGACATATTGGAGACAGACAGTCCGGACAGCTATATCCTGACTAGACTTATTGTGGGTACGTGGAATGCCTGGACAGCTCTAGATTTATTGTGGTTGGGATGACTGGACAGCACTACTTATTATGGGTGGAATGCCTGGACAGCTCTAGACTTATTGTGGGTGGAATGCCTGGACAGCTCGACTTATTGTGGGTGGAATGCCTGGACCGCTCGACATATTGTGGGTGGAATGCCTGGACACCTCTAGACCTATTGTGGGTGGAATGCCTGGACACCTCTAGACCTATTGTGGGTGGAATTCCTGGACAGCTCTAGATTTATTGTGGTTGGGATGACTGGACAGCACTAGATTTATTATGGGTGGAATGCCTGGACAGCTCTAGATTTATTGTGGATGGAATGCTTGGACAGCTCGACATATTGTGGGTGGAATGCCTGGACAGCTCTAGACCTATTGTGGGTGGAATGCCTGGACAGCTCTAGACTTATTGTGGGTGGAATGCTTGGACAGCTCTAGATATATTGTGGTTGCAATGACTGGACAGCTCTAGACTTATTGTGAGTGGAATGCCTGGAAAGCTCTAGACTTATTGAGAGTGGAATGCCTGGACAGCTCTAGACTTACTGTGGTTGGAATACCTGGACAGCTCTAGACATATTGTGAGTGGAATGCCTGGACAGCTCTAGAATTATTGTGAGTGGAATGCCTGGACAGATCTAGATTTATTGTGAGTGGAATGTCTGGACAGCTCTAGACTTAGTATGGGTGGAATGCCTGGACAGCTCTAGACTTATTGTGGGCGGAATGACTGGACAGCTCTAGACTTATCGTGGGTGGAATGCCTGGACAGCTCTAGACTTAACGTGGGTGGAATGACTGGACTGGACAGCTCTAGACTTATCGTGGGTGGAATGACTGGACAGCTCTAGACTTATTGTGGGTGTAATGACTGGACAGCTCTAGACTTATTGTGGGTGGAATGACTGGACAGCTCTAGACGTATTGTGGGTGGAATGGAATGTCTGAACAGCTCTACTTATTGTGGGTGGAATTCCTGGACAGCTAGACATATTGTGGGTGGAATGGAATGTCTGAACTGTGGGTGGAATGCCTGAACAGCTCTAGACCTATTGTGGGTGGAATGTCTGGACAGTTCTAGACATATTGTGAGTGGAATGTCTGGACAGCTCTAGACTTATTGTGGGTGTAATGCTTTGACAGCTCTTAGACATATTGTGGGTGGAATGTCTGGACAGCTCTAGACTTATCGTGGGTGGAATGCTTGGACAGCTCTAGACATATTGTTGGTGGAATGCCTGGACAGCTGTAGACTTATTGTAGGTGGAATGCCTGGACAACTCTAGACGTATTGTGGGTGGAATAGAATGTCTGAACAGCTCTACTTATTGTGGGTGGAATGCCTGGACAGCTAGACATATTGTGGGTGGAATGGAATGTCTGAACTGTGGGTGGAATGCCTGGACAGCTCTAGACCTATTGTGGGTGGAATGTCTGGAGAGCTCTAGACTCAGTGTGGGTGGAATGCCTGGAGCTCTAGACCTATTGTGGGTGGAATGTCTGGACAGTTCTAGACATATTGTGAGTGGAATGTCTGGACAGCTCTAGACTTATTGTGGGTGTAATGCTTTGACAGCTCTTAGACATATTGTGGGTGGAATGTCTGGACAGCTCTAGACTTATTGTGGGTGGAATGCTTGGACAGCTCTAGACATATTGTTGGTGGAATGCCTGGACAGCTGTAGACTTATTGTAGGTGGAATGCCTGGACAGCTCTAGACCTATTGTGGGTGGAATGCTTTAACAGCCCTAGACTTATTGTGGGTGGAATGCATGAATAGCTCTAGACAATTGTGAGTGGAATGCCTGGACAGCTCTAGACTTATTGTGGGTGGAATGCCTGGACAGCTCTAGACCTATTGTGGTTGGAATCACTGGACAGCTCTAGACTTATTGTGAGTGGAATGCCTGGACAGCTCTACTTATTGCGAGTGGAATGCCTGGACAGCTCTAGACTTATTGTGGGTGGAATGCTTTGACAGCCCTAGACTTATTGTGGGTGGAATGCCTGGACAGCTCTAGACATATTGTGAGTGGAATGCCTGGACAGCTCTAGACTTACTGTGAGTGAAATGCCTGGACAACTCTAGACTTATTGTGGTTGTAATGACTAGACAGCTCTAGACTTATCGTGGGTGGAATGCCTGGACAGCTCTAGACTTATCGTGGGTGGAATGACTGGACAGCTCTAGACTTATCGTGGGTGGAATGACTGGACAGCTCTAGACTTATCGTGGGTGGAATGCCTGGACAGCTCTAGACTTATTATGGGTGGAATGCCTGGACAGCTCTAGACTAATTGTGGGTGGAATGCCTGGACAGCTCTAGACTTATCGTGGGTGGGATGTCTGGACAGTTCTAGACTTATTGTGGATGGAATGCCTGGACAGCTCTAGACTTATTGTGGGTGGAATGCCTGGACAGCTAGACATATTGTGGGTGGAATGCCTGGACAGCTCTAGACTTAGTGTGGTTGGAATGACTAAACAGCTCTAGACTTATTATGGGTGGAATGCTGGGACAGCTCTAGACTTATTGTGGGTGGAATGCCTGGACAGCTCTAGACTTATTGTGGGTGGAATGCCTGGACAGCTCTAGACTTATCGTGGGTGGGATGTCTGGACAGTTCTAGACTTATTGTGGATTGAATGCCTGGACAGCTCTAAGACTTATTATGGGTGGAATGCCTGGACAGCTCTAGACTTATTGTGGGTGGAATGCCTGGAACAGCTCTAGCCTTATCGTGGGTGGAATGCCTGGACTGCTATAGCGTACTGACTGATGAAATTTCTGGTCATGGGTAGCTGTCTTGAAATCATAACACTTAGTGGTTTTCGGGCGTGGTTCCCCTTCTGTGTGGTTACGATTGTGGCCAGAAGTCAAAGAACTTAACTTGAACATTCAATGCCCTTATTTTTACAGTAATGAGATATTCGCTCTATGTCCGATTATGAGAGGAATCAAAAGTAAAAATAGATCTCAACACATGTACGTTGGCATTTTTGTTTATATTAGAAAAATATTTTTGGAAGTAAAAAAAATATAGGGACCAATTATAGTAAAACAGCTCCTCGTCGTAAATGTTTGAAAAAGAATGGGCATTTTTTCATGTAATAATAATTAAACGAGATTATACAATGTCCCAAAAATAGTACATACATAATCTACTTATTCTTTTGCATAGGTTGCAAAACAGGTATAACTTTATTAATCCCTATTTGTATGCATGATAAATGCATTCTTTAAATCGGGTCGAAGTAGATAATTATATAAATGACCTCATCCTTCTCCTAATGTTATAATACATATATAATATGACATGAGTTTGTCCCAATTATTGGACACTCTGCATATTACACACTGAGATACCATTGTGGCCCAAACGAAAAAAAAATGCATTAGTCGGTGGCTTTGTAAGAAATGGATCCATACAAAAATATAAAGATTTAAATACAATTTAACTTAATGATGCAATAGTGTTTGAAAGTATTTATGTATATATATGCAATAATTTGAATAAGTGTCTAATGTACCACCAGTCACATTTGTAAGTCATATTTGTGCTAGTTGTTTCCCACAACACCCATATCATTGACGGCACCGCATGATTAAACTGAATTATTGTTGAAAGGCTCCCTTAAAATAAAGATCTAAAATATATTTCTTTGAATAAACTTTATAAATATATCGCAACCGTCTACATAAGTACATTCACTTCCCCATTTTTTAACTGGCGCACACTTACATAAATGAGCAAGCTCTATTCTTAAAAGAGCAAGCTCTATTCTTAAAAGAGCATTAACATATATTTGTTGTAATTGTTGGTTAAACTGGTGTTGCTTCTTTTTTTTCTATTTTTTTTTTTTTTTTTTTTTTGTCGCTACAGGCAAATAAAATAGCTATAAAATAAAATCATGGCAATATTAGAGGGGTCGTCTCATTACTCCGACAGTGATTACTCCGACACTCATTAATTCTCCGCCGGACCATGCATCCCGGACTGTATCATATCCTATCTAATCGCAACTCCAAACAACTATAGGATAATTGCACGGAGTGGATATTGAAAATATGATCATGAGTGCCGCAAAACGCATCAGATTAAACGAGTGTGCGGAACTTGCTACGCGCACGAGTTTAATATTGCGTTTCGACACGAGTGATCATATATTCAATATTCACGACGTGCAATTGATTATTATATTTATTTCATTGACGAAAATAAAAGATATAGTCGAAAATTTAGATGACCTACCCAACAGAATACTTCCAAACTTGGCATATTTGTTAATTTTATGTGTGTTTACAAGAGTCCTGTGCGGAGTCAATAAAGAATTGAAGGAAAATGACAACAAACAATCAAATCCAATCTTGGCCTTTTATATACAAACCCGGGGAGCATAGACAACAATCTAAAGGTGAAAAACACAAAATTACGAGCCCAATGAGTTCGACCGAATGCGAGTGAAGCAATTTCTGTCTGAAACTGTTGCATTGCACCCGTAGTAGTGGTCGCGGGTAGTACGGGTCTCTTCAACAAACCCAATTCCGTACGCATCTGATGCAATGATAGGTAGGTGTCGCTCAACTATGAGACGACTTGATAACTTGAAAAGGTAGGCCATGTATTTTTGTTATCCTGAATTTTGAGGAAAATATGACGGGAATCGAAGAAACAAACTAATCAGAGAAAGCATTTTTATTAGATCTACATGAAATAATATTTTCTTTTGTAAAAAATATTTTGTTGGGCCGCGCTGAAAAGCTTTAAAAACAATAGCGCTGCATACGAAAAAAACTTCCGACTCTGGGATAAAAACCATGTTGTAGTGACTTTTTGCCTCCTCAGCCCTCATGCTACTTTTCGTTTTTTTGTTTCATGTTTTGTGTATGTCTGTTGGATTTCAAATCAATAAAGAATTTGAATTTGAATTTAGATGTACTCACTTTATAGAAATTTGACTGTTCCTCTAAAATACAAAATGCACAACACAATCATTAATATTGTTGGAATACGAATATTTAATTATTTTCATCTAAACTTTATGTCAACGAATTTGAAAATATTATACTGTAAAACTAAAATAAAATCAATCCCTTGTTGTAGCCCCATTGTATATACACCAAGGACAGCCTGATTCATTTGAGCCAATGAAAAGTACGGCAATATGGCCTGACCTTGAAATTATTCTCATTTAGTTGACATGATAAATCACAATCGGAACCATTATCGATTTAAATACAGGGTTGCTATTTACCACAGTGTTAGGTAATGTAAATTACACACATAATATATATATAGTCAATCGTGCACGCTTATATTGACTAAACTCACACGTTTTATCTAATATTCAACCTGACGTCCCTCCTATATAAACTCGTCCGTAAGTAGGAATACTCATCACCTGTGTAACTGTCAAACAAAACGTGGGACGATCAAAACAGTAGCGATTAGTATTCAACATTTAGAGTTTGTTTGAAACGCTGTGAAAATAGAGAGAATATTAAAATCAAGACAAAATGCAAAACAAAATGGATAACTTGTCAGATGGGAAATCTTCTTTGTTGATCGCTTTGAAGAAATTTGTCGGAGCAGTCGAAGTTATGGATGAAACTGTTATGGTTCCAAGTCGATTAAAAGATATGGAAGTTTCCGTTTTAAATCGACCTGTTATTTCTGAGAGCAATAACAATTGTGCTTCGTTACCAAACGTTCAACCAGGAGCGAATTTATACAGTTTTTACAAAGTGCTCAACAAACTTCAAAAGGAGATAGTTTCAGGACAACCCAGAGAACTGGAGGACGATGTCGATGATCTTGATTCTACTGACAGCAGTGATGACAATTCTGAAAATTCGGACCCTTCTGCTGAAAAATCTGCAGCCAATTTTAAATACCATTTACAGGGACTATTCAGCTCGTTAAACCAGATGACAGACACTGCTAGGTTCTTGACAAACACTTACGAAGCTGGTGTGGGACAGAGTACCAGACACGCCCATTTTTCATCATTTGCAGTTTAATTAGATAATTAAAACATTTTTGGAATACGTTCAAATACAGGCTGTGATCTCTTTTCAGACTTGGATTTTGTATGTATGCAAATTATTGGT
This sequence comes from Bathymodiolus septemdierum, assembly GCA_963383655.1. Lineage (NCBI taxonomy): Eukaryota > Metazoa > Mollusca > Bivalvia > Mytilida > Modiolidae > Bathymodiolus > Bathymodiolus septemdierum. The sequence continues at coordinate 113,581,706 of OY726519.1, forward strand.
GCAAAATATATGAAAGCTATCGAGTGCAATTTGTACAGCCCGTGCATGCTCAACATTTTTCATTGTGAAGTCGACATTTCTTCTTTACACGTGGAGCAGAACTTGTTGTCACAATAAATGTTTAAACATCGTGTGGGTGAGAAAGCATGACTGTTTTACATTACTTCAATGATCAACTTCCATTTAAATATGTTCAGTATTTATATCATATACATTTTTGTTATTTATTATTAGTGTCATTTCTATAGATTTTTTTTTTGTTATATAAAATTGAAAGGCAATTTTGTTATTTTTTCTGAAGTTTTCAATACCCATTGAACCACTCTGAACACGTTGTATTTGAATCGGGGGAGATTTGCATATTTAGACTTGGACAACTTTTTCGTTATGTTATGTTGTCTACTAGGCCTATATTGACGAATCTATTAAGTGTCATGTTTTTGTTGATATCTGAAATGTTAAGATTGAAAAATGCAACTGTATGATGAAATCACAGGTGACGTGTCCATAAATGAGAACAGATATTTTACACTATATTAACTAAGATGATGAAACACGTGTTGCCATACACACTACAAGAAATAAGATGTTTCGCTTTGCACATCTATGTAAATTTTCAGCATTCACTAAATATCTACATATACAGGTATGGGTTTATGTTGTTTAATGCCACTTTCAACAATATTTCAGTTTTATTGGTGGAGAAAACCACCGATCTGTCGCAGGTCGCTGACAAACCTGAAACTTTATCACACAATGTTGTATTGAGTACACCTAGCCGTGAACGGGGTTCGAACTCGCAACTTTAGTGGTAAAAAGGTTAAGCTATTGTATGTAAACTGTGGTTGTTAAATATATATTTTCTGAACAGTGTCACTTTGCTACCCTCTCCCTTAATTAGGGGTTATGGTGTTTAATGCAACTTTCAACTATATTTCAGTTGTATCGTTGCTGTCAGTTTTATTGGTGGAGGAAACGGGAGTACCCAGAGAAAACCACCGACCTGTCGCAAGTCGCTGACAAACTTTATCACATGTTATATCGAGTTCACCTCGTCATGAGTGAGATTCGAACTTACAGCGTTAGTGATGATAGGCACTAGAAATCCAACGACAACGATACCCTGTTAGTTAGGTCGTTTTTCCCCAAGCCATAAAACATGCATGGACCTCATCAAAAGGATTGTGTGATGATGTTTGTAATAATTTTCCAACGTCGAATATGTACATGACCGTCAAATATTTCATGCCTATTTAGGACAAGAATAATTTCAGTAACATTTAAGAATTACATTTCCAAACGAACCACGATAAAATATTAATCTATAATATAGTATTATTACGTGATGTTTTTCATATTAGTCTGAGGTGTAGCCGAACACCAATACAGCAGACTGAGGACCTATAACTAGGCCAATATGAAAAATATCGTGTAATGATACCTTTATTAATTAACCAGTCCAATATCTCTCTGGACTTTTCCTTGCAATTGTTGAAACGTATAGCGGAATCCGATCTAGCTGTTATTAGACCAATCAGAATTGGGTCAATACGAAAAATGTCCGTATTGGACTGGTTTTTGCCGTATTTTCCCAATGAAAGTTTTTATGTTGTATTGACAGAATTGATCATATAAAGGCTAAATCGAAGTTAATTAAGTCTCCCAAACAACATTTGGAGACTTATTGTTTTTGCTCCGTTTCTTATTATTATTATTATTCATTCTTTCCGTGCACCATGAACTTGTCCACGGCAGATCTCAGGAACTACAGGACAGAATTTCATGAAACTTGGTGGAGTTGTAGATATATGTTTCTAGTTGATCCTGTGGTAAAGGGGGTCAAAGCCATATTTTTGGGGGTTCAAAGGGGGTGGGGGTTACAATAGAATCATGGGAAACTTGAAATTTCGTACATTAATGTTGACAACTTCTAACTGGATAATGATGGAGACATAAATTTTGACATAGTGATAGGTCACCATTAGAGGAGCAATTCTGCATTTTCAAAATTTTCAAGATGTCTGCCATTTTCAAAACACTGCATAAAAATGGGGGGTAAAAATTCAACATTGTCCGATATCATCAAAATTTGATATGTGGGTAGATAGTGTCAGTGGCCGGTTTGGGAGACTTCATAATCGTTAGATTTTATAATCATATCTTGTTAATAATATGTTTTGACCAATGTGAACCTCATTAATGAATGATGAAGTGTTCGAGACTGAGTGCCTGTGGTTCATCGTGCATTCCTCCAAAACCTGTGTGTTTCCTGTTGAAAACTCAAAAGTTTCAAAGTGCAAATTACTCGGATTAAACTTCTCTTTTTTTTTAAATTATCTTCACTGTGTTTCGAATTAAATATATACTTTAAAGGCATACAGACTGTTAGTCCGAGATTCCTCTGCAATCCGACGGCTTTTTGTTCGACTTGCTGGAGCCATGGGACGTCGGAGCTCTCTCCATAATGCAAACAGCGGATTTGCCTCTGCATCAACACATTTCCATGTTTCGTGGCTATCGGATTTTATTTTCTATCCGAAACCCTTATATTAATCGCTTCACCAATCATTTTTCTATTCATTCATAACCATCTTGCCCTCGGAAAGTGGTGTTGCACTCCATTACAGCACGATTTTGCCTTGGATCCTATGATTTCGTTATTTCACTTCCATTTTGACTTTTTTTCAAACATTTGTCATGTGACTTCGAGAAAACTACAATTACCGCAATGTATCGTGGGAGATGATTTGCATATAAACAAACAAATATTTTTATTGCCAATCATAGGCACCTGTTAAGGCAGAACAATTAACATAAAATTTAATACAGTTGATTACATTGATTGGTAATGATTTTTACAGCAATAGTGAATTACAGATAACCATAAGAAAAAAAAAAGATCTTTCCTTGTCCAAAAAGGGGGGAGAACGTAACACATGCTCTTTCCGAAGCCCGTGGGTTACACAGCCAGAACCTTTGAACCATAATGAAAGCGGGAGGCTTGGCGCTTTAAAATCATTCAACCCACCATTTCTTTAGAAATGCCTGTACTAAGTCGAGGTCATTACGGTTTTCACAGTTTTCCGGTTGTTGACTGATTTTGTCTGTTTATATAATTATGAGTTTTTACTTTCCCTTTGTAAGATTGTTTGGAGTTCGGTAATTTTTTTATTACCCTTATTGAATCTTTTCTTTCCAACATATTTTGTATTATTTCCTTTTGCTCTGATTTGAGCTGTAGATGGAACTGTTTGTCCTGCAGAACACACTTAAATATATCATCTTCCATGTGGTTTGTATGTTGTTTACGTAGTATGCAAATAATTTGGTGCGTTGTTTTAAGTAGCTCCCATCATTCAGTTAGTATCGCGAGATCACGTTTGTAGATTCCAAAATGGAAGTGAAATGACAAAATCATAGGATCTAAGGCAAAATCGTGCTGTAATGGAGTGTAACACCACTTTCTGAGGGTAAGATGGTTATGAATGAATAGGAAAATGATTGGTGAAGCGATTTATATAAGGGTTTCGGATAGAAAATAAAATCCGATAGCCACGAAACGTGGAAATGTGCCGACGCAGAGTTGCACCGGCAATCCGCTGTTTTTCTTATGGAGAGCGCTCTGACGTCCCACGGCTCCAGCAAGTCGAACGAAAAGCCGTCGTAATTGGTGAAAAGAATTCGAATGTCTGTCGGTGGAATCGCCATTAACACACCTATTACAAGTCGGCTTCTTATTTCCGAAGTTTTCCGAATACTGATAACTGCTATAAATAACCAGGTAGCGTTTTGCTTGTAAATTCGTCAGAATTAATATAATTTATGAAATTGGATCCCGGGGTAATCGGTTAATATAATATAATGGTATTTTGTAAGAATGACACTTAAAATCGGAAATACATGATGAAATCAATAAAAACAAAAACCCCAACTCTGCAAAGGGGCCCGATAAAGGGAAAATTGAAAGCAAATTGTATTGCATATTATTGGCAACACTTGAGTTGCCTTGATTATATTTTTTTTCGAAAAAAATGAAGTTCATTATCTTAGTCTCTAATTTAAAAAAAGAATATAATAAAAAAAAACTACGATGCAATTCTACTGTCAAAATACGATTCGGTCGAAAAAAGATACGTGTTGAAAAATAGAGTAGGTCGGTATAACATCTTTTTTAATTTTTACACAAAGCTTGCTGAATCCTCCTTTTTGTGTCGTTTTCGTGTAGAATCTGTCAATGTTTTGGTTTGTGCCATGTGCTTTTTTTTCAACAAACAATTTCGCACATGCGCAAACGCTTTGATTTAAACAATATTTATTATCAAAAACATATATGGTCAAAAAATGTTTGTATATGTATGTTTACATTTGTATGTATGCATAAACAGATAGGTATGTGTATATATATATTTATATGTATTATGTATGGGTGTATTGTATGTATATATATATATGTGTGTGTTTATATAAGTGTATATTTGCACACACATTTATGTTCCCCCTCCTTCTACTGGATGAATGTCCTTTAGCACCGGCCCTTGGTGACTTCTGCACCTAAACAACTACAAATTATAAATGTACATTGTACTTGTTTATATGCTTTTATGCCACGGGGAGGACTTTAAAAGTTCATCTAAATATAATACATGTATATAGTATCTTTTTGAATTGATGCATGGATGGGGACTGTTGCAGCTTCTGGTAATAATCAACTACCTTGTCCTCTTTTGAGTATGCTTATCGGACACTTGTTGTGTATCTTATGTTATATAGGTATCATCTAATGTTATTGTTATATTTTGTTATTTTGTTATTTTTTATTGTTACATTGTATTGTGTGTATACATTACACATTGTATCCATATACTTAATCATTGTAATGATCTTGCCTTTAATGGGTCCTTGATTGGAAATAAACACATTGGATTTTTTACTGGGTTCAAGAAAATAAAACAGCGACGTATTTCCTTCGTTCTAGGCTATTTACGTATATTATGAAAAATTTCAACTGCAATTAGTATATAACATCGAATACTGGCAACTTTTAATATAAAAAAAAATCAATTCTGACAGCCTTAAAATAAATAACGATTCCGTTACATTTAAATTCATATTACGAAATTTGAGAAATCGTTATCTTTGTACTGGACTACCGAACAACATTTTATTTATAAGTGTATATTATATATATGAATGAACTAATAAATGATGGTCGATGATGTGTTAGAATGTGAAGATGACGGTAGGTATAAATATAGCAAAAATCTGGGGTGCTTTGTTACAGTCATTTGACTGCAAATTGTACCTATCCCATAATCACATGTATTATGATAAATCAGTGCCTATCACCACTAACGTTGCGAATTCGAATCCCACTCGAGCGATGTGTTCTCGATACAACATTATGTGATGGGTCTGCGGTTTTCACCGGGTATTCCGGTTTCCTCTCCCAATAAAACTGACCGCCACGATATAACTGACATATAATTGAAAATGGCGTTAAATACCATTACCATGTTATAAGATACATCTTCCAGTAGACTTTTAGTAAAAGGCCTTAGTGAAGATTTTCTGATTGACTTGTCCGTCATTTTTTTGTCTGTTGTTATTTTTCACATTTTGGACTTTGTTTGGCTTCATAAAGCATTGTAGAAATGGTTGTTATGAGGTGCTGACCAGTTGTTATTACTCCGTGGACCGATTGGAAATCCAATATGATCACTTAAAGCTCTGATTGGATGAGACATTTTGAAAATATTCTTCATTTCAGCTGCTTAGAAATTCATGAAACATGGCAGACAAATGTGTTGATACTTTCGCACTGATAGGAAATGCAGTATGTTCTAATTGGCAGAGACATTTTGAACTAATCCAGTTTGCTTGTATGTAATTTTACTAAGCATTGTAGAAACGTTTTTGTGGAGATCTCACAAAATCTGCAAACATGTTTGTTGTGAAGTGCCGATCAAGTGTTTTTGGACCGACGGGGAATGTAATATGCCTACAAGAGCCATGCAAAATTGTGAACTTTTCCAGTTTGGTTGTCCGATATATCACGAAACATTGTAGAAATGTCCGTGGTATGTGCTGACCAAGTAAATCTGTTCTGTCATTTGTATCTTCGTTCCAGCGTATTCTAAATTATATTTTTTACAATATATTTTTAATTGACTAATAACAGGTAACAGGTAAGGGATGTGGTCGAGTGGTCTTGGGCGCTGGACGTAAGGCTAAGCGAATGGTGCTGCAGTGTATCAATGGTGTGAGTTCAAATCCCGTCGAGGAAAGAACAAAAATTTAACAGCTCTAAAATCTCATTCTAACACTGTTTGGTTTAATTTTCAGACGTTTATATATATATGTAAAAGAAAATTACTAATTCATACATCCTATACGAACTCTAGCAGATATTTGATCTAATTAAAATTAGATGTGCATATTAAGATGCAACAAACATCACAGTGGTTGCATTTTGTGGAACAAGAAACCCGACCGGAACATCTGGTCTCCCGTTTTTTGTGACAGTGCATGCTTTTGTGTTATACAGTCGAGTTTGTTTGTGTCGAAAGCTGTTAGATCGAGTACAGGGTTTGTGTTGAATTCTCCGTAAGGTTGCATTTATTTCAACGGATCATATACATCCTTTTTAAAATATAAAATAAAAGATTACAAAGATTGTATAATGTGCAAAAGTATGATCTTTTATACTTTTGTGAACTAGCTAATGTTTCCATTTAATTTTTGAACCCACTCGATTACTGACCCCCTAGATCTACGCTCACTGTCCCTTTATGCAAATTCACCCTCCCTTCAGTTTCTGTCATTCAGTGAAGCAATTATTCACCAGTGACATCCCGCCACTATAAACCTGAAATAGTATTGAAAGTGACGTTAACCCTAACCAGTGACATCACAACTTTGATTTATAACCAGCGAGATGATTGTACCGACCAATTTCAAGATCTTAAAACGATATACAAAACGAACCTAAAATATTGACAGAGGTGTGGGCCAAAGTAATAATTCTAACCACAAGGTTCGCAATGTTCTACCTGTGACATAGAAACACGTATATCAACAACAACAGTTATGCTTTATGTGTTAAGTTATACAAACAAACGAGTTTAGATCTGAATTTAAAATTAAATACTGATATCTTCAATAACAATAATATTATTATTATTGGTAAAACACAACATAGGCTTATAGAACCAATATATGCCATCGGAATAGCAAGTAAGTAAGTAAGTAATTTTTATTGAAATAAAGACCTAAACGGTGATCTATCATCAAAATATATTCCGTCTCTGCAGAGACGATGATAAACGATGCATTTTCATATAGTGAAAATGTATAAAGATAAGGTGGTCAACAAAAATGTCAAAAATATTTTTTTATCAATGTGTGACGTAAAATTGTTTTTGACATTTGCTTCACTGGGTTTGGTACTGCTTTGACAACTAATTTACCTATTGTGTTCCAGTATTGTTATAAATACTGTTATAGTGACAACCGGAGCCTTTGAGCCGTAATGAAAGCGGGAGGTTTGGTGCTTTAAAATCTGATTCAACCCACCATTTCTTTAGAAATGCCTGTACCAAGTCAGGGTCATTACGGTTTTCACAGTTTTCCGGTTGTTGACTGATTTTGTCTGTTTATATACGTATGAGTTTTGACTTTCCCTTTGTAAGATTGTTCGGAGTTCGGTAATTTTGTTATTACCCTTATTTATCAATCAATGAACAATTAAAAAAATAAAATAAACAAGTCAATAAACAGACGTAACCAAATACAATGACATACAAGGGTATATTATACAGAAATATCATGTTTGGGAGGGGTATTTGCGAAAAATACCAGTCGAGAGACGAAAAATTTCCCGAACCGTTTTTCGCAAATACCCCTCCCAAATGAGCGGAATGGCAAGGGAAATTTAGTCTCAAGACTGGTATTTTTCGCAAATAAGCCGAATAGACTGGTATTTTTCGCAAATACCCTTCCCAAATGAGCCGAATGGCGAGGGAAATTTAGTCTCAAGACTGGTATTGTTCGCAAATATCCCTCCCAAACATGATCTATCTGTTTAATTACACAGAATATTATTTAGAAAACTGGCTAAATAAATAATACTTTTTGTTTGTCATTTTCAGAACCTAACATGATCGAATGATGTTACATAAAACGCACAACTGATAACGTTTTACACAAATTTTGTTACAAGCGTCTCGGTGAAGGGTAATTATTAGGCAAATACATCGGCAATGGCGGAAAAGCTGGAAAAAACTCAGAATTGGTTAAAAAAAATACCCCTTTCATCAACCAATCAGAAGACAGTATTCTGATATAAGGTGTAATTATGACAAACAAACAATGATATCCCATCTGAGGAGAACTGACAGAGTTATCTATCTTTTAATAATATCTTCTATAGTAAAATACCTGTTGAAAAGAAAATTATCTAGTAATTTATAAGTTTTGCTTCATTGACTGATTTACAAGATACATATTACTTACACCTAATATAACCACTTTACATATATCTAAATCATGACTAGTTAATAAAAGCATAAACTTTTCTACATCTGACATAGTTGTAAAAGAAGATACAATATCAGAAATATTTCTAAATAAAGTTACACGCTCATGAATAAGTTTATCACAATTCATGAGAAAATGAAATTCATCCTCCACATCCGTATGGCACAATTGACAAATCCTCTGTTCTACTGGTAATTTCAGATAACGACCTTTTTCAATATTTAAATTACAATTACTTACACGAATTTTTATAAAATTTGAAAGACTTTTCTTATCAACGTCTGCATAAAGATATTGTTCTCTTTTGAAGTCTGTTTTAATTTTACGATATGATCTCAACTTATTCCCCCCAATCATTCTATTATCATTGAACAGTAATTTGTGCCAAAAATCAAAATATCTGTTTTGAAGTTTATCAGTTACTGCAGGCAAAGTTCTAAGCTTTGAAAAAGTTGTTTGGTTATCCCATACGTGTCCAAAACCTATCATTTCTAAAAAAAAAAAAAAATAATGTTGTGAGTTTAATGAATAACCCATCTTTGATTAGCAGGTTATCCTTATATGAGTGAAATATCAAATTATTATCATTTACATTTAATATATAGTGTCTTTCTAGAGATGTCATTCCATAATCAATCTTTTGAACTTATGAGGGGTCGTATTGGTCGTGATCGTATGATAGTTGGATTTACAACTACCTGTGAAATCAGTGCATATCACCATTAAAGTTGTGAGTTCGAACGCCGTTCATGGCGAGGTGTACTCGATATAACATTATGTGATAAAATTTGTCAGTGACTAGCAACAGGTCGGTGATTTTCTCCGGGTACTCTGGTTTCCTCCGCCAATAAAACTGACCACCACGATACAACTAAAATATTGTTGAAAGTGACGTTAAACACCATAAACCAAACCAAACCTACAAACATGACCCTGCCTCTATGATCATTATTAATAATGCATTTCAACCTAACCTTGCCACCAGTCAGAAATAATTAGTATTATAAGTTTGGTATTTTACAACAGATTATACGGATTATTATATACAGCCCGCGACGAAGTTCGGAGGGAGTATATAAAATCACTCTGTCCGTCTGTCTATACACATCGTGTCCGGACGAGACAGAGCTTTTGAATGGCTTTAAGGATATTGATGAACATTAGTACTACTGTATCCCACCACTATTTAGTGTGCTATGAATAATGATTGAATGTCTTTCATTTTGAAAATTCAAGGCCACAAACCTAGTTCAAATGTACTTGTGTACATACCCCATGGAAGAAGCTGGCAGAAGTTGGCAGCACATCTTGTCCAACTCGGAACTGTTGAATTCCTTGAGTGTTAATAATGATACTTGGTATGGATGTAGCCCGTCACGGTCAACAGAGGGTGTTTCGCGAATGGGGCTGCTGGGGTGTCTTCCTAGACGGTCAATATCATAAACTTAGTTATAATGTACATATCTCATATAAAGAGTTCTCAACATATCGTGCAGGACCCAGAACGTTTTAAAGTAATGTCCTGAATAAAGGGACATTTTTATATTTGGTATGATTGTAACCGGGTTTCGCGAATAAGGCATGGATATCTTTTTGAAAGGTTAAGGTCACAAACTTGGTTAAACTCTATGTACAAAGCCGAGTCATAAAAATAACTTTAGTACTTTTAAGGATATTGTTCATGTTGACACATGGTATGCATTCCCACCCAAACGGCAAAAGCTATAAACAGGGTGATGTAATGGCCATTATGTTGATTTGCTTAGAAATTAAAGTATTATTGTCACATAATATTACAGAACAAAATCAGGAATTATGGTTAAGATAATCTTTAATCCTCCAAAAATAGAAATGATATAAGACAGATGTGGGACAACGTAATAATTCTAACCACAAGTTACGCTCCCTCTGAAATAGAACACGTAATATAGATAGAACCGAATTATGATGTCATCAAAACATAAACCAATATGAAAGATGTTTAGTATTTTTTGTATTTGCAAGAGCGGATCATTATACCACCCGCGGCGAAGTTCTGGGGGTATATAAGAATCGAACTGTCCGTCTGTCTGTGCAAGTTATGAGCACACATCTTGTCCGGCTCACATATTTTTAATGTCTTGAATGATCTTAGATTGATAATGATGGTAGGTCTTTCTGAAAGTTTAAGGTCACAAGCTTAGTTCAAATGTACGCATATACATATCTCAAGCACATAATGTCCGACTTGAAACTGGCGAATTCCCCGAGTGATAATCATGATACTTGGGATGAATACAGTCCCACTAGAGGGTGTCTCGCGAATAAGCGACTGAGATGTATTTCTCGAAGGTCAAGGTCACAAACTTAGTTCCAATGTACATTTATCATGTAAAAAGTTCTCAGTATACATGTTTCCTGTTGGACCCAGAACTTTTACATGTTATAAAGGAACGTAATGATATGTGGTATCACTGGTATGATTGTAACCGTGTCTGTGAGAGCAAGTCATCCAAAAGGACTAAATATGGCAGCCACAAATGGCTTAGGCTACCTGTGCCTGAGGGAGATTGATGGCTTAGGCTACCTGTGCCCACAGGCGCTTGTGTAGAGTCAAAAATATGCTCGATATGTACCTAAAATACCACAAGGCCGGACTCACTCCTACTACCTCTGTCACTTCAACCGCTATTTCCTCTGTCAAAATGGCGATAGGACACAAATCGCTTACTAATTTGCGTAGTGAAATGATTTTTCTTCAAGGAAAACCCGTTTTTTATATCTTCCTACCATCCACACCCCCATACTGACATATAATCCTCCGATTTTGTTGACTACGGACACCTACGTGGCAGCAAAAGGGAAAGTAGGTCACGTGACATCTTCCGCCTTTCGGTCGTTCTCGGGTTTTATCATATATAAATACTAAACACTAGAAATTCGAAATTCAAATTACAAGTCGCCAAAATATGAACTTCTCATATATTTCATAAGGCAATGAACTATCTTTTTCTACGCTTAAATGATACTTTCTCTATTTTTTTCATTTAATTTTTGTCTTGTCTTTCTTCAAGAAATTGTTTCGTTAAAATAGGTTTTATTTCATTTTGTATTATACCGTTTCGTTTCGCATCGATTTCGTTTCATTTCGGTAAATTTCGTTTCGTTTCGGTGAATTTCGTTTCGTTTCGTTTCGTTTCGGTATATTTCGTTTCGCGTTTCGTTTCGCAGTTTACAGGTACCCCACTTTGGACACCGTTCGAGATATTTTTGTCGTTTGAGATTTGACGATAACTGTGAAGTGAAGAACAACAATGGATGCCCTTTTCATTAACTTTGATGATTGCCTGAGTTTCATGCAATTCTTTATTGTGAAATATTAAATTCGTCGTAAAGAGGCGCCAACGTTGAATATAGCTGAAATACTACTCGTTTGACACTAAAACAAAAATCAAATTATCAAACTTATTACTAATGTCCTTAAATACTTCATTTTACAAAATCCAGAAAATATTTCTCTTAAAGCTGTGTCGAGTGTTAAATGATGAACCATGATCAAATAAATATTATTATTAGTTGTTTATTTCCGACATTAGCTATAGTACACAATTGATAAGTTCTGCTCGACCTTAAGAGGACGAAGATCGTAATGTGTTTACCACAACGTAATTAAGTCATTGGACTTTCGAGTACAGATTCTAGCTGGCATGCATTAGCAACAAACGGATCTGGTAGGAAATTGTACCTAAAATATATCCGACAAGTATTGATTCAGAAAGTCAATATTGTTTATCACAAATACGCCTTGTTCTACCTTCAGTATGTGGCCAAAAGTATTGCCACATGTAAAAAAAAATCCGTATATAATCAATCAAAACCATATTTTTTCAAAAAATTATTGTGAAGTCATTTCTGGATAGATTTGAGCAAATTTTACACCAAAACATTCAAAATTGTCTATATTTTGATTGTTTATTTGCTCATTATGTTTATATGAGTGGTTTTTATTTGTACATAATTTAAACATAACAAATAAAAATTGACTTTGAATTTCCTATATATTTCAACTAAAAATAAATCCTAAAAGTTAACAATCCTGTTTAAATTATATACAAATAAAAACCACTCATATAAACATAATGAGCAAATAAACAATCAAAATATAGACAATTCTGAATGTTATGGTGTAAAATTTGTTAAAATCTATCCAGAAATGACTTCACAATAATATTTAAAAAAAATATGATCTTGGTTGATTATATAGGGATTTGTTTACATGTGGCAATACTTTTGGCCACATACTGTGTATATCATAGCGATGACAACAAATTGTCCGGGTCGTCTCGATGCTATGTGTACTGCTGTTGATTTTGTACCCGGTCGTTTCTTTTTTCTAAAATTGGCATATGTTGGTTTTTTCCTTGGTTTGTCTCATCTGTTTGTTTGTACTGCTGTTGATTTAGTATATTATAGGATCAGCTCTTTGTTCTAAATAAACGGTAGAGAATACCGAAGGGGAAATCACAAATGGATAATCCAGAGAAACTGGCAACATAGTGTACACAAGACGAAGAAAAACAAAACAAAATCACAACACAATACGTGTTGAACACCACTATACCCAAACAAATTACGTAAATAAGACATTAGTCCTCCTACAAACAAAAGACGAACCGAACATCATTTTTATGCGGAAATCGTAACGGACATCACAACACGGAACTCAGAAAATAAGTACCTTGTCTTGTATCTGTTCTAAAAATAGGTACTATAATGATGATTATATACATCCTATTTGTCTTTGTTCTAAAATTGTTAATCCGTGTGTGTCTTAATATGAATATTATGAGTATAAATAAACAAATAAATTAAATTTTTAACTTCAGTTTTTGTGCATTAACAAACATACGTAAAACACTATAAAATAAAACAAACAAAAACAAATATAAATATTATTGTTTTGATATTTCATCCGTACAAAGTCATGTTATGCGTTGGAGGGTCTATTGAACTATGAACCTTGAACAGTTATCACATGATATCTCTCAGCCATTATCAGTGGGGTTTTCACTTTATTTACTCGTCTAATGTCCTATAATAATATCTTTTTAATCTTTCACACCCCCACACGAGTAATGGAAGTATACAGCATCAATACCAAATCAAATCAAACCTCTTTAACTGTGAGTGAAATTAACATGCAAATGAAGAAAATGCCTGGCACTAGTGGCAGTCCAATTTATTGTAGTCCATTAACAAGTATCGAAAGTTATTGCTATGTTCAAATTTTTGTCATTTCATAAAAAGAAAAAGGCGTTCAACAATTGGCATGCATGCAGTATATCAGCCGAAAAGGAGGTAAAACCTAGCTGCAATATTGTAGCTCCTGTGACAAACTTGTGTACTCGGCGAACATTTAGGGTTTTATTATTAGAACTAGTAAAACCTTGTGTCGTGAGGATGTGTGACAAGGGGGATAATCCTATTCCGTTAATTGGTTGATTTAAACATATTTTATTGTCAAATATATATAATTGGATTGAACACAAGTTTTACAACTTTTATGAAGTTCTCTCCAGTATCATACAAACATAGGTATGACAGAACAAAAATTAAACGATAACAGATAAGTAAAATGGGGGGGGGGGGGGGGGGGGGGGGGGGAGGGGGAGGGGGGGTTATGTTCCTTCAGTGAATCACCTATTGTTCTTAATGTATTTGCAAACAAAATATTTTGAGCCTGGTCTTTTTGAGAGTCTCCAAATAATACAGTTCTAATATCATTCTAAAAATTGTGGTGGTGCAAATAATTAAAGAGAACTGTCGATATATAAGCGGCAGTTCAAGAGAAAGTGGGAAGCGTCCTCCCTGATATATCCACAAACACATCTCGAATCTGTAATTATATTGAATCGAAATAGATCATACTTAAGCGAGCTACAATTACGACGTAATCTTGCATATAAAATATTGGGTCTTCTGTCCCCAATTAAGAAATGAGCCGGGATTTTAGCCAGTACAACTTTACGTTTAAGGTTAATTTTAAAGGTATCACATGTTCTGGTATTTCTGGTGTCGTTGTCTAGACTGTTCCAAAGATTTATGACAAACGGGATGAACGAAGATTGGTATAACGATAAGCGACATCTTGGGACAGTGTAGTCATTTCTGTTTCGAACAGGGTAGTTGGTAACATTACGAACAAGATGAGGTACTAAATCACACATGCAGATAAGATGGGGTGTGTCCATGTTACATATTATACATTAAGCATAACGTTTTGCGTTCCCGTCTACTTGATAATTTTCCCCCCATCCCGTTTCTTGATATAAAGAATCCCTACTCGAATATACAGTTAACCCTTCAACAATACGTGCTGCTTCTAGTTGTAATTTTTCTAGTCTGTCGTTGTCCGTCTGTGAACATTTGTCCCAAACTTCGCAAGAATATTCTAGCAAAGGTCTAATAAAAGTTAAGTAGATTTTTTTCAAGAATTTCCTGTTTTAAAATAAATTTCAATTTTCGTAGAACACATACTTGCTTGGATGCCTTAGATAGTATGTAATCAATATGTCGTGTCCATTTACCGTCAGAACTGAAAACAATACCCAGGACTGGGTTGCACAAACCTTACTTAAATTTAAGTGTCAATTAAAGCTTAATTGACACTTCAATTAAAGCTTAATTGACACTTAAATTTACTTGAAATGTACATAGAATTAATTTACACTTGAGGTTTAATTGACACTTAAATTTAATTGACGTTTGTGGAAATCAACGTTGATTATTTATTAATATTATTTAATCATCACAAATGACTGTTAACTTATAACAGCAATGTAAAGGAACGTGGAACGGAGTCAATATGTTATATGTACAGAACAGGTGATAATTTGTATTTGATTTACAGTGAAGGGGCGTGTCAATATTCAAGCGAGTCCGCAAGGACGAGTTTGAATATTGACATGCCCCTTCACTGTAAATCAGATACATACAAAATATCACGTGTTCTGTAAATGATTTGTAGAATGATCCAATGGAATGTCTCCACATGTTAGAAGCCTTGTACATGACACTGAAAGTTTGAGGTGACACAAAATTCAAACGAGTGTTAGGATTTCAAGATCGTGGATACACTTTATCATATAGATTTTCTAGTTATCTCAGGGAGATGAAATGGAACCATTACAGTAGTACAAACAATCGAATCTAAAAATACACAGTAATTTGAGGTTGGACAGGACAAAAATGGAAAATATGCACTCTTTACAGGGAGGGCAACAAAGTCAAAGACATGTGAAGGTGCCATTGGCATTGAACTATACTAAAAGTCAGTAACAAAGACAGGTAGGTTTTTTTCCTTTTTCTCATTTGATCATATTTTTTTTATATTTTGTGCCGGTGTAAAAAGGGAAATACTTTGTTTCTGGTCTCCTTTTTTAAGTTATATTTCATATTCATTTTACAATTTTACTTCTAGGGGGGTGGCTATATGAATAAAATTAAGAGTAGATGGCCGACACATGGATATGGAAACAAACACGTCAAATAAAGGAAAAGGAGATGACATAATAAAGAAATTCTATTGAAAATAAATATGTAAACGGAAAGTTAGAAAGGGAACAATTCCATGCTACAAGCGCCTGTGATCTGGTCTAAGTGTATTACAAGGAGTTTTTATTATTTATTTTTCAGGAGATTGATGTATAGATGACTTACTTAGATGTATGTCTTGACGAGGAATGGTTCGTTTTAGAGAATACAGATTCCTCTGTCTAATCAGAATGTCGGCATTAATAAACTCAAGTGGTTTATGAAAGTCATAAACTATGTGGACTAAACGGGAACTTTACAAACCATAGCGATAAAAGAACGTTTGCAACACTCCACTATGCAGCCGATGTTGATAAACAGGAGATCATGAAAAGAACAGTCTTTAGATTTGAGCAGTTGATTCATTTTTCCTTCTTTTTTGAAATTACAGTAGTTTGTTTATTGTTAATTTTGTTTGTTTCATTAAAATAATACATTTTTCGCATTTATTCCAGTTTTATATTTCTGTCCAGGGGCTTGTGTACAATAACTGTAGATACAGTCAGTTATTGTACAGTAGTGACGTCATATAAGCTCCACCCTATGTATGTTACACACTGTATCTACTTTACAATATACCTGACTTCAAAGGAAAACACACAAATCATTCTACAAGTGCTGTAATCAAACAATATCAGAATTTAACAAAATGTCACATGACCAATCTAATGAAAATTAGATGTTTGTTGTATCTTTTTTTCCATATTTTTCTTTGGTGATAAACTAACATCTAACGACACGTACCCATCTGAGATCATGTCACCAGAGCCGGTCTTAAGCCAATTGGATCAATTGCTCCCAATCGTACCCCGAGCTGGAGTTTGGAGTTATCTACTTTCGGCTGTCCAAGTACACACTGCGGGTTTTAAAGAACAGTAATGATTATAAAGTTATATGAGGCACCGCACCTCATATGGCTGGCCCTGCATGTCATGTACCCTTTCATTCATCTTTGACCGTCTAATTGTATCACAAGACAGTTAAATGCAGGGGTGGATCCAGGATTTCAAGTTAGGGGGGGGGGGGGGAGGACGCACGTAAAAAAAAATGGCGCTGAGCGGAGGGAGGCGCGAATTTTTTTGGGGTATTTCGTGTGAAAAATCACGATTTTACGCCAAAAAATCATATTTTTTCCAATTTTAGGGGGGGCGCCAGTTGCGGCCCCCTGGATCCGCCCCTGAAATGTATTGAGCAATCGGACAACAGCTCTTGGTGTGTTATTTCATTGAAATTTGACTTCCGAAGAAATTTTCTGCTCTGTATTTCCACAGGCACTCGAATTCCGGACCCCCCTTTTTCCTCATTTGGTCCCTCCCGCGATTATGGTATGGATCTTTGTCTGGAAGTTTATCTTTGAACCATTTATCCATATTTTACAACATTTCGTGTTACAACTCTCTCGTTCTACTAACTTTTGTTTCTAGGTCCAGCTGCCGTATTACTTATATGACAGGCACTCGACGTTTAATGAATAAAATGTAGGGTCAATGTGGGAAAAAAAATAGTGTCACTGTTATAATAAAGAGAAGGCTTCCAATCCATTTTTCGGCACAAATGTAAACAAATCGGTTTATTTTTTCGTGTACGGTTTTCGCTTGACCTTTGCGGTATTTATGGATGGAGACCTAGCTAATAGTTTCTCCGCCGCATCATTTATTGTAGAGCAGACGATCATACTTCACTAAACCATACTTTTGTGACGTCCCCAGAAATATTCGAATTCCATTGTGGAGTGACCATGACATTGCAGGACCGCACAGAATAAATAGCATATCAATTAAACGAAGACTAGATACATTTTATTTAGTTGGTAAGCTTCTGACATTTTTTTGTGACCAGTAAGCGGTCGTAATTTTTTTTATATCTAGATTTCTTTTATCAATTATTCTGTGCGGTCCTGCAATATCATGGTCGCTCCACAATGGAAGTCGAATATTTCTAGGGACGTCACAAAAGTATGGTTTAGTGAAGTATGATCGTCTGCTCTCCAAAAAATGATGCGGCGGAGAAACTATTAGGTATGTCTCCATCCATAAATACCGCAAAGATCAAGCGAAAACCGTACATGGAAAAATAAACCGATTTGTTTACATTTGTGCCGAAAAATGCATTGGAAGCCTTCTCTTTATTATAACAGTGACACTAATTTTTTTTCACATTGACCCTACATTTCATTCATTGAACGTCGAGTGCTTGTGCTTATATATACATAAAGGTATGAAACAATCATCAAAATACAAAAAGGGAATCCTCGCTTCGACTCGATATTTTACAATAACGCGCCAGTTTTAAAAAGGACCTTCGCTTGTCCTCGTCTCAAAAATGATTTCCCTTCATTCCTATCTAGTTATACGTACGAACAACAAATATTTATTGACGAAATTCAAGTTTATTCTCGACGACAAATCCAACTTTCCTCCAATCGTGCCCATTCAGGAGGTCAGCGGAACATTTTTTGTTTCGCGCTATTTCATTGGTCGGAAAGATTTTCGGAACTTTTTTAGCTTGTTCTTCGCTATGCACGGCCAATCCATTTCGTATCGAGAGGCCTATTAAGCGGGAGTTTTAAATAAGAATAAAAGAATACAAGTTTCAACAAAAATACTATTATTTTGGCAAAACTTTCAAAGAACAAGCACGAGAAGTACACGGCAGATTAAATCTAGGACTCTGTTGATGACCATTTTTTTTCTTCTTTTTTTTTTGGAAAAGGGGGGGGGGGGGGGAGAATAGATGACGTTGTTAGGTATAGATTGGTTTGTTGTTGAAGATTCAAGCAGAAAAGCGAAGCTGGTTGTTTCCTTGTATGTTGTTGGATTTTAATTTACATTGTATGTACAATATACATGATGTACAATTACCCATATCCATTCTTTTTTTTTCAGGTAAATAACATAATTAGAACTTTTCATGTGTATCGCAACAAAGTTTGATCTTTAATTCTTTCTGTAGCTGAAAGAAATATAATAAAAATTCTGGTTTGAACAACACACACCTAAAATTGTGGATGTAAATAAAAAGGGGGGGGGGGGGGTAATTACTCACAAAAATGTTTTTGTACCTAGACACGTATTATTTTTGGGTCTAAAGTACTCTTTTTTTTTGGGGGGGGGGGGGGGGGGGACAAAATTTGTGTTGTATTTTTTTATTGGTTTATTGAAATATGAAGTACTAAAAATGCACACCTTCATGTTTTACTTATTTTTAACTGTTTAAATCAAAACTGGGCATCAGCAATTGCATTAAAAGGTTTTTTTTTTCAATTACATTTTTATTTGGGAGGGGGGGGGTTCATTAATTCTGTGTGTTGAGCCTAGGTACAAAAATGTTGATCTCCCCCCCCCCCCCCCCCCCCCACCACCCCCCCATGTAAATTAAAGAATATTTTGTTCTTTCCTATGTTTTTTGCAAAGGCCATTACAGTTGGAATTTTACACGTATCTCCCTAAACAGAAAAGAAATACAAAGAGTAATTATAATCCCTTTAATGCAAAAATTTCTTTTGAGGCATATTTACATATACCTGTTTCTAAGGCAGAAGAGGGTAATTATGAAAGCTACAATTTACAAGAGGTTTACTTATGTACACTGTCTTTTTGTTGTTGCTGAGATAGGTGCATCTTCACTAGGCAAGGGTTACGATTCGGGTCCCCCTTCTCTCCACAAGGGGGACCCGAATCGTAACCCTTGGCTAGCGAAGATGGGACAGGAGTTGAGGAGCGTTAACTCATTTTTATTTTTTGACAAGCCTGAAAAGGAGATTTTTTTTGCTTTATGATAACTAGTGTTCCTTTCTCTCTGATCTTTTCGGTGATCAAATGGTCATCCGTCAAAATTTATGTTTGAAGTGCATTTTTCCATTTCAGACAATATTGTTACCATGTCACTAGGTTCGTCATTTTTTTTCTGGTGCCTATATAACACATTGGCTGAAAAGGTTTACCTTCCACTTTTATTCTTATTTAAAACTCCCGCTTAATAGGCCTCTCGATACGAAATGGATTGACCGTGCATAGCGAAGAACAAGCTAAAAAAGTTCCGAAAATCTTTCCGACCAATGAAATAGCGCGAAACAAAATATGTTCGGCAGACCTCTAACTTGAATAATACTGCGCCCTCTATCGGCACTTTCGCTGAACGAGGGCTTGAACGCTCTTAGTGGTAAAAATCCGTCAGGCTGCTGGCTGGTACAGCCGACCAATCAAATGTCAGATATTAGCGCGTATGCGCATTAGTGAATCCCTTTACCTCCGTTTGTAAATATTGACAAAACAAACACGGAGAATGATTGTGCACGTGCCTTTGCATATTTAGAAAACAAATACACCTTTATTCTCATAATTATGATTTAAATTGCCATAGATTCACAAATCTTTAAAGATTTAAAAAAATAAAACACTGTGTAATCATTTTTTGAAGTTTTTATGTTTTAATCTAAATTTGCTAATATGTCGCAATACACATCTAACATGTATTTTTGTAATGTATGTGGGACAATAAAGGTGAATTTATTGTCGATAATAGGGTCGAAACACGTAACTTGCCGTTAACATAAGATTGTATAAATATGGATATGCACAAGTTAAATTAAGGAAAATGGGATGAAATAATAAAGAAATTTTATTGAAAATAAATATGTAAACAGAAAGTTGATTATTTCATAAATTAAAATGATTTTTAATACAATTTATAAAGAAATACCCATCACAATATCGTTATTTATATAAATACTTATTAGACTGATTTTTTTAAACCCATTTTTGTCTTTAATTGATAACTGACCCAAATTAGCCTAAATAAATGAAATGTGACTTAATGTATTAATTATATAAATCCTTGCCTTCTATCAATTTTAATTTCTTAACTAATTCTTATTCTTATTATGTAACAATATGGTCAGGTTGTTATTTTCATTGAATGGCATCTCAAAATAGATGGCTTCACAGTAGGAGCTCTTCCTGTATATTGGTTACATCCTGTATATTACAACTGACACATAATGCATGACAAACAATTTTAATCAGCCATCAGTATCATAAAATACATTTTTTTTAAATCTTTATTTTAAATGAAATTAAAAAATCATTATAAGAGTGAATTCAATTCAAGCTTTTATTTACTTTCCAACTTTGAAATAAAAATCATTATGTTTTAATATTTATATTTAAAAAATAGTAATTATTCATTTATGTTTTATTTCATGTTTGATTGTATTTATCCGGATATGTGTATTGCATACAACATTACATCATCTGATCGCTCCATTGGACATTATTTACAAACACTTTAGCTCCTCCTATTTTATGTCGTAATACCCATAAGTCATAGCGATTTACTATTTCCGGTTTGACGGATTTTTTCAATGAATGCATCCAGGCGTTAATGCAGCGACTAGCGGGAGCGTAATATAACGACTGGATTATTCGGGTTAGCAGACCTCTTGAATGGGCACGAGTGGAGGAAAGTTGGATGTGTCGTCGAGAATAAACTTGAATTTCGTCAATGAATATTTGTTGTTCGTACGTATAAACTAGATAGGAATGAAGGGAAATCATTTTTGAGACGAGGACAAGCGAAGATCCTTTTTAAAACTGGCGCGTTATTGTAAAATATCGAGTCGAAGCGAGGATTCCCTCTTTGTATTTTGACGATTGTTTCATACTTTTATGTATGTATAAGTAATACGGCAGCTGGACCTAGAAACAAAAGTTAGTAGAACGAGAGAGTTGTGACACGAAATGTCGTAAACTATGGATAAATGGTTCAAAGATATACTTCCAGACAAAGATCCATACCATAATCGCGGGAGGGACCAAATGAGGAAAAAGGGGGTCCGGAATTCGAGTGCCTGTGTGTATTTCCAGTCTAAATAAATTTGGCTCAAATGTCTCCCCGAGATATAAACATATTGATATTGAACAATATTACATATACCTTATACAATCAATAATTTTTGAACATTTTTATTTATAAAGCGTTTTACCCGATTAGTGTTTGAACGTGTATGTCAGCTAAAGTCTAGTAAATAAATTGTGTTGTGGTAAACACACTACGATAAGATCTCGTGTATCAATATCCCCATAAGGTTCAACATAACATTTTTATTTGTGTAATATGAAATATATCGGTAATAAACAATTAAAATGGTATTCAGCAGAGACATCTCACTGTAGATGAAGGAATCGGATTGTCAGAACAACCATGGCACCATCCGAGGACATTAGACGAATTGCTGAAAAAACTAATTTATTTTAATATGCATAAAAAATATGGGAATTGTTCTGGGTTTTTTTTCCAGAAAAAATATATCTGGTCTGTAGTTCTACGGAGAATATTGAAATACGTTTAAATTTCTGTAATTTGAAAATACACACGTTCTAAATAGGGGATCGGGTTGTAACACAATCATGTTAATAGTCTCCTCATTCAGGTATCATAAAATTAAATTCCTTCTGCTAGCTGATCTTGTGGAGGTGTCCTTTAACTTAGTTACGGTACTTTTTTGTTAATTGAAAAGAAATTGTGTGTGTGAAGTCAAATATTCTTATCAACAGAAAAATACATTGTAAACAGTGTGTGTTGATAAGAGGTTAGTAGAAACAGAACAGATGTTTGTACCTAGTGAGATATTACACGATATATCTGTAGATAACTACTACCGGAAGTAGAACTATTGGTAGAACAGTTGCAATCGGTGCAAAAGGTACGGGGTTCGATCCTAGCTTGGGAAGTTGCAAGGTCATCGAAGTCCCAAACTGCACAACCCTACCAATTATAATATGTAAATTATTCCCCTCCCACCCGGAAACCAATAGTCAATTACACAGGATATATGCTACTAAAGCGAGGGTACGTCTAAACGGGGTCCGACCTATAATCCGACAGTCCGACGGTCCGATAGTCCGACAGTGCGATAGTCCGACGGTCCGATAGTCCGACAGTCCGATAGTCCGACAAATGCTATATTTCTTTGAAAGTTAACACTATAACATGTGTAATATGGGACCAGAAACCGAACCGTTTACTCACCAAAGAAAGGTCCAGAACATCGGAAGCACGATATCATAGACGGACAAACAATTGGCAGGGCTACACAAGAGCTAAAAAAACACATATATGAACAACGCGAACTCCATAAAGACCTGGATCCAATCGTGATGAACCGGTAGTGTAAGTATCCCGTATATTTTTTAGTAGCGACTACTTCAGGCTTTATTTAAGTAGCGTGTAGCCGAGTCCAGCCAAGAAAAGTCACTAGTAAAAAGAAAGATGAAATAAATAAATACATAAAAAAAAGGAAAAGCCAAAAGAAGAGCGTACCAGTGTCCCCCGCCCTTTATCATGGAATATTTATGTTAAAAAGCAATGTCTACACACCAATAGAGCTGGATACAATAATGTGTGCGAATTGATTGATTGATTGATTGCTTAAGGTCCAGCAAGCAATATTTCAGTCATATTCAGGATGAGAAAAGTTTGTAAGCAAAAAATCAGAAAGAGGGGACTCTGGGATGGGTCAACATGGGCAACGGCTTAACACGGGAACTTGTTTTTCTGTCTCTTCCGACGACAAGTTGGTTCTATTTTCATTACCCGGGATTCCGACGGGTGACCCTGCTATAGTCGCCTTCTACGACAAACGCATATATAAAAAGTTACGATTGAAGGAATTGTCCCTAAGTGACCCCTTATATCACGGAAAGAAACAGCATCGGAATATGACAAAATAAACAACTATGCCATGATACGCCCCCCCCCCTCCCCCTCCCCTCCCCTCTTTTATGACAATTGAAGGTCGGTTGCGCAGCGTGAGAACAGTAATTAATATTCTGCACTTTTTTAAACCAATTAATTGTATATACATGTACCATATGAAAACTGGCGTTTTCCAAACTGACTAAAATCACACCTCTTGCTTGCTCCCCCTTTTATCAATACAATGTATGTCACGACGTGACCTATCAGTAAAAGGGGGAACAAGTGAGAGATGTTATCGCACGAGGCGTGGACGGACGGACGAACAGCGGTATGCCATAATAAGCCCGTATTTTGACGGGCGTATAAAAATGAATGGCCCATATCCTGAAATTACGAATATATCATTTTTGGCCAAATTATTTTTCAAAACTTTCATCAGTTTAAAGCATTTGTCGGACTATCGGACTGTCTGACTATCGGACCGTCGGACTGTCGGACTATCGGACTGTCGGACTGTCGGACTATCGGACTGTCGGATTATAGCTACGGCCCCGTCTAAACACCGCTCAGGACCTCCAAAGTGCACTAAGGACATGATGCGGTTATTTTAGTTTGACACAGGACATGCATATTCATGACTTCAGTACATTATAGTTATTGAACTGTCAAAGTTTTGTGCAGATAACTTGAACGATTTAGGAGTTACGAAGGATTTTCTTATATTCCGTTGACATGCCGCCCATTACACAACGTATGACTGAGCGATCATGCATGAAATGCTTGGCCAAACAAATTACACCATTAAATGGATTTTTATATATTTTATTTAATAAATAAATTATTCATAGCAAAAACAGGTATACATAATAAATAGTTGTATGCATGAAAAATGTTTTGTGCGTACGTACTTGGTACTAAAAAATCACAAAGTTCTAATATCTTGGCTGTGTACGATTGGTTCGAGGTCGTTTGTTCTGGTGAGGTTTCTTGGCAAGTTTCTGGGGTTTGGGAACTTCGAAATCTGAACATGTAGATTTGACGGCTGTGACTAGAGGAGTGTGGTCGTTCAACAACTTTTGAAATAAGCGCTCATGCTGCTCGAGTGTCTTTGAAAACCAACATTTTGGGGATCACGAGGTGCCCTGTCTAAGTCTTTAAATGCTAAGTCTTTGCATATATCGGAGCACGACTGTTTTTGATTGAGACGATCTCGGATTTCTTCTATTATTTTGGGATCGGTTCTCACATATTCTTGGGAAATCTGCTTTGCATTACCATGAGGTACACTACCACGTCGACAGATACCGGAATATTCAACGATGGTTACATGTTGTCGAGATAGGTATTGTTCTGGAAGCTAAGTTCTCAAACCAACTTACACGTTTTTTTTATACAAATTCAAAGAAGTATAGTAACGATGGATTGTCACAACATCTGTAGGCTGGATTTCGTAAGGTACATAAATATTCTTGCCTTTAGTCTGCAAATTTCAATAATATTTTCTAATTTCAAATTTGATAAGAAAAAATTCTCATTACAATTTAAAAAAAATGAAAATTTCTTGTTGCAAAATGAACTTAAATGAACAGATAATTATTCTCATCTCATTTGCAATATTTGATAAAAAAAAATCTCATTTTATATGTGCATATGTAAATTAAAAACAGATCACATTTTATATTGGGATAAATTCATTTAATTCAGTTCCAGGATAAAGAAAATCTCTTGTAAATATGGATGAAAAAAATCAATTTCATATTGAAAAAAATAATAATACCATTTTATTTCCGTATAGATTTTAATAAGTTTTCATTGCATATCTACAACACAACAAATTGAACAATGTATTGATTTTGTATATATCATTTTTCGATTCTTCGTTTTCACGTTGTCAATCTAATTATTTTGTTTATTGCGCGCTTGATGACCATCTCCGCACCAATGGCTACAATAAACATGCGTTCACGCACGACTGACTACACAGCTATGGCACGTGTCGCACAAAAATGGTTACAACTTAAAAAATATTGATACTATCGATTTCAATCCTATTGCATACGATTGCAAATCAAATTTCGAATAAAATGATCTACTTTAATATCTGATAAGCCCCTTTCTTCATGTCCTGAGTGCACATTGCTTATCATGAGTGCACTCAGGAGCCCTGAGCGGTGTTTAGACGTACCGCTAAAGCGATAACGGGTTATTTTTATATTTAAAGAGGCATTAGCTACGATTTTGACCAAACAAATTCTATGTTTTGGAAATTGGTAAATAGCTTTAAAATGATGAAATAAAGGTAAATATTTCACATTAAACAGCTTATCGCACCACTTTTCGCCTTTTGAGAACGAAAATGACCATCGATTTATTATTTCCTTGCAAGCAAATAATTTGACCTCGCTTTCTCCGTATGCAACTGACCTTACTAGTGACAGGTAAAAACGAATAATTTGTATTTTGTCGCTTATTAACTGCAAACTTGCATGGTTCTTTGTCCGTAATTAACGCCGACTAAAAGCTGATTCACAGAAAATAAGAAATAAGTGCATTGTTGTACTGATTTAATGACGATTCGGAAAACTCCGTAAACAATGTAACCCGAATAATCCAGTCGTTATATTACGCTCCCGCTGGTCGCTACATTAACGCCTGGATGCATTCACTGAAAAAATCCGTCAAACCGGAAATAGTAAATCGCTAGGATTTATGGGTATTACGACATGAAATAGGAGGAGCTAAAGTGTTTGTAAATAATGTCCAATGGAGCGATCAGATGATGTAATGTTGTATGGAATACACATATCCGGATAAATACAACCAAACATGAAATAAAACATAAATGAATAATTACTATTTTTTAAATATTAAAACATAACGATTTTTATTTCAAAGTTGGAAAGTAAATAAAAGCTTGCATTGAATTCACTCTTATAATGATTTTTTAATATCATTTAAAATAAAGATTAAAAAAAATGTATTTTATGATACTGATGGCTGATTAAAATTGTTTGTCATGCATTAGCTGTCAGTTGTAATATACAGGATGTAACCAATATACAGGAAGAGCTCCTACTGTGAAGCCATCTATTTTGAGATGCCATTCAATGAAAATAACAACCTGACCATATTGTTACATAATAAGAATAAGAATTAGATAAGAAATTAAAATTGATAGAAGGCAAGGATTTATATAATTAACACATTAAGTCACATTTAATTTATTTAGGCTAACTTGGGTCAGTTATCAATTAAAGACAAAAATGGTTTTAAAAAAAAATCAGTCTAATAAGTATTTGCCTAAATAACGATATTGTGATGGGTATTTCTTAAAAAATTGTATTAAAATCATTTTAATTTATGAAATAATCAACTTTCTGTTTACATATTTATTTTCAATAAAATTTCTTTATTATTTCATCCCATTTTCCTTAATTTAACTAGTGCATATCCATATTTATAAAATCTTATGTTAACGGCAAGTTACGTGTGTCGACCCTATTATCCACAATTAATTGTCCCACATACACTACAAAAATACATGTTAGATGTGTATTGTGACATTTTAGCAAATTTAGATTAAAACATAAAAATTTCAAAAAATGATTACACGGTGTTTTTTTTTTAAATCTTTAAATTACACGGTGTTTTATTTTGTTAAATCTTTAAAGATTTGTGAATCTATGGCAATTTAAATCATCATTATGAGAATAAAGGTGTATTTGCTTTCTAAATATGCAAAAGCACGTACTCATTCTCCGTGTTTGTTTTGTCAATATTTACAAACGGAAGTAAAGGGATTCACTAATGCGCATACGCGCTAATATCCGACATTTGATTGGTCGGCTGTACCAGCCAGCAGCCTGACGGATTTTTATCATTAAGAGCGTTCAAGCCCTCGTCCAGCGAAAGTGCCGATAGAGGGCGCAGTATTATTCAAGTTATAAACAATGCCGATAATTAATAAGATAGCGTCCATTTCTTGATCGATCTCAAAACACGAGGAGTTGCACCTTTTTTCCCCGATGCGCGTACATTTCATAACATTTATTACAGAAACACGTTTTTAAGGCATCAATCAAATCTGATAGTTTTTATGGGTAACACAAATTTATGATTTTGGCAGATAATGCCCCTTTAAACGATAACAATAATATATAACGATATTTTTTAAAGTGTGTTATATTTCGACCTAATCTATTTTTAGATGTAGGTTATCATCTTGTAATATTTCCAGACAAAGGTGATACAAATGTTTATCAGAAAATCACAGTTTAAAAATCAAAATATTTTGATAACCGTTCCCGAGGAAAGCTTTGAATAAAACAAGACAGATAGTTCAGACAGACTGAGAGACTTGAATTTTTCCTATTACATTATATGTCACACCTAAAGTGTGATTTCCTTTTACATATAATTTTCAATACAAATGTAAATATGATTGAATGATTGATTGATTGATTGATTGATTGATTGTGTGTTTGTTGTTTAACTCCAAGAGAGCAGTATTTCAGCTATATCAGGACTAGATCAAATGTAACTATTCGGTATAAATCGGGCAGTGGGGTGAATTTACCAGTGAATGCCACAACTAAAAGCGGAGTTAATGTATAGTGTGTCATAAATTCTCTCTTGCACAGGGACACGCGAAAGGATTTGTCATTTTCCACTCACGGGGCATTCATTTACAACCCGTTCTTCGGGAAAATTGTGTACTAGTATTTGATTTCTGCCACGTGTCTTGTTGCAAGACCTATTATAGACACTATTCTTCACTTTTACCTGTGACATTAAGTAAGGGACCGACCACTTAACTTGAAGGGGGGAGGGTAAGGTTTTCTGTTTCGATCAGAATTTTTTTTTCGGACAACACAAGAGTTAGAATATTTATTTTTTTTGTCGCGCAAAGCGCGAATTTTTCTTACAGAATTTAACATTAGGTTATATGACAAAAACTCTGAATCAAATTATTTTTTTTTCCTCCACCAAAATCAGAATATTTTTTTCAGCAACCATACCCCCCCTTCAAGTTAAATGGTCGTTCCCCAAGCTCACCCACAGTGCCATATGATTTTTATACTTTTTTTTTTGTATAAATACTTCTCATTTGATGTTAAACAACAATCAATCAATCATGTTCATATTTGGATTATATTTAAAAGCATTTCACATTGTACGTGATACATATTATGTAACCTAAAAAGAACGATTCTCTCAGTCCATGTACTTGACCTGCCCTACTATATTTAATGATTCCCACGGGATTGTTCTACAATATTTGATTTTTAAAATAGGACTTTCGGATCATAAATAGTTTATCACCATTTTCTGGAAAACTACAACATGATAACCTAAAATAAATACCCGGTAATTGGAGTAGGTCGAAATATAACACACTTATAAATATGTAATATTTTATTGTTATCGTTTATTAAATATAAAATGACTATTTATCGTGGTAGCATATATCTTTTGTAATTAATTACCAAGTGCTCGGGGTCCGTCGTGGTCGTATGCTAGTTAGATTTATAACTACCTATGCAATCAGTGCCTATCTCCAATAACGTTGCGAGTTTGAAACCCACTCAGGTGAGGTGTACTCGATACAATATTATGTGATGAAGTTTGTTAATGGCTTGCGACAGGTCGGTGGTTTTCTCCGGTTTCCTCCACCAATAAAACTAACCGCCACGATATAGCTGAAATATTGTTGAAAGTGGCATTAACCACTATAAACCAAACCACCACGTGTGCTCGGGGAAGGAGTAACTTCGTAATTTAGAGTGTTAGGGTTGTGCAGCTGGTATTAGTTGACACGGTCCCTAATTCATATTGTAGAAATATGTATACCTATATATTACAGAAAGAGGAATAATTTTGCATTATTATCAGACATATATATTAATGTTGTCAAATCCCTAATTAAATAGTGGTATAGACTTGAAAATTTATTAACAGATTTTCCAATGCTAAAAGATAAATAATCCATGTAGCATAGATCTTTATAAACCCAGTCAAGTCGACAAAACTAAAAAAAAACGGTACATTTCAGTCCTCTTAGTGAAAATCACCATACCAAAATTATTTCCTCCAAAAAAAAGTTGCTTGCCCATGGTCGGTTATTCTCTCCGGGTACTCCGGCTTCTTCCATCACTAAAACTGGTCGCCATGATATAGCTGAAATATTGCTGAATGTGGCGTTAAACACTAAAAATTAATCCCCCAAAAATATCAACCAAATCGTCTCGACGGCGGATTACTTACGGCGGATTACTTAGTAACAACACGCTGAATATCTCTTAACTGATCAAAGGGGAATAACTCGAATGCATTTTATCGTTTTCGTCAAACTTGACAGTTCTGTAAGAAAGAAAATATGTCCGACATTATACTTGGACGTAAATTAAAGTAAAGGAACAGCGTTTTGGTTACTGTTCTCCATTTTACAGTCAGTTATTTGGTATTAAAGTAAGGTTTTTCGAATGTCAATGTACACATTTAAACAAAATCAGCCAGGTTATAACAAACCAGACTCAAGTGGGACTTGGATGATCTGCATTCAAAATCAGACCATCGGCCTAACACTCTATTCAAGATGGCTGTCGTCACTAAAATTAGAAAATACTTCAAATGG
Source organism: Bathymodiolus septemdierum (assembly GCA_963383655.1). Taxonomy (NCBI): domain Eukaryota; kingdom Metazoa; phylum Mollusca; class Bivalvia; order Mytilida; family Modiolidae; genus Bathymodiolus; species Bathymodiolus septemdierum. Next base: position 113,612,145 of record OY726519.1, read on the forward strand.
CTAACACCTTTGAAGTTAATGAAAAATGAACTGAGATTGAAATTGCATTTACAGCAAAGAGTTATTTAAAGAGGTATTAGCTACGATTTTGACAATTTTTTTTATATGTTTTGGAAATTGGTAAATAGCTTTAAAATGATGAAATAAAGGTAAATATTTCACATTAAACAGCTTATCGTACCACTTTTCGCCTTTTGAGAACGAAAATTACCATCGATTTATTATTTCCTTGCAAGCAAATAATTTGACCTCGCTTTCTCCGTATGCAACTGACCTTACTAGTGACAGGTAAAAACGAATAATTTGTATTTTGTCGTTTATTAACTGCAAACTTGCATGGTTCTTTGTCCGTAATTAACGCCGACTAAAAGCAGATTCACAGAAAATAAGAAATAAGTGCATTGTTGTACTGATTTAATGACGATTCGGCAAACCTCGTAAACAATGCCGATAATTAATAAGATGGCGTTCATTTCTTGATCGATCTCAAAACACGAGCAGATGCACCTTTTTTCCCCCGATGCGCGGACATTTCATAACATTTATAAGTTACAGAAACACGTTTTATTAAGGCATCAATCATATCTGATAGTTTTTATGGGTAACAAAAATTTACTATTTTGTCAGATAATGCCCCTTTAACATTTGCCGTTCTGTGCAATTTGTAATATTCCAGATTATACAAATTAACCATTTTCATTAAAGAATTTTCTCCTCCAATACCACCTTAGTATAATTTAAATCAAAACTGGTTACCATGAGAACCTATTGATCCAATATAAGATGGACATTTCAATGGTCATGTAGAAGTAATAGCTTGATTGCTAATGGAGATTTGTTTAAAGGGGGTGGGTTATGGTGTTTAACGCCACCTTCAACTATATTCCAGCTATATAGTGGTAGGTAGTTTTATTGGTGGAGGAAACCTGAGTACCCAGAGAAAACCATGGACCTGCCACAAGTCACTGACAAACTTTATCACATAATATTGTAGAGTACACCTCGCCTGAGCTGGATTTGATTAAAAGAATATAGTACCGAATGCTATTTACAGGAATGTTTGATTGTTTTTAAAATAAATAATTAAATGTTAATCCAGATACGTCCCTGCTTTACACAGAATATCCCTGCTCGTTTTCTTTTTGACTTTCTCTCAAAAACATGTAATAAATGTGGTATTCCTTTATTCTAATGTGTGTCCCAATGTAATGTTGGACAGTCTCTCATGTTCACTTACATCAATATCTGTTCTTACAAAGTAAAATAACAGCAACATAACACATATGGTTGGTGATGTTCTATGTCTACATCTACATATATACATGTACAGTTTTTTAGCAGAAACATATGCTGATCATCTTGTATCAAATGTATTATTAAATAAAGATGGGATGTAACAATAACATTTATTTCAACAATATAAAAGTACACATTACTTAATAATACATGTATGTAATGTAATGTTAGTAGACAAGGGGTGGGGGGAGGGGGGGGGGGGAATAAGGTGTATACATTATTTTTAAATCTAACTAGACATTAAATGTTAATGTCATAAATAAATACTGATTATCTGCCTAAACTTGGCTTTTTCTTGTGTTTGGCTTCAACATTAGACTGCCATACTAAATTTATATAAGGCAAGACAAAAATTACTTTACCAATATACTATAAATGCTGATAAATATATATTTGCAATGTTCCTAAACCTTCATAACAATTTTATAAATACATCAGTTATACACATTCAAAAAGATCTTGAAAGAGTTTAATATCTGAATATACCACAAGATTTGTAAACACGTGCATAATGTAGATATTATTGAATGGTCTTATGGTATTAAGCTATTCCGCTACAATTAGGAATGCTATTCAAACCACATTCCTGATATTGCTGTAAGGTCATCAGTTGTCCCGGGAATTCTCCAGAGGAAGCTAAAATGGATCCTCCAACCCAAGATGATATGGCTCGGTCCGGCGATGCAGAGATTTGAATGTGCATTGTAGGTGGTGCTAAAGCTGACAATTCTTTCTTTAAACGATCTACAAAACCAGGAATCAACGTTGTACCTCCTGCCAACACTATATTATGATATAAATCTTTACGTACATCCATGTCACATTTCATTATACTGTCGTATATTAAATCAGCTAAACCTGGACTTTGAACTCCAACCAACGACGGTTGAAATAATGCTTCTGTACATCTGAAACGTTCCTGATCCAATAATATTTCGTATCCATCGGCAAAAGTGTATTTTTGCTGTATTGACTGTGGAGATGAAGTCATTTCCTTTTCGAAATCTAATGCTACGTATGAATACTTTTCTTTAACCTCTTTCAATGACGTTGACCTATTGTCTCCTCCTGCTGAAAACGAATAACCTTTCTCTGTTAGAATTCTGTCAAGACACTCTGTTAAATCTCGTCCACCTAGGTTCACGCATATCATGCCTTCAGACAACTGAAATCCCTCGTAGATCGGAACAATATGACTAAGTGAATCGCCAGATGTACATACAATGCCTGTCTTTCTCCCGGAAGCCCAAAGAGATAAAACAGAATCCATTGCAACCTGCATTCCTGCAACTTGAAACTTCTCAAACATAACTTCGTAAATTTTGTCCCGGTTTTTCTTATTAACATTGCTTTCTGGACTTTCAACCATCAAAACAGAATGGTCTTTGGGGTTAATATTTAGTGCTGATGTTAACATATATTTCCAAACTTCTTCCATATGGTCCCAGTTCTGAACTATTCCTCTGTCTACAGGATAAGTCAAGTTCAGAACTTCTCTGTTGTCTAGAGCATCTTGTCCTACATATACTCCTTTCAATGAAGCGTCCGACTGAAAAATAACAACATATTGATTACCAGGAACATGTATTTTTATCTTGTTTCGAAAATAGCTAATTTACACAACCAACAAAGTAAGTGTACAAAGTCAAATAGTAGTATCCCGTTTATAGACGATTGAAACAGTATAATTATGACAAAGAAGACAGGTTAACCATGATAAAATAATTACAGATTATTGGTGTTTAACGCGACTTTCAACAATATTTCAGTAACTAGTATATTGTGATGGTCTGTTTTGTGGTAAACACGAAGAAAAACCACCAACTTCAACAAGTAATTAACAAATTGCAGCACAAAAAGTTGTACACCTCACCATGGACAGGAATCTAACTAAAAGTTGTACACCTCACCATGGACAGGAATCTAACTAAAAGTTGTACACCTCACCATGGACAGGAATCTAACTAAAAGTTGTACACCTCACCATGGACAGGAATCTAACTAAAAGTTGTACACCTCACCATGGACAGGAATCTAACTAAAAGTTGTACACCTCACCATGGACAGGAATCTAACTAAAAGTTGTACACCTCACCATGGACAGGAATCTAACTAAAAGTTGTACACCTCACCATGGACAGGAATCTAACTAAAAGTTGTACACCTCACCATGGACAGGAATCTAACTAAAAGTTGTACACCTCACCATGGACAGGAATCTAACTAAAAGTTGTACACCTCACCATGGACAGGAATCTAACTAAAAGTTGTACACCTCACCATGGACAGGAATCTAACTAAAAGTTGTACACCTCACCATGGACAGGAATCTAACTAAAAGTTGTACACCTCACCATGGACAGGAATCTAACTAAAAGTTGTACACCTCACCATGGACAGGAATCTAACTAAAAGTTGTACACCTCACCATGGACAGGAATCTAACTAAAAGTTGTACACCTCACCATGGACAGGAATCTAACTAAAAGTTGTACACCTCACCATGGACAGGAATCTAACTAAAAGTTGTACACCTCACCATGGACAGGAATCTAACTAAAAGTTGTACACCTCACCATGGACAGGAATCTAACTAAAAGTTGTACACCTCACCATGGACAGGAATCTAACTAAAAGTTGTACACCTCACCATGGACAGGAATCTAACTAAAAGTTGTACACCTCACCATGGACAGGAATCTAACTAAAAGTTGTACACCTCACCATGGACAGGAATCTAACTAAAAGTTGTACACCTCACCATGGACAGGAATCTAACTAAAAGTTGTACACCTCACCATGGACAGGCATCTAACTAAAAGTTGTACACCTCACCATGGACAGGAATCTAACTAAAAGTTGTACACCTCACCATGGACAGGAATCTAACTAAAAGTTGTACACCTCACCATGGACAGGAATCTAACTAAAAGTTGTACACCTCACCATGGACAGGAATCTAACTAAAAGTTGTACACCTCACCATGGACAGGAATCTAACTAAAAGTTGTACACCTCACCATGGACAGGAATCTAACTAAAAGTTGTACACCTCACCATGGACAGGAATCTAACTAAAAGTTGTACACCTCACCATGGACAGGAATCTAACTAAAAGTTGTACACCTCACCATGGACAGGAATCTAACTAAAAGTTGTACACCTCACCATGGACAGGAATCTAACTAAAAGTTGTACACCTCACCATGGACAGGAATCTAACTAAAAGTTGTACACCTCACCATGGACAGGAATCTAACTAAAAGTTGTACACCTCACCATGGACAGGAATCTAACTAAAAGTTGTACACCTCACCATGGACAGGAATCTAACTAAAAGTTGTACACCTCACCATGGACAGGAATCTAACTAAAAGTTGTACACCTCACCATGGACAGGAATCTAACTAAAAGTTGACTCATTACGTTACTACGACTTTTAAAAACGTCTTTTTCCCCTTTGGCGGAGTCCGAACGACAAAAATAATGCAAATTTCGAACGGGGCCATCCAATGATTATTCATGTTTAGTATTACTTATCAAATTTCAGATAAACATTTATAATATGTAATTGTATGGCATTCATAGGTGAAATTTAGAAACAATACATGCCACTAGTGGAGTAGATACGATAACGTAACCCTCAGTCCGCTTTTGCTCCAGCGAGGGCTCGCTGGAGCAAAAGCGGACTGAGGGTTACGTTATCGTATCTAAGATTTGATAAGTGGCAAATTCATTGGACGAGTAAAGGTTACCTGGACCGGAACTATTACGGGGATGCATTCGATCTTCATGCGGGATATATCAGTAAGGGGGAGCAAAGATATGTTTTAAATAAAAAATTTTAAAATAGCTCACTTAAACAACAGTCGTTTTAATAATTGAAAAACAGTCAGGTAGACTTGTGAATCTTCCACCATTTTCACTGTATCTACTGTGTCTAAGCAGAGAAGTAGTAAGTACCACTTTCATACTATTCGGTTTTACCTGACCGGGACCGGATTGAACTTAAGATCTACGGTCATTCAAGGCCAGCGGATTTAGAACATGGCGATTTACTAGAGTGTATGTGGTTTGAACTTAAAACTACATTTCAGTCTATACTGATCAACATAAATTACCGGTCAGTAAGACAAGCACCTGCTTATTATTGCCAGTATTTTGATTTTATGCTAAAAAGAGCTCTCGACGAGAATTGCAATATTATATGTTTGGGTGATTTGAACATAAATTGTATGGCTAATATTCCTACAAATATTAGAGATATTATTTTCATCAATGGTTTTGTTAACATTATTAATAAACCGACACACTTTGATAATCGCACAAGTAATTATTCTTTATTTGATCCAATTTTGATCACCGACTCGATAAGTATTATTGATAGTGACACAATACACATTGACACGAGAGTTTAGCGATCATGATGGAACATACGTCACAATAGGTTGTGGTTTCAGTAATAATAAAAATTATAAACGTAAAATTTGGGATTATAAACGAGCAGATTATCTTCTTATGAAACAAAAAATATCTGAAATAGACTGGGTCAATTTAATAACTGGTGCATGTGATATTCATGGAGCGGTCTCTGATTATATGTCAATATTTTTGAAAATAGCTAATATATGCATTCCGACAAGGGAGGTAATTATAAGAAATGACGACAAAGTTTGGTTTGATTCCACTTTGAGAAGAGATACGAATACGTGATCGTTTTCGTAAAACTTTTCTTAGAGTGAAATCAGTACTAACAGAGTCGAAATATAAACAACAGCGAAATAAGGTAAATAATTTAAAAAAACAGGCCAAAAAGAAATTTTATGCAAATATAAATGAAAATTTAGATGAATTAAAATCAGCCAATGGCAAATTATATTGGAAAACCATGAATATGTTAATAAAAAATGAAAATTCATCTAATGAGACTCCTCCTCTCTCAGACTCATAGAATTATTTCAAATTATCATACGAATCCATAGAAAAAGCAGAAATTTTAAATAAATATTTTTCTTCAATATCTAATTTAAACGATGAAAATAAGGTTCTACCGGATTTTGATTATAGATGCTTGAATGTTCTCTCTGATATTGAAGTTTGTTAACAAGATGTTATAGATATAATTTCCACGTTGAATGTAGATGAGGCTGTTGGACATGATATTATAAGTAACCGAATGTTATTAGCTGTAAAAAATGAAATAGCAAAACCACTGTCCTTGTTATTTAATAGATCGATACAAGAAATGTTTTTTCCAGATCAGTGGAAAATTGCACATGTCATTGCTTTGTTTAAAAAGGGGGATAAATCTCTACCGTCAAACTATCGTCCAGTTTCCTTATTGTCATGTGTTAGTAAGATTTTAGAAAAAATAGTTTATAAACAGATTTATAATCATCTGCATATAAACAAACTTTTATATAAATTCCAGTCTGGATTTCTGCCGGGACATTCAACTACCCATCAGTTAATTGAACTTTATGATAATATTTTACTTGCGTTGAATAAAAAACAAATAACTAGTATAACCTTCGCTGATATTAGTAAAGCCTTTGATACAGTTTGGATTAAAGCGCTTATATTAAAACTCGAGAATTATGGCATAAAAGGGAAGCTTCTTTTCTGGTTAAGAAGTTATCTTTCAAGACGAAAACAACGAGTAGTTATTAAAGATGCAATATCAAGTACTGGGGAATTAAAGGCTGGTGTGCCCCAAGGGTCGGTCTTGGGCCCATTGCTCTTTCTAATTTTTTTAAATGACGTAGCAGACAATATGACTGGCTTTGGTAGACTATTTGCTGATGACACTTGTATTGGCCATATGGCACATAATGAAGAAAATTTACATACATTAATAAGTACAGATTTAGAATATTTAAATGCATGGTCATATAGATGGATTGTGAAATTCAATCCCATAAAACAGATATTATGATTTTTAGTACTAGGCATTTAGAATATAATGTACTTTTTGACTTTAACAATATTTCACTATCTCCTGTGCATATGCATAAACATTTAGGTGTTATTTTTAGCAATGATTGTAAGTGGACAAAGCATATTGATGTACTTATTGAAAGAACTTCCAAGCAACTTAACATATTACGAAAACTTAAATACAGGTTAAAAAGGGATTATCTTGAAAAAATATATTTAGTTTTCATTCGACCTATTTTGGAATATGCATCAGAAGTTTGGGATAATTGTGGACAAGCAAATTGTAATCGTCTAGAAAAAATACAAATAGAAGTAGCTCGTATAGTGACTGGATTATCTATATATGCTAGTTTTGATTCAATCTACAAGGAAACGGGGTGGGAAACATTGAGTACAAGAAGGAAAGTTAAAAAAACTGCTACTTTTTTTTTACAAAATTGTCAATAAAGAAGCACCAGATTATTTATATGAATCAGTTCCGCCTTTAGTGGCAGCAAACGTTAATTATAATTTACGTAACAGTCACAATATACATGTACCTTTTAATCGTTTGTCTGTTTACCAAAATTCTTACTTTCCATGTACTATTCAAGCATGGAATTCTTTGGATCTAACTATTTGAAATCTTCCTACGTTTTCCTCTTTTAAACTAAAACTTCAGCAAATATTTTATACTAAGAGGAGAAATCCTCAATATTATTCTATAGGTGACCGCTTTCTCAGTGTATTGCACTGTAGAATGCGAAATAAATGCAGTGCATTAAATGCAGATTTATATCATGCAAATTTATATCATGCAAATTTAATTGTAAATTATAATTGTTTATGTGGATACTTTAATGAAAATGCAGAGCATTACTTGTTACTCTGTAACAGATTTACCTTATCGGTATTATTATGTTATTTGAAATAAATAAGTTGAATTTGATTGGATTTCCGGTAAATATTGATTTATTATTATTCGGAAATGAAACACTTAACTGTGATATAAATTGTTCCATATTTTTGGCTGTACAAAAATACATTAAAAACAACTGTCGCTTTTCTATGTCATGATCATAAATATTTGTAAATTAGTCATATTTGTAATGTATAACAGGTTAATAATAGATTTATGTCTTACTTTATTGATCAAGATCGTATGAACTAGTTTCGAGACAGCCTCATGCAACTGGATTATCGAGTCGTCATATCACAAATAACAGTTTTTAACCAAAATATTATAAAAAAAAACGCAATATACTTACCGAACGTTGATAGAATAATGATTCCTCCCTATATTTTCACATGCTAACTACCTTAATTAAGCACCCACTTTATATATAAATCCACTAGAAAGTTAAATCCCAATTGAATGTTTGGTGTGTTCGTGTCATTAAGATGAAAGGGTGTGTTCGATTAAGTATACTTTAGCTTGGATAATCCCCCTGCATGACGCTCAACATTTTTAGTCTTTGGTTGTTTTTGCTTTTGTTTTTTTCATGTCATCACTTAATATGAAATATGTATATAATATTATATATGTTCATTTTGTATTAATTCATGTATGTATTGGAGAAGACGTTTCTAAGTTGTGAAACTTGTGTCCTATCCAATTGTTTCTTATTGAACAATAACATATGTTTAGAGTAAGGCCAACAAAACAACCACTACGTCATCAGGGCGTTTCCCTAAATTAGTTAACTACAGACCAAGACGGACGCAATATATAAACGCACTGCCATTGCTACGTTGACGATAACTTTAATGGCGTAATAAATAGAATGCATTCTGTAATTTCTGTTTGTTTGGGTGAACACAAATATATTTTTAGACTGTCGTGAATGTGTGTATATACTCGTATTATATATGTATATTGAGATGATATATCGGCTAAACGAGTAAATCAAAAGTTACCTCATCCTTAGGACGACCAATAAGGGACGGTACTATTGCTGTCGGTTTATCTTCCCCTGCAAATCCTGCTTTACAGGTTCCCGAGCCACTGTCTATTACAACCACATCCGACATTTTTATAAAATCTGTAAATGTTTATATTCTATTTATAGATTTAGACATCAAATATCTTAAAATCATTTCAGCATGTCTGAAGTAGATCTACTGAGGCTCTCAAGGTTTTTTTTAATCGGGTTGGAAAACATTATATATATATCCCATTTATTTATTTTGTTTATTTCAATGTCGGGTTAATTATTAATTTCGAGATATTTTATTATTTTATTGTAACTTGTTTACAAGTCAAAACATTGGATTATTTCCCCTGATGTCAGATCAGTGATTACCAGAAGCAAGCACGTATCTATTGACTGAATCATGCTGAAGTACCGAGAGGTGATTGAAGGAAGTAATCAAGAATACCAATGTATTATCGTGTATATCAAATTATTTCGTTTAAACATTATTAAAAATGGACAAAAAATGCAAACCCCAAAAAAAAAAAAATAATAATTACCGACAAAAATTTAAAAACAAAAACAAGACAAAAACTTAAAACAAAAACAAAAACAAAACAAATAGAAATAAAATAAATGGAACAAACATTGGTTTAAAAAAAGAACAAAGTAAAATCGGATAAAATAAAAACCAAACAAATAATAAATACACAACACAAATCAGGGGCGGATCCAGGATTTCAAGTTAGGGGGGGGGGGGGGGGGGGGGCGCAAAATTTGCGCCGAGCGGAGGGAGGCGCGAAATATTTTGGGGTATTTCGTGTGAAAAATCACGATTTTACGCCAAAAAATCTTATTTTTTCCAATTTTAGGAGGGAGGGGGCGTTGTGCCCCCCTTGGAGCCGCCCCTGGAAATCCAATCAAACAAAACAAAGCTAAAGCAGTCAAGCGAAATAAAAAAAATAAAAAAAAATGGAACAAACATTGGTTCTAAAAAAAAGGAACAAAACAAAAACATATAGAAAAAAAAACAAATAAACAAAATAACTACACACCACAAAACAAATCAGAAGTAGACAAGCGAAATAACAAAAATGGAACAAACGTTGGTTAAAAAAAAAGGAGAAAAAAAATGGAAAACTAAAAACCAAACAAATAATAAATACACAACACAAATCAAAAGCAGCGAAATAAAAAAAAATGTAACAAGAACTGCCTTTTGCGATCGGCGCGAAATATGGCATATATATATACATCATTCCTACAAAGTAACAATTCATTAAGCCTCCTAGTTACAGAGGAGAATTTTTTTTTATTTCATCAAGTCAGAAACAAGACTTTCCCATGGCGACCATGTTTTTTGTCCAATTGGGATGAAATGTGCAAATCGTATAGAGGACCTTCAATAGATTTTTCCTGTAAAATTTTGCGTTTTTGCCAAGCGGTTTCAGAAAAGAATTTTAGAAATCGACGAACCAGAAATAAGAATTGTCACGATGGCGACCAAGTTTGCCAACGATTGGAACAAAATGTGTAATCCCTATAGAGGACCTTCCATATATGCTTCCTACCAAGATCGGTTCATTTGGCCTAGCGGTTTCAGAGGAGGAGACGTTTTAGAAATCGAAGAACTAGACTCAAGAATTGGCTGTGGCAGATATGTTTTAACGGATCGGGACAAAATGAGCAATCATTATAGAGGACCTTACATAGATGTTGCATACCAAATTTCGGTTCATTTAACTAAGCGGCGGTTTCAGAGGGGAATATTCATATTTGAAAAACAAACAAACAAAATAGAAATACACAACACAACACAAAACCAATAAAAAAACAAATCAAAGGGAGACAAGCGAAAGAAAAAAGAAATGAAGCAACAAAGATGTAGTCATCCAAGTCTACGGAATTTTTTCCGGCACAAGTAAAAGGGAATATCGGGAATAGCAGTACCCCTATCATTGAGATGCCATAAATTCTCAATTAATTTAGAAGCGCCACATTCTTCATAAATCCTAAACCTTAATGGTCACCCCTTCCCCCCTCCCGGTTGGATTGTATTTTGCAATATAACGGGGGGTGTTCTACTTCTATGCCATATGCCAATGATAGTATGATATGGGGCCCATTAATGTCTTCCTGTACCATATATGCTTAGCTCGATTGCAAATCAGGGATCGTTTTCCTAATATATTCTACTATAAAAAAGGAGAATTATCTGTTGTGGATATATAGAATATACATACATTGCGAATATGAAATTAATCATATGTACGAGCTTTGGAACCAGGAAGTAAAATGAGCCTCTTAATGGGTAAAACGAAGGCAGAAAAATATCAGCTAGGTCATTCCAAACGGTTCCGTGGCGTTAGTCCGAAGGTTTATTGGTCCGAAGTTCCATTAGTCCGAAGGTTCGTTAGTCCGAAGGTCCATTAGTCCGAAGGTTCGTTAGTCCGAAGGTCTGTTAGTCCGATGGTTCGTTTGTCCTAATGTCGGCCACCCATACGTTTGAACTCTGTTATTTCTGGTTTGAATAAACGTATATATTCAACCCGTATTAGTTTAATATTATTTTATTGCAAATAAAACAGCAATGGGATTGGACAAAAAGTTATCACAACTTATGGACTGTCCTCTCCCTACAAATAATACACATATAATAATGTCAACAAAAATAGCACATACACAAATATAAATAATATTTAACACAATATAGTGAAACATGGGAAATAAATTGATGTAGATGTAGACCAGATGACCGACCACTGATTATAATTTTTTTGTTTGTCTACAACTCGTATGCCCTTTTTGTCCCCCGCCGCGAAGCGACGGCGTGACATAGTAATGGTCTGCGTTCGTCCGTCCGTCCTTCCGTCCTTGTGCAAACATGTATCTTAAAGTAGTGTTACTAGAAATTAAGGTATAAAACAACAAAGTACCGAAATTGCAGGAAATAATGATTTTTTTTCTAGTTTAACCCGTACGTTATTTCCTACTACAGTATGCCACTTGGTTAAAATATCTATTTGTATGTTGTTACTATGTCTTTGTTTATTTGACTTGTGTACGTTGTTTAATTTGTATATATTCTTGTAAAGTTGTATATGCCTTCAACCCTTCGGGGTAAAATTGTGCATTGAATACAGTTATTATTATTCTGAAGTGTTTGTTAGCAAAAAAATCCCAGTTGTTAATTGGATCAACAACGGGTCTTAAAAATAATATAATATTTAGATATCTTTTAAGTTTTAAGCTTAAACATATTTGGTTAAGATCAGAGTTTTAGTGGAGGGTTTACTTCATTGGAATGATGTCCATATATTTCAGAGACGACGCATTTTTTTCTCTCTTTTTTTTAGACTTGGCACGCCTGGATCCATAATTACAAAACAGGGGTTTGGTGCAATTTTTGGCGTGTTTTCTACAAAATGCTTTAAGTTTTACCTATATTTGACGATTACACATTTTATTTTTGCTAGCAAAATCCGGGCGTACAGCCTACAACCCACCTGTATAGGCCACTGCTTAGTCAGGTTGTGAATATGAGTATCTTGCTTCCCTTACTTAATTTGATAAAGGACTGAATATTAAATCAATTCAACACTGTTCGATACATATCCTTTGGTCGAAAAACAAGACTAACAGACCTTCGGACTAATGAACCTTCGGACTAACAGACCTTCGGACTAACGGACCTTCGGACTAATGAACCTTCGGAGTAATGAACCTTCGGACTATCGAGCGGTCACCTTCCAAACACCATTCAACGCGGAGGTAAGAGAGGACACCTTGTCCATTAGCCTCGGCTCTACATAAGAGGAAGATACTAGGGGTCATTTATACAATGTACATACAAATTTATAAACATACTTTTTACACATTCAAAGAGGCGCTCATTGCAGGATATATGATGAAATTTGAGCATTGTTTGGATGAATTGTCTCTGGAAGATGGAGATGGAATTCCATTAGCTTTATTTATTCTTAGTTCTGAATTCACCGGTTTGATATAGTCTTTGTTCTAGATTCATTTGGAGAAATTAATAGCATGTAAAATATGTAGTGTACATTATTATCTCTACATGTTGTACTGACTGTTCATGAAAACCATTTAAGGACTTACTTCCTTCTACACATGGTAATATCAACATGTCTAACTGTTTACTATTCCCTTTTCAAGTGTATTATAACATGATTTCAGTTGGAAATATATGTAGAGAAATTATAGGTGATTTAGAGTTGTTCCTTAACAAAACACAATCCAGCAGAAAAACCAACCTTTTACTTGAATTATAATTTATTAGTAAAGATATGCACAATGTTTACCAACAATATATAAATGTAGTAGTTTTACACTTATAAAAAGATATAAATCGTAGTACAATAAACATGTCATGTGAAGTTATTTCAAGCATTTTGTAATTCGACCAGGAAGTTTTTATATTTTATTTAATGTATTTAGAGATAACATGTGCAAACGTGTAGAAATAAAAACTATAGAACATTAAAATGATACGAGTATTCCGTCTGTTTTTAGTTGTACCCGCTATTTTATACTGATATAAGACAATGGTCATAGGAACATTTTGAGGCCACATAACCCTTGCCTTGGCCGGATTAATGATATTTAATCTGGTATAGTGAGTGATTGTTGCTTCACGCCAGATGAGCAATTTCCAGTCATACAATGCCGAGAACAAGATACATTTCGATTAGGTAATGGTGATATCCCCTTTGTACTAGACCGACACACTTAGATGGACGAGTTGAATCTTTATAGTGCTAGCTCACTGACACAACAGTCCACGGATAGACATGTTGCTCCACTCGTACACATGATTCTGCTGAGCCAATCAGTCTTTCATCGTGCTCCTTATTCCTGTGTGCGTAGCGGAGAATCAACAAATACAAATGTTATAGTCTTTAAACTTGACCTGACCTTGAACCAACGATCGACCGAACTAGAGATGAGCACACTAATCATTACACAAACCGACACGGTAAATCTGGTATATGTTGCTGAAACATGTCTAAATTGACGATCAATCAATCAATCAATCAATCAATCAATTATATATTTTTCAAATGTTGCATCATCCTCATTCATTCGAATAACAATGTCCACATGTGCCCGTAGTCAGAAGTGGTTTAAATGGTTTAAATAACCGCATGAAACATGGATATAATGATTAGAGACGGACAGTTTATCCCCCACGACCTTTCATAGCAAAGTGTTGCTCATTCAGAGCTGCTGCAAGTTTTATACGGACAAGGAGCATGATATTCTCCATACAAGATGAAATAATTTGGGTTCCATCATAGGGGATAATTGGGTATTTGATTCCCCCGCACAACTAGCCTAAGCGTTTCTCAGAGAGTACGTTTCAGTGGAGAGACTATGCCCTGTTTCTATCCCTCGTGGTTGCTCTTGGAGTATTTCTTTCATCTTTGTTCTATTACTTTAAGAGTTGAAATAAATTTGAAGAAAAATGATGAATATACACTCTGCAAAAAAAGAAACGCATAAGGGGATTTTAGGTATTTTAATACATGTATTTTAAATCAAAATTTTTCAGTTACACTTTTAGATATCGACTTAGAATGTTTATTATTGAAAAATTAATAGTCCATATTTCAGAGGATAAGTAAAAAAAAGTCAGCTAATCACAGTTCATCACACCTCTGGTCACGTTAAAGTTAGTACATGTATGATCACCACTGCTCTGCACCTCCTCGGTATAGACTCAATCAAATTTCTCACATTGTTTCTTGGTATTGTTCGCCATTCCTGTTGCAACATTTGGCGGAGTTAATCGAGGGTCTGAGGTGGAGGTTGTCGCTGGCACACACGTTTATCCAGCTGATCCCATAGGTGTTCAATGGGATTCAAGTCCGGCGATTTGGAAGGCCATGGAAGCACATTGATATTGTTCTGCTCAAGGTAGTCCATTGTTACACGCGCTGTGTATGGCCTAGCGTTGTCCTGTTGGAATAACTCCCTCTGTCGGTCAATTACGAGCATGAGGTGAGGTTGGAGAATTTCGTCTCTGTACCTTACAGCCGTTAAATTTCCCGGAACATGCACTAGGTCTGTTTTGCGGTCATTTGAGATAGCCGCCTACATCATGATACTACCTCCACCGAAGCTATCTACTTCCTGAACACAGGAGGAAGAGAAACGTTCATTCCGGCGCCTATATACACGTATTCTACCATCACTATTCTGCAGCAGAAAACGAGACTCGTCGCTGAACCAAATTCTTCGCCAGGTTCGGAATGTCCAGCCCTTTAATCTGTTGCACCAACGGACTCTTTCACGTCTGTGTAACGGAGTCAATACCGCTCCGAAATACGGTCTTCTGGGTCTAATGCCATGCTGTCGAAGCCGGTTCCGAACTGTTTGTGAGTTGATTCTTCGCAATCCAGGTATTCCGGCTGCAGTGGTTGATGCGGCAACGGTTCGATTCCATAGATGAAAGACCCGGATGTACCAATCTTGCCCATGAGTAGTTATGCGAAGTCTTCCACTCCTTTCACTGGTGATAAACTGATCGTGGTAACTGCAGTTACGACGATCACAGCATGGCGGAGGTAGAAATAGGCAAGATCGTTTTCTGCTAATTTCTCCATTCTAACGTGTTGTTTTCAAGAATTACTCAGCCGCAAGGCTGATCTGTACGATTTTGTTGTATGTGTGTGTTCTTGATACCATATATATGGTCTCGTTACCAAGAAAATAGCCGTCGGAAATTTAAGGAAGATAATCTATTTTTATATATTATAATTTATGGAGTTACGATTATCTTCCTTAAATTTCAGACAGCAATTTACTTAGTAACGAAACCATATATGGTATCAAGAACATACACATACAACAAAATCGTACAGATCAACCTGGCGGCCGAGTAATTCTTGACAACAACACGTTAGAATGGAGAAATTAGCAGAAAACGATCTTACCTATTTCTACCTCCGTCATGTTGTGATCGTCGTAACTGCAGTTACCACGATCAGTTTACCACCAGTGCCTTTGGCGGTCATTCGTTGAACCAGTTTGTTGGAATCTGTTCCATAGCCTGGAAATGGTGCTCTGGTTATCATTCAGAGTTCGTGCTACCTCATTTTTGGACTCTCCGGCTTGGAGACGACCGATAGCGATATTTCGAGTGGCAGGATCTAACCTTGGCATGGCAGCATATCAACTTAGTAATAAAAGTCAAGCTTCAAACTTTGTCCTTTTATATGCTTTAAATTAACAGTTGAATTAAATACGAAATGCCCGTGAAAAACGTTAACGAATTTTTGGTGAGAGACATGGGATATTCATTTTTCAGAGGCGCTGTGCACATGTGGCAGCGAGCCAAATCTAATGAACAGGCATTTAAAAAATGTTAAACTCACCTTTAAAAAAATCAATGATTAAATTGGCCATTTAATTTTACCTTGTAAATCGCAGAATTTGCATTTTGAAAAATAACAGTGGGTTATGCGTTTCTTTTTTTGAACAGTATATATACCGGTATATATATAACGCTCCATTAATATTGAACAATAAATATATACATCTTTTTTATTTATTAATTTCTAACTTTTTGTAATTGCTCGAATGCAAAACCTTTCTTTTTTTCCCATAACAATAATATCGTACGATTTCCTTGTGTCCTAGCTGATAAAGCACAATTGAACACAAAACATTCTGTCACGTAAATCGTTCACCATATACGTTATCACTGTGAATGCTGCGGAAGTATGACGGAAAAAACAAACTACAGACTCATCACAAATTCATCTTCGAAGTACTAGACTAACACATCCTGTTAAATTTGATACCATATTTGGTAATATAGCATATGAGTTTGTAACATCTAATTTTACAATAAGTAGTTTCTCCTTGCCGGTTTAAACCTCACTTGGTCGACTGCTCTCCTTCTGATAACACCGAGTTTTTCTTCTGTTCCAACAAACATGGCCGACGAAGATCTTGCTGCTTTAGTTATTGACAATGGTTCAGGAATGTGTAAAGCAGGTTTTGCAGGAGATGATGCTCCAAGAGCAGTGTTCCCGTCTATTGTTGGACGTCCTCGACATCAGGTAAACCATAAAGATATACTCTGTTTAATAAATACAATATTTTTATCAAATTTTATTTTTTCTGCTGAATACTGTTCGTACTAGATTTAAATCTTAACGAAAAAAAATAAAAAATATTGTAACTATATTTTTACATATCTTGGAGATTTCCATTCCAATAGTGTTTATTTTACTGGGTATTAAGTCACGGAGCCCATAATACTTAAATATAAAAAAGAAAGTAAAATAGGATAAATCGGGAAACTAATCATTATATTTTATAAAGCGCCATTTTACCAGGACCGAACTTTAAATTAAAATTTTCAATTGTTTTAGAAAACTAGTGCAATGAATAATAAAGAGAATTATTTTTTAAAGTTTAAAAGTATCACAAGAAAATGTTAACATGACTCGGATTATTTGGAAGACAAAATTCTAGATACCAGGAAGAAGAATATTTAAAATAATTGTATGTCTTCCATTTAATTGCCTTACAATATTGTACTTTATTACATTTTTCGCTTCGACAGTCTCGCTTCTATCATAATAACGTAATTAAAGGTTTTTATACGGTAGAAATGAAAAAAAGTATTAAAACAATATTAAATTTCTTCACACCACGATATGGCTGAAATACTGCTAAAATCGAGGTTGAATACTAATCAATTCATCAATCATTCAATTTCTGCAATAGATCTCGTTTGGAATAATTCATCAGTTCATTTCTGACTGGATAGCTGAAATCAATAATCTAGTCATAGGACATAATAATTTTGTCACGAAAAGGCAAAAGTTAAGCTGTGAGATATAAGTAATTTTTTTCTACCTGAAAATTGTTTGGTGTAGGAATAATGGCGAGTTTGAAAACCGATAAATAGCAGACATTTGTCTCATTCTTCATGTACTCAAATTTATCTAGTCTGAGAGGCAAGATTGCACTTGCTGCAATTCATTGGACATCGAGGATGAATATCATTTCCTTTTAAAATGTTCATCATATAAGTCTACAAGAGAAAGACTTATTAAAAATAGGAAATTTATTCTCTAATGAATGTTTGGTTTTAACCATAATTTATTTAGAGTGAACGTTTATTATAAGCTATAAATGACTTAAATCCAGCCACTTTCTAGTATTAGATTCTCTCATATTATTATTTGTTCTTGTATTTGTTATTTAGCCATAACAATTTATTGTAGATGTGTTAGTGTTAATCAAATATTGTTATTGATATTGAATAAAGAAAACAAGAGAAACAATAAGTCAATTTATATTTGTATCATCTAGATTCTTGTTCAATATTGTACAGTTATGGAGTTTTGAGGTTGTAACTACGGTGCGATATTGAAAACACTCGGCTCCGTCTCGGTGAATATGGGTTTGTCTGTTCAATATCACACCATATTTACCACCTCAAAAGTCCACAATTTGTTTTAATATAGATACCTGTAAAAATCAATTACCTATTTGCGATGTTTTTTTCAACAAAGAAATATAAACAATAAATCAAAATGTCCTTATTGCATCCTACATATCTTTTCTAGAATCAAGGCGTCTTTTTCCATCGATTTATGGAATTTGCATTCTGATTGCTAACGAAGAGCTTATTTCTTGTCCCGTGTCACTGCTCACACCATTTATTCAAAAGATTCATGGACGTCACCTATGACTACGCCGCACGCGAATGGTTCCCAATTTACACGTCAAACTGTTAAACACTCAATATTGAAATCTGAATATTTGATGTTTGCGTTGTTATATGGTATTATATAAAAATATATAATAATTTATTTTACAGGGTGTTATGGTAGGAATGGGACAGAAGGACAGCTACGTTGGGGATGAAGCGCAGAGCAAGAGAGGTATTCTAACATTAAAATATCCAATTGAGCATGGAATCGTAACAAATTGGGACGACATGGAAAAAATCTGGCATCACACATTTTACAATGAACTCCGAGTAGCTCCCGAAGAACATCCTGTTCTACTTACTGAAGCTCCATTGAATCCTAAAGCAAACAGAGAAAAGATGACACAAATCATGTTTGAAACATTTAACTCACCTGCTATGTACGTAGCCATCCAGGCAGTTCTCTCCCTTTATGCCTCCGGACGAACAACAGGAATCGTTATGGATTCCGGAGATGGAGTAAGTCATACTGTACCTATCTATGAGGGGTATGCTTTACCACACGCTATTTTGAGATTAGATCTTGCTGGCCGAGATTTGACCGACTATCTAATGAAAATCCTTACCGAGAGAGGATATTCTTTTACTACAACTGCAGAACGGGAAATTGTCCGTGATATCAAAGAGAAGCTTTGTTACGTCGCACTGGACTTCGAGCAAGAAATGGCAACAGCTGCAACATCATCTTCACTTGAAAAAAGTTATGAATTACCAGATGGTCAGGTGATAACCATTGGAAACGAGCGTTTCCGTTGTCCGGAAGCAGTGTTCCAGCCATCTTTCTTAGGTATGGAATCTGCTGGTATACATGAAACAACATACAACAGCATCATGAAATGTGATGTAGATATTCGTAAAGATTTATACGCAAATACAGTCTTGTCTGGAGGATCTACAATGTTCGCAGGAATTGCTGACAGGATGCAAAAAGAAATTACCTCCTTATGCCCACCGACGATGAAGGTCAAAATTATTGCCCCACCAGAAAGAAAATACTCCGTTTGGATTGGTGGATCCATCTTAGCCTCACTTTCAACATTCCAACAAATGTGGATTAGCAAGCAAGAATATGACGAATCCGGTCCAAGCATTGTACATCGTAAATGCTTCTAAATTTGAACTA
Organism: Bathymodiolus septemdierum; assembly: GCA_963383655.1. Classification (NCBI taxonomy): domain Eukaryota; kingdom Metazoa; phylum Mollusca; class Bivalvia; order Mytilida; family Modiolidae; genus Bathymodiolus; species Bathymodiolus septemdierum. Next base: position 113,632,147 of record OY726519.1, read on the forward strand.
TTACATCTTAAGACAAACAATCTTTTATTTTTGAAGGAAACAAATATTTATTTTAATAAGATAAAAATAAAAAAATATACGAAATAGAGGTTATGCGTTCACATTTGCAAATTTATCAGTTGCAGACACCATTCAGAGTAGAATCTTGCCTGCGTAAATCAAGTATAAGACTTCTGTGCGCTCGATACCATGTTTTATGGAGCAAAGAAAATAAAATCGGTCGATGTCATTTTAACTTTCTTTCCACCATAAAACAATTGAAGTGATGCAGTGAGTTATATGTCATGGTGTTTAACGTCACTTTCAACAACATTTCAGTTATATCGTGGCGGTTAGTGATACAGGACACGACATTAGAAAAGAACTACACGTAAATATTAAATTAAGAAAGCGAAATGCTAATAAACTCTTAATTTCATCAGAAAGCAATCCCTGTTTACAGAATACACAATGAAATTATTATGAAAAAGTTTAAACAGTGATGGTCAGAGTTAGGGTTATGGTGTTTAACGCCACTTTCAACAACATCTCAGCTATATCGTGGCGGTCAGTATTATTGGAAGAGGAAACCGAAGTACCCGGAGAAAACCACAGACCTGTCGCAAGTCACTGATAAACTTTATCACATATTGTTGTATCGAGTACATCTCGCCATCAGCGGGATTCGAACTCACAACTTTAGTGGTTATAGGCACCGATTGCACAAGTAGTTGTAAATCCACTCACCATACGATCACGACCGCTATGGCCAGTTATTCCAACAATATGGACATTATGAACAATCACCTCTCGCCTCAGATAACAAAACATCGAAGAGACAACCTCACATGACGTTGTAATCCCAGGTCCTTGCTTGAGACAGATGCACAAATGTGGCGTGGTGAAACCGGCTAATGGGATACCAAATATCCATTGCTTTGTTTTAGTGAAAAGCAATCTGCTAGACTAGATGCTTACTATCTCTTTCCTGGTTATAAGTTATCAATTCGATAATCATTTATGTAGAGTATCAGTTCTACCAGGTTGGTGGTTTTAGTTTTGGTGTTTTCACGTTTTTTTTTATTGCATTCATTTGGTTCTTTTGAAATCTTTATGTAAGTAATTGTTTATTCTTCAATTTTTGATGAACACAGAAAAACTTGGATTTCGGACTGTCATTTTCACAGAAACGTTCTAGTCGGGTTTCCTTTAAAAAATAGTCGAGTTGTTTCAGAAAAATATATTCTGAAAAAAATTCCACCAGATTCTATATTATGCTTTGTAAGCACCAACCGGAGTACCTGGAGAGAACCACCGACCATGGACAAGCAACTGGTAAACTTTATCAGTTGATGCTGCGAATCGAGTGCACCTTTTTTGTAATTTACAAAGCCGGGCGCGAACCCACGCCGTATTGGTGATAGGCTTGCATGAGTTGTTAGGTAAGCCAACTACCTAGCTCATTGAGCCACCCGGGCCCTTCTTGTGATTGCAGCCATCTGTGTAGTCTTATTGGTTTAAGAGAAATGTTGTTTAAAACATTTGCTTATGGAGTGATATATAAAATTTGTTCTACACTGGCGGGACACCATCAAAAAGTAATTTGTTCTGTCAGAGCCATGTTATAGCTTAAACAATGTTCATTAGTGTTAAGTAAAAATCGCTCCTTCACACACACACACTCAGTAAAAGGTCATTAAAAGGGATTTTTTTCATTTAGAATCTGGATTACTCGTTGCCAGCTCAAACATAACAGGCTATCTGTCAAGTATTGACGAGAAAAACTAGGGCGATCGTATGCTATGCTTTTTTTTTTACTAAAATTTGAAAATTGATTGAATGAGTGCTTTATTGTTGATTAACGCCAAGTGAGCAGTCAGCTGTACCATGTCGAGTATAAGTTGCATTATTATGTCCGCTCTGTACCAGACCAACAATATTGGATTTTCTTGTGCTGAAACAACAATCCGCAAGTAGACATATTACTCGACTCGGACACATTATCACGTGACAACTAATATCTGATCTTTGGAGTTAGTGGTCAGTGCTTAGTCGAGGATGATCAAATACACATTTATAGTCTTCATGTTGATCACGGGGGTTTCTTGCGGTTAAATTGGGTAAAATGGTGTCGCTGGAATTTCAAACAATTCCCAAATAAACACGCATAGATCAAATATGCACCTTATCATGTTTAATTGTAAAATAATTATTTAAGAATTTGTCATTGCAAAGAAATTTGAAGAAATACAACCCATAGTTTAAATATCACACACCCATTTATATATCTTGGCGTAGAAAATTTACGAACCAATTAAATATTTGAAAGCAGAGAAAATTTATCCATTCCAGCGTCACGTCTATACCTTTATGTAGGAAGTGACATGCGTGGGCGAGCACATCACATGTTCAATTTAAATATTATTGAAAAATGATAAACAGGAGAAAGGATTAAATATACAAAAGAGCAATGGTTCTCAAAACACAACACATAAAACTAAAGATTGGGCCACATGAACCCCACTACAAACAGCCACACGAACCTCACTACAAACAGCCACACGAACCTCACTACAAACAGCCACATGAACTCCACTACAAACAGCCACATGAACCCCACTACAAACAGCCACACGAACCTCACTACAAACAGCCACACGAACCTCACTACAAACAGCCACACGAACCTCACTACAAACAGCCACACGAACCCCACTACAAACAGCCACACGAACCCCACTACAAACAGCCACATGAACCCCACTACAAACAGCCACACGAACCTCACTACAAACAGCCACACGAACCTCACTACAAACAGCCACACGAACCTCACTACAAACAGCCACACGAACCCCACTACAAACAGCCACACGAACCTCACTACAAACAGCCACACGAACCCCACTACAAACAGCCACACGAACCTCACTACAAACAGCCACACGAACCCCACTACAAACAGCCACACGAACCTCACTACAAACAGCCACACGAACCCCACTACAAACAGCCACACGAACCCCGCCACAAACAGCCATGCGAACCCCACTACAAACAGCCACACGAACCCCACTACAAACAGCCACACGAAACTCACTACAAACAGCCACACGAACCTCACTACAAACAGCCATACGAACCTCACTACAAACAGCCACACGAACCCCACTACAAACAGCCACACGAACCCCACTACAAACAGCCACACGAACCTCACTACAAACAGCCACACGAACCTCACTACAAACAGCCACACGAACCCCACTACAAACAGCCACACGAACCTCACTACAAACAGCCACACGAACCTCACTACAAACAGCCACACGAACCCCACTACAAACAGCCACACGAACCTCACTACAAACAGCCACACGAACCCCACTACAAACAGCCACACGAACCTCACTACAAACAGCCACACGAATCCCACTACAAACAGCCACACGAACCTCACTACAAACAGCCACACGAACCTCACTACAAACAGCCACACGAACCTCACTACAAACAACCACACGAACCTCACTGCAAACAGCCACACGAACCCCACTACAAACAGCCACACGAACTTCACTACAAACAGCCACACGAACCCCACTACAAACAGCCACACGAACCCCACTACAAACAGCCACACGAACCTCACTACAAACAGCCACACGAACCTCACTACAAACAGCCACACGAACCCCACTACAAACAGCCACACGAACCTCACTACAAACAGCCACACGAACCCCACTACAAACAGCCACACGAACCTCACTACAAACAGCCACACGAATCCCACTACAAACAGCCACACGAACCTCACTACAAACAGCCACACGAACCTCACTACAAACAGCCACACGAACCTCACTACAAACAACCACACGAACCTCACTGCAAACAGCCACACGAACCCCACTACAAACAGCCACACGAACTTCACTACAAACAGCCACACGAACCCCACTACAAACAGCCACACGAACCTCACTACAAACAGCCACACGAACCTCACTACAAACAGCCACACGAACCTCACTACAAACAGCCACACGAACCTCACTACAAACAGCCACACGAACCCCACTACAAACAGCCACACGAACCTCACTACAAACAGCCACACGAACCTCACTACAAACAGCCACACGAACCCCACTACAAACAGCCACACGAACCTCACTACAAACAGCCACACGAACCTCACTACAAACAGCCACACGAACCTCACTACAAACAGCCATACGAACCCCACTACAAACAGCCACACGAACCCCGCCACAAACAGCCATACGAACCCCACTCCAAACAGCCACACGAACCTCACTACAAACAGCCATACGAACCCCACTACAAACAGCCACACGAACCTCACTACAAACAGCCATACGAACCCCACTACAAACAGCCACACGAACCTCACTACAAACAGCCACACGAACCTCACTACAAACAGCCACACGAACCCCACTACAAACAGCCACACGAACCTCACTACAAACAGCCACACGAACCTCACTACAAACAGCCACACGAACCTCACTACAAACAGCCATACGAACCCCACTACAAACAGCCACACGAACCCCGCCACAAACAGCCATACGAACCCCACTCCAAACAGCCACACGAACCTCACTACAAACAGCCATACGAACCCCACTACAAACAGCCATACGAACCCCACTACAAACAGCCACACGAACCCCGCCACAAACAGCCATACGAACCCCACTACAAACAGCCACACGAACCCCACTACAAACAGCCACACGAAACTCACTACAAACAGCCACACGAACCCCACTAAAACCAGGGTGAACGCAGATGCTCCGATAGGGTGAGCAGTTTCTGTTACAAATGTCAATAATACGGTGATGCGTTATTTAGTGATAATTTATGAACGTGGAAAGGATGATATTTGACTACGACAATCTGAACACATCCGTGGACATCTGTGACACAAATATCCTTGTAACGGTGAGCCAAGTCATGAACAGAAGATTAAATCAGAGGCCAAAGCGACATAACTCGAGGACAACGAAGATGATATGGAAATAAAAATTCAATTAAATTTTTAAGAATGCGACTTTTAACTTCATAAACTATGCTCTGTCATTCAATATGATCGATTGTCATTTTTTTTTATTACATTAATAATATTTAAACAATTTCCTATTGAAATCCCTAGGGCCAAAGGGGCGTCTACACTGTTAAATATCTCCTTCAAACTTTTCTTGTGTTTCAAATACAAATTTGACAGTCCAACTTCTTTCCAATATTTGATGGACAAATCAAACATGTTTAATGACGTGTTTATACAATCAAACATGTTTAATGACGTGTTTATAAATATATTTGAAATAGTTGGACAGGTGATGTTGAACGAAAGCTTTTACTGTGAAAACGCACCTTTACGTGGCCACGATCACATCGTTATTGACATGTGCACTTTTTATAACGAACGCAAGATTACTTTAGTAATACGTCATTTGGGTTAAAAAAAAGGGCGCAGTCTAACATGGTTGCAAAATATCCACAAATTCTTCCTCGTGCATCGGTTTTTACTGAAAATGATGATTTTCCATCAAGAGCTACTGTTTGAAAGGTGCAGGAAGGAATCATAAGGACTTTAATAACCATTTATTCAAATTCTAAGTAAAAATTTAAAATTGTGGACGTTGGTCCCCTCATATCTCGGAATCGGTAAGGTTTTTTTGTCCGAGGAACCAATGGAATAGCGGCATACATACAAACCATAAAGTTATCACGTTGGGCGCTGATACCTTCCGGCTACTTTTGACACTTTTATCTGGGAGACCAAAAGAGCTAAACTTCCGGCAATTAAACTTTTTTATTTTAATCCACAAACATTGAGATATGTAACAGAAATTGTATTAACTAAGATACACCTGTCTTGACGTGTTGTCCTGCCCATAGTTGATCATGGCATGTTCTTCTCTAAGAGGTGGGTCGTCACCAGGAAAGTGCACATCAACAATGAGCCTGCCATAACAATTTTTGTTTGAAGGCCTTGTCTTTTATATTGCTTTAATTTCGGAGCAAAATCTCTTTTCCGATCTGCGGTTTCCTTCGGATACTGTTGGTACACCGATTACGTCGTACCTTTCAGTTTATTCACGTAAGAGATGTTTCCTTTCATTGTCAATAAAATTTAAGAGTTGTTCCATTGAGTTATGATGTTTTTCCATACGTAGAGTTTCGGTGTGTTCGCCTAGTGTAGTTTTTACTACTACAACTTCATTTTGTAAGTTACTCAAACCTTTTTCTATGGTTTCCACCCGATTATTACTCGTTTCTTATATATCTAATTCGGACAGTCTATTAGCACCCTCATTTTTAAAATGATAAAATCTAGAATTCAAAATGTTTATAGTTGAGAAGATCATATCAAGTGCTACCTGCATAGTGCGCGTAGCTTAAGGTGAACTCGACTGGTTGGAAAATGTAGCTGGATCGGATTTTGTACACATCTATTCTGCGATTGTGTCGTAGAAAACCGTGTACCAGTGTGTTGAACATGCTGGTGGACTTTGTGTGGTGGGGTCGATATTGTTACTATTGTACTCTGTCGGGGATCTTTGATTCGCTTATAAAATGGCATATGGGCGAGTGAAAATGGCACAGGCGATATATTAGCCACATTAACATAGTTGACATGGCAATTATTGTTTGTTGTGAAAACTGTACTTGACCCTGCGGGTTATTACCAGCCATGTTGGTATTTTACATTTTACCCGGTGGAGTAAAACATGTTCTACTATTCCAGCCTCTTTTTACCTTGTTTTTTTTTCCTTCCAATTTACAGTACTCATATAAAAATAGTATATTGCAGTTTAATCATCCATGAATAGGTACATGAAGGTAAAAAGAAACCATTTTTTAAAATTTAGTCATGGCATGGCGTGTCTGATCTCAGGTATGAAAATTGGAGGGAAATGATTGTTCATTATGTAAGGAAACAGCATCAAATTCCTGAATGACATTTTTCGTCTCTTTGACACTGTTTCTGTACTATGTATCTTATATTGTTATAGTCTAACCTTAAGAAAATTAAACAATTGTCTCAACTGTTCTAATATTTCTTTGCAAAGTCTTGGTCTTAATAGTAAATGATTTATTAGGCACAAACCGTACATCATCATCATCTCAGCGAATCTAACTTGTTCTCGCCAATCTAACTTGTTCTCGCCAATCTAACTTGTTCTCGCCAATCTAACTTGTTCTCGCCATGATGTAGCTGAACAATTACTCAGTTGGCGTTCAACAACAATCACTTACTCATATAATGTGTATTTATTGTACAAAAAGCATATAATATAAATACCTTTGTCTAATGTTTTCCCACGAGGAATTCAAACAATTTCCTGTATTGTCATCCTAGCTTTACGTAAGCTTGACTCAAGTGAAAATTGCCAATTCATATGGCGTCAACAATGTTGATATTAAAGCTATTAAAAAATTCTATGATATTTTTATTCCACATCTCCCACAGGATTTCATCTCAAGCCATCAGAACGGTATTCTGGAAATTTAAAATATGACCCCCGGTGCATTCCGATGCATATTTTGTCTTGGACGGATTGTGTCAGGCCTAGCATCAATAGATATATCTTCTAATTCAAATAAGCAAAAATAATGATGTTTTCTTAATTTTTTAAGTAGTTAAAGATGCATTTTAATCAATATTCTCTTCGAATTGTTCCTTGTTTTGTCCCGAAAAGTGTATCGTGGAATCACAATCCGTTAGAGAAAACCGAAGGGGCCACTAAGAATGGACAATCCAGAGACACTGGGAACACAATACACAAAGATAAACAAAACAAAAAGAAAAAAAAAGAAACAACACAAAGAATTTAAGCGAAGAGCAACACAGACCCCATCAACATACCGGAAGTGAACCCAAGTGCTCGCGAAGAGTAAGCAGTTCCTGTCTCTTATCAGACGTGTTAGACACTACACAAACAAACTCAAATAACAAATAAGACATCAGCTCTCCTACAAATATCTGGGAGTAGAGACGAACCGAACATCATTTGTATGCGAAATCGTAGTGGCCATCACAACATTGAATTGAGAATGGAAAAACATATGATAGAACAACATGTAGGACACCAATATACGTAAACAAACACAACAATATAATGAGCCATCCGATAAGCCACTGGGAAAGACGAATAGAACATCGTTTTATGTGGAAATCGTAACGGACACCACAACATGGAACCAAGAACGTAAAGACACAGAATATGACAAAGTATACAACACGAACCCCACAACTTAAAACCGGGGATAAACTCAAGAGACATAGACAATATTTTCACAAGATGCGGAACAAAAACATAACACAGAAAACTAAACAGATGAGCAACACTAACACTACCAATTAACATAGGTTGAACTCATGTGACCCCAATTAACATAGGTTGAACTCATGTGACCCCAAATAACATAGGTTGAACTCATGTGACCCCAAATAACATAGGATGAACTCATGTGACCCCAAATAACATAGGTTGAACTCATGTGACCCCAAATAACATAGGTTGAACTCATGTGACCCCAAATAACATAGGTTGAACTCATGTGACCCCAAATAACATAGGATGAACTCATGTGACCCCAAATAACATAGGTTGAACTCATGTGACCCCAAATCATATAGGTTGAACTCATGTGACCCTAAAGGGTAAACAGTTCCTTTCTTATAAGACATCTGCCGTTTTACTTATATAGTCAAGATCTGTAAAAGTCTTGAAAGTGATAGAAAAAAGACAAAATCTACGCAAAAAGGAAAATTTGCATTGTCACTTGGGATATGGATAATTCGTAATGGTCAAACAGATCGAGACGATGACAGTATGATTTTTGAAGTGATGACTGGGTAGGTAAATCTGTTAGAACGCCACGATATAGCTGAAATATTGCGAAAGTTGGCGTTAAACACCAGTCAATCAATCATTGAATCAAATAAATCAGTTCAAGACAAAGTCATAAATGTATTTCTTTGCCAGAATTTGATCGACCTGTGACCTCTTTAATAACATTCTCAAATATATTATCAATATGAAATATGTTAAAATATTTGACCTCTTGCAGCAATATCAAGAGCTATTAGTATCTATTACATTACACGATATGAATATTCATGTTATTATAAACGCTTGATTGTCCAGATGACATCTCTGAAATTTTTGTTTTTAATTTTCATTTTACATTAGAGTTGTCTCTCTTTGCATCAAATCAGTTTGATTTTAAATTTGGAAATAGATCTATATTCCGTGCATGTTGTTATTTCTTCACTCAACAAAGCGAAGTAAATATAATGAAAACCATGAAAATTAACGAATAAAAACAAATAAAGTACCAAGTCTAACAACTCTGGCCTGTGTTCCCGTAATTGTTCATAGCCTTGACCGGTCATCTCGTTTCCGTCAATCAGTCTGGCAGTAACGATATAGCAGATAACAAACTGTTAGAAATGATGACGAATAGCTCTACCCATCCTAATAGTGACATGATATATTGTTTGTATTGATCTTCTGAATTATAGTCTTTTTTGTGGGAGTTTTACGAATTAGTAGTAATATTTGTGGTTAACGCCAAATTTGTGTGAAATTTTTTATTAATTCTATTTAAAGTTAACAAGGAAATATGAGTTACAAAAAAAAACCACATTCGACATTTGTTAACAAATCATTTACAGAGTTCCCTGTACATAATGTTCGTCAGATACCACGCACATCTATACAATCGACTAAAACATGCCCACTGTACATAATGTTCGTCAGATACCACGCACATCTATACAATCAACTAAAACATGCTCACTGTACAAAAATATTCGTCAGATACCACGCACATCTATACAATCAACTAAACATGCTCACTGTACATAATGTTCGTCGGATACCACGCACATCTATACAATCAACTAAAACATGCTCAATAGTATAACAGAATTACATGGTTCCAACACTGTTGTTAATTTAAAATTAAGCTTTCCGCCATCTATGCTACAACATATACAATTTCTCAATATTACTTCCTCTTTCCATATTTCACAATCTGACAGAAAGAATTTCCACCATGTAACTATGGACTGAATTGCATGCAAATTGTTGTTGTTTTGCAGGTCCTATCTTTCATGGCAGAGATTAAAATATGTTTCGCTATTCTTGGTTTAAAACCTTATTCGAAATAGAACAGTTAGTTATTGGGCCATCCTTCTTCTATTGATCTTCAACTGTGTTCCCCAGGTACGTATGTGACCAGGTATCTAAAGGTAAATAATCTACTTCTACACAGCTATGTACAATGTTTGGTAAATTTCCATATCTTAAAAAATAAGTGTTTTGAGCATATTATTAGACAAAGATTTATCATATTATGACTATAAACTTCAAAGCAAACATTCTGCAGTCAAAATGGACATTGCAAGTGGAAATCGAAGAGAAGCAACTTGCCACATGAAGACAACACTACACTATACAACTCTACTAACATCATTACGACAGTTTGTATACATTGTAATATCTATGTTAAAATGTTTATCTGTCAACAATAACATACCAATCATCACGATATAGTAAAATAGTAATAAATGTGGAATCATGTTTTGCTTTCTTTGCAAGTCCTCGTATGAACACACAGTAGCTTGTTTTCCTGATAAAACATTTTCTATTTTAATTCCAAGAAGAAAATGATTTGAAATCCGACGTCTTAATAAAGGATTAAACTCCAAATACAATGATCATGACACAGATAACACTGATGTTAATCCTGAGTAAAGAGCTTTGAAAGGCGGAATCATCTGGTTAAAATCACAATCAATATTATGATAGTTTTGAATTGCAAATTTTCAGTGAAACAAACTAAAGTGACATTAAGGAAAATCAACATTCCATAGAGATTTATTTTTCAGAATAGCCCATGCATTGATATGTTTCTGCTGTTGAGTTATTATCTTTGCAGAATCGTAAAATAAATGGATAATGAAATCATTAATGATTATAAAACAAGTGTTAACTTGTATAACGAACAAACATCGTCAAGATGGACAACATGAGTTGGTTATATCATCAAATACATTACACCAACTGAGCAGGGCGCGTCGTGGCCGTGATCGTATGGAACATGGATTTACAACTACCTGACCAATCAGTGCCTATCACTACTAAAGTTGTGAGGTCGAACCCCGTTCATGGCAAGGTGTACTAGATACAACATTATGTGAGAAAGCTTGTCAGTTACTTGCGACAGGTCAGTGGTTTTCTTCGGGTACTCCGGTTTCCTCTCACCAATAAAACTGACCACTACGATATAACTGAAATATTGTCGAAAGGGGCGTTAAACACCATAAAACCAAACCAAACCAACTGAGCAGTATTCAAGCTATATTTATGATGAGTGTGCACTGTTGACGGTTGTCAGGTTGTACAACGGAAAGACTGACATATGACCATCGTGGGTGCTTTGTTTGAAGAATGACACACTTTTACATGTTAAACATCCCCTTTTAAATTTCAAAAAAAGATAAGCCGCGTTGTAGCCGCTAATTCCCCGTCCATTCTCATCTCCTCATATTTTTCCAGTGCCAGTCAAATGACTTTGCCTTTGTTGTCTCATTCCTCCCTCATTTCTATAAAATAATTATTTATTGCTGAATTTGTTATCGTCCTGAATATCAATGAATTTTTTTTCGTTGATGATAAACAATCAACAAGGAGTTCATGGAGAGGACAATCTAATAAAAACAATTAATTTCAATTGTATTGAACATATTTTTATTTGCACAATATCAAAGCAAAATGATATCGGACACAAGTTATTGCAACTTTATATAAAACCATTTCTCGACAATTTACAACATGTAATAATATAGCATTAACATAAATATAGGTATTTTAGAATAATAACACAAAATCATAGGTGGAGAGCAAGCTTAAAGCAAACACCTGCTGAAGTGAGTCAAAGGGTGGATGTGTTTGATATACTCATGAAAACACCTGCTGAAGTCAGTCAAAGGGTGGGTGTGTTTGATATAGTCATGAAAACACCTGCTGAAGTCAGTTAAAGAGGGTGTGTGTTTAATATAGTCATGAAAAACCTGCTGAAGTCAAAGGGTGGGTGTGCTTGATGTAGTCATGGAAACACCTGCTGAAGTCAGTCAAAGGGTGGGTGTGTTTGATGTAGTCATGGAAACACCTGCTGAAGTCAGTCAAAGGGTGGGTGTGTTTGATGTAGTCATGGAAACACCTGCTGAATTCAGTCAAAAGGTGGGTGTGTTTGATGTAGTCATGGAAACACCTGGTGAAGTCAGTCAATGGGTGGGTGTGTTTGCTATAGTCATAGACTACATACAAGATATCGACAGTTTACTCCGCTCTTAAATTGTATTTACCACATAAACGAACTTCTAACGAAATGTCTTCATAAATTTGAAGTATAAAAAATAAATTACGTCTAATTTGATTATATAGTGGATATTAAAAAAAAAAAAAGATAAATATTCTAATACTGAGAACCGCATCAGAGTGTATACCATTTTTTACTTTGAAAAACAATTGATTATGTAAAAATGTCAGTGGTACTGGGATGGGTCTGTAGCACCTTACCTCCATCTTTTCACATTTGAAATCACTGGACTAATCACAAACAAATTCAGATTGAATGTTTTAGGTGTGGTTTTGATATCAATTTGTACCATGGCCATCATGCCCAATTATGTTCTATAATATGAGAAAAATAAATCTTTTTATTTTTGATGAAATGATTTGGAAAGTTATTGAGGCTATGAAAATGTAATAACAAACGAGACAAATGGTATATGACCCTGACCAATGTCAGGAGCGGATCCAGGGGGGGGGGGGGGGGGAGGGGGGGGCGCACCCGGCGCGCGCCCCCCTAAAGTTGGAAAAAATATGATTTTTTGGCGTAAAATCGTGATTTTTCACACGAAATACCCCAAAAATATTCCCGCCTCCCTCCGCTCGGCGCAATTTTTTTAAGTGCGTCCCCCCTAACTTGATATCCTGGATCCGCCCCTGAATGTGACCTCAGTCGATGATAAAAGCTTATGCACATGTGAAGTACCACCTGCAGTTTGAAATCCGTGAAAATGTTTATCAGTGCATAGGATGCATATGTGCATTTTTGTAGATTTTGAAAAAGAGTGGGCACATTATAACCGCTACAAAAGAGTGGGCACATAATAACCGCTACAAAAGAGTGGGCACATTATAACCGCTACAAAAGAGTGGGCACATTATAACCGCTACAAAAGAGTGGGCACATTATAACCGCTACAAAAGAGTGGGTACATTATAACCGCTACAAAAGAGTGGGCACATTATAACCGCTACAAAAGAGTGGGTACATTATAATCGCTACAAAAGAGTGGGCACATTATAACCGCTACAAAAGAGTGGGTACATTATAACCGCTACAAAAGAGTGGGCACATTATAACCGCTACAAAAGAGTGGGCACATAATAACCGCTACAAAAGAGTGGGTACATTATAATCGCTACAAAAGAGTGGGCACATTATAACCGCTACAAAAGAGTGGGCACATTATAACCGCTACAAAAGAGTGGGCACATTATAACCGCTACAAAAGAGTGGGCACATTATAACCGCTACAAAAGAGTGGGCACATTATAACCGCCACAAAAGAGTGGGCACATTATAACCGCTACAAAAGAATGGGCACATTATAACCGCTACAAAAGAGTGGGCACATTATAAGCGCCACAAAAGGCTAAAGATTTCATCGAAATACAACTCTTCATACTTATCAATTGGCAGTCAAATGTTATTGTTCCTGATTTTCCATCTCTCTTAATGATTTGTTTTAGACATTGTTGAAATTTGTCTTGAATATGCATGGGATATATGCCGCTGGACATTAAACAACAACAAACAATCTCTTACGGAAATCGAGTTGATTTTGTGAGTTAATTTTGCGAGTCAGTTGTGCAAAACACTATTATCTGCCCTTGCCTAAACTCTGTACTATTTGACAAAAAGTATATTCAAGTAATACCAGAAAGTTGATTGATTGATTGATTATTGATCGCTTTGGAGCTATGCATAGGGACGAAAAATTTAGTCTACTTGATCTACTCTTTCGAAATCTACAATACAAGTCTTTAACGTGCAGAGTGTTTCACCCTCAAGACACATATCCTGTTATGTTCCACAGTCAGTGTTTCAGTATCATAACCTTTGTAACCACTATTGGCCATATATGAACGAGCTGTGCAGCTCTGTGGATCGATCCCTGAGAAGAGCTTGAACATACTAAAGGAGTAATCAGAATCATTATATCAAAGATGAACAGACAACATGTTACCAATATTATACCCAATATATCAGAAGACAAAGCAATGTGTTGGAATTTCATATTGATTTCAGACGGACAAACACTTATTTGAACTTTGTTGTAAAGTATGAGTGACTTTTTTTCCTCTACAATATTTCACAATGCAAATAACGACGCTGTTTAAGTAAGAATCAAGGACAAAACAACACTTTCTTCTTCATATAATCTCCTATAAGAGTCGTCTCTAACATGCCACTGTTATTAGTAAATCCGTTGAGATTTTCAAGGCTGCTGTCTCATATATCAAAGCTATACAGGAGACATACGCGTCGCATGCATTCAAATTGTAACTACATCGAAGATTATAGCATACTCAAGTGAATTACCAACGTATACTGATGGACACGTTATAGACATTTAATATCGCAAAATCTTACTAGTAATTCGTTGGTATGTTTGTTCGTGTTTCAATTACATATAATTGTATTACTTCATCAAGAGTCAGGCCTTGTTATTATTTGATGGTTTTATTTTCAAATTTCAAATTATTTTCATTTTTATTAAACAACTAGGATAAATTGATAATTTATCACACAAAATGACAAATAACTAGACACCTTATCAACTAGGTCATATGATTTTACAGAAAGAGAAAAATCATGTCATAAATGTAGCTAATACGATAATGTTTTACAAAATTCTCGTTTCATCAAATCTTGTCAAACAAGCAACAATATTAGAAATAGGAATTTCGTGGGCGACGGACTAATTATAGACATTGACAACAAACATAGTAACTTTCAAAATAAAACTAAATATAGGGCAATGAAGTACGATTTTGAAATTGATTACCTGTAAATTGTACCGCCTGTGTTTATTTTAGGCTAATTAATTAACTTATTTATGGGAATTCGATGGCTACGTACGTCTGTGAACAGACGTAATCAGTTTCCAATGATTGCTTCTTACACGAACACCAGAGATACTATATAAAGATATAATATAAAGGATTTATTTTAGAAGGCCATCATCAATAATTCAGTATTATGGCAGCCAAATGACAAATAATCTTACACATATAGAAGTAAATATATATCAATTTAGTTTTATCATCTCAACCGTCTACGAAGATTGGAATATATGGCACCGTGTAGACTTATTTATCATTGCTATTTTTCAACTTATAGCTGAAGTAATCTTACAAACACTGTCACCATTATGCATAATATAACAACAAAGAAAACATGACAACCATTTAAAATTTCACAAAATTATTGTAAAAATAGTTGGTGGATCAATGGAAAACAAATTTAGAAGTAAATATTGATGAACTCAAAATATTATAAAAATAGGGGAATGAACCTATCAAACGGCAGCTAGCGAAATCAATGTTTTATTTGTAAAGAATACAAATACAATATTTTGACTAGCTGTTGTCTCAGAGATGGTTGTTGAAATCACTACAAAATTTAACTTGGAAAATCGTTAGCATTACGTAAACCCCTCCTCATATAAAATATTGAACATTTTAAATAAAAAGTATAGTACGACAACCGTTAAAGTTTTGTCTTAGAGGATTTTCAAGTGTCAAAACATGATCTTTATAGTGGATAATTTTCAATAATTGGTTTGCGTTTGCTAGGTGTGTTCTTGCACCCTCTATCTCACCCTCGTCATCGGGTCTCACCAAATTTGTATTCCCTGTACAGATTAGCATTGTCAGTCTCTTGACGATAAATTTGTCACTACCGGTGCATCCTAGTCGATAAACCTTAACAAAACGTTGTGTAAATATATCTATCGATGTTTTAAACAGACATGTGGTGGGCGTTTGACATAAATAATTTAAATCAATGTGTTTTTTGACATTTATGTACAATTGTTAGATCGATCTTGTTTTTTTCTAACCTTTCTGAAGTTAGACATCAATGATACATGATTTATATACATTCAACATGACACGATGCCAATTCTGTGTGTGTTTTAACTAACGGAAGAACATAGGGATGGATCAAGACATTCAACAATGCCGATCATATTATTTCTCTAGAGGTTATTTAAGTGTAAGCATATAGTAATCATATTAGAAAATATATAGACTCTTGTAGAAATAGCTGAAAGGGGCGATTGCATATAATCTGTAAGAAAAGTCTTAAGATACCAAGGGAGTAATCAAAATCCTTAAATCAAAGAGCAAACAATACAATGAATGAAAGAAAAAGGTCAAAAAGGCAGATAATGGCCTATCTGAAATGTATCAAAATGACTACTATTGTATTGCATTTTATATTATAAATATAATTAAGTTAAAACCTCTTTCAAATTTAAAATGTTTTTATTTTTTATTTCGAAAACTTGACCATTGAAAAAAATATCTATTTTGATATCGGTTAATTATTTAAATTAACAATGATGGTAACACAGGCAAACAATGTGAATGAACACTGTAGGACAATTTTTGTAGTGCTAATAATATTAGCTGACACTGATCTACTAATATATCTGTAATGTATTATATGTGTAATCCGAAAGTAACAAAAATATAAAAAAGTAAAAAATGGCGGACAAAACACTGCACAGAAGAATTAAAGAATGGACAACACGAATCCCACTCAAAACCGGGAGTGACTTCAGGTGCTCCAGAATGATAACATCAGTTGTGATGCAAACACCATAAGTCCGGAGACGGAAATGTTGCTACTGTCTTTTAATTCACAAGTGGGAAATTGAAGTCGAACAACGGCTTCCATAAATCTAATGACGCAACTATTCCTTAATGAGAACATACAGGTATATCCCTATGAATAAAATTTTATCAATACTATAGAGACAAATATGGGCATCAGTTTAATGATTCACTGTTATAATAATAGCAAAATGTACGTGTTCAGCCTCTGTAAAAATTATGAATTAAACGTCTTAGAGTACTCATGCTGATAATACAAATATGGAATTGAACGATACTTACGCACAAAAAACAATGATTACAAATATGTGAATTCCATACTTATAGGCCGTTTGACCCCTATAAATCTCCAGAAAGAGGTTCTAAAAAATCCATTTTTCAAATCAACATATTTATTTCTTGATGTATGTTAATACATGTTATCACATATTTATGTGTAATAACGTCAATGTTGCCCATACGTAAACATCGGAAGTGCCACAGCGATATCTGCCATCGGGGCAAAACTCTGATAACACGATATCAAGCCTCTCTTGAGCTCCATGACGTCACTTCCGTCCACCTGTCAATTGTCGTTTGGAAAATGTCGACGTTCAGCGAGGAAAGATTTCACGTTGGCGTTTCGGAAGCAGAACCCTCAACCGATATCGATCACTCATATCATATGTTTGGTGTCTGTGTGGGAAGTTAATTTTGTTCTTTTAAATTCAATGTTGAAATATGTGATAAATAGATTAATGCATGCCTTTTTCCATATCGGGATTGTTATCATCCCTCGACCGATATCGACACTCGGGCTAAAGCCCTCTGGCCGATATCGATCTCTCGGGATGATAACAGTCTTGATATGGAAAAGGGCATGCATTAATCTATAAATATATACGAACTCTAACAATTCATTTCAAAAATTTTGGTCATTTATTTAAAAAGTTGTCCAATAGGTCGTCTCTATGTTAATTCTATTTTCTAAAGTGTAAAAACATGCATGGAGTTAGTACAAAGAGTGTAAGAGCTGTCACATCATTCTTCTGCCTTGAATCTCTATTTCATTGTATCATGTGACATGGAGTGAGTACAAAGAGTGTAAGAGCTGTCACATCATTCTTCTGGCTTGAATGTCTATTTCATTGTACCATGTGTCATTGGACACAGTAATTAGGTGATGGTCAATTCTTTGATACTTAAATATCCAAAGTCACATATAAACGATGGATTTTCATATAGTGAAAATGTATAAAGATAAGGTGTCAACAAAAATGTCAAAAATATGTTTTTTTTATCAATGTGTGACGTAAAAGTGTCTTTGACATTTACTTCACTGAGATAGGTGCTGCTTTGACAACTGTTTTACCTGTTTTGTTCAAGTATTGTTATAAATACTGTTATAGTGACAGCCGGAAACTTTGAGCCGTAATGAAAGCAGGAGGTTTGGCGCTTTAAAATCTGATTCAACCCATCATTTCTTTAGAAATGCCTGTACCAAGTCAGGGTCATTACGGTTTTCACATTTTTCCGATTGTTGACTGATTTTGTCTGTTTATATACTTATGAGATTTGACTTTCCCTTTGTAAGATTGTTCGGAGTTCGGTAATCTTGTTATTATCCTTATGGTACAGCGGAATATTCATTGAAAACACACATCTATTTGCGTTTCTTTTGATGGGGTGGCTCTCACACTATTTTCATGGATTTTGATCAAGTTCTGCTTTCTGCATGTTAGACAAAGCAACAATCATTCTTCCGTAAATGGCCGTTTTCGGGTGAAGACGACCGAGGTAAGACGAGTCCACATGCACTCGTCTTCACTCGTTGTGGCATCCAATCAGAACGCCTCTAACAAGAAAAAAAATCGTTTAAATATATACCCTAAGCCTGGAATGTCACATTATATACCCTGTATGATAGCTGAATAACAGATATATTACGGATTTAACCATTGATTTTTTTTTCAAATACAGATTCCAACCGTATTAAATATATATTTGTGTCTTTTATTTTCATTTTTTCGTATTTCTAGATGTCCTTCTCCGTACCTTTGACGTCATTCTTCAATGACGCCAAAATATGTGTCACGTCATATTTCATGTAGTAAAATACTGTACTTTCAATAAAATATTAGTGAGAAAAGCTCAAATATCAGTAGAAAGCTACTTAGTTTATTAGTCGGTGTCACAAAAGTCAATTTTATGTGATGTGTATTTCATAACGCTCAATGATATTGATCTGATAATGTATGCAAATTAGTTACTGATCAATGGCGGGCGTCTCTAGGAGTTCGCGATAGTGAAAGTTGTTGGTTTACGGAAGAAATAGGTACTTACATGCGTTGTTTGGAAAGCCCGGGTGATCTTCCACTCGTGATAGAAATTGTTGTGTCTTATCGCTCGTTTCGCTGCGCTCCACTCGCGAAAAGACATAAAATTTCTATCACTCGTGGAAGATCACCCGGTCTTTCCCAAGAACGTATGTAAGAACCTATTAATCTTTCAAGTTGCATGTAAGAGAGCTGAGTTATTATATTAATATATATATAATGATATAATGTGATAATGTATATTGTGTAAATAGAAAATCTGCTAATCGTGACCATAATGATTAAAAACAATATACAATATATAGTGTGTAGTGTTTCAGAAAAAAACAACAAAACACAATTAGTATTACAAATTCAGAGGGGAAGCGGGTTAATAACTCCATTCAAAAATGTTAATTTAATTTTATATACCGTTATTTTTTTTATACAAAGGGAAAATTCTCAAATATTTTTTTTTATATAACAGTCTTATTGTTAAGATGGTGAGGTATGACATATTCTCTATATATTTTGTAACTATTGGTGAAATAGAGAGGAAAAATAACAAAGGTGAGGCATAGAAACATGACCAGTGTGGTTAGAGACAAGTAGGGGTGTATCACACGTATACATCAAGTGGACAATGACCTCACATCCCCTCGCGACGTATACTATTGACTGATATGACCTAATATCGAAGAGGGTTACCGAAAGGTATGGCAAACATTTTAATCAGCTTGACCGTCTTTAAATTTGCTATGGTCAAATGGTCTTTATTTAACAGGTGGACACTTAACTAGATTTATTAAAGATTAACTTACCACAACCAGCCGTCGGGGATTACTCGTACTAATTTACTTAGAGCTATAATTTATAATGTGCGGTTCATTTAGGGGAATTATGGCTAAAGTCCAAGCATTGTTTAACATGTCCAGACCTTTAATAGTCTATTAATATATGTATCACTATGCTACTGTATGCTTACCCTTTTAATTCTATTTAATTGTATTTGTAATATCCATTAAACACAAACATTGCAGTCATTTTGATTTCCGGGTAAATAAAGCTTCAGAACACCCCAACATTTCTCTTCATATTTTATTGGCAGACAAATTTTTAGAAGCAGGAAGACCAAAAGGCCTAAGCATAATGGCAGCCAAAATCAGCTAAGGTCACTTAAACCCGAGGGAGGAGAACATTAGTTTTAATAAATATTACATCATTTAGGAACTGTAAAATAAAAAAAAATAAAAAATCTAATGAACCAGTGCCGAAGTAGCGACTACTAGGGAAAGAATACCCTCGAGGACTTATAGTCCACCAGCAGAGGTATCGACCCAGTGATAGTAATAGTCCACCAGCAGAGGTATCGACCCAGTGATAGTAATAGTCCACCAGCAGAGGTATCGACCCAGTGATAGTAATAGTCCACCAGCAGAGGTATCGACCCAGTGATAGTAATAGTCCACCAGCAGAGGTATCGACCCAGTGATAGTAATAGTCCACCAGC
This sequence comes from Bathymodiolus septemdierum, assembly GCA_963383655.1. Taxonomy (NCBI): domain Eukaryota; kingdom Metazoa; phylum Mollusca; class Bivalvia; order Mytilida; family Modiolidae; genus Bathymodiolus; species Bathymodiolus septemdierum. The sequence goes on from OY726519.1 coordinate 113,652,960, forward strand.
AGAGGTATCGACCCAGTGATAGTAATAGTCCACCAGCAGAGGTATCGACCCAATGATAGTAATAGTCCACCAGCAGAGGTATCGACCCAGTGATAGTAATAGTCCACCAGCAGAGGTATCGACCCAGTGATAGTAATAGTCCACCAGCAGAGGTATCGACCCAGTGATAGTAATAGTCCACCAGCAGAGGTATCGACCCAGTGATAGTAATAGTCCACCAGCAGAGGTATCGACCCAGTGATAGTAATAGTCCACCAGCAGCGGTATCGACCTAGTGATAGTAATAGTCCACCAGCAGAGGTATCGACCCAGTGATAGTAATAGTTCACCAGCAGAGGTATCGACCCAGTGATAGTAATAGTCCACCAGCAGAGGTATCGACCTAGTGATAGTAATAGTCCACCAGCAGAGGTATCGACCCAGTGATAGTAATAGTCCACCAGCAGAGGTATCGACCCAGTGATAGTAATAGTCCACCGGCAGAGGTATCGACCCAGTGATAGTAATAGTCCACCAGCAGAGGTATCGACCCAGTGATAGTAATAGTCCACCAGCAGAGGTATCGACCCAGTGATAGTAATAGTCCACCAGCAGAGGTATCGACCCAATGATAGTAATAGTCCACCAGCAGAGGTATCGACCCAGTGATAGTAATAGTCCACCAGCAGAGGTATCGACCCAGTGATAGTAATAGTCCACCAGCAGAGGTATCGACCCAGTGATAGTAATAGTCCACCAGCAGAGGTATCGACCCAGTAATAGTAATAGACCACCAGCAGAGGTATCGACCCAGTGATAGTAATAGTCCACCAGCAGAGGTATCGACCCAGTGATAGTAATAATCCACCAGCAGAGGTATCGACCCAGTGATAGTAATAGTCCACCAGCAGAGGTATCGACCCAGTGATAGTAATAGTCCACCAGCAGAGGTATCGACCCAGTGATAGTAATAGTCCACCAGCAGAGGTATCGACTCAGTGATAGTAATAGTCCACCAGCAGAGGTATCGACCCAGTGATAGTAATAGTCCACCAGCAGAGGTATCGACCCAGTGATAGTAATAGTCCACCAGCAGAGGTATCGACCTAGTGATAGTAATAGTCCACCAGCAGAGGTATCGACCCAGTGATAGTAATAGTCCACCAGCAGAGGTATCGACCTAGTGATAGTAATAGTCCACCAGCAGAGGTATCGACCCAGTGATAGTAATAGTCCACCAGCAGAGGTATCGACCCAGTGATAGTAATAGTCCACCAGCAGAGGTATCGACCTAGTGATAGTAATAGTTCACCAGCAGAGGTATCGACCCAGTGATAGTAATAGTCCACCAGCAGAGGTATCGACCCAGTGATAGTAATAGTCCACCAGCAGAGGTATCGACCCAGTGATAGTAATAGTCCACCAGCAGAGGTATCGACCCAGTGATAGTAATAGTCCACCAGCAGAGGTATCGACCCAGTGATAGTAATAGTCCACCAGCAGAGGTATCGACCCAGTGATAGTAATAGTCCACCAGCAGAGGTATCGAATAGTGATAGTAATAGTCCACCAGCAGAGGTATCGACCCAGTGATAGTAATAGTCCACCAGCAGAGGTATCGACCCAATGATAGTAATAGTCCACCAGCAGAGGTATCGACCCAGTGATAGTAATAGTCCACCAGCAGAGGTATCGACCCAGTGATAGTAATAGTCCACCAGCAGAGGTATCGATCCAGTGATAGTAATAGTCCACCAGCAGAGGTATCGACCCAGTGATAGTAATAGTCCACCAGCAGAGGTATCGACCCAGTGATAGTAATAGTCCACCAGCAGCGGTATCGACCTAGTGATAGTAATAGTCCACCAGTAGAGGTATCGACCTAGTGATAGTAATAGTCCACCAGCAGAGGTATCGACCCAGTGATAGTAATAGTTCACCAGCAGAGGTATCGACCCAGTGATAGTAATAGTCCACCAGCAGAGGTATCGACCTAGTGATAGTAATAGTCCACCAGCAGAGGTATCGACCCAGTGATAGTAATAGTCCACCAGCAGAGGTATCGACCCAGTGATAGTAATAGTCCACCGGCAGAGGTATCGACCCAGTGATAGTAATAGTCCACCAGCAGAGGTATCGACCCAGTGATAGTAATAGTCCACCAGCAGAGGTATCGACCCAGTGATAGTAATAGTCCACCAGCAGAGGTATCGACCCAATGATAGTAATAGTCCACCAGCAGAGGTATCGACCCAGTGATAGTAATAGTCCACCAGCAGAGGTATCGACCCAGTGATAGTAATAGTCCACCAGCAGAGGTATCGACCCAGTGATAGTAATAGTCCACCAGCAGAGGTATCGACCCAGTAATAGTAATAGACCACCAGCAGAGGTATCGACCCAGTGATAGTAATAGTCCACCAGCAGAGGTATCGACCCAGTGATAGTAATAATCCACCAGCAGACGTATCGACCCAGTGATAGTAATAGTCCACCAGCAGAGGTATCGACCCAGTGATAGTAATAGTCCACCAGCAGAGGTATCGACCCAGTGATAGTAATAGTCCACCAGCAGAGGTATCGACTCAGTGATAGTAATAGTCCACCAGCAGAGGTATCGACCCAGTGATAGTAATAGTCCACCAGCAGAGGTATCGACCCAGTGATAGTAATAGTCCACCAGCAGAGGTATCGACCTAGTGATAGTAATAGTCCACCAGCAGAGGTATCGACCCAGTGATAGTAATAGTCCACCAGCAGAGGTATCGACCTAGTGATAGTAATAGTCCACCAGCAGAGGTATCGACCCAGTGATAGTAATAGTCCACCAGCAGAGGTATCGAACCAGTGATAGTAATAGTCCACCAGCAGAGGTATCGACCTAGTGATAGTAATAGTTCACCAGCAGAGGTATCGACCCAGTGATAGTAATAGTCCACCAGCAGAGGTATCGACCCAGTGATAGTAATAGTCCACCAGCAGAGGTATCGACCCAGTGATAGTAATAGTCCACCAGCAGAGGTATCGACCCAGTGATAGTAATAGTCCACCAGCAGAGGTATCGACCCAGTGATAGTAATAGTCCACCAGCAGAGGTATCGACCCAATGATAGTAATAGTCCACCAGCAGAGGTATCGACCCAGTGATAGTAATAGTCCACCAGCAGAGGTATCGGCCCAGTGATAGTAATAGTCCACCAGCAGAGGTATCGACCCAGTGATAGTAATAGTCCACCAGCAGAGGTATCGACCCAATAATAGTAATAGACCACCAGCAGAGGTATCGACCCAGTGATAGTAATAGTCCACCAGCAGAGGTATCGACCCAGTGATAGTAATAATCCACCAGCAGAGGTATCGACCCAGTGATAGTAATAGTCCACCAGCAGAGGTATCGACCCAGTGATAGTAATAGTCCACCAGCAGAGGTATCGACCCAGTGATAGTAATAGTCCACCAGCAGAGGTATCGACTCAGTGATAGTAATAGTCCACCAGCAGAGGTATCGACCCAGTGATAGTAATAGTCCACCAGCAGAGGTATCGACCCAGTGATAGTAATAGTCCACCAGCAGAGGTATCGACCTAGTGATAGTAATAGTCCACCAGCAGAGGTATCGACCCAGTGATAGTAATAGTCCACCAGCAGAGGTATCGACCCAGTGATAGTAATAGTCCACCAGCAGAGGTATCGACCCAGTGATAGTAATAGTCCACCAGCAGAGGTATCGACCTAGTGATAGTAATAGTTCACCAGCAGAGGTATCGACCCAGTGATAGTAATAGTCCACCAGCAGAGGTATCGACCCAGTGATAGTAATAGTCCACCAGCAGAGGTATCGACCCAGTGATAGTAATAGTCCACCAGCAGAGGTATCGACCCAGTGATAGTAATAGTCCACCAGCAGAGGTATCGACCCAGTGATAGTAATAGTCCACCAGCAGAGGTATCGACCCAGTGATAGTAATAGTCCACCAGCAGAGGTATCGAATAGTGATAGTAATAGTCCACCAGCAGAGGTATCGACCCAATGATAGTAATAGTCCACCAGCAGAGGTATCGACCTAGTGATAGTAATAGTCCACCAGCAGAGGTATCGACCTAGTGATAGTAATAGTCCACCAACAGAGGTATCGACCTAGTGATAGTAATAGTTCACCAGCAGAGGAATAGACCTAGTGATAGTAATAGTCCACCAGCAGAGGTATCGACCTAGTGATAGTAATAGTCCACCAGCAGAGGTATCGACCTAGTGATAGTAATAGTCCACCAGCAGAGGTATAGACCTAGTGATAGTAATAGTCCACCAGCAGAGGTATCGACCCAGTGATAGTAATAGTCCACCAGCAGAGGTATCGACCCAGTGATAGTAATAGTCCACCAGCAGCGGTATCGACCTAGTGATAGTAATAGTCCACCAGTAGAGGTATCGACCTAGTGATAGTAATAGTCCACCAGCAGAGGTATCGACCCAGTGATAGTAATAGTTCACCAGCAGAGGTATCGACCCAGTGATAGTAATAGTCCACCAGCAGAGGTATCGACCTAGTGATAGTAATAGTCCACCAGCAGAGGTATCGACCCAGTGATAGTAATAGTCCACCAGCAGAGGTATCGACCCAGTGATAGTAATAGTCCACCGGCAGAGGTATCGACCCAGTGATAGTAATAGTCCACCAGCAGAGGTATCGACCCAGTGATAGTAATAGTCCACCAGCAGAGGTATCGACCCAGTGATAGTAATAGTCCACCAGCAGAGGTATCGACCCAATGATAGTAATAGTCCACCAGCAGAGGTATCGACCCAGTGATAGTAATAGTCCACCAGCAGAGGTATCGACCCAGTGATAGTAATAGTCCACCAGCAGAGGTATCGACCCAGTGATAGTAATAGTCCACCAGCAGAGGTATCGACCCAGTAATAGTAATAGACCACCAGCAGAGGTATCGACCCAGTGATAGTAATAGTCCACCAGCAGAGGTATCGACCCAGTGATAGTAATAATCCACCAGCAGAGGTATCGACCCAGTGATAGTAATAGTCCACCAGCAGAGGTATCGACCCAGTGATAGTAATAGTCCACCAGCAGAGGTATCGACCCAGTGATAGTAATAGTCCACCAGCAGAGGTATCGACTCAGTGATAGTAATAGTCCACCAGCAGAGGTATCGACCCAGTGATAGTAATAGTCCACCAGCAGAGGTATCGACCCAGTGATAGTAATAGTCCACCAGCAGAGGTATCGACCCAATGATAGTAATAGTCCACCAGCAGAGGTATCGACCCAGTGATAGTAATAGTCCACCAGCAGAGGTATCGGCCCAGTGATAGTAATAGTCCACCAGCAGAGGTATCGACCCAGTGATAGTAATAGTCCACCAGCAGAGGTATCGACCCAGTGATAGTAATAGTCCACCAGCAGAGGTATCGACCCAGTAATAGTAATAGACCACCAGCAGAGGTATCGACCCAGTGATAGTAATAGTCCACCAGCAGAGGTATCGACCCAGTGATAGTAATAATCCACCAGCAGAGGTATCGACCCAGTGATAGTAATAGTCCACCAGCAGAGGTATCGACCCAGTGATAGTAATAGTCCACCAGCAGAGGTATCGACCCAGTGATAGTAATAGTCCACCAGCAGAGGTATCGACCTAGTGATAGTAATAGTCCACCAGCAGAGGTATCGACCTAGTGATAGTAATAGTCCACCAGCAGAGGTATAGACCTAGTGATAGTAATAGTCCACCAGCAGAGGTATCGACCCAGTGATAGTAATAGTCCACCAGCAGAGGTATCGACCCAGTGATAGTAATAGTCCACCAGCAGCGGTATCGACCTAGTGATAGTAATAGTCCACCAGTAGAGGTATCGACCTAGTGATAGTAATAGTCCACCAGCAGAGGTATCGACCCAGTGATAGTAATAGTTCACCAGCAGAGGTATCGACCCAGTGATAGTAATAGTCCACCAGCAGAGGTATCGACCTAGTGATAGTAATAGTCCACCAGCAGAGGTATCGACCCAGTGATAGTAATAGTCCACCAGCAGAGGTATCGACCCAGTGATAGTAATAGTCCACCGGCAGAGGTATCGACCCAGTGATAGTAATAGTCCACCAGCAGAGGTATCGACCCAGTGATAGTAATAATCCACCAGCAGAGGTATCGACCCAGTGATAGTAATAGTCCACCAACAGAGGTATCGACCTAGTGATAGTAATAGTTCACCAGCAGAGGAATAGACCTAGTGATAGTAATAGTCCACCAGCAGAGGTATCGACCTAGTGATAGTAATAGTCCACCAGCAGAGGTATCGACCTAGTGATAGTAATAGTCCACCAGCAGAGGTATAGACCTAGTGATAGTAATAGTCCACCAGCAGAGGTATCGACCCAGTGATAGTAATAGTCCACCAGCAGAGGTATCGACCCAGTGATAGTAATAGTCCACCAGCAGCGGTATCGACCTAGTGATAGTAATAGTCCACCAGTAGAGGTATCGACCTAGTGATAGTAATAGTCCACCAGCAGAGGTATCGACCCAGTGATAGTAATAGTTCACCAGCAGAGGTATCGACCCAGTGATAGTAATAGTCCACCAGCAGAGGTATCGACCTAGTGATAGTAATAGTCCACCAGCAGAGGTATCGACCCAGTGATAGTAATAGTCCACCAGCAGAGGTATCGACCCAGTGATAGTAATAGTCCACCGGCAGAGGTATCGACCCAGTGATAGTAATAGTCCACCAGCAGAGGTATCGACCCAGTGATAGTAATAGTCCACCAGCAGAGGTATCGACCCAGTGATAGTAATAGTCCACCAGCAGAGGTATCGACCCAATGATAGTAATAGTCCACCAGCAGAGGTATCGACCCAGTGATAGTAATAGTCCACCAGCAGAGGTATCGACCCAGTGATAGTAATAGTCCACCAGCAGAGGTATCGACCCAGTGATAGTAATAGTCCACCAGCAGAGGTATCGACCCAGTAATAGTAATAGACCACCAGCAGAGGTATCGACCCAGTGATAGTAATAGTCCACCAGCAGAGGTATCGACCCAGTGATAGTAATAATCCACCAGCAGAGGTATCGACCCAGTGATAGTAATAGTCCACCAGCAGAGGTATCGACCCAGTGATAGTAATAGTCCACCAGCAGAGGTATCGACCCAGTGATAGTAATAGTCCACCAGCAGAGGTATCGACTCAGTGATAGTAATAGTCCACCAGCAGAGGTATCGACCCAGTGATAGTAATAGTCCACCAGCAGAGGTATCGACCCAGTGATAGTAATAGTCCACCAGCAGAGGTATCGACCTAGTGATAGTAATAGTCCACCAGCAGAGGTATCGACCCAGTGATAGTAATAGTCCACCAGCAGAGGTATCGACCTAGTGATAGTAATAGTCCACCAGCAGAGGTATCGACCCAGTGATAGTAATAGTCCACCAGCAGAGGTATCGACCCAGTGATAGTAATAGTCCACCAGCAGAGGTATCGACCTAGTGATAGTAATAGTTCACCAGCAGAGGTATCGACCCAGTGATAGTAATAGTCCACCAGCAGAGGTATCGACCCAGTGATAGTAATAGTCCACCAGCAGAGGTATCGACCCAGTGATAGTAATAGTCCACCAGCAGAGGTATCGACCCAGTGATAGTAATAGTCCACCAGCAGAGGTATCGACCCAGTGATAGTAATAGTCCACCAGCAGAGGTATCGACCCAGTGATAGTAATAGTCCACCAGCAGAGGTATCGAATAGTGATAGTAATAGTCCACCAGCAGAGGTATCGACCCAATGATAGTAATAGTCCACCAGCAGAGGTATCGACCTAGTGATAGTAATAGTCCACCAGCAGAGGTATCGACCCAGTGATAGTAATAGTCCACCAGCAGAGGTATCGACCCAGTGATAGTAATAGTCCACCGGCAGAGGTATCGACCCAGTGATAGTAATAGTCCACCAGCAGAGGTATCGACCCAGTGATAGTAATAGTCCACCAGCAGAGGTATCGACCCAGTGATAGTAATAGTCCACCAGCAGAGGTATCGACCCAATGATAGTAATAGTCCACCAGCAGAGGTATCGACCCAGTGATAGTAATAGTCCACCAGCAGAGGTATCGGCCCAGTGATAGTAATAGTCCACCAGCAGAGGTATCGACCCAGTGATAGTAATAGTCCACCAGCAGAGGTATCGACCCAGTGATAGTAATAGTCCACCAGCAGAGGTATCGACCCAGTAATAGTAATAGACCACCAGCAGAGGTATCGACCCAGTGATAGTAATAGTCCACCAGCAGAGGTATCGACCCAGTGATAGTAATAATCCACCAGCAGAGGTATCGACCCAGTGATAGTAATAGTCCACCAGCAGAGGTATCGACCCAGTGATAGTAATAGTCCACCAGCAGAGGTATCGACCCAGTGATAGTAATAGTCCACCAGCAGAGGTATCGACCTAGTGATAGTAATAGTCCACCAGCAGAGGTATCGACCTAGTGATAGTAATAGTCCACCAGCAGAGGTATAGACCTAGTGATAGTAATAGTCCACCAGCAGAGGTATCGACCCAGTGATAGTAATAGTCCACCAGCAGAGGTATCGACCCAGTGATAGTAATAGTCCACCAGCAGCGGTATCGACCTAGTGATAGTAATAGTCCACCAGTAGAGGTATCGACCTAGTGATAGTAATAGTCCACCAGCAGAGGTATCGACCCAGTGATAGTAATAGTTCACCAGCAGAGGTATCGACCCAGTGATAGTAATAGTCCACCAGCAGAGGTATCGACCTAGTGATAGTAATAGTCCACCAGCAGAGGTATCGACCCAGTGATAGTAATAGTCCACCAGCAGAGGTATCGACCCAGTGATAGTAATAGTCCACCGGCAGAGGTATCGACCCAGTGATAGTAATAGTCCACCAGCAGAGGTATCGACCCAGTGATAGTAATAGTCCACCAGCAGAGGTATCGACCCAGTGATAGTAATAGTCCACCAGCAGAGGTATCGACCCAATGATAGTAATAGTCCACCAGCAGAGGTATCGATCCAGTGATAGTAATAGTCCACCAGCAGAGGTATCGACCCAGTGATAGTAATAGTCCACCAGCAGAGGTATCGACCCAGTGATAGTAATAGTCCACCAGCAGAGGTATCGACCCAGTAATAGTAATAGACCACCAGCAGAGGTATCGACCCAGTGATAGTAATAGTCCACCAGCAGAGGTATCGACCCAGTGATAGTAATAATCCACCAGCAGAGGTATCGACCCAGTGATAGTAATAGTCCACCAGCAGAGGTATCGACCCAGTGATAGTAATAGTCCACCAGCAGAGGTATCGACCCAGTGATAGTAATAGTCCACCAGCAGAGGTATCGACTCAGTGATAGTAATAGTCCACCAGCAGAGGTATCGACCCAGTGATAGTAATAGTCCACCAGCAGAGGTATCGACCCAGTGATAGTAATAGTCCACCAGCAGAGGTATCGACCTAGTGATAGTAATAGTCCACCAGCAGAGGTATCGACCCAGTGATAGTAATAGTCCACCAGCAGAGGTATCGACCTAGTGATAGTAATAGTCCACCAGCAGAGGTATCGACCCAGTGATAGTAATAGTCCACCAGCAGAGGTATCGACCCAGTGATAGTAATAGTCCACCAGCAGAGGTATCGACCTAGTGATAGTAATAGTTCACCAGCAGAGGTATCGACCCAGTGATAGTAATAGTCCACCAGCAGAGGTATCGACCCAGTGATAGTAATAGTCCACCAGCAGAGGTATCGACCCAGTGATAGTAATAGTCCACCAGCAGAGGTATCGACCCAGTGATAGTAATAGTCCACCAGCAGAGGTATCGACCCAGTGATAGTAATAGTCCACCAGCAGAGGTATCGACCCAGTGATAGTAATAGTCCACCAGCAGAGGTATCGAATAGTGATAGTAATAGTCCACCAGCAGAGGTATCGACCCAATGATAGTAATAGTCCACCAGCAGAGGTATCGACCTAGTGATAGTAATAGTCCACCAGCAGAGGTATCGACCCAGTGATAGTAATAGTCCACCAGCAGAGGTATCGACCCAGTGATAGTAATAGTCCACCGGCAGAGGTATCGACCCAGTGATAGTAATAGTCCACCAGCAGAGGTATCGACCCAGTGATAGTAATAGTCCACCAGCAGAGGTATCGACCCAGTGATAGTAATAGTCCACCAGCAGAGGTATCGACCCAATGATAGTAATAGTCCACCAGCAGAGGTATCGACCCAGTGATAGTAATAGTCCACCAGCAGAGGTATCGGCCCAGTGATAGTAATAGTCCACCAGCAGAGGTATCGACCCAGTGATAGTAATAGTCCACCAGCAGAGGTATCGACCCAGTGATAGTAATAGTCCACCAGCAGAGGTATCGACCCAGTAATAGTAATAGACCACCAGCAGAGGTATCGACCCAGTGATAGTAATAGTCCACCAGCAGAGGTATCGACCCAGTGATAGTAATAATCCACCAGCAGAGGTATCGACCCAGTGATAGTAATAGTCCACCAGCAGAGGTATCGACCCAGTGATAGTAATAGTCCACCAGCAGAGGTATCGACCCAGTGATAGTAATAGTCCACCAGCAGAGGTATCGACTCAGTGATAGTAATAGTCCACCAGCAGAGGTATCGACCCAGTGATAGTAATAGTCCACCAGCAGAGGTATCGACCCAGTGATAGTAATAGTCCACCAGCAGAGGTATCGACCTAGTGATAGTAATAGTCCACCAGCAGAGGTATCGACCCAGTGATAGTAATAGTCCACCAGCAGAGGTATCGACCTAGTGATAGTAATAGTCCACCAGCAGAGGTATCGACCCAGTGATAGTAATAGTCCACCAGCAGAGGTATCGACCCAGTGATAGTAATAGTCCACCAGCAGAGGTATCGACCTAGTGATAGTAATAGTTCACCAGCAGAGGTATCGACCCAGTGATAGTAATAGTCCACCAGCAGAGGTATCGACCCAGTGATAGTAATAGTCCACCAGCAGAGGTATCGACCCAGTGATAGTAATAGTCCACCAGCAGAGGTATCGACCCAGTGATAGTAATAGTCCACCAGCAGAGGTATCGACCCAGTGATAGTAATAGTCCACCAGCAGAGGTATCGACCCAGTGATAGTAATAGTCCACCAGCAGAGGTATCGAATAGTGATAGTAATAGTCCACCAGCAGAGGTATCGACCCAATGATAGTAATAGTCCACCAGCAGAGGTATCGACCTAGTGATAGTAATAGTCCACCAGCAGAGGTATCGACCCAGTGATAGTAATAGTCCACCAGCAGAGGTATCGACCCAGTGATAGTAATAGTCCACCGGCAGAGGTATCGACCCAGTGATAGTAATAGTCCACCAGCAGAGGTATCGACCCAGTGATAGTAATAGTCCACCAGCAGAGGTATCGACCCAGTGATAGTAATAGTCCACCAGCAGAGGTATCGACCCAATGATAGTAATAGTCCACCAGCAGAGGTATCGACCCAGTGATAGTAATAGTCCACCAGCAGAGGTATCGGCCCAGTGATAGTAATAGTCCACCAGCAGAGGTATCGACCCAGTGATAGTAATAGTCCACCAGCAGAGGTATCGACCCAATAATAGTAATAGACCACCAGCAGAGGTATCGACCCAGTGATAGTAATAGTCCACCAGCAGAGGTATCGACCCAGTGATAGTAATAATCCACCAGCAGAGGTATCGACCCAGTGATAGTAATAGTCCACCAGCAGAGGTATCGACCCAGTGATAGTAATAGTCCACCAGCAGAGGTATCGACCCAGTGATAGTAATAGTCCACCAGCAGAGGTATCGACTCAGTGATAGTAATAGTCCACCAGCAGAGGTATCGACCCAGTGATAGTAATAGTCCACCAGCAGAGGTATCGACCCAGTGATAGTAATAGTCCACCAGCAGAGGTATCGACCTAGTGATAGTAATAGTCCACCAGCAGAGGTATCGACCCAGTGATAGTAATAGTCCACCAGCAGAGGTATCGACCTAGTGATAGTAATAGTCCACCAGCAGAGGTATCGACCCAGTGATAGTAATAGTCCACCAGCAGAGGTATCGACCCAGTGATAGTAATAGTCCACCAGCAGAGGTATCGACCTAGTGATAGTAATAGTTCACCAGCAGAGGTATCGACCCAGTGATAGTAATAGTCCACCAGCAGAGGTATCGACCCAGTGATAGTAATAGTCCACCAGCAGAGGTATCGACCCAGTGATAGTAATAGTCCACCAGCAGAGGTATCGACCCAGTGATAGTAATAGTCCACCAGCAGAGGTATCGACCCAGTGATAGTAATAGTCCACCAGCAGAGGTATCGACCCAGTGATAGTAATAGTCCACCAGCAGAGGTATCGAATAGTGATAGTAATAGTCCACCAGCAGAGGTATCGACCCAATGATAGTAATAGTCCACCAGCAGAGGTATCGACCTAGTGATAGTAATAGTCCACCAGCAGAGGTATCGACCTAGTGATAGTAATAGTCCACCAACAGAGGTATCGACCTAGTGATAGTAATAGTTCACCAGCAGAGGAATAGACCTAGTGATAGTAATAGTCCACCAGCAGAGGTATCGACCTAGTGATAGTAATAGTCCACCAGCAGAGGTATCGACCTAGTGATAGTAATAGTCCACCAGCAGAGGTATAGACCTAGTGATAGTAATAGTCCACCAGCAGAGGTATCGACCTAGTGATAGTAATAGTCCACCAGCAGAGGTATCGACCCAGTGATAGTAATAGTCCACCAGCAGAGGTATCGACCTAGTGATAGTAATAGTCCACTAGCAGAGGTATCGACCCAGTGATAGTAATAGTCCACCAGCAGAGGTATCGACCCAGTGATAGTAATAGTCCACCAGCAGAGGTATCGACCCAGTGATAGTAATAGTTCACCAGCAGAGGTATCGACCCAGTGATAGTAATAGTCCACCAGCAGAGGTATCGACCCAGTGATAGTAATAGTCCACCAGCAGAGGTATCGACCCAGTGATAGTAATAGCCCACCAGCAGAGGTACCGACCCAGTGATAGTAATAGTCCACCAGCAGAGGTATCGACCTAGTGATAGTAATAGTACACCAGCAGAGGTATCGACCCAGTGATAGTAATAGTCCACCAGCAGAGGTATTGACCCAGTGATAGTAATAGTCCACCAGCAGAGGTATCGACCCAGTGATAGTAATAGTCCACCAGCAGAGGTATCGACCTAGTGATAGTAATAGTCCACCAGCAGAGGTATCGACCTAGTGATAGTAATAGTCCACCAGCAGAGGTATCGACCCAGTGATAGTAATAGTCCACCAGCAGAGGTATCGGCCTAGTGATAGTAATAGTCCACCAACAGAGGTATCGACCTAGTGATAGTAATAGTCCACCAGCAGAGGTATCGACCTAGTGATAGTAATAGTCCACCAGCAGAGGTATCGACCTAGTGATAGTAATAGTCCACCAGCAGAGGTATCGACCTAGTGATAGTAATAGTCCACCAGCAGAGGTATCGACCCAGTGATAGTAATAGTCCACCAGCAGAGGTATCGACCTAGTGATAGTAATAGTCCACCAGCAGAGGTATCGACCCAGTGATAGTAATAGTCCACCAGCAGAGGTATCGACCTAGTGATAGTAATAGTCCACCAGCAGAGGTATCGACCTAGTGATAGTAATAGTCCACCAGCAGAGGTATCGACCCAGTGATAGTAATAGTCCACCAGCAGAGGTATCGACCTAGTGATAGTAATAGTCCACCAGCAGAGGTATCGACCCAGTGATAGTAATAGTCCACCAGCAGAGGTATCGACCCAGTGATAGTAATAGTCCACCAGCAGAGGTATCGACCTAGTGATAGTAATAGTCCACCAGCAGAGGTATCGACCCAGTGATAGTAATAGTCCACCAGCAGAGGTATCGACCCAGTGATAGTAATAGTCCACCAGCAGAGGTATCGACCCAGTGATAGTAATAGTACACCAGCAGAGATATCGACCTAGTGATAGTAATAGTCCACCAGCAGAGGTATCGACCTAGTGATAGTAATAGTCCACCAGCAGAGGTATCGACCTAGTGATAGTAATAGTCCACCAGCAGAGGTATCGACCCAGTGATAGTAATAGTCCACCAGCAGAGGTATCGACCTAGTGATAGTAATAGTCCACCAGCAGAGGTATCGACCTAGTGATAGTAATAGTCCACCAGCAGAGATATCGACCTAGTGATAGTAATAGTCCACCAGCAGAGGTATCGACCTAGTGATAGTAATAGTCCACCAGCAGAGGTATCGACCCAGTGATAGTAATAGTCCACCAGCAGAGGTATCGACCTAGTGATAGTAATAGTCCACCAGCAGAGGTATCGACCCAGTGATAGTAATAGTCCACCAGCAGAGGTATCGACCCAGTGATAGTAATAGTCCACCAGCAGAGGTATCGACCTAGTGATAGTAATAGTCCACCAGCAGAGGTAGTGATAGTAATGAAAACGTAGATATCACATTTAGTGCGCACGACGCATGACCTTCACCAGGTACGCTCAAAGACAAAATATTAGAAAGCCAACTAAATTGTTTTTATTCTTTGAGAGCAAGAAAACTAAAAGGTTAAAACAGAATAGCCAACATTCTCGTTACCCATCATTTTCCAACTATTTAGTCAGAGAAATTTCATTAGTATTTCTCATCATTTTCTTCAGGCATCGGTCATGTGTCTACAAAGTGTATGATGTACCATGTAATCTTTATAAACCAATGAAGGCTATTTCTAGTAATTAATGATCTTTTATAGCCTATCTATTGTTCTATTTTTCGCATTAGTACCATTCATCTGCAAGCACGACACCATTAACAAACCCATATTCCGGGATAGTCATTATAGATAAATGCATGGATTTTCTTTTATTTGTACCCAAATCTTTCTTATGAAATGAATCTGAGAGAATCAATCAGCTAGTGTCTAAGGTTTCTTGTTGAGGCTATATGTTGATGTGTATGGTATACCGTACAGTGGTAGGGACTGTCGTGTTCGTGATCATATGACAATTAGATTTACAACTACCTATGCAATCAGTACCTATCGCCATTAAAGTTGTGAGTTCGAATCCCTACCAGGAGGGGGATACTCGAAACAACATTATATGATAAAGTTTGTCAGTGACTTAAGGCAGATCGGTGGTTTTCTCCGGTTTCTTCCACCAATAAAACTGACCGCCACTATTTAACTGAAATATTGTTGAAAAAGGCACTAAACACGATAACCCTAGCTCGTACAGTGACAAGGGAAAGTAACTTTATGCCTTATTACAACATCAACAGTGAATGAACGATTCTGACAACTCTCTTCAGTAATGAAGCTCGAGACCTTAAACATATTTATTTATTGATAATTTTGTCTATATATTTATAGGTTCATGCACGTAGTATTTGTTGATCACTTGTGACGATATATCGCACGCGAACAAATATTTGGCACCCGCTCATAACCCGTATCGTCATGCATAGGGTATAGAATTTGATCAAAATCTACAACTATAAACAGTACACCCCAACTAGAGGTTTAATTTACACCTGTAGTTAAAGTTTGTTTTACCTGTGATATGTGTTCGGAATGCACACCTGAGCATGTAATAGGAAATGCACACCTGAGCATGTAATAGGAAATGCACAATCATGTTAAAATTACAACAATTCATAATCCACATTGAAATATACATGATGCCAAAACCGCAAATGCCATATTTGATGTTAACCACAACAGGATAAGTAAAAGTATTACAACATGTAAACAAGCATATATTAAATATGTAATATAAGTCCGTACCATTGTAATTATTTTGCTGAATTGCATAATTAGAATTGTGACAGATTTACCGTCAAATAACACGAAGAAAACATTCTTATAACGAACATTAATTTCTGTTTAATTTGTACTTTGGGAAAGACCTTGATATTTGAGTAGAATCTGATTCTCTTGTGCATTGAGCATTAGGTTTACGAGTGATGGAAATTAACCAAAAAAAGCTGAGATAGGACTATGATGATCATTGACTGAAGACCAACATACTAACAAATAATAATAATATAAAACAAAAACAATTAAAAATATCACACTGTATTCAAAGTGTGCTAGTATACATCTATAAATCGTCTGTCGAACTATAATATTATGATCAATAGTAAATATCAGTGCGGGAGTGGTATTTGACACTGATAATTCCATAGCTAAATTCAGCTACAGGCTCAAACCTAACACAAATGTTCCTCGAAGGGTCATGAAGAAGTGTTGCATCTTTACGAAGCCATTTATAATCCAAAATGGCAACAAACAGAGATATCGACCCAGTAATAAAACTGTACATATCTAATTTAGTGCGCATGACCTCGTTCTGGAATAAACCTTCATCAGGTATGCTCAGAATAACCTTCATCAGGTATGCTCAGAATAACTTTCATCAGGTATGCTCAGAATAACCTTCATCAGGTATGCTCAGAATAACCTTCATCAGGTATGCTCAGAATAAACCTTCATCAGGTATGCTCACAATAAACCTTCATCAGGTATGCTCAATGTCAAATGCAAATGCATTTCCTCTGAAGCAAGCAAATCATCAAGAGGCGTAAACAGGATGGCCAAAATATGCCTAGCCTACCTTTGTGTTAGACAGATAAACTTTAGCTTTGCTAATTATAACATTTCAATAAATTGGAATAATATATATAAACCATGTCAGTGACGAACCACTGACTATCGGGTGGATGATTCATGAGGATAGCTTTCAAATGTTACTTTCAGCGCATTTGTAAATCCATGCTGACTGACATGACATCTGATTGAATAGGACATTATTTATCTTTTTCAAGAACTACTGCTTTCAAAATTACTAAAGTAGTCCGAGGAGTCATGAAAAGCAAAAGTTAAAATTCATAATTTACCATAATTATATGAAAACATGTTTGCTGTTTAATTGCAAAGAAGAAATTATTTTCTCTGAAACAAGATCACATATTGGCTTAATTTGAAATTGACGCTGTCATATTTTCATTTTACACAATCCGATCCGCGTAGCAAATAAAACTGTATTTGCCAAATCCCCACCTGAGGTTTAAATATAATAGAAGTTTTATACTACAAAGCAATCAACGAAATATTTATTCAACGAAGCATCTATGTATCATTGATACAAGTTCAGCAGTTTTTGACATTATAGCTAGACGGGAAAAAATAATTCTCCTATTTCTGGAGCAGTCAACCTCACTCTCGTTTTTGTAATAAATCGTCTTGCTTGAACTTTCTCTTCGAATATTAGTTCTGATTCTGATATTCACAGTGTTTCCAACAATTAACTTAATTTATATTCTTATTGTCATTTCATGTGCTTGGAATAAAAACGTAGATATCTAATTTAGCGCACACGACGCGTTTCAGGAATACTCTTCATCAGGTACGCTCTAAATTGAACAATTGGAAAGCTGACCAATTTAAAAGTTTGTGGGAGCAAGAAAACCAAAAGTCCTAAACAGGATAGACCAAAGGGTCTAAGCAGGATAGCCAAAGTCTGGGAGCAAGAAAACCAAAGGGTCTAAACAGGATAGCCAAAGTCTGGGTGCAATTAAGCCAAAGGCTCTAAACAGGATAGACAAAGTCTGCTAAGGTCACTTATGTCTGAGGAAGGAGAGCAAGTAAACCAAAGGGCCTAAGCAGGATAGCCAAAATCTGCTAAGGTCATCTATATCTGAGGGAGGAGAGCAAGAAAACCAAAGGGCCTAAAGAGGATGGCCAAAATCTGGAAGCAAGAAAACCTTAGGTCCTAAACAGGATAGCCAAAATCTGGGAGCAAGAAAACCAAAGGGCCTAAGCAGGATAGCGAAAATCTGCTAAGGTCACGTATGCCTGAGGGAGAAGAGCAAGAAAACCATAGGTCCTAAACAGAATAGCCAAAATCTGGGAGCAAGAAAACCAAAGGGCCTAAGCAGGATAGCGAAAATCTGCTAAGGTCACTTATGCCTGAGGGAGAAGAGCAAGAAAACCATAGGGCCTAAACAGGATCGCCAAAATCTGTTAAGGTCACTTATGTCTGAGGGAGAAGAGCAAGTAAACCAAAGGGCCGAAGCAGGATCGCCAAAATCTGTTATAGTCACTTATGCCTGAGGGAGAAGAGCAAGTAAACCATAAAAACCATAGGTCCTAAACAGGATAGCCAAAATCTGGGAGCAAGAAAACCAAAGGGCCTAAGCAGGATAGCGAAAATCTGCTAAGGTCACTTATGCCTGAGGGAGAAGAGCAAGTAAACCAAAGGGCCGAAGCAGGATAGCCAAAATCTGCTAAGGTCACTTATGCCTGAGGGAGAAGAGCAAGTAAACCATAGGTCCTAAACAGGATAGCGAAAATCTGCTAAGGTCATCTATGCCTGAGGGAGAAGAGCAAGTAAACCAAAGGGCCGAAGCAGGATCGCCAAAATCTGTTATAGTCACTTATACCTGAGGAAGAGAACCTTAGTTTTAATAATAATTACATTATTTAGGAAGTGTGAATTTCAATAATGAATATACCTAATAAACCATGTCATTTTGTAAAATAGGTGTCAGACGTTGCCGAAGGGGAGACGTAACCATATTTAAATATTTTTGGTGACCTTAATCTTTAAAATAACAACCATAGTACGGAAACCAATCTGTGTATACTATATAAAATACAGCGCTAAATTGTTTCATCTATGATCATATAAAGGTGTCCAATAATAATATTTTAGAAAATAAACTTCAATGTATTACATGGCTTACTTTAATAGTCATCTACTGGAAGGTCACTAGTACTTTTAATAGTTATCTACTGAAAGGCGACAAGTACTTGTCTTCTTCCACATTTGAAGGTGTTCTATATTTGCTAGTAGAAATAGAAATATTAATTTCACAAGTAAGCAACGTTTGGGCCCATAAAACTAGTTAAACCTCACCTTTTTTTATGGAAGTGCCTGTACCAAGCCAGGAAAGCGACCATATATATATATGTGTCAGGGTTATCGCCAGGAAAGCGACCATGTATATATGTGTCAGGGTTATCGCCAGGAAAGCCACCATGTATATATGTGTCAGGGTTATCGACAGGAAAGCGACCATGTATATATGTGTCAGTGTTATCGCCAGGAAAGCGACCATGCATATATGTGTCAGGGTTATCGCCAGGAAAGCCACCATGTATATATGTGTCAGGGTTATTGCCAGGAAAGCGACCATGTATATATGTGTCAGGGTTATCGCCAGGAAAGCCACCATGTATATATGTGTCAGGGTTATCGCCAGGAAAGCCACCATGTATATATGTGTCGGGGTTATCGCCAGGAAAGCCACCATGTATATATGTGTCGGGGTTATCGCCAGGAAAGCCACCATGTATATATGTGTCAGGGTTATCGCCAGGAAAACCACCATGTATATATGTGTCAGGGGTATCGCCAGGAAAGCCACCATGTATATATGTGTCTGGGTTATCGCCAGGAAAGCCACCATGTATATATGTGTCAGGGTTATCCCCAGGAAAGCCACCATGTATATATGTGTCAGGGTTATCGCCAGGAAAGCGACCATGTATATATGTGTCAGGGTTATCTCCAGGAAAGCGACCATGTATATATGTGTCAGGGTTATCGCCAGGAAAGCCACCATGTATATATGTGTCAGGGTTATCGCCAGGAAAGCGACCATGTATATATGTGTCAGGGTTATCTCCAGGAAAGCGATCATGTATATATGTGTCAGGGTTATCGCCAGGAAAGCGACCATGTATATATGTGTCAGGGTTATCGCCAGGAAAGCCACCATGTATATATGTGTCAGGGTTATCGCCAGGAAAGCCACCATGTATATATGTGTCAGGGTTATCTCCAGGAAAGCGACCATGTATATATGTGTCAGGGTTATCGCCAGGAAAGCCACCATGTATATATGTGTCAGGGTTATCGCCAGGAAAGCCACCATGTATATATGTGTCAGGGTTATCGCCAGGAAAGCCACCATGTATATATGTGTCAGGGTTATCGCCAGGAAAGCGACCATGTATATATATGTCAGGGTTATCGCCAGGAAAGCGACCATGTATATATGTGTCAGGGTTATCGCCAGGAAAGCGACCATGTATATATATGTCAGGGTTATCGGCAGGAAAGCGACCATGTATATATATGTCAGGGTTATCGCCAGGAAAGCCACCATGTATATATGTGTCAGGGTTATCTCCAGGAAAGCGACCATGTATATATGTGTCAGGGTTATCGCCAGGAAAGCGACCATGTATATATGTGTCAGGGTTATCGCCAGGAAAGCCACCATGTATATATGTGTCAGGGTTATCGACAGGAAAGCGACCATGTATATATATGTCAGGGTTATCGCCAGGAAAGCGACCATGTATATATGTGTCAGGGTTATCGCCAGGAAAGCGACCATGTATATATATGTCAGGGTTATCGGCAGGAAAGCGACCATGTATATATATGTCAGGGTTATCGCCAGGAAAGCCACCATGTACATATGTGTCAGGGTTATCGATGTTGTTTCTGTTTCAACAATTATTTACTGTATTATGGAACTGTTTTGATGGTATAACATTTTTGTTTTCTGTTTTTTATTTTAGTGCGAGTAGAAGCAAGACAGCTCACATGATTGCATAATTGTGTCAATTTGCCACGTGGAATGATGATCAAATTATAAAAGTAAGGGTATATATTACAGTATCCAATTCTAATAATACCTGACAAAAACTCCCTTGATGGTCTTGACATTAGATGCTTGTTCAGATTGATAACTTTAATTTGATCTCTTAATATAGATTGGTTAATCCATCCACATCAATAACACACAACAGCTTTTTATGAAAGTTGAATTTGATGGATAATGCAGATGGTTATATTCATGAAAAATAGAACTTTATATAAAAGTTGTATGGTAAAATCGACGGAATTCTGTACTAATTTACTTTCTTTTCGGTTTTTTTCTTAGATAAAATGCATACAGTGCAATATCAATATGATGAATTCTAAAAAAAAAAAAAAATACTCTCGAAATTCTCCTGTGAGAACGGGTATTCTTTTAGTATTTTTCTCTAAAGACGTATCGGCCTGGTCAGTATTCCTGGACGTTTAGATCAATTGGTTTTAAGGTCTCTTTCAGTATTTTTTAATTTTGATCATGACAATCAGAAAAGAAAACTCAAACAAATATAACGAAATGATTGGTAAAAGTCCGGCCTTTGGCGGTGTCTTGAAACTGCAACATTTGAGGTGGATATTGTGAAATTGTGTTGGTTGATTTACGTCCAGCGGCACATATTTTATGTACATGAAGGACGAGAATTTGTTCAATAATATTTAATATAAAAACTCCAGGGAGTGGGTGATAATCATGGAAATGACCTTTGACTGTCACCGGAAAACCACAGAAATTTGGGAAGAGACAAAAAATTATCCCTTTGCAGTAGCGACAACGCCCATACTCTTCCTTGAAATCTAAAATGTATGATACGTGTATTCGACATTCCAAGAAAGATAATAATTAACTGTGTTTGTCCTTCAGGTTGAAAACAAAATCCAGGTATGAGTCTCCTTTACCGTTAAGACGGAGGATGACAGCACCACAGAAACGTTGTCATGGGGAAGATAGTAATGGTGATATGCCGCATTCAAACAGATCGCGATATTCTGTTACCCCTGAAAGAGATTAAATGTCACATTTTGCATCATTTCAAATTTTTCTTGTTCCAAAGAAAAAAAATCAGTTTCATTCCAGTAAGTCATCACTTTTAAAAAGGTTTAAAATCTAGTAAGTCTTGGTTTATTGGCCTACAATTATCATTTATCAATATCTAAATCAAACCATAAACATTTAACCATTTTAGCTTTTGAAGTACTTTTATCGATAACAATATTTATGATGCATTAGATTTAATAAGTTTTCTAGTTTGTATAATAAAACTTAACACTCTTTTGTCATTTTTACAATTATTACAAATTGGTCCACTTCAGACGTCAATATTGTTTTTATTTAAGGTGTAAACATTATACTTAAAATCAGCGATAGAACGATGTTTGTTGAGTGAAATCTCTAGTCTTATTATTAGTAAATTATATATCAATATTTACTATAAAGGTTGTCCTTTCCGTTTGAATAAAGGGCGTCTTCTGAAATGTATATGTAGGCGTGGTATGTGTGACTTTAAACTTAAACCTGTTGAAACTGTTAGATTAATGAAATGAAAAATGTTACAATGTTTGACTAAACGATAATCAAGCATACATAAAGAAAGAAACAAATATATCATTGGACAGGGCAGAGTATTCACACAGACCGAGAGACATCGTATTGGTAAATGATAAAAAAAAGTTATCAGCATTAATTTAGGCAAAAACTAAACACTGAAGATTGTTTTCAATTTCTGCATGATGACATACAAGAAGGCAAAAAGGTACATTACCATTCCAAACAGTGACGACTTGATGCACAACACACTGTCAAAACCTATAACAAAACATGTTTAAAAAATAAACGGTAAAAAAGTATTAAACATTTATTGGAAGCATGCACATATATAGTTTAAAGAAAGCTTAAAACAGTGATTGCCAGCAATTCCACCAATATCAACAAAATGAACAGTCACCTCTCACCTCAAACAATTAAACACAAAAAGACCTTGACCTAGAAATCCATGTGCTTGCTTGGGACCAACACAGACATATGACGGGGTTAAACCAATTAACGGAATCCCATAGGACATCTGTAGATAGAATGGACTTCCTTTGGTGTATTAATTGTATCAATCATTAATGACGTCTTGTTGACTGTGAGACGAAGTACAACAATAAAACCATCACTCTTTAACTTCAGATTTTACTCGAGTCACGTGGATATAGTTTCGTGTTTCAATGTTTCGACATCATTGTCATGATAAATTGATGGTTGTTTAACGTCAAATGAGAAGTATTTCAGTTATATTCATGATATAAAAACAAGTTTCCAAAACAATACATAATGTAAGTAAAAAGATGGCTCAGTAATGGAGCAGTGGGTGCAAGGATAGATTGTCACAGGAAAAGAAGATATAATAAATAGGGTCAACAAATTTAACCTTACAACGTTTCTATTTTTGAAACATGACTGCCGAAACTTAATTCAGAAACGCGTTGTCTGCACTAAATTAGATATATACGTTTATATCAACAATGACCACATCTAATAAAAAATTGATGATTGGGAGCTGCTTGTCTTGTACATGTATGGACCGTTACATTCTTTATACACGAGGGACTCGTTTATTTCCCAACCTGTTGGGCAAGTTATGTATTTGAATCATCCTTTCATTTTAAAGATGCCTTTCAGCACATCTAATGAGTATTTATGAATAACAGATGGTAAAAACTAGATATGAAAAAGACAGTTTAAACATTTATGGTCGACAATTCCGCCAATATTTACAAAACGAATATCTACTCAAACCTCAAACCATTGTACACAAAAATTGATGGTAACATGACGATGGAAATACAGACCCTGGCTTTGGACAGGTGGAGTTAAACTGATTAAAACTATTGAACAATAACCTTTTTATAAATGTCTTAATGTGTATTTTTGAGCTGTGTATGATATATTGAGAAAATGGAAATTCGCTACATGTGAAGTTGCGTTTAATTCCAAATGTTCGAAAACGTTATAATTACACCCCTATTATTTGATCTAGTAGAGTTGTGTGCAAGGTAACACTTCTATCTTGTATCTCCCATTTACTAGTGGTAATAGAAACGCTCATTTGCATACCCATTCCAATGCATCCTCTACACGTGATTTATTGATGGTAAACTCGTTCTCCTCTTGGACGTATGTGCTGTACTGATCAATGACCTTAAACAAGAATCAATCAGGTTATATTTTAATCACACCAACATTGATGACATGGTGGATTTCTGACTTTAGAAGGATTTAACAATAAGTATAATTTGAATGTTAATTTCATAGATTTTCATGGACTCATTAATGCAGTACCAAGAGAGTGGAGACAAACTATTCTAAATTCGACTCCTTTTGAAGAAGTTAATAATAAATATATAAACCTTCTAAAGTCTATAGAAAAGCCAACAAAATATTTCTATAGGATATTGATTGAAAAAATAGCCGAAAAACCATTAAAAAGTCAAAACAAATGGAAATTACTCTTAGGAAAAGAAGTTTCAGAAGAAGAATGGGAAAATGTATACTCTTCGACTTTTTATTTGTTAAATGATACTCAACTTCAGTCTTTTCAGTTTAAAATGAATCACAAAATTATTTTTACAAACCATCTCTTGATGAAATGTAAACTGTCTGAAACAGCATTATGCACTTTTTGTAATGATGCTATTAAAAAAATTGAACATCTTTTTTAGGAGTGTCAATATGCTAAAAACATTTGGATCAGTTTAGCATCATATCTTCAAAAATCCTTGTATTTGAAGTTAGATATGGACCCTTTTGTGTGTATATTTAATTGCTACTCTGATGACCTTCCAGTGTGTCAATATTTGCAGTTTGTTGGTTAAGAAATATCTATATGCATGTAAAATTAAGAATTCATTACTCACTGTGGAGATTTAACACACTATGTTGAAAAATTATAAAAATGTTGATTTAGCTTCATGTTATCTCCTATCCACGACAAAGGCAAATCAGATAAAAGAAAACTGGAGAAATATTACCCTGGCACTGCAATTGAATTAGGGAATAAACTTATAATTTTGTGCTTATTACATGCAATCATTTAGATATAGTATCTTATTGTAATTATGCTGCATCATGTTGTATAAGAAGATGATGAAATAAAATATTGATTACAAAAAAACATTTATGATACGTTTTATTCTCCTATTGTGTACATATCATCGTCATTCTAATATAGAAATTTCATCTGTTTACACGTGGTTCTGTTTGTTGTCTTATCGATATTACATGATATAATTGGGTGTATTTTCTCACGGAAGTACTTTCATTCAGCTAAGATTACTGAAGTAATTCAAATCTTCGTGACAAATTTTGTGGTTTTTCTTCTAAATATTAATTTCTAAAATATGTATACAATTTCGTGGTTTTCTATTTATAGTAATTAATTTGAAAATCTGGTCTATTTCTGTATGAATATTGTATAGAGATTTAAAGGCGTTAGAATGTCAATGTTAAATTCTACTTTCAGTAAAGAAAACAAGGTCTAGGATTAAATCAATATTTTTATTTCTGATAAAATATTGTATCATTTCTGTCAATCTGTGATTATACATATTACAATAATATACAAGGACAAAGCTAATATTAATAGTTGAAATAGTTTTACAAGTTCACACGGAATTAACATATTTCAGAAGTATTGGATTTAGTTGAGTGTGGAACAGCAATCGATTGTCTGAAAACAAACTAAGATTATCATCCGCCCAGTAGGCACTGTTTCGGCACTAATATGGCTTATGAGATACATTTATTATTGAACTTCACAGTTTAATGTAATAATGTCCTCTCCCCTCAAGCATGCGTGGCCTTATCTTATTTTGATTATGTTTCGGCCCTTTTTAATATTTGTTTTTTATATTATTGCTGCCAATATTTTAGAATTATTTAGCTTTCCTATCTTCCCACTTTGAGCAAACCCGATGAAGGTTATTCCAGAAACATATCGTGTGCACTAAATTGGATATCTACGTTTATATAAATATTACTGGATCAATACCCCTGCTGGCGGACTATTAGTTCCCGAGGGTATCAACCGTCCAGTAGTCAGTGTTTCGACACTGACATGGTTTATTAGACATATTTGTTATTGAAAATTGCAATTCCTAAATAATGTAATTATTATTATTTAATTATTATTGGTTATCCTGATTGGGCCCTGTGGTTTTCTTGCTCCCAGATTTTAGTTATCCTGTTTGGGCCCTATGATTTTCTTGCTCCCAGATTTTAGTTACCCTGTTTAGGCCCTGTGGTTTTCTTGCTACCAGACGTTAGTTATCCTGTTTGGGCCCTGTGGTTTTCTTGCTCCCAGATTTTAGTTATCCTGTTTAGGCCCTGTGGTTTTCTTGCTCCCAGATTTTAGTTATCCTGTTTAGGCCCTACGATGTACTTGCTCCCAGATTTTAGTTATCCTGTTTGGGCCCTATGATTTTCTTGCTCCCAGACTTTAGTTATCCTGTTTAAGCCCTGTGGTTTTCTTACTTCCAGATTTTAGCTATCCTGTTTAGGCCCTGTGGTTTTCTTGCTCCCAGACTTTAGCTATCCTGTTTAAGCCCTGTGGTTTCTTGCTCCCAGACTTTAGCTATCCTGTTTCTTGCTCCCAGACTTTAGCTATCCTGTTTCTTGCTCCCATACTTTAGTTATCCTGTTTAAGACCTGTGGTTTTCTTGCTCCCAGAATTTAGCTATCCTGTTTAGGCCCTGTGGTTTTCTTGCTCCCAGACTTTAGTTAACCTGTTTAGGCCCTGTGGTTTTCTTGCTCCCAGACTTTAGCTATCCTGTTCAAGCCCTGTGGATTTCTTGCTCCCAGACTTTAGCTATCCTGTTTAAGCCCTGTGGGTTTCTTGCTCCCAGACTTTAGCTATCATGTTCAAGCCCTGTGGGTTTCTTGCTCCCAGACTTTAGCTATCCTGTTTAAGCCCTGTGGTTTCTTGCTCCCAGACTTTAGCTATCCTGTTTCTTGCTCCCAGACTTTAGCTATCCTGTTTCTTGCTCCCATACTTTAGTTATCCTGTTTAAGACCTGTGGTTTTCTTGCTCCCAGAATTTAGCTATCCTGTTTAGGCCCTGTGGTTTTCTTGCTCCCAGACTTTAGTTAACCTGTTTAGGCCCTGTGGTTTTCTTGCTCCCAGACTTTAGCTATCCTGTTCAAGCCCTGTGGATTTCTTGCTCCCAGACTTTAGCTATCATGTTCAAGCCCTGTGGGTTTCTTGCTCACAGACATTAGCTATCCTGTTTAGGCCCTGTGGTTTTCTTGCTCCCAGACTTTAGTTATCCTGTTTAGGCCCTATGGTTTTCTTCCTCCCATACTTTGGCCATCTTGTTTAGGCCCTGTGGTTTTCTTGTTCCTAAAAGCTGTAGATTGTTTGGGTTTCCTATCGTTTGATCTAGATTGTACCCGATGATGGTGTTTTAGATTGTACCCAATGATGGTGTTTTCAGACACGTGTCGTGTTCACTAAATTAGGTATCAACTTTTTTACGGCATCATGAAATTGAAAAATCATATTTGTTATACATAGACTATATACGAACATTGTTGTAAAATATCAAATTGGCTTTAGAAACAGATAGAATAGCGCGTCTTTAGAGAGCTTTTCGGTCCTTTTTCGCAGCGAGTGCCAATAAAAAATTTTTTATCCAGCAATTGGGTTAGTTTTTGTCATAATATGGGTGGAAATAAACTGTTGCTTTATTATGACAGTGTCATAATAACACTTTTCATATTAGCCTAATAATGTTATTAGGCCACACCCCTGTCATAATAACACTTTTCATACTAGCCTAATAAAACTATTAAGCCACACCCCTGTCATAATAGCACTTATCACAATAGCCTAATAAAGCTATTAAGCCACGTCCCTTACCGGAACTACTATTGAGGAATCAATGGGGTTTCCGTTATCTTTTTTTTTTTATTATTAAATTAAATAAAAAAAGGTTTGCAAATTGTATTGCAGGATAAATACAATATTGGTGTATTGACGGTAAATATATAATCTATGTGGCGAGGCTTAGAAAAGGGGGAAAGACGAGCTTTTAGCGAGTCTTTCCATCCGTTTCGTGCCGAGTCACATAAATTATATATTTTCCGTCAATACACCAATATTGTATATATATTTCCCGACACTGTATGTATATTGTATTTATCCTGCAATGTCAGGAAAGCTCAAAACTAATATATAAGTGCAGACTAAATTGCATTGCACTGGCTGGATAAATTGTTGTTATATACGGTCCCTGACAAATATATAGTTTTTCTAGCACCTGATTCATGTTGAGCGATGGTAAGAAACGGCAACAGTATAAGTGCGGACTTCACAGGAGAACACCATCAAGAAGATTTGAACGACGCTAGTTTCAGCTCTCTTTTGACAATTAGACAGTTGTTTAGGAGAAGGAACTGCCCACCATTCCCGAGCACCTGATTTCACTCCCGGTTATTAGTGGGGTTCGTGTTACTCGAGCTTTAGTTTTATGTGGATGTTTTGTAGATCGCTATTTGTCTTTTTGCACTTTTTCTTTTGGCCATTGTGTTTTCTGTTCTTCGATATACGGATTCTGATTACTCCTTTGGTATCTTCAAGCTCTTCTTGGACATTGTAGGATAAACATAATATACGTACATTGCCATAAAATATAAAAATAATTTTTTGCGCTCGCTGCGAAAAAGCGGAGAAATGCTAGCAAAAGGCTCGCTTTTAATCCTGTTTCTATAGCTGTAGTAATGGAACATGATCTAGTCTCTCCGTCTTGTAGAACAGTACTCACTCCTATAGTAAACATTTGTTTGTTTTTCCCCCTTAAAATAAATGTCAGAAACATCCGGGTTGAATATACGAATATGAATGCTTTGCAACAGTGGTCACTGAACTTATAATGCTTAGCTGATTTTGTTCATAGACAACTGAAACTAATAATATTGCAATATGTTTAAAGAAACATATCAACGGTCCAGTTATTATAAATCTGTTTTAACGACTGAGATAATATTTATATATAAAAATCAGCGACAGTACGCCTGTATGTTTACCATTAGTTGGTTGTATTGGAAATGCTATTTAAATTTGATATTTTATGATCAGAACACTACTTCAAATGAAGAGAGGGACCGAGTGGCTCAATGAGTTAGGGAGTTGGGTTACCTAGCAACGCATACAAGTTTATCACCAATACGGCGTGGGTTCACGACCGGCTTTGTTAAAAAGGGTGCACTCGACTCACAGCCGCAAGTGATAAAGCTTACCAGTTGCATGCCTATCGTCGGTGGTTCTCTCCGGGTACTCCGGCTTCTTCCACCACTAAAACTGGTCGCCATGATATAGCTGAAATATTGCTGAAAGTGGCGTTAAACACAATAAATCAAATCAAAACAAATCAAATGAAAACTTTGCTTTTATTGGAAAATTTGGAAGTACAATTATAAAAATTTAACTCTTTGAGTTCTATGACCGTAAGATCTTATCATGGTAATAAGCTGGGAACACAGCAGCAGTAGTATTTCCTTATATGGATTAACAGCCAGTGGGCGTATCATTATCACATCTATGTACAATTATAAATGTCGATGAATAGCAACATAGTATTAATTGTATAGTGTTAATGATATTACGTATATACAACCACCTTTCCTTGTGACATATAGATATTGACCTATTACAATTTGCATCATTAGCAAACAAAAAAACTAAGCACCCTCTCAGATATAGGAGATCTTAGCCGATTTTGGCTATCATGTTCAGGCCCTATGGTTTTCCTGCTACCAGATTTTGGCTATCCTGTGTAGGTCCTATGGTTTTCCTGCTACCAGATTTTGACTATCCTGTGTAGGTCCTATGGTTTTCTTGCTCCCAGATTTTGGCTATCCTGTGTAGGCCCTATGGTATTCTAGCTCCCAGATTTTGGCTATCCTGTTTAGGCCCTATGGTTTTCTTGCTCCCAGAATTTGGCTATTTCTGTTTAGACCCTATGGTATTCTAGCTCACAGATTTTGACTATCCTGTTTAGGCCCTATGGTTTTCATGCTCCCAGAATTTGGCTATTTCTGTTTAGACCCTTTGGTTTTCTTGCTCCCAGATTTTAGCTATCCTGTTTAGGCCCTTTGGTTTTCTTGCTCCCAGATTTTAGCTCTCCTGTTTAGGCCCTTTGGATTTCTTGCTCCCAGATTTTGGCTATCCGGTTTAGGCCGTATGGTTTTCTTGCTCCCAGATTTTGGCTATCCTGCTTAAGCCCTATGGTTTTCTTGCTTCCAGATTTTGGCTATCCTGTTTAGACCCTTTAGTTTTCTTGTTCCCAGACTTTGCTATCCTGTTTAGGCCCTATGGTTTTCTTGTTCCCAAACTTTGGCTATCCTGTTTAGGCCCTATGGTTTTCTTGTTTCCAGACTATGGGTATCCTGTTTAGGCCCTATGGTTTTCTTGTTCCCAGATTTTGGCTATCCTGTTTAGGCCGTATTGTTTTCTTGTTCCCAGATTTTGGCTATCCTGTTTAGGCCCTGTGGTTTTCTTGCTCCCAGATTTTAGCTATCCTGTTTAGGCCCTACGGTTTTCTTGTTCCCAGACTTTGGCTATCCTGTTTAGGCCCTATGGTTTTCTTGTTCCCAGACTTTGGCTATCCTGTTTAGGTCCTTTGGTTTTGGCTATCCTGCTTAGGCCCTGTGGTGTTCTTGTTCCCAGACTTTGGCTATCCTGTTTAGGCCCGATGGTGTTCTTTTTCCCAGATTTTGGCTATCCTGTTTAGGCCCTATGGTTTTCTTGTTCCCAGACTTTGGCTGTCCTGTTTAGGCCCTTTGGTTTTCTTGTTCCCAGATTCTAGCTATCCTGTTTAGGCCCTTTGGTTTTCTTCCTCCCAGATTGTAGCTATCCTGTGTAGGTCCTTTGGTTTTCTTGCTCCGAGATTTTGGCTATCCTGTTTAGGACCTATGGTCTTCCTAGCTCCCAGATTTTGGCTCTCCTGTTTAGGCCCTTTGGTTTTCTTGCTCCCAGATTTTAGCTATCCTGTGTAGGCCCTTTGGTTTTCTTGCTCCCAGATTTTAGCTATCCTGTTTAGGCCCTTTGGTTTTCTTGCTCCTAGACTTTAGCTATCCTGTTTAGGCCCTGTGGTTTTCTTGCTCCCAGATCTTAGCTATCCTGTTTAGCCCCTTTGGTTTTCTTGCTCCCAGATTTTAGCTATCCTGTTTAGGCTCTGTGGTTTTGTTGCTCCCAGATTCTATCTCTCCCGCTTAGGGCCTATGGTTTTGTTGCTCCCAGATTCTAGCTCTCCCGCTTAGGCCCTATGGTTTTGTTGCTCCCAGATTCTAGCTCTCCCGCTTAGGGCCTATGGTTTTGTTGCTCCCAGATTTTAGCTCTCATGTTTAGACCCTATGGTTTTGTTGCTCCCAGATTTTAGCTATCCTGTTTAGGACCTATGGTTTTCTTGCTCCCAGATTTTAGCTATCCTGTTTAGGCCTTATGGTGTTCTTGCTCCCAGATTTTAGCTATCCTGTTGAGGACCTATGGTTTTCTTGCTCCCAGATTTAGGCTATCATGTTTAGGCCCTGTGGTTTTCTTGCTCCTACAAACCTTTAATTTGTTTGGCTTTCCAATCTTTTGACTTAAATTGTACCCGATGATGGTGTTTTCAGACACGTGTCGTGTTCACTAAAGTAGATATCTACGTTTTTATTGCATCATGATATTGAAAAATCACATCTGTTTTAAATAGACTATGTACGTACATTGTTGTAAAATATCAAATATGTTTGTACGAGCTTTAGAAACAGACAGAAAAGCGCGTCTTTAGAGAGCTTTTATGTCCTTTTTCGCAGCGAGTGCCAATAAGATCTTAGTATTTCCGACACTGTATGTATATTGTATTTATCCTGCAATGTCAAAAAAGTTCAAATCTAATATATAAGTGCAGACTAAATTGCAATGCACTGGATGGATATATTGTTGTTACATACGGTCACTGACCAAGATATAGTTTTTTTTTCTGGTACCTGATTCATGTTGAACGACTGTAAGGAACTGTAACAGTATAAGCGCTGACTAAACAGAGGACACCATCAAGAACGATTAGAACGACGCTAGTTTCAGCTCTGTTTAACAATTATGCCGTTGTTTTGGACTTTTTGACATTGGAGGATAAACACAACATGCGTACATTGCCGTAAAATATAAAAATCATTTGCACCCGCTGCGACAAAGCGGAGAAATGCTAGCAAAAGACTCGCTTTTCAACCTGTTTCTATAGTTGGAATGGAACATGATCTAATCTCGCCGTCTTGTAGAACAAGACTCACTCCTATAGTGACGTTTGTTTTGTTTTTTTCTTAAAATACATGCCAGAAACAGCTGGGTTGGATATACGGATATGAATGCTTTGCAACAGTGAACTTGTAATGCTTAGTTGATTTTCTTCATAGACAACCGAAGCTAATTAAATTACAATTTTTTAAGGAAACATATTAAAGGTCCAGTTATTATAAATCTGTTTTTACTACTGAGATAATATTTATATATAAAAATCAGCGATAGTACGCCTGTATGTTTACCATTAGTTGGTTGTATTGGAAATGCTATTTAAAGTTCATATTTTATGATTACACACCAATGAAATCAGATTTTATATATTAAACCATTATCGTTTTATAGATATAAGTAAAACTATCATCAGTAGTATGTTTTACATAGAGCAACAAGGTATCCCAGTCTGGTCTTACGATCATACAATCTTTGAGCACGAGTTTGTATCTCGAAAAAAAAACAGCCAATCAGAACACTATTGTGACTGTGAAATGCAGTACAGCTATAAAAGCACTGTTAAGTTGTTTTAATTTATGTCTATCTTTAATGTTGGATAATCTCACATTTACATCCATATCTTTTCTTACCAATCAAATAAATACTTTTAGAGAATTCTGAAGTACCAGTAGTACAAAAATCAACGTCTTAAGGTTTTATGACCGTAATATCTGATCACGGGATCAAGCTGGGAACACAGCAGCTGTAGTATTTCCTTATATGGATTAACACCCAGCAGGCGTATCATTATCACATTTATGTACAATTATAAATGTCGATGGATCAGAACTTAATTGCATAGTGTTAATGGTATGACGTATATACAACCACCTGTCCTTGTGTCAAATAGATATTGACCTATTACAATTTGCATCTTTAACAAAGAAAAACCCCAAAACAATCGAAATAATGATAATTGTTACGGACAATATATACACGAATTTCGCAAATCGTTGCGTTTGTTTTCTCAATGTTTGATGACAGTTTGACATAAAAATCGCTCCAAAAACACTATTAATGTATTTGGCTTTGTAATCTTTTGACCTTAAACTGATCTGAATCCCGTCCTTTGTACTAAATTAGATATCTACATTTCTATTATAATGCAAGGAAGTTCAACAAACTACAGTCTTTATCTTAATTGTTTGGTATACTAATACAGCCAACAAACTAGTCTTTATCTTAATTGTTTGGTATACTGATACAGCCAACAAACTACAGTCTTTATCTTCATTGTTTGGTACACTAATACAGCCAACAAACTACAGTCTTTATCTTCATTGTTTGGTATACTAATACAGCCAACAAACTACAGTCTTTATCTTCATTGTTTGGTACACTAATACAGCCAACAAACTACAGTCTTTATCTTCATTGTTTGGTACACTAATACAGCCAACAAACTACAGTCTTTATCTTCATTGTTTGGTATACTGATACAGCCAACAAACTACAGTCTTTATCTTAATTGTTTGGTATACTAATACAGCCAACAAACTACAGTCGTTATCTTCATTGTTTGGTATACTAATACAGCCAACAAACTACAGTCTTTATCTTCATTGTTTGGTACACTAATACAGCCAACAAACTACAGTCTTAATCTTAATTGTTTGGTATACTAATACAGCCAACAAACTACAGTCTTTATCTTAATTGTTTGGTACACTAATACAGCCAACAAACTACAGTCTTTATCTTAATTATTTGGTATACTAATACAGCCAACAAACTACAGTCTTAATCTTAATTGTTTGGTATACTAATACAGCCAACAAACTACAGTTTTTATCTTAATTGTTTGGTATGCTAATACAGCCAACAAACTACAGTCTTTATCTTAATTGTTTGGTATACTAATACAGCCAACAAACTACAGTCTTTATCTTCATTGTTTGGTATACTAATACAGCCAACAAACTACAGTCTTTATCTTCATTGTTTGGTATACTAATACAGCCAACAAACTACAGTCGTTATCTTAATTGTTTGGTATACTAATACAACCAACAAACTACAGTCTTTATCTTAATTATTTGGTATACTAATACAGCCAACAAACTACAGTCGTTATCTTCATTGTTTGGTATATTAATACAGCCAACAAACTACAGTCTTTATCTTCATTGTTTGGTATACTAATACAGCCAACAAACTATAGTTTTTATCTTAATTGTTTGGTATACTAATACAGCCAATGTCTTAATAAATAAAAATGAAAACTCGATTTTTATTTTTATTTTGTTGGTATACATTGATGACAAATATTTTGATAATGAAAACTTAATGAGTTGAATTGTATTTTACCTACTTGTCTGTCGTGTCAATGCATTGTTGTTCATGACGGCTTGGTTTTTTTTCCGATGTTTCGGTGTTTGTGTAGGACAGATTGTTGTAGACGATGAGCTCAGATATCCATTAGTGTACCCCACCTAAGAATATGTTTTTGCTTACTCTTGTAAAGCATCACTTAAGGAACGAGCATCGTAAAATGCTGCGATTTTGGACAAGTCTTAACTAAACAATTGTTGGTCATTGTATTGTCTGTCCCTCTTTGATTTACGGCTTCTGATTACCTCTTTGGGATCTACAAACATTTCCTATCGTCATAATATTTTTTCATATCAAGAAAGATATGACAAAGCGTTGCTGTTCACAGACTTCTTTTTACACGTGGTAAAATAACGTTAGACAATTGATTACCTTAGAAACTGATACTACCTACAACCATTAGCATGTGATGAACCAATCTTTATTACTCAACGAGGAAATAAAATGAAAATAAAATACCACATTGTCGGAACAGTTCCACAATCCAATAGACAAATCATAGAAAAGGGCAAAATCGATACCCCTTACACACAAATGCATGACCAATCCATTTCCTGGCTTTTTACAGACACTTCAATCAAAAGTGTCGGCGTTAGACTAAGTAACCGATGATTATTTATTCCTTATAACATCCAGCGATCAGTATTTCAGTACTACAACAAGTTCAACAATATATAAAAACTATTAAGATGAGAGAGGATGGGTCAAAAACTTTCGAATGCCACTAGAAAAACATGATGAGTTGGGTAGTGGCGAAATATTTTGTCTTTTGTAGCGGCTACAACGCGTCTACGCTTTCTCGAAATCTACAAAATAGGTAATGTCCGCCCTCAGGCTTTCCGTATTATAGCCCGACAACATCCAATGTGCTGGACAGATCTTTGGCTTTTAGCCATGTGAACATTCATGAGTACATAGTCAATATGATATAACATTCCGAGGGTTGTAATTCATTTAATAACATTCTAGAGTGACATATCATTTTAATTAAAACAATGAACAACGCACCGAACACCTTATTTTTAATTGTTTTACTCAAAAATGCGTGTTAAAGCATTTCATGAATTAATTAACTGTTGGTGGCTGCAACATTACACGGTTTGCAAAAGAAATCAACGTGTAAAGTAATAGATATGTAAGTACAATAACCTTCATTAGGTACGTTAATGTCAAAAGAGTGGACAGTGTGATAATATTAATCCCTGGGAGCAGGAAAGAACTTATACATGATAACCAACATCGGCAAAGGTCACTGAGGGAGGAGCACCTTAGATAGCCAACATCGGCAAAGGTCACTTATGTCTGAGGGAGGAGAACCTTAGATAGCCAACATCATCGACAAAGGTCACTGATGCCTGAGGGAGAACCTTAGATAGCCAACATCAGCAAAGGTCACTTATGTCTGAGGAAAGAGAACCTTAGATAGCCAACATCGGCAAAGGTCACTTATGCCTGAGGGAGGAGAATCTTAGATAGTCAACATCGGCAAAGGTCACTTATGCCTGAGGGAGGAGAACCTTAGATAGCCAACATCGGCAAAGGTCACTTATGTCTGAAGGAGGGGAACCTTAGATAGTCAACATCAGCAAAGGTCACTTATGCCTGAGGGAGGAGAATCTTAGATAGCCAGCATCGGCAAAGGTCAGTTATGTCTGAGGGAGGAGAACCTTAGATAGCCAACATCGGCAAAGGTCACTTATGTCTGAGGGAGGAGAACCTTAGATAGCCAACATCGGCAAAGGTCACTTATGCCTGAGGGAGGAGAATCTTAGATAGCCAACATCGGCAAAGATAGCCAACATAAGCAAAGGTCATTTATGCCTGAGGGAGGAGAACTTTAGATAGCCAACATCGGCAAAGGTCACTTATGCCAGAGGGAGAAGAACCTTAGATAGCCAACATTGGCAAATATAGCCAACATCGGCAAAGGTCACATATGCCTGAGGAAAGAGAACATTAGATAACCAACATCGACAAAGGTCACTTATGCCTGAGGGAGGAGAACTTTAGATAGCCAACATCGGCAAAGGTCACTTATGCCTGAGGGAGGAGAACCTTAACCAACATCAGCAATGGTCACTTATGTCTGAGGGAGGAGAACCTTAGATAGCCAACATCGGCAAAGGTCAC
Source organism: Bathymodiolus septemdierum (assembly GCA_963383655.1). NCBI lineage: Eukaryota > Metazoa > Mollusca > Bivalvia > Mytilida > Modiolidae > Bathymodiolus > Bathymodiolus septemdierum. Next base: position 113,689,471 of record OY726519.1, read on the forward strand.
ATATGCCTGAGGGAGGAGAACCTTAGATAGCCAACATCGGCAAAGGTCACTTATGCTCGAGGGAGGAGAACCTTAGATAGCCAACATCGGCAAAGGTCACTTATGCCCAAGGGAGAAGAACCTTATATAGCCAACATCGGCAAAGGTCACTTATGCCTGAGGGAGGAGAACCTTAGATAGCCAACATCGGCAAATATAGCCAACATCGGCAAAGGTCACTTATGCCTGAGGGAAGAGAACATTAGATAACCAACATCGGCAAAGGTCACTTATGCCCTAGGGAGGAGAACCTTAGATAACCAACATTGGCAAAGGTCAATTATACCTGAGGGAGGAGAACCTTAGATAGCCAACATCGGCAAAGGTCACTTATGCCCGAGGGAGGAGAACCTTTGTTTTGATAATAATCATATTATTTAGAAACTGTACATTTCAATAATAAATAAATCTAATAAACCATGTCAGATTACTAGACGTGTGATACCATCGGAGAATTAACAGTTCACCAGCAGAGGTATCAACCCAGTTATAGAAATATAACGGTAGATATATGTACTATAAGCTATCATTGCTGTTGTTTATAATATTGATTTAAATTCCATTCAGACATATGGCTTGTAATCAAAGTTTTTGTGTACTATTATAAATAATCATTATACATTGTCTTCAAAGGCGAAGACACCGTTGTTTCATGTAGGTGTTAAGCTTGTCTTATTTGATGTCTATTTACTACAAGGAATATCAATATAATTACTGAATAATTGAAACAAATAATTGTATTGTATTCATGCGAGACTTCACTGTAGCAGGATGCAGGATACTACGTATATAACAGTCCTTAATAACAATGCAATGATGGCTCATCATGCAACATGGGATATGTACTGATATTGTCATAGACAATCCTTCTTCAACAACTTTTTTATAATCTGTGAAATTATTCGATGTTTGATTTTGAATTTTCACGAGTTTCAAATATATTTCATTGATATTCTCGCTGAATATGATCAAATGAACAATATTGAAATCCACACTAGACGGTCCATACTTAATGCGATCAAACATTCACCGGCATGTAATAAACGTATCCTCAAAATATACATTTTTTTCTTTTTATCTTGTAATAACATCTCTATATATGTTAAAGATTAAATTGCTATATTGCAATGCTGTTCGTCCGGTTAAATGCGAGCGTTTGTAATTTACACACCTCTGGAAAACACTTGCATAACAGGCGGCAAAGGTCACTTATGTCTGAGGGAAGAGAACCTTAGATAGTTAACATCGGCAAATGTCAATTATGCCTGATGGAGGAGAATCTTAGATAGCCAACATCGGCAAAGGTCACGTATGCCTGACGGAGGAGAATCTTAGATAGCCAACATCGGTAAAGGTCACTTATGTCTGAGGGAGGAGAACCTTAGATAGCCAACATCGGCAAATGTTACTTATGCCTGAGGGATGAGAACCTTAGATAGCCAACATCGGCAAATGTCACTTATGCCTGAGGGATGAGAATCTTAGATAGCCAACATCGGTAAAGGTCACCTATGCATGAGGGAGGAGAACCTTAGATAGTCAACATCGGCAAAGGTCACATATGCCTGAGGGAGGAGAACCTTAGATAGCCAACATCGGCAAAGGTCACTTATACCTGAGGAAGGAGAACCTTAGCTAGCTAACATCGGCAAAGGTCACTTATGCCTGAGGGAGGAGAACCTTAGATAGCTAACATCGGCAAAGGCCACTTATGCCTGAGGGAGGAGAACCTTAGATAGCCAACATCGGCAAAGGTCACTTATGCCTGAGGGAGGAGAACCTTATATAGCCAACATCGGCTACGGTCACTTATGCCCGAGGGAGGATAACTTTAGATAGCCAACAACGGCAAAGGTCACTTATACCTGAGGAAGGAGAACCTTAGCTAGCTAACATCGGCAAAGGTCACTTATGCCTGAGGGAGGAGAACCTTAGATAGCTAACATCGGCAAAGGTCACTTATGCCTGAGGGAGGAGAACCTTAGATAGCCAACATCGGCAAAGGTCACTTATGCCTGAGGGAGGAGAACCTTATATAGCCAACATCGGCTACGGTCACTTATGCCCGAGGGAGGATAACTTTAGATAGCCAACAACGGCAAAGGTCACTTATGCCTGAGGGAGGAGAACCTTAGATAGCCAACATCGGCAAAGGTCACTTATGCCTGAGGGAGGAGAACCTTAGATAGCCAACATCAGCAAAGTTCACTTATGCCTGAGGGAGGAGAACCTTAGATAGCCAACATCGGCAAAGGTCCCTTATGCCTGAGGGAGGAAAACCTTAGATAGCCAGCATCAGCAAAGTTCACTTATGCCTGAGGGAGGAGAACCTTAGATAGCCAACATCGGCAAAGGTCACTTATGCCTGAGGGAGGAGAACCTTAGATAGCCAACATCAGCAAAGTTCACTTATGCCTGAGGGAGGAAAACCTTAGACCCATATCGGCCAATGGTACTTATGCCTGAGGGAGGAGAACTTTAGATAGTCAACATCGGCAAAGGTCACTTATGCCTGAGGGAGGAGGACCTTAGATAGCCAACATCGGCAAAGGTCACTTATACCTGAGGGAGGAGAACCTTAGTTAGCCAACACCGGCAAAAGTCACTTATACCTGACGGAGGAGAAACTTAGATAGTCAACATCGGCAAAGGTCACGTATACCTGAGGGAGGTGAACCTTAGATAGCCAACATCTGCAAAGGTCCATTATGCCTAAGGGAGGAGAACCATAGATAGTCAATATCGGCAAATGTCATTTATGTCCGAGAGAGGAGATCCTTAGTTTTGATAGTAATCATATTATTTAGAAACTGTACATTTCAATAATAAATAAATCTAATAAACCATGTCAGATTACTAGGCGTATGATACCCTCGGAGAATTAACAGTTCACCAGCAGATGTATCAACCCAGTTATAGAAATAAAACCGTAGATATATGTATTATAAGCTATCATTGCTGTTGTTTATGATATTGATTTAAAGTAATATGAAACGAGTTTTTGGTGAAATAAACATCTTCAAAAATATTCTTGATATGTTGACATCCCCTAAAAACTAAACCATTCGTACATGTTTGAGGACGAAAATCGCGATCATCTGTGATTAAGAACAGAAAATCATTCCATCTCGTACGTGTTTTGTCAAGACAATGGCGCTAATTAACTTTCGGATGCACCGTTCCGATGATTGCCGATCAGGAAATTTCATCACCAACGTAAAAAAGTTAAATTTCTGGCATTTCTTGCCTTGCAAAGAAATTATTTCATGTATGTTTTACCTTAAAGATTATCAACTGCAATGAATTTCATTCTGACTTAATCAGTTTATTCGAAAAATTGGACAAAAACATTGAAATCGGTAATAATGAATGACACGGGGCCCCAAATGGGGAAATCGAAACAGAACCAAGAAATCTCAGATTTTAAAATCCTCGTCGGAACTAACGTATCGCATGTACAAACTATGTAAATTATCATTAGTATGTACATTTCAAAACCATTACGATGAAAACATTTGAAGTTGTCGGAGAAGAAAATAAAAAATCAACAAGAAAAAAAATGCCAAAAATACGACTTATTTTGTCCATAATTTGTCACCGTTATTTTGACACCAACCATTTCATAACTAGGTTCGTTTACTTCCTGGCTTGTTTTGGGGACAACCAATTGATTTCGCGGGAGGGGGGAGGCTTGGTCTGGCAATTTTTGTAAATAAAATAAATATTCTGGCCACCCAAAGTTCGAAAAAAATTCTGGCCTTTGCTTCATAGAAAATAAAAAAAATAATCTAGCCTGAACTGAGTAAACAATGTTATAACCTGTCCTGCACTATGTGTCGAATGCATTTTCTGTCAAATATTCAAACCTGACTAATATTGCCAGGCCCCCTCAGAATCAAATTATTTGCCTATATATTATTATGAGATAAAGAATGTGTGCTTTCTTTCACATTCTTGTCTCTTAGGCCAAATAAATTTTAAATAGATTTGAAACAAAGTAGTATTCATTTTTGATATAAAAAAACCCTAATGTTTTATCATAATTACAAGTTGCGTATGCAGTGTCCCCTTACTGGGCCCCGCGAAATTTTATGAATTATACCAAGGACGTATATAAGATTCTATATACGTCCTTGATTTTACACATAATACCGTTCAAGGACATTTACGGCGGTTTAGATCATAGATGGTGATATGTTTTCCATGTAAAGAAATCCTTGTTTAAAGTTTCGCTAAGGGAAAATTATTTTTAATCGTGGATTGAATGGAAAATAATGGAATGTAAATCGAAACGAAAATGATGTTACCTGTCAAGACTATAGCGAAGCATGCGCACAATCTCTACCGAATGAGTTCAAATCTAAGGTCAATAGCATATGATTTGCATTATTGTCCGGGTAGCAAGAATTATCGAAGACAGAATAAAATGAGGTTTTCTCCTGAATTATACATCGTAGCTCTCAAAAAGTGAATGGTTTACGTTCTTTATATATTTAATCTTTACATATATCAGAAAGTTTTAGAAAGCTGAAAATATTGATTTTGGCATTTCATATTACTTTAAATTCCATTCAGACATATGGCTTGCAATCAAGGTCTTTTGTGTACTATTATAAATAATCATTATACATTGCCTTCAAAGGCGAAGACACCGTTGTTTCATGTGGGTGTTAAGCTTGTCTTATTTTATGTCTATTTACTACAAGGAATATCAATGTAATTACTGAATCTTTGAAATAAATAATTTTATTGTATTCATAAGGGTAATGACAAATTACCGAACTCCGAACAATCTTCCAAAGGGAAAGTCAAAATCATAAGTATATAAACAGACAAAATCAGTCAACAACCGGAAAACTATGAAAACCGTAATGACCCTGACTTGGTACAGGTATTTCTAAAGAAATGGTGGGTTGAATCAGATTTTAAAGCGTCAAACCTCCCGCTTTCATTACGGCTCAAAGGTTCCATGCGAGACTTCACTGTAGCAGGATACTACGTATATAACAATACTTAATAACAATGCAATGATGGCTCATCATGCAACATGGGATATGTACTGATATTGTTATAGACAATCCTTCTTCAACAACTTTTTTATAATCTGTGAAATTATTCGATGTTTGATTTTGAATTTTCACGAGATTCAAATACATTTCATTGATATTCTCGCTGAATATGATCAAATGAACAATATTGAAATCCACACTAGACGGTCCATTCTTAAGGCGATCAAACATTCCCCGGCATGTAATAAACGTGGTTTATTATCCTCAAAATATAGATATTTTTTTTTATTATTTTGTAATAACATCTCTATAGATGTTAAAGATTAAATCACTATATTGCAATGATGTTCGTCCGATTAAATGCGAGCGTTTGTAATTTACGCACCTCTGGAAAACACTTGCATGACAGCATCATTTTACTAAGAGGGATAGTTCCTGAAACTAGGCTCATGAAACTAGTTTAACTTGTCATTGTCTGTACCAAGCCAGGAAAGTGAGCGGTCATATATTTGTATGTAAAGGGTATCGATTGTGTCTCTGTCCACGATTGTTCGATTAGATTTTGGAACTGTTCACATAGTAGTATTTTTCGTTTTATTACTATATAAAACCGTCAACTATGATTTCTGACATTTGGTAATATTCTACATTAATACTTTCTACTACCATTAACACATGATGATCCAATATTAATGTCATCAGTGAAGTAAAACGTTGCCAGGGCACATTTATCAATTTTTACACCAGTGATTTTGACACGATGTTGAATATGTCATTCTATAGTGATGTGATATTTAGTCCACCTGATCCAATGGTCAAGTTAGATATTGCTATAACTTAACATCCTCGTAAGCATGACAAAAACGTTTCATCTGAAAACTCTGTAATCAAAATTCTGTAACAGTATGCGAATCTTGATATGGTATTAAGCAAAAACTCGACATTTTTTTTAAGGAATTTCCATATAAAATGTAGGAGGAGTTGCGCGTATCAACGGACGGAGAGAACAACACAAAATGTTTTCCCCCCAGAAGATAGGAGACAAAGGTATTGAATTAAATCAAACCTTATTTCCATGGTGCGTGGGTGGTCCAATTTCTAAACTATACATCGGAGCTCACCCTCTATCCAAAATTCGATGGTCGCCATTTCTAAACCTATATTTCGTTAAGGAGCCAGAACTTCTTTGTCGTCGGGTGAATATGGTTAAAATTAAAACAGAGGTTACACGATATTCATTTATTCTATGTTTCGTCGTGGAATTTGTAGCTTTGCTAATCTATGCTGAATATTTGAAATAGCCATATTTCGAAAAGAAAAACAATGAAAATAAATCTCCTCGGATACCAAGGCAAATTCTAATCACATTGCAAGGATTGTTTTGTGCTAATCAGAAAGGCAGCATGGCTGACAGGGCAGCAGTGCAATCTGATTAAGTTAAAATCAAAATCGATAATCTTCTCAGAAATCGCTTGAAAGATTGAATTGTGATATTGTAAGAATGATTCTAAGAATATTTTCTACTATCTACAATTAAAATTCAAAGATAGACGTTACCACAGAACTTACTTTGACATAATAAGTCTATGAGAATTATGTACAAGCAATTTATTTTCAGAAAACATTTAAACCATTTCATCAACAAATGATATTAGAGTAAACCTCTATCAATCTTTGATGACGATTTGCAATCCAAAATGATCGTCACCATCAGATTTGATTTTGTTTTGGGACTGCATAGATCAGGTGAGCGATACTGATTATTAAAACTTATAAGTAAATATTATAATAATTCCAAATCCGACACTGGGATTAAGATTACAATTGAAGTAACAGTTTCTGCTTCCACTGTAGTGACCCTGATACTAACCAACAGCTGTGATTTCTTTCTGTTATATATCTTTATTCGCATAAAGCCAATGTATAACAATGGTACAGAGATATAACAATAAAATCAAAATAACAACAATTATTTACAACATATATACAAATTAGGAGATAGATTACAAAGGACTAAGAACCTGGAGGACAAACACCGGTATTAATAGCACTGATGAGTATGTACATATCAGACAAGTCGTACAGATAAAGTAATTCTACAAACACTGTCATCAATATACCCGACATAGCTACAAAATAACAACAACAACAGGAACAACAACAAAAGGAAAGAAAAAACAACAATCACATGACTGTACTCAATTTCTATGTTAAATTAACAGTTTAGTGCAACAATAACAACACATTGACTGTTGACATTAACATTAACATTAAGACCCCAATCATGAACAATCTTTTGTTTTGGATGTATCAACATATCGTTCTGTTTATGTTCTTTAAGCTACTTATGAATTTGGCGTCAGATTGACTATAGTCTATACTTTATCTAACGCACCGGATCAAATACCGCTAGTGCATTCACTTTCTTGTACCACTAGTCTAGTGTACCTAAAGACGTTTTAATACAGTGATAATCTGATGTAAGCGACTGTGTTTAGTCTTTGTAATAACAATTACTAGTATGCGATTAAAGACAACAATATAACAGTTGTTGATGTACGTCATTCTATATTACCACTTACAAAACGTACTGTAATCTGTGTCACATGATCCAATTTTCCAAAATATGGGACTTATTTTTTACATGCCCTTTCTTTACCATTTTGCATTGACAATCAAACAATATACTCCATCACTCCACAACACGGTAAATTGTCCATGTCTTATATTCTCGCTTGGCTATTTAAATGAATGAATATGCCCTTGGTTTTCTCCACGGAGATTTAACATTGTATTTTTATTTTTATATGGACGCCGAGTTGTTTCTCTAGCTTCATATATTTTGCGTCTACGTTTTCAGTAAAAACTTTCTGTTTATGTTGGTTAAATGTTGACTTACATCGTCTGCCAATATTTCGTATTTCTTTTACCCAACGATTGACATTAAGAAGAATTCCGAGAACATCCTACATGTACCATATACACCCAAGTTACAATTCCAGTAGCATAAACAATGGCAAAAAAAACCCCGGAATGTTCAATAATCTATGACACGCGAATAAATCCCGTACATTCAAATAATTCAAATGAGGGATACATTAATAGCACAGATGCACGTTGTTTTGACGCAATGCGGCACGTAGTTTTAATTTTCAGCAGAGCACATAAGCAATGTGTCAATCTGTCAACAATAGCTAACATTTGAGGAAACACCAAGAAAAGTGCATATATACAATTACATATGAGTAATTCTTCTTTTTATCAAACACAGTTGAACCAGTTTGTAAGGAAATAAAAGGCTGTAATAAAAAGAGATACATGTATATATGATATATTACATGTTACATGTATATGATATGTTACATGTTACATGTATATGATATATTACATGTTACATGCAGACGAATAATATTCCTTACACGGAGTGGTAATTCACCCGGAAGATATATTGATGACATGAGTGGTTCTTAATAACATTCCCGGAAAAAGCAATAATCATACTTTAGCCAAGTGTACATCGTCCCAATTAGATGATGCTTTGTCAGAGGGGTTATTCCCCGACGCAGAGAGCCGATCTCCTATTTCTATATCCTGGTGTTCTCTCGGGAATTTAACTCATGAAAAAGCAACTTTGGATGTTCATTATTGTTATATGTTGCTTTTTTCAGGAGTAATGAATCATCAAATCTCGAACAAGCCTATATAGTTAAATTGTATATATAGGGAGTGGTTGTGGTCGAGTGGTCTAGGGCGCTGGACGTATAATGAATCATCAAATCTCGAACAAGCCTATATAGTTAAATTGTATATATAGGGAGTGGATGTGGTCGAGTGGTCTAGGGCGCTGGACGTATAATGAATCATCAAATCTCGAACAAGCCTATATAGTTAAATTGTATATATAGGGAGTGGATGTGGTCGAGTGGTCTAGGGCGCTGGACGTATAATGAATCATCAAATCTCGAACAAGCCTATATAGTTAAATTGTATATATAGGGAGTGGATGTGGTCGAGTGGTCTAGGGCGCTGGACGTATAATGAATCATCAAATCTCGAACAAGCCTATATAGTTAAATTGTATATATAGGGAGTGGATGTGGTCGAGTGGTCTAGGGCGCTGGACGTATAATGAATCATTAAATCTCGAACAAGTCTCTATAGTTAAATTGTATATATAGGGAGTGGATGTGGTCGAGTGGTCTAGGGCGCTGGACGTAAGGCTAAGCGAATGGTGCTACAGTGTATCAATTGTGTGAGTTCAAATCCCGTCGAGGGAAGAACAAAAATTTGACCGCTCTAAAATCTAATTCTAACACTGTTTGGTTTAATTTTCAGACGTATATATATATATATATATATATATATATATATATATAATTTAGCTATAGTGGCTTGTTCGCGATTTGATGATTCCTTATTTCAAAGAGAAATAAACAAACATGTGGCAGGTATAAACCTGCGGTACACCCTTTCGGGTGTGTTGTACCTTGCACCCGATGAAACAGTGTTATTTTTACACCTTGGTTTGTATATGTGTACTGTGTGATTAGTTATTACACAGACAATGTTTGAATTAGTTTAATGTATTGTCTTTTTGAATCTAGACTTGAAGTTGTTTGAGATGACCTTTTGAAGCTATGATACTATTTCAAACTTACCGATGTCTATGGGAAACACAGAACGAATTAAGATAATTTTAAAAAGGTCGCATCAATAATTGATATGAAGCCTTACCTTTAAGATAATGACAGACAAGAAAACATTACCATTGCTGAGGAAGCATACCATGACGTAAATAAATAAATCAAGATTTTATTAATGCTAAAATGTAGCTATATCTCCTTCAGAGTTGTTTGTTTACCAGAAATTGAAGAAAACATATCAAACCGAAACTAAAATGGAATGTTTTAATAAACTGACATTAATATCATGGGCGGCTTCTGTTTTTCATTGAATGTCATTGACGGCTTGATTCTGGTTTTCTTTAGATATTTTAGCATAAGCTTCATTTTTTTTCTGTACGATATGCGAAACGTCGCCACAGACACCAGAGCAACATTGGAAATTTAGGACTACAGCGCATAAGAATGACACAGCACATTTACAAAATTATCTCTATTATTCAATTATAATTATGAAAAGAAAGTTTAAACAATGATTGTCATCAATTCCAACAATATTTACAAAACGAATAATGATCCCCCACCTCAACACACTGAACATTAACAAAAACACGACATTTGGCATCGGAAATCCAAGTCCTCGCTTATGTGATCAATCAAGAAAGAACGAGGCAGTGTTACGTGAAGTTCTTATTCTGAAGGTAGTTTAGAAAAGAATATTGCTATTTTTGTAACGATAATGACAATTTTTGATGAATTACATGCAAATCCCATTTAATGGAAATCATAGTTATACCATTTTAATAATAAATTAAAAACGAAGCAAACAAACAATAAATTATAATCGTAATGGCAAAAACAGACAGTTATACAACAAACAGCGGTAAATAGAGAAACTCCACCGTCAAAACACGGAATATGATATCTAAGTACGATATGTAGAACGACGAATTTGAATGTATATCCATAGATCACTGGTTTCCTTTAAATCTGTATTCACAATAATAAATATTTAATATATAGGAAAATGTATATGCAATAATGAAATATTAAAATATGTGCCAAAACACATAAATCCATTTTTCCTACGTAATTCTAACCACTCCAATAATGAATTATATTTCTAAAATGCATTATTAATTTCCTTTTCTTTTCACTCTTATATATTTCATTTCCGCTGCATGGCAATGATGTAGCACGCCGTGGAGAGAGATACATACATTATCACAATCCCATTGGATAATAAACCATTGAAGGAAACAACAAAGGAAACATTATTGTTGTCAGAAAAACAGAATAACAAAAAAATACTGTTATCTAAAACAAACCTATTAATAATAGCCTTATTAAGTTTCAAATGAATGGGAAAAAATAAGAGAAATTTTGTTCAGCAATAATTTGTCATATATTCTATATAATTCTAATGTTCAGCCATTTAGACTTCCACTGCAAACAAATTAGTAGAACGAAAATAAAGGAGTGTTAAATGCATCAACGGGCAAATAAATAAATAAATAAATTAATAAAACGCCTACGCATTTTGATAATGTTGTAATACATGTACAAAGATATATCAGGATCTGAATGGATCAGTTTTGGCCCCAACTTTTTAATGCTGTGTGCTTATCGGAGAGGAAGCGACGAACAATTTTATGACATCCATTGATCGAACGCATGTCAGACTAAAATAATATATCATTTTCTAGAATGTGAGATTGGACAATTGCACCCGAAAGTTCACGTTTTCAAGTCAGAAAAATTCTGATGAACGAAAATGTGAACCCGAGGGTGCAATTGTATTATCTCATATTACTGACCATCGCTGATTATTTTGCTAACACCAAATAATCCAATATTTTTGTCCTACTTGAAATTGGCCGCCATTGGAAAATAAATATTTTCTTCTAAGGTATACGGGGTAATGAAAGATAAATACGATGTTCGAAAGTATCATATGCGTTTTAGTTATTATATCCTACATTTAAGACATGCAACTATGAATAAGCAATTTGTAAGTATTAACACAGTAGTTCAAAATTATGATGTGGGACGAACGAATCTCACTTTGGTGTGTCACATCGAATATTCCGGTCATACATGCAGAATCATGTGAGACAAACACGGTCACCATTACCTCAATGTTCGCTGAGAAGCGTGAAAAATCTTTTCTTAGAGACGCGAGAGAAATAGGACCTTGCAGGATCTTCTGATAGGCAACCATTTATATTACTTCTCTAAGCCATAGACCGTCCTTAGACTTAGACACGATGGTATCATCAGCCTAAATGAAATTTACTGGGTCTTCTAATAGGTCCCCGTTTGTATTACTACTACTATGTATAAACCACCTGTTAGATTGCGTCACGAGCGTCACGATGGTATCATCAGCCTAAAAGCCAATTTGTTGACATGAAATGCATGCGTTTTACTGATTTATAAAATCAATCATGAGGATTTATAAAATTAAGAACTAATTTAGTATTAGGGGGTTGTTCTTTGGGTTCGTGGTTTGTGGTCTCGTATGTTTTGATGGTTTTGGTGTTTCAATCATTAGCACTATTGATGTGAAATACGCTATCAATATGTGCGTGTTTTCACATCTAGTATATACATTATCACTGGTATATTGTGTTTACAATACTGGGTTATTGGATTGGTATATGAGGTTGATATTACTGGGTCTGTATATTCAGTGTATTAATTGTCATTGGCAGCATGACGTTGATTCTATTGGGTGCTACAACCATAGATCAAATATTTATAGCGGATGAATCAATAGATATATACAGTAAAACCCGTCTAAACCGAACCTACTTTTGGCCAATTTTTGTGGTCGGAATAGACAGGTGTACGGTTTATGCAGGATAAATTAAAAAAATATTTCCTACATTGGGACTTTATTTAAAGTTCGACTTATACAGGATTTCAGTTTATTCAGTGTTCGGTTAAGACAGGTTTCACTGTATAACAATATAAATCTATTATACAGAAGATGGCATAACATCGCTGCATTGGTACATACATTCCAGCTGATAATTTGATGTGTGGGTGTACTTGTTTATGGGTCAAAACGATAAGGAAAGTGAAAGTTGAAAGGTTCATATATATAATAAATAATATTAATATGATTTGAATCCTTTAAATACACACAACATGCATGACAAGACAATCATAAATGTCGGGGATTAAATTTTGACAAGATGATCAAAAATATCGAACATAGGAATTGAAAAATACTAAGAACATAATAAACATACTAACTAAATGACCTTGATAAGCAGTTTGCTGTTTCTCAGGAAGATTTGGCTCTCATTGTGTGAATGCATTGTTTTCATTTGCTTGCTTGCCGCTGTCAATAATTTAAACCTCTTAGTTACTTTTTTTTGTTCTAGAGATCAAGTTAGACATTTACTGTTTGAAACAGGAGTGGCTCGTATTGTTGTTAATTGTGTTGTCCACCTGTTTTTACTCTTTAAACCTTTCATTACGGCAACGATATTAAGTTGACGACAATGTCCTTATTTAGAACTTCTAGCTAAGTATGAGGCGTGAGGTTATCTGAGCCATATTCCTTGGTACGAACAACTTCTGTCTTAGCAATCAGATAGCGAGAGGGTATACACCTGTTATTGTTATGATGACCGAGTTTAAACAAAAATTTAAATCACGCCGATGGTGATAGACAAAGGATACAACTCAGTTTAGCATGTTCCCAGAAAACACGCTAATTGCTTTATTAGATATGTTTATGTTTGAAATTTCTCAAATAATAAAATTGATTAAATCTAAAACCAATCTCTATCAGGCCTTCGGTTTACTAGATAAGGAAGATAATTATTTGGCTTTTCAATCTTTTGTCTATGACCGTACCTGATGAAGGTTATTCTGAGCGTACCTGATGAAGGTTATTCTGATCGTACCTGATGAAGGTTATTCTGAGCGTACCTGATGAAGGTTATTCTGAGCGTACCTGATGAAGGTTATTCTGAGCGTACCTGATGAAGGTTATTCTGAGCGTATCTGATGAAGGTTATTCTGATCGTACCTGATGAAGGTTATTCTGAGCGTACCTGATGAAGGTTATTCTGAGCGTATCTGATGAAGGTTATTCTGATCGTACCTGATGAAGGTTATTCTGAGCGTACCTGATGAAGGTTATTCTGAGCGTACCTGATGAAGGTTATTCTGAGCGTACCTGATGAAGGTTATTCTGAGCGTACCTGATGAAGGTTATTCTGAGCGTACCTGATGAAGGTTATTTTGAGCGTACCTGATGAAGGTTATTCTGAGCGTACCTGATGAAGGTTATTCTGAGCGTACCTGATGAAGGTTATTTCAGAAACGTACCGTGCGCACTAAATTTGATATCTACGTTTTTATTATGTTGAATGTTGCTATTAATCAAAATGTGAAACTATGCACAAATAACAAAACATACATTATTGAGATTACAGGGACAGACCAGATCTTACACAATTCTTTTTTTTCTCTCTCTCACAAAGATGGTACATGATTAAATACATATATACTAACTTATATTGTGTAAAACACACATAACAATATCATCTGAAAATAATGGTTCAGCTTGTTGGATATTTTCATATATTGTTTCAGTAGGATCAAACAATGCACCACTAGTTTTCTTGTGATTTGCTTTGATAGTCAAGCGTACATTACACAAGTAAAGGTAATAACAAAATTACCGAACTCCGAACAATCTTACAAAGGGAAAGTCAAAACTCATAATTATATAAACAGACAAAATCAGTCAACAACCGGAAAACTGTGAAAAATGTATGCTCAACATAATTTCCGTAGTTTCTATGAGGATGCTAACATAAGACGATGGTTGTATTAGTGAGCGGCTGTTATGTACGGCCAAATGATCAATGTATTATCTATATTATGGCGAGAACAATTTTCTTTTTCTTAAAATGATGATACCTTATGTGTACTAGATCAACACATTTAGCTTGAATTTTCCAGTAATAGCTCATTGAAACGACGATATGCAGTCACAAATGTAGCTACAGTACGGCGCATTAACATGACAGTGAGCCAACTAATCATCGATCTTGTTTATTAATGCATGATTAACAGACAAGAAGCAATACCAATTATTTTGTCCATGGTTTGATCTGACCAGAAATAAATTCCACGACCATCAGTAGGCGGTGAGAAATGATCACCACGTAGAAGGAGAGAAACTTGCCCTTTCTAAGCATATGGTCAAATTCCCAGAAATTGTAAATGAAAATAAAAAATGAAACAGTAATTATGGTATACAATATAACCAACCAGAACAATGCGAACCATTCATCTGTCAGATCTCTATCTTCTAAAAAGAAATGGCGGCAATAATAGTTGCTGGAGATCGATTTCCTGAATTTGGACAGACATATACGTGTGAAGGGTTGATCCAGTTGAGAACTGTCAAGTGAGAATAATTGTTTGATCTTGCCATTGTATATTTTAAGGTTAATGCTTGAACGATGCCATTTAGCACCAGTACCACGATCCCATTACATGAAAAAAAAACTTTCTGTCGTGACTCTTGTCTTGTGTTTATCTTTATCACGATTGCAATAGAAAACTCTCGCACGTTTTGAGCTCTAAAGCTAGTATATCTGACATGCGATTTGCAACAGTATGGAAGAGGCATTATGATGAACTAAATAGTGTCACCTAAACTGGTCTGTGAAAAACAAGCTTACATTTCACCTTTGTATTGGGATAGTAAATCCTATTCTATTGATTCTATTGTGAGATAAGGATTATATTTAATATTCTTCCTTATGGAGGTCCACATTGCACTCTATAACTCTTTGAATTAAACCCTATATTGCATTGTGTTCAAGATTTTATTAAGCTTATTTTTGTTTACGTTGTCAAATATTTTAAAACAACAAAATCCATCGTACAATAACTTATATTTATATATTATGTATCCCACTTTCTGCATATCCTTGTCAATTTAACCCCCATTTTACAATATACTCTCTATCCTATATATATATTTCTGGTCTAAATGATCAAAATATACTTTTGTTTCTTACATCTTAAAAGAAATCGTACTGTACTTATATTTTTGCCATTCGTTTCGAATTTATGTTTTAATCACTACTGTCCAACACCCTAATTAATGTACATTAAAATGTAGATGTGTACAAATTGATATACCAGTTATTGGCTATTCTGTTTAGGCCCTTTTTGGTTTTATTGCTCCCAAAGCTTTAAATCATTTGGCTTGCCAATCTTTCGATTTTGTGCGTACCTGATGAAGGTTATCCCAGAAACGCGCTGTGCGCACTAAATTTGATATCTAGGTTTTAATTATTGGAGGATTTCTAAGTAAGCATTGTGTAGAAATAATTAATGTGTCATTTCAATGAAGACAGAGGAATCACAATCCAGACAGAGAAAACAACAACATTGTGAAACATAAAATAAATAATACATGAACAGATTAAACAATACGAATTACTACAAGAAATCATCTTCAAGAAGATGTGTAGCTATAAGGTTACGAATATCATGTTCCATGCAATTTCATCATTCGTGGTGGGATCCTCATTCACAAAATTACGGTTTTCACAGTTTTCCGGTTGTTGACTGATTTTGTCTGTTTATATACTTATGAGTTTTGACTTTCCCTTTGTAAGATTGTTCGGAGTTCGGTAATTTTGTTATTACCCTTATTTAGTACATCTGGAACAGGTATGGAAGCAATAGATAGTCACAATAGCCGACCAATTAAACAATAGCCGACCAATTAAACAATAGCCGAACAATTTCACAAAAGCTGATCAATTCCACAATAGCCGATCAATTCAACAACAGCCGAATAATTCCAAAATAGCTGATCAATTCTGCAATAGCCGACGAATTCCACAATAGCCGGGGTATTAAGCAATAGCCGAACAATTTCACAATAACTGATAAATTCTGTAATAGCAGACTCATTTCAGAATAACCGGTCAATTAATGAGAAACTTTTGTTTGTGTTATTAATATCCGTTAGTAATTAATTTATTTGATATTTGTTTTCTCAATTGAAAATTATGGAGGTACATATTCCCGTTAGACAGCCACAATGTAAATCCACGTATATTAGATATGTGATAGGTAACAGACTAATAGCTAATGGCTAAAACTAGTATGTTCAATTTTTGTTGTTGACAACAAATTATTTATACATATCATAGCAAACACTATTGTTTATCAGTTTATCTATATTTGCAACTCCTCCTCATTCTGAAACTCAGAGAGGGTCGACTAAAATATATTCCCCCGCAAAATGATGCCATTAATCTGCTTCACACACATTAAACCATCAATGTATTTACCATTTGCCACCTGTCCAATTAGCAGTTTGAAACGTTTAACGCCTTCGTATTATTGTATTAGTATACTCACCACCAATATAATATACATGTTCGGGAAAATGAAATTTATTTGTATGAGCTTTAGACAGTTAAGCAACCAAGCCTTTGGTGAGCTTTTCTGTCTGAAAGCAAAAACAAATACCAACTTGTTTAAAAATAGCAGAAACAAGCGTCGTTCTAATGGTTTTTATGGTGCCCTCTGTGACGTCGATGCTTATGCTGTTAGCGTGTCTTACCGTTCTTGAATCAGGTAGCAGAAAAAAACTATATCTTGGTCAGTGACCGTACATAACAGCAATTTATTCAGTCAATGTCTTTTGACTGATCAAATAGAACCAGTGCAGGCTAAATTTGTCTGTCCTTTAAATCATGGTTTATGATTATCTCTTTTGTATCTTCAAATTTTACCTCTAGAAAATACTCGGGAAAAGCTAACTTAACATGAGAACAATACACGCATACATTTAATATTTCTGTGTTTTATTTCTGGTTGTCCGATCTGATACCATTGTATATTATACTTCGAACACAAGTTTTAATCAATATATAGCTAAATGTTTGATCATTGGTTGTTTTACATAAAGCGGGAATTTTTCCATGCATATAGTTGACGAGAGTAGTTGAACAATGTATACAAACTACAGAAATAAGGAAGGCATGTTATAACTGGAACAACGACTTTGATTTGGTCACTGGATACGTATTGCGAACTGGTTAGGGACCACATAGTTAACCTTTGGTAGAGTCTACAATGGGCTTTCTCTTTTTTAGAATTCCAGAAGAGATGTATTTAAGTGCAGGGAGCATAGCACTATCCACGCATGTTATTCATTACAGTCCTATTATCAACTGGGAGACACACAGAGCTACCTTTAATCAGAGGAAGGTTACTGAAGATACTGTCTAACGTATCCAATGACGTTGAAAACCATACTCAACAGTACTGATAATTGTAGTAAACAAATCCGTGATAACATCCAATAGCGTTGAGAATCGTACTTAACAACCCTGTGATTTGCACTCAACAACGCTGTGATTTAGCCCAACAGCGCTGACAATCGTACCCAACAGCACTGAAGATTGTATTTTGTGATCGTCTATGATATCATGAAACTATGTCCGTTTTAACTGTTACAAAAACTTGAGGAAATAAGGAAAAGTTCCAGATGTTTACTTTGCGGATTGAAATGTTAAATTAATTAATTCATAATTATGTTGAGTTTGATTCCTGACAAGAGAACCACTTTACCAGGAGTAATTTTAGTATCTAGGTAAAAAGTTGGGTTTAGATTGGCCTATGGGTGGAAGTAAAAGAGGATACAAAGGATATGCTGAAACAATGTGCATTGAAACAGTTTTAAAATTGATCGTACGTTACGAACCGTTGTACATTATGAACTGTAATAATGGTTCTCATAATGGTAGTGTAATTTATGTACGTACTACTCAACAGGATGTTTGTAACGTATTTGACGTACAACTATCTGGTTACCATGTGAGAAGATTCGTAGAATGCCAGCAGGGATACGGGTACCCACTATGTCTCTATGTCATAGCATTCATTAAATGAATTGTGGTAGTTATTCAATTCAAAATTGTGTTGTCATGGTTTTATTGATTAAAACATTTAACTAGAACATAGACGGTATTACCAAGGTTCTCTAGTAATTCCCACTTGAAATATTTAATCAAGTATAATTAAGTTTCAAGTGGTTGTCGACAATACATGTGATTAAATATCAGATCAATCAGTCTATTAGTAAAATTCACCGGCCTTTAGAATAGATTTTAACATTCTGCCCTCCATAAACCAAATCAGTGCTTCTGTAGGACGCATCAAATACACAACCCCTTTGTACATAGAAGACAACTTATGAACAACAGATTGCTATGAATCGTCGTTGGTAGCCCCTTGCAATGCAGCATGGTGCGACCGTATCCAGTATTTTCATTGTTCCTTGTGAGTATCTAAACATCTATTTATAGTCATACCATAGCGTTGCATACCACGATGTATTGTTTGTCAACATGTACATTTACTCGTAAGAAATATAACTGACATACTGCTTTCTTAGACTTAGCTTTTCTGTAACCCCATTATGTTCGCCTCGATGTTCTTTTATATGTCCTCGTTATTTACTCCTTAATGTTCTTTTACATATCCCAGTGGACTTGTACACCACCCCTCTTATTCTGCATTTATAATTATCGCCCTCGTATCATGAAGTATCACCTGCGTTTCTCATCTATTTCTGCATTGCTCTCCGATATACCTATGCATATCTCCCCATTATTCCTCAATGTACCTGAATACAAATTTCATCAACTTGATTTCATAATGGGTAGCATGTTCACCCCGAATGCGGAAGATCTCAGGTGGGGCCACGCGACTATACAACTAAACACCAAATATCGGTAGACTATGCTTGTCTACCTTGCAGACTGACGGTGAAGTTACGCGCGTCAGTTTGGTCAAAGGCAAAGCAGGATCATCATTGCATCAAAATGTAATTTGTAACACTGGTATATGCTAATTATTTCTCTCATTGCTTTAAACAACACATCCCTCTTTCTAGTTCACCCTATCGCTACAAATGTACATGTACCAATGTGTGTCACCTCGATTCTATATTGATATCATTTTATTTACAACCTACATCTATATAAACATACCGGATAGTATATAGGAATATAATTCCATAATATAATATTGATAATAAAAAAAAACCCACAACATTTTAGATTTTTAATATCTCCCAACACGTGGGTCAAAACGAAAGTAAATAAATAAACCAAAATTAGAAACAATCATGAAATAACTCAAAATACGTATTGAATTTATTGATCTATTACTATTGTATTACTATCGTACTAAAAAGGCTAACACAATTCCTATACATGCCACTAATATTAACGAGGCCAGGATAAGATACTAGTATTTTATGTTTCTCTAACAAACAAATATAAAGATTTCGAATAAAGATTTTAATTGGGTTGGGGGAAAAAAAAAAAAAATTAAAAAAAGTATATAGGAATATGGAAAATGACTTCTCCTCTAGGCTCTTTATAGATAGGAAACAAATCTTATTGCCAAAAACTAAACGTACTTGTATCATATTTTACTGTATTTAAATCATTCTGTTCTATACATGTATGTATTATAACCGATATGCAATCACTGCAGGAATTTAGTTTAAATAATAAAATGTTAAGATCATGCATGAGATTAACAAGGTAAGGTTAATATAATATATGAAGATATTATATATAATTTGATTTAAAATGCTTCGACATTTTTGAAAGATATAATCGTAGGACTTGAATAGGTTATTACGGTCATACTTTAAAGGAATGTAACCTCTATATTGTAAAGTTTGATATATTTATAGAACCAGCACATATAACCATATGGTGAATACAGATATATCTCTGCATGTGGCCAACAAGAGGTGTCGGTTTGAATACATTTTCTTCCAAAATCAACCTTGAATGACAAATTAAAATGAGGGGTTTATATTTCCATGTAGCAATGATTAGACTAATTAACAGTATCAAAATCAGATCTACAATGCTTAACTTTATTACATTGATTGATTGATTGTTGATTAGCATCAAGTGAGCAGTATTTCAGCTATATTCATGACGAGAACAAACAAAATAACCCTTTTCACCCCCAGTTTTTTGTGTTGTGTTTTGTTTGTCGTCGTCCTGTGTCCTGTGTGCCCAATGATTGCCCTTTCGGTTTTCTCTAACGTTTATTGTAGGCAAAAAGATGGCATTAGGATGAGCCCATCGTCGGAAAGTTAGATAGACACAGGACAACCATAATATATGTTTGTCTTGCTGCGTGTTGCCAATGACGACTCCCAACTAAATGGTGCTTGTGAGGAGCTGTACACAATGTATTTAACTTATAAAGATTGTGGCAGTGGTGGAACTTGTTATTATTTCTTATATACCCAGTGTTTTTATGATTTGAATATGCAAAATTAACTACTGACGCAAAAAATCATGAATTTTGATATAGATACATAAAGGTTGCGTGTCAGAATGTTGTATTAATTATGAATTTATAGTTTTTTTTTGGCTATATTTGTCTTCCTTAAAGTTTGAAGATACAGATACATAATCAGAGGAAGTAATTCGAAGCATAGCCAATGTAAGGGCCAAAAAGAAAAGAAACAAAAAAAAACAAATGCATACTCATTATTTTTCTCTTGGCACATTTTGTTGTGTTCGAACTAAGATAGATTTGATGATATAAAATAAAGTAATCAAAGGTCGTCATTCAAGGAACAAATAATACAATGGCCAAAAGAGGTAAGCACTAGATCAGACTAGCAATGGACAAATTCAGTATACCAAATATAATTGTACGTTAACTTATATGCATTTGTATTTCGAATATCCATTATTGCTGAAAATGGCGTTAAACACCAAAAATCAAAAAGCTCAAATCGAATATCCAGATGTTAGGAGAAATATCCCTAATTCATTGCTATATATATTTATGTGAAGACCAAACTTCAAGAATTATATCTCCATCAAAATGTTGTTTTACGCTATATAAATGACGTGTTGGGTTGGATAATTGTACATGATCGGATTGGTATTGTCGACTAGTACAATGTAATCCACCCAAGGTGTAACTTTCCTTCCTTGTTTAGAATTAACCACTGCAAAATATAGAAACCTGAATAGACTACACGTTTACAGAAAACAAAAACGTCTTTACAAAGTGTTAGGAAAACTATATACATTTTTGTAATACTCGTTTTCAATCGAGACTATGTTCCCTATTGGGTGTGAACAAGATACAAATGTGTAAAATACGGCTCAACAAGTACAGTGTATATAATAGACTATTTATTGATAAGGTTTCGATTACAGTGACATCCCAGCTATTAAGTATCATTTATATGTTTTCCTTAGGTTCACTGAAGTGCAGCAATCTCATAAGACTGTCATCTCAAACAGACACATAATTCTGCCTCTGCAAAAAATAAATGTTTACCAGTTAATAACAGTTTGTATCTAGTATACTAAATGATATACACCTTCTATGTAAGATTCATTCATAACGACCTGCGTCAGTGTATTTGTTTTTATAAATAGACGTGATGTTTTACACTATGTAGATACTTGCACATACATCTTCGTACATATTTTACTATTCATTGGTATGCACACTCAAGTGCCAAAGGCTTGTCAATTGTGTCAAGATGGCTGAAACCAAATAGAGAAATTGCTAACAATTCTCCATTTCAGTCGTACGCCATCTGGATATGGAATATTGTCTTTTAAACTTGGCTATAACAAAAAGCCACACTTTTTCGATTGGATGTAAATCCCAACCACAATTAATGCCATGTAATGTCTTTGTTTTTAGATTCGTTTAACAGGAAACACTTACTAAACAGTTGTTCACATATTAAACTGTTCATTTCTAATTACTTTATTTTTCAATTAATTGCTTCAGATGCTCATCCAGTGTATTTATTTACTTTTGTGAATTCGTGTTTCCGTCAACAAAGATTTAATTATTGGGTTCATTGAACGTAAAACCATTCAAATAACCATTAATTGTAGACCGCGTGAATATTTCTGGTTGAGTTATCCAAAGTAGTATCCGTGTCATTTTCCTTCTTACTATAACTTCCCCATTCCTTTGTACACAAGCTATAATGGGCAGGCAAAAAGGAGGCCCTGAGGTGGGACCAGGATATATATTGGATAGAGAATGAAAAGGTTGTCTTGCCACTAGGCCTCAATGATGACTCCCAACAAACTATTGCTACCGAGCTGCATCAAGACGTAGTTTATATGAAACGACAGAGCGGTCTTTGTTTTATGTTGTATGAATGACAACATTGTTTCAAAATGACATGTTGGACTGTCAATGAGAACAATTTAATTTGTTTGCCGTTAAAAATTAAGCATTACAGATTACGAAAACCTGAATACTCTACACGTTCACAGAAAAAAGAAAAAAATAATAAATGAAAGTATATAACATTTGTAGTCAAAGGAAATCATGTCTTCTATCGTGTCTAAATATGAGAATGGAGATACAAATGTGTGAAATACTATTCAACAGTTATAATACGTATAATATTATAGTGTTTATATAACTGATTATTTATTGATAAAGCTTCGATTACAGTGACTTCCTGGCAACATATTTGCATTTCTTTGTTTTCTATAGGTTCATTACAATACAGGAATCACATAAGACTGTCAAACCGATACACCATTATGCGTCCGCAATAGCAATTGTTTACCAGCAAAACGCGCAAATACCTTCTCTGAATAAGGTTCCTTCATAACGACCTGCTCTATTTGATTGTTATAGTGTACATAGATGTAATGCGTTACCATTTCCTACTCAGGACAAATGGTAGTTTGTGTAGGTACATGCAAAATCACATTCGTACTAATGTTACTATGTATTGCCATACGCACTCATGTGCTTAAAGTTTGTCAATATGGCGGAATCTAACTGGCGACACTGCTAATAATTCTGGATTTAAATCGTCTGTGTCATGAATATGGACAATCGTCTTTTGATGTTCTCTAAAACAACACGCCATATAATATAGGGTTTAAATCTGAACTCTGTGGGAACCCGGAAGGGGGAAAATTGTTGGCATTGTGTTTCCTTAATTGATACATATAACATTACCATTCGCCTTATCACTAATTTTAGACAACGAGTAGGTGCATGGGACAGATATCCAAGTCAGTATCCATGACTTCCAATTTCTGTCTACTGTAAATGCTATTTTGTCACTAAAATATTGCATTAATTTTTTCCCTGTATACCTGTATACTCCCATGTTTTACAACACAGCTATCCGAAAACATTTTCCAGTGGACTTGAATATCAGGACACAATGAATTTCAGCAGGAATGTGTCATTCTTCTTGCATTTGCAGAAAGAAGACGCTTACCCTTCCGGAGCATCTGCATTCACCAGTGATTTAGTGGGGTTCGCATTGCTCAATATTCCTGTATTATCCTGTACTTCTGTTTGAGCAATTAAATTATAATGACTGGATATTGTTTTGCTATCTGTTGATACTGACCGAAATATATCTTTTCTGGTACCCATGTTACCTGTTGAGCGTTGGAAAACTAATTGTAAATCCAGTTCATTTCCTGGTGACAGAAAATATCAAAAGGGGCAATCAAAGGATAATTGTATAATCTTATTATTATTTGAAAATATAAATGTCCATGGATCAATGTGATTTTTCTGCACAAACACAATATTAATGCAGTGTCTTAAAATATATATTGTGTGTGTAATTGGCGCAAAACTGGTGAAAGTCTCGTTAAACCTCTGTTTTACTCCAGTTTTAAGCCTCATACACATAAACTTTATATTCTAAGACACTGCTCTAATATTGTATATGTGCATTTATATAATAATGTTGTGTTAGCAATGACTATGCCAATATAGTGGTCAGGGTTAAAGACATAGTGCACGACCCGAAGGGGAGCGCACTATGTCTTCAACCCTGACCACTATATGGTATAGTCATTGCTAACACAACATTATTATTATTATTATTATGCTGACTGTTATATGTAGACAAAATATATTGAGAACTATTACAATAAAGGAGGTTCTGACATTGGTGACTAATATATTGAATCAGATAGTCTTGAAAGTGTGAGAATATTCTTTGTTTCATTTAAGGCTTTAAAAATTAAAAAAAGTTTGAAATTTAATTAACAACAATAACAAGTATTAAAAAACGTTTAGACGACTATGATAGATTGACAGATTGGACTTGCCCCCTTGTACGTGGACTAGCTATAAATAGCTTGTCATACAGCTGAAAACCCAACCTTCCCCGCGTGAAACTGACATAGTAGATGTACTATTTTCGCATAGTATATCAACGCTATATGAATCTTTGTGGTATATGCAAAAATATCGTATGAACTTATATTACAGAAGAAAATTAGAGAAAGCATAATAATATATTATTGTAATAAATATCATATGAACATTGGAAGTAACATAATAGTGATATGTACGGTATAATATAGCTTATAGATGACCTCCACGTGTACATGACTAACCTTGATTATGAAAACCAAAAATGTATATTATGGTTAATGAAATGATGAAATGAAAAATAAAAAATAACCACCTTGTCGAAACAATTCCAAAATATGATAGAAATCGCAGAAACACAGGCAAAATCGGTACTCTTAACATACATAAATAAGGGTAATAACAAAATTACCGAACTCCGAGCAATCTTACAAAGGGAGAGTTAAAACTCATAATTATATAAACAGACAAAATCAGTCAACAACCGGAAAACTGTGAAAACCGTAATGACCCTGACTTGGTACAGGCATTTCTAAAGAAATGGTGGGTTGAATCACATGACCGCTCACTCTTCTGAGGTACTTCAATAAAATATCTCCCGAACTAAACATTTGACAGGAATAAAAAATGGTCGATTGTTGTTTAAAGTCTAGTGATCAGTATTTCAGCACAGCTATTTTTATGACGAGAACGAACAAGATTTTAAACAATAACTGTTTGTAGATATAAAGTTGTACTGGTATAGAACTGTTAACAAGTGTTTGTGTAGCATAGGGTAATGGGTATATGTTAGATAGGATATCACATTGCGAACTCAAATCTGTTACTAGCGATCATTCATAAACATTATATTTGAATCATATTCTAAATGTAAATACGATGGACCATTGTATGAGGAGACTGCTTAGCAAAAGGATGACAAAACAATTACAATGGAAAGAAGGCAATACAAACACACAACGGTAGTCAACACCACCTCCACAAGCACCGTGATGTAACGTACCTGTAAATTCAACAATTAGCGGGGAGGTATAACAAACTTGTTATTTCCCCACAAACATTGACCTTCGGAAGAGTTGATTTATTGTGATACATCTTCATAAGAAAACAATATAATATGACACTATCGTGCACATTAACTGCACATTGATTTCCCACTAATTAGCATCCTACAGTATTATATGACGTTATTTAAGCCCACATAACAATCTAATAACATTATTGTAACAATCACATGGAAAACAATTAGCATATGTGTGATAAAGCCAATTGTTAGTTTTCAAAAGGATATATAGACAGTACTTTTCAATATATAATAAAGTATAATCACTTATGCTGTGTAGCGGGTTATACTTACAGATATATTTTGATTTCATTCGTCATACCAGGCCTTAGTTTTATATACCAGTATACGATTAAGTCAATTAATTGTTATTTAAGTTGCAATTAGCAGTATTTCAGCTATTAACGTGACCAAAGTTGGATAATACATAAAGCAGACAATAAGGGGCTAAGCCACACACAGCAAAGTGACAAGAGCTTTATCCCACTACATGTTTGCCATCAAATTAGTAGTGCCCAGCAAAATCTCAACATTGTAGATAAAATATGCTTAAAGAGCACAGGATATAGTTTCATAATGAATTGAAGGGTGAAGCATATCAATGTGTATATGTTGCCTCCTTCATATGGGAAACGGCAAAAGATATAACAAAGATATACTAAGGATCTGCAATGATGAAATCAATGGAATAAATCATATAAAAATCGGACTTGAAATTAAAAAAAAATCATTTGGATTGCGGTCTCTGTTCTCCCCCTCTGATTGTGTTTTTATTTTATTCCCTACGCAATTGAGTTTTCGCTGGAACTATTTCATTTCCTGCAAACACTCCTCCTTTACAATATACTTTGTGTATTTATTAAAGTTTTCTTTTATAATAAAAACAATTGCGAAAACCAAAGGAGCAATAAAGAATGGACAATCCAGATACACAGACAACATTGGACACAAGATATAGAATGTAAACAAACAGAACAAAGCACAACACAGAAAACATTGGACACAAGACATAGGATGTAAACAAACAGAACAAAGCACAACACAGAAAACATTGGACACAAGACACAGAATGTAAACAAACAGAACAAAGCACAACACATAAAACATTGAACACAAGACACAGAATGTAAACAAACAGAACAAAGCACAACACAGAAAACATTGGACACAAGACACAGAATGTAAACAAACAGAACAAAGCACAACACAGACAACATTGGACACAAGACACAGAATGTAAATAAACAGAACAAAGCACAACACAGAAAACATTGGACACACGACACAGAATGTAAACAAACAGAACAAAGCACAACACAGACAACATTGGACACAAGACACAGAATGTAAATAAACAGAACAAAGCACAACACAGAAAACATTGGACACACGACACAGAATGTAAACAAACAGAACAAAGCACAACACAGACAACATTGGACACAAGACATAGGATGTAAACAAACAGAACAAAGCACAACACAGAAAACAAAGATGAGCAACACTGACCCCATCTCAAAACCGGGAGTGAACCCAGGTGGTCGCGCAACACTGACCCCATCACAAAACCGGGAGTGAACCCAGGTGGTCGCGCAACACTGACCCCATCAGAAAACCGAGGGTGAACCCAGGTGGTCGCAGTAAACAGTTCCTATTTCTAAGAGAAGCTGTAATGTTTACTTGTATTTTAATGAACTAACAAAAAGACAATATATAAGACTTTAACTTATATTTTATGTTGTTTTGTGTATGCTGGTTGTAATTTTGTAATGATCTCACTAATTTGTAGTTTATTTTTTATGTAATCATCCTGTTACAAAGCTTGTATGTTCTAAATCAAGCGTCATAAAGTCAGGAAATATTTTTATTTACTACATATGCATTTCATTGAACAATATCAGTTGGGCTTTTTAGAGGTTTCTATTCCTGATGCATTTTATACATGGAATGTTCATCGATAAAGTAATATACGGGACTGACCGTGATTACCATGACTATAGCAACGCACGGGAGAATATTTATGCAATACAAGTGTGGACACAGAAATGTACTGTCCAAAAGGCAAGTGTGGATGTCAATATTTCATATTATTAACTTTAAAAAAAGAAAAATTCATTGACACAGGGGTCCTGGATTGTTTTTAATAAAAAAACTAATCCTGGATTATTATTTTTGCTTAAAGTCCGGTCCTATGTTTTTATTTCAAATTTTCATCATAGCCCCCCTATATTCGTATAATACTTCATCACCTTGTGACCGATCAAATCATTTTCTAGACTATTCTTGTATCTGATGCTAAATTATTTCAGAAACGCCCTATGCGCACTATATTA
Source organism: Bathymodiolus septemdierum (assembly GCA_963383655.1). Taxonomy (NCBI): domain Eukaryota; kingdom Metazoa; phylum Mollusca; class Bivalvia; order Mytilida; family Modiolidae; genus Bathymodiolus; species Bathymodiolus septemdierum. The sequence continues at coordinate 113,717,768 of OY726519.1, forward strand.
GATATCGATGTTTTTCTTATCAATGTACAAATTTATTCGTTGTTCGCCATTAATCGTTTTGATATGCTGAAAAATAAGAATGTGTCTTCAAAGTGTTATTTTCTGTGTACATGTAGTTTTTCATGTATGTGTGACGATCACGTGATTTATTAAGGAAATTTTTGCAGAAATTAAGATCAGCTTAATACAATCCCATATAATTTCGGAGTTAATAGGTAATTCTGTTTGACTACATATATTTTAGGTAAAAATGACAATGGATGTAAATGAACATGAGGGATTATTCAATGCTATGACACAAATAAACGTAAAGGAACAACACTTTTTTACAGTTCTATTTCACAATCACAGTAGGGTCTTCAATGATGCTTAAAATAAGTGTGACCGCTTTCTATATCTTAGCATGCTAATCGTTCTGATGCTAATTTGTGTGTAGAATTGTGTTTCTCAGATTCGAGTCTGTCGACAAATAAAATACGTGATAAGTAATATTACCAATACTGCAAATAATAATAATAATAATAATAAGATTTAATTGCGTTGAAATTAAATTATTAATTGATTGTTGCTTCGTGTCAATAGTTCAGCTTATATTCAATAAATCGTGTAGATAAAATGGATGGGCCTATTAATTAATGCTTGATTGCCATAAGTAAAGAGGGAGGTTATATCTATGGTCGAATAATTTCTAAGCAAATTCTTGCCCTATAACAGCTTCTGGAAAATATCGTTTACGTCCCAACTAGCATGCGATTCTTCAAACATTAACATTCCGTTCTGAGTGCGAAATGTGTGTTTGTTTCTTTTGACAAAACCAGCGAACTGGGGTTTCCCCGACTGTGGTGGAAATTATGTCATACGTCTATATCCTCGGGGAATTATCACGGATTTAAATTATCGTACAACTAAACTTAAAACTCAGTGAAGGGACTCATTTATGACTTATCAGCGGGTTTGCAGCAAGAGTAACACGACAGATGCCACTAATGAAGCAGGAACTGCTTACCCTTCTGGAGCAACTGAGTTCGGTCTCGGTTTTAGTGGAATCCGTGCTGTTTATGATGTCCAATTACATGTCTTTTCGTTTTAAATTCTATATTGTCTGTGGAGAGGTTCATGTTATATATATGCTATTTGTATTCATTTACGTATACTGGTGTCCATTATGATTTCTATATCAGATTATTTTTGTTTGAGAGTGCCACAGGTGGGGCAGGTATCTGCGGGGTTCTTCATTTGTAGACAATTATTTGTCTTTTTGTCGTTTTCTTTTCGCCATTGTATAATCTGTCTTTCGCATTAAGGCTTCTGGTTACTTCTTTGCACCTTCAAACGATTCATGAAATTTGCACACCAGCTATCACATGGATTCGTGACAGTTGAAAATTTCCAATCACTTTAACGGTCGCCATAATGTTTGTCTATGATGTTACTACGGTTGTATGCCTTTCATCTCGTTTACGATATCTACTGTTATTTGATCATTACTCTGTCTGAGTAACATTGCATGCGCCACATTTAGAGCACGAAATGCTAACTCATCCGAAGCATCTAACTTAACAACAGTATACAGTTATTTAATGGGTGTGGATGCAATAGATCAATCTATTTGTCCTAAGGTGCTAGGAATGACCAAGTGTTCTATTGCACGAGGCCAACGGCCGAATGCAATAGAACACTTGGTCATTCCCAGCACCGAAGGACAAATAGTTTGGTCTATTGCATCCACACCCATTAAATAACTGTTTTATTTCCTAATTAAACAGAAGCAAGGTAGCGGACATGACTTAAATATATTCATCCATATATTGTAGAAAAACTGATGAAAATGATTTATTTTTTGAATTAGATAACAATAAACAAATGGAATACAGAGTAAAAAGTCCTAAATTTTTATTACACGTTTTTCAATACCGGGTATTATTATTTAAATATTAAAATTTTGAAATTTTATGAAAACTGAAATGTTTGAAATTTTTTGAAAATTTTGAAATCTTATGAAAATTTTAGAAATTTTAAAATATATTGAAAATTTTAGAAATTTTGAAATATTTTGAAATTTTTGAAATTTTGAAATTTTTGAAGTTTTGAAATTTTTTGTCCAATGAAAAAAAGGTTCAAAGGTCAGTTCAATAGTCTGTCGTGCAATAGTCTCTTGAAGACTATTGACGCGTCAATAGATCACAGGGGAGCAAAAAACGCAAAAATATCTTAAAATATGTAGTTACTTAATAAACAAGAAAAAAATTACAATTAGGTAATAATTTGTGATATTGTCTGTGTTGCACATCTTTCCTTTTCTGTGTATGTTCACTTTGATTATTGTTTGTCTTTGTCTTTTCAATATTTTGGTCACGTGTTTGTCTTTCTATGTGGAATTTACCATTTGTCTTATGATGTCTTCTGTCTTTCTTTACACTAAATCGTCGCACGAACACAGGTATTTATATTCCATATTTTCGAGCACCTGAGTTCACCCCTGGTTATTAGTGGGGTTCGTGTCACTCGAACTTTAGTTTTTTATGTATCTTTTGTAGATCGTTGCTTGTCCTTGTGTACTTTTTCTTTTGGCCATTGTGTTGTCTGTTCTTCTTCGATATACGGATTCTGATTACCCCTTTGGTATATTCAAACTCTTCTTCTAGGAAGGGTATGCTGCATAGCATCGAATATACCTAAAGAACCAGTGTTGTCTCTTCACGGTACTGCAGATGTTTTATGCAGGTATTTTGATCTTTGTTCAGCAGATTGTAACATAAATAAAGTTGACATATGAGAAAAAGTGAAGGTTAATTCATAAGAATGAGCTAAAGCTTTGACGTCAATGATTCAAGTTCAAATCAGCAACCATAAAATATCAATGACAAACAAAAGCAACATCTGTATTCAAAAATCCAGTCCACTATTTACAACATACTACTGACACCTAAAATGTCTGCTCATAGCCTTGACCTTCACTTTGACGTTGAAATTGACAATGGAGGAAGACTTAAAACAGAACTCCACGACAAACTCGATAACTTCACTTTTACAATAAGTCAACTTCCTATTCATCTGAAGCAATATTCCATCAGCACCAGTGTATGGAGTTTACATTTAACAGCCCGTACGGGTCCGACATGTGTAGCAGAAACTGCTTAACGAGTTCACCTCGGCTTTTAGTGGGATTCGTCGCGTTTTGTGTGCATTGGTTTGTTTATTATTGTTTGTCTTTATCATTTGGCATTGTATTGTCTGTTCTTTCTCGATTTACGGGTTCTGATCACCCGTTTGGTATCTTCAAACGTTTTATTCCATAGTGTGTGCCCAGTAGAGTCATTTCCGGGTAGAGCTCACCTGCTGACGTAGTTGACGAATATTAAAGACTATGACAGTGTGGCTTCATATCTGAGCCATCAAGACTATGACAGTGTGGCTTCATATCTGAGCCATCAAGACTATGACAGTGTGGCTTCATATCTGAGCCATCAAGACTATGACAGTGTGGCTTCATATCTGAGCCATCAAGACTATGACAGTGTGGCTTTATATCTGAGCCATCAAGACTATGACAGTGTGGCTTCATATCTGAGCCATCAAGACTATGACAGTGTGGCTTTATATCTGAGCCATCAAGACTATGACAGTGTGGCTTCATATCTGAGCCATCTCTTAAAAGATGTTAATGAATTTGAAGGCAGATATTATATCCTCCCCTAGTAGAGAGAACAATATATCACTACGCAATATTATTAATAAAACAATTTAATTTATGTAACAGTAGAAAGTGCATAATCGAAAATAGTTTTACTATAATGAATATTACTATATTTTGTTGTATCTTCTATTGGTAAATACGTGTAAAAATCTATTTAACATTCATATTCTACTTTTTGTTGTGTTTCTTTGTTATGTTTTTTTTATTTATGTTTCTTTCTTATATACAGGTCAGATCCATACGTATGTATGTCTGAAGATGCATTTGTTCTGTTTTAATTTTAAACAAAAACTGCTGACAGCAATTTCAGGTAACCTATCCTTGTATAGTTACAGGTTAATATGAATTAGATTTAAATTCCTTGCATATTTCCCACCGTTCAATTTTTTAAGGTTTAAAATACATTTAGTCTTCTTATTATATATTCCGATTGATTGAGATAATCCTGCAGTACCTGTCGCTACTATACAACCACACATACATTATAATCAATGATATTGTATGTACTTTATGTTCATTTAAACCACGTGACATACTTATCCGTTAACCTCTAACCCCGTCACGCAATCGGTATTGGATATTTCTAGCTATATTACTACATGCGGAAACGACTTCAACTCATTCAAACATTAGACTTACATGTGGAAAGACAAGCAGATAAGAACGTTCAATTTAAATTAAATTTGTAAATAAATCGGGAAAAGTGATTGTTACTTAAAGTAATTCAAAATGATTTTAAGCAGCATTAATTTCATCAGAGCTAACACGAAGCCAAAATTGGAAACAGATAGGCAATTTACGGATTTTATCATTGACAAAATTAAAGAAGAGCAAGATAGACGGGATGCTTCAATTGGTGTGACAAAATGTCCCTGTCCCCAAAAGTTAGAGCAGAATGTGAAAGGCACTACAAGTTGTAATAGAGGAATACCAAAAGAAGCAGATACCACGGTAAGCTATTTTTTAATGTATGAATATTGTAAAAAAATCTTTAAAGTGATGCTCTACAATCGTTTTTTAATGTACACCGTGTTTTCAAAATTTCCCCTTTTTAATATAGTTATATAATTGAAAGTCCCTTAAAGGTGCAAAATATGTAGAAGGAAGATCTAGAGCGAAATCATACAAAAACAACAGTATTTCTAATTATTTCTGAAGTTCCTATTATACTTCATTTTCATAATAAAAACTTGTTATGTTTTCCATTAGGGGATTATGCATTATTATATGAGATGTCATTCATATTATAATTGTATTAAAGACGAGATATAATGATAATCAATAAAATTTTATAAATATGCCACGAAGATGATGACTTGTTTACATGGATTAATACAATACTCGCCTACGTACAATATTAACACAGAGGTATAGCCATGTAGATGTCAAGTAGAACTGTCTGTAGTATTAAAATATAATGTACATGTTATATCGAAAATGACAGTTCGTTCTATTCTGACATATTTTGAATAAGATCTGAGATTTATCTTTTTTGTTCCATTCTGAAGAGCTGAGATGTATCATTATTACAGGGTTGGGTTACAAAACTTCCAAATGTCCTATATGTTAAATTCACAAATATACCAATCTCGAGATTTATCATTTTTGTTCCATTCTGAAGATCTGAGATTTTTCAGTTTTGTTCCATTCTGAAGATCTGAGATTTATCAGTTTTCTTCCACTCTGAAGATCTGAGATTTATCAGTTTTGTCCCAATCTGAAGATCTCAGATTTATCAGTTTTGTTCCTTACTGAGAATCTGAGATGTATCATTATTTTAGGGTTGGTTCACAAAACTTTCAAATGTCCTATATGTTAAATTTACAACCATACCAATCTGCATATAAATGATATACATCAAATGTATGTTAAAGATTAACACACAAAGTAATAATATATCAAGACAAATATTATCTAAAAGTTAGTCAATCATGAAAAATCGTATTAACGGGTCTAGGTCATCCTTAGATTAATTTAAAAGATTATAAAAAGAAACACCCAAATTTTCAAATACTGATATCAAAAAATAGTTTGGCATGCAAATAATAACATAAATTTATAGAATTAAAGAGAGTAATGATAAGAAATCAGTATATATGACTGATACATTATTAATAAGTCATACAACACATCCAAATAGCAACCGTCTAAACATACATTTGTATGTTGACCTACAGTTTGATTAGCATTTGAATAAATAATTCAAATTCTTTCAATAATCTGATTATCTATACACCTGTTTGGAGGATTTAAACACGAATAATTTAGTTTTAATATATGCATAGATATAGGAGACAGAAACAAATATAGGTAAATTCTAAAAATAGCTTTGATGAAATATATTCAGTATTGACTTTGAAGAGAGTGATATACATTTCATCAGCGAGAGTAAATATATGTACAAAGAAGAACTTGCTAGAATGGGTGGAGTATCTAATCTAAAGTGATTTGTAGTCCTTTGAAAAGTCAATATTAGCAAAGAGGGTCGTGAAATATTGACAAAATGTGGGATAATAAGGCAGTAATATAATTGACCATATTTATTTCAAACATGGATTTAAAGGTCGAAATGTTCATTGATAAACATTGAAGTAATACTTCACATTCCTTAGATGATTGATTATGATATAAGGACACGCGATGATAGTCTAATTATAGAAACATATACTTGAACACGTCCGTGTATTATATATCAATGATTGTTATCTATCAATGGGAATTCCCGACACATGATATAGGATAATATCTATTTATAGGTACATGTTTATTTCTGAAGCTGGTGCAATAAATACCGTATATATTAAAACATCTTTCGACGATTGGTTTCTGGAAAATGTCTCGGTATTAAAACAACATGAATTTCTTCATATTTAAAAACGAACTGGTATAGCATTATTTAATAACATATTTAATAACATATTTAATAACCTAAAAGTCAATCCTCGTTTCCGCTGTCTTAACCGCATAGGTTCACATGCATATCTGCGGTTTTAAAAAAATATTTTAAATGATGCCGGCGGGTTAACAATTAGGTATTATATAGTAATAAAAGATTTATGAATGAGAGTTAATATAAGTTCTTTTAGGAGCGGTGGGTGGATAGATAAATATTTAAGACGATTTTTATCCTCTTATAAAGGTCATCTAAAGGTATTCACGGTAAAGAACAATTTATTTAATAACAGTAAATATTAAACTTTACGTTATGAATTAAATAACGGTTTTAAGAAATAAAGTCACTGTTGAAATAATTAAGACATCTTTAATTGCTACATTGCAGTTTTGCGATTACAAAACTCAAAATGGAGAAAAATGTACTGGAATTGCGTCCTCAAAGATTATATCAAAGACAGGCACATTGTTTTCTTGTGGGGGTTCTAAAATTGACAACATTAGCATAGCAGTGGTATTGTAAACATGAAAATATTTCTTTGTTCAATCCATGTGTCCCTTTAATTAATCAATAAGCCAAAAATAGTCTATTTTGTTTTATCACCACTGCAGCGGATACAATTTCAAACCGTCAACGTAGCATGGAATGTCATATTATATTTTTCCACGGCGTGTGGTAGTATCGCCAAGTTTACCCAATGTACTTAGGCCCCCTGCAATATAGTCAAAACAAAGAGGTATTGTTTGTACTTATAAATATGAAATATCATTGTGCAGGAAATGTACTAAGTTTGTCTTGAAGAAAGGTCATATCTTATAAATAAATAAATCATATTTTTATTTATTTATTTTTTTATGATTTGGTAATAGAAAGTTACAGTTTTGACATAATTCATTACAAGGCTTTGTTATATTTTTTCAGGTTGAATTACGTGTTCCTCCTCACAATGGGGACGTCTCAGAAGACAGCATAGTTTCCATAGAAACAGGAGATGGTTACTTTTTCAGTGTTCACAACATGTACAACAGACTCCAATTATCAGATACCGAAAGCCCAAACAAAAATTGTAAGTACCTGTTTAGTTGTTTTAATCAGTTATAACTGTCACATCTCTGTCTTGTTATTGACATGTATATGTCTTTAATGCATCTGTGACATATTTTGTCATTCAAGGTTTCGATCAAAGATGACTTTATTGGGTAAAACATCATTTCTTACTGATTATTTATCATGTCATATTGGTTTTGTTTTTATCTGTCACAGATAGATGACCGTGAGAAGATAATAAAACCCATCCTTTCTCTGGGAATTAGTTAAAAAAACAATCAATTTTATAGATTTCTGAACAAATTGTAATGTAATAAAATTCAGGGTTGGGCGATTATGTCAATATAGTCAATTCGAGTTAATTTTTACAAAATTGTATATCACTAACTGATATAGCAATGAAAATATTTCACCACAAAAATAATCTTACTCTCTCTACTTTTCAGGCATCTTCCGACAAAAACAAATTAAAGTACCAGAAAAGGAAGGAGAAAAGAAAAAGTTAATGGTTGCATTTCATCTGAATCACGACAAGACGAAATATATTTCAGTGGGAACAGACAAACGAATTGAAATCTCGGTAAGTTGATTAACTTATTATATAAATTCTTTTACATTAGTTTGTTCACCTATTTTGATGATACAACACATTCCAAAAATAAACCTTTGTTCATATCATTAATTACTTACACCTGGAGAATGATAAACAGATGAAAAAGTAAAAAAAAAAAATAATCTTAATTGGAATATTTACAAAAGTACCGGAAATATAGTATAATGATTATATTTTATACAAATGTACCGGTAATAATGTGAAAATAAGTCATTACTGTAATCGTGTATATGTATATCTCTAGAGTTTGGCTGTAAATAGATCATGAACTACATCAATATCGTATATTAATATCACTAAATATTTTATAATTAAGTAATTATAAGTGGGAAGATAATGAAAATAACTACCATAGTACTGTTCTTCAATAAAGAAATATATATTAAATATAGATCATAAAGATATAAATACGGTACTAAATATAACTGGTGATAATTACATGTACCTAGAAATGTAACAACAACACAAATAAACAACTTTTATTGCAAACAGAATATTTTAGCAATTAACATAAAGTACATCATATACATTGTGTTTTTAAGTTATAATGTTATTATATTTTATATTAACTATTACAGGCAAAAGAGGCAGAATTAGATCCCTCAAATCCTGACGACAGATTCTTTGTTATTCATGAAATCGACAATGGAATGGTCTTTGTACAGCCATATCATCATAAAGGTAGGTTTATTTATATTAGGTTATTGTTCTGATATTTTAGATCTAATTTTCTCACAAATTGATGAAATAAAGACATCGGTAAGCAAATTAATGGCAATACTTTTATCTTTATTTCGATTAAGTTTGCAATTAGAATAATTCAGTTCAATTTAGTAATTGGTTTTGATTTTTGTTCAGAATTAAATTTAAGCAAAATAAAAGATAAACCTCCCACTATTTGATATTTTTCGGTATTCTATTTATAACTATATTATTCTATTGTTTTTTCCAGGGTACTATTTTCACCACATGGACAGCGAGCTAACAGTTAGCAAGTTCGAACTCAACTACCGCCCACCAGAGGAGTTTTTCTTTAAAATCAACAAAATAAACATTTTGGAGACGGAAATGTCAGCCGCCTCGTCAATGTCTTCATCCGTCACGACAGAGGATGTAACACACAGTCGTAACACAAATCAGCATCATCATCATCACCACAACGAAGTATCATCGAGGACAGTGATCCCCCCATTTCAAAAATCACAAAATGTAAAGAACCAACAGAAAGTGACTCATAAACCAAGTTTGTTTCGTGGGTGCTTTGGACTGGTGTCAAAACAGGAGAAAAAAATCAAAAAACAATAGTTAACTGCATCATTAAATCATTGTTTTCATTTCTTAAAATTCGCATTTATTTGTTTTGTTTTAAATATACAAAAGGTTATTATTGGACATTAACAATCAGCCAATGGACGTGCAGTGATGTAATAGAAAGATATCATATTACTATATTTGGACTGTTACACGTAGACTCCTAACACCTACGAGGAAATGAATCCCGGATTTACTAAGTGACTGATGACAGATGATGATGAGACTTGAGCTCAGTATTTCCTCTTTTCTCAGACAACTGCCTTTAGTGTATATTCAGCAAGCATTCCGTTACTAAACGAACTTTTAATTATCTAGTCAAATTAAGTGAATGTGGGTTATATTTATATAGCCATTTTGCCTTAAGGACATGTATTTATTTTTATGTTGTAAAAAGCGTCGTTATTTATTATTTATTAATTGTTCAAGGAACATGTTATGTTTGAAATGGATTGTGTTTTTATATACATCCTTATATATTTCTAATTGAATATTGATGGCAGAATGTAAAAGCTTACATCCTGTTAAATAATAAATATTTAAATTGATATATGTTAGTTACTTTTCACTTTTAGTGTAAATATTATGTATAACTGTTTTACAATTTAAAAGTAGTCCGACGTACTATTCAAATGGAAGGTTGTTTCAGCCATTTAAAAAACTTTAGAAGAGAAAAGAAAAAAAAAACAAAAACAAATTGAAGAGCAAGAAATAACAACATTGCTTCATTCAACAGTTTATTTCAATTACACTGAGCGACAGTTAAATGCGTAACAGGAGCGAAATCACATACATTTTTATAAAGCAACGAATCAAGTAGAACCCAATGTACACTACATCAATTTATCATAAAAATAGTATACCTATTACGTATGATTAGAGTGAACCCGTGCGCACGATTGTAAACATCAAACACCTTATTACATTCACGAACAGGACAGCCACAAAACATTCAACAATCAACAGAATAACAAATTAATAAATTTGTATCGATAGTTATATCAATATTACCTCTGACATAATCTTCATATTGTTGGTGGCCAGTGGTAGAAGTACAAGAAATAGAATATTCACAAGAAAGGATGTAAATGAATTTTTGGTAGGATCTGTGGTTCTCATCTCGTTAGTTTTTTGTGTTGTATTTTTTGTTTTGTTTGTCTTCGTCCTGTGTACCCAATGTTACCAATGTCTCTGAATTGTCCATTCTAGATAGCCCCTTCGGTTTTTTCTAACATTTATTTAGCTCTGACATAATCTTCATTTTGTTGAAGATAGTCAGTATTTGGTAGAAGTTGAAAAAACATAACATTCACGAGAAGGCATGTAAATAAATATGAAAAAAAAAATACATTTCACATGCAATACAAAAGTAGACGAACAAAATGAAACTTCTCTTTATACAAATGTACATTATTTTCACACAAAAAAATGTCAACTGTTGGACAATGTTTACATACTGTAGACTCCTCTGTCATGCTTTAGTACCATTAACGAGTTGCACAAATCCCGCTACTCTCCATGTCGCCGATAACACACTGTTCCATACACGTTATTATATAGAAGAACTCGAAGTGAGTGATTGATTGTTGTTCAACGTCAAAAGGGTGGTGAGAACACGTTACTGTTTGATGAGCTGATGATGACGTACAGGGTTGGTTTATAGTATTTAACGCCACTTTCAACAATATTTCAGTTATATCATGGTGGTCAGTTTTATTGGTGGAGGAAATCGGAGTACCCGGAGAAAACCATCTTTGATACAAATAAAATAATTTAATTGATATATGTCTTCTACAGAAAATGCTAAGAATTCTTTAAGTTGGGGAACGTTAAAACGCCACATATCGATTGGGGGTTTCGTTGTGTACATGGACAGCTGAAGTCCAATGCCTAACATTCCATCAAAATCACGTGGTCTAGAAGACGAAAATAAAAAACTTTTAATGGAATGGAAATGACTCGAAACAAGCGGTTTTTTTTTTTTTTTTTTTTTTATCGGAGGTGATCTTTGTAAACCGGAAATAAAAGAGTATACGACAACTGCAAACACAGAAAAACACAAACTATCATTTATTGAAATTGTTGACCGAAAGAGGGCACTTCCCTAGCAATCATCTATTTTTAGATTCAGGAGAGCATAAAACATTCAATGATTGAAACAAAAATATGTAAATAGAAGTATACAATTTAAGAGTAGAAAATGTTAATAATACATCGTGATAAATTTTGTGAGTTTATTTATATACAATATATTCTAAAATACAATATCGGGCCCTTTAACATACCACGTAGAGCTCTATATTGACCATCGATGACCACACAAAGCTTACAGATTTACATTACAGTATACTGTAAACAGAGATAAAATGGTGACAATTTGCACGTATATTTTCGTAAAAAAACACAAACAAATAGCCCGTCTAAATCGGTTTATAATGAACTAGATTTTAAATATATATTTCAGACGGATAATTATACACGAAGAACAATTCGGATAAAATATAAAAATAATCTTGTAAAAAGATACAATATAATGAGACGAGTGTCTATGTGGATTATATACCACTCCATAGACTGTTGGATTATATACCACTCCATAGACTGTGGATTATATACCACTTTATAGACTGTTGGATTAAGTATAAGTAATATATAGGGGGAGGGTGTCATACCAGTCCATAGCCAAATTAGACTACCTATAAGTAGATTAGTGGGGGGTCATATCAATCCATAGTCTATTGTACTAATTACCACAATATATAGGGGGGATAGGTTATACAGGTACACAATGAATAAAGACGTGATTGTTGCTTAACGCCAAAATGAACAATTGTTCAGCTATATCATGACGGGAACATGTTGCATTTCGATGAGACGATGATGATGTCTGCTTTGTACTTGATAAACGCTCTTAGTTAGAGTTGCATAGTGGCAGCTCACTAAAGCTACCGAGGGTAGGCATGTTACAACACTCGCACACGTTTTTCTATTCCGAGTCAGCCAGTCGTTGATCTTGTTCTGAATTACTGTGTGCTTAGTGGAGAAGCACTCAGTACATTTTTATTAAGTCTCTGGTTTGACCTGACCGTGGATTCGTACACACAATCTATCGCATTCGAGATGATCACGCTAAGCATTACATATTTTTAATATATGAAGAAACAGTAAAAGTGCGCAAATATTCCTTTGAATAATTCAATGTTTTGAAATATAGGTGCAGTACTAAAAAAGGAGGCATAGCCAATTTCATAGACATTCGTAAATGAATTGGCCAACCAGAATCAAAACGACATTTTCATAAAATTAAGGAAAAAAGCAACGAACAATGCAAAAATACTTGCTACACGTATAACATTATGCTGTATTTTAGTTGTTGTTCGACGGGTTATGGCTACGACAAACAGAACATACAAGAACGTTCAGATAAACATGTTATCATTCCAGAAAGGTCTGATGTGGTGCTCTTGCCACACCATTTCACAAATCTAGTCATTCGTCTAGGAATGCTTAATATACATAGTTTGGATATAATTTACTGTTAAGCTTGTTCATGGACATATCGTGTTATTGTCGTTCCAGGTCTCGAGTTTTGTTTATATCTTTTGACTGCGTTTTGAAGTCTGGCTTCATTCGCCACCAACAGTTTTATATAATAATAATGCCCGTACTGTTGTGGCCAGTTTTTACCCTTTGAACGTGATCTTACAGCTGGCATCCTGCATAATGCATACCCTGCTTACAGACGCATTGCCGTCTTGGAAATATAATATTCGTTAAGAACGTGGCAAACTGCAATGGACAAAAACAAAATGGTACATTATGACGATGTATTTTTAAACATTAATGCTAAATGCAACAACAATAAATATGTGCGTTATAAGGGGATGCAATCCATCAACCAATCTTCACCACCCTCTCCCCACACACTGAGACACAAATCTGATCAACAACCAAAACTAATTATGACATTGCTCCCAAATGCAAGTCCATTTGTACTATTGGCCTCTCGTATTCTTAGTTTACTGACCGCTTTAGAAACCCAGCAGCATGTGATGTTCTCCCTGAGAGTGGCGTCTTCTATTTGTTTGGCGCTTTAAAATCTGATTCAACCCACCATTTCTTTAGAAATGCCTGTACCAAGTCAGGGTCATTACGGTTTTCACAGTTTTCCGGTTGTTGACTGATTTTGTCTGTTTATATACTTATTAGTTTTGACTTTCCCTTTGTAAGATTGTTCGGAGTTCGGTAATTTTGTTATTACCCTTATTTGTGTTGGACGAATAAAAGATACCACTGGCCTTTACTACTGGATGTATACGAATGCACCGTATTTCGAGAATACAATGCTCCATGCAATTAAGCAATACCTCGCAGAAGTTCATGGTTGTTATTGGCCCATCGCAAAGCATCACATTTTGACCTTATTAAGAAGAGTTGAAGATACCAATGGTATTCAGAATCCGTAAATCGAAGGACAGACATCACAATGGTCAAAAGAAAAAGTACAAACAACGACCTACAAAACACTACACAGAAAACTATAGATCGAGTAACACGAGACCCCTTAAAAACCAAGGGTGAACTCAGGTTCTCCAGAGTGATATTTCCTTTCCACAGTGGCAATATAAACATCCATTATAATCCCAGCTAGTGAAAGCTTTTCTGTATGATTTGCTTTATTTGTAAATATTTTCTTGTCATGAAATAGCTGAAGTACTGTTCCGTTGTGGTAAGGAATGAATCATTATATGCACGAAATTCGTGTTGTCATTAGCTCATTACACATGTCGGTAATTATGCATGAACCAGATGTTTAGTTTAAACATATTTTTATTTGCTAAATATAACAAATAAGGATCGGACACAAGTTTTTCCAACTTATGAAGTCTTCTCCCGAATACAATAATTAACAATATGGATTAGCATGCGCAATGAAATGATATAATATGTATATAATAGCATAGAGTTAAATATACAAAGAATGACTATATACAAAAACAGAGGCTAGACAATATACGAAAAAAGAAAAAAGAAACCAGATGTTCGACCTTTTGTTCGTATTCACCAATCTGTTGTTTTATTTCGTTTAGAATTTGTGTTTATATAATATCAATCTGTCTATCTGGTATGTTAATTTTGTACTTTAATCTCTAAGTGATGTTTTACTTGTCAAATAGAAGTACTTTCGTAAGTTTTGGAATTAATTGATGATTAAATGAAATGAATCTTATTTTGCGAATATCTTTTATTATGGAAATAAACCACTCATATGACCATATGCTATACAGATATACTTATGTCTAGATATATAATAAATATTCTCCTTCCCACGGTCTTGTTGGAAATAAGCATGTACATGTACCATCGTTGTCATTTATTATCGGGTTTTAATATGAATGATAATTATATTCTACATATTGAGATAAACAAAAATAATGCATTCAAAACAAATAGCAATTATGTAAGCCGCGATTTCCCCAAAATTCATTTTGTCAATGGATAACCCAGTCGAATGTGAGTAAAAATTTAATTCTTAATTTTGGCTCAACTCAGGACAGACCTTTTAATCAAAACGTTTATAATTTAATCAACACTACGTGTTTCTGGAATAACCTTCATCATGGAGAGCTCAAGGTAAAAAAAACTGGAAAGTCAAATAATTTTAAAATAGTTTAACATTTAGCAAACATATAATTAATATATTTCAGTTCAAGAAAGATAATCCTCATGATATATGTTTAAATGTTTATATACTTTCCCTTTGTAAGATTGCTCGGAGTTCGGTAATTTTGTTATTACCCTTATGAACAAACTCTTATTGTTCCTTGGTATATTCAATCTTTGCATGTGATGTCTCTGTGACTTCACAGCCAACAATTTCATTGTCTTTCTCTGTACCATTGTTATACATTGGCTTTATGAGAATATGCATTATTAATTAGCATCAGCAGTACACACTTGTATGTTTTTTGGCTTAATTGTTAGAATAACAATAGGTACGCAACGCAATTTTGCTATGACTATCACATACTTTGTTATCCATGTTTATGTTGGAATGGCAACTTGTGTGAATGGGATGGTTCTGATGACCCGTTCTTAAAGTATATTAGGAGCTGCTGTATTAAAAAGATATACCGTTTGAACCTATCAATGCAGCTATTTCTATGCTACGAGTAGTGGTTGCTCATTGTAACACACACCAGACAATTACATATAAATATTAAAATTAAATCAATGAATCTATGAATCCTCATTATTAATTGAATTGTGGATCAAACAATGATCCATGCACATAAGGGAATATATATTTAATAAAGTTTGTATCATGACGGAGATAACACACATCGTCTCATATACAGAGGTTGAAATATTTACATATGAATCAACAATAAAACAGAGTTATACAAGCAAGTCATTTTGTCTTGTCCTTGGTTTAACCTTGATTGTAAAATGTACAAATTCGACGTCTTGTATTAGCTTTGGGTTTGCTTTACATGACCGTAAAACAGATAACGATGACGGCAAATCATTCTTAATAAAGCTGTGTACATATATCTATTACATTTTTTATTGATGAAGAGACGAATCGATTAAGCTATATCTTTTTTTTATTAAAATTGTTAATTAATATGATGAACACTACAATAAGGGTAATAACAAAATTACCGAACTCCGAACAATCTAACAAAGGGAAAGTCAAAACTCAGAAGTATATAAACAGACAAAATCATTCAACAACCGGAAAACTGTGAAAACCGTAATGACCCTGACTTGGTACAGGCATTTCTAAAGAAATGGTGGGTTGAATCAGATTTTAAAGCGCCAAACCTCTCTCTTTCATTACGGCTCAAAGTTTCCGGCTGTCACTATAACAGTATTTATAAGTGATGTGATATAATTCAAACGTAGAATGAAATTCGTATTCAACTAAATAAAATAGAAACCCAGTAACAGGTCTACCTTTTAAAGCAACTGTATAACTTATATTGATTAAGAATGTTTACAGAAAGTATAAGTGTTATTTCACAGTAAGCATTACAGGTTAAGTAAGTTAATATTTCATTGTGTCTCTTACTCCATCTAATTATACTCAATCTTATCGCAACTTACTATATATGTCGCTATTTTGAGGTTTATACTTAAGCAAAGCTTTCCATTAAATTTATCAACAACAATGTACAACAATGATTGGAACTCTAAAACAAACATTAAAAACGATATAAATCGTAATATTTGAATTAATGAACTTGATAACAATGAAAAAAATCATAGCAAAATTCATGACACAAGAAATAGAAATCATCATGTGGACCAAGAGGAAGCTCTGGGATAGTCCTATTTACGGTAGATTGCCACTGTAAAAAGTGAAAATAATAGATAGAACATTTCGCCTTTCAACGGGCCACCAATCCCAACAGACTAATTATGAGTTGCTGCCAGATGCTTATGTGCAAGATTCGCGTCATTTGTAATCAGGCACTATGCACTCGATCACCAAGCACGTTCCACTCTTAAGTCCAGTTGTGATTTTATCCCGCACAACCAGTAAAATGTGTGTCTGCTAGTTATATGTGAACTCAACAATGTCCTTGTGGCAATTAAAACATCCTTCGCAATAACCTAATTTTTTCGATTTTCTTCATGAGGTTATACAAACTTCCATTTGTATATCTGCATGATGTATTGTGTGTAAGCCTGTTCTCATCATGACGTACAAATGTAAATGACGATAGAATAATCAATTAACTGACTTTTCCCCTGCCGCTTTTATTGGCTATCCAACTTAGGCCCTTTGGTTTTCACGCTCCCAAATACTTTAAAATGATTTTGCTATCCAATCTTTTGGAATTGAGCGTACCTTTGAAGGTTATTACAGAAACGCGTGGTGCGCAGTAAATTTGATATCTATGTTTATTATTAGCTCAAATTGTTTCAAAAATAACTTCCTTTACATTAAGGATACTATTTCAGTTTTCATAAGTATCATATATCAATTCATTCATAGTAAAGAATATAAAAAGAACAAATATCACTGAAAACATGTGGGAATCAATACAAACGCAAACACAAAAACATATCAAACTACCTCCCACAACACACAATTTGTTATTTATCCAAGAATGAGCATAATACCAATATGTAGAAACAATAATTACAACGGCATTAGTTAAACGTCTATGACAGAGTTAGATGCATTCGAAACCTCTTGAGATCAATAGGTAATTATATCATTATTAATTATTCATGTAAATATTTTTGTACATCAATCTAATCAACCATATCAAACATTGACACCCTAACGTTTCATACGTTTGCTTCTTATCCCTGGTATCGGGGAAGCTACACAATAAAAGTGCCAGCCTAAGACCAACGGTAGCCAATATTGATATGGGATCATTAAAGTACTAAAGACAAATAATGTCAGGCACACGGTTCGTTTCTTGAATACCATTAGTCAGGTACGCCCAAAATCACAAGATTGAACACAATTTAAGTCTTTGTGAGCAATCAAACCAAATGGCCTGAACCGAATAGACACAATCGACTAAGGTTACATTGAGAACTGCAAATAACTTTAATACATATACATGTATCTTAAAAATCATGTCAATGCATAAACACTGAAAACTGGAAGGGTTGTATCCTAGGGTAGAATTAATCCACCAGTAGAGGTATTGACCAAGTGATAGCATCAACAATATAGTGATTGATTGAATTGATTGTTCTTTAACGTAAAGTGAGCAGTATTATTGTTCAATTCATGACAGAAGAACTAGAATTACTCATGTAGGTAAAAAGGTAGGACTGGGATAGTCTTATTTGTGGTAGATTGCCACAGTAAGAAGGGGGAATAATGGATAGAACATTTCGCCTTTCAACGGGCCACCAATCCAAACAATATATTGCTTATCAGCTGCTGATAGTTGCTTGCGTACAATAAGCGCGCCATTTATCATCATGTACTATGCAATCAACCATCCAAGTACGTGCCACTTCAATATCGAGTTGGGATTTGATTTGTTCTTTACCAGCAAAATGTGTGTCTCCAAGTCACGTGTGATGACAAAAATACACAACTAGTCCATAAGTGGAGATGTAAATAGACAAATCGTGTTTGGAGAATGCTACGCTCTTTCTAAGACAACTAGCAGTACCTCTTGATGAGCTTGATTGTCGTTGGAAGTCAACACTGTCCAATTCCAAACATCATTTCCTTATCCTTGTGGCAATAATAAAATTCCTCGCAATTACGTGTAACTTTAATCTTGAAGCTATCGAAACTTCCATCACTTTTTTTTATCTGCATGATGCATTGTGTGTAAGCCTGTTTTCGTCATGACAATAAACTAATCAATCAACCGACTTTTACCCATCCACTCTGCTGAATTCACAACAGGTATCATTATGCATGGAACTATTATTTAATAGCACCCACCTCACCCCTAGTTCCTTTTTTATCATTATACTGTAATTATGTTATCTTGTCACCAGATTTGGAAGGGCTTTCATAATTATCATTATCTTTAATGATTATGTCTATCCATTGGTAGTTCATTTTTGTCTTATAGTTGTCTTACCTCCTATAAATGTAAAGTCAGTGTAGGGAATAAAACAGAAATATGTTTTTTTTTAATTGAAATGGGATACCATTAATTTCCAGACATATCTTGAAAGGATAAATCTGAAACTATACTTTTGACAGGACATTCATTCTTGTTTAAAGAACACTGAAATAATTAACAGAAAAATGGAAAATATTCATCTAAGTGTATAAATCTTCAAATTACTCAATTGCAAACATCATTTCTGTAATATCATACGTTCCATCTTTTAACTCTGCATGATAAATCATCTTATAAATATGTACATGTGTATGTAAGATTAATTACCAATATTTTAACATTACAGATTTTGATCTTTTGCTATAATATACAATGTCGCAATTTCTACTTGTATTTCAAACGTGATATTCCCCTAGGGAAGAACGAGACATTAGTGTCTACGCTGAAGAACGCGAACCTCCAACATGGGGCGTCTGTTCGTGTTACAGGAAGGACCACAGGACGAGACACAAATGGGTTCTTCGTGTTTGGAGACTGTTGTTGTTTACATGTAGACTGCTTGTATCAGCTCTTCACAGTTTGATAGTAGTGGTCGTTTCGAGCTGATTACATCTACATTCATGATGAAAACAGGGTTAAGACAATAAATAGTATAGGTATACAAGTAGCACTGACATTTGACAGATATAATTATTTGGGGGATAAACTAGTCAGCGAAACATTCCAGTGGCATCGAATAAGGTTACTTTATGGAAACGCTTTCGGAAGCTTCAGATATGATTTTTTTGTGCAACAGATTCTACCTTCCTAAACTAGTATTCAATTATTGATCATACCGCCGTACTGCCAATATTTATGTTGTTATTCATTTTCGTGGTAGTATGTGGTCTTTTGGAGAGGAAGCGAATCTGTGCAGATTTTTATCGTTTGTTTATTTATGTATTGCCGTTGGAGATCCACTTATCAAGAGGGATGGAATCCCATTGACAGCTTTAACCCAGTCACATTATTTTGCATGTCCTACGCAAAAACCTAGATTTCCAACGTCATACGTCGTGGTCTTTTTTGTGTTCAGAGATAATGTGAGCGGTGATTGTTGGTTTTGTTGACATTAATGGTTTTGTTGACAATCCCGTTTAAGCTGTCTTTTCATTATAGGGCCTATTTAAACATAGCTGACTTGAATTTCAAGACCTAAATATTTGACACATTAAGATAAGAATTTCATGTAGGTGACTGGAATTCTAAAGTATAATTGAAGTATTTCGTCAGAATATAATTATTTCTCAATATTATGCAATGTAAATTGATATGCAAAATATTAAATATAAGATGTCTGCGCACAAATGTACATAACTATCCAATTCTGATTATTAATCTAAATACAATCTGATTTATGATACATCTAATACGGAGAGGATGATCATGGTGTAATTGATATTGATAATTATATTTATCATATATTTAGTACGTATTATTATCATTTTGAATGTCTGATAAAGATGCTAATCTGAAACCTGTATCTCATACCAAGTATCACACACCCTGAACCGCACCCATTTTGGAACATCTGGTATCAGTATACGGATAACCTCGGGAGTAATCTGCTTCAGTTTCCTACCATCCATGATGAGAAGAAGTCCACGGAAGATAGAAATGGGTAAAAATACCCTAAATATATAATAAAAGGGCGAGCAACATACAAAATCAATATCATATGCTGCTTTATTAGAAATATATGATGAAAAGGACAATTCATATTATTTCATATCATAGCTCATGCTGTATCAAATAACTGAGTGAAACATAGTTAGTCATGAATCCTCCTGATGAAATATATGATAAAGTGAAAAATACATGTCAAAATCTGTATCACATGCTGTATCAGCCCTCGATCAATGTCACCCTCGTGTTATTATTGGTTACTCGTACTGATACAGCATGTGATACAGATTTTGCTATGTATTATGCACTATTTAACATTATATTATCATTATATTATCATTAGTTTATTATAGAAAATACGTAGCCTTAGCCATTTATGACTTTACTGTTTAGGCTTTTGGGATTATTGGCTTCCCGAGTACTAAGTTATTTGGCTTTCCAACATTGTGACTGAGCGTATTCGATGAAATTTGTAATCACACAACACAATGACCAGAAGAAAAATGACAAAAGGTAAAACAACAATCTACAAAACAATGCACATAAAACTAAAGATCGAGTAACACGAACCCTACTAAAAACCGGGGTTGAACGCAGCTGCTCCGGAAGGGCAGGCAATTCTCGCTCCACTAGTGGCAAATAGTCGTGATATTAGTCTGTCATTCATCGAATATGTGTAGATGGATATACATTTGTTTTACCGGGTATAACATGCACTTGGTATCAGCAAATAAACATGGCAAGATGATTCTTTTCGACATTGAAGAATTTTAAATGGAAAATAATAATAAATTGTTGAATATCGAGGTTTGGCAGGTGTATAAAAATAATTATATTGTGACGAAATACTTGATTCTACATTGGAATTCCAGTCACCTACATATACTGCTTATCTTGATTTATGTAAAATATTTAGGTCTTGGAATTCCCGTCAACTACATTCGGTATATTTTTTTCTTAGAAACACTAGCATCTAAAACATCTGTTGTTGGGTCACATCAGATAACATTTCATTCACCGTTGACCGTGCAATCATATGGAAACAGTTAAAGATGTTGTCCAATCGAACAACGGTCCTCCGCGTTTGCTCATCGTTTATCGATTGGTTGGAAACATGACCCCTAATGTGACGTATACAAAATGTCGCTTGATGTTAGTGTATAGCTAATAAATATAAAAAAATTCAATTTTACACCTCCTATAACTGAACATATTTATCACATAAGTTTGTGCCGAATACACCTTTCCATGCACAGCGGTCAAACTCACAAACTTTAGTACATACAGCCAGGTCTTTAAATTTCAAAAATTTTAGCAAACCCAATAAAGCAAGAAAATAAAAGAAAGAAAGAAAAATAAAACACAAAAAAAAACCACACGTAACTTTAAGAAAAACTTCATATTTTGGTAAAATCGAGACAATTCATGTTGACAAAAATGGAAGATATATGATAACAACTATTTGGCCATATCAGAAGTCTAATGGATGCGAAATTTATTCTTGTAATTTTTTAAAGCTTTTCTTTTTACCTTTTTGTACTATTTCTTGATATATCTTGCAGAGCTGGAAGTTAAAGAGACCACAGATACAGCTTCATCCGCATCATTTTTGGACTTATACCTCGAATTTGACGACAGTGGTCAACTCAGAACTAATATTTATGATAAACGGGATAACTTCAATATTAAAATCATAAATTTTCCAAACATGTGCAGCAATATACCAGCTTCTCCTGCATATGGTGTTTACATCTCGCAATTGATTCGCTATGCAAGGGTCAGTAGCAATTATTCTGATTTCCGGAAACGTCATCTTTATCTGAGAAACAGGCTACTGGACCAGGGTTATAAAAAGATTCGCCTTATTCGATTTCTTAAAAAGTTTATATTCCGATACCAAGATCTTGTCGAAATATATTCCGTCTCTGCAGAGACGATAATAAACGATGGATTTTCACATAGTGAAAATGTATAAAGATAAGGAAGTCAACAAAAATGTCAAAAATATTTTTTTGATCAATGTGTGACGTAAGAGTGTTTTTGACATTCATTTCACTTAATTTGGTACTGCTTTGACAACTATTTTACCTATTTTGTTCCAGTATTGTTATAAATACTGTTATAGTGACAACCGAAACCTTTGAGCCGTAATGAAAGCGGGAGGTTTGGCGCTTTAAAATCTGATTCAACCCACCATTTCTTTAGAAATGCCTGTACCAAGTCAGGGTCATTACGGTTTTCACAGTTTTTCGGTTGTTGACTGATTTTGTGTTTATATACTTATGAGTTTTGACTTTCCCTTTGTAAGATTGTTCGGAGTTCGGTAATTTTGCTATTACCCTTATTGACAGCTTAGTGTAAAACAGACATTGTAATACGAGAGATGTTGGGTAAAATATACATTGTAATGCGAGAGATGTTGTGTAAACAGACATTGTAATACGAGAGATGTTGTGTAAAATAGACATTGTAATACGAGAGATGTTGTGTAAAAAGATATTGTAATACGAGAGATGTTGTTCAAAGGGAAGTAATTATTTCATTCTGATGACCATTGTTTAGGTGTAGCTTCAATAACTTAATAATCTTAAATAAACCACAATAATCAAAATCAATAAGTTTCCATACTTGCAATTTCTTTACTGAGTATAGATATTCATAGCTTAATTTTACGATTCGTGTCTGACGTTTTTTTTTTAATTTGTTTTTTATTTTCTCTTTTGAAGGAAAGCTAAAATTAGATTATGCAAGGGAGATAAATCTTGTTTGAACAGGAAGACAAGACCCTGATCCAATTATAACCAACTTATTGTTGAAAACCTAACAAACAAAAAAAAAACGTTTTAAAATATCACATTTGTCCTGTTGACGTTTTTTCCTATTCAAAATATGTTTTATTCCAATATAAATGTAAAATGTTTGCATGTTTTGACTTTTAGTATAAGATACCGGCTACCACAGATAAAAAAAAATAACTCTTTTCTCCTAAATATAGATACACAGACATGATTGAAAAATACAATGATATCAAATTTAGATAAACACCATATATCTTTGAATATATTGTACATGTTTGTATTACTCATTCGACATAAAAATATATGCATTGTCGTTTTAGATTTAATTATCAAGAGGGGAATAATTGGGATCCCTTTAACACATTTAGCACCACCACATGGATTCCCAACTCCATATGTCGTGGTCTTTTCTATAATCAATAATTTAAGATGAGAGGTGAGTGTTCATTTTGTTCATATTGATGGAAGTGTTGATCATCACTGTTTAAACTTTCTTTTCATAATATAAAAATATCACAAGACATTCCGTGTCGAAAACATAAAATAATAAAAATGGCTAATCAGAAGCCGTAAATCGAAGGACACACAATGTAATGCTCAAAAGAAAAAGGACAAAACAGCGAATTACAAATTTTACACAGAAAACTAATGATCGAGCTTACTTTTAGAACACTTCCTCAACCTTGTAAATTGTACAACATCTGCTTTTGTTGATCACTTATATCCCGTGGTGTATTCACACTAAAAACATATAAGTACAAAATGGCCATTGCATGGATGTGATAATCGAGTTACTAAAGTTTAGATTCATATGGTTGTCAGTTATTATCAGTTCGTTAGGTGTACCTTCTGAGGGAAATAATAAAAATGATTAGCCATTACGTTAGGTGTGCCTTCTGAGGAAAACAATACAAATGATTCGCCATTGCGCTAGGTGTGCCTTCTGAGGAAAACAATAAAAATGATTCGCCATTCAAGAGTTTGTATATACATCTGTAGAACTTGTAAAATATGTCTATAATGAAAAAAATAAACTGATTAGAGTAAATTTAATAATTAAAAAACAAATATTTGAAAGGAAAACAATAAGAAATGCGTAAATTAAATTACAAAGCAGAGAGTAATTTGGAACACGCGTATTATGGTTCACGGGTGTTGTATATACATTATCAATCGGGATCGTCGTGGCGTGATCGCATGGTAGTTGGATTTACAGCTATCTATGTAATCAGTGCCTATCACCACTGGCGTTGTGAGTTCGAGCCTGGATCAAGGCGAGGTGTACAACAATATGTGATAAAGTTTGTCAGTACTTTGCGAAAGGTCGCTGGTTTTCTCCGGGTCCTTCGGTTTCCTCCACCAATAAAACTGACCGCCACGATATAGCTGAAATATTGTTGAAAGTGGCGTCAAACAAACACACATTATTAACCTACAGTAAAAGGAGGATACATACACTAAATAGTAGCTACTGGTGTATTTAAGTCGACCGCGCCCAAACAACGGAAGGTCCTTTCGGAGTGGTTGCACACTACGGCGGTGACCAAAGGTTGTATTTCTATATTCCATAGTCACAATAGAAACAATGTATACTCTTGTGCTCTTCTAATATGACTGCGCGACTTTTAACTGCCAATTGCTTTTACTTTTCCAATAGACAACTTCCCATTCATCAGCACCAACATATGTAGTTTACATTTCACAACTCAAACGTTATTCTAGGGCTTGTGCCTGGAACAATGGTTTTCTGAACTGAGCTGAGCTGTTGACGCAAAAGCTATCCAAGCAAGGCTATGTTGTTTCTATGTCGACAGTAAGATTAGTTATAATGTCATATAATCAGCTAAAATAATACCACAACTATTTTATAAGTCCTATTAAAAACGAGCAATCATGTTTTGTGTCTATTGCGCGTTAATATGGTTCCATTATTTCACCGAGCAGCAATGAAATCTAAAGGGTTTGTTTTATTTTAAAATATGTTTGATTCTTCATCATAGTTGATTTCATCTAACGTCCACGCTTTTCTTTGAATCGCAAATGTTTGATTTCGGATAATAACATATACTAAAAAAACGAATTTAAATAGCAACCAACATGTCTCAGTAACTGGTAAAAAAGCACCCCGGAGAACCCAATTTCACCCCGGTTTTGGGGGATGTCGTGTTCTTCAATCCTTAGTTTTCTGTGTAGTGCTTTGTAATCAGTGTTTGTCCTTTTCCTGTTTATGTGTTGTATTGTCTGTCCTTCAATTTACGGTTTATCATCACCCATTTAGTACCTTCAAACTGCTCCTGAAAACAACAACAATTATATATTTTTGATCGGTAAATATTGTCATGAGAGAAAGAAAAGTTGGAAAATACTAAAAGGGTCATCAGAAGCCGTAAATCTAAGAAGGAGAGTCAATGCAATGGCCAACAGGAACATGACAAAAGGACAAACAACGATCTATAAAACACTACACAGAAAACAAAAGTTTGAGCAACAGGAACACCACTAAAAGCTGGCATGAACTCGTGTGCTCCGGAAGAGCTTAGAGTTGATGATTTATTTTCAACTTCAACAAAAAATAAATTGATCGAGAAAGCCAACTGACTTTTGACTGAATGTCCAATATCAATGAAAGATAACCATCAATGTTCCATGAAATATATACCACGAAACCCCAGTACTAGGATGAATATATTGAGTCAAAAATAAATGTTGCGAACACCATTTTATTTCAGTCCAAACATGTCACTATTCGTCACAAGTATTTTACAAAGCAAATCAATGAATGACAATTTAAATAAGCAACAATGTCAACAGAAACCATTTAATAAACAACATGTCAGTATATGTATCCATGTTCTCTAGTTAAACCTATGTAGTAGTATTCTTACATACCTATTTATTCGAAGTTTATATTTATGAAATGCATCTATATTTTGCGTATCATCACGCCATTGTGCTTCTTTGCAAAATTATATGACTAAATTATAACAGGCAGTTAATGCTGTATACGCCAAAACGACGATATGTTTTAAGTCTCTTGTTTCCCGTATCCACAGTTTACTGAAACTGTGTGACAATGTATCCTTGTATATACTTTTTGCAACTGATTGCCCCTTTTATAATTGCTACAAAACCCTTTGACACTGGATTTAAATGCAGAGATAATTCGCCTCTAGAACAGGAAGCTTCTGTTGTGTTTCGTAATATTACACAGATAAATCGCAACCGACCTCTGAAGTCCGTCAAAGTCTCCATGACACACTCATAAACAACGATTTCACGGAAAATGTTATATGTTAGTTGCTTTAATCACAGGCGCATGGGGCATGGATTTCGTTTCCTCCCCCCCCCCCTTTTCTCTACTACCCCCCTTTTTTCAAAATGTTCATATAAATCATTCCTTTTTCAAAATTTTCATAATCATTCGTTTTTTCTTCATTTGACAATATCAGTAGACGTCATATATCATGAATAATACATGTATTCTGTGTCCACATTTTTTCGACTGATACAGTATAAGAGAGAAGGTATGCAACTCCATTTTCATATTTCGCGCCATATCGCTCACCTTGGTTGGGAAACCCCAGTGTTTTTTTTACACTTTTTACCTTGTCTACATATGCCACTGTCGCATCAAACTGTTTCTAAGACACTTACCTAATTGCCCATGTTCGAATTTCAGTCTGTACGTCGATCTTTTCCAAGAAATCTCGCCGAGAATAGCGAGGCAGCTTCGTTTCTAGATCAAACTACATCATTTGAGACGGAAGTGCAAGAACGGGAACCCTGGGATTTTTACGAAATATTCGGAGCGCATCTGGGTTTTTCATTGCAGGTAATTCACCTGCAATGAAAAACCCAGATGCGCTCCGAATATTTTTCCCATAATGTTTTGGCGGGAAATATAAACCGCTGAAAAAACATAACAGCAGACGGATTATTTCGTAAAAATGGCACAACGACCATCTGAATATGGAAACATTGAAATAATTTGATGGTAGATAACTGTTCAAAAAGAAATTCAAACTGAGAAATAGATGATTGAATGGTTTTAACTGAAGTCAAAATTTCAATGAAAAAGAAATATTCAGCTTGCCTCTACTTCAAATTATTAATATCATACCCAAACAAATACATATACAACTAAAAAAAAAATAAAATAAAAAAAAATAAAAAAAAAACAAAGGAAGAAGAAGCAGAGAACAGCTATTGAATGGGACTATGGCATTTTACCCTCTTACTCAATAAATGGGCTCCCAACTGATACAAATGTGTAAGGGAGCCGAAGGGACCATTTAACTAAGGGGGCTATTTCTTTTTCAGGGGTAAAAAATTAATAACTTGTTTAACTATTTGAACGTGAAATAATAATTCGTGAACTTTTTTCGCGCATTTAACATCATCGCGAAGAAAGTGAAAATTAAATACCCACCAAAATAACCACTTATACGGTAAAATAGGATTTTTTTTCTGGATTTCAACACTGATTTCTGTCACTGCTGAAAAGTGGAGTTACACAAGTTATTTATTTTTTACCCCTGTAAGACAGATTATTGTTTTATAAAATCAGTGACATGAATAAAGGTAATAACAAAATTACCGAACTCCGAACAATCTTACAAAGGGAAAGTCAAAACTCATAATTATATAAACAGACAAAATCAGTCAACAACCGGAAAACTGTGAAAACCGTAATGACCCTGACTTGGTACAGGCATTTCTAAAGAAATGGTGGGTTGAATCAGATTTTAAGGCGCCAAACCTCCCGCTCTCATTACGGTTCAAAGGTTCCGGCTGTCACTGTAACAGTATTTAAATACAGGAACAAAATAGGTAAAATAGTAGTCAAAGCAGTACCATATTCGGTGACGTAAATGTCAAAAATATTTTTACGTCACACATTGACAAAAAAAATTCTTGACATTTTTGACTTCTTTATCTTTATACATTTTCACTATATGAAAATGCATCGCTTATAATTTTTTCTGCAGAGACGGAATATATTTCGACAAGATATTGGTATCGGAATATAAACTTTTTAAGAGATCGAATAAGGCGAATCTTTTTATAGCCCTGGTCCAGTAGCCTGTTTCTCAGATGAAGATGACGTTTCAGGAAATCAGAATAATTGCTACTGGCCCTTGCATAGCGAATCAATTGCGAGATGTAAACACCATATGCAGGAGAAGCTGGTATATTGCTGCACATGTTTGGAAAATTTATGATTTTAAAATTGAAGTCGTCCCGCTTATCATAAATTTTAGTACTGAGTTGACCACTGTCGTCAAATTCGAGGTATAAGTCCAAAAATGATGCGGACGAAGCTGTATCGGTGGTCTCTTTAACTTCCAGCTCTGGAGGGTATATCAATGGAAGAAATTCTGCAAATCTAGAATTATTGATAGATAAAACGTCATCAATATACCTGTATGTGAAATTAAAGGCTCTAGCCTCATGAATCTTCTTATCTTTTACAAGCTTTTGAAGAAACTCCGACTCATATGAGTATAAAAATAAATCGGCTAGAAGAGGGGCACAATTCGTACCCATTGGTATGCCGACGACCTGCTGAAACAGTGTCCCTCCAAAGGAGACAAATATGTTATCGATGAGGAACTCCAGCATACTGATCACTTGTTCCTCGGAGTAGCATGTTTTACCTTTATGAATTTTGTTTGAAAAATATGTGGAATTGTAGCCTAACACAACAAATTTTGAGCCATAGTTTCTATGACTAAAAGCTTTATGAATTGTTTCTTTTAAGCGGGTTTTTAATTTGTCATGCGGTAGAGTGGTATATAGAGTTGAAAAATCAAAAGTTTTGATGGAGGATACCTGAGAGAAAGATCTTGATTTCAGGTTATCCAAAAGATCTTTAGAGTTTTTCAAAATCCACATGTGATTTATGCCACTACGCGAGTAAACAGTTTCACAATATTTCTGTTGTCCCTCTTTTACTGCAGACAGAATCTTTGTCAGGTGAATAGACAATTCTTTCGTCGAACAAGTTGATGATCCCGCTATGTACCTTTCTTTGTATGGTGTCTTATGGAGTTTAGGTATCCAATATAAATAGGGTAAATCCTCAGACTCTTTACCAGAGGGAATGTTTAAAGAGGTCATGAATGATCTGTGGTTAGCTAGGATTTCAGCTTTGTCGAACGAAGTTGGTTTGTATGTGGTATTACTAGAGGTGTTGCTATTTATGCCTAATTCCTTGATTAGGCATTCGAAGTAATATGATTTACATACAAACACGATATTGTTGGAAGCCTTGTCCGCAGGAACGATAACATATTTGTCATGAAGAGAGGAAAGACACTTAACGGCTTCTTGGTCTTTAAATACAGACTTAGGTCGACTATTAACACAATTTTTGAGTTTGTGAATCCGACCTTGTACTAGAGACCTAATTGTTCTAACCCAGTCTGACAAGGACTCTAACTCAGGATCTTGGTCTACTTCTCTCTTTATCCACCTTCTGGCATAATCTTCAACAGCATCCATAATTATCTTGAAATTATGTTTCCAATTGATGTGTTGAGGTTCTCTGAATTTAGGACCATGAGAAATCACCTTTCGGAGACTCTCATGTTGAATGATATTCAGATCACCAGTGATTACATGTCCAGATGGGTTGTATTGAAAAGGAGAGTGGGAGCAGTCACAAATGAAAAAGAAATAGCCCCCTTAGTTAAATGGTCTTTCCGGCTCCCTTACACATTTTTGTCAGTTGGGAGCCCTTTTATTGAGGAAGGGGGTAAAATGCCATAGTCCCATTCAATTGCTGTTCTCAGCTTCTTCTTCCTTTGTTTTTTTCTTTATTTTTTTTTCTTTTAGTTGTACAATGCATATGTATTTGTTTGGGTATGATTTTAATAATTTGAAGTAGAGGCAAGCTGAATATTTCTTTTTCATTGAAATTTTGACTTCAGTTAAAACCATTCAATCATCTATTTCTCAGTTTGAATTTCTTTTTGAACAGTTATCTACCATCAAATTATTTCAATGTTTCCATATTCAGATGGTCGTTGTGCCATTTTTACGAAATAATCCGTCTGCTGTTATGTTTTTTCAGCGGTTTATATTTCCCGCCAAAACATTATGGGAAAAATATGCGGAGCGCATCTGGGTTTTTCATTGCAGGTGAATTACCTGCAATGAAAAACCCAGATGCGCTCCGAATATTTCGTAAAAATCCCATGGTTCCCGTTCTTGCACTTCCGTCTCAAATGATGTAGTTTGATCTAGAAACGAAGCTGCCTCGCTATTCTCGGCGAGATTTCTTGGAAAAGATCGACGTACAGACTGAAATTCGAACATGGGCAATTAGGTAAGTGTCTTAGAAACAGTTTGATGCGACAGTGGCATATGTAGACAAGGTAAAAAGTGTAAAAAACACTGGGGTTTCCCAACCAAGGTGAGCGATATGGCGCGAAATATGAAAATGGAGTTGCATACCTTCTCTCTTATACTGTATCAGTCGAAAAAATGTGGACACAGAATACATGTATTATTCATGATATATGACGTCTACTGATATTGTCAAATGAAGAAAAAACGAATGATTATGAAAATTTTGAAAAAGGAATGATTTATATGAAAATTTTGAAAAAAGGGGGGGGGGGGGTAGTAGAGAAAAGGGGGGAGGAGGAAACGAAATCCATGCCCCATGCGCCTGTGGCTTTAATACTAGTACCATTCAAAGCATACACACACACACATTGATGTTAGAAAACTCTGTTGTTTCAACTCTGAATTTACCTGGATATAGCAAGCTTGTTTCTAGTGTTTTTGAACCAGTGACTACAAATGACACTGATCTAATTAAAATAAGACATAGGTTCGTCCTGTGTGGTTGTTAAAACACTGTTTGTCGCATTTATCCCTTTGGTATCTTCAAACTCTTCTTACCACTAATCAAGGGGACTGTGATCGGATGGGAAGAAATAGAGATGAGAAATGCATTGATTCTATTTAAGCCGAATCTATTTAATTACGTTAAATTTTCGCAATAAACATTCTACAATATATATATATTATTTACTTCTGGTGTCGAGCGGAGGACAACAACCTTTGAATAATGACAGGGGGTATGTCATCTTCTCAAAGTCATGCAAGTTTTGTAGAATGAGTCGATATTGAGTTCTTCTTAAAGATGAAGAAACGATACTCCCAGTTGTGTGTAGGATGACTTATGTCTTGTTTGTTTTATTGCATATAGTGGTGTATTACAAGACTTGTCTGCGAGTTTCATGGCGGGTGTCGTATAAGAGGAGGACGTCGTGGTCGTGATCGCATGGTAGTTGGATTTACATGTGCAATCGGTGCCTATCAGCACTAAAGTTGTGTGTTCGAACCCCGTTCATGGCAAGGTGTACTCGATACAATATGTAATACAGTTTGTCAGTGACTTGCGGCAGGTTGGTGGTTTACTCCGGTTTCTGCCACCAATAAAACTGATCGCCACGATATAGCTCAAATATTGTTGAAAGTGGCGTTAAATATCATAAAACTTAAACCTACACCTAATCTTAAAAGAGGTAGGAACTAGTTACCCTTCACGAGCACGTGAATTCCGTGTTGACTCACTTTAGTTTTCTGTGTTGTGTTTTTTCTTCTACGTTCTGTGTGTTGTATGCACAATGCTGCCAGTGTCTCTGGATTTCCCATTATTGATTGCCTCTTCGGCTTCCATACCGTTTAGTTACTTTTGAAATAATATTTATGATACAAAATATCACTCAATTATTGCAACAATCACATTGATATTGTGTTCCTGGTGACCTGAAATAAATTGTTTGTGTGTACGGAAGACAAATACATTGAGGAGGAAACTGGATTGTCTTGTTATCTTACCTCTAGAATAACATATGATATTATTCCCCCTAAATTGATTTGTAAAGGCGACATTCACACATTAGACAAAAACAAATCTGCTCGTTATTTGAGACAATAACACGAGTAATCAATTCAAATTCATACGAAACCACAGAAAACAGATATTCTTAACCATTTTCCGTTTCAAATATCATATAATCCGGTACTGTCAATGTGGTACTAATCACGGTATTATTAAATTGAATTATTGGTCAATTTGATTTGTTTTTAATGTCATCGAATTTAATAACAAGTTCGCTGCTTCTTTGCAATGGCAGTATAATATCCGTTGTAGTGACGTCAATAACCAATCCTGGCATAATTTCAGGGAAATACGAAAGTGTAGTTTCTGTCGTATGCCAACGGGAACTACCACGGTGTACTAAATAAATAAATAACTATTCTGACCATATCGAATGTGATTTCTCTTTTGCCATAACCTCACAGTATGTTATGAAGTCAAGCAAAAATAAATGACCCCAAAATATAAATGGTTCCCTTCCATTCTGAAAACTGAAAGTTAAATTAATACGTATGTAACTGTGAAAACACTTAATTTTATCCTACGATTTCCCCATCGCTGGTTGTATTTCCCATCCTTAAAACTATGAATGAATTCCTTCTCGTCGAGCTTCTCTCTCAAGCCATTCCCACTTCCAATTATTCTGTATTCCTTGTCCATTTCTTTTGGGGTAATGGTCCCATCACGATATATTATTCGGCGTGCCATTTTCTAGCTTCTAACACTTTTACCAAGTAAAACACGCTTGCATATTGGTCACTCCAGTGATATTTGACCAATGAACAAGTATATTTGAAGAGTATGTATATTCTAAAATCGGGACCAACAACTGTGTTATTATTTCCGTCATGTCCCGAGAAACATTCAATTTTCACGAGGATTCTTAGAGAAAACCGTGGTTGATGGCCTATGAGAGGAAATCCGCTACAAAGCAGAGAAAAATATCCCTTCTACCATATCAACTAACATGAATTTTCATTAATATATGGGTTAATTAAATTTCAAAGATAAGATAGAATAACTAGTTTATTGTAACACACAACAAAAATGTAAACTATTAAAATGTTGTCTTGCGTGTAAGATTGTGACTTGAATTTATTGTTTATACGAAGGGAGGATATTTCTGAACGAAAAGAGGAAACATTTAAAGTTACATCTGCATATATGCAATAGAAAAAGAAAATTAAATACAAAATTATTATATTTTACATTATTGAAATTAAAATTCAATCAAATCTTTGGAATTGTTGTTTTGAATGCATATCACCCCATAATCATATTTATTTAATATACCCTGCAATATACCTGGTATTTCGCATTTTTGTTGCTATATCATCTGCCATACCACAAATTACGATCTAACATTGCAGTTGCCGGCTGAGACACCTGGTATTCCTCGAAATACAATGTTTCCGATCGAAAACAGCAGTAAACGCTATTTTCCAAGCCAGATATCTGGTATTTGGAATTTTTGGTACTACCCCATGCCATAGTAATTGAATGCATATTGTCATCTCTACTATTTATTTTATTATAGCCACCAAACGTTTTTCCAAACAAAGATTTGCGTTATATCATATACTAGTAATTAGTAAATATTTCGGATCATAGGTAGTTGTAGATAAAGTGAGTGTTGTTTAGCGCCAACTCGGCAATTTTTCAGTTGTATCATGGCGAACGATGATGAGGTCCATGTTGTACTAGACTAAAACACTTAGTTGGATTTTTATAGTGTTAGCTCAGTGAAACAACAGTCCGTGGAGAGACATGTCGCCCCACTCGACACATTATTTTAATTCCGAGCCATCAAGTATTTGCTCTTTCTCCTTAACGCTGTGTGCATAGCGGAGATCTACCACACTCAAGGCGGGTACGCTAACCATTACACCACCGATTCGGGTAATTGTAGAGACATATGCTCTATATAGTATATTGTTTATAATGGGATACCTATATGCTCAATATACCGTGTAGCTGAAATTAATTGTTGCATCCGTATTTGATACTTCAACGTTTTTGTATGCCAATGTCGTAAACATTTCTAACAGTACAAAGCTATTTATTTTTGTCCATTTTACAGCAGCACGGTACATTGAGCATATAGGCATCCCATTATAAACAATATACTACATAGAGCATGTCTCTACAATTTCCCGAATTGGTGGTGTAATGGTTAGCGTACCCGCCTTGAGTGTGGCAGATCTCCGCTAAGCAAACAGCGTTATGGAGAAAGAGCAAATACTTGTTGGCTCGGAATTAAAATAATGTGTCGAGTGGGGCGACATGTCTTTCCGTGGACTGTTGTTTCACTGAGCTAGCACTATAAAAATCCAACTAAGTGTTTTAGTCTAGTACAAACCGGACCTCATCATCGTTCGCCATGATATAACTGAAAAATGGCCGAGTTGGCGCTAAACAACACTCACTTTATCTACAGCTACCTATGACTGGACAAAACTAAATAGCTTTGTACTGTTAAAAATGTTTACGGCATTGGCATACAAAAACGGTGAAGTATCAAATACGGATGCAACAATTAATTTCAACGTATGAACAAACACTGGTATCTTGCCTTCATGTGGGGATAATCAGCCGAATGTTTTCATCTGCCCATGAGACAGATAATTTATTAATAAAATAATTGCTTTAAAATGAATATTTTTCCAGATTCATTTTCACCACGCTCTATTCCTAATTCATCATTCTTCGTTGCCTATTTTTCACACATTACACTATGCACGTTAATTTCGTAATGTTAAACGTATCAAGTCTACCGTGGATCCACAACATTGGCGTCTTAAACTTTCGTAGACGGCAGGGAAGTAGTTGTGTTGTTGGTTATACTGTCGATTAGTGGGGTTCGTGTTACTCAATCTTTAGTTTTAGTTTAAACATATTTTATTAATTAATTCAATATAACATTACAATATTCAGCTATATACATTACATAATAAGAAGTAATTAATAGGATTGGGAAACAAGTTACAAGAACTTATATTAATCCCTAACTTTAGTTTTATGTGTATGTTTTGTAGATTGTTTTGTTCTTTTTCTTTTGTCTGTTCTTCTTCGATATACGCATTCTGATTACCCCTTTGGTATCTTCAAACTCTTTTACAATCTTCAATATCTATTTTAAAAGTACACAGCTTGTTTGTTTTGCTGTTTGTCTTTATTTTCCCAATATTGTGGTCATGGCCTGTTATTCATTAGTTTTCCACCTGCCTCATGTGCTTATTGTGAATAATAACACACCCATATATATATATATATATATCTTTGTGAACTTATACAATTATCACAAACTGACAGACAATCTGTATTGATGACAATGTCCATATTGAGAAAGTATGTACATGTAATTACAAGATTTTAAATTTGTTTGATTAACACCTACTCCTACTTGTTTGTCAAGCATTTTATTCTTTATTTAACAATGAATACATAGAGAGCTTCTTGTGTTCAGTTAGCACGACAGTATTTTTGTCCACTTAATTGTCCCCTCATTTATTGAATAGAAGGTATTAAAAGACTGGTGTCGATTAAGCCGCATAAAAGAATGTGATATATTTGGTACAAAGTAAGTCATATGTTCTCTAATGAGGTCAATTGTTATGTAAAATTACCCAAAACATCAAAATTTGACATAACTGGTCAACAAAAATACAGGCCAATATCGTGTTTGTGTGTTGAAAGTGAGTACATGGTTTACGTTGTCTGACAATTTTATTCTTAATCTAAATAGACCCAGTTGGATATAAATAATTGTCGTTCGCATGTTTTCTGAACAAATAACGTAAATAACTGATAAATATAACATATACATAATCGACTCAATCATGTCGATAAGCAAGCTTCTATCTGTACTGCCGGTGGAGATCCTGATTAATCGTCTTAAATCCATCAAATATTTGTGCCTGTCCCCGCACAGGACCTGCATTTATTCTCAATGCTTCCTGGTGAGAGGGTGATTTGTTTCGTTCGTTTTTGTTGATATTGTAGTAGTTGCTGACTATCACCGTTTCTGTTGATAATAAAATTAAACAATAATCTATATTTCTAGTGAACCTGAAGATACATTCATATCTAGTTTCTCTGTTGCGTGTACAACCATTGAGAAATGATCGTTCGCTTTCGTGCCTACAGTTCACATTTCCCATATCTAGTGACCCTGAAGACACATTCATAATATCTAGTTTCTCTGTTGCGTGTACAACCATTGAGAAATGATCGTTCGCTTTCGTGCCTACAGTTCACATTTCCCCAAGTGGACTCGGCGTAATGGAGTGTCTCGTGTTTGTCGGATGCTAGGTTCCCTCCAGGTAAAAGACCATTTATCTAATGAGCAACAATTAGTCAGGAAAGGTTGTTGGTGCAAGGCAAATGGCCATATTAATCAACTCCCC
Organism: Bathymodiolus septemdierum; assembly: GCA_963383655.1. Lineage (NCBI taxonomy): Eukaryota > Metazoa > Mollusca > Bivalvia > Mytilida > Modiolidae > Bathymodiolus > Bathymodiolus septemdierum. The sequence continues at coordinate 113,754,660 of OY726519.1, forward strand.
GTTATCCTTGTTGCAATCGACAAATTAATTTAGAAGACCATCCTAGTATCGATATCCGACGGGTAATGGAAAATTATATAGCAATTAACATGTCTCCAACGAACAATACTTTGTGATATGCTACAGGCTAACATTATCCGATGATACGCTAAACGTTTTACATACTTGCCGATTACGTATGTGTCTATTTGTTCTTAACATGCATATAATTGCAAAACACCACTTTAACACGACGGGTACCACTAGTTGAGCAGCACCTCTACTATTTATTATATTATAGCCACCAAACGTTTTTCCTAACAAAGGTTTGTGTTATATCGTATACTAATAATAGGATCGGATCATAGGTCATAGTAGATAAAGTGAGTGTTGCTTAACTCCAACTCAGCAATATTTCAGTTATATAATGGCGAGATGATGATGAGGTCCGCTTTGTACTAGACTAACACGCTTAGTTGAATTGTATAGTGTAAGCTCACTGAAACAACAGTCCGCATGTCGCCCCACTCAGACACATTATTCTGATTCCGAGCCAACCAGTCTTTGCTCTTTCTCCTGAAGGCTTAGTGCTTAACGGTGATCTACCACATTCAAGGCGGGTACGCTATCGATTACAATACCGATGCGGGTAATTGTAGATACATATGCTCTATGTACCGTGTAGCGGTGTGTAACTGTAAAATGGACAAATATAAATAGCTTTGTACTGATAGAAATGTTTACGGTATTGGCATACGAAAACCTTGAACTATCAAATACGGATGCACCAATCAACTTCCAATACTTCTAATTCAACATATGATGAAACTCTATGGTATCTCGTGGTATTTTGCCTTCGTGTGGGGCTAATCACCCGAATGTTTTCATCTGCCCATTTGACAGAATTTATTAATAAAATTATTGTTTTTACAAAGAATCTTTCCAGATTAATTTTCTCCACTCTCTATTCCCAATTCACCATTCCTCGTTCCATATTTTACACCATACACGTTAATTTGGTAATGTTGAACGTATCAAGTATACCGTGTATCTAGAGCATTGACATCTTCAACTTTCGTAGATGGCAGGGAAGTAGTTATCGTGTTGTGGTTGGTTATATTGCCGACTATAACAATCTTCAATACCTATTTTAAAAGTACTTTAAATTTGTTTTGTTGTTTGTCTTTGTTTTCCCAATATTTTGGTTATGGTCTGTTATTAGTTTGCCACCTGCTCCTGATGCTTACTGTGAATAATAACATATATATATACCTTTGTGAACTTATACAATTATCACAAACTGACAGAAAATCTTTATTGATGACAATGTCAATATTAAGAAATAATGTAATTAAAAGATTTCAAAATTGTCTGATTAACACCTACTCCTACTCGTTTGTCAAGCATTATAGACTTTATTTAACAATGAATACAAAGAGAGCTTCTTGTGTTCAGTTAGCACGACAGTATTTTTGTCCACTTAATTCCCCCCCCCCCCCCATTTATTGAATAGAAGGTATTAAAAGACTGGTGTCGATTAAGCCACATAAGAGAATGTGATATATTTGGTACATAGTAAGCTATATGTTCTCTAATGAGGTCAATTGTTATGTAAAATGAACAAAAACAACACAATTTGACATAAATGGTCAACAACAATACAGACAATGTTGTATTTGTGTGTTGAAAGTGAGTTACATTGTTTACGTTGTCTGCCGATTTCATTCTTGTTCTCAATAGAACCAATTTGATATAAATAATTGTCGTTCGCTTGTTTTCTGAACAAATAACGTAAATAACTGATAAATATAACATATACATAATCGACTCAATCATGTCGATAAGTAAGCTTCTATCTGTACAGCCGGTGGAGATCCTGATAATCGTCTTAAATCCATCAAATATTTGTGCCTGTCCCCGCACAGGACCTGCATTTATTACCAATGCTTCCTGGTGAGAGGGTGATTTGTTTCGTTCGTTTTTGTTGATATTGTAGTAGTTGCTGACTATCACCGTTTCTGTTGATAATAAAATTAAACAATAATCTATATTTCTAGTAAACCTGAAGATACATTCATATCTAGTTTCTCTGTTGCGTGTACAACCATTGAGAAATGATCGTTCGCTTTCGTGCCTACAGTTCACATTTCCCATATCTAGTGAACCTGAAGATACATTCATAATATCTAGTTTCTCTGTTGCGTGTACAACCATTGAGAAATGATCGTTCGCTTTCGTGCCTACAGTTCACATTTCCCATATCTGGTGAACCTGAAGATACATTCATAATATCTAGTTTCTCTGTTGCGTGTACAACCATTGAGAAATGATCGTTCGCTTTCGTGTCTACAGTTCACATTTCCCATATCTAGTTAACCTGAAGATACATTCATATCTAGTTTCTCTGTTGCGTGTACACCATTGAGAAATGATCGTTCGCTTTCGTGCCTACAGTTCACATTTCCCCAAGTGGACTCGGCGTAATGGAGTGTCTCGTGTTTGTCGGATGCTAGGTTCCCTCCAGGTAAAAGACCATTTATCTAATGAGCAACAATTAGTCAGGAAAGGTTGTTGGTGCAAGGCAAATGGCCATATTAATCAACTCCCCGTTATCCTTGTTGCAATCGACAAATTAATTTAGAAGACCATCCTAGTATCGATATCCGACGGGTAATGGAAAATTACATAGCAATTAACATGTCTCCAACGAACAATACTTTGTGATATGCTACAGGCTAACATTATCCGATGATACGCTAAACGTTTTACATACTTGCCGATTACGTATGTGTCTATTTGTTCTTAACATGCATATAATTGCAAAACACTACTTTAACACGACGGGTACCACTAGTGGAACAGCACCTCTACTATTTATTATATTATAGCCACCAAACGTTTTTCCTAACAAAGGTTTGTGTTATATCGTATACTAATAATAGGATCGGATCATAGGTCATAGTAGATAAAGTGAGTGTTGCTTAACTCCAACTCAGCAATATTTCAGCTATATAATGGCGAGATGATGATGAGGTCCGCTTTGTACTAGACTAACACGCTTAGTTGAATTGTATAGTGTAAGCTCACTGAAACAACAGTCCGCATGTCGCCCCACTCAGACACATTATTCTGATTCCGAGCCAACCAGTCTTTGCTCTTTCTCCTGAAGGCTTAGTGCTTAACGGTGATCTACCACATTCAAGGCGGGTACGCTATCGATTACACTACCGATGCGGGTAATTGTAGATACATATGCTCTATGTACCGTGTAGCGGTGTGTAACTGTAAAATGGACAAATATAAATAGCTTTGTACTGATAGAAATGTTTACGGTATTGGCATACGAAAACCTTGAACTATCAAATACGGATGCACCAATCAACTTCCAATACTTCTAATTCAACATATGATGAAACTCTATGGTATCTCGTGGTATTTTGCCTTCGTGTGGGGCTAATCACCCGAATGTTTTCATCTGCCCATTTGACAGAATTTATTAATAAAATTATTGTTTTTACAAAGAATCTTTCCAGATTCATTTTCTCCACTCTCTATTCCCAATTCACCATTCCTCGTTCCATATTTTACACCATACACGTTAATTTGGTAATGTTGAACTTATCAAGTATACCGTGTATCTAGAGCATTGACATCTTCAACTTTCGTAGATGGCAGGCAAGTAGTTATCGTGTTGTGGTTGGTTATATTGCCGACTATTACAATCTTCAATACCTATTTTAAAAGTACTTTAAATTTGTTTTGTTGTTTGTCTTTGTTTTCCCAATATTTGGTTATGGTCTGTTATTAGTTTGCCACCTGCTCCTGATGCTTACTGTGAATAATAACATATATATATACCTTTGTGAACTTATACAATTATCACAAACTGACAGAAAATCGTTATTGATGACAATGTCAATATTAAGAAATAATGTAATTAAAAGATTTCAAAATTGTTTGATTAACACCTACTCCTACTCGTTTGTCAAGCATTATAGACTTTATTTAACAATGAATACAAAGAGAGCTTCTTGTGTTCAGTTAGCACGACAGCATTTTTGTCCACTTAATCCCCCCCCCCCCCCCCCATTTATTGAATAGAAGGTATTAAAAGACTGGTGTCGATTAAGCCACATAAGAGAATGTGATATATTTGGTACATAGTAAGTTATATGTTCTCTAATGAGGTCAATTGTTATGTAAAATGAACAAAAACACCACAATTTGACATAAATGGTCAACAAAAATACAGGCAATTTTGTATTTGTGTGTTGAAAGTGAGTTACATTGTTTACGTTGTCTGCCGATTTCATTCTTGTTCTCAATAGAACCAATTTGATATAAATAATTGTCGTTCGCTTGTTTGCTGAACAAATAACATAAATAACTGATAGATATGACAAATATAATAGACGCAATCATGTAGATAAGCATGTTCTTATCTGTATTTACCGTTGGAGATCCAATTAACAAGAGGATTGGTTTAAACCCGCCAAATGTTTGTGTCTGTCCCCACACAGGACATGAATTAATTAACAATGCTTTCAGGTGAGAGGGACATTTGTTCCGATCGTGTTTGTTGGTATTGGTGTAATTGCCGACCATCAACGTTTCTGTTCATAATACAATTAAACAATCATGTATATTTCTATTTTGATACGCTCTAGTGAACCTGAAGATACATACATAATATCTAGTTTCTTTGCTGGGTGTACAACCTCTTAGAAATGATCGTTTTGATCCTATAATTTACAATTCGCAATGTAGATGCGACGTAACTGAGCGTCTCATGTTATTGGATGGTATGTTCATACCACGTAAAATACCTCTTATCTAATGAGCAATAATTGTTGCGGAGAGGTTGTTGGTGCAAGGCAATTGGCTATATTAATCACCCCCCGTTATCCTTGTTGCAATCGACAAATCCATTTATAAGACCATCCTAGTGCACCTTTATCGAAATGATTCATTGTTTAACTGATGTTGAGCAACGATCAATAAAACAAGACAACAACGTTTACACACTGGTTGCTTTGGGTACAGTAACTTTTAGATCCGTTTCATCTGGATATATGATGCCTGGAAAAAATAAAACATACAGACGAGTGTGTATATCATATTGTTATACCCCGGAGTTCCGAGGGGTGATGGAAAATTACATAGCGATTAATATGTCTCCAACAAACAATAGACCATTTGTGGTATGCTACAAGATATATAGGGTCTAACATCGGGAGAGGTACAAGATAGTAAAATCTGTGACACCCGAGGGTAAGATTTAAATCTTACCCCAGGGTGTCACAGATTTTACTATCTTGCACCTTTTACGGTGTTTGACTCTTTTTCTCACCCCTTTCTACAGTGTCAATGTTTGTTTACTTTTTGTGTAGTTTGGCGCATTAATTTGGGAACTGTATCATAGGACCAACATGCCACGTAATAAAATAAAACAGGATTTTCATTTCATTTCAAAATAATAAAGTTAAAAAACTTTCTATCGTGTCAATATTTGTTTACGTTGAGAAAATATAGAGTGCTCTCCCTTGTTAGGTAACTAACGTAAATAAAAACCAACGTCAAATAACGTTTTTACGAGCATTTATCGCTGTTGTAGTATCATTTATTATATATTTATTTTATTGTGAAATACATTTAAAATACTGCCAAGACACTATAAATCGACAATTTAATTCAACAATGGAAAACAATTTTGCGGGAAAAACGGCGTGTAGCTTGTCTTACCATGGATCCGGGGTAAGATAGAAAAATCTTTTTCACCTAAATTAACTTTATCCAAGGGGTGAGAACACATTATCCTATCATAGGCTAAAGGTTGTACATACTTGCTGATTTCGTATGTGTCAATTTGTTCTTAACATGAATATAACTGTAAAACACTACTATAACACGACATGTACCACTATTGGAGCAGGACCTGCTAACACTTCCGGAGCACCTGAGTTCACCCCCGGTTTTAGTGGGGTTCGCGTTGTTTAATCTTTAATTTTCTGTGTAGTGTTTTCTAAATCATTATTCGTCATTTTCCTTTTGGCCATTGTGTTGTCACACCTTCCATGATTACTCCCTTGGCCATTGTGTTGTCCGACCTTTAATGATTACTCCCTTGGCCATTGTGTTGTCCGACCTTATATGATTACTCCCTTGGCCATTGTGTTGTCCGACCTTCTATGATTACTCCCTTGGCCATTGTGTTGTCCGACCTTTTATGATTACTCCCTTGGCCATTGTGTTGTCCGACCTTCTATGATTACTCCCTTGGCCATTGTGTTGTCCGACCTTCTATGATTACTCCCTTGATCATTGTGTTGTCCGACCTTCTATGATTACTCCTTTGGCCATTGTGTTGTCTGACCTTATATGATACACGGCCTATGATATCTTGAAACCTTTCTTAAACAACATAAATAACAATCCAGAATATGGAGAACATGTCTATAATGTCGCGTTGTCTAATTAAATCTTGAGATTTTTTCAAAATTATCTTCGGGCTTAACTTCTTTCCTATAATAATCGGACGTTTTTTTAAGATAATTAGCTGATAGAAGTGTCAACAGTTTCTTCAGACGGTTTGCAGGAGTTCTCGTAGACACTAAACACATCCTCAAGGATTTATATCTGTTTGTATTTGCAACACAAACGAGTTGTTGATTATTTATAGTAAGGAATGCGTATTATATATTTCTGTTTATTATCTACAGTAAGGTCAGACCATATTTGTACTGAATTAGTTTCAGGCCTTTAAAGAATTAACTTTGTTTCGTCAACATATTTGTTCCTGACTTTGGATAGAAAATACAAACAACATATCAATCATTAAATGTAACCACGTCATTACATTAATGCGTAGATAAGTTTTAAAGGTCAAATTTAAATTAGATAGTTACCGCTAATCTACATTATTTACATACGGGTTCTTTAACAAAAAGAATAAGAATAAGTCTAGGGTTCCAGTGATTGATCTAAACCTACCCAAATTATTTCCTACAAATGTTGTTTGATATAGTGTCGGCCCTCCTATTTCTGTAAATGAGTGATTGTTGTTTAACGCCAAGTGGACAATTTTCAACTACATCTTGGAGAAAACAAGTTACATTTCGATGATGGTGTCCTCTTTGTACTATACCAACAAACTTAGTGGAGGCGTTACCATATATATTGTAACGAAAATAGATCGTTCACTACGGGAAAATAAATAATAAAATAAGTCAAGTGCATTTACAGACTGATGATATATTGTTTATAATACTTGTAATATCAACTATTACAACATTTTCTTTCATCTTATTATAGTCCGATTTTTGGTTTGTTGACATCAACATTTTGTCGTTAACTTATTTATAGTTCATAATAATGACAACCCATGACGACTAAATATTATAATTGCAGCAAGGAATGGCTAATTATAGTTAGAAATAATGTCTGATTACCTTTTAGTTGTATGATGTCTGATTACCTTTTAGTTGTATGATTATGTATATATCCAAGCTTAAATGGTGTGAACTTGGCAACTTTTATTTCGGGCGCCATATTTGTTACGTATTGCGTTCGGAACGTTTCAGTATTTATCAGTTTTATAGGGTAATTAACGTTTTACCAAAGGTTCCTAAATATTCTTATGGTAATAACCAGTTCTGCTTTGGTATCTCTATGGCAACGGTCGGTAAATGGTAAACCAATCGGTAAATTGGTAAACAAAAAGTATAAATGGCGCGTTTTACAAAATAAAGTTTAGTTGGCTTCTTCCCTGGGCAACCTATTGTGTTACCAGAGCTACCTTATCGAGCTGATCAGATACCATATACCAGTGAGATACCAATTCCAGAACCAGCCCGCAGACCAGTAATCGTTAGATTTAGAGATACCAGTACCAGAACCATGGATAGTACCAGGTCCGTTTAATCCATAATTTATAGGTCGACTTTTTACCGAAATTACCCTTTTCGGAAATACCTTACCAAATTACCGCGATAAGCTAAGTCATATTTTTGGCAACAATATATCGCTATGTTTTAAAGTAATACTAATATATGAGCTTTTTGTCTTAATAATTACATGAAGGACATCGGACCTTCCACCACCATTATTTACTAGTTTTACATTCGTACACATCGTTGGTGGTTTTCCGAACCGAGTTACAGTGAGCCAAATCCCGAAATAGACAATAATGTAAAGTACATACGCATCCATATATTCGTCGACTTGAACTCGGTACGGAATATATTAAGACCGTTCCTTGCTTCGATAATTCAGTATTAACTATTAATATTATGTATCTAATTTAGAAGCTCTAGATGTAAACTATTTATTTATGTTGTAAAGCTTATAGACTTGTTATAATTATGTTATTGTTAAAGTATCATTAGTGAGTATCTATTTATTCCTTATTAATACAAGTTAATTATCTACAAATGACTTGGTTGTAATGTACGAATCTAAAAGAATGAGAGCAAAACACACATAAAATTAAACGCTCTCACAGGCCAAAACCTAATACCCCTTCCCCTTTATTACCCTATTGTAATTCTCCATACCAGACCAGAGATACCAAGAGTGCCAGGTCCCAAAACCAGGGACGTTGACCAGAAAGAGAGACGCGGTTACCACGCTACCACGTTATAAACCCGTCTCCCTTTTTGCTCGCATACACTAGGCCCCAACCGCTCGGTTACGCTACAATTGGTGGCAGCGTTGGTACGAACTTGCGAAATATATTGATTTATTAATCTTAAAAGTAAATTTTCTGATAATTCAATGGACAATTCTAATAATTTTAGCTCGTATGGTAAGAGGGGCTAAGCGATTGCCCAGGGTAGAACAACACTCACCCAAACAACTTCCCATGACCAATTCCAAGTAACTCCGTCGGGAGAAGTAGAATTTAAAATGCAGCCTCGTCGGCTTGAAGATTGTATAGAATACGAGAATGAAATGCGTTCGGCATTATTTAGTAGAGCGTCGACGAGTGACAGAAAAATAGGGTCGAGCCATAAGCCACCGGTTGGACACCTTGAACGTGAAGTTATACTTTCGGAAAAGGAAATGATTGCAGCCGCTGACGGGAAATCTAGGGGTGTATTAAATGATCAGAACCCCGGTGCCCAAGGAGATCACCGTTTAATTTCTTTTGACCAGACGGCAAAACCGCTTGCTCAAGGAGGTCCCAGTAATATTTTTGTTGATCAGAAAGCATATAATGCCCAGGGAGATCATTTGTTTTCAAGGCGAATTGCAGCGCCTTGTGGTGTTTCCGGTTTACGTGTCGAGGCTAGTGAATGAGAACAAATATGTTCCATGTCTGAAGGATCGGAGGTACCGGGGTTTTCTAGATTGTCTGCCCGTAGTGTAATCCATGTTTTGGACCAACGAACCGTGCATTTCCATTGTATGCCGGGAGCACTGATACAGGAAATGTTCAAGGGAGGTCCAGCTCCCCCGAACCACAAATAAACACTAATATTACAAATTTTGAAAATTTAAACAGAAGTGATAGGGTCCGAAATCGGTTAAATTTAAATAAAATTAAAAAACCGGCAATTTCCGACGGTACTAATTGGGAAGATTATCTCGTTCAGTTTGAACTTGTCGCCGCCATTAACCATTGGGACGAGACAGAAATAGCATTTGAACTGGAAACCAGCCTACGTGGTCCAGCCCAAAGTGTCTTAACAGACCTGCGCCCTGAGATGAGTGAACTACCTTCACTTAACTTCTGCTTTGTCATCTCGATTCCAATCTGAAAACCAAGCAGAGGTGTACCGTTCCCAAATGAAGAATAAGCTCAGGGGGAAAATGAACCAATACCTGAGCTTGGCCAGGATGTAAAACGTCTTGTAAGATTGGCGTATCCATCGGCTCCTATTGAGGTCCGCGAACAATTAGCGCGCGATTGTTTTGTGGATTCTTTAAATGAGACCGAATTGGAGTGGGCGATATTCCAAGGTAAAGCTAAAAATATTGATGACGCCGTCCAGATAGCCTTGGAATATGAAGCATTCCAGAATGGGAGACGCAAACGGGGCTTGATAAAACCAGTGCGTAGGCAAACAGAAGTTGAAACTGATTACGAAATTAGTAGTTCCAGGAACCAATACCTTTCAGGACTAATTGACGATATTGCTGGGAGACTGTCTATGATAGAAAAAAATTACTCAACAAATAAACGACCTCCATTAAAGTGGAGTTCAGGGAGACATTAAGAGATTTTGCCCTAAACTCTAGTCCACCATACCATTACCAGATGATAAACGACCAGTGGGGACTAAGAGTGTGGCGGTCCAAACTACGCATTTTATGGGAAACCGTTATTAGCTGAAACATCGGTCCATGTTTCAGCTAATATTACAAAATATGATATTGGACCGAATGATTCATGTGAAGAAAGAAATAACAGATGTTCCGAGTCTTTATTTAAATGTTAATGTTTTGGATATCAAATTAAATTGTTTGATTGACACAGGGTCCACGTTGTCCATTTTATACCCTTCCAAGTACCATGCCATATACGATAGTGTAAAACCAAAGTTGTCCAGTTACCATGAAAAACTACGAATGGCTGATGTAGGGATTGTTGTACCATTGGGAACTGTACAATTTCCTGTGCAGTTGTCCAATAAGACCATTGTTTATGATTTAGTTATTGCCGATGTAGATGCTCCAATGATCATTGGTTTGATTTTCTAAGTTCAAATTTCAAATAAATGTATTTTGAATATGGGAGATGGGACCCTTAAAATAAATGGGGGGGGGGGGGGGGATTTTTATGTAATTTTGAAAATAGTTTGTCTTCAGTGTTTAAAATTTCAGCTAGTGAAAATGTAGAAATTCCACCATCTAGTGAGATTATCCTGCCTGGTAAAATTCAGAATGGCTTTCCACATATGGTTAATGGTTTTATTGAACCACTAGATTGTGACGTTATGGAAAAGGCGTGCCTTTTTGCTAAGTCTGTAGTTGATCCTAGTTGTCAAACCATTCCAATTCGAGTTATTAACCTGTCAAACCAATCTGTCCAGTTGTACAAGCAAACCACTATTGCTCAATGTTCTCCGATTAAAGGCAAGTCAGTGACTGATATACCAGTTATACAGCCCCCTTACATAAGTGTGTTTTTCATGTCTCCAAAGATCATGGAGAACTACCTGAACATTTACAAGAGTTGTATATGTCTTCAAAGACCGATCTAAATGAAGAACAACAATGTACATTTTTAAATCTTTTAATAAGATATCAAAATGTATTTTCCAAAAACAGATCCGATTTAGGCAAGACTGACTTGGTCCAACATAAAATTAATACAGGTGATGCCGTACCATTTAAAATGCAACCCAGGCGATTATCACTAGCAAAACGGGAAGCTGTTAAAACAGAGATAGACAGACTGTTAAATGGTGGAATCATTGAACCATCCAATGGACCATGAGCTTCCCAAACGTTTTTTGTGACTAAACCAGACGGAACCAGTCGCCTATATATTGATTACTGGAAAATAAATGATGCTACCAGAAAGGATTCATATCCTATACCGCTAATTAACGACTCCCTTGATACCCTAGGGGGTTCATCTTGGTTCAGCAGTATAGAACTAAGTTCTGGTTTATATCAGGTTCAGATGGACCCGGATCACAAAGAGAAAACTGCCTTTACTAGTTATGAAGGGTTGTACCAATTCAAATACTTCAGCTTTGGACTTTGTAACACAGTGACTACTTTTGAGCGACTGATGGAGTTTGTTTTAAGAGGTCTTCATTGGAAGATGTGCATATTGTATATTGACGACATAATTGTTTTTGCAGATGAATTTGAGTCCCATATAGCCAGACTAGATGCTGTGCTTGATAAGTTGTCCAATGCTAATTAAAAGGTAGCAGCCAGGAAATGCCACTTTTTCCAAAAACAGGTTAAATTTTTAGGACACTTAGTATCTGGTGAAGGAATTTCCACTGACCCAGCCAAAGTAGACAGTGTCCGAAACTGGCCCCCTCTCAAAACAGTTCATGACATTAGGGGTTTCTTGGGTACCTGTTTCTATTATCGCAGGTTCATACCTTCATTTTCAGACATTGCCAGACCACTTAATAAGTTGACCGAAAAGACAACCAAGTTGTTATGGACTGATGAAAGTGAGAGTTCCTTTAATTCCTTAAAGGACAAATTGACCCAGGCGCCTATTTTAGTGTACCCATGTATACACAAACGTTTTATTTTTGATACCGACACCAGTGGCTTTGGTATTGGAGCCGTTCTGTCCCAAAGTTATGACGGGCTTGAAAGGCCTGTTACTTATTTTAGCCGTTCCCTTAATAAGCATGAACGGAATTATTGTGTTACTAGACGAGAGTTATTAACTGTTGTTGAAAGTATTAAACACTTTCATCATTATCTGTATGGAACACAGTTCAAGGTTCGTACAGATCATGGTGCTTTAAATTGGGTAAGAAAATTATGAAATCTAGAGGTGGCTAAAAGTATTGGAGTCCTATAATTTTACCATTTAACACAGATCAGGGAAACAGCATGGAAATGCTGATGGTCTTTCACGTCAATGTTCCCTGTGTAAATGTTGTTCTCGCCAGGAGGACAAGGAAGACGTATACCTAGACCAGTACGTAAGGGAAGCAAAAGCAGGTGATGAACCCTCAACAAGTAACCAAGAACCAGTTGACTCTTGGCCGAGAACAAAATCTATAAAAGAAATCAGAGAAGCTCAATTAAATGATGTTGAATTAAAACCTGTTATCCAATGGTTAAAAACCAAAAATAGGCCAGAATGGAATGGAGTTTCAAGTCTAAATCGTAATGTTAAGGCGTTATGTGCTACATGGAACCAATTAATTGTTGAAAATGGAATTTTGTATAGAAAATATTTTGACCACGAGTTAAGACAACTTTACCAAAGAGTTGATTTTACCGAAAATTTGGCGAGGCAATGTACTCGAGATGCTAGGTGTTAATCGAACCAGAATTGAGTATATTGGCCCGGTATAAGTAAGGATATTGCACTGTGGTGCCAGCAGTGCTTAGTTTGCCAATCACGAAAACGCCCTCAACGAAAAGCCAGAGAAGGTCTTGGATAATATGATGTAGGCGTCCCAAGGGAAAGAGTTGCTATGGATCTTTTGGGCCCCCTACCTGAATCGCGACGAGGGAATACATATTTACTGGTTGTATCGGATTATTTTACTAGATGGGTAGAGGCTTACCCTCTTCCTAATTCGGAGGCGATTACGGTAGCACAAGGTTTTATAGAGGAATATATATCTCGGTATGGATTACCACGTCAGATACACACCGACCGCGGCTCTCAGTTTACGTCCTTACTTTTTAAAAATATATGCGAGATTTTTCGGATTGACAAAAACCCAAACAACGGCTTTTCACCCACAGAGTGATGGTCTAGTAGAAAGATTTAATCGCACGATTAAGGATATGTTAAGCAAAGCTTTCCGGCGCGACCAACGAAATTGGGATGATATTTTGCCATTATTAATGCCCTCCGAGCATCGGATGATGATTGGTTGGGAAGCTGAACTACCCGTCGGTCTTTTGTACGGACTTCCCCCAAAATAAGAACCGTGCACCCATACCGAATATGTAGTTACGTTGTCAGAAAGGCTCGATAAAATTAATAAACTGGCATCTAACCAAATGGCGTTGGTGCGGGAACGGCAGAAAAGACAATATGACATTAAAACAAATAAAATACAATATCTTGTTGTTTCTCTGGTGGTTGCATGACCCAACCAAGAACAAAAGTCTTTGTCGAAAGTTACAGCTTCCATGGGAAGGCCCTTACCAAGTTATACAAATCCTATCTGACCTAGTTTATGCCATTAAGCTATTCAAACATACAAAATCAAAGATTGTTCACCATGACAGATTAAAGGCCTATTTCGGAGAACCCGAGACATAAAAAAAAGTTTTATATTACTTAAGAAATTTGCTTACTAACAACAATACTTATGAATTGCTTATTTAATCTTTTCAGTGGTAACCCAAGATTTAGTTGTGTCCGGTGTGATTCCACGTATGACACTGTTGGGCAGTTGAAGAGGCACCATGCAGACCGCCATGGACCAAAGCTTACGTGTACGGTCAAGGAGTGTACGTTTACGTGCCCTGAATCTCGGAGGCATATGCTCAAGAAACACCTCCGCGATTGTCATCAAATCCCTATAACAGCACCCGTGGAGAAACCGGAGGTATTTCTCATGACGCCTCTCCGTTGGCACGAGTCCACAACAGTATGGGAACCCTCAATGGAACAGAAAAAGGATTTCGACCTACTCTACGAGGCTTGTGAACAGAGTGGGGTAGACTTGGAGTCACCGAGGAAAGTTTTTCGGGCAGAATCTTCTGGTGATGCCCGAGACTTCTCGCCAGTCAGGGAGTTAGTGACTGCAAGTCTCCCTAGAGATATTACCTACGAGTATCTATTGGCACCAGTAAAGTCTCCGCCACCCGTTTCCAGGAAATGGTCACTTCCCTCCTATAAGACAGCCACAATGTCCGTAACACCTTCTTGTAGTGAGCCACCAACCATCGTGTATTCTACCACAGCCGTCACTGCTACCCCTGATAATCACATAAATATTGAGTCGCCACGTTATACCTCTGTGATTGTTAAAGATTTTGAAACAACATATATCCCTAAACCGTCCGCCTGCTCTGAGTTTACTGCTTCCTTTAGATTGCCCGATGGAAGTAAGTACACGTGTACTTCTTCTATCGTGGCCGACCCAACTCCACCAAAGAAAACTGATGTAGCCATCCAATGCGACATCAGTGATTTCCAGCAGTTCCAAAAGTTTATGGAAATGATGAACATGTTCAAGCTTTTTATTTAAACAATTATTAAGGGGGGGGGGGGGGTTCTTTACTAGCAATTCGTATCTTTAATGGAAATATTCTAGTAAATTTATCCTGTGCGTATATCTGTATTAATTATTTACAACGATGATGAACATTCGTTATTATTTAGTGAAGATGAACATTCGTTATCATTTACAACGATGATGAACACTCAAGTGCATTTACAGATTTACAGACTGATGATATATTGTTTATAATACTTGTAATATCAACTATTACAACATTTTCTTTCATCTTAATATAGTCCGATTTTTGGTTTGTTGACATCAACATTTTGACGGTAACTTTTATTTATAGTTCATAATTATGACAACCCATGGCGACTAAATATTATAATTGCAGCAAGGCCTGAATGGCTAATTATAGTTAGAAATAATGTCTGATTACCTTTTAGTTGTATGATTATGTATATATCCAAGCTTAAATGAGAACTTGACAACTTTTATTTCGGGCGCCATATTTGTTACGTATTGCGTTCGGAACGTTTCAGTATTTATCATAATTTTGTAGGGTAATTAACGTTTTACCAAATTTTCCTAAATATTCTTATGGTAATAACCAGTTCCGCTTTGGTATCTCTATGGCAACGGTCGGTAAATGGTAAGCCAATCGGTAAATTGGTAACCAAAAAGTATAAAAGGCGCGATTTACAAAATAAAGTACAAAACATTTTTTTATTTTTATTTTCTAGTTAATGAACTGGGACTATGTAATATAACTCCTGGTAATTTACCTTAGTATGTAAGGGCTTGACATCTATATATCTCAAAACTAAAGGTAAACACATGTATAACGAGTTGCCATGTGGTGTCTGGGATCATTGTTGGCAGACGGCCAGTGTGGGCATGCGTAAACAATACTAGTTTCCGTGTATCCACACTGAACGTGGGGCAACAACCCAGACATTAAATTGGTAACTCCCTATATAGTAATTACATCATTAGGCGTAAATGCTAAATACATATTATTATTATTTACTTTATTTAATTAACTATTAATTTACTCTTCTATGTTAACAAAGTTATAATTTTGGCAATTTTTGCGCGGAGATGCTATCGATGTCAAGTACCTCATTAACACCAAAATAGGGTTAATGTGTATCTAGAGGAAGGTCGTAGTGCCCAACTCATTATGATACACTATACCTATCAAATTGGGATTTGTCACACTATTTAAACAACTTGTATGCTAAATTCATAAATGACAGCAATTAAAATTTTTGGTTCACATAATAAATATGACAAACTATATATTAAAGTCAATCATTTAATTAAATACTTAAATAAACTTCATCATTTACAAATTTCAATTATTCTAAAATCTCACAATATGTAATAATAAGGCATAAAAAGTAAGAAAATAATAAGAGAATCACCAAAACTCAATTTTTTTTTTTTTTTTAAGGGCGCAATTTCTCACTGAGAAAGTCGCCGTCTAAAATCAAATCAATTCAATAAAGTTTAGTTGTCTACTACCCTGGGCAACCTATTGTGTCATCAGATCACCCTTATCGAGCTGATCAGATACCATATACCAGTGAGATACCAATTCCAGAACCAGAACCATGGATAGTACTAGATCCGTTTAACCCATAATTTATAGGTCGACTATTTACCGAAATTACCCTTTTCGGAAATACCTTACCAAATTACCGCGATAAGCTAAGTCATATTTTTGGCAACAATATTTCGCTATGTTTTAAAGTAATACTAATATATGCGCTTTTTGTCTTAATAATTACATGAAGGACATCGGACCTTCCACCACCATTATTTACTAGTTTTACATTCATACACATCGTTGGTGGTTTTCCGAACCGAGTTACAGTGGACCAACTCCCGAAATAGACAATAATTTAAAGTACATACGCATCCATATATTCGTCGACTTGAACTCGTACAGAATATATTAAGACCGTTCCTTGCTTTGATAATTCAATATTAACTATTAATATTATGTATCTAATTTAGAAGTTTTAGATGTAAACTATTTATTTATGTTGTAAAACTTATAGACACGTTATAATTATGTTATTGTTAAAGTATCATTAGTGAATATCTATTTATTCCTTATTAATACCAGTTAATTATCTACAAATGATTTGGTTGTAATGTACGAATCTAAAAGAATGAGAGCGAGACACACATAAAATTAAACCCTCTCACAAACCAAACCCTAATACCCTTCCCCTTTATTGCCCTATTGTAATTCTCCATACCAGACCAGAGATACCAAGAGTGCCAGGTCCCAAAACCAGGGACGTTGATCAGAAAGAGAGAGACGCGGTTACCACGCTATAGACCCGTCTCCCTTTTTGCTCGCATATACTAGGCCCCAACTGTTCGGTTATGCTACAATATTATCCTGATTTCGAGCCAGCTAGTCATTTTTCTTACTCTTTAATGTTGCGTGCCTAGCGGAGAAGCAACAAATGTCAATTTTTTAGGTATCCAATCGCATAGTAGTTAGATTTACAACTACGTGTGTAATCAGTCCCTATCACCACTAAGGTGAGTTCGAATCCTGCTCATGGCGAGGTGTACTCGATACAACATTATGTGGTAAAGTATGTAAGTGAATTGCGACAGGTTTGTGGTTTTCTTCGGTTTCCTCCACCAATAAAACTGAACGCCACGATATAACTGTTGAAGGTGGCGTTAAACACCACGACACTAACCCAGTTTATAGTCATGGTAACCATACACCAACGGTGCGCTTACTTTGTTCAATTATTTGTTTGTGGTTTTTATTCCTCTTGGTGTTATATAATTTCTTCTATATCAAACCTGCCCATGCGGTCACCTCTATTAAGCAGCCACATGTATTAAAAGGTCATCTTTTTCTTGCCGTCATAGAAAATTTCATATGAAGTGAACCTCTTTTGAGAGGTCATCTGTCTCATAATGTCACTTTTTCTTTGTCCCAAAGGCGACCTCTTAGTACAGGTTTGACTGTAAATTATTTTTTGCTTACGAAATTTCAAGTTTTCCTATGTTTACCCCAATCTGGTATCATATTGAGGGATTGTAGTCATGATGATTTATTAAGTATATTGATCCTATTTTTAGTATCTTATTACAATGTTTTACGAATAAATCTGCAATGGCAGTAAAAACAATATTGCTACGTTGAAGGGCTAAACAATGGTGGCATTATGAAAGATCATCTTTTGTAAAGAGAACGTAGGCGTCGGACAATGATATAAATCAACATTGGTAGTCATTATCAATTGCATTGATAGTTCAGCACAGGGACTAGAAAAAAATGTTTGTATGATCAAAAATACTGGAGTTGAATATGCCTATATAGTGTGACGAGTGAATCATAGTTTTTTTTACAGACGAAGATCAAATTGTTGGCAATTTGAACTTGAATCACTAACATTCGCACTTTGATGAGTATACCCCTTCCACGTTAATACATTTTCTATAAAAGTACAACTTTTAGACCTGAATTCGTCATCGAACAGACGTTTTTCACGCTATTTCTCAGAAAATCGCGGATGTAGTTCAAAACCACTGCCCGTTAATTTCAATTCTTTATTTATATAACTAGAATTACTGACAATTAATCGCTACGAGCGGCTAAAAGAAAGTATTTCGGGATTTTCTAGAAAGAAAAGGCAAGAACCCCCCCCCCCCCCCCCCAACAATAGTTGCTATTTATTGTCCGACAGTGTTGTTGTAGTAAATGGTCGAATTAAAGAAAAAAACCATTGTACGGACAAATCATACTTATGAATTTCAATATACACACTACTATATTAATCTGATAAATAAACGTTAGAGAATACCAAAGTGGCAATTAAAAATGGACAATCCAGAGAAACGGGCAAACATATGATACACAACATGAAGAAAAACAAACCAAAAACACAACACAATATAGTTTGGTTTGTTTTATGGTGCTTAACGCCACGTTCAACAATATTTCATTTACATCGAGGCGGTCAGTTGTATTGGTAGAGGACATCGGAGAAGACCACCGACCTGTCGCAAGTCACTGACAAACTTTATTACATAATGTTGTACACATCGACCTGATCGGGATTCGAACTCACAACATCAGTGGTGATAGGTACTGATTACATTAGTTGTAAATTCAACTACCATACGATCACGGCCCCAAAACAATATCTGTTGGACACCATTAATATGGGACGAAGTCCCAACTATGGAAGAAATAGCAATATTTTGATTCCAGATCCATATCACTATTGGATTAAATTCCTTGCACCGGAAACCAATACAGGATGTCTGCTGCAGAAATTCGGATGCGCAGTAATCTGGAACTACTTCCGGTTATGAATGTTAAAAAATGACTCAAAATCGCAGTGTGTTCTAGCCCACAGGCGCTCGTGTCACAGACTTATCACCCCCCTTTTTTTTTAACTTTGTTTACAAATTTATTTTCAATAAAATTTCTTTATTTCTTTATTATTTCATCTCTTTTTCCTGATTTTAACTTGTTTGTGTCAATATTCATACAATCTTGTGTTAACAACAATTTGCATGTATTGACCCTATATAGTATGCAAATTGTTGTTAACACAAGATTGTATGAATATTGACACAAGCAAGTTAAAATCAGGAAAAAGAGATGAAATAATAAAGAAATAAAGAAATTTTATTGAAAATATATTTGTAAACAGAAAGTTAGAAAAAAGGGGGGGGGGGTTGTAAGTCCATGCCACGAGCGCATGTGTTCTAGCCCATTTAACATATACCATGGGACTGACAATATCATTAAACAGTTTCATTTCTTCCTCCTTCTGTCCGAAATAATATTTTCTATGAAATTGAGACGTCGAGTACCGGATTATACAACACCGGACTGGGTGCACAGTCTTAGAGGAGGGAGCAGGTCCGTTTTGGGGAAAAACCTTTAAAAACGACGAAAAATTTGGGTTTAGGTCCCCATATTTGCCCTCTCTTTTGAGAAAGTCTGGATCCGCCACCGGTCTACTTTGAAAAAAAATATAGGTCCATATATCTGAGTTAATATTGTTAAAAATGTTTTTATTGGACTTCGTCCCAAGTTAGGTAACACCTATTATTATATTAACGTTTAATGTGTTGTACATGAAATTAATTATCAGGGTTCAATTTTTCACTGGTATCATATACTGCAATGATTAAATAATAAAATCGTGCATTGATGTGATAAATATAACGCCACACTACTACAAATGGTCATGCGCCGACGGCAGTAGGAAAAGGAATCAATATTTGTTCAAAGTTCAGCTACAAACTGTTTTTGAATAAGTCAAAAAGTGAAAATATATGCTACCCTCACGCTAATAACAAGCAGTGGACCCCACCACGAAAACATGGTGGACAACATTAGGAAGAACTGACTACGTTGCAAAATAAAGCAGTGAGAATACGATTGCCCAAGTTATTGCTATGATGGGTGCGACTATAAATGGATCGTATGTGTAAATCACATTAAACACCAGGAAAGACACATTTACCTGCGAATGAGGCGACATTGGAATGACAGTCACACCTTCCAAGCAGTATGGCCTCCATTACTAAAAATATTTCAACATCACCCATGCTACATAAGATGCATTTGGCATAAAAGTAACTTAAGTGTTCCATATAACTCGCAGGAACGTTAAGGCTCTTTCGGTGACAAAACAATATACAATTACTCTTCCATCTTCACGAGGTATCACATTACGTCATGACGGCTATTGACGTTCAGCGTTCATTGTGTTTTTGCTCAAATATGCTGTTGACTACCGTTATAAAACTCCGCTCAATATGCAAATTATTAACCAATAGGTACGTAGTTAGTGTGAGAAAAAGATACTTAAAAGTAAAATTGGAAAGCACTCGACACCTTGTACAAGTATGTACAAATTACGACGAAAATATCAAAGAAATAACCATTATATTTATTACGACATGCTATTTTGAATGTGGTCACACACTATTGATGTTTTTTTTTTCACTCGGCGAAGAACCGTCGGATGACAATGAACAACCTCATTGATACATGAATTAACATGTGTTATCCTAATGACCTAACATGAGACATGTTGTAAGGCACATGTTCCTCCCAATATTGCAAGTTCTTACATTTGATTTAAGCATGAAAATGACCGAAACAAAATCCTGCAAGACAGGTTTTATTGGGAAAGACTATCGAGAGCCCTATTAAGAAGCAGTATGCTATAACATTAAATACATTTGAAGGCCCGAAGTGATGATAATTTCCACCATAGCATATGTCCCCACTGGAACAACTATTACAAAACAGATTTGATTGAACAAAAATGAGGAAAGGAATTGACCAGACTACATGAACTATATTTTGGGTTGTAGACCGTGAGGATAGTATGTGACAGCCCCGTCTTTGTAAATTTCGATCTAGAAATATATTGTTTCGAATTTTCGATCTGTATTTGCTTTTCTACTTACCACTGTTTATCAATATCCAATTAGGAAGATAGACTTTTTATAAATTTGATAACTTGTTTCTGAATCCCATTGAACATTGCAAGTATATATAAATTTGAATAATTGTATGCTGAAATTTCATGAAATAAATATTGTTTAAGCTAACTATTACATGTCCAATAGAAAAATATTACAATATTTATTCATGACGGAGTAAACAGTATATAATATTTGTTCTTCAAAGTAGAAATATTTATGGATTTAAAATAAATCATACAAAGGACCAAAAACATACTTGCTGATTTCGTAAATTTCCAATTGTTCTAGTCATGTAGTTATAGTTACACTGCATTAATTCGCACACATTTGTCAGCGAAGTCTTCTCAAAAATGCAGTTAAAAAGCATATGAATTATGTTCAAGCTGCAAAAACAAATCGATTAAAGATATTGTTTACCTAGAACATGCAGATTATTTATATATATACCGTTAATGGAAAATATGCAAATTTTTTATTAGAATAAACTAAGTTTACAGATATCGTTGAACATTACTTCTAAATAATAACAAATTTTGTCTTTTCAGATTGTTAAATATAATTTTTTTTAAAGAAATAAGCTTATTAAGCAAAATTATAAGAATGGTTTTGTTTCCAGGTTGTGGAATGATATTAGATAACAAACGGATCTAATACTAAACCAAATCTCAACTTGTATGAATGAGGGATTAGAGGTAAATTTTGTGATATCGGAGGTGCTATCTTTGACACCTTTTTAAAAGACAAACAGGGTAAAAGTACGCCATGAATTGGTCAATTCCACTGCACATAGTTTTGGTTCAAATTAGTGGTAATGACCTTGATACAGATGGTTTTGAAAAGGGAGTATATGCTGCCAAATAAGAGAGTTCGTTACAATCTGTATACCAGGTATAATATAGAATTGGTAGTTGTTCACGAGATATTTAGCCGTCTACCGTGACTTTGACAGGTACCACAGAATGAAAAATGAAATCAGCTTAGATTTGTATTGAGCTTTCAAGACACGAGAGTTTATACGTTTTGGCGGCACAATGGTGGACTGATACCTAATGAAGATCTATTGCTGCCAAACAAAGTTCATTTGAATTTGAAGGGAACTTTAAAATTGTAACGCAGTATGAGAGGTACTGTTATTTCCCCGATCTAATTTAATCCCATCACTTACTATGTCATTACTTTTCTTTACAATGAAGGTAATATATTTATAAATTTGTTTTTCAGGAGCAAACTGTATTTCAATATCTACCAAAAAAATAAAATATGGACCAGTTCGCAATAAGTTTTTTCGGATCGTACGGTAACCGCATTTGTATACTGCTTCCGGGGAAAAACGACAACAGCATATATTGTTACATGATTAATCAGCCCTAATGATATGCAAGTAAAAGAAGCATGCAAAAACAATTGTTGATTTAAAGGGTTGCCCTTTTCCAAAAAGCCATTGAACACAAATGTTTTAATGACCGGAAAAGAAATGTTAGAAGCATAAAAAGACGTCGTGACGTCTAGCTTTCACGTTTATGACCACATAAGGGCAGAGTATCGAGTAACTGTTTAAAACAGCTGAACAAAAATAAGCATCAGTGTCCATAGAATACATAGACATGACATAACATGTATATTGTGGAATAACAACATGACATTGCCTATCTGTCATGTCTGTCGATCACTTCTCATGTCTCATCTGTTACTTAATTTTACGGTCGAGTTCAGGAATTTATAAGTGCAACTCATACCCGTTGTTGCATCCAACATAAAATATAGTTGGACTTCTGAAAAACGCCCAACACAATGATATGGCTTAAAGTACAAGGGAGAGACTTTATCTTGAAAAAAAAATTGAAAATAGAGAAAGAGAGACTTAATCGTCCACGACAATGGTCTGCAATTCATTTTTGATACGAATGAAAATACCTGTAAATCAGTAATAAAAAAAAAGAATACACAAAGTAAAACATGACATTGTCAAGGTTTGAAAGACAAGGAGAAAGCAGAATAAACTGAGAGATTACTGGCTCCATGGAACACATTTTGACTGGTTTGTTTGCCTGTAGAATACAGCGTTTGTAATCAAATACCTGTAGTAAATCAATAAACACAATAAATTTACAGAGATTAAAGCTTTACAATATAACATATCCAACGCAAAATGATATACTGGATGAACAGTATTATATCAATGTCTAAATCTTCCATGCATCAGTTACTAACAGCAGCAACATCATTATGTCGTATGTCGTCACGGGTAAGTTCCGAGCGATAGAGGAAATCAAAACCACTTTATCTGACAATTTCATGCTCTTCTTCGACAGTATCACTACCAGTAACGTACCAGCAAATTAAATTAAATTAAAGACCAATTGAAACATCTTCAACACCTTTATAAAAATTGGGGGGATGATATTTGGTGTTTCTAAATAATGCAATGCATTAAGGATCATATGCCGGCCATATTAGTTGTACGATTTGCACGAAATATAGAAATGCTGTACATGATCTCCTATACATCATTCCTACAAGGTAATAATTCATTGTGCCTTCTAGTCTCAGAGATTTTTTTTTATTTCAGCAAATCAGAAACAAAAATTGTCCTTGGAGACAATGTCTTTATTGTCCAATCGGGATGAAATGGGGAATCATATAGATGACCTTCCATAGATGTTTCGTGTTTGGCCAAGCGATTTTTTTAGATATCAACCAACCAGAAACAAGAATTGCCTATGGCGGCCATGTTTGTTAAAAACGAATCGGCACGAAATTGGCAATCTTTATAGCGACCTTCCATAGATGCTGCCTACCAAGTTGTGGTTCATTTTGCCAAGCGGTTTCAGAGGAGAAGTTATTTAGAAATCAATCAACTAGAATCTAGAATTGTTTATGACGGGCATGTTTGTTATCAGATTGTGACAAAATGAGCAATCTTTATAGAGGACCTTCCATAGATGTGCCCTAACAAGTTTCCATTCTGTTGGTTTCTGTTGGTTTCAGAAAATATTCAAATGTGAAAAGTTAAGACAACAGACGCCAAGTGATGGAAAAAGCTCACATGGCTTTCGAAAAAGTAGACATACGGAAACGAGATCAACTTCTGCTCAAGTATTAGGGACTGGTGTCATTGATAACAATCAATTGTGACCACATCTCTCATTTGTCACAACTATATGCGTGAATGAGTGGGCGAGTGATGATAGTTTTAACGCTAGATGAGTAAACGTTCAGCTATATCATGGGGAGAACAACTTACATTTTCGATGATGATGTCTGCTTTATACTAGTGTGACGAATACGCTTAGTTAAATGTCTATGGTGCAAGCTCACATGTGGCTCCACTCTTGTTCGATTACGAAATCAAAGATATTAGGAAGTTATTCGTATGCCGGATATTTATCGCATAGCATCTATCTCAAGTGATACCCAAGTTGTTTCCTATCAGGAATACGTCAAAATGTAAAACGAAACGTCATTAAGATTCTCTGATGAATCCAACGCGATGAATTGGATTTTTTTTATAGTGCAAGCTCACTGAAGCAGCAGTTCGTGGTGAAACATGTCGCTCCACTCGCCACATTATCCCGATTCCGAGCCAACAGGTCTTTGCTCTTACTCCTTAATTCTGCATACCAATTTTATAGTCTTTGGTTTGACTCCAGGCCTCAATGCGATCACCCTTACACCACTGACGGCGTTAAAAGGTTATCTGGTCATGAAAAACATACATGCATGTTTGCCAAAATATTAGACAGATTTGGGGAAAGTGTGAAAAACGTGGAATATAAAGTTCATTTTAAGTGTCCGACTATGCTTGTTAATGTTAAAGATTCTTGATTGCCATTTTCCACGTTATCATCACACTACAAATTCGAGATACAATTCAACATGACGTTTTAAATATTGTTTATCATGCTATTCAATATATTTAATATGAAGTGATCACGTTTTCGTGAAGTAGTGATGATTTAGCATTAATGATTCGGAAATCAATACACCATCCTCAAGAGGTTTTAAATTGTTCATAACTATGATTTGTTTATTTGCATATCTATTGCGTTTCAACCTTCTTTCACTTCTAAATATATTTCCCTTGATGCCTGTACGATGGCTAACTTGTTTACGTATTTGTTAACACAAGTAAGAAGTAATTATCTTGGAATCTTGTTTATATGGTATATAGATTATCCACAACCCAGACCTAATTACATTTAATGATCCACATCAATGATTGTTTGACAAAAATAAAACAGTTATTTCCGAAGATGTTACCAGTTATATTAAGAAATCCGATACAAATATCTCTGAATTATGCCTTCTCATGGTGATAAATAAAACGTAATAACCAAAACAGATTGTTCATGACAATTTGCAGCAAAGTATATTACCAAACGTTAGTATTATACCAAATTAGAGGGAATAGTAAACAAGACCACTACTAGACAGACAAAAACAAAGTTTATTACTATAAATGTATGTTGTTTAATACATTATTGGCAATATATTAGCAGTGTCATGGCGTGATTCACAGGTCAAAAGTCTTTCCGCACAAACATATTCATCTATATATTACATATATTAAAACCTCATACATGTATTTCAAAAACAATATCGATTTCTTACACGATGTTCCAGATTGTTTCGCCTTTAAAGGAAGAGTTAACAATCAGAGATTATACACTAGTTCAATTGCGCCTTGACAAGTATTCAAATTTCTGAAATACTTATTTGTCAAAAGGATTCGCACATGGACGTCAACTAAATATATACAAGAAAAAATGTACCATGAATGAAATCATGAAACCCTTACAACATTTATTGCTGTCGGGCGTCAACGTGGTCGTATGGTAGTTGGATATATAACCCACGTCTGTAATCAGTGCCTCTCACCTCTACCGTTGTTTGTTCGAATTCCGTTCAGGCGAGGTGTACTCGATACAACATTATGTCAGTGAATTGCGGCAGGTCGGTGGTTTTCTCTAGTTCTAATAATAAAACCGTAAATGCTCGCTTACTCGCAAGGGTTATAACGGGATGCCATTACACGTAATGGAGCAGCCGCCGAGATTTTTTGCGCTCGCTTAGTTTCTGACGATTGCATTTACCAATAATAAGACATAACCTTTCCTTTTGTCCATTATTATAACAAGTTTTTATCACCTACCAGTATTTTAGAATGTAATTCCCACAAAATAAAAATCCATGTTTACTTTCTCTCTGAACATTTTGAATTTCGTCATTTCCGCAAATTTTTGTTGCTACCTTTGAAAAGCATATATTTCTCAGCCAAACCGATTTAACAAAGACTGTGATCATCAGTAATAGTTATAATGAAATGTTTGAAGCGTAAATAGTGAGTTTTTATGTTTCAACTGCAACTTTTGTTTGCTCCATTGTGACGAATGGGACCGCGTTGTAGCTCTGCCGAGACACAAGTTTGTCACAGGAGCTACATTATTGCAGCTAGTTTTCTCCAACAATTAAACCGCCACGATATAACTGAAATATTGATGAAGTGGCGTTTAGCACCATAACCCTAACCCCCTTTATTGTTTTCTGCATCTCCTGATAAAGACTTCGTTTCATACAAAAAAAACTCTGGCATACATTCGTTTTCACTGATTAAACATGGAATTTCAGATGTTTCTTTTGTTTTTCAAGAAAGGTTTGAAGATATTCAAGGGGTAATTGGAAACCGCAAGTCGAAGGACAGAACACAATTGTCAAGAGAAAATGACAAACAATGATGTGCAGAACACTACACAGTAAACTGAAAATTGAGCAATAATAACCCCACGGCAAACCGGGACTGAACTCACGTGCTCTTGAATGGCAAATCGTTTCTGCTCCACACGTGCACAAGCCATGAATGAGGAAAGGATCAAATTGTGATTACGACAAACGGAGTATCTGTGTCTGAAATGATCACATATATGTTTCATATATGTGATCATTTCAGACACAGATACTCCGTAACGATTATTACCAAATCATGGTGGAGTCAATAAAACTTTCGAAATGATGATTTCAATATAACCACCACAAAGCCCGTTGTCTTAACCTACAATTCCTCATTATAACTTTTTTCATAGTATATGAAAGAAAAAAATCACGACACGATATGAAATATTACCAAATAGGGCGTTTAACATCAAATAATAATATGAAATACAATTTGCCTCAAATCTACCGAAATCTGGAAAAGAATACAATGCAAACTAATCATCTTTGTAAAACATTGCAATCAAATAACAATATGACAGTTGACATAAACTGTACAGCATGCATTTGCCGGCAAGACGTACGTGATTTTTTTTGTCTTGCACTAGTGCAAGATAAGAAAATCTCACATCACTATAAATAGGAACTGGTCAGTCTCAAAAGTGAGAATAAAAAGTCTCATTAAACTGTATACACATTTTGGAAATAAATCTTTAAACATTACGCTGCTTTCTAATAAAAATGTAAACTATGAAAAATAAAGGGTCGGTTACATTAACCTCCCATCAAATAAACACTCCTTTTTTTTCTTTCTTTGGCGATAAACTAAAATTTAAAAATATCCTGTCTGGGGTCACGTCATGTAACTTATCATATATCGTTGACCGTCCGGTCATATACCAGAGTCAAATACATTGACAACTATTGGCGTGTTCCTGGTTTTGATATCCAAAGACTTAGTGGGCCCAACGCAGATTGGCTGATTGCATATGTGAATCCGGAATGTCGTTATATGTTAATGTATCGCCAACGAAAACAAGATAAAGCCTACATCTAATTTTAAATAGATCCATTTTGCTGTAGACCATCTGTGTAGAACAATCTCCAAAATGATTTAGTGTCACTTCATCATAAAAATATATAAAGACGAATATGGCATTCAAGCGAGTCCAGTTTTATAAATTGGGGATATAGGTAAACTGTATTATGGGAGTCAATCATTATAACTTATACTTCTTAATAAAATTACACTCAAGTAACATGCTTGATTTCGTCTTTACCGATTACCGTGGTCTGTTAACATTTAGTCTTTCAATCGTCTGACACATTCAAGATTATGTTATTGGTTTTCATCGTCTCTTTCAGTTATCCTGTGACTACCAGACTTATTACAGTAGGAACATCCAGATAGCTTTATTAAAGTCATCAGTGAAACCGTGCCTGGAAACCTTAAGACTTGCGTTCAGAAGTTAACGTCCTTCACTACTCGGCCATTCGTGGCCAATATAAATTCAAAATCCATGAGAACAAATATCTAAATAAACTCCGTGACCACTTACACAATGTGGGAGTATAACAGATATTATAGAATTCCTTCCAACTCTCAGTTCTAACCTTCCATACATGATTTGTTAGTCATGTTTTCCCAGTGTCTGACGTGGCACTTTTATATCTAATTGAAATAGACGATTAATGAGGAAAGACGGTGAATAGGGAAATGATAGAATAGATCACACAATTAAGGCATATACATTACAAATGTAGCTATATAGGGAATCTATAGAACAAAAACAACTGCCACAACCTACGATTTATACTGAATTAATATAACAAACCTAAGATTGATTGGCTGATGTCTGTCACTTTCATCAACTTGCAAGCTGCATTGTGGTGGAGGATGACGTAGTAAAAGGAGAAACGTCTGTTGCTATTTTCAGCTATATTACTTGGTTAAAACTAATAGGATTAAACCAGTTTTACACTCTTTGCACGCACGATACAATTTTTTTAATCTATTCAATCCATTATATCCTTATAGAAGATACAATGCCCTCCAACGACTACCTCCTAACAATGCATTGCTCGTCGAGTGACATTCTCTAAATTAAACGCACCAATATGCCTTTTCTACGCACATGAACATAAATACCTCTGGACGTCAACTTTTCTAATGACGCCATTATGGTATTTACCTGCGTTGTATGCAAATGTTTCAATCGCTAAAGAGGTCTAAGCTTTTTCCGTTTTCCCAAAGATACCAGAAAAAGAAGAGCATGGATTAAAGCCATGAACAGGGATGGATGGATTCCTCACAATTACAGCAGAATTTTCCCTGAAAACTTTGTTGATGGCTGGCATAGCGAAGACCCACAGGACGTCAATTTTCAATCCACTTTATTTTCTTACAAGAAAAATATTCCTTCTGAATCATCAGGTCAGAATGGCATACAATAATAATAATAATACTTTATTCCAAAAGCAATACAGCTTATAGGTATATAAATACAAATTACAAATACATGATACATTATACATAATTATAGCGGAGCATGATATAAATTTAGGAATTACGAATTTGTTCAGCAACATATAAATACTTTCTAAGATTGTTAAGCTCTTTAACATTTTGAACAGATAATAACTGTGTAAGTTTAAAAGCAGATGGATTGATACAATAATAGGGTTTTGTATATTTTCTACGAATTTCCACATATTTACTACACTCTAAAATAAAGTGATACTCATCTTCTATATCATTATTGTTACACATGTTACAAATTCTAGCATGTCTATCTATATTATAGTATCTACCAGTTTCAATATTTAAACTATGTGCATGTAAGCGATATCTACTAACAAGTGGCTTAAACATATAATTAACTGGTCGACATAAATAAAATTGCAGGTTATGGTCATCATATATATACTTATAGAAATGACATTTTGGCGATTCTTCAAAAAAGGAAATTGCTTCATTTAAAGATGTATCTATAACTCCCTGCTTAATTTCTAACATAAATATATCTTCATTAACAACATTTTATGATAGCCATACGTGATTAAAACCATATTTACATCCCCAGTTTAGTTTATCATTTGACTTAAAAACACTAGACTCAAACATATCTTCATAACAATTTTTAAGTATACAATATCTGTTTTTAAAATTTTAAACCAATATTTTAACATTCTACATTACCTGTTTATATACAACGGGAATCTCCCAAGTTCAAAATAGACCATATAATTTGAAGTACTCTTTCTCACTTTCAATACTCTTTTCAAAAAAGATAAAGTAGGGTTGTATTATGTTTCTCATAAATGAATCAATATACTTCTTTTGGACCAACCGTTGAAATAACTTGTCCCACTCCTAAAATGATCTAAACAGGGGGGTACTATGTTTTTTTTCTTAACTTTTTTTATGTATGGCTTGTGCATGCCAACATATTTTTGTCTTGAGAATTCAGCATATCTTTTTTTTCTAAATATAATTGTTTGCTATCAATGGAATTATATGTACAATTACATTGCTGTATACAAAGTTATGCATGTAATATATGGTTATTGCATTAATATTGTCCAGGTATTTGTTAAGCTTTTTAAGTTATATTGTTCATGAAATATTTGGTGGTATACAATAAATATGTGTATAACCTATGCTTCAGTTGAACATTTTAATTATTATACAGGAGCTTAATGAAAGCCAATAAATGGAGAAGAAGCGCCTGAAATTCCACCAGCAGTTTCCCTTAGAGGCCCATGCCTAATGCAAGAACACAAGATGAAGAAGGACGTCAGGAACCATTTTTGGTGACAGATGACAAATGTGATCAGGGTAAACTTCTTTTCAAACATATTGTTAAATAGATATATATTAAAAAACAACAAAAAAATGGTACAAACTGCATTTCTTGCCTATCTCTCATAGTGGGCCAACCTACTAGATCGAGAAGGTGTCAGGGATAATTTTGCAAGCCCGCATATGATGTTTGTATTGGTCAAAGATGCTGTAGGTGGGCCAACAGCACTAACTTATTCAACATTAAACTTTACTAAATTAGAAAATGATAGATTCATGTGTTGCCAAAGATCCACAAATAATCCAATGGAAGTGAGAACTTGGGATAAACCATACATGACTTGTGGAAGCTGGACCGGAAGTAAAAAAACAATTAAACATGCTTTACTATTGTGCAATGGCCAACTATTATCATTTTGGTTATGGTTGGAATTTCCCAAACATGGACAGAATACTTGATTATCTTCATCCAACATTGAATTTCAATTACAGTGGACTACAATTGATTATATCAAGGATGGGGAATTGGGACACGAGTGGTTGTAAATATAATTTGAGGTCAATTAGATGGGATCATGTAGTAAGAGATGAAATTAGAATAAACAAGAATCATAGATAAATTGAATTCTTCCCTAATAACAGCAGATCACTCGCAATATCAAGTCATGGAGTGTATCTAGGACATTCCAATCGAGGTGGATGTATAGCATGGCATAGGGGAGGTTTAAATCAGTGGTTGCTGGAATGACATCATAACCAGTGGACTAAAGCCTACAGAGATGATATATTGTATATTAAATTGCGCAGACCCAAATAGAAATTGTCATACAAGTGAACCCTATGTCAGAGTTCCACTGCTTAGTCACAAAAAGTAATTTTAAGTAGTGAGCACTTATCAAATTATAGAAATACAAATAGAGTTACTCCAAAAACACCAATGATATGTAATACTGTTGGATCTGGAACATTATACAAACTACCAGAAAATCAAAAATGTGAACCCGGCCTGGGAAAAAAGACATTGGTAGAACTATTAGCACCCAATGTAAACACTTATATCGTTAATGCTGTATCAATAACAATGATAACACGATATTCTAAACAAATTAAATATTTTTGGTCAACGTATGTTTGTGATAGACTCTCCACAAAGAGTGAAACAAGGCCCGCTAGCAAAAGGTGGAAACTGTTATAAAGATAGCAATTTGGCTGAACCGTATACAAGTGGATATGATTGTAGTGGAGCTGCTTGGGGAAAGTCCTCAACTCACACTTTTCATGTTATAAAAGTAAGGGTTATGTATCAATGACTTTTGGACGTATACCATTTTCTAATCTAGGTGATATAGGTCACTGTGACTATATGTCTGGTAGTTGCTATACATCAAATAATATCTATATTGAATGGAAACCAAATACAGCAGCACGAAACTCATGTTTCCAAATGTTTGTTTAAATAAGGGTAATAACAATCTTACAAAGGGAAAGTCAAAACTCATAGGTATATAAACAGACAAAATCAGTCAACAACCGGAAAACTGTGAAAACCGTAATGACCCTGACTTGGTACAGGCATTTCTAAAGAAATGGTGGGTTGAATCAGATTTTAACGCAACATGGTCCAAACCACACATGTTAATAGACAAAATAAGCTCTGTATTTATACTAGAAAATTGTGGAAACTTATTTCAAGGAAACACATCGTGTAACACTACAGAAGGATTTATAATAAATGTAATCACTGTCGTACGACTTAAAACACCCAAAGAATATTCAACATTGAGTGAGAAATTGATTGCACTAGAAAAAGACATGGATACCAGAATTCAATATGTTGCAGATAAGTTAGAAGCCCCAATTGAAGGCATTCAACAAATATGCAACCTAATGGGGTCTTCAAATGAATTATTAGTAACTGTGACACGTTCAAATCTCGTAGGATTTGTTATGCATTTGTTTAAAACAGAATTAGTTACAGGATCGATTAGTGGATCTGATGTTGGTGTCTGGCCTTGTCAACATATTACTGACTGAATATAGAAGTTCAACAAACTGTACACAAGACGTTCCGATTAAGTACAA
The DNA here is from genome assembly GCA_963383655.1 of Bathymodiolus septemdierum. NCBI lineage: Eukaryota > Metazoa > Mollusca > Bivalvia > Mytilida > Modiolidae > Bathymodiolus > Bathymodiolus septemdierum. The sequence continues at coordinate 113,787,567 of OY726519.1, forward strand.
AACAACATCAGGTGGTGATTGGTCTATAGGTTATTTGAGTCCTACATATAATATAGTTTACAATACAAGTATTCCTGTCATATGCGAAAAACAGTTACTATTTTCGAAACAAATTCTGGAGTGATGTCTTATAGGCCTCCAACATTAGTAAAACATGAATCCATCAAACCACTCCCTAGCGGAGCTCTTGTGAATCACTTCTTAAATCTCAGTTCAAGCCATATTTATTCTCCTGATGATTTCTCATCAGTGGATACAGGAAGAGCAGCTATGCAATATGCCAACGATCAACTTGATCCACTAAATGACAAAAATTCAGACAACCATGCTAACAATGTTGTAGTAGAGACATCTGGTCAACTTGATGTAAACTTATTTGGAGAATTATTCGGATGGATAGCAAACATATTGTCACTTATTAAACTAATTGCACTGATATGTGGTCCCATTGCATTATTCCTTGTAATTCGACAAAATGGATCGCCAAATTGAGCACTCTAAAAACAATGGTTAGATCGAGATCTCCAGAAAGTGCTCCCATTATACAAGTAGCAACAGCGCCTCCATCATATGAAGAACTAGAAATGACTGTATAGAAAATGACTTTTGTAAAATTATTATTATATAATATATCTGTTATTATTGTTATATTCATTGCATTCTAAAATGTATATCATAAAAAACTACATGTTACTGATCTATAAAAAGTAACTAAAAATGGCCATTTACAGAAGAGACAGGCACCTCTCCACAACAGTATCTATAGAAGAGATCAGCTATGTCAAACTATTCAAAGACAAACCAGAAGCACTTAAAGAAGAACACAGACGAATTCTCTCAAGTCACAGATCATCATCACTGGATACTGATCCCACCAAATTTCTATATAAAATGTGGTCTGTAATGAGAGAAACTATGCCATATCTGAGAAAAGATGAACCATCATGCGCGAAACCCATTATAGTAGCTTGCAGATCGGCAAAGATCTCTAGATTTGATTGGATACGTGGTTCAAAGATAAGTGGATTTACAGAAATTAAACCAGAGGATGTTCTAACAACAAAGGTGGTCTCTTGGATGCATTGGTTTCACAAAATAATTCATTAAATCAGTAGTTCAACTAAAATAGAAGCAATAGTTGAATCACCCTGTTGCAAACTTAAGTTCTACGGAAATCTATGTCGTCTCACAACTCCAGAAGAGGAAATTCTAGGTACATACGATTTAGTCTTAGCATGTAAGACCTTGGCATCATCTCAATTTAATGCTTATTTGTACTCTCAAATCTCGGATCTCATGGGTAAATATAAACCTCTGTTACTTTATAATGGAATACTTGCATGTGAGGATGCAGCTTTCTAAAATTTAGGAATATATGGAAATAGGTTTTACAAAATATGTAAGTCACTGCCTGGACTAGCTATAGCTTCCAACCTTGTGGCTCATGAAAAGATATGCACTCTGAGATATCCAGAAGCAATGAATATTAAAGTAGGAGAATTTTTAGAATCAAAGTTAGTAAATTACTTTCAAAGAATACCTAAATGTATAAAGGGCTCGCACATGTTGCTTGAGTTATCTGGACTTTGGAAAGCTTATGGATTTCCTATTATAGATGTTGAAAAATCAGCAAGAAGTCTTATTGATAGTTGTTCTAGAGTCCCAGTTACAGCATCAAGTGTACCAAGAGAGTTAAGAAACCTCTTTGTTAAGATTATGTGTCAAGAACATTTTAAAAGACACAAGTCTTGGCCACCCCTTGAAGTATCTCCTACTTGTCATCCAGACTTAGTATGAAATAAAATAGATCACAATAGTTGGAATGAAACATGATCGAGAGGCTGGCCTATAGAAATATTTGAGCATATAAGATTGTGTAAATTTATGGATTACTTCATAGATCAGTCTGAGTTATTGACTGACAAAGCAATTCTTCCCTCTAGAGAAAATTGGATTTATGAATTTGACGCACAAGCCTACGCATCTTATCATGGAAGATTTACTAGAAGACCTTTCAGAACTCATGACAGAGTATTGCTAAAGTACTTACAAGAAGATGAAGTACCAGTAAAAGAAATAATAGACAATGTGTCTCAATTGAAACTAGATCACCAAGACATGGCCATGGTTGTTGTATTCAAAGAAAAAGAATTGAAGAGTGCTAAGGTCAGATGTTTTTGTAAATTAACTTGCAATATGAGACTATGGTAAGTAGCAACAGAGAAAAATCTTGGGAGATCCAGGTATATTTTCTTATATTAGATATCAGTCAATGACAATGTCAGAACAAGAACAAACACACTACTTACTCTCTCTCGTAAAGTCTTTCTCAAAAACTCAAGGAGGCAAGGTTGCAAGATCAATTGATTTTGAGGCATGGTGTCAAGGTTGGGATTCAGCAGTTACACAGCCTGTATTTGAGGAAATTGAAAGAATATTTGGAATTAAGAACATATGCACTTTCTCACATCTATTTTCTAAATTATGCCTAGTTGTCATACAAAATAGGTGGCGTCCTCCAAAACAAAAGCCAGATGGAGATCAAGAACCCTCTATATATAGTCCCTATACACTTAGCAGATGGTTTGAAGGGATGAGACAAAAAGGTTGGACCTTAACAACAATCGTGTTAATTTTATTAGCTGCAGACAAGATAGGAACTGTAGCGGAGTTAATTGGACAAGGAGATAATATGGCTCCAACAATCATGGTTCCAGGCCAAGAAATTCTTACTTCAATGGGGCTCACAACCGGTCAATATGTGGATCACTATGTAGGTACATTAATCAATGTTGCTAGTAATATCGGACAAACAGCTAAGAAGGAAGAGACATGGGCATCAACAACGCTATTTGAGTACTCCAAACGATATTACTTGTTAGGAGTTGAAGTATCTTGTGCTTTGAAGAAAGCAATAAGATTAGGCACAGAACCAAACGAAGGAGTCTTGAGTTTTTCAGGAGGTTTGACCAATATTTGTTCCGGAGGAGTCTCAATAAGTGGAGCAGATTTTGATCCTATGGCTTCATATATTTTGACAATATATGAAGTATCACCCTACTTTGATGTGTGGTTTCCTAAAGTGAAATTGAGTCCTACTGAGTTGACGGCATTATGTTTAACACCGAGAGTCCTAGGTGGATAGCCAATATATCCTCAATTTTGTTATAGGGGACAAATGGATTTACTAACATCAGCTTTGAGACTGGCAGAGCACTAGGATTATTGATCGAGAAGTCTACTTGACCATGTGTAAAATGATAGATTTGACAAAATCAAGAAAGACTTACTTTAGTATGCTAATTAAGGATCCTTTTTCTATCGAGATAGAATTGCCTATTCAGAGTGAGAATAAAGTAAGAAGAGATCTAAGATCTGGACTTCATGATATAGTCAAAAACCCAGCACTGAGTAATCTCTTTGCGAAAGACTCCAATATTCAGGAAACAGACCTGATAACAGATCTCGTGAATTTGAACCCTAAGAATCCGATTGTTATGCATTATACTGACTCAGAGGGTCCAACTGCTCCACTTATACTACCTTTGTAAGATCTTGATCTAACTTCAACTTTTTCTATCTTAAATCCTAACTCTAATCCATTGTAAGTAGGAGGACTACTCAGTGCGTAGTTATTATTAGGTACAATTAGTGTGCAAGAAGGACATGAACATTATGCTACCCATGCTCTATCAATATTGGTCCCAGATAGTAGCGATTGAGAAAGTCGAGATATTAGTGATAGTTCAATGGTTTGATAACAAATGGTATAATTCACTGATGACTTAGCATGTGTCAAGTCAGTATCAGTAATAATCTTGACGTGTGAGGATACTGTAGATAAGGAATTGATTAGTGATCCCGATGGTTTTGACGCGTCCTCAAGTCTATGAGTAATAGATCCTCCTGTGACTTTCCCCGAGAACAATGCTATATCATCAATTGATAGTTGTTTTTTCTTTTATTAATTTTTCAATTGATAACTTGAAGTTGTCATCTTTACTCCCTCCTGCCCATGAGTAGAATCTTGTTAATTTTCTAAACATCTCTACCATTCCAGTGACAGTGACGAGTTCAGGGGGGGTTTTCTTTCCTCTAATCCTTGTCATAGACCCTATGTATTGGTGTCTTGTTCCTCTAGTATAAAACTTGTCTCCTTCATCAAGTCACATGGATGTATGAAATAATAGATTCTAACTGATCATATCTTGACAATATAACCTGTTCGTGTGGGGCAGACATTGTAACACAGACTATGTCTATGCCCCATGTATCTTCTCTCAATTATTGAGCAAGTATATATGTACACAAATTTCTCTCATCAAATATATCATTTACAACTCCTCTAACCAATCTGTTCTTGTACTCTCTAATACACCAATCATCCATTGACTTTAATGACTCATTATAATCTGTAGCATGCATCTCTGACTTATTAAATATAGCTCTTCTTACTGATGCAGTTCTGCTAAATTGACCTACTAATTTGTCTTTGTAGGCTACATTAGACTTTGAGTATAGATAATGCATAACAATCTAATTTAGTAAAGTTAAATAGACAGATATAACATTTGTTTAGTAATTAATTTTCATTCAATTGCAGATAACATACAGAGAAATATTAAATCAGTAGTGTAAGGCTACACCAAATTTATAATTAGTTATTTGGTAATTGTTAAGCTAAAAATTGTGACAGGCAAGCAATATATTTTCATTAATCCCAGTTTTCAAGGTAAAAAATTTAATGAAGTTAGCATATTGTTTTCTTTTCTTCAAAAAATGACAAAGCTTTCAAGTAGAATATAAAAAAATATTTAAGGATGATTATTTTGGGTGAAATTTTGCATTTGTAATTTCGTATGTCTTTTTCACCTTTGAAAGTTGTGGAACCTCGGCACATGATCATAATTATTAGCATTGACAATTTGTGATGAATGAATAATAAATTTCAGATGTTGATGGGGAATCTTAATCGTGCTGTGTATGTGGCAAAAACTCTCCACTAGACTTAGCTAAATATTTAGATCTTGTTATAGTAAAATGGGCTCAGTGTGATAAATATCCCATTGTGGACAACCGGCCTCAACCCCGTGTTTGTAGACATTCTTGTCATCAGACGTAACTGTGATTTCTTATGTCCTCATTGCTCAAAGTGAACTTAATATTATGCTAAAAAATTGTTGGAGAGAAATTTACACTGTTATTGTGTTATTCATTAATGAAAATATTCCCTCACCATTTTGTATTTGTTTTAATTGTATCACTATCAAGAATTGAAATTAGAGAAAATTCATAATCGTCTGGAAAAAGAAATAATAATATAATGTATCGTAGTCACCTGTTCTCGATAATTACGCGCGTGAGAGTTTTGACATAAATCGGGAAAACGCACGTGTCTGTTCGTCTGGATTTTACCTACGGAACACCATCTCGCTTCGCAAGAAAGAAACAATGGCTATGCTACGAATCAAGGTATGTATGAACATAATCTTTATAGTCTCAGATATTTATGCACATTTTCACATTCCAATAATAACTCTAAATTCACCGCGTCATTGTTTAAAATATACGTTTGTGATGTAAACAAAACTTTGCTGTCAATGAAGGTCAAGTACGTATACATCATACAAAACCGGAAATATACAGTTGGCGCTGTTCAGAAAAAAAAAAGCATGGAACACCGTTCGGGTCATATCTTATCAGTTTTATCTTTATATCAACGTTATTTCTGTATTGTGTAACCCCAAATGGAACTCTTTTTCAAACATGTTTAATTTGTTTTCTCACACCAAACACAGGAAATATATTTTCCCTTTATATATATTGTCTTTCCTCTTTTGGCTTTGAAGGAGCACTACAAATGATATTTTATACATCTACAGGATACGAAACAATGTCTTGATAGACCATGACGTTTCGGAAATACTAGTGCGCAGTGGCGTGAGTGGTTAGAAATAAAGTTATGAACTGATAAGAATAAAGTAGCATAATAGTAAACTGTAAGATAAAGGAGAGACAAAGGAAAGAAACAAAATTCCGAATTGCGTTTTCGGTTCTTCTGATTAGACCTTTATGATATGTTTAATGATAGCACCACAAATATATTTTATGAAACAAAAACAAAAAAATAACATTGAAATGATGTTCCCTTTTATATTTTCAGGATGCTTACCTGGCTGTCAAGGATGATAGGATGTCTGTCCACAAAGCATCCGTAGTATATAGAGTACCACTGACTACAGTTCGAGATAGGGTAGACGGAAGGGTCCACCCCCAACTGTTCAACCAAGAAGAAGGTGGCTACATATAGTTATGATTACTCTAGGGCTGAAACCATCAATATTGCATCAGATTATGCTGTATATTATCACACACGCACAAAGGAACAACCACTTACTAACAGATGGTATTACAATTTTATGAGCCGTTGGTCTAATGAGGTAAAATTAGTGAAGCCTAGGGTCCTTGGAAGCAGCTCGTGCCAGTGCCGCCACAAAGGATAATGTTGATAGTTATTTTGAAGAGTTGAATGCTGTTGTCAACAAATATCATCTCGGAGACAAACCGCAATGCATTTTCAACATTGATGAGAAGGGTATTAATACTGATCATAGACCTTCTGATGTTGTTGGAGATAAAAGTACAACAATACAATCTGTAACATCAGGACGTTCTCAAACTGTTACCGTGATAGCTGGAGGCAATGCTATGGGCACATATATTCCGCCGTTTTTCATATTCCCAGGACAGAGAATGAGAGGTTTGCTCCAAGGTGGATTACCTGGAACAGATGGAGATGTTTCCGTTTCCGGCTGGTCAAATACTGAAATATTCAAGCGCTACATGCAGGAACATTTTATGAAATATATACCTAATGGTAATGCTGAAAATCCAGTATTGGTGATTTATGATGGTCATATATCACATATGTCAATTGAGCTGACTGAGTGGGCCCGTGAACATCATATTGTCATACAGCTCTTTTCTGCACACTGCAGTCTAGTTCTAATAATAAAACCCTAAATGCTCGCTTACTCACAAGGGTTATAACGGGATGCCATTACATGTAATGGAGCAGCCGCCGAGATTTTTTGCGCTCGCTTACAGAGCTTCTGACGCCTGCATTTATCAATAATAAGACATAACCTTTCCTTTTGTCCATTATTATAACAAGTTTTTATCACCTACCAGTATTTTAGAATGCAATTCCCACAAAATAAAAATCTTCTCTTTGAAAATTTAGAATTTCGTCATTTCCGGCCTCACTATTTGGATGTCGATTTAGGCGTGAATGTTTACCAATCGTAACTACTCGACCATTCCCGCTACCCTGCAAATAACAGGGTAGCGAGAATGGCCGAGTAGTTACGATTGGAATGTTTACCTCAGCTTGTAATAAGAAATACCATATTTAGAAAAGCTCCTCCTTCCGTAGTTTCCGGTTATGGAAAACGATCGATAAATTTGAACAAGGTTGTTGCTAACTTTGAAAAGCATATATTTCTCAGCCAAACCGATTTAACAAGGACTGGGATCATCAGTAATTGTTATAATGAAATGTTTGAAGCGTAAATAGTGAGTTTTTATGTTTCAACTGCAACTTTTTTTTTGCTCCATTGTGACCGCGTTGTAGCTCTGCCGAGACACAAGTTTGTCACAGGAGCTACATTATTGCAGCTAACTGCAGTCATTTTCTTCAACCTCTAGATGTAGCATGTTTTGGACCATTTGAAAAAGTTTATAACAGAGAATGTCAGAAATTGGTTACAAGAAGTGATATATGTTCTTTGGCATCCAAGGTTTACTTGATGTCAATCACAGCTGCCAATCTTATAGCAGGGTTCAAGCGAACTGGAATTTCCCCTCTGAATTCGGAATCATATGATAAAGATGTACTTTTACCATCTGTGGCATTACAAGAATTGATGGGAAGATCTACCGAGGATTCTCAGAATGAAGCTGATGTTATTCAGGAGCGGGTAGAGACATCTACTAACAATGAGGTAGTTGATACATGTATGTCCAAAAACATTCAACAATCACAAATTCATCCTCTTACATGTACTGATAGTATTGGTTCAGATGATGGTTGTCAAATTGATAATTTCTTGGACAATAGGTTAGAAAAAGCTCAACATCTGTCAAAAAGTAAACAATCGAAACCGAGGAGAACTCTATCAAAAGTCACTAGCGGAAGAACAATAACGGAAGTTGAGAATTTCCTGAAAATTTAAGAGTTTAGGGAGCAGTCAAAAGCAAAGCAAAATCAGGAATGATTCAACAAAGAGAAAGGGTAAAATTGTAAATCAAAACATTAAAAAGCAAAAATTAAAATACAGTAAACTAACGCAAAAAAATAATTGATGATGAAAGGCCACCGACATCAGGTCTCATTTTGGAGCACAGGGTCCGTTGATTGTTGAGGACAGCTTTGAACTAACTGATTCTGAAGATAACATCCCATGCTGCATGTGTAATCAACGATATCCTCCAACTTTGAAACATGTAGTGTCTTTGACAATTATGAATTGGGCAGTGTGAAGATTGTAACCATTGGACACACTTGCGTTATTGTTCACCAGTAAATGTTGTAAACTCGAAATCCGTATTCAGATGCCACCCCTGTGACAGCAAATGAACAGGAAAGCCAAAGCATAATCTAATTATTGAAAATTTGTGTACAACACAAATCATGCGATACTCAGAAAAGAAATAAAAACATCGAGGATTTATATGTAAATATTAAAAGTAGAGTCGACAGTTACCGCCCCTGAGATAGACTTTAATGAATATCAAATACACAGAAAAAACTACAACATCTGAACATGTTATTTTAACCTATCAGATATACTGTACACCATATACTTGTACGTAGGTTTACAGTTTACGAGTGCCGCCTATCACCACATTTAACTTTGCGATCACCTTTTATCGTAATTTGTAAATAATATTAATATTAGTGAAACGGTGGCCAGATTACAGTTGAAGAGCAGACTCGCAAAAATTCTAATTTTCCGGTCCGTGGAATATTTAAAAATCCAAGGGAGATAATCGTAAATATTTTCCGCTAGATGGCGCTTCACAAACCAAAACAATTATACGTACTTGGAAAACTACGTTTTTCTTCTATTAAACCAATGAAAATTATTGAAATATGATTAAAAATCACATTTATATTTATTAATGGTCATGATTTTCAGTCTGGTATAAAATCGGTCTACGATGAATGTAAAAATAACGTTTTTTTTTCTTTACCTCGGAAAATCGTAGGTTTTTTTTGTCGCGTATGTTTACACTTTTTGCATCCGACAGAATAAAGTTCCCGTGGAGGGAAAAATAAAAAAAACTGGTTCCTTGGACAGAATAATATCTACACTTCATCGGGTAAAAGGGAATTTACATCACTCTTAACAGTTTAAGAAAAATAGTCAATTTGGCAGCGTCATCCAAAACAGGCACGATTGAACAATTTTCTCCTACCATTTTGCTCGTATAATCAATATTTACACCAAATTTTCTCGAAATTCGATGCATTTATCCCGTTCTGTCAATCGTGTAGGTTCATAACTACAACCCGAACAATGAAAGAATTTTTGACATGTGATATTAAGAATTGTTTAAAGCATAATGTATTGATGAAGTCGATGATGAAATTCATTTTTTCATTGTACTTCTACTTTTACTTGATTACTGCCTAGGGCTATCGCATCACACTCATTTTTTAGAAGCAAGAAAAACATTATTTGAACTGATCAAAAAGTCTAATGTTAATTTTCAATCCTTGTCCTCTTTTTCAAAAATTTTCTGGACTTTTAATTGTGAAAATATAGATATTTTGAATCTTTTTTTTTTCTCTTAAGAAACTTAAAAAAAACCAACCTTAAAATAACATGATGGTTTTGATTGTTTTGGTTTTTTTTATCATTGAATTGTTCATTTTTATTACTGTATATGTCATCGAATCATTTATTGTACAGTCTTTGTCCATTGAGGGCCCCTGATTGGTATATGCACCCCCTTTTTCTGAAATATGCCACCAACGTCAAACTGTCAACGGGTGCATGAAGGCAGACCACCAGGCCCTTGCATAAACTGTAACCGAGAAGAGGTGACTAAGCGCTACTGGCACCTCTCACAGAGGCGAGATCAACCACTGTTTTATACTTTTGTCAAAAATGCATATGCATTCAAAGATGATGACTGTATTTGTAGAATGTGTGAGGCACGATTTAGAAAATCACTCGAAATGTCCCACGATGCAGAAGAAACATCAAGCAAAAGAAAATTTAGAAAATATGATACAGCCATAGATACAAGCTGTGCATTTGAAACAAATGATTTAAATTTTACAACAGCAAACTTTGACAGCTATGGTAATTTGTCATTTGACCCATGTGAATTTACACTCCATACTGCAGTTAATGCAGAAAATAATGACTGTAGTAAAAAACATGTATGCTTTTTGCAACACATGAACATGTGTGAAAAAAATGGTGACCATTCGACATCCGTTAATTTTGACTCTTTCCAGTCGTGCTTTCAGATTGAGCTAGATCAGAATAACAAAGAAGCATGTATATCTAGGCAATTTTTTCTCTGTATTGATCACTACAAGAAATATAAAAAATTCAAACCCCAACTAGAATGTTGCATTTGTGACAAAAGTATATACAGTAAAAGATTTGTTGGTATTTTGGATGACAAGATTGACATGTTAAATATATACATCAATCAGATATTGGAAATAGAAAAAACTGTAGTAACAAGTACATTTTGCAAAACCTCTGTCTGTCTCTCATGTTACAAACACTTCAATATATTTTTGAGATCTGAAAAATCTGATCTTGCCATGGCTAGAACAGACCAATTTTTAGAAGATTGTTTTTCACAGTATGAAGTAATTCAAACAGATTCATCAAATATTGAAATATTCTGCTTTCGTCAGCTTTTGGAATATGTGATTGAAAACTTAAAGTCATATCGCTCTTTGTTAGTGTCTAGCTTACACTTGAAATACAAAAATTTTGTGGACAGTTCAATCCAAGATTTCAGTATCAACATTGATAATGAAAGTATATGTCAAGTACATAAAACAACAAACTGGGTATATCAAATGTTAAAATCTACATTAGGTCCTGCTCTTCTCGTTTACAGTCCCCCCAAGAAAAGCACAAGTAGAATGGTGTACAGAGTTGGTACAGATTTGGCAAAAGCCTTGCACTCTTCCATCTTGCATAACAAATCAAAAATAGACAAATTTGAAGAATCAAATCAAGCAATGAAGAAACAAATTGATCATATGCTATCGGATCAAAACTCATCTTTGAAAAAAAAATTTTCTTTAGAAGATTCTTTAAAAATGTTGAGGGGGCATGTAAAATCCTATGTAAGTGAGAGTATAAAATCCACAAACTCTCAACCTCCTGATATTCATGACTTTGATTTGCAAATTGAAATCAGCAAAATTCATCCTGTTTTGTGGAACTTTATATTTAGGATGACAGCAAGTGAAGATGAAGAAAAAATGTTGAGAAAAGATACTTTTGACTGGGAAAATCATTATGTTAAGTGTAGTCCCACTCAAAGAAATATAGAAAACATCAGATTTTTCCCTCGATTGTTTATTTCCAGTTGTATCTTCAACACTTTTCATTCTCACTGTACTCAACCTCTTCCATTTACTTATGACAGATATTGTCGATAAATACAGTGGTTCTTCATCTGATTTACTGCTCATAAATTCCAGAATGGGTGCTGGTGTTTCAAAAGATACACTAAAAAGATACATTAATAACAAATATATTCAGCTAAATGAGCATGATGATATTCATTTAGAAACTTTTGTTATAGCATCTTTTGATAATCTTGACAAAAATCAAAGTTATACAATGGTAAGGACAGATCTGGTTTTCATGGCACAACAATCCAGGCAGTTTAATCAAAGCCAAGTGAAAAAAATTTACAAGTTGAATTAATTTCAGCAGGCTTTGAAGACACATCTTCTGTGGCCACCATTATTAACTCCGATGCAAAAAATTTGTCTGCTCCAGGTTCAAAATTTGTAAAATCCTCTGAAAGATCAGTGTCATCACAACTTGTCAGTAAACTAAAAGATCCTGAAAACATTATCGGTGATCTATCACAAATAAAAATCAATAAATTTCAGAATTTGCAGATCAGTGACTTTGATGAAAGAGAAATGGAAGTTGCAGAATGGGAAAATTTTGCAAATGTTTTGACTGCATTTGGATTTGTTAAGTGTTTTTCAAAAGATAAACAAATTATTTTGCCAAATCTTAAAACATATCTCTTTTCATCAGACAAAGAAACTGAAAAGTCAAACTTTGTTTCAATTGCTGTTCTTGATGATCCAGCTGACAGTAAGGAAACAGTACTGAACACATTAAATATTCTTGGCGACAAATTCAGAATTGGCAAAAAATTGCATTATTTGGTAGTAGTGGGTGATGGAAAATCTTACGATCACCTGATAAAGTTAAAAAATGAATATGGAAATAGTTTAAACTGGGTTTTACCATACCCAGGTGATTGGCGTATTTTGAAAAATATTCTCCCAATTTTTGTCAAAATTTATTTTGATGCAGGACTGAAAGAATTTGTTTTGAAATTCCATCGTGGGGCGACTCTCAAAGTTTTGACTGACTACAAAATTTCAGATCACCAACAGATTTTTTATTCATGTTTGGGAGGCATTGTTCAGGTACCAGATACAAACATTTATGAAAACTGACAAATCTCAAAATATACCTGATTTTCAGCGAGATTTTACTGAAATTCTTGAAACTGTCTTGAGTTCTCAGAACTTTGCATGTCATTTTGATGATAACACTGAAGACATTCTTGACTCTAGGTTATGGGAAAATATTTTAGACAGGAAAAGGTCATTTGAAAATCTTTTGAGACATTAAAGATGATTTCAATAATTGGCGCAAAGAAAACTGCGAAGTCAGTGAGACATTTCGATTCTGGGTTACATTTATTCATACAGATTTTATGTCATACTTAGGCTTGTATCTTGGAATTTGCGAAATGTGACTTTAAAAAAATTGAACTGTCTGTGTTATGCTTTTGATAGACACAATAATCTCCGCATGATACCTTACCACCTTGCTGACTTAAAGACCTTTCCAAAACCAGTTTTAGATCATTTTCAAGCTGGTTGTTTTGCTGTTTCTATATCAGGAGAAAATTACTACTCCGTTGCAGTTGATGAATCCCATGAAATGGTTATAAATGCCAGAACCAAACAGGCAATTCATTCCTTTTCCCAACTGCTTTAACAGCATTAGCACTTTACCTTCCATACAGAGTTGATACACTTCACAATTTAAAAACACTTTTGTATTTGGAAAGGAGTCAAACACATCACAGAGAACACTCAGAAAATCACATGAAAGTTGAAGAAAACACCATTTCTTTTTATATCGATGAGTTGGTTAATTCAACTTTATTTAATGCAGAAGCAAATCTGTGCTTGCATCATATTTTCACCCAAATACTTACATCTAATGAGCAGACTGATAGCATGTTAAACTAGACAATATGGACATGAAGATATGAAAAAATACATAGACTGCTACTTGTTAAGGACGAAAGATATGGCAGCAAAACAACCAGCTAGAAAAAGACGGAATTTGAAGACTTTCACAGCACCAAAAAGTGACTGTGTTCAAACAGAAAAAGGAAATTAAAGATAACAAAACAGTCATATCATGTCTTCGGAAACAAATTGCCTTTTCAAAGTTGACTCAGAAACCTGTGACTGACTTAGACCAGTTTAGTACCCTCCCTAGAGCTATATCTGATGTTAATGGCATACCAGAAAATGGTCAAAAATCTCATTGTACAAGGAGGCATTTGTCTCGTTTTTACCAGACTCCAAAAATGAAAATACATGTACTGCTGTAATCATTGAGGGAATGTTCATTATAAATACCAGTCCCCTTTCCACACACAAAACATTTGATGATTATGCAGGGTTTTTATTTCAGAGGTGGGTTACAAGATCTCAATTTCAGTTTAAAGCTTCAGAGATCCATATAATTTTTGATCACCCAAACAGACATGGAATTAGTCCAAAAGATATTGAAAGATCTAGGAGGGAGAAAAATTGCAAAATAATTTTCCATGGTACATGTATTTCTGACAAGATTGATTTACCAAAGACAAACTGGAGACATTTTCTATCTGACAAGAGTACAGAAAAGAAATCTGGTGAATTTTCTTTCTGAGAAGTTTTTAGAATTAGCAGTCAAAATTTCATGAGAAAAACTGTATAGTTGTGACATCTGGTGGCTTTGAAGGTGAAAATAAAGACAAAGCTTTTGGCAGTTCTCCCGAAAAAGGAATTTTTGTAATTTCCCATCTCTCTGCAAATCATGAAGAAAGGGACACTAGAGTTTGGTTTCATGCTTCCAAGTCAACAGCAAACAGGTTGATAATTTATAGTCCAGACACAGATACTTTCTTTATTGGTTTACCATTGATTAAAAAATTATCTGGAAAATCTATCTTTGTTCAGTTGAAATTTTTTTCATTTGACAGTGAGTTCAGACATGACTGTTTTGACTGATGATCCATGATCTGCTCCTGCAAGGAATTGCAGATGTAGAAAAATGTATATATAATGAGTGGGTGCGACTTTGTGTCATTTTCCGAGGTTATGGAAAGAAAAGCTTTTTTGATAGTTTTCGAAAGAATGCAGCTTTTATTTGCAGTAACCCAGCAGGTGATGGTAGTGATGGTCTATGTTCATTTTACAAGTTAATGTTGTGTACTTATTTTTCTAAACATAGAGCAGCATTTCAACCAGCAGTATCAGTTCAAGAGTTGGTAACAAAACTGTCATCTTCAGATAAATCAGAAAATTCCACACTTATTTCTGTTATAAAACATTTCCGTGAAAAAATGTGGGAACGTGTTTCAACAGAAACTGATATGCTTCCAAATGCAGATGCTCTACAACTGCACTGGAAAAGATGTCTTTGGGTGTCAAAATATTGGCAACAGTCAGTAGACAGTGTCATGTCCCTACCACCTCTTACTGACTTTGGTTGGTCAATTGATGATAACATTCTGTCAGTTATCTGGGATACCGAAGCAAACGTAAAAAGGATAAATGATACCATCCAGTGGTACACTAAAGGATGTTCTTGTAAAAAGGGTTGCTTAACCAACAAATGCAGTTGTCGGCGGAGTAGGGTGGGTGGTCAAACTGGTTACTGTCGTCCTGGTTGCAAGTGCATAAATTGTGAAAATGTTCAACACCCCTGTGTGCCCCACGTTAGTCCAGATGAGGATCCTCATTCAGACATTACTGAGTTGAATGATGAGGAGGACAATGACGATGATGACAAATCTGACAGTGATTGACAGTGTAGACACTTTACCGAACGACATTTTTACTGAGTATTGGGATGTTTTGGAGGAGGAACAGGATGAAACTGGTTTTAAATAAGTGCCCTCTTTATACAGGATCATGATATGTCTAACGTTCAAAGTTAAGTTGACATATGACAGTACGTGGTGACGACTGACCACTTTGGAAGGGCAATTTATGTTAACAATCATTTGACTAATATACAAAATAGTGCTGTACATTGCACATGTTGTATGCATTTTTACTATTTTTTAAGTGGTTATAACTTTTGTTCAATCTTTTAATTTTCAGATCATATGGCAAGAATTTTTTAAGTGGATATAACTTTTGTTCAATCTTTTAATTTTCAGATCATACGGCAAGAATTTTTTCATATAGATACTACCAGTATGCCTTTGAAAGTACTAGTTTTGGGACACAGTTTTGTTAGAAGGCTGGAGACTGATATAATCAATCAGGTGCACCCTGTCCTTAGTCCTAATTTAGGCTTGGTGAATTCGGATGTTGTAGTTCAGTATTTGGGATTCAGTGGAGGCAACATCTTTAGTCTGTTGGATGATCCCAACAATAGGTTAGATGCAACTCCGAGAGTATTTCCTGCAGATGTCATCGTATTACAGATTGGTGGGAATGATATAGATCAGAAAGAGTTCGATATTTTATTGTATAAGACTAGTGTTCGACATCTTATTTTCAGGTTGCAGGAATTGTATCAGGTTAAAAAAGTGGTCATTTGTGGAATTTTCCCCAGATTTAAACTCTGGAAGGTAAAACTGGACGTGTATCATGAAAAGAAAGAAAAAAATCAATTTAGATTTTTATCTTGAGTTTTTTCATGATCCACAAATCCATTTCTGGCGTCATGGCAGTGGTTTGATGAGCAACAGAGATCTATTCCGGAGAGACGGTGTCCATTTAAACGTGAACGGTACATGCACGTTTTTTCGCAGTTTAAGGGGAGCAGTCATGTCTTTATTAAAATAAATTTTGAATCTTTATTATTGACGGCAAAGAAATTCTGCAGTTGTAATTGTTGTGGGTCTGTCGTCTGTCTACATGCAGACACATTACTTCCTAATAATTTTTGTTCCAATTAACCGATTTCCATGAAATTTGAATTTAGCTTTCATTTTTACCCTTGTAATAGAAAATAAGGGATATGGTATATTAATTCATGACACAAAATCCATAAACGCTCGCAGTAAATGTTCAAGCAAAGGAATAGCGTTTTTATTGCTGTTCTTCATCTCGAAGTCACAATGTGTTTATTTTATTCACTTTCAGTACTTTTCAAAGGCATGTAATTATTAGGTTTTGGTCCGATTCCAATGGGATTGTTTTCTTTGAATTATTCTTTCTTGTGAGAACTTTAAATGCAGTAGTCGTGAGTAGAGCCTTGGTACCTCAAACATTTTTTAAACTTTCCCTTGTTGACATGTAGGGATCTTGTCATGGTGATGTTTATAAAAATTAAATATCCAAGGTTTGTGGAATTTATTACAGGGTGATTAAAATTCTTGCCTTATGTTTTGAACAAATATATCATATATTGAATTGTTTTTCTAAAAGTGCTTATTTAGCATATGGAAACTGACTCCCGTATGATAGCATGGTAAGTGGTCCACATGAGTGGGCAATGCTTGGCATGTTTTCAGGGCAGGACTTTCCACTTTTAGATCTCATCCTTTAATGACAATTACTTTTTGTTTCAGATATTCTTTTGTATATGTACATTTTGCATAGCGGAGGTCTAGGAACTGCTCCACTCTTGTCTGCCCTTCTGTTGATCTATAATGTTAATGGGGTACTTGGTTTTTGCAATCTGTAATTGAAAAAGGGGGGGGGGGGGTAGACATATGATTTTTCTCAAAACAAACTAATTTTTAATTGCAGTTACACATTTTCCAATAAAATTTCCTACATGTACATTTGAGACATACAATGCACATGTACTCATATAGATATCAAATTCCTGTGTATGATGGTGACAAACATTATGTGTATCTTCTCATGTTGGTCATCTTTCTTAGGTTATGTACTACCCGTACCACAAAAATGTATATTTCCGTCCAATTTCAGATATAATCCGTCCAGGACATGTGAAATACATGTAAGTTAACCTGTTTGTCCCCAATGATATGAAGGTGCAGGGAAATTCATGCATTTGTTTTATGGAATGTACATGTATATGTAGTGCTGTAGTCCCAGTATAGTTGAATGTATAGTCTAGTCATTCATTGCTTGTTATTATGAATTATATTGCATGTTTTTAATCGTTTAGTCATTCTGCATGTTACTCTAGTTTCTCAAGGATATTCAGGAATTATTCTAGTCAGTGCATGTTTAATATAGTGCATAATACTCATTTTATTTCATTTTATTCAATTGTTTTTCTACTTTGTTTCATTTGAGAACTTCATCACATGAATACCAATGATTGAAACCATAATCAAAAGCTGCAGGTTTATTGATGATTTGTGAATTTAATCAAGAAAGATATATGTGCATTTTGTTTAGTTGAATTGAACCATGCATGCAGCTTTGTTCTACTCAAGTACAAAAAAAGGGTGCACTCGACTTGCAGCCGCAAGTGGAGAAAGTTTGTCAGTTGCTTGCCCTGGGTCGGTGGTTCTCTCCGGGTATTCCAGCTTCCTCCACCACTAAAACTGGTCGACATGATATAGCTGAAAGTGGCGTTAAAACACCAAAAATCAAATCAAATCAAATCTACTCAAGTAATGAAACTAATTCAGGCATAATTCACATATGTTGCTGTAACTGTATAGACATGTTGTCCCTATTCCTTTAATGTTTAACTGTTTATATGCTTTAATGTTTGTGTTGAATGGTTGTGACTTTATTTGGTGTTGTCATACTTGTATTTGTGTTTTACCCAATCTGACTTTTGGGTATTGTTTTTCTCATGTATATGTTGAAAGCCAGGAGCAAAACGCTGTGGTTGCCATAGTTTTTCATCTAAATATTCATGCTTCCCAAATCCCTCTTTTTTTTATTAATCTTTTTAAAAAAAATTATCCGATAGGTTTTTTTTTGTGCTGACAATTAAAATCATGCCGCCTAGATCTTCTAGAAAGAATAAGGTTAATTTTAAATTCTGATACATTTGTGTATGCAAATTTTTTATGGTAATGGCATTGGCATATTCAAGTAGTATTTTAAATTAGAGCCCCATCCAGTTTTCTCCTATTATTCACATGTTTTATTATTTTTAATAAAAAAAAAAATTAGTTGAAGTTTTTGTGTAAATTGTGAATTTTATTTTGTAAAAAGTAAATAAATTAATTTGATGTGTTTTAAGAGATTTTGATTGAATAAAAAATTGATGTTATTTTCCATAGAAATTTTTTTTAACTGGAAGTTCAAGTCACATGTTGGGGGTCTCAATTGGGAATTTTTTATATTTTAGTTCTTTTTAAGCAATTATTATCCGACAAAATATTTTTAGAACAAGACAAAAATTAAATAGGAATTAATTTATAAGGATTGATCACAATTTTTTGTTCGGTTCATGAAGAAATAAGCTAAAAAATGTGGTACACACCCTTACATAACACAGTGTGTACCACATTTTTGAGTTTATTTCTTCATGAACCGAAAGAAAATTGGGATCAATCCTTAATTAAATAATGGATCTTAGTACAGTACAATCTGCTTTTGTTTTAAAAAAAGGTTAAAAACATTACACCCCTCACCCCTTTTTTTAAAGAAACATCTATAAAACAGTAAATATTTGGCTAACACGAGTTCTGCTCAAGAGTCATTAAGAGGATGTACATGCATGTGATAAAATGTTATATTTTTTTCATTATCATCATTTTCATTCATTTGTCTTTTATAAGGTCATTTACATTGAAAACAGTATAACTTGTATCAAGTACATTGACATCAACATGCTTGTGGTGGGTCGCTATACATGATTTGTATGGTGAAGCCACCAATAAAACCGATGGATGTGTTTGAATAGCCTTTTGTTAAAAAAAACAGTTGAAAGTAATTTTTAATATTCCAAGATTTACCATTGCATATGAAAATATGACTGTTTTATTTTTCTCAAGTTCACTCGATAGATTTAGTAGACCATTACAGTTGATTCTTGTTTTGTTATACCTTCATGGAACAACTTTACATGTATTTCGACCGAAAAGTCAGCTTAACAGGATTAATTTACAGTAATGTAATTGCTCCTTACTGTTGTGGTTCCATAAAAAAATAAAATCTCAAATTTGGACTCATCTGTTAAATTATATTTGATCAATTTAATAGCTGTAGATATAATGGACAATTATTCTGACTAATTTCAACATTTTTAATACAAAATAATGTTTTATTGAGAAAACATGCATTGACTTGCACTCGTTCTATAAATACGAGTATGTGATGATTCTAGTTATCTCCCTTGAATCCAACCAAAATGTGACACGATCCATCTGACAGAAAAAAGTTCTATTGTATGTTTAATTACAGAAAATGTTTCTTTGAAATACTAATATAGAAATCTATTGAACTATATATATGATTTTCCATCACCCTTTCGGCAAATATTTTAATTTTTAATTTTTCGTGTTTTTTGAAACAACTTCCGCCATTTCCGTGTCGTTTTAATTTCTGCATTACTCCTTTGTTACAAGAAGTTCAAGCACCGGGCCTCAAATTTATATGAAAGAAACAATTTTCTATGTTTTTCTCGCTTCTTCAGTTATATTTGATGCTCACAACGATTAAAACGAGTGAATTTTCAACACTTGGTCGATGTATTCTAAAACGTGTCCGATTCCGGTAAAAAATGTACGTGACAAATTAATTGAAATGACGCCATTATCGAGTCTGCTCTCCGACTGGATTAATGACTTTTTTTTTTTAACAACCCTCCTACTTCAAAAGTTCAATGTTACTTAACGCGCCAATCTACACACGTGACTGAGCGCAGCATTTTGTCCTAATCTTGAGCTTTATACATAATATATTTCTTCTTCGTAATAGTTTCATAAACATATGGATCACTAGGCCCTATTATGTTGTATTTTGATTGACATTTAAATAAAAAAATCTACTATTTCGTAAAACTGCTTCTACTAGACATAGCATTATTTGAGTAAGCACCGCATTCCATTGTAAATGTAAATAAACAATTAAAAAAATGTTCCACAAGGGTATTTTTTTATTTCGACAAAACAACAGAGCAAGTAACTATATAGTCCTATAACATAGAACTTCTCACGTTGATATTTTCATTTTATATTCAATTTTTATTGTTTTTGCTATTTTGTTTTTCTTTTTTTTTTTTACTATTTTTTTTTATTGTCAATGTGAAGTGCGATGTCCTATCGGAAGATGGTCAAATCACGTAGCATGTCAAAAAATAAAAACAGACTATTCTGAGTAAAAAAGTTATAAAAGTAGCTTCACCTTACATAGTTATGGTAATTTAAAGTCTATAATCCATCACATTCATCATTATTCCAGTGAAATATTCTCAGTGTTTTTGACAGGAAGATGCTGATATTCAAATATGGCGGTCAAGAAAATATAAAAAATTTTGAACGAAACGAACGTTAAATTAACGAGGATTAGTTCCAATGAAGAATACAGCGATAACTTCAGAAACTAAGAGTTACTACTCAACAAATACATCATATTTAACAAAATACAATTTTACAATTTTAGAAATTCGTGGATATCAAGCTTCAGGTATTCTTGACATGGGCATTTCTTTCTGCAGATAGAACAGCACTTGCACATGCTGCACTGACACTGTAAATCGCATGATCCATTGCATTTTTCAGATGGCTTTACTTCAGCAACGATTTCGTAGTCTAAGAAATTTTAAGATTTCTTGTCGAATGCACTTCTCATCCTTATTAAGAATTAATTGTGCCACCTCCTTTTCTGTTGTTTTAAGGGAAAGAGTAAACTTATCGTATAGTACTAAACTAAATCCAGCTCTCCCATCTCGGGCACAACGACCGGTCTCCTGCCAGTATGACAGAAGGGTTTTGGGGCATCCAATGTGCATGACTAAGTCGACATCTCTTATGTCCAAGCCCATACCTAGGGCCACTGTGGCAACTACGCATCTTATGTGACTATCACCCTTCTTGAATTAATTGATAATTCTGTTTTTGGAGTCTTGATGTGTACTTTTATGGTACATTTAAAGTAAAATGTGCTGAGAATCTATTTTGCCGTCTACATATGCCATTTTACCAAGACAGTCTTTCAGGGCGCAAAAAATCTCGGAGACTGTCAATGGAACGACATTATATAATGGTCTTTTTA
The DNA here is from genome assembly GCA_963383655.1 of Bathymodiolus septemdierum. Taxonomy (NCBI): domain Eukaryota; kingdom Metazoa; phylum Mollusca; class Bivalvia; order Mytilida; family Modiolidae; genus Bathymodiolus; species Bathymodiolus septemdierum. The sequence goes on from OY726519.1 coordinate 113,809,264, forward strand.
GAATTGCTCCCTTTGACGCGCATATGTTCAATTAACCAGCTTAAACAAATTTCATTTTCTGTACTTTCCTTTTTTACAATTTCAAGAAATATGTTAGGCCTGTCTGGTGACTTGAATATCACATCGGTGTTGTCTTCCGTTAATTGCAAATGTTCCATTATATCCCCTTTCACTTTCTTTGTTGATGTCGCAGTGAAAGCCATAACCGGAACCTTAAAAAAACTTCTTAGTTCAAACAGCTGTTGATATTCTTTGCGGAAATCATCACCCCATTCAGAAACACAGTGCGCTTCGTCAATTGCAATTAATTTCATGCAAGATTGCCACTTCTTTAACAAGAATATGCTCTTCCAGAAAGGCTTGAAAACGGATTCTGGGGAGAAGACAAAAGAAAAGTCCCCATTTGTGATTCCTGAAAAATAAATAGAAAAAACAGGCGTATAACGATGCCGAAAATATAGATGAATAAATTTTGCCAAACGCTAAAATAAAGACATCGATATAAATTGTTCCCATGGAAGCCAATATTTCTTATATAGTAAAATAAAGTTGGTTTGCCTACATAGTACGGAAGCATATTAGGGAAAATAAAAGACGATTATCTCGACGCGGCGAGATAGAAAGATTGTTAACTCGCAATGGCGAGATAGTAAGATAGTTAACTAGCCCAGATAATTGTTTTTTCACTTGCATGTTCCTTATACGCTTCCGTAGTATTCATGCTGTTTTTGGTTTAAAGAAAATGCCGACAATTTTTCTTCATTTGGGATACTCAATTTTAAATATAACAATTTTCCTGCGTTACTGCGAGTATCATAGAAAATCAAACAGCTATTATCAGTGTACTTTATAATGAACTTTCTACAAGGATAACACTTATTTCAAATCTAAGAGGGGCTTGGCTGGTTGTTTTTATACAACTATCTTATAGAAATAAAACGAGATATGGGGCAAAGTACAACGAGACAACAACTGTACAACAAGCAAACTGCAAAATTAGTACAAGATCACCGCACAGCCTTCAATAATGAGCAAAACTCACACTGCACGGCGAGCTCTTTGAGGCCCCCCCAATGAACGAAAGAGGCATACACTCCTCCACAATACTAAAAGCGATAAACAACCATCCAACGAAGACAGCCAACGATAAAGGTATCCGACCTGAGACAGGCACACAAGTGTGTCGCGGGGCCAAACTCGCCAGTGAGACCCCCAACCCTCCCCATTCCTCATCACTGAGAAAACGAATATAAACAAGAATTGACACACGCCAAAAGTCAAGACAGAAAAAGCAATTAATTTGATAAGTACGGTACTACAGACAAAAGAAAAATGTTAAATAAAACAGAAAGCACAGACCCCTGAATGGTCTATCCTCTTATGAGTTCGATCATAATAAAAAAGGTGCGATCGTCTGTATGCAATTAGGTTCTGTCGACATACATAATCTTATCGGTGTTGAGAATTTACCAATAAAAGCAGAAGGGATATGGAGTAAATGTACATGAGACAAAATCCCGATTATTACATTTTAAACAAAGCAATGGAACAACGCCTTTATTGTTGTTCTTCATCTTGAAGTCACCGTGAGGCCTTCAACAATGAGCAGTTTCTCATACATCATAGCAAGTTCAAGACGGCCCCTAGCACCGGCTTAAGCAGAATTCATTGCTAGATGTCGATCAACGTATTCCTTTTACAATTTTATTAGCCACGGATAGCCCTAATTATCATTATTAAATCAATTCTTAGCCGACTTTTATGTCAAGCGCCACACCGTATTGCATATTGGGAAAAGTTGTAAAACGGGGTGGGGTGGGGATATCAACGATTCAATGAATTCATTGGGATATTAAAGTATTTTCAGTTTTCATTGTGATGCTTATTGACATCTGAAAATCCTAAATCAGCCCTGGGAACTTGTAAATCATACGTACCAGAAATCACAGCATTATCCATATCACCGATGGCCGATATCTTTGCACAGCTGAAGTTCTTACTTTTGAGGCTACACATTTGGTCATCTATTAGCGATGTTAATGGCGAGATAACAAGAGTTATCGACTCCTCCTCCGACAGCATGGTAGGGATGAACATACATAACGTTTTCCCCTAGCCTGTTGGAAGTAAACCAAGAACATTTCTTCCACCCATTACTGTCATTGCAATCTTTAATTGATTGTTCTTCCTTTGCCTCAAAGTCTATATTATGTTTAGATTTTGCAGCATCGAATTTCTGACGAATACGTTCTACGTCCTTTTTTTTCGCGCGCTTTTACCACGTGTCTTATCCTCAATGGTTTCTTGTGCAAATTGTCATAATGCATTTGCTAAAAAACCAGATAACAAAGGATTCTACAGATTTTCTCTTGAAAATCCAGTTCGCTTTGGAAATCAAAGCGCAAGAGATCTACTGACAAATATGACAGGTTCTTCCTTCACGCCAGTTCTAAACAAACGTTCAGGACAATTTGAATGCTGGGAAAAGTTAAATGAAACAGCAAGATACCACAACTCCATGAGTGAATTTTGGGGAAGGACACATACTGATTCCTACTTGTCACAGAAAAAACGCAGCGACAGCAGTCGGAAGTCACCTATGAAAAAAACTCGTATCACAAGCACACCGTGCCAGGTAAGTCATAACCGTTATGAATATTAATGGGGTACATTTCATTATGACAAAAAAACCAAAAACAAGTCCATCTAAGTGTATGCACCGGTTACGTTCGACAAGGGTTATTAAATGAGGGGAAGAGTTAGTATGTTCCCTTCTCCCGCCCCTCTTTCTCCCCTTCTCTTCTTTCTCTCGCTCTTCTCTCCCTTTCTTTCTGTGCCTCTTTCTCAATCTTTTTCTTACGCCTTTCTCTTGACCCTCTTCACCTTTTTCTTACACATCCTCTCTTTTCTTCCTTCTCTTATATCTTTTCCCCCTCGTCTCCTTTCTCCCGGTACTGTCTCTCGTTACCCAGTCGCCCCTCTTAAATGTAAAGGAGTCAATAGTGGGTCAAGACTGAAAAGGCCAAATTGTGAAACGTCTCCAACAACTCGTAAATTTTACTGTTTTTGACCGGGCTCCCATTACATATGACACTAGTAGCGGAACCGGAACTTCTTGACTTGTAGAAGTAAAATGAGATATGGGACATATGAGACACAACCAATACATCACATGAATGAAAACGGAACTTAAATTAAAACACGTTACCGTACAGCCTTCAACAATGACCAAAACCCACACTGTATAGTAAGCTGTTGAAATTGTTACTTCTTGCTGTAATGGATGTGGATGCCACGGGGATTTATGATCCCCAGAGACGATTTTGCCAATTGAAACAACGTCTATACCATCTCGAGAATTTAAGGTACAACATACACATCGGGTACCTTGCAAATTTGAAGATATGTATGTATTACTAAAACATAAAGACAGTTTGATATCATAGTAAGATTTGAATTTCTTTGCGTAAAAAATTCTCAAATTATCGCATATAGATAGAATTGTTAGAAATTGTAATTTGAAAATGTCTTCTTTTAAGGGAGGTAACTCTGTACATAATACTAGTAATACTAGACGCACGGAAATGGAACGATGATCTAAAAAATTGGCCAAAATCGAATTTTCAAAATAAATTATATGGTATTAGGTAACCAAATTATCAACAAGAACGGATACCTGTGTGTTTGAAGTTGATTTATCAAAATACATTCATTTATCAACATCTCTTTATCAAAAATCTATCTATTGGAATAGTGCTATCTGACTTCATTTTTTTCAGAAAAAGGGAGTCAGAAGCTTGTTGTTAAAGAAGGCAACAAAAACGACAAAATGGGATTCCATTATCTCAAACATCAAAGCTCGTCAATACGCAAGGGCAATAAATGGAATGTATACTGCGACAAAAAGATAAAAAAACCAGTTTATACGTGCTGTTACTAGTATTGTTCGCAAAGAAATATCGACTTTACTGCAAGCTGTTTCAGGAGGTAAATGTCCTTAACCTAGAACAGTTCTCATGGAGTAAAACATTAAATGATTTTCGTTGTTCTTGTCTTCTCTTATTCAACGTTTCAAGAGGTACCGTTACAACGAAGGCAAATGAAGAAACCCTAGTCAAAGGCAAGTATGTGAATCTGAAAACACATATTGGGACCACAACAGCTTAAATTTTGCATACAAAAGCGCTCAAAAAAGCAGGTTTCTTGCCAACTTTAATGTCCATACAGTTTTGGAGAGGCGGTCTTATACGTGAGGTTTTGAAACAGCTTGCTCGAATTGGTATGTGCAAGGGTTACGATACCACCTTGGCAGCTTTGGACAAGATACGACAAGGATTTGACTCGGCTGCAGTTATTTGTAAACAAAAAATTGAACAACAACTAACCACAGCAGAATTAAGGACAATAGCTGTTGAAATTGAAAAAAGAGTTACCTGTTGCTTTAGCTGCAACAGTAGCAAATGTAGACGACGAGGTAAACGAACCGTCAAGTTCTGAAGGCACGATCCCATATAATCCAGACGACACTCTCCCGTACGGGATGGAGACTGACGACGAAGAAGACATCGAGGCGGACCCGAGCGATGACGAGCCAGAATCTATTCAAGAAGACGATGAGGGGGAAATGGAGGAGGAAAATTTGCCTGAAAAACAGCCGGGATTTACAAAGTGTTGGGATCACGCTGGAAAGAAAGTAACAACTAGACACCCAACAGAAACGGCTAAAAACAAATATTTAAATATGGCCCTTGGATATGTTGCCATAAATCGAAGTCCAACTTCTCATTTAGAGTGGCGGTTTGATAATACTCTTCCCAAAGCTGCAGATTTGCATCCTGATATATATATATACCGAGTCCAAATGATTTTGAAATGATTGAAAATCGGATGAACGTTATTGTATGCAGAATTTTGGTCAGACATTTACCCTGGTTCAAGACGAACTTCACAGATTGTGTAACATCGCACATTCTACACGAGTTTTAATCTGAATCAACAAAAAGAAGTATATTGATAAACCTCGGTGTTTTCGATGTTGATCCCTCTTCAACTCAAGGGGCAATAACCATATATTAAAATCTACAACGGTATTTTCCATCCATTGATGACAAACCATACACTGCAATAGTATACGGTGATGGTCTAAGTTGTGAGCGTGGTAATGATGCCCACAGAGGGCGGACGAACGGGTTGAAAGCATCAGAGCGTTTAGAAGGGTGCGAACCTGGTATACAGGAATTCCACAAGGTGATGTTATTGCTCCAAGATTATTTCGATGAATTTTTCAAAGGATCCAGTTCAGTAGACAGGGGCACCCTATGTCAACTAAAAAATATTTTCAATTATCGGCAAGTTAAGTCCGATATATCGGATAATTTCAACCATGCCTGGGAATTAATGTGCTTAACAACTGCAGGGTATGTCTGTCTTCTTGCAATGGAATTGTTTGAAAAGCATGAAAGAGGAGCAAGACCATTGGAAATTCGCCAGATGATGTCAGACAAACCTATTTGCAATCAGTTGTAACCGAAATAGTTCAAAACACCTGGCATAGCCTTGATGTCGAATCACTCAAAACGGATGACAATACAGGCGCGGAATTGTTTTGTTGTGGTGAGGATATGGATGACGAAGTCATTTTGTGTGGTGCAGGTCGAAAATGTACTAGGGGTGAAGTCTTCCATTATACATGTGCTGGTTTGGATGTAAATAACCTCACACATACTTGGTTCTGCAGCGATTCATGACAGAACGAAACAAATTCGTATCCTAATTGCAAATGCCAACACAATTTGGGTAATGAGGAGGGTATGATAGGTTGCAGTGCCGGTACAAAATGGACTGGGAAAGAATGGTACCATCTTAAATGTCTGAATATGACGAATATTCCGAAAGGCAACTGGTTTTGTAAACCTGCATGCAAAACTGCTAAAAAAACAAAGAAAGACTAGAAGATCTACGGGTAAGACAACACAGAAAGATAAGCCCGACTATGTCTACAACTACAGTCGTGGAATCGTTTGGGTAGGTTCAAACCTTCTTTGTCGTAGAGACACTGTAAGAGAGGCGGATGTGGAGGCAATGATGTCTCACTGGAAGGTAGACCTGGTGCATTTCTTTTCAACAAAACACCCAACATATGGGATATTAGCGCACCGATTGTTGGTATCTATCAATGGCTGGTTGCCCGAAAAGTTGAGGAGTGATCTGATTTACAACAGAACGGTGAATTACGGGAGTGGGCTGGGAAGAAATCTTCCAATGGATTTCATGAACGAAATTATCAACCGCCTGTATAAAGACCTGCTTGATTGTGCAAAGGGGAGTTATACAGACTGCACACTACAAAGATGTAGTCAGATCGTTGGTCCGTTAGGCGAGGCTTTGGATTCTGTTTTTGATTCACAAGTCATCGAAAATGAATTGTACAGACACAGAAGGAGAGATGTGAACAGGGATGCTAATGTGGAAAAGTTACTTTCGTATCTGAAAGACGAAGCGCTGTTCACCGAGACACCTGATCGAGCACATAGGGCTTTTCCGAACTTCGTTCATAGCGAAAATCCAAAGTTCCCTGGGAAATAGATGGGAAAGATGAAGCAGCTGTCTAAGCGGCTTGACAAAAGGAGACGGATTATTTTTGATGAGTAATGTAAAATAAATTAAAAAAAAATAGAAAACAAATTACCCTTCATTGAGGGAGGGGTCGTTTTAAGGTCGGAATTTAGGGAACGAGCAAAATTATTCCAAATCTGGACGTGTTTTTATTTCGGGAGCATACAATATTAGGCCTCTGAAATCGGGATTTGGCAGAAATAAGTTTCGGGATTATACCCCTCCTACCCTCCTCTTCATTGCGAGTAATAATCATATTGCGAGCTATCTAATCAAATAATCGCAAAACAGTTTGCTTGGTTATCATGCAATTATTAATTCCCTTAAAGTAGTCAAGCACTCATTGAAGAAGGATAAGGTATTTAAGTAATCACATCGAACAAACCCCGCTAGTCATATAATCAAAAGCCAATGCAGAGTGTCAATCAAATTTTAATAAATAGAGAAGCTAAGTAATCAATCGATAGATATAAAAAAATATTAAAGGAAACTATTCAGGGACATACATTTAATTTCAAATTAGACCTTACGATTGTTGATATTTGGCCTCATCTGACAAGTTACGATCTCGTGAAGGTTATATGCAGTTCGTTTTGGAATTGTGAAGAAATCCGGAAATTATTTATCGGAATTTTTTTTTTTTTATCTTGGTCCTCATTTTGGCGGGAAATTCCCACGTGTTTATCCAAAATGTCTCTTGGAATGTTAAGTAAGCAATTAGACCGTTTTGAAACAGAGTTTCATTTAAAGAACCACGAAAATCGCCGCAGAAAGGTTTTTCTAATGTCCGACAGCAAGGATAATTACTTGCAGAGTCGTGGAACGAGGGCAGGATATTTTTGATATAGTGTTTCAAAAGAGAGCTTCTAGTGAAAATAGACACCTATTGTCGAAAATATTAGATGTTGTTAGAGGCGTGGATTCACCATTGCTGATGGTTTGGACAGGTACATGTGCTTTTACCAAGTTGGATCGCAGGACAAGGTATCTGTCTTTAGACGAAGACGTTTCAGTTGCAGATGTCGTTGACAAATTGCAAAATATAAAAAGGGAAGTTCTGAAAGTTAATGCTTCAACCGATTTTTTTTTTTTACAATGCCCTGTATTTTCCATTCGATTATGGAATGAATACCAAAAACATAGTAAACCAGATTCTTTTAAAGATGATGATGATGAGGCTTTATTTGGTAAGATTGGAAATTTAAATGATGAAATTGATTCAATAATTTAAACCAGAAGTCCCCCCTTTTCGTTAGATATATTACGAGCTTCGAAGGTTAGACGTAGACGGCCACAAAACAGAATTCAAACAAAATATGCTTACAATTTCAAAGATTCATACAAAGATGGAATTCATCCTATTGATACATTAGCTAAATTGTAGCTCCGTAAACTGCAGCAAATAGTAATAGAAAAATGTTTTTAAATCTATTTTAAACAAAAAAAGTGATTACTTTGCTATCCATTTATATTCTTATATTGTAAATAATTACATTCTCATTTTGAAATTATTCCATTGAAAAACAGTTATTCTAAGTCAATGAACTATTTTAGAACTTTCTTGCGGTGAATGAGGATTGCTTCGCTCACCGCGAACTCGCCACTCAGTGAAATTGAATACTTACTACATTTTAATATTTGAGTTGATACGTTTGAAGACAGTGTGATCATCGAAGTTAGTCTGCTTATGTGAATTGTTAAAATCACTATAGCGGTGAATGAGGATTGCTTCGCTCACCGCTAACTCTCCACGCAGTGAAATTGGATACTTACTACATTCTAATATTTGAGTTGAACCGTTTGAAAAACAGTATGGAGTTATGTTAAGTTTGCTTAAATCACTAGCGGTGAATGATGATTGCTTCGCTCACCGCAAACTCGTCAGGCAGTGCATACTGTTTTGTGAATTATTTGCTTGAGAAGATACATGCAGCTAGAAAAAAAACCAATTTCATCAAAGCCGTAAAACTGACTGATTTCTTTTTATTTTACCGTGATCTGGATAATTTGCATGAATCACTATTATTCTTTACGGAAGATTGAAGCTCGTTTACCACAAACAAAATACTTTATATTGATAGTATAATACTTTGAATACTGTTTATTACCAAAAACAGGGGTTCGTTACCTGGATTATATTAGCAAACATTAAAAAAGTATAAACAATGGACAAAAAGTTCGTTTTGTGACATATTTTTCTAGAATCGTAAATTTAATTAACACTGTTTTTAAACTATGGCGGCTGGAGAATGAGTTCGCCATGGAAAAGTAATTATCAGTTCTAATGGCATTAACGATTGTACAGATAAGGTAAGTTAATTAATTATTCATTTTTATTGTTAAGGGGTGTAAATTACATGATTCGGAGGGGGGGGGGGGAGGGGCGGGGGGGAGGGGGGGGGGGGGTGCAGTGGTGTAACTTGTAAATCTGCTCCCGACTTGAAATTACATCGGAAAGTGCTACGTACATTTTGACATTTCCGATACGACTTCGCATTTAAAGAAAAATTAAAAATGAAAAAATCAGCATGAAAACGTTAAAATTAGACTTTATAAATGCGAAGTCATATATTATAAGACTAATAACTATAATACAATTGGGAACAATACTGTTGATATATAAAGTTCCAAAAATTTAACAATATATATACTAAACGATTTCAATGACATACTAATACTTATATGGGGCAGAAATTGAAAAAAATGCACAATATATTTTTTATTTACATATTTTTATTTCGTGGAAAAAAGGGGGGAGCAGTGCATTAAATATATTTTCGATCTTTTACACACATCATCGAAGTCCTAATGGAGATAATGATGACAATTAATTTTGATACGATCACAAATAATTATGAAGTTATTTATGTGATCAAAACTGTGATGAAATATTATTTAAAAAAAATAGATACGAGTTTTCATCAGCGTCTTCCAAATATGGTTCAACGTTTATTTGCTGACGTCATATATGACGCGATTTGGTTTAATATGAGACAAGCACAACCTGTTTAAGGGCGAAATCTATTCAAATCACGATTCACGGAAATTAAAATTTGCCATTTTTGAGAATTTCACAAATAACGGTGAATCAATAAGAGACATAAATGAAGGGTCACGAGAAAAAAAAATATACCCCAATCACAGATCATGGGGTAAAAATGGTGAGAGAGAAAAAAAAATGCATGCCATGCGTGGTAGCAAGGATTTATATAGTAGGATCCTTGGTGGTAGTGAAAAGGGGAGTGAGGGTCAGACGCAATTGTAATATTTTTAACCTGGCCATGGAAAATGTGTTAAAAGGCTTACCCGACAAAATCAGTTGTCCAGACATCATACACAAATGCACTTCAAATGTACATATTTTTTAAATCACTTTCAAATTGCGAGATCGTGGAGATGATATAGGTTTCCTGTATACATAAAAACGATGCAGAGCTGTTCTTCAATGTTTGACACCAGCTCACAAAGTTTCAGACAGGATGACCAAGAAGTGGATGCAATTTCATGCACACTAGAAAATGACGTCATCCATCTCTGTAAACGATCATTTCTTGTAGCACACGATTTTCATATTAGAATTTTCTTTTAAGTTTATTTCAATTGAGAAGAATTGAAATGGTGACATTTTGCGAATTTCTTATTGAAATAATTTTTATTTTGTTTTTAAATGCCGATGTGTTCTTGAATTTCATGCTTCCGGTGAAAAGATATTTGGCTATGAATATAGGAGTATGACTTATTACCAAAAGTCGTATAGCCTATTGTTAGAAGGGCTTCGCCCTTTATTAATATTCATGAGCAAAATCACCCATGATTTCTGGCTATGTCATACCAAATGTCGTCAGGGAGGCATGCGTTTCAAACATGTATATATGTAGTTTGATTGGATTTAATAGTTACTTTGTTTTCTATTTAATGTGTTATTTTGGTAACAATCCTTTGTATATGGATTTCAATCCAATACAAATTCTGTTCTGTTCTTCGTGACACATTGTCATACAAGGCAAGGCAATCTTAACAGATGCAAACAAACATATGTAACTTGTAAATTACTTATTTTTATATTTCATACATTGCTATTTCATGAATGGCTTGAATCAAGTCTCGTTCCTCTTGTCGATGAATGTAGATTAGCGTATGTCGTAGCAACTGATTAATGTTGATTGGGGATGCATGACACCTGAACAAATTTACCACATCTTCATGCCAGCAACAATTAACAGTATGTAATCATCGGAGGTCGATGTATACCAAAAGAAGAAGAAAATAAGTCATTTTGTGTGAGTCCACATAATGCAAATTCTCCTTGTTCAATATTTTTTTTACTGATCATAGCAATTTCATCTATGATAAGACTGTTTTTACAATGTTTTCCCTTTTTTCTTGTTAGTGTTCATTTCCATTTAACAAATTTAACAGCCCTCCACTACTGTATCTACCTAATCATCTCATTCATTTTTGGGGAAGAACTGTAAAGAATGAAAACCCTTTTATGGTCTCTTTATATTTGAAGTCCAACACTGCAAGTTCAAATTTGTGTGCAATGCAGTGCATACGGATGGTCCCGGGCATTTCTTGTAGTATGTGTGCCATTGCTTCTCCTCTTCTGTCATGGATAGCTGATGCACCATCAAAATTGGCAAAAGTCAGAGATGGGCCTGGCATATTATGTTTCAGATTTTCAAATTCAATTCCAATATTGTGTTTTTTTGATTCATTGAAAAATCCATGAAACATGTGAGTGTTGTGGTGACGCAATGTTCGCCAAGATGACTTGTGCATGACCAGAGTTGTCAACATATCTAATATACACCAGTTATTGTTCCTAAACAGAAATATCGGTAGTACCATCAGCCAGAATAGAAATATAAGTCGACTTCATAACTTCCTGTAGAACATCTGTCATCATTGTAAAGATTACTACTTGTTGCAGACAAACATTGTTTGGCTGATACATCATTGAAATGGTTGGAACCTACATCAACACCAATTGCTTTAGCTAAGTTACAGTAGTTTTCTATATCACTTGAGGGATTACCCTCTGTTCCTGAAAATATACAGAATTTGGTATTTTAAATACGTTATCCAGCCTGTTATTGTCTGTTAATCAAATTTCGGTAAAAGTTTTATCAATGGTGGTATTACCACACTCATCAGGTTTTCTACATGTTCTTGTTGAATCAGTGACAGAGTTATGAGAATTGTAACGGGATATACACTGGATGTGAGCTTTAGTGCTGTCATGCGATCTAATGTTTGTCAGATGGAAGGTTGTTGATCCCATTACAAAACTGTTATGACCAGCCAGTGATGGGTATTCTTCACAGTAAGCGCAAAACATCTGACAGTTTTTGTCATCATTTTGCAACCATCGGAAAGAGGAACACAAGTTATATTTCTCTTTTCATCATCATACTGTTTGTCCCTGGTCTTCTTATAAATTCCTAGCTTTTTTTCAGGTGTTATTTGGGGTTCTCCTTTTGAAGTTTCTAAGTTCATGTATCATTTGAATATTTCCACCAATTTTATTTTCATAGTAATAAAGGAACCGTACCGTATCCGTATTACCGCTTACCTAAAAGAACAATCAGTAAAATCATATTCCATAAGATTGTAACAAACCGTTTGACTCACGAATGTTGTCAAAACACGTGAACACACGGATCGAAAGTTTTCCGTTTTCAATTTGGAATTAGAATATCCGGATCGTGAAAATGCTATAAATATGACAGAAGGGATAATCGCGGATGAAAAGAAGTTATTTCCCGTAATATTTACTTGTCCACGGACAATTTACTTTAATATGGCAACTTTCCCGTGCAGAAAGAGGACTTTCCACGGGCAACGGAAAATGCTAATTCCAGAATATTGCCCTGGGAATACATCGATACCAACCATTTTTGTCATGCTACTGGTGAATGCGTGGCTACATTGTTGATCGGCCATGATTGGGCTGTCCGCACCGAATATTTACGAAATTAAAAAAAAAGTAAGTAGAAAAGGGGTTTTCTTAATTCCAATTAATTCCCTTTTGATGGATAAAAATAGACCAACATATAAATAGACAATAACTTATTTTATTTACTTTTATTTTAATTTCGTATATGAAGGTATTCGGTAAAAAAAAACAAGCACTGAAGATAGCATTGATGAAATGTCCTTTATAAAAGAAAGTTTAACCAATGCCATTCAGTGTGTTGTCTTCTGAAGGATAAATAACATGAAATTACATAGCAAGTAATTTATAACTTCTTTTTACTGATCAAACCCCCATGCACGTGACTGACATCACATGAACTTATTGTTTCTAAACTAATTATAACAGAACTGATCAAACCCCCATGCATGTGACTGACATCACATGAACTTATTTTTCCTAAACTAATTATAACAGAATCATCTATATCGATGTTATATTAACAATAAACATATACAATTCAAAAGATGTATTGTTCAATATTGAACAATACGCCATTTCGAAATGTAGCTAGCATTATTAAAATGTAAAAGATATTTCGTAATTAAGCAAATTTACATATACCTTATAATTCGATTTATCTGTCATATTATAGTAGAAAAAAGTCATTCTGTAAAATTAAAGCCACTGTTTTTCATGAAAGTTGACAACAGTTTATTGACCAAGGAGAGCCTTCGGGAATGTTGCTTAGTTTTCTTCTGAGATTTACTAAATACATTCAATCCCTTTGTCTGATAAATACATTTGGCTCTAGCTAATTAGATCTCCAATGTTGTGCAAATTATACAAAATGTGGTAAATTACGTTAGGAAAGTGGAATTCTTTACACCCGATTTACACATTTCGCCCGTCCTAGGAGGACAGCTGTATCAATTGCATTTGATATCTACCGCAGTAGTCATTTACTAACATATCGCGTATGATTGTTTTTCAGTGCACATTTCTTGTATAGTTTGCTTTGGTGTTCGATTTTAAAAAGAATGTTTCTGAAAACAACTTTTTTGAAATCGTACTACTTTTTGCATGCAATTTTGAAACAAAAATTAGTATTGCAATACCCAAGGGAACCATTTAAAACGAGGCATCCGCTCCACAAATGAAATAAACAGTATACAGTAGTATAGAGGATGTCGTATTTCTCTACATGAATACAACTTGCGTAAGCTTCTAATAAGCAACATGTTTCTAGGAGTGGTCGTTTATGGCCTTTTCAAGGCAAAATTGTCAGACATCCATCATACCCCTTTTTGTTTGTTTCAATCAAAACATTAACACATTATTACATATAGGTGTTTAATTCAGTGTTGTCTCGCATAAAGACAATCCAATCATATCAGGACTGACGTACTAAACCTATAATTTAAATATATAGATAATGTTGATCGAACTAAATATAGTTGACAATATAATCATATTTATTACTAGAAAAGAAAAGTTTAACCCAGAAATCTGGAAGGAACATTCCCCAGTGTGGTCAAATGAAAGATTACAAAGTGGCTTCTGCGCGACATTTTATATTTTGTTCGTACAAAACAGGCATTTAATCATTAAAATGTAGCTGACTAATATCTCACTTAAAACAAGTGATATCAACTCGGGTTATATTACCTCCATCCCATAGACTTTGGTAGCTATAGGTACTGAATAAACAGGTATCATACAGTTCATTTGCAGACGAAGCTGTCTTCATGCTCTCCTTGTCAAGCATGAATATGAGTAATCATTGATAACATCAGTGTCTGAGATGCCAGATTGCCTCTGATTTATACTCAAGTTTCCGCTTTGTTGTAAGAATGTGGTAAAACCTCTCCGAATGGAGCAACTGGTGGTTTAGCGGTTCGAATCAAATGCACCCATGAACCCCATATACGAGACGTTTACAAATCTACGTTTTTGAATAATGTCATGCTCCAGACGACTGTTGGTTGCCCGTTACATGTCATTACTACCATATCTACTATTTCCCCATGTATATCGGACATCAATACGCTAATCCATACGTTCATTATCGTCGTTTGCCACACGGGAAGAGATATAATTAATAACGTCGGAAATGTTTGCCTTACAACAGGCGATCTACGACCATTCTTAGCAAAATACAATTCATTAGGACGCACTTTCTATGCACTAAGCATTTGTTTGTGATCCACTCCGAAGTAACCTATCTGAATTGTCCTTAAAACTAGAGACTTTGAAAACACGAATACATACGCCCATTACAGTACTACTGTTGCTCTCTTTACGAGTCAATTACTTTCAAATGTATTCAAATTAAATTATAATTACTTTGGAATTTTCAAGATTAAATAACATTACAATTTCATCAATTTTCAAATGTAATCGATTATACTACTGCTTACATTTAATGTCATGACAACCAATATGAGTTAGCACCGGATTTGTAACTAGATTAACACGACGAGTGGCACTAGTGGATCAGCGACTGCCTACCATTCCGGAGCACCTGAGCTCAATCCCGGTCTTAAGTGGGGTTCTTGTTACTCGATCTTTTGTTCTATGTGAATGTTTAGTAGATCGTTGTTTGTCCTTTTTTCGTGGCCATTGTGTTGTCTGTCCTTCATCGATTTACGGATTCTGGTTACTCCTTTGGTATCTTCAAACTCTTCATATATATATATATATATTCAAGCTTGCTATGTTACCGCTTTTTGTTTCAAATTTCTTTTTCTTTGTGCACTTGTTGGTATGTGTACAGTAATATATATAATTGGTGCTTTGATTTCTTTTTGTTTTATTTCCATGATATCTGCTTTTATATATTGATAGTATTTCCTTTTTTCTTATATGTTCCAAATCATGATGCAATATCAATCTTTTACATGAATTGAAGTATATATACTATATATACGTTTGAAAATTAAACCAAACAGTGTTAGAATTAGATCTTTGAGCTGCCAAATTTTTGTTCTTCCCTCGACGGGATTTGAACTCACACTATTGAAATACTGCAGCACCAATCGCTTAGCCTTATGTCCAGCGCCCTAGACCACAGACCACATCCGCTATATTTTAATATTGTTTCAATAGTCGAAGTGTTACCTTGTCTCGTAAGGAAAATCTAGAGATAGACATAAGACATGTGTCTAAGCGTGTGTAGATGGTACATACATGATACTCAGATCGACGTCCACTCCTCAAATCGGCGTCCACTTATAATGACCCTATGGTCATTACTTTGCTTTTATTGTTTAATAATTTAGCTTCCAAAACTGTTATGATTAAAATGAAGCTGATTGTAATTGTTGTTATATAGGTACATATTTTAACAAACTGGGTTAAACATTGATTACATGTTTTGTAAAAGTAATGGTCGCAAAATTTACAGCAGTTCGCCTAAATTAGGTAAATAATATTATATCATTGTCATTTTTCTAAAATAAAACAGTTATAAATTGTTTCGAACTGGGTTTACAATAAGTTCGTACATTTCAAATTAGAAATGTTCCTCGATGACCCACTTCCTATTCATTATAGTAAAAATATAGGTCACGTGACCGTTAAGTTCTATTTTTATAAAGAAAAGTATTTTGGTTTCAAACATTATTATTAAGATTCCTGAAAAATTCAGATTTTGAATCCAAACTTTAATTTTAATAGAAATAGGCACATTTTCTCATAGTAAATCCAGCGTTCATAGACCTATTTTCGTATGTGTGATAAGTTTCTACGGCCGCGTTGTTTGGCGACCTGTTTGGCATCGATTGCGTCAATTTAAACTAAAGTCGGGCCCTATAATTATTATCCCCGCTTCCAAAAAACATTTGTTTAATAAAGGAATAATGTTTTAAGTAAATGACAAGTTATTACCTACGGGGTTAGATCTAAAAAAACTATCCGATATACGAGCACCTTGCTCACCGATCTTCCATTGTGTTTGGCAAATGGGGGATTTTCATTGGCTACTGTGGCTGAAGGAAAAACTATAAAAAGGGCAGCAATTCCGATAATGACGAATAATTTGCTTCTCTCCGAAGAATACTGCCAGAACAACGGACGTGCGCCAAATAGAAATAAAAGAACAGATTTTGTGTAAAGTCAAAAAAAAATTAGAAAGAACAGATATATACAGTATATAATAGAACAGAAATTTACAAAGTAAGAAAAGAAACAGTTTTTTTTAGAGTACATATATAGAGCAGACGTCAAAAGTTCCATTTTTTTAGACAGGCAATTATTCCCCACCACAACGACAAATCTAACCATGGGTTACTTTCCCCTCCCTTTTTCTAGAAATTAAACAAAATATGAGTGGCCATTATTAAGTAGTGCTATTGGAATAAATGCAAAAATTGTGTTTACATTTTATTTGTAGAATTGTGAATCATTGTACTATTTTATTCCATATTGAGATTAATTCCATATAATATAATATGATGAATATATAAAATAGTCTGACCCAGAATTGACTTTGTTTATTTGTACCACATTGTGTAAACCGGATCAGTGGAAAAATATATCCTAGGTTTTTCTTTGCAATTGTTGGAGTTTCAGTGAATGACTCTTTCGAGCGTCACTGTGCCAACTTTAGTTATCATACCGTACTCGAATAGGGAGGGGGATTTCTAGTTTGGTGTCAGAAAAGGGATTGTCAAGTTCTAATGGCAATCCAGTGATTGAACCAGAATAATTCTTGTGGTTGTTCAATTTGTTGTGGTGCCTGGTGGTTCAATTTTGTTGTTTGGCGCAGATTTTTATTTAATTTTGTGAAAGCAAACAGATTTTGCTACAAAGCTTTGTGAGATAATTTTTCCTGTGAATTAAAGAAGAATACAGATAAAAGAATCATATCCTGAAATTATTGCAATAAAGGAAAGTAATACAGTGTTGTCTTGTCCAGAAGTTTAGGATTGTAATTTTAGTTGTAATAAGGTTACAGAAAAATAGTATTTAATGTACTCTAGTCATGGCTGAATCTCCAGACCATGAAATCCAAATGGAACTAAATGTAGAACAAAAACAAGGTCAAGGTGATGTACCAGATGATACAAGTGTCTATAATGACACTCATATTGTTAGGGGGACACAGAAACTCCTCCTTATAGACCAAGGAATCTAAGACCAAACAATGACCCTATCTCAAGTTCAAAGTCTCATAGACTATATGTGAAACCAGAACCATTAGATGGTTCAAGTGACTGGGAGGAATATTTTTCTCATTTTATAAATTGTGCCGAGCTTGGTCGCTGGACCAATCAAGATACAATGTTAGGTTTATCAGCTAACTTAAGAGGCCCTGCACGCATATTTTACATGAGCTTTTCCCAAGATGAAAGAGCTGATTATTACAGACTTGTTGATGAATTAGCCCAAAGGTTTAGGAGTGTAAGACAACAAAATATTGATTGATTGATTGATTGTTGTTTAACGTCCAGCGAGCAATTTTTCAGCTATATTCAGGACGAGAACAATTAAAAATTTAAACGCCACGGGACTGGAAACAAGGAAAGATGATGGGTAGGGACGGATAATTTTGCCAGTGCAACAGGTCTCTTATGGACCACCCATCATGAGCATATTGCTCATAATGAGCTGTTACACTGGGTTCTTTAACGTGCGGAGAGGGTGGCAATCTTTCAACACGGGACCTCGGTTTTATTTACGTCTCATCCGCAGGACGGGATGGTTGTGAATTTTTACATCCCACACAACCGACGGACGCCCCTTCAAGCCGAAGAAGCTCTCGGTCCCATTTCTATACCCCGGGGTTCGCGCGGGGTTGACCCTCTTTTAGAGGACTAGTGCCTCTAGGGAGGAGAAACCTGGTGCCTATTCTACCCCCGGCACACCCTCCATGAGGGGGGTTGCACAAATAAAAGAAACATTAAAAAGAGAAAAACCATACATCTAGAACATATGTTATATAACTATATTTTTGTATATAAATCTATTTCTTTTAAAAATTGCAAATTTGTGTCGCCTGCGATATTTGTGAATAAATTAGATAAACTGTTGGCATTGTAGAATGTCTGCCGAACATCGGCAACATCCATACAATCAATCAAGACATGCTTTAATGAAAAATTATAATTACACGGAATACATTCCGGTTGATCCTCGTTATTTAACAAATAGCCATGAGTAAGTCTACTATGACCTATACGACATCTGGTCAAGACTACCTGTTCCTTCCGATTTTGACCGTAAGAACAAGGAGTCTTGCCAACTAGGGAATGCACTTCGTGTAATTTGTTATGAATTTGCTGGTCCCAGCTATCTTGCCAACGTTTTAAAATATATTTCACTATAAAAGGTTTAATATCTGTATAAGGAATAGAACAATTGGATACAGGATCATCCAATGCGTTCTTGGCTTCCCGGTCAACGACTGTGTTCCCATGAATACCTATATGACTAGGGATCCATGTGAAAATTACATGTTTACCAATAGCAACAAGGCTTTTATCAATTTCAACATTTTTTAAAATAAAAGGGTTTTGAGTTTTACAACTCTCAATTGCCAACAGGCAAGAAAGAGAATCGGAACAGATCATGAATTTACTCTTTTCAGAAGAGGCAACGAACTTCAAGGCAAGAAGCATTGCATTAGCTTCTGCACTGAAGATCGAACTGGCAGACGGTATTCGAGCAGAGTAGACCTGCTGTCCAAAAACAGCTGCCGACGCTACTCTATCACCATCCTTTGAACCATCAGTATATATTGCAGAGTATTCAGATGTTATCGATCTAATTTCAGCAAAATATTGCTGAATTAGTAAAGGGTTTGTTTCTGATTTTTTGTGTTGTGTAAGTTCAAAGTTAAAAGTAGGTTTTGGATTTAACCATGGAGGGTTTTCAGGAATTACAATAGGTGCTATGTCATCCAAATTTATATCAGAATTTTCAAAATGTGTATTTACTCGGAGTCCAAAAGGTTGAATTGTATTGGGTTGTTTATCATAAACATTTTCATATAGAGGATTAAAAACACAGTCATGTGCAGGATTTGAAGGATAAGCCTTCAATTTGGTTGCATACTGCATACCAAGTTTGATACGTCTGTTTTCAAGGGAAGGCTCGTTTGCTTCAACATACAAACTGTCAGCTGGAGACGTTCTGAACGCTCCAAGTGAGAGTCGTAATCCTTGATGATGGGCTGTATCTAGCAACTTGATATACGATGGACGGGCTGAACCGTAAACGATACATCCGTAATCCAATTTGGATCGAATCAACTATTTATATAAATTTAATAAAACCGTGCTATCCGCACCCCAGTAGGTACTGGACACAAATTTTAAAATATTAAGAGCTTTAAGGCTCTTATTTTTTAGCATTTTAATATGGGGTAGAAAGGTAAGTTTACTATCAAAAAGAAGACCTAAAAATTTTGTTTCTGAAACTATTTTAATAGGAGAATTATATAATTTTAACTCCGGGTCTGGATGGAGTCCTCTTTTATTACAAAAGTGCATTCCTAGAGTTTTTGAGCTGGAGAATTTAAATCCATTCTCCATTGCCCATTTTTCTATCTATCTTATTTACACATAGCTGTAATTGTCTTTCAATGTTGTTCATATTCTTTCCCCGATAACATATCAGGAAGTCATCTACATAGAGAGAACCCTCAATGTTATCGTTTAAAATTTTAGCAAGACTGTTTATTTTAATACTGAATAATGTAACAGAGAGGATGCTTCCCTGGGGAACTCCCATCTCTTGTTCCTGAATGTCAGAATAGGTTGAATTAACTATGACATTAAATTCTCTGTTAGATAGAAAATTTGAAATGAAATTAGGTAGCTTACCTTTCAACCCATATCAAAGAGGTCATTTAAAATACCATATTTCCATGTTGTGTCGTATGCTTTTTCTAAATCGAAAAAGATAGACACAGCATGTTGCTTTTTGGCAAAGGCGTTTCGAATAAAAGTTTCAAAACGAACAAGATGATCTAATGTGCTTCTACCTTGACGGAATCCACACTGTATATTGGACAAGAGTCCATTGGATTCAAGAAATCATACAAGGCGAGCATTGATCATCCTTTCCATGGTTTTACACACGCAACTAGTTAGTGCAATAGGCCGATAATTCGACGGTTCGGAATGGTCTTTACCAGGTTTTGGAATAGGAATGACATTAGCTAATTTCCAAATTGATGGCAAGTCGCCTGTTTCCCAAATGTCATTCATGAGATCTAAAAGAACTTGGAGTGCCGATTCCGGAAGATGTTTGAGGAGCTAGAAATGGATATCGTCGGGGCCACATGCAGTGTCATGCGCCTTATCCAACGATTTTCTCAATTCATCTAACGAAAACGGGCGATTGTATTCCTCCAAATTCTTTGATTTAAAATTCAAATTATTTTTTTCCTTTTGCTTTTTTAATTTTTTATATTCGGGATCGTAATTTTGGGTAGAAGAGTTTTATAAAAATATTTGGCCTAATTTATTTGAAATGTCTTGTTCAGATGTTAATGTGTCATGTCCATCTTTTAATGATGGACGTTTGTTTTATTATTTTTGCCTTTAATTTTGTGTACCATATTCCAAACCTTATTCATCGGTGTATGGCAATTTAATTTAGAAACAAAATTACGCCAGGAAGTGCGCCGATTTTGTTTCAATGTTCTTCGAGCTTTCGCCCTGAAGATGCGAAAATTGCCGAGGTTGTCCGATGTTGGATGTTTTCTGAACCGTCGTTCGGCCTTTTTGCGATTTTTGATGACATCTTTGCACTCATCATTAAACCATGGTTTTCCTGGGTGTTTTGGATTTGTCGAAGTCTTTGGTATAGTCTCATCAGCTATCGATATTACTGGTTCGTTAAACTTCAAAATTGGATCGGTGGAATTTCGGATCATTTCCGTTTGAAGATTTCCCCTGCACATCTGTTCGTACCGGGGCCAGTCAGCTTTGTCAAATTTATACCATGTAGGTCTTTCACCTACAGTAGAATGTAAGCTTTCTAGGATAATGGGGAAATGATCACTTCCACAGAGATCATCATGGACTTTCCATGAGAAATCTAGAAGAAGAGATGGATCAGTAACAGTAAGATCAATAGCTGAATAAGACCCATTCACAGGATGTAAATATGTATCAGTACCGTCGTTAAAGATACATAATCCTTCCTGGGAGATAAAGTCTTCAAGTTTTTTGCCTTTGTCGGTGATTGTTTTACTACCCCACAAGGGGTTATGTCCATTAAAGTCGCCCATGATAATGAATGGGGTAGGTAACTGATCAGATAAATGTTTGAGTTGAGTTAAACTTAGTGATGAATGTGGTGGTATGTAAACCGAACACAAGGTTATTGTTTTATCTAAAGTGATGCGTAGAGCAACAGCCTGCAGATCTGTGTTGAGATTAACATAACTGTGTAAAATATTATCTCGAACGAGGATTGTTGAGCCGCCTACAGCTCGTTAGATTTATATTATCCCTTTTTTTTAAATGTGTTTCTTGAAGACAGAATGCTACTGGTAGAAAGGCTTCAACCAGTAGGGTGATTTCAATAAAATTAACCTTTAGATCTCGACAATTCCATTGGATTATATTGTTCATTTTGGGGGCCGAATGGGAGATATTGTTCCCTTGTGTTGACGTAACTGTTCTCTATTATTCCGAGAGCGTGATGGGGAACAGCTATCATCACCATTGCAGCTGAGAGAGGATGAAGATCTACTTCTAGATCTGCCCCTCTCTGGCGGGGATGTATCCATCGCATCCCCCCAGATGCTGGCATCACAATTGATACCATCATATCTATTGGTAAGTTTAAATATGACTTTCTCTGCTTTTTGTAAACGATTTGAATTTTGTTGGTTTTTGTTTTTGTTTTTATTTTTGGTTGTTTGTTTTGAATTTGAAACAGATGGTTTTGGCAAGCTAGATCTAGATGTTGTTGATGGTTTGGAAGAAGTTTTTGTTGGTGTTTTTGAAGATGTACTTGGTTGCGATGAGCATGCTTGGCTAGATGATGTCTGACTTTCAGATGAAGTGGATTTTTTTTTATATTTTGTTGGTGTAATAATAACGTCTGTAGATGGAAGTGGAACTTTGAAAGGTTTATCACTAGCAGGCGGCCAAGCGAGAGTTGTTTGTGTCGTGGACGATGTATACGTCCTCTTGGCAGCACGTGCATAGGATGCTTTACTATTTTGAGAGGAATCATTTGAGATTGAGACCTGTCTACGAGCATCTAAGTAACTGATGTTTTTTTCAATTTTTATTTTTTGTATTTCTCTTTCTTTTAAATATACAGGACATTCTTTGGAGGACGACATGTGATCTAGGTTGCAATTAGAGCACTTGACTGGTTTATCACATGTTAAGCCATCGTGGCCTTCCTCCGAACATCTGTAACATTTGGCGTGACCTCTACATGACTGTTTTCCATGACCAAACTTTTGGCATAGAAAACAGCGAGTTGGATTTGGTATGTATTGGTCAACCTTCATTCTGTATGGGCCTACATTAATTGTGTTTGGGATAGACGGAGATTCAAAAGTCAATAGGTATGTGTTCAATTTAATAATAGTTCCTTGTTTTTTTATCGAAAATCTTTTAACATTTGTAATTCCTTGGGGTTTAAGTTCTTGACATATTTCCTCTTCTGGTAGTTCAATTAATGTACGGTCTCTGTCTCGTATGATTCCTTTGCTATAGTTTAGAGTTCTGTGAGGTGTAGCCGAAATTTCAGTTTCAAGAATTGTTGTTGCGGATAGCAAGTTGATGGATTGTTGTTGTCTGTAACACTCCACCAACAAACTACCGGATTTCATCTTAGTTACATTTCTCACTTCTCCAACAGTGCTTTTTAGCCATTTCTCTAAAATAAAAGGTGATAATTTGGTTATAATTTTATTTTCATCTTTGCTTGTCAAAACAATAAATCTTGGCCATGTATTTATATAGTCTATGTTGCTATTGTCGTCACTTTTCCTTTTTTTTCCTTGTCCCCCCTGTAAAGCCCCGAAAGAATCCATGGCCCCATGTATAATGGTTCACCATCCTTGTCCCCACCCACCACGGAGTGCCAACACGGGCGATACTTGAATTCCGAGGATCTCCATCGGAAAGTATCAGAAATTCCAAGGATGGTATACTCGAACAGTATAATTTCTTGATGAACGCAAGTTTCGTATCGGGGCTGGTTCCCTAATAAAACAACGTTCGAAATACCAACTACTCGATTGACCCATTAGCCACCGCCTTTAATAATCCCATATCTTAGCCATTTAGAAAATATCCTTCATCAAGTTAGAATAACTAAAACGTATAAACAGTGTTAACGGGATCAGTTAAAGGGCTTGACGTGACCAGCCGATTGATCGAATCGGGTCCATTCGACCTCCCGTCTAGGTGAAGTAAGGGCCAAAGAGGTGTGTTTCAACCGCCAGGATCCCGTCCTCCACCATCACGGGTCGCAACACACGGCAAACGTGTTGCCTCAGTTAGTCTTGACTTCTACAGGCAAGAGGGTGCTGTGGGCCTATTCGTAGTACCCCGGACCCACACAGGGAGACAACAAAATAAGTGGCTCGGTAAATTTGAAGCTAGGAAACGACAGCAGGGGGAATCTATTGCTGCTTTAGGGGATGATTTACGCCAGATGGCACAGAAAGCTAGATACACTAGCTCAAGAGGCATTAGCCCTTGACCAACTTTATAAGAGCATTTCCTTAGAAATGAAAAGTAAATGCATAGACAAAGAATGTGAAATCGTTGCAACTGCCGTAGATATCATTGTGAAACATGAGGCATTTTTTTAGCTTAACGATAAAAAGAAGCCACATATTGTTAAACAGTTGACTGCTAATGATTATTCTCTAGACAATACAGACAGAAATGTTTCAGATGAAGATTTTTATACGGTGCATTCTATAAATAGTAAAGCCACACCTCTTAATCAAGGCCCAAAACCTCAGATTAGTCAAAGTGACACCATTTTATTAAAGCAGATAAGTGACAGAATGTTATATATATTCGTAGAAAATTATATGAATGTGATAAAAGTTGTCAAACTGATACATATATAAATATGTACTTACCAATTAAGGAGGTATTCAGTTGTCATAATGTTAAAATTATCAATGTCTCTGATTTATCTTCATTATGACTGGTTGTACATATACTCACTGTTATTTCTATTAATGTTTCTAACATGTTTCATATAGACTATATTATTAGTTAATATTGTTGGTGTACACACTATGATTCACAAATACTGACAGGTTTCTTGTTTAAAATAAGATGTGTTTTGATATATGCGTTTTTTTGTTTTTTGTTTTTTGTTTTTTTTTACATTGAAACTAATTACTCCTTAAGGTATACACATTTGTTGATACAAGATTGTAATATAAACCATGTCAATTTATTTGAAAATAATAGTAAGTCCAAATTGATACATATATAAATATATACTTTACCATTATGAAGATAGCTAGTTACTATATATGCCAACACTGTTAATGTGGTTTGAAATATGCGGGTTTTTTTTTTTCACCAATACCAAATGATGGCCCCAATAAATATCAAAGACATCATACTTCAGCCAATAGATATTGTGTACATTTAGGGGATTTCTCAAAATTGTACATTGAATCTAACTACTCCTTAAGGTATACACATTTGTAAATACATGATTGAAAACCGAACCATGTCAATTTATTTGAAAAAATATTATGCCTAAATTGATACATATATAAATGTATACTTTCCCATAATGGAGATATCTAGCTAGTTACTATATGCCAAAACTGTTAATGTGTCGGATTTTTTTTTTACTGCTACATGTTGAACAGTTTACTTGTTAGTTTCATAAACTTTTATAAATATGTTTAATTTAAAATTAGTTTATTATTGATTGTGTACATACCAGTTAATTATTGTGTTTCAAAAATGTTAATTTGTGTTTGTGTTGGGAGTAATGTCTTATATCGATCAATGTTTGTCAATTTGTGAAGTAATTTCCATAGAATGAGGGTTTTATACTACAACAACAATATAATTAATCACAGTTTTATTATTTTATTAGTATTATAATTAAAGCTGGTGATATGACAGTTGTGATTGTTTTGAACTTGGGTTTCCTCCGAAAATTCCATTTTTGTTTGTTTTGTTTAATGATTCGATTCTTTTCTGATAAAAATTGTAGAATGACATGTCTTCCAATTTAAACGGTAATTATGAAATATATCCCCATTTCTGTATAAATTTCATTTATATCTCACATTTTGAAAATGACTTATTGTGTTCTGTTTATTATTTATATAAATCGGTTTATTTGTTTTCCTTCTCTCTCTTTTTCTTTAAAATTTTGTGTCCAATTATGTGATGATGTGTGTGGTGTTCAAGTTGTAAATTACTCGATGGATTGCGCCTTTAAAATGAATTGTATAATATTAAACCCCAATGGGTAACTGTATCGCAGACTACAGGGCAGCCATCCGACTATTTCATATACGCATAACGGGAAACCTTTTAAGTTTAATATTGGCGCCTTAAAATCTGATTCAACCCACCATTTCTTTAGAAATGCCTGTACCAAGTCAGGGTCATTACGGTTTTCACAGTTTTCCGGTTGTTGACTGATTTTGTCTGTTTATATAATTATGAGTTTTGACTTTCCCTTTGTAAGATTGTTCGGAGTTCGGTAATTTTGTTATTACCTTTATTTCCTGTATATACTTATCAAGAAATACTACTTACTAATTTTCGATGTACATTTCTCGTCGTCTCGCTCTCTCTACTGCAAAGCCTAAACCCTAATATAGACATTGTTTTTCTGTTGTTTGTATTACAATATATCCTGATCATTGGTAACGTTGAAGTTAATCCAGGTCCAGAATTAATAAATCATTCAAGTGTTAGTGATAATTCCATTTCAATATTTAAAATAAATATTCGCAGTGCGCGGAATAAATTAGATTTTCTTAATAATTTCACTGACGAATTTGATATTATTGCTGTAGCAGAAACACATTTACATCCAAACATCAGTAATAATGATATTGAGATTGATTCCTTTTCAAAAAATATAATCCGTAAAGATCGCAACAATGCAGGTGGGGGTCTTCTTATTTACTTCAAACATTATATTTCAGTTATCCGTAAGCACGAACTCGAAAATCACATTGATGAATCCATCTGGGTAGAAATACAAGGTAAAGGTACAAGGTTTTTATTATGTAGTACATATAGACCTGAATGGACAGACGCCGACTACTGGACACGACTTAATCATGCTATAGGGATGGGTTATCAGATTAATCAAAACATAATACTAACAGGTGACCTGAATTCAGATTTATTTTCTTCTCGTAATAATAAATTGATTGACACCATGAATTTGTTTAATTTGACGAATGTTATTGAAAAGCCCACGAGAATTACGGAACACAGCAGTACATTACTTGACCCTATTATAATAAGCGATTCTGCGCATTATTCTTATTCGGATGTTTTGAAAGTCCCGTCTGATATTAGTGATCATGATGCATCAATCATTTTTATAGAATGTCCTAAATTTCAAACCAGACCTTTTCAAAGAGAAGTATGGTTATATGAACGAACTAACCATGAACATTTTTCAAGCAAACTCGATACCGTCGATAGGAATGCATTACTTTCCGACTTGGAGGATGTTGATGAAATGTGTAATACCTTCACCGAGACATTCCGCAGAGTCGCAAGGGAGTGCATTCCAACCAAAATGGTCACTATACGTAATAGCGATAGACCATGGTTTAATAGTGAACTCAGAAGAGAAATTAGAAAACGAGACCGTATTCGTAAGATAGCAAAAAAATTTAACAAGCAATCAGATATCGACAAATACAAGAAACAGAGAAACAAAGTTAATAATTTAAAAAAAAGACAGCTAAAGAACATTTCGAACAAAATGTAGACACTTTAATCTTAGAAAATATATCAAATCCAAAAACTTACTGGAAAATAATGAAGATGTTAATTAAATCTAATAAAGGATATAGTAATATACCCCCTCTCCAAAATATAATTCAGGATGCAGGACTAGATGAGGTAGTTTACGAAGACGACGAGAAGTGTGAATTACTAAATCAATATTTTAGTTTTATTTCTTCTTTGGAAGATGCCAATATTCCTCTTCCATATATTGAACATAGGACCAATAATTTTCTGCGAGACATAGTCATTACAACAGATGAGATTGTTGATATTATTAAAATTTTTAATCCTAATAAGGCATCGGGACCTGATATAATCAGTCACAAAATGTTAAAATTATGTCCTGAAAAAATAGCAGTCCCTCTTCAAATAATATTTAATAAATCTCTTTTACAATGTAAATATCCAACCAGCTGGAAGATTGCACATGTGATTGCTAAATTTAAAAAAGGTGACAAGTCATTACCGTCTAATTATAGACCTATATCTCTCATAAGTTGTGTTGGAAAAATAATGGAACGTGTTATCTATAAATATGTTTTTAACCATCAGCAAAGAAACAAGTTAATTTATGAATATCAATCTGGTTTTCTCCCAAAATATTCAACAGTACACCAACTATTAGAAATGTACAACTGCATTCTAAATTCACTAGAAAAAAAGGAAAGTAGCTGTTTTGTTTTCTGTGATTTTTCTAAAGCGTTCGACAAAGTTTGGCATAAAGGGTTGTTGCATAAAATTAAATCATACGGTGTAGATAGCAATTTATTAAGTTTGTTCTCTAGTTACCTGCAAGATCGACAACAGAGAGTAGTAATAAACAATTCGTCTTCTTCACTCTGCAATGTTTCAGCTGGTGTACCTCAAGGTTCAGTACTTGGTCCTCTTATTTATTTTGTATATTAATGATATTGCTGAGAATCTAATCTCCCTTAGCCGACTTTTTGCAGACGACACTTTCTTCAGCTATTCCAGTCGTGATGAATTACAAATAAAAACTGTGATTGATCACGACTTGAAAGAGCTGGATGAATGTTCAAAGAAATGGTTGATATCTTTTAACCCGGATAAAACAGAAATTATGTTATTTTCAAATACGGAAATTCCAGAATTAAATTTTACATTTAATGGAAGAACTATTCCAATTACAGATTCTCATAAACATTTAGGAGTTACATTGAGCAGCGATGCTAAATGGAATATACATATAGAAAATATATTGTCAAGTATTTACAAACACCTGAATGTTCTTCGAAAGTTAAAATATAAACTTTCTAGGAAAAATTTAGAGAGGCTCTATTTAGTTTACATCAGACCAATTTTTGAATATGTTAGTGAAGTATGGGATAATTGTGGTGTGGGAAATTCTAATAAACTTGATCAGTTGCAACTTGAGGCAGCTAGAATCGTTACTGGTCTTCCAATGTTTGCTAGTTCCATTCTAATTTATAAAGAGTTAAGCTGGGAATCATTGACAGAAAGAAGAAAAAGGAGAAAATTACAAATGTTTTATAATATTCAAAATAATAATGCACCCAGGTATCTTTGTGACTTAATTCCTCCAACGATTCAAAGTACAACCGTTTATCCATTGCGTAATGGAAGTGATATAATAATACCATTTTGCAGACTATCGATTACTTGTGATTCATTTATTCCCTCAACAATACGTCAATGGAATAGCTTAAATCCATCTCTTCGAAATATGGAATCTATTGCAAAATTTTAAACTGAATTAAGAAAACAGAAAGATAATAGACAAGTTCCTAAGCATTTCGAAATTGGACCTCGAAAACTTAATATTGCATTAACCCAACTTCGATGTTTTGCTTCTTTCTTAAATTATGATTTGTACCAAGTAAATATAGTCTCGGATCCGTCTTGTCGTTGTGGGGCCAATCGTGAAGACTCGTATCACTTCTTCTTTGATTGCTACCTAATGACTGTGCTATAGACCTCAAGCTTTTAACCAGTGGTAATCCTATTCTTTCAAATGAACAGAACGAAATTATTTTTAAGCACGTGTTT
Source organism: Bathymodiolus septemdierum (assembly GCA_963383655.1). Lineage (NCBI taxonomy): Eukaryota > Metazoa > Mollusca > Bivalvia > Mytilida > Modiolidae > Bathymodiolus > Bathymodiolus septemdierum. The sequence goes on from OY726519.1 coordinate 113,838,778, forward strand.
GAATATATAAAGAGGTCTGAAAGGTTTCTTGTTTAAGTGGTTCACCAAATGAACAACCACACACACCATCACCACCAGCCCCTCTCTCTCCTTCTCTAATTCCTTGCTTCATTCTCTGTTCTTCTTCAATTTACACATATTAATGTAAGAAATATTCATATGCATGCATGCTCTATCAAATAATGTTGTAACTTATTGTATGTAGGAGAAGACTTCATAAGTTTGTTTAACTTGTGTCTTATCCTTTTTGCATATTTGAGCAAATAAAATATGTTTAAACTAAGTGACAGAATCGCTAACCAGGAAGGTTCATTACTGTTAAAAAGCCAAAACCATTACAATTACAACCGACAACCACGCTTTGATAGTAATTGTAGAAGTGTGAAGGTCTGTTATCATTGCAATTCTCCAGACCATTTAATAAGAGATTGTCCTAGGAGAAATAGACAATCAAACAATGAATATTACCAACGAAATAATTCAAGTGGCCAGTCACACAGAAATGTGGGATCAAGGGGAGATGATCTCACCTCAAATAATCAGGGAAACGGGAGACCGTCGACTTATAAGGCCAAAAGTTGACGGACAGGGATGCTAAAAGGCCTGTAACTAATGGAGAACATGACAAAAATTATTTTTATAATTTGGATGAACGTGTAGGTCACATTTGGTATAAAACAAGGAAATGGGATAATGGATTATATGTTACAGCTTTTATGAAGCCTGTACCTGTACAATTTTTAGTGGACAGTGGTTCAACATTGACTTTAATTTCTTATAATTTGTTTATGAAGATGTGTACAGATAAAGAACTAAAACTACAAAAGAATGACTGTCAAATTAAAGATGCTAATGGCAAAAATTTTAAAACATATGGTACAGCCCAAATGAAAATTTTGTTTTGTGATAAAATTTTTGAACACAATGTCTTAGTATGTGACATCCTTCCAGAGGGAATACTAGGCCATTCCTTGTTGGATAGGGGGTGAAGATGAACTGGTATGTTTGGTTCAGGCAAGGGAGACCATTCAAATTCCACCAGAATCACACATTTTTATTCGTGTAAATATACCAAAAATCGAATATTTAAGCAGGTATGGTGTATTAGAGCCAAGTGTGGATTTATTCGAAACCTGTGAAATTACCCTTACACCAGGAATTATAGATACCCAAGCTAGAGAACAAATTATTTCTGTGCTTCAGTGTGGGGACCAAAATGTGACAATTTAACCAAACATGAAGTTAGGGACATGTGAATCTCTATATGAACAAGAACCTATCAAACAAGAAATGTGTGGTAGAATTAATGTCTCTCAGAAAACTGATAAGTCCCTTGTGATCCCAGAACATCTACAAGATCTATTTTTAAGGAGTTCCACCAAGTTAACTGAATCTGAGAAACACAAGTTTACCGAATTATTGATAAAATATCAAGATGTCTTTTCAAAATCAGCCACAGATATAGAGCTTACTGACCTAGTTCAGCATAAAACACAGGAACAGCCCTCCCAATCAGACAACCTATTAGGAGGTTACCTTTTGGAAAAAGGGAAATAGAAAAAGTTAACAAAATGTTAACAATGGGAGTAATTGAGCCATCTTCTAGTCCCTGGTATTCTCTTGTAGTTCTTGTTAAGAAAAGAGATGGGTTCACAAGGTTTTGTGTTGACTATCGTAAGTTAAATGATGTCCGAACGGTTTCTTTAGTGGGAACAATGGGTTTTACCTTGCGGTGAACCCAGAAGATGACGGGAGGGTAGTTCGACCCAGCCGCTAGGACAGCGAGGAATCTCAAGAAGCAAGGAGGTGCGTATTTAAGTGGGCTCAGGCAGCCAGAACACCATCATTAACCGTGAACCGAATAGAGAAGGCTTGGGAACTGGAGAATCACGATGGGATTTCAATCTACAGTGATATCTCCAGTTTCGACGGAAGCAGGACACATGACATCATGGAAGACTTTGATGAGGAATATACCCCAGAGAACCCGACGATTAGCGGACCGACACTCCGGTCGATACCCATGGTACCGGGTGAGGTAAATGTAGAATGCAATAGCCTTATAGATGTATATAGAGTGGAACTGAAAAATACAATATATGAAGACATCAAAAGTACAAGTAGCCTGATGAGGCGAATGTCTACCCTTAAAACCTTTCCACAGTTAGAGGCAACCAGAACTTATAAACTGGAAATAATGTAAGAGAACAATTGAAAGTTGCTTCTAGACTGTTAGGCATCGAGGACTGCCACATTATAACCATCAAGCGATCGAACACGATTTATTTACCTCTATTCCGAAACCTATAACCAGTGTAACAACGTTAACTCTACCTCCAAAACCACTTCAAGATTGTACTACCAGCAACAAGGAAAACCAACCCATCTTAAAACTTAACCTGCCTAGTTCACAGTCAAAACCAACTCAAGTCATATCTCCTAGTCACACACACAGCAACAAGCCGCTGTCAGAAAAACAACCTATCAGAAACATTGTTACTATTCAGCAACGTGTCCGCAAGATTCTTGAATTCGGTTCTATGCATCGGGTACCTCCCGCCCGTCGAAACTGGGATAGGGATGAAGTCCAGAAGTTAGAAGGCACCACCATCAGTTGGCCTCCACATGGATGGAAAAAGATGAGCTCTGACCAACGTAAATTAACATGGGAATTTGCCGCAACAACCATCGAGTTAAAAACTGTGTCGTTCAATGCCATCAACAGGACCGACATGTTGGACAAATATAACTGTCTGACCTTACCTGGCACCTCGGGAGATGGAAAACACTCCGACAACAAGATTAGAAGTAAAGTGAGGTACTACAATTATGAGTTCTTAAGAATAGTGGCCAATAAAAAAACAACCTCCCGTGAGGATAAAGAAGTTGTCGAGATGCTGGAAAGAGCCGCCTCAGTTCGTAACAAGTCCGTTGACTTCTTGGTTCACTAGATCAACCGCTACAGTGTCTCCCTTCGCCTAGATGACGACTGACCTTCAACATAATGAACTTTTAATTTTATGGACTTTAATTTAGGACTTTAGAGACACAAAAGAAGTTAATATTCACTGTAAAAAGTATATTAGGTAAATTTAGATAGGAAAAGGGTTGGGGTGGATTTTATTGATGTTATATGTGCAACTACAGTTGAATAGTTGGTATATTGGAACTAAATTAATACGATAACGCCTCAGAAAAGAATTTTCCCATAAGTTATGATGTTAAATTTATTCCCTAACTTTTCCGAGGTTTTACTATATATATGTGTTACAAGTATTACCACATGTAGCTAAGTGTAAAGTAAATTGCTTAGTCCCGTTCTGTGATATTGTTTTGTCTTTAAACCCTAATTACTTGTTAATTAGTATAATGAAATGTCTATAATTTAATTATACGTGGTTGAAATAGTGAAATTTAATTTGCTATTGAAATAAAAAAAAGTTAATGTTGATTGTTGAAAGTTTAGAGTTGGAAAATTGTTTTTAATTGTTGCTAAATTTTGATTTGTATACATAATGTCCATTTTTATACATATGGTAGATAAAAGTTTATGGTAACAGGAGCTTAATTAATGAGATACATTCAACAATATTTCTGTTGTGTCATGGCTATTAATTTGTTGGTTAGAAGAACTCAGAGTAATAAGAGTAATTGATAAAGTTAATTGTAAAATTAATGGGCTAAAAATAGTTATCTATAACTTATATGGAATGAAAAGATGAGTGCATGATGCTTTTTCTGAATACAGGAGTATTCAATGATTGAGTAGGGATGTGTGTAATGACCCTATGGTCATTACTTTGCTTTATATTGTTTATTAATTTAGCTTCCAAAACTGTTATGATTATAATGAAGCTGATTGTAATTGTTGTTATATATTGTTTACAAAGGTACATATTTTAGCAAACTGGGTTAAACATTGATTACATGTTTTGTAAAGGTAATGGTCACAACATTTACAGTAGTTCGCCTAAATTAGGTAAATAATATTATATCAGTCATTTTTCTAAAAGAAAACAGTTATAAATTGTTTCGAACTGGGTTTACAATAAGTTCGTACATTTCAAGTTAGAAATGTTCCTCGATGACCCACTTCCTATTCATTATAGTAAAAATATAGGTCACGTGACCGTTAAATTCTATTTGTATAAAGAAAAGTATTTTGGTTTCAAACATTATTATTAAGATTCCTGAAAAATTCAGATTTTGAATCCAAACTTTAATTTTAATAGAAATAGGCACATTTTCTCACAGTAAATCCAGCGTTCATAGACCTATTTTCGTATGTGTGATAAGTTTCTACGGCCGCGTTGGTTGGCAAGCTGTTTAGCATCGATTGCGTCAATTTAAACTAAAGTCGGGCCCTATAATTATTATCCCCGCTTCCAAAAACATTTGTTTAATAAAGGAATAATGTTTAAATAAATGACAAGTTCTTACTTACGGGGTTAGATCTAAAAATCCTATCCGATATACGAGCACCTTGCTCACCGATCTTCCATTGTGTTTGGCAAATGGGGGATTTTCATTGGCTGCTGTGGCTGGGGGAAAAACTATAAAAAGGGCAGCAATTCCGACGAGCGCCAAATAGAAATAAAAGAACAGATTTTGTGTAAAGTCAAAGAATATTAGAAAGAACAGATATATACAGTATATAATAGAACAGAAATTTACAAAGTAAGAAAAGAAACAGTTTTTTTTAGAGTACATATATAGAGCAGACGTCAAAGGTTTTAGAGAGGTAATTATTCCCCACCACAACGACAATCTAACCCTGGGTTACTTTCCCCTCCCTTTTTCTATAAATTAAACAAAATATGAGTGGCCATTATTAAGTAGTTCTATTGAAATAAATACAAAAATTGTATTTACATTTTATTTGTAAAATTGTGAATCATTGTACTATTTTATTCCATATTGAGATTAATTCCATATAATATAATATGATGAATATATAAAATAGTCTGACCCAGAATTGACTTTGTTTATTTGTACCACATTGTGTAAACCGGATCAGTGAGAAAATATATCCTAGGTTTTTCTTTGCAATTGTTGGAATTTCAGTGAATGACTCTTTCGAGCGTCACTGTGCCACCTTTGTGCAACTTTAGTAATCATACCGCACTGGAATAGGGAGGGAGATTTCTAAACACTTACGTCAATATCTCAAATCACGGTCAAATTTTAGGATATTCTCAAATCGGCGTTCTTTCTAAACTCTCATATATATAGTCCCGTTTACACGATCAAAGTTTGTCATCAAAGCATTTTCCCATTCTTTAATATTATCAATAGAGGTAGAATCTACTTTGGCGGACCACGGAAGTCAGATATTGTAATAAGCAAAGCGCATGACCCATAACCTTTCATTTTGTTACCATGCGAATATGACAACAAAAGGGTTAAGGTTAGGTTTAGGGTTAGGATCAAGGTTATGGTTAGGGGTAGGTTCCGCTAAAGTAGAAGTAGGTATAATCTACTTTGGCGGACCACGGAAGTCAGATATTGTAATAAACAAAGCGCATGACCCATAGCCTTTCATTTTGTAAACACAATAGGATTTTTTCTACAGTAACTATAAAATACATAGGCATTTTTGTCATCAAGAACTTCTCATCTGGAATCTGGTCTTGTCCCATCTCCATCATTGCTTCAAAAACATTTCCTAACGGGTGTGACGTCATTTGAAGTATACGTCAGTGACGTCGATTTGAGAAAGTGAAAAACTGCCATATATTTGAGAATTGGACGTCAATTAGAGACTGGACGTCGATCTGAGTCTTACATATATACTTAATATTATAATTTGACAGCAATCTAACTCAGCAATTTTTAATATATTGTATAGGATGATGAAGAATTCATCATACAATCACAGGAAATAAAGTATATTATACAAACATCTAAGCAGGTGACAACCATACAATATATCTGTCCCACTGGATCTCAAAGTTACTTGTTATACTAGGTTAATACCATAACTAAATATTATATACGTCTGAAAATTAAACCACAGTGTTAGAATTAGATCTGTCAAATTTGTGTTCTTACCTTGACGGGATTTGAACTCGCACCATTGATACACTGCAGCACCAATCGCTTAGCCGTATGTCCAGCGCTCTAGACCACTCGACCACATAACATAAATATATAGTATAATAAGATGTATATGTGGTTATAATGTATTTTTTTCCTTTTTCCAATTTAGATCAACAACACAATACATTTTATAATTGATCATGCACAAGCAATTAAACATGAAATAAATATATTGGTTGAACCGCAAGACAAAATATGTGTACTAAGTAAAACAGGGCAATGCAGTCGAAAATAAAATTGATTTATTTATGTTAAAATGAAAATTAAAGAATGATATATATCCCATACAATATACTAATATCAAATTTGCACATATTTAAAATTCAATAACAATTAATTTTCATTTAGTAAATACACTTCTGTACAGGAAGGATAGAATTATACTTGATCTTCATCAGTCGCTGAAATGTTTGGTCATTTAGGCAGCATCTTCCCGCTTTGAAGATCGTTCCACCTATACTGAAGATACGCTCAACTGGCGCTGATGATACAGGGATAATACGGTACTTGAAAGCCATAGTTGAGAAAATTGGTATATTGAACTGTCGGCCCTTCCTGTCCATGGTAAGACAGGGCTGCAGTCTGATGCATAACTATATTCAGGTTCAGTGGATGGTGCCATTAAACCGAAGAAGTCGTTTTCTGTCTTGCCTATCTTTGTTGGTTGAGGTGAAGAAGGATCATCATTGTAACTATTGACTGTCTGTTGTGTTAATGTTATAGCTAACAGTTGTGACTTACAATGACTGTTCTTGGCTTGTACATCATCTCAACTTAAATTGATGCTACGATGAACGTTTTATCTTTGTCAAAATGCGACAGTCTATTATCTACTGATGACTCGAGTGTTGTAGACTTTTGAAATCTGCTGAAGTTGGTGCTTAAGGTCTGGTTACTGGAATGGCAGATATATACTTTTTTTGTTGGACTAACTGTGTAGCATGTACAAATGGACGGAATATTGTACATAGTTCATGTAGAAGTTTACGCTCATAAGTGGTCAGGTCTACAGTGTCTCACCTGTTGAGCTTTTTTTTCAGGTATGTTAAGTATATGGCGGATCATGAAGAGCTGGGAATTCCATCTAGTTGCATTTGCAGTTTGAAGTCTCTTCTCACCTTCTAGAATGTCTGTTGCATGGAGTAACTGTCTGACAGCATATAACTAGATGTTTTGTCTATGATGTTTTTTTTAAATTATAACTGGCATCTTTAAGACCATCTTTTACAACATGCTATAAGGTATATACATAGCAGGCTGAGTGTTGTGGTCAGCATTCAAAGTCTGTATTCTGGTTGGTGTCAACATCTTCTAAATCAGTGTCATCACTGGCATCATCATCAGGACTGGTTTGGCATACATCGTCAGCGTATGAAGGCACGGAGAAGTAGAAGGTTTTGGACATGGTGGATGCATTATCTGTGACATTTGTTGTTATCTTATGGCCTGTCTCATATGCTGATACCATCTTTTCATCCCCGATGTTCTCTGCAGTATGGCGACCTTTAAGCCTCTTACAAGCAAACATGGCAGTGTGCATAGATCAATCTAAGATGAAGTGTGCTATTATGCCTAGGAAACTTTTCATCTGACGGCTTGACCATAGGTCAATGGTGAGACAAATAATAGGAAGTTCTCGCCAGGAATAAGCTATTATTACTTTATATGGAATTCTTTCTTGTTTGCATGCATTTCACTTAGAGATAAAAAGGCAAAACTGTTTATACTAAAATTGATTACATCGTCCCGACAGTTAGACGTACTTTCATTTTACTCGTATGGTTCACTTAATGACAGATATTTATGTGTCCTCGAGATATCCAAAAGAGCGAAATCGAAAATTTTATCGTTGATCTGAGGTAGACTATTTTGACCAAACGTGTGATTTTCTTAATTAAGTACAAAATATACATTCACAGGAGTGCAAGAATATCCGGACTGTCCATCCTTCATCTCAAAATAGTTATATTTTGTATCTTTGAAATATAATAAACATCTGCACTTTACGCCAACTTTCGTTTAGCACTTCGAGGAAAACACTAAATATAGGTTTCCATTCCTCCATAGAACTTTGCTATCCGGGAGTAATACATGATTGTTGCTGACGTAAGTTTATTCATCTTGACAAATATGACGCCAGAATGACTAAGATGTGATAAATGCGACCTTTAGAACAAACATTGTAGATCGTCGTTTGTTTTTTTGTACTTTTTCTTTTAGCCATTGTGTTGTCTGTTCGTTTTCTATTTACGGATTCTGATTACCGCTTGGTATCTTCAAACTCTTCTTGTATCATATGTACATTGGAATAATACATAATAATCACTCCTATTAATTCCCCACTTGAGATTGTAATATAACAACCGCTCCCGTGTATGGAGTTATTGAAAAGTCTGAAGATACTAATGGGGTAATCAGTATATTTTTTGAAATCTGATTTTTTTGCTATACGAAATGGCTCTGGCTGCTGAGACAGTGTAATAAACCAACAATAAAACTTTCTTTGTTGGCTTTACATATATAAGGAACATGTCTTGACTATTAACAGTTCATGGTCTAATATATTATAATACAGTTGTTCACTTTTTTGTACATTACACGTCCTTCTGTTTTCAGCTTGCATTCATAATTGTACATGTAAAGTTTTACATTCTATGTTTTTCACGTCGTTTTGTTGTTCTTTATAAATAATTTTGGATATCTGTGATTTTTAAAACTTAAGGCTGTATCAGATATGTTTTGGACAAAATAGTAAAACATTGAGTAAAAGCTTGTTTCTTCTTGCTCAATGGATACATTTTGTATATAAAGTAAAACAATAGCAGAATTTTAAATTTGCTATTTTCAGCTAAATGGTAATGGGTATGATTTTTACATGCTTATATTTATTTGAAGTTTACTTTATTAATTCAGTTTATTTTTTCCCAAAATGTCAGCGGCTACCGTTTGAAAAATGGCATGCAAACATTTGTGACTTACTTGGGGGTAATATGGGTTTAGCAATGATGCCGTTCACCATTGAAGCTGATAGCATTTCCTACAGAACGTAATGATCTACAAGGACGATTAGTTTGGATAAGAAATGTAAATAGACAGTCAGGAAATAAAATTTGGACTCCTTGTCAAGATTCAAGGGTGGGTTCAACACATTTTATTGATGGAAGGCCAACTACCACAAATCCAATCTCAACAAACAAGTAAGATAATGAACCATCTCAAACTTCTCGCATAGTCCGTGCAGCCCTCCACCGCTGGATAGGACAAACTGTGACCCATCTCCTAAACGAAAAGGAAAGAAAAAACCCTGAATTGAAAAATGAAACAGAATGATAATCAAATTCATGTGGACTGTCCTAAACATCATAATCACAACTATGCTTCATCATCTTCTTCTGGCTGTGTAAATAAAGACAAGGAAATTGCTTTGTTTCGGGATAACATTCAACAACTACATTGGCCACTTAATCATCGAAAGAAAATATCTCGTAGAAATGTGGTAAATGAAATAATTTCCATAAATGATGAGAATATAAAATTCTAGACAGGCATTCCAACTGTTACAGCATTCAATGCTCTGTACAACATAATTGAACGAAAAATATTTAGAACCAGCTATTGGAATGGCCCAAAACCTAAAAGTGGGCTTACGTTTAAGGATGAGATCACCTTAACCCTTACAAAGCTTCTTTTAGAGCTTCTCAACAGAGACTTGACGCACAAATTTAACATAAGTGAATCAGAGATATCCAAACTATTTACCACATGGATCAAGCTTCTTACAAATATATTTGGTACTTTGGTGTTTAATCCACCAAAAGAAGTAGTAAGAGAACATTTACCACCATGTTTTTAAAATTCCAAGTATTCACAAGTTATGCATAACATAGAGGTGTTTTTAGAAAAAAAACAAAGGTTTCGGAAAGTAGGACCAGTGTCAATCGCATTACTCGTCATTATGGAGTTTATGATTTTATTGAGCCATGTGATATCGTGATGTCAGATCGGGAAATTCCACATTAAAGATGAATGGACAATGTTGCAAGCCTGTCCGATGATACCCATGGCAGAAGAGGTGCATGTCAAATGTCAACATGTGATGTAAAAAAATTAAAAAATATTGCAAACAGAAGAATCTATATTGAACAAGCAATTCCAGTTACCCTCAATCAACATTTAGATTATATTATGAAATCAGTCGCTGGAAAATGCAATCTTTATCCCCCTTTGATAAAGTACAATTAAAATTTCACTTTGATACATGTACATGTATCATTCTTACTCTACTTATGTGCCAAGACAGCACATAAATGTATACACATAATACATGACAAATGAACATCTTAGTTACAGGTAAGTATATGGTCAGGTAATAGAGATTTCACAGTTTTAACGTATTTTTCTAAATTAAGCAGTCTTCTAAACTGGATTTTTTGATGCAGTGATATACAATGTACATATTTGTTTGTATAAAAACATAACTTGGCAAAAGGCCAAACAATTGTCAGATTTAGACCTAGAAAATAAAATTCCAAACAGGGGAAAAAGCTTGGGTCATGAGGGTAGCCATTAGGTTTGAGCCAAAAGCCATGCTAATTTCCCTCCCCCAAAAAAACAATACAAATATGTATTTGGATATTGCTGCGAGCACCATAATATGACTAGTAAGTGGACTCGAAACGTATTTGGGCAAGTGAAGACAGAGTTAATGCTGGACACTCAAATACCTTTAACTCAGTAATGTGCTGATATCCAGTTATTTCAAGAATTACATTTGCATATAACAAAAGGTTTTAAATTATAAATGTATTTTTTTATTGGGGGAGGGGGTATGGTAGGGTGGACATGCCCCCTTTTTGGATAAAATATTTAATCAGCATATCGCCATGGAATAATCCAAACAGTAAGGCCGCAAAGATGCCTGATCAGAAGTTCGAGTAAAACTATCTATAAAATCATTACATTGTATCATATAAATATAGTTATTGACTTATTTTTTTCACCAGCAAATTCAGCTGAATCAGTACATTTTATTGTTGTTTTGCAAGTTGGGAAGCCTGTAAATAACCCTGCTTTCGGTGTTATGTTATATAGAGTTGAATATAATTTTTCTACTTCTGTACATGTTGGATTTTTCTTATCATCCCTTCTATGGTAAAACTTAAGTTTGTAAGCTAAGCTTAGTTACTTGGGTTCGACAATAACTCCTGAAAACAAATTAATAATGAAGAAATGTACCCAGTACATGATGATGCAACAATTATGTGAATTATAGAGAAGATAATTTATACCGGTTAATAGGACGTCAACCCAGGGCATTATGTGAATTATAGAGAATATTCTTTATACCGGTAAATATAACGTCAACCCAGGGCATTATGTGAATTATAGAGAATATACTTTATACCGGTTAATATGACGTCAACCCAGGGCATTATGTGAATTAGAGAGAATATACTTTATACCGGTTAATATGACGTCAACCCAGGGCATTATGTGAATTATAGTGAAGATACTCTATACCGGTTAATGGGACGTCAAACCAGGGCATTATGTGAATTATAGTGAAGATAATTTATACCGGTTAATGGGACGTCACCCCAGGGCATTATGTGAATTATAGTGAAGATAATTTTACAATTTGAGTTGTCTTTCTTTACATGTGCAATGCAAATTTATATAACATTATCCACTTTTCAAGATAAGAATTAATCTTTCAAGTTTATATTTATTCATATTTATTAAATGGTCAACCCAGGCACATATGATCTCTTGTTACAATACAATGAATACAAAGGCAAAGAATACATTTTTTCTTCACATTTTGTGTAAACACATAACATTCATAATGATCAATAAAACTTGTATTTTACGACACTACGATATAGCTGGAATAATACAAAATGTTGCGTTAAACACCAATTTATTAATCATGTATATCAAAATCTCAATGTACATTTATTTGCTCATGGTTTGTTAAATTTAAAAATATTCAGCGTTGGTAAATTAGCATGTTATTTAATCAAATTGTTCAATTATTTTAAACATGCATATTATATTTAGGAGATAACTGTATTGTATTTGAAAAATCTCACGACATCAATTGGAGATTTGATGATCGCAAATTGAGTTTACTGGCGACGCGTTAGCGGAGCCAGTAAACGGATATTTGCGACCATTAAATCTAGTACATTTCTAATGTTTGACAGTGATTTGTATGATAATGGTAGGTAGAATTTACAGTGCAACAAAATCAGACTGGTAATATGAATAAACTTTTTTTGGAGGTTTTATAATGACCAATAAAATCCATATCCTGCTCATTGTTTTTTGTTCATTCCTACGTCTACCTTTAACCAAAGTTTACCGTCACGTCATCCCACTGTTTTAAGTCGAGCAGCGCCTGTGGATCTTCTATACCTGCAGCCTTTAATCGGGACAACAATTCTTCTTTCAGTTTGGCAGCTGGTTATTGGTAAAGTATTTCAATGAGACATTAGATTCCCAAGCAACACCGCATCTTGGCACAAACTGTTCTTTTTTCCCAATATATGTCTTTGATTTGATATTTCTTAATTGTTCCAAATATGTGAATGAGTGAGTATGATTGATGATTTTCAACCATAACCTGACGAGAACAAGCCGCATCCGTTTTGTACTAGACCAACATGCTTAATTGGATTTTAATAGTGCTAGTTCACTCAGTGAAACAACAATACGCTGGTAGACATGTCGTTCCATCCGGACACATTATCCTTATGCTGTGTGCTTCGTCGGGAAGCAGTTAACATCAATTTTATTGTCTTTGGTTTCATCCCACCGGTAGCACACTTCACAAAGTTTCAAACCTCGAAAATTTTGAAAATCATACAATAATAGACCTGCAGTGTTCCATCATTTTTATATGTTAGTATTAATGTTTATTTCCAAGGAGAGTGGTAACATTTAAAGTTATTATTGCAGAAATATAAATACTTGTTCATTTATCACTATACTTCACATTTGTCTTTGAAATATTAAAATGTTCGTTTTTGAACCACCGCTATTTATTGAGTGGGTGAAATACGACATGAGAAAATGTACTCAAATGTACGATCATTCGTGATTCACGATTCAATATCTGAAGTCCTCCCTGATTCGAAATTAAAATCAAAATTTATCTAAAACAACCAATCAAGAAAACGCTTCTAAATTATTATTTGGTTTATGTCTTTTAACATGATTTCATACAGAACAAAATAGAAGAACAAGGTGACAAGAAACTCGACATGTCCAAAATCACTAAATAAATTCAGTGTGTGCATATGTATGTCTAATTAGATTATGAGTAGCCTACCTTTAGCTAACCAACAGTACTCTCTCTTAGATGTAACATTATATAGCTTTCATCTCGTTGGTTAATTAGAATCAAATGCAAAGAACAAGTGATTTTTAATTTCCCATCATGGTATGGTTTTGAATTGCAATTCTCTGCATTTTACATGGAAATCAATAGAGTAGTTGAATCTTTCGACCTATATATATATATATATATATATATTCAGGGGTGTGGAAATACGGAAATGTTTTGCTTGTCCCCGGACAAGTTATCTGAAAAAAGTTACTTGTCCGGACAAAGTCCTACTTGTCCGGGTTTTTTAAACATTCACTTCAAAACAGAATGATAATGTTTAAATTTCTTTAGGTTCATAGTGCAATGTAGAACTATCGTTTGATTGGATTAGATGCATTTAGGTTTTCAACTAAAAATTAGTTGGAAAAACATGTAGACCCTTTATTATTACAAGTATAATTAAATTCAAATAATCACTCCATTGTGAATCTCACTGATTGTGAAATAAATAAACAAAATTGTTAACTGGTCTGACTTCTTGGAACTTTACATTGCTATAGTTCTCATAAAGTCACATAATAATACATTGGTCTTGTCCAGTTGACTGCATTTCTGTAAGTTTGACTCTAGCAGCTTCTTCCCCTCCCAGTTGTTTCACCATGTCTTGAAGAAGTGGGGCAATACTCTCTCTTTGTCAAACCAGACATACTAGGTTCAGCAGCAGCACATGTGTTTTTAACTGGCTGTGTGTGCACAAGATGCCTGTAGCTTGTTTTCAACCAGTGTGACACACAGGGTTTGGGGTCAAACTCCGAAACACTTACCCCATTTAGTATAGTGACTTTTTGAAAAAAGGCGTCTAGTTTAGGATTTTAATGCACCTATCTAACACACGGCTAAATTTCATATCATTCGAAAGCTTGTATTTAGGGCTATACGAATTGACTGTTCGTAAAAGTTGGAAATGGTCACATTTTTGCTAAAGCGATGTTAAACACCAAGGGAGGTAATACGATAAAAAATCTCTTTTCACAAAAATTTCGATTTATTTCACAAGTATGAATAAAAATGTAACAAAAAGTATATGAAGTCAAACGCGTGCTAATTCTTGATACACATATCAAATAATAGTAATTTAAACTATTGAGACTTCTTTTAAAAATATCATTTTTCGGGAAAAAGTGACAAAATCACATTTTCTCACTAAAAATATTCCTGAAAGTGCGAAGCCTATCTAAAATGGTAAAATCAATAACAAACAGATGCAGTGATATATTTGGATGTTTTCTATGAAAAAAAAACCCCATTTGACCATCGAATATGAATTTTTGTGAACTTTTCAGAAGAGGGAGGAGAATGAAAAATACATAAATGTCCGTTTTAGACTGATTCGGACTTGGTCTTCTGTTAGTTTGACATAAAATGCATTGCCAACAAGCCTACCAGCCACGTCAAGGCCGAAGACCGTATGGCAGGTTTTTTTTTAATGCACTTTCATGCGAGTCGATTGTTGATGTCTGTTACAAATGCCCTCAAACGAATCTTTCGTAAGGGAATCATGAACAAGTTAGATACGCATAGAAACGTGTCACAAAAGCTAACAAATCATATCATTCGGAATTAATGTCTGCTTGAAATGAAACAAGAAACTATTACTCAGTCGACTAAATGTACAAATCTAGACTGACATCCATCTGACGTGGCTGGCAGGCTTGTTGACAATGCACTTTATGTCAAACTAACAGAAGACCAAGTCTGAATTAGTCTAAAACGGACATTTATGTATTTTCCATGATTTTTCATTCTCCCTCCCCCTCTTCTGAAAAGTTCACAAATATTCACATTCGATGGTCAAATGGTTATATTTATTATAGAAAACATCCGAATACATCACTGCATCTGTTTGTTATTGGTTTTACCATTTTAGATAGGTTTCGCACTTTCAGGGATTTTTTTTCTTCAGAAAATGTGATTTTGTCACCTTTTCCCGAAAAATGATATTTTTAAAAGAAGTCTCAATAGTTTAAGTTACTATTACTTGATAAAACGGAATATTTGTGAAAAGAAATTTTTTATCGTGTTACCTCACTTGGTGTTTAACATCGATTGAGCAAAAATGTGACCATTTCCAACTTTTACGAACAGTCAATTCGTATAGCCTTAAATACAAGCTTTCGAATGATATGAAATTTAGCCCGTATGTTAGATATGTGCACTACAATTTTACAAATGTGTGAAAAGTCACTCGACTAATTGGCTATAATACGCATTTGGTTTTGTAGGTTATCTTGAGTGAGTGTACATCTTTGAGGATTTTTAACTGTGTTCATGGTAGAGAATACTCGCTCACAGACATCTTGTTGATGATTATACGGTAAGCATAATAGAAAACAAGAGCTCTAATGTTCTTGTGATAATTATCATGAACTTGTTTCATGACATTAATGTATACAGGCAGAAGGTGGTTATGTTTCTCCAGAGAAATCTGCACTTTTAGACTTTGCCACCCAACAGGTATTTCCTTCAGTGATTTTCCTACTTATTTGTATGTGGGGCCAAGGTCCCTTAGAATTAGGAAAATGAGCGTGTAAATGATGTAAATTGGGAAAAGATGCGAAAAACAATATATTTATTAGCTTAGACTTCAAGTAACAGAATAACTTGAGATCAACACAATCATCAGTGGAAAGGTCTTTCAGTCTGATGAACGATATATGCACAATTTCAAGAAACAGATTATCACAGAATAGTCTGGATGACGTATGTACATTATGAAGGAAGGGAAAGAGACCCTGACAGACAATGATCTAGATAAGCTTGTTGAAATGCTTAAAGAACTGCACAGGTGAAAATAATAAATTTCAACTGCTGCAGTAGAACATGGTATCAGCATGGCATCAATTGTAAACTCTGGGAAAACATGTTTGGAAAACTGTATCATTCTCAAATCAGTAGTGATCTGAACATCTGGCATATGGTACCATTTAGGCGTTAGAAAAAAGATTGAAATTTAAAATGCCTTTTAAAATTCAACTCATTGGCCAGAGTGGTGACAACGGAAAGCACAAATATGATCCGCAAAAAGGTTGCAGAATTTTTACATATTCAGGGGCGCTTTCAGCAGAGATAGGAGACAACCCAAAGGTAATTTGGATCATGGATGATACTGGTAAAACGTTCGAACACGATCAGGTGAAGGTTCCGAGACGTACATGTGCTATTAGCACGCATGTGACAATAGTTACTCGAGGATAACAAAGGAGTTGTCGGTAGTCGTGAAAGGACAAAAAGAAAGTTTAGGAAAATGGATTGCTGGATTAAAAAATCAGTGAACGTTGATTAACAGAAATTTTCCTAAAGAAGTGTTATAGCAATCGATATCAGATTTTAATATTGGATGGGCACTCTTCATGCGATTCGTTAGCACTGATACAAAAAGAAATTAGTAAGTTAAAGCTGTATTATAACTTGCATTACACATAAACCACCACTCAATCTCTAGACAGAACCATGTTTGATCCATTTGACAAACAGTACGACGGAGCGCGTTTAGCGATTTTGCAGGATATTTCCTACTTGATTCAAAGCTGCATAGAATGCCTCTCTGACTACTGAACATATCAAAAGTGGTTTTCGTGCTTGTGAAATAAATCCATTATATTCAATGGCTATTCCCCATTATGCACACCTCCCACGTGAGCCATGTTATATAATACTGACAAGTGAGGCAGTTGTCCTAGACAATTGCGCTTTGCACAAAAGAAAGAAATAAGAGAACTGAAAATAAACTGGAAAAATATGTACATATACTCATTGTTAGAAAATTAAGGATTTCAGCAGTATCATGATTTAGTAGGGAAACACTTGATTAATACTGTGACTAAAATTCAATTACTTTTGTGTTGTTTTGTTATATATAATATATTGGTTACACTAGATATATATTGATTATTTTACTATGTTGCCCCATAAACAACGATGTGCATTATTACAAAATAATATTTTCTCATAAATATGTTTGGTTATACGGTAACAGTAATGCATACAAGACCATTAAGACTATCAAATACAAATGTACAGATTCTTGCTTTATTTCTTAAACTCCAGTATTAAATACAGTTGGATACACCATGAAATTACATGTAAGCAAAATCTAATCGAAAAAAAACGGGGAAATCTACACCCTAACACATTTACATAACCGCTCACTTTCCTGGGTTGGTATTGATGTGGATTAAACTATATCTATTACACAAACTTCCACTTTTGGTGAAATTATGCAGTCCTGAAAGTGTTCATGAAAGTTTTTATCAATCAATTAGCGAATCAAAATATTTATAGAAACGTTGAGCCAGATAATGTATGTTTTCAATCTACTTTACTGACCAAATGTTTGTCATTCTCATATTTATTATCCACTGAAAAAATACTGAACGAATGTAGTGATCAATAGAAGAAAATTCGCAGTCAGAAATATTTCTGCACAGTGTTGTTTATTTATACAAACATCTGTACGTACATAGTTGTGTGTTTATGAATTCGGACATGTAGTACAAAGACATATCTGTCCAACAGTCATCAGTAGCGTTTAAAAGAAGGTTGTATTAAAAGAGGCCTTATTTGGAGAAATAGAAAGTACGACATTACGACAACATTGGCATAATTTCTTATTTATGCTCGCCCTTAGTACGAGCTATATATTAGATTCTTCCCCACAAACAGATGCACATTTCTTGTCTTAAATGTATAACCCAGGGATCCATCACAGTTGTTGGTTCTTTTATTCTTGTATATTGTACAAAATGATGTAATATGAATGTGATGTCGTAGTGAATTTCAATGACAGACCGATTTCTATCAGTTACACTTGTCAGCTTTTGTCCATTGAACATGATTTTGACTTACAATATTGACTTTTAAATCATTTCGAGTCTTTGTTAATTTATTGTATGAATATCTTTTGACATTACCAGTGTCATTTTATGAACAGCTCAAATATACTGCTATGCATAGTACATAGATTAGATATAACTTAAGAGAGTGGTCTGCGTGCCCCAATCTTTTTGTAGTAAATGTCGTTAAAACAATAAATGCACTATTTATATATTTTATGGATCCTCGCATAATTCCCTTAAACTATTAACCTTTTTTATTACAAATAAAGTCAGTCAAGAAACAAGCTATGGAGTTTAACAAAGCAATTGGGAATATGTAGGTTAAATAAACTTATGTACAAGAAACTTAAACAACTGGGCCGTCGTGGTCTCGATCACGAGGAGGATGGGTGGAATTGGAAATCTATCTATGAATGTTATCACCACTAAAGTAGCACATGGGGCGGTGTACTCGATACAACAATATGTGATGAAGTTCTCATTCTCTTGCGGTATATCAACGAAGATTTCGTTGGTTTCCTCTATCAATAAAACTAAGCAGCTTGGTGTCCATATTTTCCAACCCTGTCTATTTAGTTTTGACAATCGAAACATCTACCCATATCCCATACAGTCGCTTAAGAAACCTTTTTTCTCTTTCAGAACGGCATCAACCCACTCAAAGTATCAAATTTGTTTTTCATTACACGTAATAAATGTGCTTTGAATGAGGAATATTGTCCATCTTCGGCTCTTTTGGAATCTGATCCATACCACGAAAAAAATATAAAAGTAAGTAAAAACGGCCGCGACATTTTACATCATTACAGGAAAATCCCATCATATGAAAAAAATGCTTTTGTTTAAAAATCCGTAATTCGCTACCCTAATAGTTATATATCAACTGGTTTCTACGCACACGTAGGCTATAAGGTAGATAAATCCAACATTTCAATCATTGGTACCTTCAAATCAGCAAAAGCGGATGTAAGTTATCTCGTTTTTGTCATGAATATAGTTGAAATACTACTATACTAGACGTTAACAAACAATCAATTAATCACTCATAGTCCTAGTTTTATCAAAAGCGCATTGTAGCTGGCAATTCAGAAATTTACACACGTATTGATTTTGCTTTTTAATATATGGTTTACCACCCTGATGCATTGAAAGCCAAATATTGGTGTGTTAATGCCCCTCAATCTGATATAGCTTGGTTTGGTTGTAAGATTATTCCCTCGGGCAGAATTAGCTTTAGTTGAATTTGACTGCAGGTTTATCTCACTCAGACAGAGCCTATCAGTTGTGGGTTTATCTCCCTCGGGAAGAGATAGACTGTAAGCTAGCTTTGGCAGTTGATTTATCTCAATTAGGAAGAGATATCATAAGTTGTGCTTAGTCATAGGTTTATCTCCCTGATGCACACTACAGCCTATAAGTTGTGTTTTATATGTTTATTTTCGTCAGGTAGATATGGCATTAGCTATATGTTTATCTCCGTCAAGCAGGGATAGTCTTATAAGCTGTGTTTGGCTGTTGTTCATTTCCCTAAGGCAGCTATGTCCTTTAACTGGGTATACATGTAGGTTTACCTCCCCCAGGAAGAAATAGTAAGTAAGATGTCTTTGGCTGTGGGCATTCTGGCAGGGGTAGCTATATATGTATCCCTCTAAATCAAGCTGCACTTTTGGTTCTTTTTGCTCTTGAGTGTTTTGTAAATTTAATTTACCAGCTGGTTAGGTTCGAGTACCACCAGTGAAGCTTAAAACAATGATCACGTGGTACAAGAAATAGTATTAGTATCTTTGGAGATTATTTGACAGAAATAGTAGTAAAGAAATACACTATTTAATGTGTTCCTTCTGGATCTCAGTACTGTCTATATCATTGAGCATTATTCCTTCCTAGAGACGAGTGTTAACAACAAAACGTAGATATCAAATTTAGTGCGCACGGCGCGTTTCTGGAATAATCTTCATCAGGTACGCTCAAAATCGAAAGATTAGAAAGCCAGATAACTTAAAGCTTTGGCAGCAATAAAACCAAAGGGCCAAAACAGTATAGCCAAAATCTGCTACGGTCACCTACGCCTGAGGGAGGAGAGTTTTAGTTTTATTAATAATTACATCATTTAGGAACTGTAAATTTCAGTAATAAAATATATATCAAATAAACCATGTCAGTGCCTCCTAGGCTGATGTTAATTGGAACATATTGCGTGATACTTCTGAGCGTTGAAGACTACATTTAGATGTGTTGATCGTAATGTTTACACTGTCGTACAAATCATGTAATCATTCTTTATTGTAGCGATTAAAACTAAATTCTTTTTATAGTACCCTATGCTGACTTTTTGGTTCGAAAATGCTTTTTGTAAATATTGATATATAATTATTCTAAAAAAAGATAATCTTTCGATCAAAGGGGTTTTTAACTCTATTGTTAGTGTTAAAGTTCACGTGAACACGACATTATATAATCTCTAGTACTGTAGTAGAAAATAGAAAGTATATTTAATACTGATTGTCTTATGAATATGTCACTGGTAAATACTAGATACAATATTAGGAACAAAGGTATTAAGATAAAAGCTAAAAGATGTTACAGGCTTTAGCCTTTTGGTTATACAAACATGTACTCTGGCAGAGAAAACCACCCAGCAATCGCATCAAAAAGTGACCGCTTGACATGAAGCAACAAACAATTAAGCAATCAAAAATGATAAAAAGGGAAGATCACGATAAACCCTCCTAGCAAGCTCAGTATGAACAACTTCTCTTTCATCTATAGAATCCGACAATTTTCCAAACACATTAATCTCTTATTCTTAGCGAGGTTTATATATTTGACATATCCATAAAGGTATTTAAAAATATGTTAAATGTTATAATACAACAAATTCAATTTTCAAGGTTAAATCTCAAGTGACCACGATGTTTTATCATGTCAAACATGTACCGTTTTTCTATTTTTTGTTATTTCTATAGCATTTGTATTAGTATAAATAAACTGAATAATTCACATGAAATTTATATATCGTGTATTAATCATGTTAAACATACTAGAATTAAGAGTAAATATTTCAATAATCAAAGGAGCATTTTGTATTATAATATCACATGCATTTGTTGAATGTTAAAACGGTTTGCAAATGGAAAGCATATACCCGAATTTATCTACAAGTATCTCTGCAAAAACCTAAACTGTTAACTAACTTAAGATGACGAAATTGTTTCCATCACTTGCCATACTTTAAACTCTCGTGGGTTTTTTCTGCGACTTTGTGAGTCCCCCGAGAAAACTCAGGGGGTATGGAAACAAGACCTAGTTTCTCCATTGCTTGGTTCGCTGTTCTAGAATGGGCGTCCGCTAGTTGTGCTGACCCAATACAATACATAACTTGCCCTTAGGACTAGTCGTTAATGAATGCTTCGTGATTGCCATTCTACGGGTGTCTCAAGTGGAGCAGGAACTGCCTACCCATCCGGAGCACCTGAGTTCACCCCTTGTTTTTAGTGGGGTTCGTGTTGATTGATCTTTAGTTTTCGGTGTAGTGTTTAGTAGATCGTTGTTTGTGCTGTTGTCTCTTTTCTGTTGGCCATTGTGTTGTCTGTTCTTTTTTGAATTACGGATTCTGATTACCCTTTGGTATCTTCAAACTCTTCCTACTTTCACGTGAAAGACAGTGTACAACTTCTAATGAACAATTTGTTAGCAGTCGTATTTGGTGCCCGTTGTAAGGGAAAATTTTCAGACCTTATCCATAAGTCTCCTTTTGTACTTTTGGCAACCATAATATACGTTCTGATTGTCATTGAGATAGATTAATAATGCTTTTATGACGTTTAACAACAATCAGTCAATACATTGGAAGGCCAATTAGATACAAATGTCATCCTATATTTGGTTATAACCACGTATTCTTATGCTATGTCAGGGAACGTATTGGCAATATTGTACGATGATTTAAATTAAATTTACAGGGAACGTATTGGCAATATCGTACGATGTTTAAATTAAATTTACTTCTAAATTTAATATCTACGTTTTAATTACTATCACTGGGTCGATATCTCTGCTGGTGGGCTATAAGTTCCCGAGGGTATAACCCTCACAGTAGTCAGTGCTTCGGCACTGACATGGTTTATTATATATATTTAGCACTGAAATGTACAGTTCCTATACATATTGTAATTATTAATAAAACTAAGGTTCTCTTCCCTCAGGCATAGGTGATCTTAGGCGATTTTGGCTATCCTGTGTAGACCCTTTGGTTGTATTGCTCCCAAAACTTTCTTTCCATTTTAAGCGTACCTGATGAAGGTTATTCCAGAAACGCGTCGATTTGATATCTACGTCTTTATTCCGTTTGTGGCAGGTTAAGAGACTATTTATTGATAAATAGACCATTGAGTGTGCCCCGATTGTCACACGTTCATGTGCTAATCAGTAATCGTGCATGTAATATTGTCAGGTCATGCAACATTTCTTTAATCTTTGATTGTCCAATCATATACAATAACAGTTAAATATATTGATCAACCAGGCAACAGCTCTTGGTTGGTAGAACATGAACCCTGACGTCACCTCATACGGGATGCCGTTGGAGGGTAGTGTATCGTCAAAGAACAAGAAAGACACAACAAACATCTAATTAAAATGTGATTGCAATTGCATAGTCTTGGTTTTGACATGAGCGGGGAATGGTGTTCCCATTCGATGTTAGCACGATAACCAAGAAGCCGCCGAATTATAGTACATGTAATAACATGCTAAGTGGTATATAGGTTGATGATATGACGTAGTAGATACGTGTACTGTATATAATAATGGTACAAAGTGTGGAGTTTTTATTACTACAATAGATTAAATATCCATTGTTCGTTATTATTTTTGTTAGCCTATTCTTGTCAAAATAAAATAGGTCAATAAAAGCTTTATACTATTTTTAAAATATAATAACATGAAGTCTTTATAATTTTGATCTAGAAGCCAATATAAGAGTTTAAATAGTAGCGAAGGTTATACGAACAATTGTAACAATGGACACCAATACGATTGTGTTTAGTTCTTTTAATACATCGAAAATGAAGAAATATTTAGATTTGTAGAATTTATCAAACAAAAACATTTGCTGACTAAGATATTGAGTGTGTGTTTGCCCTGTTCGTCATTCAGTACATGACATCCTTTAAGCACGAATTATTCATTGGCCTCCCGCTCTGTGTTTATATAGATTTATGTATTACTTTAAATGCTTTAACATGATGTAAGAAATACAAATTGTTTATACGACCAACCATACTAGGCACGTCCTCACGTGAAACGCCAAAATAGATTTTTAAACTAGTCTCTGTTTTGTCTGTTTCACATGAAAAAATTACGGTTTTTAGTAATATGATTATTATAAAATGATATATATTTAATATGTAGTAACTTTTGTTTTAATTACGCCTTCGATTGATATCTTTGAATTATTTGGCTTTCCAGTCTATCAATTTTGAGCGTACCTGATGAAGGTTATTCCAGAAACGTGTCGTGCGCACTAAATTTGATATCTACGTTTTTATTGTTATCTGGTAACTGTACTGCAGAGACTAACGTAGAACGATAATCAGTATTGTAATGGATAACAGCATGTCTCCTTGTGTCCTGAGCAGAGCAAGCAACCAACCAAGATATTTGCGAGTAAAATAGTCTTACTATAAAGTAGAACAGATGCAGGAAGGCAACTTTGCTATAAAGGGAACCAATGCACGATTCAAACATGGCTGGCCAAGGATATTCCAGCTTACCTTTCTCACGTTCCATGCAGAGGCTCTACTTTAAATGTAAAAAAAGACAATTGCATGATATTTTTCAGCGCATTGAACATTCCCAAGCCATATTCGCATCTGGGTTCAGTTGATATTTGTATAATAAGTATGGTATCATCAAGTACATGTTTTACACTTGGTTTTATTAATGAACAAGCTTGTCGCAGTTTATAAAATAATCTTTTAGAGCATTTTACTGCAATTCATTTTGAGCAAAAGAGATGCATGGATATTTTGAACAATATACTGCGATACACATTCAATACTGACATCGTTGACACTTCTTTTTTATGCTTAGACATCAATTTATAAAATAGTGACGTGCTTTATCAAGTCTACACCACTACAACTGCAAGATCTGAGTTGAGTCACGGAATTGTGAGAAACATTGATAATATCATCATTATCTTGCATTACACCAAAGTTTAAATGGAAATAAGTTTGTAACATATTTTTTTTGTAGAATAACACATGATTTACTTGATGAATATATACTCCTACATTTAAGTTTGAAGAATTCAAAGGGGCAACCAGAAGCCGTAATTCGAAGCAGGACACACAATACAATAAAACAAACATTGACACTACACAGAAAACAATATTGTAAAAGATAGAACCAGCCGCACCATGGACAAGTTTATATTAATACTCGTGTGTTTAACAGTATCAAAAGGGTTTTGAAAATAAAAAAGCAGACAAAATACATTCTTAAGTTTTACAATATTTATGAATAATAGTTATAATAATGAACACATGTAAAGTTTGAACATCTTTGTGAACAAGAAACACAAAGGACATAAACAGGACAGAGGTTACCTATACATGAGGCTCCATATAATTACATTATATAGAAATTGTAAATTTCAATCCAATAAAACCATGTCAGTGGAGAACAGACGTCAGCCCGTCGAACAACAATCAATAGAATTAAAAATATATTTTCACATAAAGGCATGTATGTTGAATTATTGTACTGCGTGTGGCAGTGGTGTGGCCGCTGCCAACCTGGAATTTTTATAAATACGGTTTGATTCCAAACATTCATTCGGATTTTATTGGGCAATGCCATGAGTAGTTTTATAAATAACCACCAACGACTAGTCCTACCAAATAGTTGATCATGTATGTTTCATTCTAACGAGCAGCTGTGTATTTGATTCGATCTTCACAACAAACAATGGTGACCAGCGGATGTAACGGGCCATCGCTTCATTAGTCAATATATAAGGGCGTAGCTCGTATACTACAACCACACGAGTAATGGACGTCGATGACTTTTGATATGTAACACATTTTTCGTAATAGTTGGCTTCATATATATTTTTTACATTTTCTTCAGGCCAGTTTTATTGTATTTACAGACATTTGCAGGCGACACATGTTTTGAACCTTGATATCCTAACATTTGAAATTCTCAACGTTATTTACCTCGAGACTAAATATTAAATATTTATTAGTACAATATAATATTTAAACATGTACTTTACTATATAAACGTTATAATCCAGACCTACTAATATCATCTTAAGATGTAATCAAATTAATATTTCTACTTATTTTACAAAACATACTATTTCACTTATTTTACACAATATTAATACAACGATTTAATTTGTTTCTTTAGTCCAAAACATATATTACATACATGTACATTGTAAATATACTATTATTATAGTATTAAACCCCTTGAATTTGCCGGTCTATCACGTTGACATTACATGCTAACTGAGTGCCTATGTCCCAACCATTCGAACTCAGTAACTATGTCCTAACCATTCGAACTCAGAGCCTATGTCCTAACCATTCGAACTCAGTGACTTTGTTCTAACCATTCGAACTCAGTGACTGTCCTAACCATTCGAACTCAGTGCCTATGTCCTAACCATTCGAACTCAGTGACTTTGTCCTAACCATTCGAACTCAGTGACTATGTCCTAACCATGCGAACTCAGTAAATATGTCCTAACCATTCGAACCCAGTGCCTATGTCCTAACCATGCGAACTCAGTGACTATGTCCTAACCATGCGAACTCAGTGACTATGTCCTAACCATGCGAACTCAGTAAATATGTCCTAACCATTCGAACTCAGTGACTATGTCCTAACCATGCGAACTCAGTTACTATGTCCTAACCATGCACACTCAGTGATTATGTCCTAACTATTCGAACTCAGTGCCTATGTCCTAACCATGCGAACATAGTGACAATGCGAACTCGATGACTTTATGTCCTAGCCATGGGAATTCGGTGACTTTATGTCATAACCATGCGAACGCGGTGCCTATATTCTATCCATCCGAACTCAGTGACTATGTCCTAACTATGCAAACTCCATGACTATGTCCTGACCACACGAACCCAGTGAATGTCATAACCATGCGAACTCGATGACTTTATGTCCTAGTCATGCGAACCCGGAGACTTTATGTCCTAACCATGCGAACTTGATTACTCTATGTTCTAACTATGCAAACTTTGTGACTTTACAACCTACCAATGCGAATCTACAAAAACACAAGTTGTTCTCTTGAATTAAATTGCAAAGCGCAAATTACAATAGATCCCATTCAATATCTAGGTTCAATCCTGTAATATAACTTGGTTAAACCGATTAATGGGATCCCACTCTTCACTCCATAATAATGTATGTTTCCAGCGGTAAAGCAAATGTCGACATACAATTAAGAAAAGATGCACACATTCCCTTCAACTCACATTATATATAGCATTACAATGAAGACTGCAATATGATGGACGATGAATGGTTGTAGTTAATTGATTAACATAATTGACAACCATATTGAAGTATTTATCCTAAGGCTAAATCATCACAAAAGAATTTAATACTCTTCATGAGAATCAAGATGTAATACTATTGATTATATTGTTAGGTGCAAATAAAATTAAAAACAAGAAATATCAGACTACCACAGTTCCTAAATCCAATCGACAATTCGTGGAAAGAGAAAAATATCAATTCCCGTTATACACATACTGTCAATGTACATAAGTATTCGTGATTTTCAATATGGCGGCATCCGACTGCAATACATATTGATTACATTTTTGGTCATTACATTAAAACTTCAGTTTGGATAATTATGATACTGCTGTAAAGGGTAAGTGAAAACAAGACATCTCGTGAGCCGTCAGGTCATTTTACTTCTGCTGTGTTTACTTCCTGTAAATTGTACACAAACGACATGGGTCCCAAGAGCAAAGAAATGATCGTAAATTTGTATAGGAAAAAGGAGAGAAGGTCGTATATTTCTGATTTATTGGTCAAACCCTGGTGAACAATTGACAGTGTTGTGAAGAAATATCGGTAAACTGGAACAGTAGAAAATCAACCACGAAAAGGGAGACGAAAAGTGTTTACTGTCAGGGATGGAGTTGTGTTTAAATCGTCTTGTGAAAAAAATCGGCGGGTACCTTTGCATGAAATAACCACCAAATTTAATGACAATAAACAGCATTCGTTCAGCAGTAGAATTATCAGAAGGTGTACAAACGACGAGCTGCAAAAAATGTGTCATTGTTCGCGAAGTCAACAATAAAAAGAGGGTGACATGGTGTAGGGTATGACGCAACTAGACTGTTGATTCGTACTGTAGGGAATATATATATATTCTGATGAAAGTCAGATAATTGATGGATCAAACAACCGTATTTATGTCTGGAGAAAAGGCGACGAACTTAACCGTCCGAATTTAGTATGCCGACCTTCCT
The DNA here is from genome assembly GCA_963383655.1 of Bathymodiolus septemdierum. NCBI lineage: Eukaryota > Metazoa > Mollusca > Bivalvia > Mytilida > Modiolidae > Bathymodiolus > Bathymodiolus septemdierum. The sequence continues at coordinate 113,866,629 of OY726519.1, forward strand.
AACGTAAAGTAAGTGTGATGATCTGTGGGTGTTTATCTTTTAACGGGATCGGAAATTTAACTGATGTAAAAGAGAACATTAACTTCCAGATATATATAGATGTTCTTGAAAATAATGTGTGGCCTGTAATTGCACGATATTTTGCTGACAGCGAGTATGTCTTTCAGGATAACGCACCTGTACATCGTGCCCGAATTACAGAAAACTACAAACAGGAAAATAATATACAGTATGTGGCCAAAAGTATTGGCGCATGTATAAAAAATCCCTATATAATCAACCAAAACCATATTTTTTCAAAAAATTATTGTGAAGTCATTTCTGGATAGATTTTTAACAAATTTCACAACAAAACATTCAGAATTGTCTATATTGTGTTTGTTTATTTGCTCATTATGTTTATATGAGTGGTAATTTTTATTTGTACATAATTTAAACATGATTGTTAATTTTTAGGATTTAATTTTAGTTGAAATATATAGGAAAATCAAAGTCAATTTTTATTTGTTGTGTTTAAATTATGTACAAATAAAAACCACTCATATAAACATAATGAGCAAATAAACAAGCAAAATAGAGACAATTCCGAATGTTTTGGTGTAAAATTTGTTAAAATCTATCCAGAAATGACTTTTTGAAACAAATAGGGTTTTGGTTGATTATATAGGGATTTTTTTTTACATGCGCCAATACTTTTGGCCACATACTGTGTATACTGTACTACGTGGCCAGCACAGTTTCGCATAAAAAGGGCACTACAACCAATCGGTGGAAACATCAGCACCCAGAACGAACTTATTGCCGAAATTCGACGTGTGTGGGAAAGTCTCACCGTAATCAGGGACTTTATCAAACCATTCCAACACAGATTTGGGAAGTCGTTAGGATGAAGGGTCATCTGACAAAATATTAAGATAGGATATTGTTTTAAACATTTTTATTGAGCGTTTTCTCTCAAGTTAAAATTGTGCAGCTATGACGTTACGACGTCAATATCACGGACACTTATGTCCATTAATTGTATACACGACCACTTACTTTCCTGGTTTGGTACAAGCACTTTGATAACAAGTGACGGAGGTAATATAGTTTAATGGGTCCGAATCTCCTCTCTTAGTGAAATGATGCGGTCTTGCAAGTGTATTCCTTACATAACCGCGCGAACAGCTTTGTTTTAAAGTGTAATCTTGAACATTATACATAATATTAAATCTAAAAAGGAACACAGAAGTTGTCATATATATATTAGTTCTGGCCTCAACCATTATTTAGATATGAGATAGTATACAAGGCCACCGTAAGACATACTAAGGAAACAATTGTCATTTGTGAACCACAATCTAATTGTCAATACCATCTTCCGTCATCTGTGCGTATACTTTGCAACTAGGTGATATCACCCGAAAAACATTTTGAAAGCTAAGATGATTCTTTAAAAAGCCGTGAGGTAATAGTTTAACATTTACAGTGGCAAGATTGAAGTCGTCTTTTGTGATAGAGTGTGGTAGAAAGTTGAAAAAGTTTTAGGTAAATGCTAAAATGTAAAAGTTCTTTGGGTATATTAATGGCATCCAGGTACCAGAAAGTGAGATTAGAGGCTTTAGTTTCTCCAATTAGTTTGTCTTTTATAAGTCTATGTATATACTTTACCCCGTACCCCGTAAAGTAAAAGAAAAGATCGACAAAGAGAGAGGCATAGTTTGTTCCCATAGGAACGATTATGCTTGGTTGAAAAGTTTGCCCTGCAACTTGACAAATATGTTATCGATAATGAACTCGAGCTTACCGATGACTTTTTTCTGTTCACTTCTTGCCCTTTGTTGCATAAACAAATAATTATACAATACTTAGAAATCAAAACTTATTTTCAAGATATGTCAACTAGTTTGTCTACTATAGCAATGAAGCCCTCTCTCAGAGGTTCAACTATACATTGTCTTTAACTTATATCCGGAGTCACACGATAAGTGCCTTAGCGAAACAAGTAGAAAGTGTCCCGTTTTGTGCTGACCTCTACGATTTCCACGTAAAACCGATGTATTGGTACGTCAACATGTTGCGTTCCTTTTTACTCCATGAATTTAGAATAGTCAATTTTTCACGATTATGCAGATTTCGCCTATCTGAACTTAACTGCAATTTGATTAAGTTGGCACATTATTTTGAGTTGATTAATATATACATGTATTTCGGGGTTTTTTCTATGGAAAATATAATTTTGCTGATATATGACGATTGCAAGTGAGGTGTATTCAACAAATGATCACCTCATCTAATAATTGGTTGAAGAAAAAAAAATCTTTAGGTCAAAAAATTAATTTTGGCTCTTGCAGTGACAATAGAAGTTGCGGATGACAAATGCCAACTTGTTGAATGCGGTCATTGTTTGGTAGAATAGCAGTAACTTGCTACACGAAGATAGACGCAGCTAAATTTGAATTCCCGTGACAGATATATAGGGAAATCATAAAAATTAAATGAGATTAATAAATTGCAAGTACGTCCAGTTTAATAATCCAGATCGATTCTTTTCTTATATAAAAATTTTGAAATGATTGTTGATATTTTAATATTTAATTTGATTGAATTGATACTATTATTTGACTACTGATTTCATTTCTATTTGTCTTCAAATTTATCTTACATTGGTGTTCATATTTTCTCACCCGCAGTGTTATACTATCTCAAATATATATCTGTTTGATTTATGTATGCCATTCTTTATGTAACCTGTCCATATTTTATCCTATATTCATATAAAGGGAAATCCAAAATAATATTTTGACAAAGGACAAAAGGACTTTATGTTGTCGAAGTGTAATTATGTCCATAAAATTCACCCATGATCATTGTACTCAATTACTTGATAAAACAAGCTAGCTTAATACCAAATAATACAAAGAAGAGAATTAGGAAAACTTCGTCACGATCATGTACAGAATCCGTATAAATACTGACTACAGCGTGCTGGGCACTAGATACCAACGATGAAGGTTACCGTGGTCGTTGTGCTCCTTGTGAGCGTGTGTCTGGTACAGGCTAAGGTATGCATATTTTATTTTATTGTATTTAGCAACAAATGACATTCCACAAGCTTGCCTGTGCAATTTACATTCTGCAAGGGAAAAAATATTCAATCTATGTTATTGCAAGAAATTTATGAATGTACATGAACATACAAATAAATGCGGCATTACATTTGACAGTCATACGATACTACAGATTTAGCTAATATATTTCCCAGTTTATGGAGGACTTCACAATTTTCAAGTTATTGAACCAGTACAATACTGAATATTTATCATATATCATTGCACAAAAAACTATGTCGTCTATTGTCACTTTTCGTCCGTCGTCATCTATAAAAGTTGCACATCTTTAATTGGTAAACCACTTGGTTAATTGAAACCAGACTTGGTAGGTTTTGTCACTTATAATTCAAATCTACCATGGAACATACAAGTAGTTTAGCAAAGGAAATTATGGGAGATGTATTTTGAATTTTTCGCAAATATTGTTGAATTCAAACTGCAAATTACTGATAATTGCATTAACTTTCATTAAGGTTGTTTTTGTTTGTTATAAAATTGCAATTATGAGAAAATGTTTAAAAATCGTGTTGCCTGAAACGAATTAACACTACATGAACGAGAATTATATGGTCCATATGGTGTTTAGGTTTTTATTGAGCAGATTTGATTTATCACACAATGTTGTATCGAGTGCACATACACATAAGCTACGTAGCCCGTAAACTAACTTGAGAAATATATTTTGTTTATTTCGTTTACAAGAATTGTTATTTTGTTTAAAGGGGCATTATCTGCTAAAATCGTATTTTTTTGTTACCCATAAAAACTATCAGATATGATTGATGCCTTAATAAAACGTGTTTCTGTAACTTATAAATGTTATAAAATGTACGCGCATCGGAGGAAAAAGGTGCAACTGCTCGTGTTTTGAGATCGATCAAGAAATGGACGCCATCTTATTAATTATCGGCATTGTTTACGGTGTTTGCCGAATCTGTACAACAATGCACTTATTTCTTATTTTCTGTGAATCTGCTTTTAGTCGGCGTTAATTACGGACAAAGAACCATGCAAGTTTGCAGTTAATAAGCGACAAAATACAAATTATTCGTTTTTACCTGTCACTAGTAAGGTCAGTTGCATACGGAGAAAGCGAGGTCAAATTATTTGCTTTCAAGAAAATAATAAATCGATGGTAATTTTCGTTCTCAAAAGGCGAAAAGTGTTACGATAAGCTGTTTAATGTGAAATATTACCTTTATTTCATCATTTTAAAGCTATTTACCAATTTCCAAAGCATATAATTTTTTTTTGGTCAAAATCGTTGCTAATGCCTTTTTAAACAAATTATTATCTCGTTTTAACGAATTATTGTTTCGTGTTTTCGAAATATTATTCCGTTTTTTTCTAATTATTATTTGTTTTTTCGAATTATTATTTCGAAAAATCGAATTAATATTTCGTTCAAGCGAATTAATATTTCGATTAAAAATAATTTGCTTAAACGAAATAATATTTCGAAAAAAACGAAATAATATTAAATATTAAGCAAGGACAACATACAAGACAGCCATTATATCAAACCAACTTGGAAACTCTTCAGTGGTGTAATGTTAAGTTTACTCTCATGTAATCTGGTAGATCGTGTGTTCGGATCCCGGTCAATTCCAAGCGAAGACTGTAACATTGGTATTTCCTGCTCTCCAATAAGCATGCATCATTAATGAGCTAACACTAAAGGCTGCTTTGTCGGGGATCAGTATAATATATTAGAATGAGGCGGACATATCTACATGCTGGCTATTGTTTTAATGTGCAGCCACAATAAAACGGTCAGCGGTTTAAGTCTAGAACGTAAACGGCATTGATATAACCTCAGCATGAATCAACTTGTTCTTGCCATGATTTAGTTGAAAAGTTGCACACTCTGCGTCAACAATCACAGACTCAGTGAAGCAAAATACGATTCGTTTCTCATCTATTCATGAGGCTACTGGGAATTTATTGATATGTACTTTTAAATGCCGATTTTGAACTCAGGGCATACAAACTTCTGTTATACATAATTTCAAACATTATTATATTTTCAGTATGACAGGAGCGATGAATCTTTGTCAGAGTTCATAGAACGACTTTTGTTCAGCAGAGAAAAAGGTAAAATAGACTTATAAATAAATATGGGCATTTTTTCTACAAAAATATTGGTAAAATTCCCGATCAGATGTTTGTTATGCGGTTTTACTTATATGTTGTTGACAATGTCCAAAACTAATTTCATATCAACACGACTGTGCTATAGTTTGTTTCGAATATTTGTCATAGATTTATTTTTAAAGATCCATGAAATTGAGCGATACTATTTCTGCTTGTGGTAGATCTCTGGTGTATCTTTCTTTTTCTGTTTTACAACTATGTATTATTGTTGGTGCCGTGTTTGCAGAGTGCCACGCTGCATGTAAGTTAAAGACGCCTTTTGTATATTTCTAAAATATAAAAAGGCAAATTGTTTCCATCACCTAAGGCTAAACTGTTCTCGTTCCATCCCAACACTTTTCAAGTGGCAGTTCGTTGACACTGTCGACCCATTTTCTCACCAATTTCCGTCTAATTTTTAAATACTGTTGAACATGGGTTCGTCTTGAATATTCACGCCATATTCTCCTCTGAACGTTATGTAACCAAAGAATCATTTAACCTGATTTGTAAATGTGGTTGTTTTGAAATTAAGTTAAGCTACAACTATTTATTCTCACTTAATTTCAAGATATGGGTGTTGGTGCGTTCACACGAGTCACATATTTTCCCTGTAACAACTCCGTGACACATGGATGATTAGGTATTGTCATCGCTTGTGATATGATAAAAAACATAATTGTTGTTATTATTTGACTGTATTTATTATTTCGTCAACTTTGTAGTTGAAATTGTATACCAAAGGGGTAATCAGAAGAAGACCAGACATTACAATATACCCCCCCCCCCCAAAAAAAAACAAAAAAAAAACAACAACAGCAAAAACTACACAGAAAACTAGAGATTGAGCATCACGATCCTCACTAAAATCGAGGTTGAAATCTGGTACTTTGGAAGCTTACGGAAAATCAATTACTGCTCCACTAATTGCTACAACTTCGTTGATATGCCAAGAATGAGGAAAGGACGAGATTACTATTACGACAATCGGAAGAAGAGCTTGAAAAAACAAAAGGGGCAATCCGTATTTATTTTTTATTCACCAGCTGTAGTTTTTGTTAATTTACTTTTAGATGATCGAAAACACCCTCCACCATCACGCCCACCACCAAGAGAAGAAAGCCGAGGAAGAGGTCCACCTAAAGGTGACGGCCGTAGACCTCCACCATCTGGACGCCCACCAAAGGATGGACCTCCACCATCTGGACGCCCACCAAAGGACGGACCTCCACCATCTGGACCACCAAAACAAGATAAACGGAGAGGTCCAAAAAAAGATGATGATGAAGACCGTAGACCTCCACCATCTGGACGCCCACCAAAGGACGGACCTCCACCATCTAGACCACCAAAACAAGATAAACGAGGCAAAGGTCCAAAAAAGGGTGATGGTCGTAAACCACGACCATCTGGACCTCCACCATCTGGACGCCCACCAAAGGACGGACCTCCACCATCTAGACCACCAAAACAAGATAAACGAGGAAGACGTCCACCCAAAGATGATGATGAAGACCGTAGACCTCCACCATCTGGACGCCCACCAAAGGATGGACCCCCACCATCTAGACCACCAAAACAAGATAAACGAGGTAAAGGTCCAAAAAAGGGTGATGGTCGTAAACCACGACCATCTGGACCTCCACCATCTGGACGCCCACCAAAGGATGGACCCCCACCATCTAGACCACCAAAACAAGATAAACGAGGCAAAGGTCCAAAAAAGGGTGATGGTCGTAAACCACGACCATCTGGACCTCCACCATCTGGACGCCCACCAAAGGACGGACCTCCACCATCTAGACCACCAAAACAAGATAAACGAGGCAAAGGTCCAAAAAAGGGTGATGGTCGTAAACCACGACCATCTGGACCTCCACCATCTGGACGCCCACCAAAGGACGGACCTCCACCATCTAGACCACCAAAACAAGATAAACGAGGAAGACGTCCACCCAAAGATGATGATGAAGACCGTAGACCTCCACCATCTGGACGCCCACCAAAGGATGGACCCCCACCATCTAGACCACCAAAACAAGATAAACGAGGTAAAGGTCCAAAAAAGGGTGATGGTCGTAAACCACGACCATCTGGACCTCCACCATCTGGACGCCCACCAAAGGATGGACCCCCACCATCTAGACCACCAAAACAAGATAAACGAGGCAAAGGTCCAAAAAAGGGTGATGGTCGTAAACCACGACCATCTGGACCTCCACCATCTGGACGCCCACCAAAGGATGGACCCCCACCATCTAGACCACCAAAACAAGATAAACGAGGTAAAGGTTCAAAAAAGGGTGATGGTCGTAAACCACGACCATCTGGACCTCCACCATCTGGACGCCCACCAAAGGATGGACCTCCACCATCTGGACGCCCACCAAAGGGCAGACCATCAAAAGATAGACGTGAATTTGAAAACTTAATGGAAACATTGGAGTATGAACTTGACATGCTTCAAAAAGGTACTGCACAATATAATTAGAAATCTAGATAAAATAGTCACTATTGTTTTGCACATTGTCTGTTAAGGAAAACAATTTCAGAAATAAATTGTCAATAATAAATGTGGTGCTATCAGGACACAGACGCTTCATGCTAAGTAGTTGACATACTAATGGAATTTTAATGCTGCATTGTTTATAATAGGCGGTAAAATGCTCGCATTATACCCAGTTTATATATAGACGTATTCTATATTTATCAACACAAATCAGAAAGTGCTAACTACAAATTATGAGTTCGATGAACAACATATAGCATGATATATTAATTGGGTAGAGAATGAGTTTGATAATAAATACGTAGATATCCAGCTTCTTGCGCACGACGCGTTTATGTTATAAAATACGGTATACAATTTTTGTATAATTAATGAATAACAGTAACCAACCATGTTTCCACCGTCATATATTAGTCTCCAACAACTATTGAAATACAATAGTCTTATTCTTATTCTAATGCATTGCAAAGGGTTTCTTTTAGAATGTGAAATACTGCGAAATATCATTAATGAATTGAGGCATTACCAACATACTAAAACACATCGCGTCGCATCAGAGCACAATTTAGACAATTTTGCGCGCCTAAGATTTAAATGACTATCTCATACAAGTTGGTTTCAATGGTATGTTTTATTTAGATTTTGCAATACTAAGACATATTGGATGTCTGTAATTCAAAATGGCCTCTGAAAATAAAATCATTAGATACGAGAGGACGACTATGGATTTGACGGTAAATAGTGACAAACGAAATTACACACGTAATACTAGATTGGCTACACGTCCCTTTCTTTATTAATAACCCTTGCTATGAAAGTTGAAATCATGATTGATTACTTATATTGTATATCAAAATCATACATGTAGATGAAATCAGTATAGAAATGCTGTTAGTAAATATAAGTGGTCAGTCAAGAATTGAATTTTCATTACAATAATTTAATTATTAATAGAAAATAGACTTATAACAAGTTTAACGTATTACATAAAAGTAAGATTGTAATATTTGTTTCATGTGTTTAACAGTCTCTTAACAGGTAAATGATTGATCAATTATTAATCGTGTATCTTTATTTGCAGATTAGACAACCATTAATTTTATTCACAGAACAACCATTTCGACAGGTAAGCATTTTCAGTATGTGCTGTTTTAATGTTAGAAGAGTTTGAAGATGCCAAAGGGGTAATCAGAATCCGTATATCGAAGAACAGACTACTCGATGTCCAAAAGGAAAAGTGCAAAAAGACAAACAGCGATCTACAAAACATACACATAAAACTAAAGATCGAGTAATACGAACCCCACTAAAAACTGGGGGTGAATTCAGTTTGTAATGTAGTTTTAACTGATGTTTGTCAGAGACAATAGTATATATATTAAATAGGCGTTTAGAGAATACCGAAGGGGTAATCAAAAATTAACAATCCCAGAAAAACTGGCAACATAGGGTTCACTAGAGTAATAAAAACGAAACAAAATCACAACATATTATGTGTTGGACTGCACTATATGAAAACAAATATACCCTCCAAAACAAGAAACGCAACATGTGAAAAAATATAATTTACATCAAATTTTCAACATCATTTTAAATACAGAAATAATTACATTACACTGAAATTTGGCACACTGGTTGCTCAGACTTTAAAGTTCATCAACATGTCAAAATTTATCACATTAAAGTCCATAGCGTTCAGATAACGTCACTTCAAAGTCAATATCTGTTGTGCCTACCATTAATCTGTTACACAGCACGGACACATCAGCATTTGCTACATCCGGGTACTTCACCTGAGAAACCGGACCGTGACAGAAAGAGAAACAGCTTTACATGTCCCAGGTCTCCGACGTATATCGGCGCAGACAGTCCGAAACCGTCTCCATGAAAACGGCTTACGCGCCAGACGTCCTTACTTTGGTGCAGTACTGAGACGTGTGCATCGACTTGCGTCCGATGGTGCAACATAGTAATGGGCTGGGACCTGCAAAACTGGAGGTAAGTCTGGTTCAGCGATGAATCAAAATTCATGCTGCAGAAAAGAGATGACCGTACACGTGTCTACAGACGCCGTAATGAGAGGTTCGCAAGGAACTGCGTCCTTGAGGTCGACAATCTCGGCGGAGGAGGTGTGATGATGTGGGGGGTGCCATATCCTATGCCCGAAAAAAACAACGGGTGCACATCCCCGACAACCTTTGCGCCGCTGGATACAGAGATGAGGTTTTGACACCACACATGCTGCCCGCAATGAACCTCCGTATGGAAGTTTTGCAGCACGACAACGCTCGACCACACACAGCTCGTGCTACTGTTGACTTTCTAGCCAACCAGAACGTAAGAGCTATCCCTCGCCGTTTAAATCACCAGATTTGAACCCAATAGAACATTTGTGGGATGATTTGGATCGATCATTGCGCAGTCGTCAACCAGCGGCGCAAACTCTGCAAGAACTGCAGCATGCTCTTGAGCAAGAAATGGGGAGAATTCTGCAAGACCGTATTCGTCGATTGATCGAGTCTATGCCGAGACGGGTCCGTGCTGTGTTACATGCTAATGGTGGGCACACCAGATATTGACTTTGAAGTGACGTCATCAGAACGCTATGGACATTTATGTGATAGAGTTTGCCATTTTAATGAACTTTAAAGTTTGAACAACCAGTGTGCCAAATTGCAGTGTAATGCAATGCTTATTTCTTTATTTGAAATGATGTTGTACATTTGATGTAAATTATATTTTTTCACATGTTGCGTTTCTTTTTTTGGTGAGTATACAAATAACGTAAATAAGACACGAATTGAAGGTAAAGACGATCCGAAGATCGTTTCTATGCAGATTGTGATGAGCAAAATCATCCAACGATTGTCTTTTCAGGGAAGTGTTTCAGACATATTTCCATCAATTCAACTAATCAAAACAATCGAGTACTTTGGAAAATGTTTATGGTTAAAATTTTTGTAAAGTAAGACTGAAAGAGGTTACAAAACACGACGAACTATTGCATATTAAGCTATTGGAAGAATATTAAAAAAGGCTAGATTCTGCCAAACTTGCATATACAGTCGAGTCCACTTAAATATAATGAAGTCGGGTATAATGAAAAATCAGTTGAATAGATTATTTCTACCCATTGATGTCCATGAAACTGACACGACTGTCTATTGCCATTTAGGTAATGCATCTCTCACATGTAAAACGGACCTACATAATATCTAAGAATGTCACGGCAGATAGAAATGTAATAATGACGGTATGTAGACATAGCAACAGCTGTTATTGTAACGCCACATGTGTAATATTGATATTTCTTTTCCAGGACGAAAATAGTTGGTCAAAAAGATGTAGTCTTGGAAAACAACAATAGTATCCAGATAATCACACACCATATAGAGGACATATACATTGCATTGATCTGTTCATTCAATTGTAGACATTTGTATTAAGCAAACTGCAATATTAATGTAAATATTGTGTTTCATTATTTCGAGTAAATAAATTAAGCAATAAGTGAGGGGTTGTTATTCAATGACAAAATGAGTAATATTTTCCAGTTATATCATGACAAAATGAGTAATATTTTCTAGTTATATCATGACAAAATGAGTAATATTTTCCAGTTATATCATGACAAAATGAGTAATATTTTCCAGTTATATCATGACAAAATGAGTAATATTTTCCAGTTATATCATGACAAAATGAGTAATATTTTCCAGTTATATCATGACAAAAACAAGTTGCATTGGATGAGACGATGACAATGACCTCTTTGTACTATATAAACATGATTGGTGTGAATATTACAGGTCACTGAACCAACAGTCCGCTTGTAGACATGTTGCTCTACTCGAACACATTATCCTGATTCCAAGCCAACCAGTCTTTGCTCTTATTTCTATGTGCTACGTCTTCAGGGGAGAAGCAACACATACCAATTTTATAGTTTTTGTTTTGTCAACTAAGTTACAAATACCAAATTGCACTATCAAACCGTGTCCCATGACGAGTGATTGAGGTTTTTTTGACAACCCAACGAAAGCAGTATTTCAGTATTTCAGCTATATTCATAACATGAACAAGTTTACAAACAGAAAGACAATGCAGAAAACAAAGTTGTAGTGGGATGGGCTCATAGGCAGAAGCTTGGATTACCACGGGAGAAAAGATCATTTATAATGCATAGGGCCGGTCATTTTTGCCATTCAAAGGGCAATGTCAAACATGCCAGTTTTTACATGCAACGAGCGTGGTATTTTGCTTATACTCGGTGCTCTTTTCTGTCCCGTACTAAAGACGTGTTTTGTATTTGATTCACCTTGCAAAAAAGTTCCCAATAAACCTCCGTAGGGGAATTAAGTACCATTTCTATACTCTGTGGATCTATACAGTTGGTCCCACGTCTATGATTATGATCTTGTAATACAAACGTAGATATGTAATTCAATGTGCACGACGCGTTTTTGGGATAACCATCATCTTGTACTCAAAATCGAAAGATAAATTGGAGCCAAATAATTTAAGAGTCTATATGAGCAGGAAGTTCAAAGTGTGTAATTGTAGTTCACATGTAAAACACCAAAAACATTCTTATCAGCCATTCCATAATTGTTGATTCATGTACAAATCATATTTAACCCCTCATTTCTGAGAGGGTTTTGTCTGTTGTTGCTTTCAAATATTGAACAAACCTGATCATGTATCACTATATGTTAGTGTTATAGGGTTGCATTGTATGGGAGGTTTCTACTGCCCATTATATTACAGTTATATCATTACATTTAGTTGGGGTAGGAAAGTAGAGTGCCCAAAGATTATGGAGTGTCGCAAGCAAACTTTATCACATGAGGTCGTATGGACTACACGTCGACCTAAGATGGAGTCAATGGCAGATGATTGGCTGAAATGACGTTTGACTAATGGTAGTCATGATAGATGACGAATAGTGGAAAAAGTATTATGGACAAGTGACAAGTGATGGACTGATATTGGTAAAAATATAAATTATCGAGGAAACGAGAATATATCAGGTTTAATTTGTTTTAACATAATGTTGATAAAACCACCTATTTCTAGTATGTATACATTGTATTTGACAAATTCACATTTAGAATGCAATCATATCAATGCATTTTGCAACGTTCGAAATGTAGCAAATTCCAGCATCATAAACGTAGATACCTAATTTAGCGTACATGCCACTCTTCTGAATAAGCATCTGCATCTACGCCAGAACACAAATAATTTAAAAGTCTTTCAGAGCAAGAAAAACAAATAGCCTAAACTGCAGAGCCAATAAGATTAGAAAAGCTGGAATATACCAAATGGGAACCGGAATCTTTAAAGTCGACGAACTGATAAACAATACAATGACCAATAGAAAAAGGACGAAATGACAAACAATGATCCAAAAAAACTATATAGAAAACTAGATTTAGCAACACTTAACTTCACTAAAAGGCGGGGCTAAAATTTGGTGCCCCAGAAATGTACGCCGTCCCTGCTCCACCATTAGCACCCATCATGCTAATCAAAAACCGATAATATGTCACGGAAGATGGAAGGAGTTCAAGATTATAGCTACCACGAACGGAACATATCCGTGGTCGTTTGAGACACATATATTCCATAACGACGCCATGATGCTAACAGTAAGTAACTAATGGCTATATAGGAACACTTCTTCCATTTATGGTTTCTGAATACCCCTGTGCTTTCTTCAAATCTTTCTTTGTGGGCGAGACGCGCTTTTTTGTAGTTTTTATCAGGTATGATCAACGTTAAAAGATTAGAAAGCGAGATAATTTAAAATTCGCTTGAAGAGAGAAAACAAAATGGGCCAAAGCAGGAGAGCCACAATCGGCTATATTCGCCTATGCTGGCGGTAGATGAACGCTTAGTTTTAATAGTAATTATATTACTTAGTAACTGTCACCTTGACAATTAATACGAACGGCCTGCTTTCTTACATGTAGTGAGTACATGGAAATAAATCCGTACTACAAATGACCTCCTGTCAGTCCATATCATTCCTAAATCTATTTAGTATAGCATTAAAACAATGATATGTCGTTCATTTGAACACATGCATTTTTGTGAAGAATCCAACTAAGACAAATGTCAATTTTATTCCCATTTGGTCCGGTGGTGGCATAAACAAAAATTGAACTTTTGTTATCTACCTCAGATTTGATTTACTTCATCATCTCATTCGATACTAACAAAGGTCCTGACACTAACTCATCATCGTAATGTTATGAGACAATACAGGATACATAAAGCAGTATTATCAATCATTCTAACATAACCTCCTTCTTTCGCTTTGTTAACAAACGAGCGAGTTATCCGTTCGGTATAATCTCATTAGCATATGCGCCTGTGAATGTGACTGACTTTTCCATTGGCAGCATAAATTTTGTGCTACATTTTCCGCAAGCGTAAATATAAATCACCATCTTCCAATCAAAGTATACTACCGTATGTGTACTCTTAGATATTCCCTCTTAGCGGAAAATGGAGTTATCGGTCGTAATTTGAATTATCGTCCTTGGCAGTGGGTATATAGCATTTCCGGTTGCAAAGTTTTCCTGGCTGTTTTTAATAAACTAATTAAATAAATAATAAGTGCGAAAAAATATGAAATTAATTGACCTAGATTTCAAGGCAACACTTGAAGACTTCCTAACTTTAAAAAAAAGACTGAACTTGTAGTTTTTACGGAAATGTAATGAACAAATCAGTGGTAACAAGAATGAGCTTGCGCTCCGACAAAGATGTAGAGACGTATCTTTTAAAAAGGCGGTCAGATGACAATGAAAAAATTAGCTGCTATAGACAGTTCAATAGAGGCTTTAACTTCTATAAAGAAAATTATATACACGACATTCCCTTTTTTTAAACTTCTATAAGAAAAAGTTATTTACTTATTTACATATTTTTCTCTGGATTTGTAACATTTTTGTACAAATAACTCCAAATCTGTATTTTCATAATACCAATGAACATGTTACATAATTAACTTTCTGAAATGGTTTGGATGATTGTCACCAGATTTTTATGCAAAACGGAAATACTGCGCGATTTTCTTTGTACACTGAAAGCGGGAATATAAAGGTTTTCTCTCCTTTCAATAAAAAGCGTATTTGACTTTTTTCATTACACTCGAGCGGTTGAAGACAAGGCAAGATAAATGTGAAAGCATTTTAGAAATAATAGAATCTGTTGTTTCTTCACCATTGTAAAATCAGAAGCAGATTCGGTAGAATATTTTGTACTGTGTTTGAAACGGTATGTGCGTCTTCATTAGCAATGTGCGCTTATCAGATAGGTGAACACCTGCATCTAACATTTGCCGACCATCTCGACTTGTACAGTCAACAAGCAAATCTCAATTTTCGGTTTCCGTCAGAGTAGATCCCACTTTTTTGTGAATGAATAATGTCCCTCGTCTGGAATATTTTGAATAGGAAATAAAACGATCACGAACGCGGCTTTTTTTCTGTTTTTAATATACCAAGAACAAGCAATCGGTCTATCGTTTAAAAAACAATCGTGTATTTGGAGATCGCACCTCTTGTCCATTGAAACTTATCTGTCATATTAAAGATGTATTTTTAGACATATGCACTTCTCGACCGCTACCCATGATTTCGGATACCGTCTAAGTACTGACGACAAATAGGTTATTTTGCAATAAATGCATTTACAGTCTCATAATCTTACAGCCAAAATGACGTTCTGAAGCTAAGTAGACAAACAAAAGGACTGATGGGATTCGAACCACCTTCTAGAACTATCCATTCCATCACAAGGCAGCGCCAATACGATCATGACTACTGTGCTCCCGCATTTAGTCAAGTAAATGTATTACTAACAGAGTAGTGATAGGGTAAAATGCGAATTAGTATACAAAGCAGACGATTTGATTTCTCAACTGCAGATTTAAGAAAAATAACTACCAAGCACAAAGCAAAATATAAAAAAGGCTCTGATGGTTTGCTTCCGATTAAAACGACATGTGCTAAATTGCTTTATTTTTAGTGATTATGACAGCTTACGTGATGTTCGAAAAAAAACGACAGAATAGTTAATATTGATAAAGAAAAATATGAAATTAACAGCTTGCATGTATATTTGTGTTATGATTTCATATGTAAGGAAATACTCGTTGTGCGGCTTTCGAAAAATCAATACAAATCTACTGTATACACTCACAATTTTTATGATATATAAAGAAAAAAAAACTTAATATAAATATAGCCTCCATTTTTATCACTTTAACCGAAATTAATATCGAAACACATTATGTTGCTAAAAAAATAAAAAAAACAAAAAAAAACCCAAAACAAGCCAAAACTGCTCCGATAGGATTCGCACTCTCAGTGTAAATCTGCAGAGGTCGCGAAGCAGCGACTATACGATCACGGCTATGGTACAGTGATCAAATTTGTAAGTTTTGTTTTCTTTTTTGTGGTATATAAGGTGTACCTGATGTAAATTGGTGCAACTCTATAATAAAGCAAATGATGCCTATATTTCATGAAATCATATTTAAGCATATTTTCCATAAAAGGAAAAGTCTTTATATGTTACCAAAGGGAAAATGTATATGCATGAAACCGCAGTACCCGCAGAAAACCACCGGCCTGTCGCAAGTCATTGACAAACGTTATAACATAATGGTGTATCGAGTACACCTCGCCTGAGCGGGGTTCGACCTCACAACGTCAGTGGTGATAATCACTGATTGCATAGGTAGCTATAAATCCAACTACCATACGATCACGACCACGACGGCCCCTTCTACTAATATATACATGTTATATATACCGATATGAAAAGCAACACATTCTACATCATCAGAATAGTTAAAATATTAAACTGGAAAATCATAGAAATAAAATCTAAATCGATACCCCTGAAACATATATACATCCACTTCATTTAAAAGTGGAATGGATTTAAATAGTAAAATACATGGCTTATGAAACTCCAATCATCATTTTACATTTATAAATATGCAGGACCACCTCAGAGTTCACGCCCACCACCACCTGAAGGTTCAGGGCCTCCACCACCAAAAGGTTCACGTCCTTCGCCACCTAAAGGTTCACGTCCTCCGCCACCTAAAGGTTCACTTCCTCCGCCACCTAAAGGTTCACGTCCTCCGTCACCTAAAGGTTCACGTCCTCCACCACCAAAAGGTTCACGTCCTTCGCCACCTAAAGGTTCACGTCCTCCACCAAGGGAAGATAAACGTCAGAAAGGTAAATTTATTTATAAAACTAGGTAACAAACAGTTTTAGTTTGCTAGTTTCGCGGAATTAATCTAAGACTCGCCTCGCCAATCGATGTAGAAATGAACGAGTGCCCTGTATTTGGGAAATACCATGGTCCATGTATATTAAACGATAACTTTTATCAGTTACAATGTCTGAGCACATTGTTATCAGTATTTGTTGGTTGCCTATTGGAGGGAAAGCTGTCAATTAACTTCTTTATTATCTCATGTGGCAATGATAGTCACTGGCCGTAAGACCATTCCATTGGAATTTCTTTTGACTTATTGTTTTGTAAACTTGTTCTCATTACAAATATATAGCTTAAGCACTGACCAAGTGACGTTAAGAACAATCAATTATTTATATAATACAACTAATATAAGGGCTTTAACGGACAATTGATGATAAATGATACATACATCTATAATACGAGCGATCCTAGTTAATGCTATCTGTTGACCAAGTGTATGCTACAATGTGTCTAATAAGAGTTAGTAATATGTCTTGTTTAACCTTTAACCTTTAACTTAAGCACGAAATATCACGTGTAATGCATTAAACAACTGTGCACAAACGTTTTTCATACAAGGAGTAACTATACAGATTTTAAAGTCATCCTATTTCATTTATAAATATACAGGACCACCTGGAGGGTCAAAACCACCACCACCAGAAGATTCAGGGCCTCCACCACCTGAAGGTTCACGCCCTCCTCCATCTAACAGTTCACGCCCTCCACCACCGAAAGGATCACGTCCACCACCAAAGGAAGATAAACGTCAAAGAGGTAAATGATATAATGAAAAATGGGTAGTCATGATTTACAGATGGCAGTTGTCAAAGTTTATTTATGTGTCTAGATTTTCAGTAATGAGATTTAGAAGCCTTATACATTATTAGACATCTGTAAACAGGATTTTATCTTCCGAATTGTCAATTTCCGAAAGGTTTGAAGATACCACGGAGGTAAACAGAAACCGTAAAATAAAGATGTGCAGGCAATGCTTTGTCGTAATGTTTCATTCTTAACAGGCACTCACTGTCAATATCAAGGTGTAGGTCAAGGTATGAAGAAGACCTAACTCTGTATGTTGTATCCTTTATTTCAAGCTCAATCAGATCAACAAAATAACAAAAAAAAATGAAAATTATTTAGTGAAATGATACCATCTATATAGCGGAACGCGAAATTAAAGGATCGGGTTAGCTTCTTTTCGTTTTTCATGATAAACCTGTATGAGGTCAGCCTCGTACGAATAAAAGAACAAGTCGGCGAGAATAGAAGCACAGTTGGTACCCACAGGAATGCCGACTATCTGTTAAAAAACACGTCTACATAACAAATACATATCTTGTTTCAGTTGAAGCAACTTATTACTGATTAAAATTAGATGTTTTTCTCCCTCGTCGAAATACACTGGTACCTATTTGATATTGTGTACGTTTTGTAATTTACAAAAATGTACATTGATATGAGGTCATATGGACTTAGCTAAACAATAATATAGATAATTGAGGACTCCAATCATTCTTTTACATTTGTAAATATACAGGACCACCTGAGGGTTCATGCCCACCACCACCAGAAGGTTCACGGCCATCTCCACCAAAAGGTTCAGGGCCTCCACCACCTAAAGGATCACGACCACCACCAAGGGAAGATAAACGTGAAAGAGGTTAATTATTTATAAAACTAGGTAATGAACAGTATTAGTTTACTAGTTACTGGGAATGAATCTAATGCTCAGCTCGACTACTACTCACCGATTTCAAGAAGTTTGAAGATTATGCCAGAGGTTGCACATGATAATTGGAAACTCGACAATCTATTAATTACTTTGTGTTTGTAGAATATTCCAATGGATGCACGCGAGAAACAACTTGCATCAGCTTCAATGTCTGAGAATGTTTGTTATTAGTGGTCGTAGACGGCCCATTACAAGACAAACCTGTACATTTACCTTGTGTTTCCTATGATAATTGCAATTACTATTCATAGGCCCATTCAAGTGGAAATTGCTATAGACATGATCTACCGTTTTGTAAATTTGTTCGCGCTATAAATATGCTCATGTGACTTTTAAAAACAATCAGTTATATAAATAAAACTGTCGGTCAAACCACGATGTTGTACATTTCTAGACTGATGACATTTTATCTGAACGTACAAATATCAAATCATATTTCTTAGTTATAGGAAAAAGATAATAAATACATGTAATTATGGTGTAACAGTTGGACAAGGGTCACAGAAAGAGATATTGATTTTCTGCGTCGTATAAATGGTTAACCTAAATAAAAAAAAACAGTCGTTCCAGTGGGTCGAATTGATTTTGTATAATCGCCTTCTACTTCTCGCTCATGTACTTTGTGATAAAAGGAAACGAAGGATCTGGTGTGATGCTGTCTGCTGTCTACTGAATCCATAATCTACTTTACGCATTCATTGTTTTACAGGAGACGGTTGTTAATCAATTAAAATATAATCTTTCGCTAGAACTTCATATGAAATATTACATTTGATAATTTAAGAAATAATTCATAGAGGACATGGTTTGTATGTAGCCTAACATGTGTAACATTATTTTCTTACATATTCCATCCTGATCTTTACTTCCTTTAGATACATGTACATCTTACTAATAATAACTATTTTTACTATGTGTCTTTCAGTTTAATCCAATGCGTAAAGACTTGAGATAAATGAGTTAATTTCCGTCGAAATATGCGTATGCATATATTCACTAAATCATCTATAAATTGCATAATATAAATAAACAGTAATAAAACTAGATTTAAAATCATCCTATTTCATATATAATTATACAGGACCACCTGGAAGTTAAAGACCACCGCCACCACCAAAAGGTTCAGGGCGTCCACCACCTGAAGGTTCAGGGCCACCGCCACCTAAAGGATCAGGACCACCACCACGTGAAAGAGGTAAATTACACTGAATAATAGAACATGTATCTAAGTCAGTTATTCATTGTCTTATGCATAAGTGAACATAATTGTGCTCTTCTCATGGCGGAGACAGCTAAGATCGTGTATTGTTTAGCGAACTCTGAGGGGGCGTGGGATGTTGTGGATTCGATCTTCTATGAGGTCAAAACGAATATTGTGAAATGTGTATTTACATGTTCATTTCTAATCACGCAGCATTTAGGAGTCCGACACAAGACTGGTTGGCTCGTGTGAGGATAATAGATGTACGTCTTAGTATAGCGACAATTATTCATGCAGAATGCGATTGCAGTGAGCTAACGCTACTAAAAATCCAACAGTGTGTTGGTCTTGTACAAAACCACCAACATCATCTCAACCAGAAACTTGTAGGTTTTCATCGGAATGGAAAAGTGATCACTTGATGCTTAGCAACAATCGCTCTCTCAATTTTGAGGTCCGATGTCAAATATTCGATCGTATTTGAGTCTACGCCTGGGGAAAACAATGCATCTGCAAGTTCGCTGAAAAATATAGCTTGGATAACAGTTGATATTGTTTTTATATATGGCTATGGACCATAAACGGTTGATATTGCCTTTGTTTCAAATAGCTGTAAAGAATTGGTATCTAGCAGTAATGACAATTTCGTATTATATTTGTGTGGTTATTGTAAGCATATTTCTCTTAAGACACGACACAAGATATAAACCTAAGAATAAATTTCTACAATATGTTTTACTCTGTGCAACGTCTTGTGACTGCATTTTATCTAAATATTGATAATCATATAAAGCTATATTTATTAGTATTCTCCGATATCGCATACAAATTTCATCATTTCTTTATAATGACAAATAAACGTCAGGGAATACCAATGGGCAATGAAAAATGGAAAATCCAGAGAAACTGACAAGACAGGGTACACAAGATGAAGACAAACAAAACAAAAATACAAAACTATATGTGTTGGACATCACTATGCGCAAACAAACACAAATAACGTAAATAAGACATGAGCCCTCCTATCAATAACTGGAGGTAAAGACGAACCAAACATCCTTTTTATGCGGAAATCGTAACGGACATCACAAAACGGAACTCAGAACGTAAAGACACATAATAGGACAATACAAAAAACTAAAAAGATGGGCAACACAAACCCTACCAAAACAACAAGATACCCATTACCGAGGGTATATTAAAACATCTTATTTGTTATTGATTTTATTGCTACTGTTTACTTCTATGTTTTTTCATTTGACCGGGAAGAAATCATGCAAAGTAAAATGGTATCATGATTCAGAAAAGGACAAATGTAACTGTCGGTATATTAATAATTGGGTATAACCCTAGTTTTTTAAGTAGTGGGTATGTGTTGTTAATTTTTTTCTATTTTATGTTTTCACGTACTTAGTTCCGTGTTGTGATGTCCGCTACGAATTCCGCATAAGAACGGTGTTCGATTCGTCTTTACCCAAATTGTGTGTTGGAGGCTCGTGTCTTGTTTATGTTGTTTGTATTGCTTTACGTGTAGTGGTTTCCAAAACGACTATATAAGCAACATGGTGGGTGTCTTATAAGTACCAAGAACTGCTTACCCTTCTCGAGCACTCGAGTTCATCCTACGTTTTTGGTGGGGGTCCGTTTTGTTCATCGTTTTAGTTTCCTTTGTAGTGTTATATGTGTTGTTTGTTTCTTTGTTTATTTCGTCCTGTGTCTTGTAAGTGCAATGTTGCCAGTATCTCTGTATTATCCTATCTTCACTGCCCTTAGTTTTCTTTGTCGTGTTATATGTGTTGTTTGTTTGTTTGTTTCGTCCTGTGTCTTGTTGCCAGAGTCTCTGTATTATCCTATCTTGACTGCCCCTTAGTTTTTCTCCATGTTTCGTCCTGTGTCTTGTTGCTAGTGTCTCTGTATTATCCTATCTTGACTGCCCCTTAGTTTTTCTCCATGTTTCGTCCTGTGTCTTGTTGCCAGTGTCTCTGTATTATCCTATCTTGACTACCCCTGAGTTTTTCTCCATATTTCGTCCTGTGTCTTGTTGTCAGTGTCTCTGTATTATCCTATCTTGACTGCCCCATAGTTTTTCTCCATGTTTCGTCCTGTGTCTTGTTGCCAGTGTCTCTGTATTATCCTATCTTGACTGCCCCTTAGTTTTTCTCCATGTTTCGTCCTGTGTCTTGTTGCCAGTTTCTCTGTATTATCCTATCTTGACTGCCCTTAGTTTTCTTTGTCGTGTTATATGTGTTGTTTGTTTGTTTCGTCCTGTGTCTTGTTGCCAGTGTCTCTGTGTTATCCTATCTTGACTTCCCCTTAGTTTTTCTCCATGTTTCGTCCTGTGTCTTGTTGCCAGTGTCTCTGTATTATCCTATCTTGACTGCCCCTTAGTTTTTCTCCATGTTTCGTCCTGTGTCTTGTTGCCAGTGTCTCTGTATTATCCTATCTTGACTACCCCTTAGTTTTTCTCCATGTTTCGTCCTGTGTCTTGTTGCCAGTGTCTCTGAATTATCCTATCTTGACTGCCCCATAGTTTTTCTCCATGTTTTGTCCTGTGTCTTGTTGCCAGTGTCTCTATTATCCTATCTTGACTGCCCCTTAGTTTTTCTCCATGTTTCGTCCTGTGTCTTGTTGCCAGTTTCTCTGTATTATCCTATCTTGACTGCCCCTTAGTTTTCTTTGTCGTGTTATATGTGTTGTTTGTTTGTTTGTTTGTTTCGTCCTGTGTCTTGTTGCCAGTTTCTCTGTATTATCCTATCTTGACTGACCTTAGTTTTCTTTGTCGTGTTATTTGTGTTGTTTGTTTGTTTGTCTCGTCCTGTGTCTTGTTGCCAGTGTCTCTGTATTATCCTATCTTGACTGCACCTTAGTTTTTCTCCATGTTTCGTCCTGTGTCTTGTTGCCAGTGTCTCTGTATTATCCTATCTTGACTGCCCTTAGTTTTCTTTGTCGTGTTATATGTGTTGTTTGTTTGTTTCGTCCTGTGTCTTGTTGCCAGTGTCTCTGTGTTATCCTATCTTGACTTCCCCTTAGTTTTTCTCCATGTTTCGTCCTGTGTCTTGTTGCCAGTGTCTCTGTATTATCCTATCTTGACTGCCCCTTAGTTTTTCTCCATGTTTCGTCCTGTGTCTTGTTGCCAGTGTCTCTGTATTATCCTATCTTGACTACCCCTTAGTTTTTCTCCATGTTTCGTCCTGTGTCTTGTTGGCAGTGTCTCTGTATTATCCTATCTTGACTGCCCCATAGTTTTTCTCCATGTTTTGTCCTGTGTCTTGTTGCCAGTGTCTCTATTATCCTATCTTGACTGCCCCTTAGTTTTTCTCCATGTTTCGTCCTGTGTCTTGTTGCCAGTTTCTCTGTATTATCCTATCTTGACTGCCCCTTAGTTTTCTTTGTCGTGTTATTTGTGTTGTTTGTTTGTTTGTTTCGTCCTGTGTCTTGTTGCCAGTGTCTCTGTATTATACTATCTTGACTGCCCCTTAGTTTTTCTCCATGTTTCGTCCTGTGTCTTGTTGCCAGTGTCTCTGTATTATACTATCTTGACTGCCCCTTAGTTTTTCTCCATGTTTCGTCCTGTGTCTTGTTGCCAGTGTCTCTGTATTATCCTATCTTGACTGCCCCTTAGTTTTTCTCCATGTTTCGTCCTGTGTCTTGTTGCCAGTGTCTCTGTATTATACTATCTTGACTGCCCCTTAATTTTTCTCCATGTTTCGTCCTGTGTCTTGTTGCCAGTGTCTCTGTATTATCCTATCTTGACTGCCCCTTAGTTTTTCTCCATGTTTCGTCCTGTGTCTTGTTGCCAGTGTCTCTATTATCCTATCTTGACTACCCCTTAGTTTTCTTTGTCGTGTTATATGTGTTGTTTGTTTGTTTGTTTGTTTGTTTGTTTGTTTGTTTGTTTGTTTCGTCCTGTGTCTTGTTGCCAGTTTCTCTGTATTATCCTATCTTGACTGCCCCTTAGTTTTCTTTGTCGTGTTATATGTGTTGTTTGTTTGTTTTTTTCGTCCTGTGTCTTGTTGCCAGTTTCTCTGTATTATCCTATCTTGACTGCCCTTAGTTTTCTTTGTCGTGTTATATGTGTTGTTTGTTTGTTTGCTTGTTTCGTCCTGTGTCTTGTTGCCAGTGTCTCTGTATTATCCTATCTTGACTGCCCCTTAGTTTTTCTCCATGTTTCGTCCTGTATCTTGTTGCCAGTGTCTCTGTATTATCCTATCTTGACTGCCCCTTAGTTTTTCTCCATGTTTCGTCCTGTGTCTTGTTGCCAGTGTCTCTGTATTATCCTATCTTGACTGCTCCTTAGTTTTTCTCAATGTTTCGTCCTGTATCTTGTTGCCAGTGTCTCTGTATTATCCTATCTTGACTGTCCCTTAGTTTTTCTCAATGTTTCGTCCTGTATCTTGTTGCCAGTTTCTCTGTATTATCCTATCTTGACTGCCCCTTAGTTTTCTTTGTCGTGTTATTTGTGTTGTTTGTTTGTTTGTTTCGTCCTGTGTCTTGTTGCCAGTGTCTCTGTATTATACTATCTTGACTGCCCCTTAGTTTTTCTCCATGTTTCGTCCTGTGTCTTGTTGCCAGTGTCTCTGTATTATCCTATCTTGACTGCCCCTTAGTTTTTCTCCATGTTTCGTCCTGTGTCTTGTTGCCAGTGTCTCTGTATTATACTATCTTGACTGCCCCTTAATTTTTCTCCATGTTTCGTCCTGTGTCTTGTTGCCAGTGTCTCTGTATTATCCTATCTTGACTGCCCCTTAGTTTTTCTCCATGTTTCGTCCTGTGTCTTGTTGCCAGTGTCTCTATTATCCTATCTTGACTACCCCTTAGTTTTCTTTGTCGTGTTATATGTGTTGTTTGTTTGTTTGTTTGTTTGTTTGTTTGTTTGTTTGTTTGTTTCGTCCTGTGTCTTGTTGCCAGTTTCTCTGTATTATCCTATCTTGACTGCCCCTTAGTTTTCTTTGTCGTGTTATATGTGTTGTTTGTTTGTTTTTTTCGTCCTGTGTCTTGTTGCCAGTTTCTCTGTATTATCCTATCTTGACTGCCCTTAGTTTTCTTTGTCGTGTTATATGTGTTGTTTGTTTGTTTGCTTGTTTCGTCCTGTGTCTTGTTGCCAGTGTCTCTGTATTATCCTATCTTGACTGCCCCTTAGTTTTTCTCCATGTTTCGTCCTGTGTCTTGTTGCCAGTGTCTCTGTATTATCCTATCTTGACTGCCCCTTAGTTTTTCTCCATGTTTCGTCCTGTGTCTTGTTGCCAGTGTCTCTGTATTATCCTATCTTGACTGCTCCTTAGTTTTTCTCAATGTTTCGTCCTGTATCTTGTTGCCAGTGTCTCTGTATTATCCTATCTTGACTGTCCCTTAGTTTTTCTCAATGTTTCGTCCTGTATCTTGTTGCCAGTTTCTCTGTATTATCCTATCTTGACTGCCCCTTAGTTTTCTTTGTCGTGTTATATGTGTTGTTTGTTTATTTGTTTCGTCCTGTGTCTTGTTGCCAGTGTCTCTGTATTATCCTATCTTGACTGCCCCTTAGTTTTTCTCCATGTTTCGTCCTGTGCCTTGTTGCCAGTTTCTCTGTATTATCCTATCTTGACTGCCCCTTAGGTTTTCTCCATGTTTCGTCCTGTGTCTTGTTGCCAGTGTCTCTTTATTATCCTATCTTGACTGCCCCTTAGTTTTCTTTGTCGTGTTATGTGTGTTTTTTGTTTGTTTGTTTCGTCCTGTGTCTTGTTGCCAGTGTCTCTGTATTGTCCTATCTTGCCTGCCCCTTAGTTTTTCTCCATGTTTCGTCCTGTGTCTTCTTGCCAGTGTCTCTGTATTATCCTATCTTGACTACCCCTTAGTTTTCTTTGTCGTGTTATATGTGTTGTTTGTTTGTTTGTTTGTTTCGTCCTGTGTCTTGTTGCCAGTTTCTCTGTATTATCCTATCTTGACTGCCCCTTAGTTTTCTTTGTCGTGTTATATGTGTTGTTTGCTTGTTTGTTTCGTCCTGTGTCTTGTTGCCAGTTTCTCTGTATTATCCTATCTTGACTGCCCTTAGTTTTCTTTGTCGTGTTATTTGTGTTGTTTGTTTGTTTGTTTGTTTCGTCCTGTGTCTTGTTGCCAGTGTCTCTGTATTATCCTATCTTGACTGCCCCTTAGTTTTTCTCCATGTTTCGTCCTGTGTCTTGTTGCCAGTGTCTCTGTATTATCCTATCTTGACTGCCCCTTAGTTTTCTTTGTCGTGTTATATGTGTTGTTTGTTTGTTTGTTTCGTCCTGTGTCTTGTTGCCAGTGTCTCTGTATTATCCTATCTTGACTGACCCTTAGTTTTTCTCCATGTTTCGTCCTGTGTCTTGTTGCCAGTGTCTCTGTATTATCCTATCTTGACTGCCCCTTAGTTTTTCTCCATGTTTCGTCCTGTGTCTTGTTGCCAGTGTCTCTGTATTATCCTATCTTGACTTCCCCTTAGTTTTTCTCCATGTTTCGTCCTGTGTCTTGTTGCCAGTGTCTCTGTATTATCCTATCTTGACTGCCCCTTAGTTTTTCTCCATGTTTCGTCCTGTGTCTTGTTGCCAGTTTCTCTGTATTATCCTATCTTGACTACCCCTTGGTTTTTCTCCATGTTTCGTCCTGTGTCTTGTTGCCAGTGTCTCTGTATTATCCTATCTTGACTGCCCCATAGTTTTTCTCCATGTTTCGTCCTGTGTCTTGTTGCCAGTGTCTCTATTATCCTATCTTGACTGCCCCTTAGTTTTTCTCCATGTTTCGTCCTGTGTCTTGTTGCCAGTTTGTCTGTGTTATCCTATCTTGACTGCCCCTTAGTTTTCTTTGTCGTGTTATATGTGTTGTTTGTTTGTTTGTTTCGTCCTGTGTCTTGTTGCCAGTTTCTCTGTATTATCCTATCTTGACTGCCCTTAGTTTTCTTTGTCGTGTTATATGTGTTGTTTGTTTGTTTGTTTCGTCCTGTGTCTTGTTGCCAGTGTCTCTGTATTATCCTATCTTCACTACCCCTTAGTTTTTCACCATGTTTCGTCCCGTGTTATTCTATCTTGACTGCCCCTTAGTTTTTCTCCATGTTTCGTCCTGTTTCTTGTTGCCAGTGTCTCTGTATTATACTATCTTGACTGCCCCTTAGTTTTTCTCCATGTTTCATCCTGTGTCTTGTTGCCAGTGTCTCTGTATTATACTATCTTGACTGCCCCTTAGTTTTTCTCCATGTTTCGTCCTGTGTCTTGTTGCCAGTGTCTCTGTATTATCCTATCTTGACTGCCCCTTAGTTTTTCTCCATGTTTCGTCCTGTGTCTTGTTGCCAGTGTCTCTGTATTATCCTATCTTGACTACCCCTTAGTTTTCTTTGTCGTGTTATATGTGTTGTTTGTTTGTTTGTTTGTTTGTTTGTTTGTTTGTTTGTTTGTTTGTTTCGTCCTATGTCTTGTTGCCAGTTTCTCTGTATTATCCTATCTTAACTGCCCCTTAGTTTTCTTTGTCGTGTTATATGTGTTGTTTGTTTGTTTGTTTCGTCCTGTGTCTTGTTGCCAGTTTCTCTGTATTATCCTATCTTGACTGCCCTTAGTTTTCTTTGTCGTGTTATATGTGTTGTTTGTTTGTTTGCTTGATTCGTCCTGTGTCTTGTTGCCAGTGTCTCTGTATTATCCTATCTTGACTGCCCCTTAGTTTTTCTCCATGTTTCGTCCTGTGTCTTGTTGCCAGTGTCTCTGTATTATCCTATCTTGACTGCCCCTTTGTTTTTCTCCATGTTTCGTCCTGTGTCTTGTTGCCAGTGTCTCTGTATTATCCTATCTTGACTGCTCCTTAGTTTTTCTCAATGTTTCGTCCTGTATCTTGTTGCCAGTGTCTCTGTATTATCCTATCTTGACTGCCCCTTAGTTTTCTTTGTCGTGTTATATGTGTTGTTTGTTTGTTTGTTTCGTCCTGTGTCTTGTTGCCAGTGTCTCTGTATCATCCTATCTTGACTGTCCCTTAGTTTTTCTCGATGTTTCGTCCTGTGTCTTGTTGCCAGTTTCTCTGTATTATCCTATCTTGACTGCCCCTTATGTTTTCTCCATGTTTCGTCCTGTGTCTTGTTGCCAGTGTCTCTTTAATATCCTATCTTGACTACCCCTTAGTTTTCTTTGTCGTGTTATATGTGTTTTTTGTTTGTTTGTTTCGTCCTGTGTCTTGTTGCCAGTGTCTCTGTATTATCCTATCTTGACTGCCCCTTAGGTTTTCTCCATGTTTCGTCCTGTGTCTTGTTGCCAGTGTCTCTGTATTATCCTATCTTGACTGCCCCTTAGGTTTTCTCCATGTTTCATCCTGTGTCTTGTTGCCAGTGTCTCTGTATTATCCTATCTTGACTGCCCCTTAGTTTTCTTTGTCGTGTTATATGTGTTGTTTGTTTGTTTGTTTCGCCCTGTGTCTTGTTGCCAGTGTCTCTGTATTATCCTATCTTGACTGCCCCTTAGTTTTTCTCCATGTTTCGTCCTGTGTCTTGTTGCCAGTGTCTCTGTATTATCCTATCTTGACTGCCCCTTAGTTTTCTTTGTCGTGTTATATGTGTTGTTTGTTTGTTTGTTTCGTCCTGTGTCATGTTGCCAGTGTCTCTGTATTATCCTATCTTGACTGCCCCTTAGTTTTTCTCCATGTTTCGTCCTGTGTCTTGTTGCCAGTGTCTCTGTATTATACTATCTTGACTGCCCCTTAATTTTTCTCCATGTTTCGTCCTGTGTCTTGTTGCCAGTGTCTCTGTATTATCCTATCTTGACTGCCCCTTAGTTTTTCTCCATGTTTCGTCCTGTGTCTTGTTGCCAGTGTCTCTATTATCCTATCTTGACTACCCCTTAGTTTTCTTTGTCGTGTTATATGTGTTGTTTGTTTGTTTGTTTGTTTGTTTGTTTGTTTGTTTGTTTGTTTCGTCCTGTGTCTTGTTGCCAGTTTCTCTGTATTATCCTATCTTGACTGCCCCTTAGTTTTCTTTGTCGTGTTATATGTGTTGTTTGTTTGTTTTTTTCGTCCTGTGTCTTGTTGCCAGTTTCTCTGTATTATCCTATCTTGACTGCCCTTAGTTTTCTTTGTCGTGTTATATGTGTTGTTTGTTTGTTTGCTTGTTTCGTCCTGTGTCTTGTTGCCAGTGTCTCTGTATTATCCTATCTTGACTGCCCCTTAGTTTTTCTCCATGTTTCGTCCTGTGTCTTGTTGCCAGTGTCTCTGTATTATCCTATCTTGACTGCCCCTTAGTTTTTCTCCATGTTTCGTCCTGTGTCTTGTTGCCAGTGTCTCTGTATTATCCTATCTTGACTGCTCCTTAGTTTTTCTCAATGTTTCGTCCTGTATCTTGTTGCCAGTGTCTCTGTATTATCCTATCTTGACTGTCCCTTAGTTTTTCTCAATGTTTCGTCCTGTATCTTGTTGCCAGTTTCTCTGTATTATCCTATCTTGACTGCCCCTTAGTTTTCTTTGTCGTGTTATATGTGTTGTTTGTTTATTTGTTTCGTCCTGTGTCTTGTTGCCAGTGTCTCTGTATTATCCTATCTTGACTGCCCCTTAGTTTTTCTCCATGTTTCGTCCTGTGCCTTGTTGCCAGTTTCTCTGTATTATCCTATCTTGACTGCCCCTTAGGTTTTCTCCATGTTTCGTCCTGTGTCTTGTTGCCAGTGTCTCTTTATTATCCTATCTTGACTGCCCCTTAGTTTTCTTTGTCGTGTTATGTGTGTTTTTTGTTTGTTTGTTTCGTCCTGTGTCTTGTTGCCAGTGTCTCTGTATTGTCCTATCTTGCCTGCCCCTTAGTTTTTCTCCATGTTTCGTCCTGTGTCTTCTTGCCAGTGTCTCTGTATTATCCTATCTTGACTACCCCTTAGTTTTCTTTGTCGTGTTATATGTGTTGTTTGTTTGTTTGTTTGTTTCGTCCTGTGTCTTGTTGCCAGTTTCTCTGTATTATCCTATCTTGACTGCCCCTTAGTTTTCTTTGTCGTGTTATATGTGTTGTTTGCTTGTTTGTTTCGTCCTGTGTCTTGTTGCCAGTTTCTCTGTATTATCCTATCTTGACTGCCCTTAGTTTTCTTTGTCGTGTTATTTGTGTTGTTTGTTTGTTTGTTTGTTTCGTCCTGTGTCTTGTTGCCAGTGTCTCTGTATTATCCTATCTTGACTGCCCCTTAGTTTTTCTCCATGTTTCGTCCTGTGTCTTGTTGCCAGTGTCTCTGTATTATCCTATCTTGACTGCCCCTTAGTTTTCTTTGTCGTGTTATATGTGTTGTTTGTTTGTTTGTTTCGTCCTGTGTCTTGTTGCCAGTGTCTCTGTATTATCCTATCTTGACTGCCCCTTAGTTTTTCTCCATGTTTCGTCCTGTGTCTTGTTGCCAGTGTCTCTGTATTATCCTATCTTGACTGCCCCTTAGTTTTTCTCCATGTTTCGTCCTGTGTCTTGTTGCCAGTGTCTCTGTATTATCCTATCTTGACTTCCCCTTAGTTTTTCTCCATGTTTCGTCCTGTGTCTTGTTGCCAGTGTCTCTGTATTATCCTATCTTGACTGCCCCTTAGTTTTTCTCCATGTTTCGTCCTGTGTCTTGTTGCCAGTTTCTCTGTATTATCCTATCTTGACTACCCCTTGGTTTTTCTCCATGTTTCGTCCTGTGTCTTGTTGCCAGTGTCTCTGTATTATCCTATCTTGACTGCCCCATAGTTTTTCTCCATGTTTCGTCCTGTGTCTTGTTGCCAGTGTCTCTATTATCCTATCTTGACTGCCCCTTAGTTTTTCTCCATGTTTCGTCCTGTGTCTTGTTGCCAGTTTGTCTGTGTTATCCTATCTTGACTGCCCCTTAGTTTTCTTTGTCGTGTTATATGTGTTGTTTGTTTGTTTGTTTGTTTCGTCCTGTGTCTTGTTGCCAGTTTCTCTGTATTATCCTATCTTGACTGCCCTTAGTTTTCTTTGTCGTGTTATATGTGTTGTTTGTTTGTTTGTTTCGTCCTGTGTCTTGTTGCCAGTGTCTCTGTATTATCCTATCTTCACTACCCCTTAGTTTTTCACCATGTTTCGTCCCGTGTTATTCTATCTTGACTGC
The DNA here is from genome assembly GCA_963383655.1 of Bathymodiolus septemdierum. NCBI lineage: Eukaryota > Metazoa > Mollusca > Bivalvia > Mytilida > Modiolidae > Bathymodiolus > Bathymodiolus septemdierum. The sequence goes on from OY726519.1 coordinate 113,897,617, forward strand.
CCCTTAGTTTTTCTCCATGTTTCGTCCTGTTTCTTGTTGCCAGTGTCTCTGTATTATACTATCTTGACTGCCCCTTAGTTTTTCTCCATGTTTCATCCTGTGTCTTGTTGCCAGTGTCTCTGTATTATACTATCTTGACTGCCCCTTAGTTTTTCTCCATGTTTCGTCCTGTGTCTTGTTGCCAGTGTCTCTGTATTATCCTATCTTGACTGCCCCTTAGTTTTTCTCCATGTTTCGTCCTGTGTCTTGTTGCCAGTGTCTCTGTATTATCCTATCTTGACTACCCCTTAGTTTTCTTTGTCGTGTTATATGTGTTGTTTGTTTGTTTGTTTGTTTGTTTGTTTGTTTGTTTGTTTGTTTGTTTCGTCCTATGTCTTGTTGCCAGTTTCTCTGTATTATCCTATCTTAACTGCCCCTTAGTTTTCTTTGTCGTGTTATATGTGTTGTTTGTTTGTTTGTTTCGTCTTGTGTCTTGTTGCCAGTTTCTCTGTATTATCCTATCTTGACTGCCCTTAGTTTTCTTTGTCGTGTTATATGTGTTGTTTGTTTGTTTGCTTGATTCGTCCTGTGTCTTGTTGCCAGTGTCTCTGTATTATCCTATCTTGACTGCCCCTTAGTTTTTCTCCATGTTTCGTCCTGTGTCTTGTTGCCAGTGTCTCTGTATTATCCTATCTTGACTGCCCCTTTGTTTTTCTCCATGTTTCGTCCTGTGTCTTGTTGCCAGTGTCTCTGTATTATCCTATCTTGACTGCTCCTTAGTTTTTCTCAATGTTTCGTCCTGTATCTTGTTGCCAGTGTCTCTGTATTATCCTATCTTGACTGTCCCTTAGTTTTCTTTGTCGTGTTATATGTGTTGTTTGTTTGTTTGTTTCGTCCTGTGTCTTGTTGCCAGTGTCTCTGTATTATCCTATCTTGACTGTCCCTTAGTTTTTCTCCATGTTTCGTCCTGTGTCTTGTTGCCAGTGTCTCTGTATTATCCTATCTTGACTGCCCCTTAGTTTTTCTCCATGTTTCGTCCTGTGTCTTGTTGCCAGTTTCTCTGTATTATCCTATCTTGACTACCCCTTGGTTTTTCTCCATGTTTCGTCCTGTGTCTTGTTGCCAGTGTCTCTGTATTATCCTATCTTGACTGCCCCATAGTTTTTCTCCATGTTTCGTCCTGTGTCTTGTTGCCAGTGTCTCTATTATCCTATCTTGACTGCCCCTTAGTTTTTCTCCATGTTTCGTCCTGTGTCTTGTTGCCAGTTTGTCTGTGTTATCCTATCTTGACTGCCCCTTAGTTTTCTTTGTCGTGTTATATGTGTTGTTTGTTTGTTTGTTTGTTTCGTCCTGTGTCTTGTTGCCAGTTTCTCTGTATTATCCTATCTTGACTGCCCTTAGTTTTCTTTGTCGTGTTATATGTGTTGTTTGTTTGTTTGTTTCGTCCTGTGTCTTGTTGCCAGTGTCTCTGTATTATCCTATCTTCACTACCCCTTAGTTTTTCACCATGTTTCGTCCCGTGTTATTCTATCTTGACTGCCCCTTAGTTTTTCTCCATGTTTCGTCCTGTTTCTTGTTGCCAGTGTCTCTGTATTATACTATCTTGACTGCCCCTTAGTTTTTCTCCATGTTTCATCCTGTGTCTTGTTGCCAGTGTCTCTGTATTATACTATCTTGACTGCCCCTTAGTTTTTCTCCATGTTTCGTCCTGTGTCTTGTTGCCAGTGTCTCTGTATTATCCTATCTTGACTGCCCCTTAGTTTTTCTCCATGTTTCGTCCTGTGTCTTGTTGCCAGTGTCTCTGTATTATCCTATCTTGACTACCCCTTAGTTTTCTTTGTCGTGTTATATGTGTTGTTTGTTTGTTTGTTTGTTTGTTTGTTTGTTTGTTTGTTTGTTTGTTTCGTCCTATGTCTTGTTGCCAGTTTCTCTGTATTATCCTATCTTAACTGCCCCTTAGTTTTCTTTGTCGTGTTATATGTGTTGTTTGTTTGTTTGTTTCGTCTTGTGTCTTGTTGCCAGTTTCTCTGTATTATCCTATCTTGACTGCCCTTAGTTTTCTTTGTCGTGTTATATGTGTTGTTTGTTTGTTTGCTTGATTCGTCCTGTGTCTTGTTGCCAGTGTCTCTGTATTATCCTATCTTGACTGCCCCTTAGTTTTTCTCCATGTTTCGTCCTGTGTCTTGTTGCCAGTGTCTCTGTATTATCCTATCTTGACTGCCCCTTTGTTTTTCTCCATGTTTCGTCCTGTGTCTTGTTGCCAGTGTCTCTGTATTATCCTATCTTGACTGCTCCTTAGTTTTTCTCAATGTTTCGTCCTGTATCTTGTTGCCAGTGTCTCTGTATTATCCTATCTTGACTGTCCCTTAGTTTTCTTTGTCGTGTTATATGTGTTGTTTGTTTGTTTGTTTCGTCCTGTGTCTTGTTGCCAGTGTCTCTGTATTATCCTATCTTGACTGTCCCTTAGTTTTTCTCGATGTTTCGTCCTGTGTCTTGTTGCCAGTTTCTCTGTATTATCCTATCTTGACTGCCCCTTATGTTTTCTCCATGTTTCGTCCTGTGTCTTGTTGCCAGTGTCTCTTTAATATCCTATCTTGACTACCACTTAGTTTTCTTTGTCGTGTTATATGTGTTTTTTGTTTGTTTGTTTCGTCCTGTGTCTTGTTGCCAGTGTCTCTGTATTATCCTATCTTGACTGCCCCTTAGGTTTTCTCCATGTTTCGTCCTGTGTCTTGTTGCCAGTGTCTCTGTATTATCCTATCTTGACTGCCCCTTAGGTTTTCTCCATGTTTCATCCTGTGTCTTGTTGCCAGTGTCTCTGTATTATCCTATCTTGACTGCCCCTTAGTTTTCTTTGTCGTGTTATATGTGTTGTTTGTTTGTTTGTTTCGCCCTGTGTCTTGTTGCCAGTGTCTCTGTATTATCCTATCTTGACTGCCCCTTAGTTTTTCTCCATGTTTCGTCCTGTGTCTTGTTGCCAGTGTCTCTGTATTATCCTATCTTGACTGCCCCTTAGTTTTCTTTGTCGTGTTATATGTGTTGTTTGTTTGTTTGTTTCGTCCTGTGTCATGTTGCCAGTGTCTCTGTATTATCCTATCTTGACTGCCCCTTAGTTTTTCTCCATGTTTCGTCCTGTGTCTTGTTGCCAGTGTCTCTGTATTATCCTATCTTGACTGCCCCTTAGTTTTCTTTGTCGTGTTATATGTGTTGTTTGTTTGTTTGTTTCGTCCTGTGTCTTGTTGCCAGTGTCTCTGTATTATCCTATCTTGACTGCCCCTTAGTTTTTCTCCATGTTTCGTCCTGTGTCTTGTTGCCAGTGTCTCTGTATTATCCTATCTTGACTGCCCCTTAGTTTTTCTCCATGTTTCGTCCTGTGTTTTGTTGCCAGTGTCTGTATTATCCTATCTTGACTTCCCCTTAGTTTTTCTCCATGTTTCGTCCTGTGTCTTGTTGCCAGTGTCTCTGTATTATCCTATCTTGACTGCCCCTTAGTTTTTCTCCATGTTTCGTCCTGTGTCTTGTTGCCAGTGTCTCTGTATTATCCTATCTTGATTACCCCTTAGTTTTTCTCCATGTTTCGTCCTGTGTCTTGTTGCCAGTGTCTCTGTATTATCCTATCTTGACTGCCCCATAGTTTTTCTCCATGTTTTGTCCTGTGTCTTGTTGCCAGTGTCTCTATTATCCTATCTTGACTGCCCCTTAGTTTTTCTCCATGTTTCGTCCTGTGTTTTGTTGCCAGTTTCTCTGTATTATCCTATCTTGACTGCCCCTTAGTTTTCTTTGTCGTGTTATATGTGTTGTTTGTTTGTTTGTTTGTTTCGTCCTGTGTCTTGTTGCCAGTTTCTCTGTATTATCCTATCTTGACTGCCCTTAGTTTTCTTTGTCGTGTTATATGTGTTGTTTGTTTGTTTGTTTCGTCCTGTGTCTTGTTGCCAGTGTCTCTGTATTATCCTATCTTGACTGCCCCTTAGTTTTTCACCATGTTTCGTCCCGTGTTATTCTATCTTGACTGCCCCTTAGTTTTTCTCCATGTTTCGTCCTGTTTCTTGTTGCCAGTGTCTCTGTATTATACTATCTTGACTGCCCCTTAGTTTTTCTCCATGTTTCGTCCTGTGTCTTGTTGCCAGTGTCTCTGTATTATACTATCTTGACTGCCCCTTAGTTTTTCTCCATGTTTCGTCCTGTGTCTTATTGCCAGTGTCTCTGTATTATCCTATCTTGACTGCCCCTTAGTTTTTCTCCATGTTTCGTCCTGTGTCTTGTTGCCAGTGTCTCTGTATTATCCTATCTTGACTACCCCTTAGTTTTCTTTGTCGTGTTATATGTGTTGTTTGTTTGTTTGTTTGTTTGTTTCGTCCTATGTCTTGTTGCCAGTTTCTCAGTATTATCCTATCTTGACTGCCCCTTAGTTTTCTTTGTCGTGTTATATGTGTTGTTTGTTTGTTTGTTTCGTCCTGTGTCTTGTTGCCAGTTTCTCTGTATTATCCTATCTTGACTGCCCTTAGTTTTCTTTGCCGTGTTATATGTGTTGTTTGTTTGTTTGCTTGTTTCGTCCTGTGTCTTGTTGCCAGTGTCTCTGTATTATCCTATCTTGACTGCCCCTTAGTTTTTCCCCATGTTTCGTCCTGTGTCTTGTTGCCAGTGTCTCTGTATTATCCTATCTTGACTGCCCCTTAGTTTTTCTCCATGTTTCGTCCTGTGTCTTGTTGCCAGTGTCTCTGTATTATCCTATCTTGACTGCTCCTTAGTTTTTCTCCATGTTTCGTCCTGTTTCTTGTTGCCAGTGTCTCTGTATTATACTATCTTGACTGCCCCTTAGTTTTTCTCCATGTTTCGTCCTGTGTCTTGTTGCCAGTGTCTCTGTATTATACTATCTTGACTGCCCCTTACTTTTTCTCCATGTTTCGTCCTGTGTCTTATTGCCAGTGTCCCTGTATTATCCTATCTTGACTGCCCCTTAGTTTTTCTCCATGTTTCGTCCTGTGTCTTGTTGCCAGTGTCTCTGTATTATCCTATCTTGACTACCCCTTAGTTTTCTTTGTCGTGTTATATGTGTTGTTTGTTTGTTTGTTTGTTTGTTTCGTCCTATGTCTTGTTGCCAATTTCTCAGTATTACCCTATCTTGACTGCCCCTTAGTTTTCTTTGTCGTGTTATATGTGTTGTTTGTTTGTTTGTTTCGTCCTGTGTCTTGTTGCCAGTTTCTCTGTATTATCCTATCTTGACTGCCCTTAGTTTTCTTTGTCGTGTTATATGTGTTGTTTGTTTGTTTGCTTGTTTCGTCCTGTGTCTTGTTGCCAGTGTCTCTGTATTATCCTATCTTGACTGCCCCTTAGTTTTTCTCCATGTTTCGTCCTGTGTCTTGTTGCCAGTGTCTCTGTATTATCCTATCTTGACTGCCCCTTAGTTTTTCTCCATGTTTCGTCCTGTGTCTTGTTGCCAGTGTCTCTGTATTATCCTATCTTGACTGCTCCTTAGTTTTTCTCAATGTTTCTTCCTGTATCTTGTTGCCAGTGTCTCTGTATTATCCTATCTTGACTGCCCCTTAGTTTTCTTTGTCGTGTTATATGTGTTGTTTGTTTGTTTGTTTCGTCCTGTGTCTTGTTGCCAGTGTCTCTGTATTATCCTATCTTCACTGCCCCTTAGTTTTTCACCATGTTTCGTCCCGTGTTATTCTATCTTGACTGCCCCTTAGTTTTTCTCCATGTTTCGTCCTGTTTCTTGTTGCCAGTGTCTCTGTATTATACTATCTTGACTGCCCCTTAGTTTTTCTCCATGTTTCGTCCTGTGTCTTGTTGCCAGTGTCTCTGTATTATACTATCTTGACTGCCCCTTAGTTTTTCTCCATGTTTCGTCCTGTGTCTTATTGCCAGTGTCTCTGTATTATCCTATCTTGACTGCCCCTTAGTTTTTCTCCATGTTTCGTCCTGTGTCTTGTTGCCAGTGTCTCTGTATTATCCTATCTTGACTACCCCTTAGTTTTCTTTGTCGTGTTATATGTGTTGTTTGTTTGTTTGTTTGTTTGTTTCGTCCTATGTCTTGTTGCCAGTTTCTCAGTATTATCCTATCTTGACTGCCCCTTAGTTTTCTTTGTCGTGTTATATGTGTTGTTTGTTTGTTTGTTTCGTCCTGTGTCTTGTTGCCAGTTTCTCTGTATTATCCTATCTTGACTGCCCTTAGTTTTCTTTGTCGTGTTATATGTGTTGTTTGTTTGTTTGCTTGTTTCGTCCTGTGTCTTGTTGCCAGTGTCTCTGTATTATCCTATCTTGACTGCCCCTTAGTTTTTCTCCATGTTTCGTCCTGTGTCTTGTTGCCAGTGTCTCTGTATTATCCTATCTTGACTGCCCCTTAGTTTTTCTCCATGTTTCGTCCTGTGTCTTGTTGCCAGTGTCTCTGTATTATCCTATCTTGACTGCTCCTTAGTTTTTCTCCATGTTTCGTCCTGTTTCTTGTTGCCAGTGTCTCTGTATTATACTATCTTGACTGCCCCTTAGTTTTTCTCCATGTTTCGTCCTGTGTCTTGTTGCCAGTGTCTCTGTATTATACTATCTTGACTGCCCCTTAGTTTTTCTCCATGTTTCGTCCTGTGTCTTATTGCCAGTGTCTCTGTATTATCCTATCTTGACTGCCCCTTAGTTTTTCTCCATGTTTCGTCCTGTGTCTTGTTGCCAGTGTCTCTGTATTATCCTATCTTGACTACCCCTTAGTTTTCTTTGTCGTGTTATATGTGTTGTTTGTTTGTTTGTTTGTTTGTTTCGTCCTATGTCTTGTTGCCAGTTTCTCAGTATTATCCTATCTTGACTGCCCCTTAGTTTTCTTTGTCGTGTTATATGTGTTGTTTGTTTGTTTGTTTCGTCCTGTGTCTTGTTGCCAGTTTCTCTGTATTATCCTATCTTGACTGCCCTTAGTTTTCTTTGTCGTGTTATATGTGTTGTTTGTTTGTTTGCTTGTTTCGTCCTGTGTCTTGTTGCCAGTGTCTCTGTATTATCCTATCTTGACTGCCCCTTAGTTTTTCTCCATGTTTCGTCCTGTGTCTTGTTGCCAGTGTCTCTGTATTATCCTATCTTGACTGCCCCTTAGTTTTTCTCCATGTTTCGTCCTGTGTCTTGTTGCCAGTGTCTCTGTATTATCATATCTTGACTGCTCCTTAGTTTTTCTCAATGTTTCTTCCTGTATCTTGTTGCCAGTGTCTCTGTATTATCCTATCTTGACTGCCCCTTAGTTTTCTTTGTCGTGTTATATGTGTTGTTTGTTTGTTTGTTTCGTCCTGTGTCTTGTTGCCAGTGTCTCTGTATTATCCTATCTTGACTGCCCCTTAGTTTTTCTCCATGTTTCGTCCTGTGTCTTGTTGCCAGTTTCTCTGTATTATCCTATCTTGACTGCCCCTTAGGTTTTCTCCATGTTTCATCCTGTGTCTTGTTGCCAGTGTCTCTTTATTATCCTATCTTGACTGCCCCTTAGTTTTCTGTGTCGTGTTATATGTGTTTTTTGTTTGTTTTTTTCGTCCTGTGTCTTGTTGCCAGTGTCTCTGTATTATCCTATCTTGACTGCCCCTTAGTTTTTCTCCATATTTCGTCCTGTGTCTTGTTGCCAGTGTCTGTATTATCCTATCTTGACTGCTCCTTAGGTTTTCTCCATGTTTCGTCCTGTGTCTTGTTGCCAGTGTCTCTTTAATATCCTATCTTGACTACCCCTTAGTTTTCTTTGTCATGTTATATGTGTTTTTTGTTTGTTTGTTTCGTCCTGTGTCTTGTTGCCAGTGTCTCTGTATTATCCTATCTCGACTGCCCCTTGTGTTTTCTCCATGTTTCGTCCTGTGTCTTGTTGCCAGTGTCTCTGTATTATCCTATCTTGACTGCCCCTTAGGTTTTCTCCATGTTTCATCCTGTGTCTTGTTGCCAGTATCTCTTTATTATCCTGTCTTGACTTCCCCTTAGTTTTTTCTTTGCCGTGTTATATGTGTTTTTTGTTTGTTTGTTTCGTCCTGTGTCTTGTTGCCAGTGTCTCTGTATTGTCCTATCTTGGCTGCCCCTTAGTTTTCCTCCATGTTTCGTCCTGTGTCTTGTTGCCAGTGTCTCTGTATTGTCCTATCTTGGCTGCCCCTTAGTTTTTCTCCATGTTTCATCCTGTGTCTTGTTGCCAGTGTCTCTTTATTATCCTATCTTGACTACCCCTTAGTTTTCTTTGTCGTGTTATATGTGTTATTTGTTTGTTTGTTTGTTTCGTCCTGTCTCTTGTTGCCAGTGTCTCTGTATTATCCTAACTTGGCTGCCCCTTAGTTTTTCTCCATGTTTCGTCCTGTGTCTTGTTGCCAGTGTCTCTGTATTATCCTATCTTGACTGCCCCTTATTTTTCTCTATGTTTCGTCCTGTGTCTTGTTGCCAGTGTCTCTGTATTATCCTATCTTGACTGCCCCTTAGGTTTTCTCCATGTTTCGTCCTGTGTCTTGTTGCCAGTGTCTCTTTATTATCCTATCTTGACTACCCCTTAGTTTTCTTTGTCGTGTTATATGTGTTTTTTGTTTGTTTGTTTCGTCCTGTGTCTTGTTGCCAGTGTCTCTGTATTATCCTATCTTGACTGCCCCTTAGGTTTTCTCCATGTTTCGTCCTGTGTCTTGTTGCCAGTTTCTCTGCTTTATCCTATCTTGACTGCCCCTTAGGTTTTCTCCATGTTTCGCCCTGTGTCTTGTTGCCAGTGTCTCTTTATTATCCTATCTTGACTGCCCCTTAGTTTTCTTTGTCGTGTTATATGTGTTTTTTGTTTGTTTGTTTCGTCCTGTGTCTTGTTGCCAGTGTCTCTGTATTGCCCTATCTTGACTGCACCTTAGTTTTTCTCCATGTTTCGTCCTGTGTCTTGTTGCCAGTTTCTCTGTATTATCCTATCTTGACTGCCCCTTAGTTTTCTTTGTCGTGTTATATGTGTTTTTTGTTTGTTTGTTTCGTCCTGTGTCTTGTTGCCAGTGTCTCTGTATTGCCCTATCTTGACTGCACCTTAGTTTTTCTCCATGTTTTGTCCTATGTCTTGTTGCCAGTGTCTCTGTATTATACTATTTTGACTGCCCCTTAGTTTTTCTCCATGTTTCGTCCTGTGTCTTGTTGCCAGTGTCTCTGTATTATCCTATCTTGACTTCCCCTTAGTTTTCTTTGTCGTGTTATATGTGTTTTTTGTTTGTTTGTTTCGTCCTGTGTCTTGTTGCCAGTGTCTCTGTATTATACTATTTTGACTGCCCCTTAGTTTTCCTCCATGCTTCGTCCTGTGTCTTGTTGCCAGTGTGTCTTTATTATCCTATCTTCACCGCCCTTAGTTTTCTTTGTCGTGTTATATGTGTTGTTTGTTGGTTTGTTTGTTTCGTCCTGTGTCTTGTTGCCAGTGTCTCCGTATTATCCTATCTTGACTTCCCCTTAGTTTTTCTCCATGTTTCGTCCTGTGTCTTGTTGCCAGTGTCTCTGTATTATCCTATCTTGACTGCCCCTTAGTTTTTCTCCATGTTTCGTCCTGTGTCTGGTTGCCAGTGTCTCTGTATTATCCTATCTTGACTGCCCCTTAGTTTTTCTCCATGTTTCGTCCTGTGTCTTGTTGCCAGTTTCTCTGTATTATCCTATCTTGACTGCCCCTTAGGTTTTCTCCATGTTTCGTCCTGTGTCTTGTTGCCAGTGTCTCTTTAATATCCTATCTTGACTACCCCTTAGTTTTCTTTGTCGTGTTATGTGTTTTTTGTTTGTTTGTTTCGTCCTGTGTCTTGTTGCCAGTGTCTCTGTATTATCCTATCTTGACTGCCCCTTAGGTTTTCTCCATGTTTCGTCCTGTGTCTTGTTGCCAGTGTCTCTGTATTATCCTATCTTGACTGCCCCTTAGGTTTTCTCAATGTTTCATCCTGTGTCTTGTTGCCAGTGTCTCTTTATTATCCTATCTTGACTGCCCCTTAGTTTTCTTTGTCGTGTTATATGTGTTTTTTGTTTGTTTGTTTCGTCCTGTGTCTTGTTGCCAGTGTCTCTGTATTGTCCTATCTTGACTGCCCCTTAGTTTTTCTCCATGTTTCGTCCTGTGTCTTGTTGCCAGTTTCTCTGTATTATCCTATCTTGACTACCCCTTAGTTTTCTTTGTCGTGTTATATGTGTTGTTTGTTTGTTTGTTTCGTCCTGTGTCTTGTTGCCAGTTTCTCTGTATTATCCTATCTTGACTGCCCCTTAGTTTTCTTTGTCGTGTTATATGTGTTGTTTTTTTGTTTGTTTCGTCCTGTGTCTTGTTGCCAGTTTCTCTGTATTATCCTATCTTGACTGCCCTTAGTTTTCTTTGTCGTGTTATATGTGTTGTTTGTTTGTTTGTTTGTTTGGTCCTGTGTCTTGTTGCCAGTGTCTCTGTATTATCATATCTTGACTGCCCCTTAGTTTTTCTCCATGTTTCGTTCTGTGTCTTGTTGCCAGTGTCTCTGTATTATCCTATCTTGACTGCCCCTTAGTTTTCTTTGTTGTGTTATATGTGTTGTTTGTTTGTATGTTTCGTCCTGTGTCATGTTGCCAGTGTCTCTGTATTATCCTATCTTGACTGCCCCTTAGTTTTTCTCCATGTTTCGTCCTGTGTCTTGTTGCCAGTGTCTCTGTATTATCATATCTTGACTGCCCCTTAGGTTTTCTCCATGTTTCGTCCTGTGTCTTGTTGCCAATGTCTCTTTATTATCCTATCTTGACTACCCCTTAGTTTTCTTTGTCGTGTTATATGTGTTTTTTGTTTGTTTGTTTCGTCCTGTGTCTTGTTGCCAGTGTCTCTGTATTATCCTATCTTGACTGCCCCTTAGGTTTTCTCCATGTTTCGTCCTGTGTCTTGTTGCCAGTTTCTCTGTATTATCCTATCTTGACTGCCCCTTAGGTTTTCTCCATGTTTCGTCCTGTGTCTTGTTGCCAGTGTCTCTGTATTATCCTATCTTGACTGCCCCTTAGGTTTTCTCCATGTTTCATCCTGTGTCTTGTTGCCAGTGTCTCTGTATTATCCTATCTTGACTGCCCCTTAGTTTTCTTTGTCGTGTTATATGTGTTGTTTGTTTGTTTGTTTCGCCCTGTGTCTTGTTGCCAGTGTCTCTGTATTATCCTATCTTGACTGCCCCTTAGTTTTTCTCCATGTTTCGTCCTGTGTCTTGTTGCCAGTGTCTCTGTATTATCCTTTCTTGACTGCCCCTTAGTTTTCTTTGTCGTGTTATATGTGTTGTTTGTTTGTTTGTTTCGTCCTGTGTCATGTTGCCAGTGTCTCTGTATTATCCTATCTTGACTGCCCCTTAGTTTTTCTCCATGTTTCGTCCTGTGTCTTGTTGCCAGTGTCTCTGTATTATCCTATCTTGACTGCCCCTTAGTTTTCTTTGTCGTGTTATATGTGTTGTTTGTTTGTTTGTTTCGTCCTGTGTCTTGTTGCCAGTGTCTCTGTATTATCCTATCTTGACTGCCCCTTAGTTTTTCTCCATGTTTCGTCCTGTGTCTTGTTGCCAGTGTCTCTGTATTATCCTATCTTGACTGCCCCTTAGTTTTTCTCCATGTTTCGTGCTGTGTTTTGTTGCCAGTGTCTCTGTATTATCCTATCTTGACTTCCCCTTAGTTTTTCTCCATGTTTCGTCCTGTGTCTTGTTGCCAGTGTCTCTGTATTATCCTATCTTGATTACCCCTTAGTTTTTCTCCATGTTTCGTCCTGTGTCTTGTTGCCAGTGTCTCTGTATTATCCTATCTTGACTGCCCCATAGTTTTTCTCCATGTTTGGTCCTGTGTCTTGTTGCCAGTGTCTCTATTATCCTATCTTGACTGCCCCTTAGTTTTTCTCCATGTTTCGTCCTGTGTTTTGTTGCCAGTTTCTCTGTATTATCCTATCTTGACTGCCCCTTAGTTTTCTTTGTCGTGTTATATGTGTTGTTTGTTTGTTTGTTTGTTTCGTCCTGTGTCTTGTTGCCAGTTTCTCTGTATTATCCTATCTTGACTGCCCTTAGTTTTCTTTGTCGTGTTATATGTGTTGTTTGTTTGTTTGTTTCGTCCTGTGTCTTGTTGCCAGTGTCTCTGTATTATCCTATCTTCACTGCCCCTTAGTTTTTCACCATGTTTCGTCCCGTGTTATTCTATCTTGACTGCCCCTTAGTTTTTCTCCATGTTTCGTCCTGTTTCTTGTTGCCAGTGTCTCTGTATTATACTATCTTGACTGCCCCTTAGTTTTTCTCCATGTTTCGTCCTGTGTCTTGTTGCCAGTGTCTCTGTATTATACTATCTTGACTGCCCCTTAGTTTTTCTCCATGTTTCGTCCTGTGTCTTATTGCCAGTGTCTCTGTATTATCCTATCTTGACTGCCCCTTAGTTTTTCTCCATGTTTCGTCCTGTGTCTTGTTGCCAGTGTCTCTGTATTATCCTATCTTGACTACCCCTTAGTTTTCTTTGTCGTGTTATATGTGTTGTTTGTTTGTTTGTTTGTTTGTTTCGTCCTATGTCTTGTTGCCAGTTTCTCAGTATTATCCTATCTTGACTGCCCCTTAGTTTTCTTTGTCGTGTTATATGTGTTGTTTGTTTGTTTGTTTCGTCCTGTGTCTTGTTGCCAGTTTCTCTGTATTATCCTATCTTGACTGCCCTTAGTTTTCTTTGTCGTGTTATATGTGTTGTTTGTTTGTTTGCTTGTTTCGTCCTGTGTCTTGTTGCCAGTGTCTCTGTATTATCCTATCTTGACTGCCCCTTAGTTTTTCCCCATGTTTCGTCCTGTGTCTTGTTGCCAGTGTCTCTGTATTATCCTATCTTGACTGCCCCTTAGTTTTTCTCCATGTTTCGTCCTGTGTCTTGTTGCCAGTGTCTCTGTATTATCCTATCTTGACTGCTCCTTAGTTTTTCTCCATGTTTCGTCCTGTTTCTTGTTGCCAGTGTCTCTGTATTATACTATCTTGACTGCCCCTTAGTTTTTCTCCATGTTTCGTCCTGTGTCTTGTTGCCAGTGTCTCTGTATTATACTATCTTGACTGCCCCTTACTTTTTCTCCATGTTTCGTCCTGTGTCTTATTGCCAGTGTCTCTGTATTATCCTATCTTGACTGCCCCTTAGTTTTTCTCCATGTTTCGTCCTGTGTCTTGTTGCCAGTGTCTCTGTATTATCCTATCTTGACTACCCCTTAGTTTTCTTTGTCGTGTTATATGTGTTGTTTGTTTGTTTGTTTGTTTGTTTCGTCCTATGTCTTGTTGCCAGTTTCTCAGTATTACCCTATCTTGACTGCCCCTTAGTTTTCTTTGTCGTGTTATATGTGTTGTTTGTTTGTTTGTTTCGTCCTGTGTCTGGTTGCCAGTTTCTCTGTATTATCCTATCTTGACTGCCCTTAGTTTTCTTTGTCGTGTTATATGTGTTGTTTGTTTGTTTGCTTGTTTCGTCCTGTGTCTTGTTGCCAGTGTCTCTGTATTATCCTATCTTGACTGCCCCTTAGTTTTTCTCCATGTTTCGTCCTGTGTCTTGTTGCCAGTGTCTCTGTATTATCCTATCTTGACTGCCCCTTAGTTTTTCTCCATGTTTCGTCCTGTGTCTTGTTGCCAGTGTCTCTGTATTATCCTATCTTGACTGCTCCTTAGTTTTTCTCAATGTTTCTTCCTGTATCTTGTTGCCAGTGTCTCTGTATTATCCTATCTTGACTGCCCCTTAGTTTTCTTTGTCGTGTTATATGTGTTGTTTGTTTGTTTGTTTCGTCCTGTGTCTTGTTGCCAGTGTCTCTGTATTATCCTATCTTCACTGCCCCTTAGTTTTTCACCATGTTTCGTCCCGTGTTATTCTATCTTGACTGCCCCTTAGTTTTTCTCCATGTTTCGTCCTGTTTCTTGTTGCCAGTGTCTCTGTATTATACTATCTTGACTGCCCCTTAGTTTTTCTCCATGTTTCGTCCTGTGTCTTATTGCCAGTGTCTCTGTATTATCCTATCTTGACTGCCCCTTAGTTTTTCTCCATGTTTCGTCCTGTGTCTTGTTGCCAGTTTCTCTGTATTATCCTATCTTGACTACCCCTTAGTTTTCTTTGTCGTGTTATATGTGTTGTTTGTTTGTTTGTTTGTTTGTTTCGTCCTATGTCTTGTTGCCAGTTTCTCAGTATTATCCTATCTTGACTGCCCCTTAGTTTTCTTTGTCGTGTTATATGTGTTGTTTGTTTGTTTGTTTCGTCCTGTGTCTTGTTGCCAGTTTCTCTGTATTATCCTATCTTGACTGCCCTTAGTTTTCTTTGTCGTGTTATATGTGTTGTTTGTTTGTTTGCTTGTTTCGTCCTGTGTCTTGTTGCCAGTGTCTCTGTATTATCCTATCTTGACTGCCCCTTAGTTTTTCTCCATGTTTCGTCCTGTGTCTTGTTGCCAGTGTCTCTGTATTCTCCTATCTTGACTGCCCCTTAGTTTTTCTCCATGTTTCGTCCTGTGTCTTGTTGCCAGTGTCTCTGTATTATCCTATCTTGACTGCTCCTTAGTTTTTCTCCATGTTTCGTCCTGTTTCTTGTTGCCAGTGTCTCTGTATTATACTATCTTGACTGCCCCTTAGTTTTTCTCCATGTTTCGTCCTGTGTCTTGTTGCCAGTGTCTCTGTATTATACTATCTTGACTGCCCCTTAGTTTTTCTCCATGTTTCGTCCTGTGTCTTATTGCCAGTGTCTCTGTATTATCCTATCTTGACTGCCCCTTAGTTTTTCTCCATGTTTCGTTCTGTGTCTTGTTGCCAGTGTCTCTGTATTATCCTATCTTGACTACCCCTTAGTTTTCTTTGTCGTGTTATATGTGTTGTTTGTTTGTTTGTTTGTTTGTTTCGTCCTATGTCTTGTTGCCAGTTTCTCAGTATTATCCTATCTTGACTGCCCCTTAGTTTTCTTTGTCGTGTTATATGTGTTGTTTGTTTGTTTGTTTCGTCCTGTGTCTTGTTGCCAGTTTCTCTGTATTATCCTATCTTGACTGCCCTTAGTTTTCTTTGTCGTGTTATATGTGTTGTTTGTTTGTTTGCTTGTTTCGTCCTGTGTCTTGTTGCCAGTGTCTCTGTATTATCCTATCTTGACTGCCCCTTAGTTTTTCTCCATGTTTCGTCCTGTGTCTTGTTGCCAGTGTCTCTGTATTATCCTATCTTGACTGCCCCTTAGTTTTTCTCCATGTTTCGTCCTGTGTCTTGTTGCCAGTGTCTCTGTATTATCCTATCTTGACTGCTCCTTAGTTTTTCTCAATGTTTCTTCCTGTATCTTGTTGCCAGTGTCTCTGTATTATCCTATCTTGACTGCCCCTTAGTTTTCTTTGTCGTGTTATATGTGTTGTTTGTTTGTTTGTTTCGTCCTGTGTCTTGTTGCCAGTGTCTCTGTATTATCCTATCTTGACTGCCCCTTAGTTTTTCTCCATGTTTCGTCCTGTGTCTTGTTGCCAGTTTCTCTGTATTATCCTATCTTGACTGCCCCTTAGGTTTTCTCCATGTTTCATCCTGTGTCTTGTTGCCAGTGTCTCTTTATTATCCTATCTTGACTGCCCCTTAGTTTTCTGTGTCGTGTTATATGTGTTTTTTGTTTGTTTTTTTCGTCCTGTGTCTTGTTGCCAGTGTCTCTGTATTATCCTATCTTGACTGCCCCTTAGGTTTTCTCCATGTTTCGTCCTGTGTCTTGTTGCCAGTGTCTCTGTATTATCCTATCTTGACTGCTCCTTAGGTTTTCTCCATGTTTCGTCCTGTGTCTTGTTGCCAGTGTCTCTTTAATATCCTATCTTGACTGCCCCTTAGTTTTCTTTGTCGTGTTATATGTGTTTTTTGTTTGTTTGTTTCGTCCTGTGTCTTGTTGCCAGTGTCTCTGTATTATCCTATCTTGACTGCCCCTTAGTTTTTCTCCATATTTCGTCCTGTGTCTTGTTGCCAGTGTCTCTGTATTATCCTATCTTGACTGCTCCTTAGGTTTTCTCCATGTTTCGTCCTGTGTCTTGTTGCCAGTGTCTCTTTAATATCCTATCTTGACTACCCCTTAGTTTTCTTTGTCATGTTATATGTGTTTTTTGTTTGTTTGTTTCATCCTGTGTCTTGTTGCCAGTGTCTCTGTATTATCCTATCTCGACTGCGCCTTGTGTTTTCTCCATGTTTCGTCCTGTGTCTTGTTGCCAGTGTCTCTGTATTATCCTATCTTGACTGCCCCTTAGGTTTTCTCCATGTTTCATCCTGTGTCTTGTTGCCAGTATCTCTTTATTATCCTGTCTTGACTTCCCCTTAGTTTTTTCTTTGCCGTGTTATATGTGTTTTTTGTTTGTTTGTTTCGTCCTGTGTCTTGTTGCCAGTGTCTCTGTATTGTCCTATCTTGGCTGCCCCTTAGTTTTCCTCCATGTTTCGTCCTGTGTCTTGTTGCCAGTGTCTCTGTATTGTCCTATCTTGGCTGCCCCTTAGTTTTTCTCCATGTTTCATCCTGTGTCTTGTTGCCAGTGTCTCTTTATTATCCTATCTTGACTACCCCTTAGTTTTCTTTGTCGTGTTATATGTGTTATTTGTTTGTTTGTTTGTTTCGTCCTGTCTCTTGTTGCCAGTGTCTCTGTATTATCCTAACTTGGCTGCCCCTTAGTTTTTCTCCATGTTTCGTCCTGTGTCTTGTTGCCAGTGTCTCTGTATTATCCTATCTTGACTGCCCCTTATTTTTCTCTATGTTTCGTCCTGTGTCTTGTTGCCAGTGTCTCTGTATTATCCTATCTTGACTGCCCCTTAGGTTTTCTCCATGTTTCGTCCTGTGTCTTGTTGCCAGTGTCTCTTTATTATCCTATCTTGACTATCCCTTAGTTTTCTTTGTCGTGTTATATGTGTTTTTTGTTTGTTTGTCTCGTCATGTGTCTTGTTGCCTGTGTCTCTGTATTATCCTATCTTGACTGCCCCTTAGGTTTTCTCCATGTTTCGTCCTGTGTCTTGTTGCCAGTTTCTCTGTATTATCCTATCTTGACTGCCCCTTAGGTTTTCTCCATGTTTCGCCCTGTGTCTTGTTGCCAGTGTCTCTTTATTATCCTATCTTGACTGCCCCTTAGTTTTCTTTGTCGTGTTATATGTGTTTTTTGTTTGTTTGTTTCGTCCTGTGTCTTGTTGCCAGTGTCTCTGTATTGCCCTATCTTGACTGCACCTTAGTTTTTCTCCATGTTTCGTCCTGTGTCTTGTTGCCAGTTTCTCTGTATTATCCTATCTTGACTGCCCCTTAGTTTTCTTTGTCGTGTTATATGTGTTTTTTGCTTGTTTGTTTCGTCCTGTGTCTTGTTGCCAGTGTCTCTGTATTGCCCTATCTTGACTGCACCTTAGTTTTTCTCCATGTTTTGTCCTATGTCTTGTTGCCAGTGTCTCTGTATTATACTATTTTGACTGCCCCTTAGTTTTTCTCCATGTTTCGTCCTGTGTCTTGTTGCCAGTGTCTCTGTATTATCCTATCTTGACTTCCCCTTAGTTTTCTTTGTCGTGTTATATGTGTTTTTTGTTTGTTTGTTTCGTCCTGTGTCTTGTTGCCAGTGTCTCTGTATTATACTATTTTGACTGCCCCTTAGTTTTCCTCCATGCTTCGTCCTGTGTCTTGTTGCCAGTGTGTCTTTATTATCCTATCTTCACCGCCCTTAGTTTTCTTTGTCGTGTTATATGTGTTGTTTGTTGGTTTGTTTGTTTCGTCCTGTGTCTTGTTGCCAGTGTCTCCGTATTATCCTATCTTGACTTCCCCTTAGTTTTTCTCCATGTTTCGTCCTGTGTCTTGTTGCCAGTGTCTCTGTATTATCCTATCTTGACTGCCCCTTAGTTTTTCTCCATGTTTCGTCCTGTGTCTGGTTGCCAGTGTCTCTGTATTATCCTATCTTGACTGCCCCTTAGTTTTTCTCCATGTTTCGTCCTGTGTCTTGTTGCCAGTTTCTCTGTATTATCCTATCTTGACTGCCCCTTAGGTTTTCTCCATGTTTCGTCCTGTGTCTTGTTGCCAGTGTCTCTTTAATATCCTATCTTGACTACCCCTTAGTTTTCTTTGTCGTGTTATGTGTTTTTTGTTTGTTTGTTTCGTCCTGTGTCTTGTTGCCAGTGTCTCTGTATTATCCTATCTTGACTGCCCCTTAGGTTTTCTCCATGTTTCGTCCTGTGTCTTGTTGCCAGTGTCTCTGTATTATCCTATCTTGACTGCCCCTTAGGTTTTCTCAATGTTTCATCCTGTGTCTTGTTGCCAGTGTCTCTTTATTATCCTATCTTGATTGCCCCTTAGTTTTCTTTGTCGTGTTATATGTGTTTTTTGTTTGTTTGTTTCGTCCTGTGTCTTGTTGCCAGTGTCTCTGTATTGTCCTATCTTGACTGCCCCTTAGTTTTTCTCCATGTTTCGTCCTGTGTCTTGTTGCCAGTTTCTCTGTATTATCCTATCTTGACTACCGCTTAGTTTTCTTTGTCGTGTTATATGTGTTGTTTGTTTGTTTGTTTCGTCCTGTGTCTTGTTGCCAGTTTCTCTGTATTATCCTATCTTGACTGCCCCTTAGTTTTCTTTGTCGTGTTATATGTGTTGTTTTTTTGTTTGTTTCGTCCTGTGTCTTGTTGCCAGTTTCTCTGTATTATCCTATCTTGACTGCCCTTAGTTTTCTTTGTCGTGTTATATGTGTTGTTTGTTTGTTTGTTTGTTTGGTCCTGTGTCTTGTTGCCAGTGTCTCTGTATTATCATATCTTGACTGCCCCTTAGTTTTTCTCCATGTTTCGTTCTGTGTCTTGTTGCCAGTGTCTCTGTATTATCCTATCTTGACTGCCCCTTAGTTTTCTTTGTTGTGTTATATGTGTTGTTTGTTTGTATGTTTCGTCCTGTGTCATGTTGCCAGTGTCTCTGTATTATCCTATCTTGACTGCCCCTTAGTTTTTCTCCATGTTTCGTCCTGTGTCTTGTTGCCAGTTTCTCTGTATTATCATATATTGACTGCCCCTTAGGTTTTCTCCATGTTTCGTCCTGTGTCTTGTTGCCAATGTCTCTTTATTATTCTATCTTGACTACCCCTTAGTTTTCTTTGTCGTGTTATATGTGTTTTTTGTTTGTTTGTTTCGTCCTGTGTCTTGTTGCCAGTGTCTCTGTATTATGCTATCTTGACTGCCCCTTAGGTTTTCTCCATGTTTCGTCCTGTGTCTTGTTGCCAGTTTCTCTGTATTATCCTATCTTGACTGCCCCTTAGGTTTTCTCCATGTTTCGTCCTGTGTCTTGTTGCCAGTGTCTCTTTATTATCCTATCTTGACTGCCCCTTAGTTTTCTTTGTCGTGTTATATGTGTTTTTTGTTTGTTTGTTTCGTCCTGTGTCTTGTTGCCAGTGTCTCTGTATTATCCTATCTTGACTGCACCTTAGTTTTTCTCCATGTTTTGTCCTATGTCTTGTTGCCAGTGTCTCTGTATTATACTTTTTTGACTGCCCCTTAGTTTTTCTCCATGTTTCGTCCTGTGTCTTGTTGCCAGTGTCTCTGTATTATCCTATCTTGACTTCCCCTTAGTTTTCTTTGTCGTGTTATATGTGTTTTTTGTTTGTTTGTTTCGTCCTGTGTCTTGTTGCCAGTGTCTCTGTATTATACTATTTTGACTGCCCCTTAGTTTTTCTCCATGTTTCGTCCTGTGTCTTGTTGCCAGTGTCTCTTTATTATCCTATCTTCACCGCCCTTAGTTTTCTTTGTCGTGTTATATGTGTTGTTTGTTGGTTTGTTTGTTTCGTCCTGTGTCTTGTTGCCAGTGTCTCCGTATTATCCTATCTTGACTTCCCCTTAGTTTTTTTCCATGTTTCGTCCTGTGTCTTGTTGCCAGTGTCTCTGTATTATCCTATCTTGACTGCCCCTTAGTTTTTCTCCATGTTTCGTCCTGTGTCTGGTTGCCAGTGTCTCTGTATTATCCTATCTTGACTGCCCCTTAGTTTTTTTCCAACGTTTATTATACATATATACAAAGTACCATTGTATTTTCATATGTTCTATGAAACAGTTGGGACAGTCACAAACGTCCATCTGCTGAAATAAGAGCTATAAATGATTTCGTTGACATCATCGACAGGGAATTCCAGAAGTAAACCAGGTAATACAACTTATACAACGTGAAACAATTCTGACCTAATACCAGACAATCATTGGAAATGGATAATGATTACAGGGAATATAATGCGTTAATCTCATTTCTGTTTGTTGAGTAAACTGTCAACTGTCAAAATTTATACTTAATTGTAAATGAATTAAATTATTTACTATGAGTTAACCGTTAGCAACCATCATGTTGTGTGCGCAACCATCAATGAACAAACACACCACCCTATCTTCTAGTGACATTTTGCGACTATACCATTTATTTTTCACATATTTCAGATATTATTCTTATGTGGTATACACGGAATATATTTTTTATTAATTTTTTCATGAACTGAGCAGTGCGCATGAGAGATAATCTCCTCGAAAGAGTTCAAATATTGGGTCACGCGCATATCATTTGCATTGCAGTACGGGAAAACAGAATTATCTGCTGTCAAATATTTTGCGATTTGCTCTTAAAATCTGCTTTTGAGCGGATTTTTAATGTTATGCAGTTGATTTTAGTTAAAATAAAGTGACATATTACGTGAAAATATTTAATCAAAAAATTCCACGATATTTGCCTTTCATATTGCTTTAAACAAAAATCTGTAAATAAAAAAGATGAAAATCTAAATAAACAATGCAATTAACCATTTTTCTTAAAATCTAAATTCAAAATTTTAGAATAATAACTATTTATCACTTTAGAATTATCATAATTGTGGACTTTATTTTTTAATTGCTCACACCAAGCTAATTAATGATAAGATCAGTCATTTGATTAATAATTTCACATTGATGTGATTTAGGATAATATTTGATTACAGTAGTTAATGAATAATGATCACTACTTTAATAGAGTTGACCAAGCTAACAAAGGGTATAAATGGGAACACAGTAAGAGTCCAGTGACTCCAGTCATTACCTAAGTTACAATAATGTCCTGATTCATTTTCATAAAGTTTGATATTAAAATATATGTGCTTATAATGTCCTGGTTTATTTTCATAAAGTTTGATAATGAAATATGTGTTCATAATGTCCTGATTTATTTTCATAAAGATTGATATTCATAGATATGTTACAGTACAAATTGGAATCCAGTAGGATCCAGAATCCTACTAGTACAAATTGGAATTCCAATTTTTACTAGTAGAAATAGGAATTCTGATTTGTACTGGATTTAAACCAGTATAAATCAGAATTCCAATATCTACTAGGACAAATCAGGCTATCCAGATTTGTACTAGGAGGATGCAGGATCCTACTGAAATAAAAAATTGAAAAAAGGAGAAACATGAAAAAATAAATATGAACACTTTTTTAATACAAATCTTCTGTTTTATGTCCCTTAGGTAAAATCAGTAAAAGCTAAATAAATATACTTGTATGATCAATGATCATTGATCTTTAATTAATACTTCATTTTATTTAAACTATATGCGAGAAGCTAAACGGAGACGTGTTCGACATGAATCAGAAGCATCATTTATCAGAAAAACATATTCTATTGGTGACACTGTCGGTATAAGAATTCACAAAGTAGACAGAACTAATACTGACTCAAACATATTGCCATGCAAATTTCTTGAAGTAAAAAAAGTAACCGATTCCAAATCCGTTTACAAAATATTTAAAAAAAATGGAATACTGAAAACCTATTATTCAGATGAAGACTTAAGAACAGTTTGCTTTCCAGTATTAAATTCTATTGACCCTAATTTATTATTGGAAATTTCTCACATTCAAGCTTGCCAGAAAAACCGGACAGTAAATGAAACTGCTAATCTGGTATCCACATGTAACTGTGCTGGAAAATTTAATACAATGCGATGTTCATGCCGCAAATCTAAGATACCTTGCTCAAGCAAATGCCACAAACAAACTTTGACCAAATGTTGTAATAAATAGGAAACTGAATCCAAATTGTATTAAAATGTATTTTTCTCACTATTTGTAATTGAATTATCGCACAAGACTTATTTTATATTTCACAAATTTTACATATTTTTATGTTTTTCAATTCAGTAATATCCAGAATCGTACTAAGCTTTAAATTCAGTAATATTCTGAATCCTACTGAAAGTTTAGTAGGATCCAGGATCCTCCTAGTACAAATCTGGATATCCTGATTTGTCCCAGTAGATATTGGAATTCTGATTTATACTGGTTTATATCCAGTACAAATCAGAATTCCAATTTCTACTAGTAGAAATTGGAATTCCAATTTGTACTAGTAGGATTCCGGATCCTACTGATTCCAATTTGTACTGTAACATATATATATATGTGTGTGTTGATGTACTGATTTATTTTGTTATTTCCAAAAAATATGCTTTTAAATATTTATTTCTAACTTAGTTTATTCACTCAATACTCACACAAAAACACGATAACTTCTACATTTAATAAAAGTTAATTGTGGACTTGGGGTACATTGATATCTCCCCCAGTTTTACACTAATTAAACATGACTAGTCATGTCTATATAACAATTAACATATTCAACCTATGCCAACATTTTTTCTTACCTTTTTATACCTATTTTTCAAAATGTTGGCATAGGTTGAATGAACCATTCACATGTACATTTCAGTAAAAAAAGACTACTGCCAGACCCGACCTGATTCGAACTTGAAACAATTTTATATAGAACCAAGTGATCCTATGTAGAATTTCCTATAGTGATCTTATAGTTTTAAAGATTATATCTATAATGTTTTGTTTTCTTATTTTCCATATTCTATGTAGAATAAACTATTGCATGTATGATATTGTCGTTGAATTGGTTTAAAAAACGAAAGAAATAAAAACATATATCAATGAATCAAATAACCAACATTAATACAAATATACTAGTACATAAAAGAAAAAAAAACAAAAACCAAACAACACACTATAGGAACAGTTCCAAAACAACACCACACTATAGGAACAGTTTCAAAACAACACCACACTATAGGAACAGTTCCAAAACAACACCACACTATAGGAACAGTTCCAAAACAACATCACACTATAGGAACAGTTCCAAAACAACACCACACTATAGGAACAGTTCCAAAACACCACCACACTATAGGAACAGTTCCAAAACAACACCACACTATAGGAACAGTTCCAAAACAACACCACACTATAGGAACCGTTCCAAAACAACACCACACTATAGGAACAGTTCCAAAACAACACCACACTATAGGAACAGTTCCAAAATCCTATCGACAAATCGACATCCCTAGCACACATATACATGACTGTACACTTGCTTCGTACAGGCACTTCAATAGAAAGAAAATAAACCAATTTTATATATCGCAGAGTATCTGTCATATATTTGCTGTGGATATGTTGTTTGTTTATGGAATATACACCAAGGTTGTACCTGTATATCCGAGGTGTTAGTGTTTACCACACAAGACAAAGTTGAGTAGTATTGACTGTGGATTTGTTGCATAGTAGTGAAGATGCGTTCGTTTTGCTCTTTTCTTTTCTGTGTAGTATTTTGTCATTCATTGATTGTCTTAATGCCCTTTTTCATGTGACCATTGTAATGTCTGTCCTTCGAATGACGGTCTCCAATTACCGCATTTATATCTTCCAACTTTTTAATATGACACACTGATCTTCATAGATTGCACAAATCAGTACATCTATGCATATCATTAAAAATATCGAAGTTGTGATATCCACTATGGTTGCGAAAACAAATTCGAAATTGGTACATGTATATGTATGTTTACATATAGCCATTTTTGAAAGTATTGTTTTTTGTTTGTTGCGGCAAATATTTCATGCATATTCAGGACAAGATGGACTATAAAAACGTATACCTACATGAAATGAATAGAACACAATAGATACATCACATAAATAAAACGTGATCCCCTCCAAAAACGAATGGGATTAAAGACGAATCGAACATCGGTTTTACGGAACTAGTATCGTGTAAAAACTACATATACAATACATACCTGTGGAAACTGAGGTGTTCGCTACTGCTTAGCAGTTTCTGCTCCATTAGAAGTGCCCTTCGTGTTTATCTTCTTACAAACCCGATGATACGTCATGAACGAGGAAAAGACCGGATAGTGATTACGACAAACGGAACATATCCGTGCTCACTAGTGGAGCAGGAACTACTTACACTTCCGGAGCACCTAAGTCACTCCCTGTTTTAGTGGGGTTCGTGTTGTTGATATCGTCCATTTACATGTCTTCCTGATTTTAGTTCTCTCCACTACGATTTCAGCTTAAAAACGATGATCGGTTTGAGTTTACTCTCATTCGTTTTGTAATGGCTTCATGTTTTGATTGTTATATGTATTTATTTACGCATACTGGTGTCCAATGCGATTCCCAACTCACATGTTCGTGTATTTTAGAAGTAACATGGCGGGTGCTACTACTGGAGCAGGAAATACTCACCCTTCCAGAGCACGACTTCAACTCCGGTTTCAATTGGGGTTCGTGGCCATTATGTTGTATGTCCTTATTTGATGTACGACCTAAGATTACCCCTAGTTTTGGTATATTCAAACCTTTCTTAGGAGCGGCTGGATGTGGTTCGTTGTAAAGCAGCATTGTTTGACTCTATACACTGTTATGTGGTAACAATCTAGTCGTTCACTCATTGGTTCATCTCAATTGCCATCTTTTGACCTACCTGATTTATTGTTTGTATTAATTGTCTCGTCATAGCTATGGCTAAAATAATGTTTCTGTGACGTTAAACAATAAATTACGAAAAACACTGACTGCATATTACGTCAGCGGTTATTGATATATAAAGTCATTATTGATAACTATGACATTTGACAGAATCACACACAGGTTTTGAAGGAATACATCTTTAAAAATAATGATATTTTGTACTTCTGTAGAATAGGATATCTGACTTTCACGTCGAAGTAGATAGCCTAAGCAATCGTTAATCATGTTGTCTAACATTTATGCATTTACGTTGTCACTAAAGGATACTGTCTTTCAATATTTAACATTGAATAATTTACAAATTGCGTTTTATCAAAGGCAAATTGTCATCTACTCGCACTATTATCTTGTTTAACGTATTATACAGGGAACATGTGATGTAAATATTGAAACTTGCAGCCATCATATTTACATTACTGTCGGAAAGCATTCTATGATTAATCATAATTACGTAGAAATGTGGAAACTGCATTCAAAGGATGGCGATGTGCATTCATAATAATATAACGTTAGACCATTAACGAGAACAGACATGAAATAAACGTTGATAATACTTTCATTTACTTATAGGATATTTCTCGTTTATCTTCATCTTTATATACACATTTACCAACATTTGTGAATAACACAATTTAAAACCATTACATGTTCACGTATCACGTTTATCATATAACGGAATCGACGCAATGTCTTTGCTACTGATTGTCTTTGTGGTATTACATACTAGATTGTGTACAATAGAAGTTAATGGATATGAAATTAACAAAACGGATATTTTTCACCAATATTCGCTGTTATGTGGTCCAAACTTCAACAACAGCCAAGTGAATGTTTGGGGTTTTCCACCTGTTGCCCATACACTAAGCGTTTGTCCAATCTGCAATCCTAATCCTGACTGTGGTGCGTTTCACAATTGTTGTCCTGACACTGAACTTGGATATCAGGTGGTAGAAACTACACGTGGAATTGTATATGCAGCAAACAGCACCTTCAATAAATACCAACTGTACGAAATTATCTCAACATGTCCAGAGGAAGTAAATAGTAGTGTAGCAACATTATGTAAAGAGCAAAGAGATTTAGAAGAACAACTTCAGTATCCGCCAGTTACGGATGAAAATAACAATCTATATTTCAAGAACCAGTACTGTGCATTATGCAATAATGTTATCAATTACACTCCGTGGATTTTAGATTCCACTTGCCAAAACACTTTTGATTATTTCAATTCTTTCAGTGCTCTTTTGAGCACAGCAGCGAAACAAGAATGCATTTTGAAGCACAGACCACCTACCATTCACGAATCCGTTTATACATGTACATACCTTATTGATGAGTGCAATGTTACTGGAAC
Source organism: Bathymodiolus septemdierum (assembly GCA_963383655.1). Taxonomy (NCBI): domain Eukaryota; kingdom Metazoa; phylum Mollusca; class Bivalvia; order Mytilida; family Modiolidae; genus Bathymodiolus; species Bathymodiolus septemdierum. The sequence continues at coordinate 113,923,654 of OY726519.1, forward strand.
CTGGATCAGGTATAACAAAAATATTGACTACGCATGTAATACGTTACATAACTCTTTCCCGCCATATAAAAATATCTTCTGCTTTATTTGCAACCCTCCAACAAAAGATCCTGAAATAACAATTGTGTTGTCATGTAACGTTACGGGAATGTGGAACCAGTACGACAGTGAAATAGAAAACGCGTGTATTAGTGGTAAATTCAGTGATGCAACATATCCGTACACAAATATATATTGTTACATTTGTAATACAAACGAATTCACGGAAAGATACAAAGCATATATTTCAGCTTTTGCTACACCAAACAATATTTTCATATATTATTTATTTGACAAACTCGATGAATATTCGCATGATAAAACAGTGCTACCTGTACATGTTCATGACGGCAATATCACACATAATACGACAACTACATGTGAAAGTCAGTTCCGTAATTACGAAGTTAAAATAGAATGCTCAGTACCTCTTTCTATAAGTTTGACTGATGGAAAGATCTTTACATCAACGTTATATTTGGCTCGACAGTTACACTGTAATATAACAAACCTTATAGAACATGAATATACAATTTGTACAAGTCGCATGGACGATTCTACATGCGAAAATATCATTCAAATGGAAAAAATATGTGAGACGAACGGATCAGAACTATATACTGAAGGCCACAATCAGTCACTATCACTTCCAGAGTGCCATAGTTTTTCGTTCTGTACCTCAATTTTTATGAATGGTAGTTTGGTAAATATGACGAGCTCAAGACAGTACTTTAGATGTGGCAACATTAGTTTTGTCAACAATCAGTATATATATCCATTAGAATATATATTCTGCAAATGTTGTCATGCCTGTTTTAAACACACACACGTCCCGAATGAGATCACACACGCGTCATGGAATATATTTAGCTTGTCATTTTACAGGGATTGCAAGCCGAAGGAGGTGTTCGACTCCATTCAGGTATGAATACATATATTGTTAATCAGAATTAAGTTTTCTCTATATTAAAAGATAAAAAATTAACATTCGAAATTATCTACAAAGCACGGAATTCGATGTGCTAGCCATATAGCCATATATATATACTACTGGGGCAATTTGAAGTCGGGATGAATCATTCATCGGGTTTCTACTTTAAAAATTGTATCTGTTATAATCCTTACAATATTCCAGCAAAGATCGTATAAAGACACATGTTCCCACTGATTGTGTTGAAATCTGTAGTTTCATTGTAATTTAAGATGCTACGAATTTGCTCAAATATTTTTTTGACAAACCATGCATTTGGCAGAATTTCCCATAATATTTATTAATTAATTCGAAAATCATATCCTCTGAAGTCACCAAGCCATTCAAGATGGTCGCAATTACTAAAAATAGCATTACAAATAGTAAAAACTGCTAAATCTTAAACTATATTGAACCTGGCGAGTTATTTGCGTAAGTCGTTCGTCGGTATCCAATCTGTTGGAATTTTTTAACCAAACCTTGTATTCCGAGGGTGGATATTTTCACAATTATATCCGATGATCCAACATATCAACATGACGCTGTATGCAGATTTTAAACATTTTTAGATGGCAGCGGCTGAAGCTTAAAATGTAGATTTATTGATAAACATTTCTTTACATATTTTACCAATTTCTGTTGACTGCAAATTTGACAAAATAATATCATTTAAAACTTAAGGGGAAATGAGATATAATATTATTCTGTAATATATTGTTTCCTTGTATACATATAATCTTGTTACTTATCGTATGTTTATATGATATATTTCAGAACAAATGCCGGAAAATTGGTTGTTTTCCGGGAAAAGAACTACGGAAGGTAAATTCTCCTTCACCACTATACAGTGTTTGGTGCAGACCCTATTTTAATGCATTACATTATTCATCGCCTGTTGGATATACATTACCGTTTAGCGTTGTGTTGGACATGAATGCAACACATCATTCATTAGAGCTTGTTGATATATTACAGAATGACTTGACTGCATTCAATATTACATCTACTATTTGCTTTATACTTGGAGATTCTTTTAGTGGGTCTAATGTGAGCAGATATTATGTTCAAATAGACATTCATAATCTTGATACTTTGATAACAGAAATGGAATTATTAAACTTTACATCACAATTTGTAGAAACAATGACAGAAAACTTTAGTATTATGTATGATTTTAAGTCCGTATTTCAAAGCAACAATGCAGGTTCGGCACCAGTGTGTACGCCAAAATGGCGACCACTTGTATCAAAACTTTTAATATGTCCCCATGTGATATTTGAACCCAGTGAATATATTCTAAGCGAAAACTACAGTGTAGAATTGAAAAACTATAAACATATTTTTCAGTTTTACCAAATATATATTGACCAGAAGAAAAGACTATGGGTGTGTTTAGATGATTTTGAACAGATGACGGGTAACGAAAATGTCCTAGATGTCGTTTACAGAATATTAATGATAATATGTACTTGCCTATCATCCATAGCTCTACTAATAACTTTTATAACATATGCCGTATTTCCATCTATTCGAACACTCCCGGGAAAAAATATTATGAGCTTAGTGTTCTCCTTGTTGCTGTATCATGTATTATATCTTATTGAAATGGCTACCGGAACCGTAAGTGACACAACATGTAAAATATTAGGATTATTGTTGCACTATTTTCTATTGTCCTCATTCGGATGGTTCACAATTTCAGCCATTCATATGTACAAACTATTTGGTACAGAAAGATTAGCGCGCGTGATGGAAGCCTCCCATAGCAAAAATTTGTTTCGAAAGTACTTTATTTCTGCTTTTGGATATCCTGTGATCATTATTGTCGCCAACATAGCAGTCATGCATGCAGTGTCGGAAAATTCATTATTTGGATACGGAGATGGGGGAAAATGCTTCGTTTCTACGTATGAAAATTTTACTGTAACCGTTATGACACCGATGCTTTTAACCTGTGTAATAAACATAACTTTATATTCTTTAACTATTCGACGTATGAAGAGTAGACCTCAACTGGTATCTGATATAAAGGACAGTACACAAATAAAGAGAAAACATTTTCATATTTTTGTCAAACTTTTTGTTACAACAGGATGTTTTTGGATATTGCTTGTCGTTAATGTCTTTGTTGATAACACTGCAGTTGATTTTATTATTGCCTGCTGCAATAGCCTACAAGGTTTATATGTATTCATTGCATACATATGTACCAGACGTATTTATTTAATGTATAAAGGAAAGTTCGTAGCATTACATTGGCTGAAATCTGGAAGTCGTTCCTTTTCAACATCAATGACTTCTCTTTCCAGGTTACATGTGGAATCTACCTCTCACGAAACTCGTATTTTACACACAGAATCACACGTTAACACTTGTATATAGTTTGTAGTCATAGCAACATGATGGTGATTGTATGATGAACATAACAATAATATATATGTTCCGTACACGCATTCTATTAGGTATGATCAACATAACAAAACGATGTTTGTTCCGTAAGCACAGTGTATTACTTAACTTCCATATGGATTGTGTGTCATGTTCGCTTACATTCATATATTTATAATATTAGCAATTCTTCTGACTTATGATTTCAGATTTTCTAAATGTGATAAATATTATTCAAAGGGTTATAAGAAGCTGATATGTCCAATGTGAAAGTTTGACCAATCAGATCGCTGGTTTAATCTTATTCATTTATTAAAAATGAAGTATTTTGCAGCAGCTACAACACGCCTACTCTTTCAAGAAATCTACAAAATACGTCTTTACCGTTCAGGCAGTTTGGCCCTTTTCATACACGTTAATTATGATCCACGGTCTGGCTTTCCGTATATTATTACTTGACAACCTCTGTCTTCCCCTATCCACCACATTTTAACCTGTTGGTTAAAGACAATTACACTTAGGACAAAACAAAGTATCATAACTGATACCTCTAACAGATATAACATCAATTATTCATATACATTTATAGAAATTATTGGTCTTCGCGCGAGACCAGAATAGGTCATCAATTTGTTGAAATCAAATATTGAACATAAAATAGTAATATAATAGGGATTGAAATGTAAAAAGCTTTGATTTAATTGCCAATTGTACCTACTAGCTGTAATATGGTTATCACATCTCTTACTTCCTCAATGTTACTGTTTTACTGATTTGTCGCAGCATCGGAGATCTGAAGAAATCATATTACGGGTAACATGCCAGTGACTCTATATCATAAATATCTTAAGCACCATTTTCATTTTACAGCAAATGTCATGACATAGGTCACTCAACCGTGATGATATATCAATAAATGGAAGGAAATGAGAAATGTTTCTAGTTGTACATCAAATTGTACAAGCAGATTTTCTACATTATTAGCAAAAAGGAAAATAATAATTAAATTTGATCCCTTTATTAAAATAAATTCACGCTTACATGATAAACTATGAAACGCATATATTGTATTCGGTCAAGGTCTAGACTATTGTTGTTTTTTGTTATATTATCACAATAAAAATATTTATCCTGCAATTTATCCTGCAATATTTGCTGTACATATATGCTATACGAATAAATTTTTGTTTTATTCGTACTAGATGAATAAACTTTTCGTACTATACGAATAAACTTTTCAGCCTACGAATAAACTTTTCAACCTACGAATAAACTTTCCTGGCACCCTGTAGCTATGTACAGCGGAGGGCGCAGACAAGTATGAAACTGGTACTAATTAACGCGGACCACGAAAAAGACACCCTTGACAACATTTATGAAAGGCGATGAATGACGTTTGCTTCTGTCCTTTTTGCTTAAATCTGACAAGTTTTCCGACTTTTTTGACATTGCAGGATAAACACAAAATACGTACATTGTCGTTAAATATAAAATTCATTTGTACTCGCTGCGAAACAAGCCTGAAAAGCTCGCCGAAGGCTCGCTATTCTGCCTGTTTCCAAAGCTCGTACGAATAAATTTTATATTTACCGACAACGTACGTATATTGTATATTTATATGTCAGTGACCGAAGTTATTTAAAAAAAATCAATACTAGTATACGTTATAAGAAGAATAGTTATCTTGATAGGGTCAACAAATATATTTTTACATATCCATTGATGGTCAAAGTTGACGCCTGGGTCAGTGAAATACTAAACAATTTTTAAAATCCATTTTACGTCGCCAACAACATGTTCAAGCTACACAATTTGGATACGATGTGTATCAAATATTGTTTTGTTATGGGATTATTTCTCTGTAAATCAGTTTGCGACTCACAAGTTGTATGACGAAATGTACTTTTCGCTGATATGTAATAATTTGATACACATGTGATAGTAGAAGATATGTATTATTGTTAGTGTATTGTACCACGCGTGTAATATGATTTATTAGTGTCTATTTTGTTTAATTTGATATTTACAAGTGATACATACATATATAAACATTTAATGTAATCGTTAATTTTTAAGGGGTTGTTAATAACCTTGAAATGTCATAGACTTGTAAAAAGGAAATAGTGGATCACACATCCATACACGTACGTGAACGTTGTAGAAACAGAGGTTAGAAATGTTATACACGTTAAATAGTGGAGCAATATCTATAAAAAATTATCAACGTGGGTAAAATATTTACAAAAGTGGATCAGATATTTATACACCTAGATGTCAACAGTATTCAAATAATGAATCAATAGATATGAAAATATGTTAACGTGGATAAAATATTTACGAACGTATTCCCATGTGGATTATTTATTTATTTATCAATGGTATATCATAGATTCATAACAGTTAATCAAAGTGCACAATATGTTATAAACGTACGACAATGGTGTTCAAAGTGGATCAAGCGTACGTCAATGGTGTTAAAAGTGGATCAAACGTACGTCAATGGTGTTAAAAGTGAATTAAGCATACGTCAATGGTGTTAAAAGTGGATTAAGCGTACGACAATGGTGTTCAAAGTGGATCAAACGGACGTCAATGGTGTTAAAAGTGGATCAAACGGACGTCAATGGTGTTAAAAGTGGATCAAGGGTACGTCAATGGTGTTCAAAGTGGATTGAACGTACGTCAACGTTGATCGGATACCAATACACGTAAGTAAACGTTAGTCAAATAGTGGACCAGATGTTCGTACATGTGTGTCACCGTGAATAAGATACTCGTACACCTGTGTCAACGTGGATCAGCTAATAACACACGTGTGTCAATGTGAATCAGACATTTATAGACATACGTCAACGGAATTCAAATATTTGATGAGGTATGTTTAGATGTCCATTGTATGTCCACCGTTTTCAAATAGTTGGTTAGATATTAAAGCACACGTGTGACCGTGAATCAGACATTAACAGAAACACATATACGTACTCAGTTATAGTTAGTTATATATATAGTTAGTCCGATAATTTCAGATGTCCATTGTATGTCCACGGTATTCAAATACTTGGTGGGATATTTAAACGGAATTCAAATAGCTGGTTTTATATTTTTAGAAGTACATTGTACTTAATGGTATTAAAATAGTTGGTCAGATATTAAATACACGTCTGCGGTAAGTATTTACTTACTTCAATCTGTTAATTATTAATTGTTGACATGATTGATTCTGTATTCTTAACACATAATATTGACGAAATCGGAAAATCGTTAATAAATACAAAATGTGATAGGATTGGGTGTGGGTGATGTCTCGTCATAGTCTAGCAGTATGTTATATTATACATGTTGTGTGTGAACAACTACAATCCAGTTCAGTATATATTATATATGTACTCATACTACGCAATAAACATATTATTTATGATAAGACATTATTTCAGAAATATGTAAATGTATTCGTTAATCTTGTCATTTAGTCCAACGTTGAAATAATAATAATAATAATAATATTAATATTGGGAGTTTTCACTTGATATTTAAATAATATCCGGTTTTATGGTAAGTCGACTTTAGCGACAAAAAGAGTATTATGAAAAGAAGGTTTAGTCTATGCTACGTGTATTGCGACATTTTTAAACAATGAATGGCAGGTACAGACGAAATGACAGCAATATAAAAAAAAAGTCAAATAATATGGTTTCCATATATTTTGATATTACTTTTTGCATTCAAATGGAACAAGAAGAGAGAAGGGTTCTGGGTCCATTAACCGGTTCAATCCCGCCACATTGTTGTGTCCGTCCCAAACCAGGACATGAATATCCAGCGTCGTAGTCTCTTTTTATGTTCAATGATTTAACGTGACTGGTGATTGTTCGTTTTGTTTATATTGGTGGAATTGTTGACCATCACTATTTAAACTTTCTTCTGATAAACTTGGTACAAGTGTAGAGAAATGCTTTCAATACAACAGATCAAGTCGCATATTTTATTCTATGTATTATATTATACATATATAATACTCTAATACAAATAATACATTGCAAACGGTCCACAATCCAATCTGGCAAAACATTAATTCATATAGAAACATGCAAATGAGACAAAGCCATGTATGTTCTTGATGTGTGTAGTGAGATAATTAAGCAACATACAATTATCGCACATCATATTGCACAAAATGAAGTGCTATAATTGTTTTATTACATTTAACATTCCCAGTTTTTTGTGTACCTGGATCAAATTTTAGGGATTGTTTGTTGGTTTATTTTCAAATTCAAAAGCACATGAGCTTATCCGTTTAATATCATAGATACTTGTACTAATTCAGTGTGTACAAATTATTATTAATTAACTTTGATTTATTAGCCTTTATATGAACAAATCTGTCAATACAATATAAAAACGTTCATTGGGCCAATACGGCAAAAACCAGTCCAATACGGATATTTTCCGTATTGACCCAATTCCAGTCAGTCCAATAACAACTAGATCTGAATCCGCTAGACATTTCGACAATTGCAAGGAAAAATCCTAAGAGGTATTGGACTGGTTAATTAATAAAGGTATCATTACGTGATGTTTTTCATATTGGCCTAGATATAGGTCCTCGGTCTGCTGTATTGGCGTTCGGCTGCGCCTCAGGCCAATACAACAGGCCTCGGACCTATAACTAGGCCAATATGAAAAACATCACGTAATAATACTATAATAAGAGATTATTACATGACATTTTCCATATCAGCCCTGGTATTAGCACGAGAATCACATATCAAGCCCGACAGCGAAGATGGAGGGCTGGTATGGGTCGAGGGTTGATACCAGGGACGATATGGAAAATTTCATGTCATAATTTTTTTATCACATAGTTTACATTGACCTTTTCCAAGCATTGACTTTTATATTGCAAAAAAGATCTTTGAACTGACAAATTGCGAAAATAATTCCTTAAGAGAGTTGCCTTTGTTCAACTTGCAAATATTTTTGTTTCGAGTCTGGTTTAAGAAATATACCAAACAATGTCGATCACACTGATGATGACGTTAGAAACTATTTGTAAAATCTACCCAAGACGTTTGGCATTTGAATGGAAATTCCTATTCCCGTTTCAAGTTATTTAAACTTTATTCCAATATGTTGAAATGAGTTAATTTGATTGAAATACGATTTTATGCATATCTTTATGCATCATCTTTCCTTGTACTTTGAGACCACTGCGCAGATACCGGAAGTTGAATTAGGGGGCAAATACGGATGTTTGCCCCCTATTTGCCCTGAGGGCAAATAACCAACACTGACTTTTAGCTATTATTGGACATGCATAAACGAAGATATTGCAACAAAATATGTGATAATATTACTTATTCAGTGTGTGCAAATTTATGTGCACAAATTTATATTGCATTCTGCTTGCATTTGTTAAATTTCTGTGCCACTTTCTGTTTATGTTTTTGTGACGTCATTTCAACGGACGTTGAAAACGTTTGGCTAGTAAATTTTAAAATTTTGCCGGGATTTCGCCTACCGCTAAATAGATCGTTCAATTTGAAATCCTGCCGTGCAATATGACAATTTATCACAAAAAACGAATTGTATGGTTTTATAATACTGTATCGCACTCAATGAAGTGCAATAATTGTATATTATTATACTTCGTGTATGTTTCTGTAGTGATATTTGGTACTGTAATATTTGACATATTACCTGGGTAATATTTTGACATATTACCTGGACAATTAGACACTCACTATAATAATGATATTAATGTGGTCTTGTCCAGGTAATATGCCAATATATTACCCAGGTCTGAGAGACATATTACCCGACCCTGGGACAAGACCACATTATTATATATATATCCACGTAAAGAAATGATATTTTAGTTTTTCTTTTTAGCTCAATTGACTCAAAGGGTCATATGATGTATTATCCTCGGTTTGAAAATAATGACAACTTTTGATTGGTTAAAACCCCGAGAATAAAAACCCATATTCCCGGATGTTGCTAGATCATATTACCGGGTGTAACTAGCCATTTAACCAATCAAATGTTGTTATTATTTTCAAAATGGGGATACTATAACTTTAAAACTCGCGACGTTGCGCTCCAAAATCAAACTTAGTTAATTTTGGCTATATATTGAATATAAAGCTGTTACTTTGTTCAACTGTAGGGTTCTACCGAAGGTAGTACCCTACACCGGGTAAAAAACACTCAAAACTTTTATATTTTTTACTTATTCTTTCCAAAAACAAAGAAAACGTCACTTTTACGTGGGCCACCGGGATCCAAAATGTCTTATTTTTGACTATAACCGGGAATAAATTCGTTATTCACGTTCCTATCCGTAGATATGGAGATTTAAACACCCTTCAGTAGCCTGTACACACTTCGGGTGCGTCTCATGGTGTATTTGGCTTCTTCAGGGTGTTAAAATCTCCATATCTACGGATAGGAACGTAAATAACTTATATTGCAACCACTTAGCATCCGTCGTCCGTCCGTTAACTTAATTTTCATTATCTGCAACCACTGGTTTAATTTTAATCAAACTTGTGGAGAATCAGCCATAGGGTGTCTACTTTCAGAGTTGTATCCGATAATCCCATCAATTGACTTGCATCACTGGTCGTTGATGTGAATAGAACACACAGCGACAAGTTTTCACCAAATGTGGATAGACTAATTTTGCGGGTTCTGTGGAAAAAATGTGATGTGTTTATTTGTTTTCGAAAATATACAAATTTTATACATGATTTTCTTTTACTTTTTGTGCCTAGACAATTTAGACCAAAGTGTATAATATTTTATTGACCGATTATTATTATTTGCTTTATACTTGTAGAATTTTACATCCATGTGCTATGAACATTGAACGGACATGAATGAAGCAGAGAAACAATTATTTCACAGCTGTAGGAAATTACTAGAAAGTAATGTTGATCCAATTACGGTACTAGATGGACTATACCAACATGGATATTTGTCAGGCAATCAGCGAAAAATTATATATGAAATATCGAGAACCAATCAGGATAGAACATATATCTGGAATGCTTTGTTGTTATTGATACCTGGTAGTTGTGAACTAAAATGTGTTTTAAATGTACTTCTTGATGCCGGATATTCGGAAATTGCAATGGCGATTGGTCAAAAACTGCGCATGTCTATAGTTCCCTCGGCTCAAGATTTACGCATTCATAGAACTAACACTGGTGATTCTAGCCAAAGATTTGCGCAAAAATTGTTTATGAATTTCAAAATAAATACTCACAACAATGCTTTTGTAAATCCACGAACATACTGTCACGAAGAATCTCAAAAATATAAAATACAACTGGAAGGATACAATGGCGTTGACGATGATGTAAGAAGAGGAATAGCAGATAAGTATGCAGCCTGTCTCCTTGCTGAAATAGATTCTCATATCATGCTTTACACAAGACAATTTCCTACATGTGATCTTATCAAACGATTAAAGCTACTTATTCCAGAAACGTCAAATTCTAACATTACACAATTGTCATATGACTCACGACTAGCTATGTCATGCGCACTTGCCGGAAAGGAAGGTGAAGCAGAAGACCACCTACAAAGCGCCATGGGACTATCATTCTTTATTGGTAGATGTGTAGAAATATCTAATTTACTTTATATTTATGTATTTAGTTTGCTAAGTGCATATGAAAAGTGTCCGACACAAAAACTACGGGACAAAATTATTCACATTGCCGAATTAGGATTACAAAGCGTTGAAGACGAGACGGATTCCATTAGAGAATTTTGGGTTCGAATCTTTACGTTACGCATAGTATACTGTTTATTAGGGTTAAGCTATCGAGGTGATCCGATTTACGGAATTATCATACATAGATTTAACATTAGAAAAGCGAAGCAATTATTAACAGACATTGATAAACAATGGGAAAAAATGGAATCTCGCAGAAAAATTATGTATTATGTTGCCAAGGCAAGAATTGCAGAGCTTGAACATAATTATGGATATATTGACAGCGTGTTACACTTTCTTAGTTTAGCAATTAACATTGGTAATGAGGGCGAATATGGAGAAACACAATTTGTAAAATTATATGCATTACATTTTTCGCCATCCCTACAACAGTCATCTGTCGACTCCGAAAAAAATTCACATTTATTTACAACTTCAAAGGAAAATAACAGTTTAAAAGATATTGATGACCAAAAGGCTGATATATCTTCAAATCCAACGGAGTATTCACATTCACACACAACAGATAAAGAAATATTAACTGTTTGTGAACAAGAAGAAACAAATCAAAAAGTAGCCAATTTATCTTATACTGACGATATATATCCCACTCTATCACTATTTCAATCATCAAATGACACTGAACACCAGGCCTCAGATGATTCAATTTTCTGTGATGATGAAATGACTGCTCAAAAATCGCCAGTAAAATCCGCAGACGATAGCCTTGTAGTGGAATCACCTTTATCATCTGTGGTACAAACATACGGAGTTTTAAAAATTTACGATAATGCGTCTTTTACATCTGTGACTAAAATGAACAATGTAGAGACTGTTTTAAAGTCATTGAATGTCACAATATTACCAAATGAATCGGACGAAATTAATCTGCTAAACCCGAACACTATTTTTGAGACACAAGTGGGCAGCGATACTGACTCCACAGTATTGTCAGAAAATACTGATCCTAAATTATTAACACATGACAAGCACTGTACAGACAGCACTGATATTACACTATTGACTGACAGTGTTGGTTCGAGAGTCTTGACTGTTAATGCAAATCCAACACACATTACGGGACCAAAATCATTAACAGACAATACCGATCCTAAAGCATTGACAGACAATACCGATCCCAAAATATCAACAGACAATACCGATCCCAAAATAGCAACAGACAATACCGATCCCAAAATATCAACAGACAATACCGATCCCAAAGCATTGACAGACAATACCGATCCCAAAGCATTGACAGACAATACCGATCTCAGCTCTTTGACAGACAATACCGATCCTAAAATATCAACAGACAATACCGATCCCAAAATATCAACAGACAATACAGATCCTAAAATATCTACAGACAATACCGATCCCAAAATATCAACAGACAATACCGATCCCAAAATATCAACAGACAATACAGATCCTAAAATATCAACAGACAATGCAAATCCTAAATCGATGACCGATATTAAAAATTTTGCAGTGCTGGGAAAGAATGACACTGAAGAAACATTTCGTAAAACGACAATGGCGTCTCCAAAAAATGACGATAGTGATAATTTGAGGATCCATAACCAGGACAGCCTTAATCACGATTCTTTAACATTTCAAGATATTCATAAGTTTGACAAACAGCAATAGTTTGACAAATGAGACACACTAGTTATATTTGATTTTAAAGGAATTCAATACGTCAATCTCTGTTTGCTTTACATAAAATTTGAAGAAAGATTATCCCGATATTATATATGGTTTCGTCAAATTCTCTAGACATTTACGGGTTTTTCGAATTAATGATCTTATTTAATTATGCATGTATATAAAAGTAAACTGTTTGATTGTCTTCACTTGTAATTTTTGTTTTTGTTTTGAATAGTTGGAATTATGTGTTCTTTTAAGGAAGCTACATTGTATTACTAAATGACATTTACTTCTAAAAATAAACTGCATGCGAAAAAAGTGTGCAGATACCAAAAGCGTAATCAGAAGCCGTAAATCGAAGGAGGACAGACACTACAACGGTCAAAGAAAAGGGGCAAAAGTACAAGCTATGATCTACAAAATTATACACAAGAAACGAAAGATTGAGCAATACGAAACCCACTATTAGCAAGAAGTGAACTTAAGTGCTCCGGAAGAATAGGTAGTTCCAACTCCACTAGTGACACCCGTCGTGTTTCTATATGTAATCATTCATTTCAGTTACAATTGTATCAACTCTTAAACCTCAATTAAAGGGAACGAAACAAGGACAAAATAAAAATCGATAACTTTCAAAATAAACAAAACACTTAGGTTAGGTAGATAAGCGAGAGTTGATTAATATTCTTGTTGAAATACCAGGAACTAGATTACATGATAAAATACCAGGAACTATATTACATGTTAAAACACAAGGAAATATAGTACATGATAATATACCGGAACATGATAATGTATGCTAAGGTTCCTACTTAATCTTAATATTTAAATATAATATCATACTTTACGTTTTTATTTTCCCTAATTGTCTTTGTTAGTGCAGCCGGTCAATATTTTAGTATATGGAGCGGACCCGATCAATATAATGTTTTCTTCCGTATTTTGTCCGAACTCGTTTTTTGTCTTAGATATACAATAACAAAAACATGTCGTCTGACAGATTTGCATGTATTGAGTATAATAGAACAAATAGTTCATGGTACTTCGGGCCAAATGGCAGTTTATGGACCGGTCTGTCACCCACAAAATAGTATATGGACCTCAGCTTCGCTTCGGTCCATATAATATTTTCTGGGTGACATCCCAGTCCATAAACTGCCATATGGCCCTTAGTGCCATAAACCTTTTGATAATTATACCTCATACATTTATTTCCTCTAATTAGCTATGTTAGCCAGTTCGGTCCATATTTTGCGATATGGACCGGAGCTCCGGGCCAAAATGTTATATAAATCATCTCCCTTTGTGCTTAATCCGGAAATCTCTTGTCCGTCAATGTTTCGAAAGTTTAGAAAATAAAATGTCGTCTGGAAGGTTCGCGTCTCTGAATGAAAGAGAACTGGATCAAATTACAGATTCCAGGCTGTCACAAAACACTAAAAATGCAACGAAGTACGCGGTAAAAACATTCAGTTTATTGACCATATTTTTATTTCATTCTGATATGTCAGGTAAATTTAAATACAGCTACTTATAGATGTTCATTGTACATGCAATGTATACATGGCATAGTTTTATTACATTTATTTGTAAAAAAATGAATATGGGGTAAATGTACACGAGCCACAATCCATGAAATACAATGTAATTATAAAGCAAAGGAACGGCACCTTTATTGGTGTTCTTCATCATAAATATTGATGCAAGGTCTCCGCAACTACTGTATAATACTGGTAGAACTGCACTGATAGTTCATAATGTCCAAGGTGTAGTTTTGAGTTTTGATTTTTCATGTGTTTCAGTGTTTGTGGATGTACTCTGCTTCCATCATATTCAGTCTTGTCTTGTTAATTCAACATATGACATTTCCAGGGGTATTCTACTTTTACTTTGGGTCAGATATCACTTTTGTCAATTCGAATCATATGTACACAATTACAACATAAACACACTCAAAGCGACCTCCCCCCCCCCCCCCCCCACCCCCAAAAAAAAAAATAATAATAAAAACAGAAAAAAAACGAAAAAAAAACAATACAATGTAAGAACAAAAAATTAAAACAATACAATCCACCCCAAAAATCAAAACAAAAATGCACCCCCCAAAAAAATCACCTGTCAAAAAAAAACAAAACCAAAACAAAACCAAAAAAAAAAGAATTAAAAAACCCAACATCAAACAGAAGTGTGTAACAATTTCAGTCTACCATGATATTTTCAGACACTGTTGTTACTGATATTCACTTTTTCAAACTTCATGCATACACAAAGAAACCAATGGATTTTCGGTATAATATAACAAATAGTGCATAACACTTCAGGTCACATGACAGTTTATGGACCTCAGTGATATGCACTATTTGTTAAATATGATGGATAATATCCCTATCACTGTCTACGTGATAAACATTTCACGATTTATAAACTACCTGAAGTAAATAAGGGTAATAACAAAATTACCGAACTCCGAACAATCTTACAAAGGGAAAGTAAAAACTCATAATTATATAAACAGACAAAATCAGTCAACAACCGGAAAACTGAAAACCGTAATGACCCTGACTTGGCACAGGCATTTCTAAAGAAATGGTGGGTTGAATCAGATTTTAAAGCGTCAAACCTCCCGCTCTCATTACGATTCAAAGTTCCGGCTGTCACTATAACAGTTTTTAAATACAGGAACAAAATAGGTAAAATAGTTGTCAAAGCAGTACCATATTCAGTGAAGTAAATGTCAAAAACACTTTTACGTCACACATTGATAAAAAAAACTATTACCTGTATGTCGTCTGTCAGATGACTTATATAATGTATGTAGTTGTAGGTAAAGTTCACTTCCTTATTAATTTAATATAATATTTTCAAAGGGAGATAATCACCCCTAGTTTCCGTAAATTCATACCTTATTTGTGAATAGCATACAGTATGACGGTTTGATGTCTTACAAACGTAAATTGATTGTTTTGGAGAAAGAACATATCAGCATTATTGGGCATGTAACATATAAAACAATTAAGGTTTTCATAATTTCTAAATTGAGTTTTTAAAGATTTCATACTGCTGCGGATGAAACAGAAGATACAGGTAAAGGAGTCTTATTTCAACCAAATTATAATATTGTACTGAAATAAATTGTAAATGTTTTGTTATAATAATAACCAGAATGTTTGAAATGAGAAATCTTGACAAATTCACGTGAACCTGATTATTCGAGTGAGTGAGTGTTGTGTAACAACAAATGAGCAATGGTTCAGCTAAATCGTGGTGAGAACAAGTTACATTCGATGAGTTGATGTCAGCTTTGTACAATACCAACGCGCTTAGTTGGATTTGTATAGTGCTAGCTCACTAAACCAACAGTTTGCGGGTTGACATGTTACCCCATTTAGATACATTATCCTGATTGTGAGCCAACCATTATGGCTTCATAATGCTGCGTGCTTAACGGAGAAACAACAAATGCCAATGTTATAGTCTACCGCACTCGAGACGAGCACACTAACCATTATATTACCGATGCGGTTCCATATATATTTGAAGGTAAAGTATATAGGTCTATCATTTACATGGAAACATTGTCGTCGACGTGTTTCTTTGTTCGGACGAGGCAGACTTCATACAGAGGCTTCTCAAGAAAAACGAAAAGAAACTAACCCGATCCTTTAATCTAACGTTCCGCTAAATAGATGATGTTCTTTCACTAAATAATTGTAGTTTTGTTGATCGCATTGAGCTTGAAATAAAGGGTACCACAGGCACAGCTAGATTTGTTTCATACCTTGACCTACATATGGAAATTGATAGTGAGGCCTGTGAAGTACGAAACTTTAGAAGAAAAAAGATGATTTCAATTTTACCATTGTGATCTTTTCATTTATATGTACATGTAGTAACATTTCTGCAACACTTACATATGGAGTATATATATCTGATGATTTCCTTGATAGGGGTTGCAGCTAACATGGTAGCTACTGAACCAATGGTTCCTAGTGGCTAAGTTGAAGTGGTCACTTCGAATGTTTTACGGTCGCCACCATGACCTGGTTAACCGTTACGAAAAATATGTGTCACAAAGAGGACGGATATGTTCTGTTTGTTGTTTTTTCATTTCAAATATTTTATTGATAAATCAATAGGATTGAATAACAGGCTATGCCTATGCAAATCCTCTCCAACAACAAGATGGAACAATTTGAACACAATTTACATAAGACATAGAGCAATCTACCCAGCATGTATACATGCAATTCATCTTAATTACCAAGCATAAACACATGTATATTAATATCAGAATCATACAAACAAAACAAAACAGATTTTTCCCTTTCTTTTCTTTTTTTTGTTAATAGGTATGATATAATATGTATATTAATAGCAGGATCATACAAAAAAAGTTTTGTTTTCCTTTTTTTCCCCCTTTTTAATAGGTATGATATAATTTGGAATAGCCAAATTATGGCTTTATATTTAAGCTATTATTATTTATAATATTAATGATGATGAATTGGCATAGCATGATGGATAGACTGAACTTACATTTAATCACACAATATATACAACATGTAAACTGAAATTATGAAATCAAAATCACTAATTAAGTGAGGTCCGCCATATCAATATGAATTAACTCTTTTTCAGTATATATATTTATGATTGAATAAAGGGAATTTGGGAGAGATGGAGGAAGAAGAGACAAATAAGTAAATAAGGGGGGAAATATCTAAACAAAATAGTGATTGTGATTGAGATAGGCAAGTACAAATTGGGTAAAAGGGGGGAGGGGGAAGGGAGACCTGAATAATTGAAAGATTTACAGCTATTAATTAAGCTGAAAATTTTAAAGATTTGGAGCTACATGTATATATAGGAAGATTTTTCAATGTTATATGACCAAATACAAAGAAAAGGAAAATCTATTGAATCATGTGAATCTTCTACTACCAGTAATGAAATGGTGAACAGCATCGAATATCTCAGTATTCTCCTCTACAGTAAGGATTGGTGAGCCTTTCAATAATATATCCAAATTTAAAACATCTTGAAACTTTCTTAGAGAATTAAAAAGTTGTATTCTGTGTCTTATGAACAATGGACAAGCATAAAAATAATGGAAATTATTTTCAAAGTGCATCCCCACAGGCACACTGGGAGCTGTCGGACAGATGAGACTGAAACAAGTGGTGATATAAGCTGCTTGCTTCATTTCGAAGTTGGCAATGCCAAATATTTAAGCTGCGAGAACCAATAGAGTAGAAGCTAGGAGATTTATCAACATCTTCATTAAGTTTAATCTTGAATGAAGATAATGACTGAATGTTCCTAGTATCATTATCTAGTTTGTTCCATAAATCCAGAACAGTTGGAAAAAAGCTATCCTTATATGACTTGGTGCGGCATTGGGGAGGGGTGAAGAATATGGGGTTTCTAACCATGTAGTTAGGTTCAATATTAATATAAGAAATAATATTATTTGTTATATAGTTGGGTAGCACTCCTTTCAAGAGCTTTGAACATTAGAATAAGTTTTTGCTTCTGACGTCTGTTTTGCAAGGAGTCCCACCCTAATTCGCCATACAACTTAACCCTTGAGGTACCCTTTCGAAGACCTGTGACAATTCTGGCTGATTCGTATTGCACTGATCCAATAAGATCAGACTGTTCTCTTGTGCAATTATCCCAAACTACACTTGCGTATTCTAGTATAGGTCTTATAAAACCAAAATAAAGCTTTTCTAGTGAGTTCCTATCAAGATTATGTTTCATCATCCGCAAAATATAAAGACGAGAGCAAGCTTTTTTATAAATTTCATTTATATGATCTTTCCAGGTGCCATTAGGACAAACATGTATACCAAGATGTTTATGTTTAAATACATCTTCTAGGACATCATCATTCATATATAAAGGGGGAATATTAACATCATGTTTGTTGTAATCACAGTCTGATCCTTTCCTCATTCATGGCATCACTGGGTTGGTAACAAGAATAACACGACAGATTCCACATGTGGAACAGGAACTGCAACCCTTCCGGAGCACCTGGGTTCACCCCAGTTGTTAATGGTGTTCGCATTGCTCGATCTTTAGTTTTCTGTGTAGTGCTATATATATGTACATTATTGTTTGTTTTTTCTTTCTTTTCTTTATTGGTAATTGTGTTGTCTGTCCTTCGATTTACGGCTTCTGATTATCCCTTTGGTATCTTCAAACTTTTCTATTTTACCATTGTTGCAAAAAAAGGAAAACAATATTAATGCTTATTTTTTTAATTCAAGGAGGCGGGATGACAAGTTGTTTTAGGCGGTTAATATCTTTGAACAGACAAATAATACTGATAAAAAGATATGTTTGTTTGTTAATGAATTCAAACCTGCTTTAGTGACCTCTATTAAGCAATAACTTGTATTATGTAACCATTATTATTTTAATTGCACTTCACACTGCATTTCATGTTAATAAAACCTGTGCTTCGTGACCACCTGACTTATGTGACCCTATTTTATGTTCCATTTGAAAGTTCACATAAGACAGGTTTAACTATTGTTCAGTTTATGCAAAAAAATTATAATTTGTGTAATCTGGAAAATAACATGCATTGTAAGCACGTCGTTCAGCAATGTATAAAGGGTTTAATTTATTTTATTATTACTTGTTAAAGTGTTTAAAACAATGGTCTATAGAATTATAAAATCTACCAGAAATATACATATATTTATTTCTGTAGGAATATGTTAAAGTAAAATAGTTTTTTTTTTATCATTTAATTGTTTTTTTTTTTAAATTCTTGATATTAGATCCACAATAGAACAATACGGCGACGTTTTACCTATAGGTTTTATAGCAAAATAAGGATTTGAATAAACATGAACATTTGAAATGAACAAAACATACACTACTTTTACATAATGATGGACAGAAAAGAATGCGTGACAAACTATAGTTGGAAACCCTTAAAATGTCAGTCCACTCACTTCATGGAGGCTCTATATCGTCTACCTTTGATTGACACGATTAATTGTAATTCAACCAAGAGATGGTGGGGAGGGGGTATTGGATCCAGATTTCCCAAAAAGAGTGAGTACATTCTAATAAGGGGGATCGGATCAAAATTTGGAAAATATTATTTTTTTCAGTTTAAGATGTGTATTTTATTGTGTGTGTTTTTAAAAAAATAATTGGAGTTAATTATTCTGTCCTTAATGGGCGCCTTTGAATGGCAAGTAAAACTTTTACTTTATCTTATCTATTTGAAATAATAATTTCAATTAAATTGTTATAATGTAGGCCACACAACTTTGCAAATTTGAAAAAAAAAACATTAATGGAAAGCAAGTACCTCAACACATCTTTCCTAACTATTGGCCGAACTTTAATATAAACAAATAAACACGGATCTAAATTACAATATCATAGGTAACAAACCATGACTACAATTGTTTATTTCATCAGTTGTATACGTGTATTTATTGTACAATAAACTGTTGTGAGATAACAACACAACTATTCAAACATACGATTTTCCTTCACATCTAGACCATGGCCGGGAGTGTTTATACAAGTGTTGAATATTCCCATTTGGGTAAATCTGGACTTGTGGTTTCTAATCTGTGCCTTGGTACAATGACCTTTGGTAAAAATGAAACATCGTATTCCGCTGTAAGTAAATATACATTTGTATATACAATCATGTATTAGTTAAAATGTTTATGTGTAAGAAGTTTCAAAACATGTTAAATTTACACACAGGTATGACTAATCTTGTCACATGTAAAGTTACTGACATTCAACAGAAAACAGGAGATACATGTATTATACTTAACAAGTATTACACGTTAACGGATATAATGTTACTAAGTTCAAGTGATTTAAAATATGCTAATTATAAAATAAGAAACGTTATTCAAGTGGGAAAGGAAAATTATTTTTAGAATTTATATTAAATATTGCTTACATTATTTGTATTATATTTGTAGTATGATATTTATAGTAACACTATATTCACATGTAGGTTTTTCCAGTGTGATTAAGTACACATGGCATGTGATAATATTTTGATAGATTACAGATTTTAATTATTTTTAAGTTCTGGTTTTTCTGAAATGATGCCATTACTCATGCATTGTGGGAAAGCCTACAAAATGTGCCCTTTATTTACCCTGGATTAAACTCCAGTTACGTGTATATCCAGCCTTAGTGAATAATTATCAAAAGTTCATATGTGTAGAATGGCGAGGTCGGTGAGGCTCAATGTTTTTAGTTATCTGTGTTGTGTTGTTGTTATTGTTTTTGTTTTGCTCTGTGATTTGTGCATTCTTGTCTGCCCTTTAGGTTTTCTCTTGCCTTTATTTAATAAGAATATACTACAATATATGCTCAATAGAGGAAGGTAATTGTCAGAAATAACACATTTAACTATCAAATGCACTATACGTTTATTGTATGTGACATAAATATTATGTCCCTCTTTTTCATGTAGTTAAAATAGTATTTTCATTCGCTATAATTTCTTAGCATCCTCTATTTTGAGATATAACATATTTATGGGATCCATGTTGGTCCCTTTTGAGGGGTCGTCGTTGGCGTTATCGTATGGTAGTTTCCAATAAGTGCCTATTACCACTAACGTTGTAAGTTCAAATCCCGTTCATGGCGAGGTGTACTCGATACAACGTTATGTGATATAATTTGTCAGTGACTTGCGGCAGGTCAGTGGTTTTCTCCGGTTTCCTCCACCAATAAAACTGACCGCCACGATATAACTGAAATATTCTTGAAATTGGCGTTAAACACCATAACCCCTAACCTTAATGGTCCCTTTTAACAACTAGAGTCTCAGCGGTGAGAGTGATATAAACAGAAAATAATATAAGCTGCAGGTGTACTGTTCACTGCTACTCGAAAAAAAAACAATTCCACAAACATAACCATTATTATACATGCATAGTGTATGGAAATGGCCATTTAACCTGAGGAAGGAGGGGTGGGAGCTTTAAAATCCCTGTCAAATTTTATAGAAATAAATAATATTTTGATCTAAGAATCAATAATCTAACCCTGTTGTTTTGAAGAAGAAATTTTGTAAAATTTGGAAGAAAAACAAATACCGATTTTTCATGTAAAAATATTGATCTGATTTGTACGGAAGCGTATTAGGGCCACATTGACACTTTTTTATTTTTTATTTTTCACACTTTAATCTGTAAAATTCACACTTTAATCTGCAAATTTTACACTTTAATCTGTAAAATTTACACTTTAATCTGTAAAATTTACACTTTAATCTATAAAATTTACAATGTATTAATCTGTAAAATTCACACTTTAATCTGTAAATCTTGGATTGGACCCGAACCTGCCGGACACAATTTTGAAAGGGAACCATCTAAGGAGCATTGTGACCAAGTTTGGTTTTAATTGGCCCAGTAGTTTCAGAGGAGAAGATCTTTGAATGAAAATTTTACGACGGACGGACGACGGCCGGACTGACGGACGGACGACGGACGCAAAGTGATGGCAAAATCTCATCCTGGCTACAGTCAGGTGAGCTAAAAAGAGTCGTCAAGGTCAAATTTGTCAGATTGCTCGCATGTTGAAATTCATATACCCCACGCAACGAAGTTGCAGAGGGAATAATAATTTTGACCAGTCCGAGAGTCCGTCGGTAATGTTTTTGTGAACGATTCTCCGCTAAAACTATTGAACGGAATTTCTTGAAACATGATAGTTTTTAAAGACATGACATGAAGATATGCGTATCGACAGAAAAGTTTGATCCGATTATTTTTCTAGGAGTTATGCACCTTTGAACTTAGAAAATTCACAATATTTACTACTGTTCTGAAACTACTGAACAGAATTTCATGGAACTTGGTAGTTATTATGGACATAATATATAAATGTGCTTTCGACAGGAAATTCCGATCTCATTATTTTTCTCTGGATTATGCCCCTTCGAACTTATAAATTTCGCAATATAAACTACCGAAACAGTTGGTGAACGCTACTTCTCTGAAACTACAGAACATAATTTTATGAAACTTGGTAGCTAGTAAGAACATAATATGTAAATGTGCATATTGACTGGAAATTCTGATATCTTGATTTTTCCAGGAGTTATGCTCCATTGAACTGTTGTCCCTTTTGAGTGTACAATATGTGGGTGCGTGTGGTATGTGAGTGTGTTCACTAAGGTTCTTTCATTGCTTATATAATATTCTTGTCATCATGGCAGACATGGCTATTTTCAATATCAAGCCAGGTGAGCGATTCAGGCTCCTAGGAGACTTGTTATAATTCAAGACCTCTTAAAATGAAGTTAACTAAGTTGTTATAACAAGTTATTATAAAAAGTTGTTATAACAAGATATTAAGTTGTTATAACAAGTTAACCAAGTTATAATAACAAGTTAGCTAAGTTGTTATAATGAGTTAGCTAAGTTGTTATAACAAGTTATTATAAAAAGTTGTTATACCAAGATATTAAGTTGCTATAACAAATTAGCCAAGTTATAATAACAAGTTAGCTAAGTTGTTATAGCAAGTTAGTTAAGTTGTTATAACAAGTTAAAAATAAAACTACCTATAGTACTAACAGGCTTCCGTACGTAGCATTGTAACTGAACGGTCATATCATGGTGTTATGCATATGATACAGAAAAGGATGACTTGCTCAAGGTTGTAAGTCATAATAACTGAGATGTTAACAAGAGGCTCCTGGGAGCCTGAATCGCTAACCTGGATGTATATGAATATTAGTGGAACAGCAACAAACAAAATTGTAGAGATTTTATGAAATAAGAGTTTTCCCACATGGTTTCAATGACAACTTTGAATGACCACAGCTGCAACAGGAGCTCTAAAAGTTGACAGCTTAGAGAAGCCATTGTTGTTAACAATCCTATAAAGTTTCAAAGCATTGGAGCCTAGTTTCAGATAAGTTAAATTTTGAAAATTGGTTAATCAGAAGCTAAGATTGACTGGTGGCCATCTTGTTCTATCAAATAGGACCAAACATGGATCGTTTGTAGAGGTCCTCTCGTACACCAATCCTGCCAAGTTTGTGCCCCGTTTTACTAAAGGTCGTAAGTCCTAAGTTCGGTTGTAACTCCCTATCATTCTATGCAAATTACGACCGATCATAAGTCGTAAGTCCTTTAGTAAAACAGGCCCCATGTTACCATTTTACATATTAAAGTGTAAAGTTTACAGATTAACGTGTGAAGTTTACAGAATAATGTGTAAAAGTTACAGATTAACAGTCAAGGAAATTAGGAATTTGAATTCACAGGACATTCGGTCCTGTGAACTGTGAGGAATTACAGGACCGAACTAGATTTTACAGGACCGACAATAAAATAATGTGGGACGACAATTTGACACTGTCCATAAATATATTATTGTATACAGCATGATCATATTCATTAAAGTATATTTCCACTCTAAAATTACAAAATTATTTGTGACATTAAAAATTACTAAATGAAATATTCATTCTATCGAAGCAAATGAATCCTTATACGTAAAAAAAAATAGAATAAAATAATAGCTCTATGCTACCAGAAAAAGTATAATTAGAAACCAGAATTTAGAAATACAAAAGAATATATATATATAGCTCTTTTGGTCCATTGGCTTCGATGCACCAGTTGCAGACCATAACATTTTGTTCAACGTTGTGATGAAGCCAGGGTCGGTCCTGCTTCCAAGAATCAATAAATTTACGTTCTGTCTTTTTCATACTGTTTCTTCCGTTCTCTCGTCTCCTCTGGGGCTACTTTTCTCTTTAATGGCTTTCTTTGTATGGCTCCTGTCTTATACGTCAAGAAAGCCATGACCACCGTGTTTTGAAGTGATAAAATGTTCCAAATTAACGACGATTGTTAATGAAGAAAACTCTAAGAGAATAATATTTTTCCGAAATACCACGATCACTGTAGTCACACGAAATATTTTACAACATCAAAATTTTACGACAATAACTGTCGTAAATAGTTAGTGTCTTTGCCAAAACTCGTGCTTATCGATATGTATTATTTATTTTAGATTTTTCTTGATCTAAAAATAACAAATAAAAGAGAATTAGAAATATTTTTAAGTTGAATTTACTGAGAACCTCAATTTATCTATTCCTAAAGGCAGCGGCTGACAAAACAATTTACCGGAGAGTCGGTCCGGTGAGCTAGCGAAAACTACCGGACCGCCGGGAAATTTATCGGACGCGGTCCGTCGGTCCGCTGCCAATTTCCTTGACTGGATTAAAGTGTAAATTTTGCAGATTAAAGTGTAAAATTTACAGATTAAATTGTAAATTTTACAGATTAAAGTGTAAATTTTACAGATTAAAGTGTAAAATTTACAGATTAAAGTGTGAATTTTACAGATTAAAGTGTGAAAAATAAAAAATAAAAAAGTGTCAATGTGGCCCTAATACGCTTCCGTAGATTTGTGGTCGTGTGAAGAAATAAAATCTGACTGGTGGAAAACATAGCATCCTTCTAATAATGAAATGTTCTGTCCCTCTGTGTCTACTAGCAGTAATTCATTGGTAGTAGACTTGTCACATGTTAATCTTTTTAGTGAACCTCTATTTTAACGTTAAATG
Organism: Bathymodiolus septemdierum; assembly: GCA_963383655.1. Lineage (NCBI taxonomy): Eukaryota > Metazoa > Mollusca > Bivalvia > Mytilida > Modiolidae > Bathymodiolus > Bathymodiolus septemdierum. Next base: position 113,949,028 of record OY726519.1, read on the forward strand.
GGCAGTATTTATATATATTCCTGTGCGCTGTATAACTGAAGAGCTAGGTCCTATTTATATATTTGTGATTGAACATACATTGTATCGTTTTCTAATGTTTTAGATATATACAAGTCCGACACAGACAAATGAAGACGATTCACATATGATATTGAACAGATATACAGAACTTGGTGGAAATATGGTTGATTCATCCAACTTGTATTCACTTGGAAAGTCAGAACAAATCATTGGACGCTGGTTAGCTAAGTACGTACGGATTGTTACAATATACACTTATATGTTATTGTGCATTGGGCCCATAAAACTAGCTTATCTTGGCCACTTTTTTTATTGAAATGTCTGTGTACCAAGCAAAGAAAATGAGCGGCCACGTGTATCGTTGCCCCTGTTTCTTCTGTTTTTCATTTTTTTATTTTAAAGAGCGGTTAATGTTTTCTTGTGATATGATCTTTATAATCATGACAGGTTCTCCGCGATGTGTTCTTGTACCTTATATGATAAAGTCTAAGAAATGACGTGGATATAAACGATTACACAGCACAACATAAAAGGATCCATACTCATCCATGACTTTCCCTTTTTAAGATTGTTCGGAGTTCGGTAATTTGTTATTACCCTTATTGATCGTAGCATATATGCACAACTAGCGTAAACAGAAGTTCCATCCATGTTATCCTATTTAATGCTGGAAACCATTTCTCGCTGAAAATATATTGGTACAAAGATGTGTAACGAAAGTGAGGGTAGATCTAATGACCTTCTATACAAACAAATATATCAAACTTCTTCTTCCTTTTTTGTTAAACCGCAAAGGCTAGTATTTTTTTCACACTAGTGTGTTTGAATAGCCTGTTTCATAACACCAAATGAAATTCTGATCCCCGACAATAACTATTTTTTTATTTACAGACGAACACGGTCTGATATCGTTTTGGCTACAAAGGTCAGAGCACCAATTGGACCGGGGCCAAACGAAGGAGGATTGAGCAGACGACACATTGTACAGAGTTGTACCGAAAGTTTAAATAGGTTACAGACGGACTACATTGATCTATATCAGGTATATTAGCTTTGATAAAGAATAACCAAACATATTTAATGTAGATAGTGATTATTGTTTAACACCAAATGATCATCTTTTCAGTCATATCACGGCGAGAACAAGTTACATGCGATGAGATGATAATGATATCCGCTTTATATTAGGCCACCGCGCTTAGTTGAATGTTTATAGTGTTAGCTCATTGTAACAACAGTCCGCGGGCAGACATGTCTCTCCACTAGACACATTATCCTGATTCCGAGCCAACCAGTCTTTGATCTTTCTCTTTAATGCTGCGTGCTTAGCGGAGAAGCAACACATACAGACTTCATAGTTTTTGGCTTGACCCGACCAGGGCTCGAACTCACGCTATACCATATATGACGCAAGCAACATTGCAACACCCATGCGGTTAGTATCTACTGTATAGGACAACAAGTATAAAAAAGACCAAAAAAAGTATACAAATACGAGCACAGCAACCGTCTCAAGGCTCCTTTCAAGTTTAAAAGTATTTGTCATTATTGTTCCATTTTAAGATTGCCAACAATTATCCACATATTTCGAAAACTTGTTATTAATCATAATGTTCACTGGTTATTGTATGCCATTTAATTCGTCCATTAGTATTTCAACCTGTGAATCGTAGCATAAATATTGTGCAAGACGAATCATTTACACAACTCGCTCTAATAATAGAGTGTAGATGAGGTCCTCTACGGACGGAGTGTAAATAGATCTTCGTTAATGGAAAATGTCAGATTTCTGGTACGTAAACGGGAAGCTTAGATTGACCAACCTCTAATTGACAAATTAATTAGGATTAGTCGTTGGTGGAACGTTACAAGGGATTTTCACAAAAATAATTTGAATATCTTCTCCTCTCAAACCAATGACTAATTTTATTCAAAATTAAAGACTGCGATTTGCTTGCGGGATCATTTTGCGACACCCAACAACCCGACCTCCATCCAAGATGACCGACATACTAAATCAAGAAATATCTCCTAATGGCAAAATCTGCTACATTTTAGATTAATTATTTTTGTGATATGGATGTATTGTATTGCTAAATGTAAGATGATGTAGGGAAAAGTCCAAATATACTCTTCGACATTGAAAATTGATCTTCATAAATGATCCTTAACAAATAAACTACATTCATATTTTGTGGATTTTTTTTTATCAAAAAATCATCCTATTTAAAATGGGAATAGTTAGGGGAGTTGTACAGACACAAATGAGTCTTTGGTTTAAATATTACATGTATATATCATTAGTATTTTAATAGATGCATGCATGGGATGATTCTGTCCCAATAGAAGAAACGCTAAGAACCTTTAAAGATCTAGTACAGAATGGAAAAGTTCACTACATTGGTGCAAGTAATCTCAAGGGTTGGCAGCTTCAGAAAATGGTAGACATGTCACACTACATGGGGCTTCCTACAGTTATCAGTTTACAGGTGTGTATGTAAATAAATGGGACTAAGCCAACACTATTTTCTATGTGGACAATCGTGAAAGACGAATGCTAAAACGAGGGAATGAACAGATGAAACACGCATATAAATCAAATCGCGATATAAAACGTAAATGACAAAATTGTCTGGGTTGTGTAAGTAAGATCTCCTGTTTAAACAAGTTATTATAACGTTTAATGGATTGCGACAGATCTGATTTTCTAATGAGTAAAAGAAATAAAAGATAAGAAGTGAAAAGGACAAATCTAATATTAGTATTTGGCAGATGAAAAAGCAAATGAGGAAAATATATTATATCGCCATCTTTGTACTTAAGGGATGGTAGATAAAACGTCCACACATGTGCTTATTAACGGTGTAATGTATTGTTTGTAAAACTGTCTTCATCATATATGCAACATACTGCTAGCTGACGTTAACCAAATACATTTGTTTCTCTACGCTAGTATATTATACATTTTTATCAGCTTACAAATAAGTCGAACAAACAAACAAAAAAAAAACAAAAAAACAAATAAGCAAACAAACAAGCAAACAAACAAAAATAAAGAACAAATATTGGTCATTGAACAGATACTCCTAAAAAAGAACTGTATTTAACTACTTGTTCTACAGCAACAGTACAGCTTATTACGGAGAGAATCAGAAAATGATGAATTTGAAGTTTGTGGTAATGAAGGAGTAGGAGTCTTACCTTATGGATCTTTAAAGGGGTATGTTCATTTGTTGTAATATTATAAGATAGATAGAACGACAAATCCCTACAAATCAACATACTATTATGTATGGACAAAAAAGGCAGACTGGAATGTATTTCATGTAAAGAGCTATCGGATATTAATTCACATTGTTTTAGATTTAACAGAACATTCATACAGATAAATCAAAGTACCGAGGTGCCGTTGTTTCCACATATCTTGATCATATAGGATCGTTTGATTACTGAATGTGGACTTCAAACAGGAATGGTCATTGATATGATATGATATGATATTGATATGAAAATGTAATGTCTTTTCATTACTTTTTGACGCCATTTAGTTGCATTTATATGGAAGGCAAAATATACCAGATTTAAAATGCGTTTTTTAAAGTCATATACACACCTTACCACATGTATTATTTTTAATTTGTCCAACGTTCGGCAGAAGCGCTAAATGCCCTGTGAACCTCTTACCTCTCATTGTTTCTACGATTCTTTACATTGCTATGATGATTTTCCAAGTGTATTTTAGGGGATTGCTGACTGGAAAGTACAAGAAGCAAAACGGTAAAATCTCAGCAACAACGGGACGTTTATCATATGCCAGTAATGTAGGTTATAAAAGTACACAATCATGTCCAGCACTAAGTTCATATGAAAATGACGAATCTTACTGGAACCTTATGGCTACTCTAGAGAAAATAAGTAGAAACCATGGTAATATTTATATCATAGTATTTAACGTAATTAAGCAGATTTCATTAACATAATTTTTTCAATATTTCGAAATTTTGCATGATCTAGAATAACATTTATTTTATCATTGTATGTGCTGTTTTTTGACATTTATATCACAAATAATAGTTGTATATAGTATATTGTGGTGCTATATTTGGAAAAGTAAGGATTATGACACAGGATAACACTCGGTGGCGACCACCCTTCAAATTCAGTAATGACAATTCATTGTATATTAAAACGTCACACCGCTAAACTATTGCATGTTTGTTGTTCCAACGAAATGAATGGCAATCGCTCATCCTTGGAATGGAACATAAATCAACATGTATAATGGTGTATAATGTAGAATCTGTAAATCGAAGAACAGACAACACAATTATACACTGTTTTAACTGTACAAGTAGTAGTGATTACAGTTCGTGTACATTGTTTTATAAATCGAAATTGTATTCAAATAATTAATTTGATTCAGCTTCGACAATACCAAAATAAATAATGTGATTTATTATCTACCTATCCATGTTCTACCAACCCTGGACCAGTCGCTACTACATCTCAATGTTATAGACACTCTTGTTATATTAGATACTTTTTTGAAAGTGTGAATGAAGATACCCCGTCTGATTGTTGTATTTCGTACTTTATTACAAAGATCTGTAGGTCAATTACGTCAGTCCGCTGAATATTGTTAAAAGTATGCTTGAGCCGTAATGAAAGGGGGAAGTTTGGCGCTTTAAAATCTGATTCAACCCACCATTTCTTTAGAAATGCCTGTACCAAGTCAGGGTCATTACGGTTTTCACAGTTTTCCGGTTGTTGATTGATTTTGTCTGTTTATATACTTATGAGTTTTGACTTTCCCTTTGTTAGATTGTTCGGAGTTCGGTAATTTTGTTATTACCCTTATTTATGCATTGTTATTACCAGTTATATAAATGTCAATATATTTCATGTGATTGCTAAATTTCTCAATAGAAAATAGGTTTTACACGATAGTTACAGGAAGATTTAATAAATAAAAAATAATCTTAAAAATTATTGAAAAAAATTAACGCCATTATCTACATCATAAACATTTAGGGAAGACGATTAACCAGGTAACACATGATAGTTACACGGAGATTGAATAAAAAAACAATTCGTTTTAAACTATTGACAAAATTTAACGCCATTATTTACATTTAGGGAAGACGATAAGCCAGATAGCTCTACGGTGGGTCCTACAGAAGAATATAGTGTCTTCAGTAATCATTGGTGCTACAAGTGTTCAACAGTTAGAGGAAAATATGATATCAGGAAGTGGGTGGAAATTGTCTACAGATGAAGCAAGTATTTTATTACAAGTTCTGATAGTGAGGGCCCGTTATGAATGAAACTTTACGACAGAAGAGATGATTTCAATTTTCCTATTGTGAACTTACCTTTTATATGTGGCAACATTTCTTTGTAGAATGTACAAGGAATATAATTAGGTAAAATTTGATTTCAACTAGACGTTAAAGATGGTAATAGGATGGAACCCCATGATTTTTTTTCTTGAAACAATAATTTCTATATATTGACATTGGCTTTGTTCATAAGTATTTAAGTATTTGCTTCAAGCGAAAATGTATCTTCGGTTTCTTAAGTTCTTGAAAAATAATGTATTTTTTATCATTATAATACGTTATAGATGCGGAAAGTTGCATTGGTAATTGCACATAAATAGAAAATCTAACCGAAGTTCAAGTAAAAAGATTGAAAGTAAGCAACACCAGTTTGCGAATGTGCACCCTGTAGAAGTTCCTATTGGTTACGCTAAGTCATCACTTCGAAAGTTTTACGGTCGCCACCATGACTTGGTTGACCGTTATGGAATATCTGTGTCATAAATGACCACGGGTATGTTCCACTTGTGGTAAACACTTCCCGGTTTTTTCCTCGTTCATGCCTTATCACCGGGTTTGTATCTAGATTAACACGACGGGTGTCGGATGTCACTAGTGGAGCAGGAACTGCCTACCCTTCCGGATCACCTGAGTTCACCACCGGTTTTAGTGGGGTTTGTGTTACTCGATCTTTAGTTTTACATGTTTGTTTTGTAGATCGTTATTTGTCCTTTTGTACTGTTACTTTTGGCCATTGTGTTGTCTGTCCTTCGATATACGATTCTGATTACCCCTTCGGTATCTTCTAACTCTTTTTATAGTATGCTACGAAGTACAACTTTATAATTAATGGACATAAACTGCAGAAATGCCATAAAGCATGTTCTACATTATGCAACATGTAAGTGTCTCGTTTAAAATGGCAAAGTGTGTACCACAGGTGTTTAATGTAAGAAGCTCGATATGTCCTCTTTCGTGATAGAAAGTGAGTACAAGTGAACATGACAGAAATCATATTCGTATCTGAAATAAATATCACACATTAAGGCACAGGCCATTTCTTCTGTTCTTTACAGCCATTTTAAAGTATTCATTATTTAGTATCACTCATACCTGATAAACATGGTACTATAGCGATTCGAGGGAACAGTACGAAAACCATTGGAACCGGAATAGACAAACCAATACGCATGGCATCCGTTGTAAAAATCTTTATTTACAAAGTGAGTGCGAGATGTCATTTATGCTTTACACGAATGAGACTTTCCTCAGACGTCCGCGAAGGTGTATAAAAGTGTCTGACGTCCTTTGGGATGTAGATGAGTGAGACATTCCACAGGCTGTAGATGAGTGCGAGATACCTGTTAGGGTCTTGTCCCCAAAATGCTATTCACCAGAAGAATTAACTCAAATTCCGAAATGTTTTATACCCTTGACTGGATTTTTAAAATCACGTTTAATTTGGAATCTAGCTGACAAGTGAACAACATTTTATGTTACAAGCCAAAATGATCGGTCATGTATTTGTGTTAGGGTTAATTATTTTTACGATTTGAGATTTGATTTTGGGATTGTTCAGACAGCGTGGTGGGTTTGTTTACATTTTATTACTGATGTTAAATAGTAAATATTGTTTATTGACATACATATTATTAATATGAATAAGCAAGTAGGAATTAAAATAATAAATACGTTAACGAAAAGAAAGACAACTCGAAAAGAATTTGAAACAAATGTTTAACAGTTTCTTTTTCACTGTGTTTCAAATCATGTGGTGTTGTTTATATATGATTGTATGTTGTTGGGTTGTTTTTATTTGTTTTTTTTTTATTTCTGTCCCATATTTAACGTTAACAAACCGACTAATTAAATTTATTAGCAATACCTAACTCAATACAAAATACAAATTTGTTAGTATATATTTTCATAGAATTGAGTCGACTTTCGTAACTAATGTATTATTGCAAAATTACGAAATCATTAACCATTAGTAGCTTTCATGTTTCTACATCTGATTAAATTAGTCCAGGGGATTAGCTTGTTGCCTATCGTGTATGAGAGGAGGCGGTTGCTAAAATAATACACATCGACCCAAGAGACAAAATATGCACAAACAAATATCCCCTCCCTCTTTTTCTTTTGTTCATTGTATTGTCTATCCTTCTTCGAATTACGGCTTCTGATTACCCATTTATCCTGTGACTTGCGGATCAGTTTTTCCTTTTTCTATTTACCATCATACTGCATGTCCTTCGATTTGCTGTTTCTGACCCCCCTTTGGTATCTTCAAACTTTTCTTAAATCAAAACTATTTTTCATCGATTTTAATATTTTGTGAATTGAGTAGTTATTAAATAATAGTGTATAATTATATTTTGTCACTTTTTATGGACAATGTTTGTATATATAACTACCGAAATTGGAAAAAAAAAAGAACACAGTGTACCCATTGTTACTTATTTAATTTTAATAATTTCATTTTGTAGATGCTGGAGTTAGATCGAATGTCAGAGATAGACAATCAGTACGTACAGAACCAGGGAGTAGTGTGGAAGTCAAAAGCCAGAATGATGTACCAACATAATCTACTTTCGAATTCGTAATTTTTGCCAGCCATAATTTGACATTTATTTTTAGTTGTGCAATTGTTGTTTATCCTGGAGGTAGACAGAACACTATAAACAGAAATCCATTTCATATGATAAAAACGGGTTGACGTGGGTCAAATATATACATATCATAATGGCCATTTAGATTTATTTTTATTTAATTGTATATTTGATACCTCTGCCAAACGCTTTGCTCTGAGCCACGATAAACGGAAAATTTAAAAGAAGTGAAAGCATGGCAAAGAAATGCAAAATTATCTCCAAATATTGCAAGCACTTTTTTATTTAAATGTTGAATTGTGTATCTAGTATGTACCTAGATGGACCATTTATATCGATCTCGAATCAAGAAAATATGTTCGTTAATGGTTTCTGTTGTATCTAAGAGTACCAGATTCTGCTTAACCCAATTCGATTTGCATAACGAATATAAATATTAACGTATGTATAAGTTACTTGAAGAATGTGAACAGGATTTACAAGTGCCTGTGCTACTGCACATATATTTTTTGCGTATTTTTTTTAATAAAAAGCCGAATAGTGTATTACTTCGTAACATTTACGTCCAGTATACTGATACAATATCAAACATATTGCCAGAATCGTCAGCCATTAAAATAACTATTGTACATATTAAAAACGAAATGGACATAGATGTATATGGATTTTCCTCCTTATTTCTACAAATGTGGTTCAAAACTATAATCCTGAACTAAATGGAAGGTACAATTATAATCTTATTCTGACTGCAACTTTTATTAAGATGAAACTTTAAATTAAGTAATCCAATAAAACGGACACAAGTACATATTATAGACAATTTGAAAATTACAATTTATTTTCAGAAAGATTCTTATTTCCGAATCCAATATCACCTTGTTTACTTTCACCACATTTACGAGATAAGGTATCCATTGAGGTGGATTTTTGTCCACTTACTAATTGTCTTACTCCACAAAATTTATTTGTGTACATTCTATATACACGTTTGTTACACATATAAGCTATAAAGACATACAATCCCTGAAGACTGTTCAATCCAGCAATAATTACGTATATAAGCATTTTATCCACAAAAACATTAATTATCAATATCATCCAGGAGCAACCAGTTGTTACAAAAAGCTTGATGAAAATGCTTAGTTGTTGTTTGTTAACTCGTGAACCACCTGTGATAGCGGCATTCGAACTGGTCTTCTTCTTTAGATTGTAGATTGTAACTGAATACAAAATAATGTTTATACAAAATGTAATCATCATCGGCGTCATAACAGTTGCCACAAAACTTTCTGAATGAGAGATGAAGCATTTGCCGTCACGTCCGTAACCATATGACATCCCTTCACTTGTAACGTACGTCACTATTACATTGCCAGCCACTAGAAGTGCCGAGTACCCATATATACACACTAAATAGATTTGAAGTAAATATGTGGTATGGCTGGCTTCTACAGTCGCAATAAGTTTGCTCCTACCAAACACTTTGAACATGTGTATTGTACAGACTGTAAAACACCCAAATGTTGATAATAAAAAGTAATGAACAAGTATTCCTATAAGTTGACAAGCTGTGATATCTTCTCCATCATACGTCATCAATACTAAATAGAAAATGTGATAAAGAAGTAGAGAAAGAACTAAATTAAGAATATTCTTTCCCGGAAGTGTACGTAAAGTCGCGAAGAGACAGTATGTCACAAGCGTTAAGAATAAACAAAGAGTTGAAACTACCGTACACGTGATCATTATAACGTAATATACAAAACGTAGAGACTTCCGGTGATGTATCATAACCATAAAGTCCTCCTTACATAACCTCATGTTATTCTGGGAATCGATATGATACTGGTAGAATTTAAAAGTTGCATCATACTTAGTCAAAAGTATATCATAATTGTCCGACGACCGTCGATATTCACTCTTCAAAAACAAAACATTGGGACAGACAAGTAATTTTGAAACAAGAGGCCGACGGGCATTCCCACAGTCATTTGTATTCAAAGAATTATCAATATGTAAAATAGACTTGTGATCATAATCAATATTTAAATATTCGTCATGTGATTTGTGTAATTCTGATGTGAAAGATATCAACTTCAGCTCCATTTCTGTAGTATACATTACAGGGTAGATATCTACATGTGAATAAAAAGATTCTGTGGCTGAATTATTCCCCGATTCCATACAAATAACAGATGATAAATTTGTCTTAATACTTATTTCATCTTGTAAGAAATTTGAAATGTTCCTTGGGATAATGTGTAATGAATCATCTCTATGTGAAAACACCACTGGTAATGTATATCCGATAGGCACAGAATACATATATCCTGATAGTAATGGCTTACACTCTTGTTCCATGAGATGTTTCCCTGTAAAGCAATCCATTCGACGACATTTTCCCTATAATAAAAACAAATATCTAGAAATCTAATAGAATTCATAAATGAAAAACAGCTCATTTTTTTCTATTCATATATGTTCAAATTTGCAAAACAATAACAGCAGAATTGATATTAACAGACCCAAGCTTGCTTAGTGATACATCATGGTAATATAACATTAACACATAATAACTTATGTATTGCTACATTTTAATTTGAATAGATAATATCTAATTGATTCTGGTGAACATTTGAGAGAGAGAGAGGAAAATAGTGTGATATTATATTATAGAATAACGATAATTGTGTAGGCCGAGACAGACATTATCACTAGTATCGCAGCGAGTCCTAGATAATGTATGTCGAAGCCTTCAAACTTACATTATTGTTTTTATCGGAAAGTCATAATTTTTCTTACCTCACACTGAAAATATCAGAGACATACAGTCTGCTGATAGCAATGGAAAAATACCGATAAAAAGTTAATATTTTGCTCTGCCAGTGTTTTATGAACTATTATCACATATTTATAAGTAATAACGTCAATTTTGCCCATACGTAAAGACCGGAAGTGCCACAGCTATATCTGCCATCGGGGCAAAACTCTGATAACACGATATCAAGCCTCTCGTGAGCCCCATGACGTCACTTCCGCCCAACTGTTAATTGTCGTTTGGAAAATGTCGACGTTCAGCGAGGAAAGATTTGTTGGCGTTTCGGAAGCAAAACCCTCAACCGATATCGATCACTTATATCCATAAGTTTGGTGTCTGTGTGGGAAGTTAATTTTGTTCATTTTAATTCAATGTTGAAATATGTGATAAATAGATTAATGCATCCCTTTTTCCAGATCAGGACTGTTATCATCCCTCGACTGATATCGACCCTCGGGCTTACGCCCTCAGGCCGATATCGGTCTCTCGGGATGATAACAGTCTTGATATGGAAAAGGGCATGCATTAATCTATAAATAAAAATAACATATTTTGTACATATGGAATATTAAATACATTTCGAAATATAAATGCTTAGATCGTTTATTTTTGCTTACTTTCTAATCACTTTTATTTTACTATTTTTATGAGTTATGAAAAGAACGCTTAAACAGTGTAGGTCAACGATCTCATCCATATCAATAAAACAAACAACTACCCTTCACCTTAAATCATTGAACACAAACAAAGACATGACATATTCCGATGGTAATCAAGGTTGTTTCAAAGTATGCTACAGCCGCAGTTAAATCTGCTCCTTACAATGACCTACACATAACAACTGACAGTGAGGTCTAGTTGAAAAAGGAACTTCAAGACAAAAGAGATAGAAAAGAACTCTACGCTTTCAAATGACTTGGAATCGCTTGTTTTTTCTTATGATATCGTCTTTCCTTGTAATTTATATTGTCTAATGGTGTTGGATTTTCAAGATTGTGTTTGTGTGTTTGTACTGTTGGCACTTTTTTGTATTTTTTTAAAATTTTATGTTGTTGAACCTTTCTGAAAGAAATGGTATTGACTGGTCATTCATACTAAATTGCGTGCTGTAGATGCAAATTTTGGTATAAAATCGCTAGTGTTACTGTCGAAAAACCAAAACGATTACAAAAACTGGTGTAAAATCTCAAATTTAGGAAGAAATATATATGATAAACGTAGGCTAAGGTTGACTCATTAAACTAGAGATTGCCTTCGCGTTGAACAATTGAATCATTGTAAAGACGGATAATTTAGACCTCACATTATCACAACAATGGATGTCCACATGGACAATTGCAGGATCAGTCAATGTTCGTAGTTAACTCTCTAAGAAGATATGATCTGTTGGTAAAAGGCCATTAATCTAAGGGCAACATACAATAGATTCGTCTACGATTTAATAACAGTTAGTCATAGTGTGTGTTGATTTTGTCAATTCATATTTTGCTACTTCCCGGAACAATTCACCAGACATGAAAATATTAATACCATCTGCATCTAGGAGTTTGATATATTAAACCTAAAATTGTTTGTTCGTCCTTAGAAACGTCGAGCTTAAATAAATTGAAACACTGCATTAAAAATGTTTACTTTAATTTCGTTTCACTAAGTTTATGCAAGACTGGGCAATTGTTTGAGCGTTATTTTAGCTCTTTGTATGATATTATAAGGTCATGTTTACAAAACAAATTTTTATGTAGATAAAAAGATAGCAATGGGATTGACTGATGTGTGATTGCCACCAGCTAGTACAATGATAAACACATGATTATTTATTCCTCAAACGGACCATTAACAATAACCCTTAGCAATAAAAGTTGGAAGATAACAAATAGGTAATCAGAAGTCGTAAATTAAGGACAGACAATACAATGGCCATAGCAAAAATACAAATGAACAAACAATGAAAACAATCTACGAGACTATAGAAAACTAATGATTGAGCAACACGACACCCCCTACACCCGGGGAACACTCAGATGCTCCGGAAGGATAAACAGTACCTGTCCCACTAGTGACACCCATCGTATTACTGTAAACGAAAAGAATATCATGGTATGGAAATATTGTTGGACACCAGTATCAATAAATAAATACATATAAAATAGATATGAACCCCCTATGAAATAAATAGGAGTAAAGCATTTAATGGGTATTCGTCGAATATATGAACCCCTATAAAATAAATAGGAGTAAAGTATGTAATGGGTATTCGTCGAATATATGAACCCCCTATAAAATAAATAGGAGTAAAGTATTTAATGGGTATTCGCCGAATATATGAACCCCCTATAAAATAAATAGGAGTAAAGTATTTAATGGGTATTCGTGGAATATATGAACCACCTATAAAATAAATAGGAGTAAAGTATTTAATTGGTATTCGTCGAATATGTGAACCCCCTATAAAATAAATAGGAGTAAAGTATTTAATGGTTTTCGTCCAATATAAAAAAATGAAAGTCTAAATCAATACGAACCACTCCTTAGGAACAAACCTCAAATTCCTAAACACAGAAATAACCAGAACAGAAGCCGACGTAAATCTAAATCCTGGTTTTGGACAGACGCAATAGTACCTAGTTTGTCCGCAACATAATATAACTGGTTCGATAGGACGGTCCGCTAGTTGTGCGTATCAGATATGCATCTCGCCCTTAGAACGTGACTTAATACGACAGGTGCCACTAGTGGAGCAGGAACTGTCTACTTTCCCTGAGCACATACGTTCACCTCCAGTTTTTAGTGAGGTTGGTTTTGCCCGATCTTTAGATTTGTACGTAGTGTTTTGTCTCTTTGTTCTATTCATTTGACCATTATACAATTGAATGTTTTTTTTTAATTTCTTTTTTTAAAGTTTTTCATTAAATTGATATTTTCAGATCCTTTAAGTAATATAATAAGCACTCAAGGAAATAAGAATCGTATTAGTTAAACAGAAGATATTCGATATACTCATTCACAAGAAGAGCTTGAAGATATCAAAGGGGTAATCAGAATCCGTATATCGAAGAAGACCAGAAAACACAATGGCCAAAAGAAAAAGTACAAACACATTGATTTTAATTCATTATATATTGTCGCTTTGTATGGGCCCATAAAACTAAGCCCCTGTTTATTAAAGTGCTTGTTGCAATCCAGGAAAATAAGTTGGCATATACATGTATTTGGGTGTTACGGGTTTCGAACTTGCCTATTTCTACGATTTTTCTATAGGATTTTGGAAATGTTCGGGTTTTTTTGGTGCTTTTTAGTTTTTATCATTTGCTTTGCTTAACTCTGATGGTCTTATATGGTTTCAAAAGATTTAAATATTCTTACCTGAACTGTGTCGAATATTTCATTTTCTCTGCAAGTCTTTGTATAAAATGACCAACTAAATATATTCCATGAAGTAGACGAAGACTGCACCTCCTCAAACGGTTGATAGTCAATGGAACAACAGTTACAAAAGAAATATTGCAATGGATGAACAAGCTGATTATCATTGCAATTAAACCACTGACACTCTTCTGAATTAATATTCTTGGTGATATCGATGTTATTATTATTGTCAAAAACTTTGATTTCTGAAAGATGTTGTCCACAATTAGGAAGCCAAGAACTTATCTCATGATGTGCCCATTTGATGTAAATTTCTAATGAGTCAGTTTCACATGCCCAGTCTATTTGTAATTTGTTGATTTCACTGCAGTTTCCATTCATACAAATATCGTATGTTATGTTTTGGTTTGTTTCTATGCTGCAGCCTTCTGCTTCTCCCAAGAGTAAAATCAAGTTTGAAATATTATTATTCAATCGACTTAGTGCTATTGGAAACCGACAATCGACTTTATATTTCCACTTCCGGTAATGACGTTTGCATGTTATTTGTTTACTTTCCATATAATTGTATATATAGTAGGTAAAACTATTATTTGGAGACACTTCTACTGAAAATGAGTTCTTATTTTCGACTATTTCAAAAACATCAATATTGCAGAGATAGCAATAAATATTGTTATATGGATGAGTTATCAAGCTGTACCTTCCGTTTCTGCAAGCCATTTCTACATGACTGTCATATTCTGTCCAAAGTCCCGTCATGTTACAAGAACCAATCGAATCAGTCGCTTGAAGTTCAGGAGGATTGCACATGTAGCAGAAGACGTTTTTGTAAGGTGGGAATGGATTTTTAAGAGTTTGACATGCGTGATCTATGTCTCTGTCTGATTGACGCAATGTTCCGGTTACGTTGCATTTGTTTATCAAATGACGGTTTCTACAAGGCTTAACAATGTCGAATAAAATATCGGCCGGAACATGAGAAATGGTGCATTCTTTTTCTACGGCTTTAGTAACAATTTCATCAACGTCTGCAAAGACATCAAATTTAATGTCGCAACTGATATTAAGTTTCCACGGTATAAACTGCTTAATGTCGTTACATAAAGCACAAAATTCATTGTGGAAAGATACTAAATATTTCCTTGAAGTTACTGGAGGGTATTGTACTTTTTCCTGTATGCTTCGTGATTTTGTACACTGAAGTAATATGTTAGCATGGGCCCCTTTGGGACACGTGGATATGATTTCGTATTTATTTTCAACAAATAACGTGTTATTTGATGAATAAATAATTTCAGAAACACAATTAGTTGATGGAAATTTCAATTCTAAATCTGGACAACAGTTGTCGTCTGCAAAACAATTTTTGTTGCCCCTACAAATGGGACAAATATTATAGTCCGTGGAAATTTCTGGGAAATTCCAAATATTAGCCCCATCATCGAAAAATGCTGGACCACACAAAAGTGAATATTGATATAAAATGTTGGTAACATTTATGCTTGTATTACGGTCAGCCAACGATATTATACAAAAACGTAGTAACAGGTCAATTACCAAAACATACCACATATTTTCTGAAAATTATTATGACGGATCTGAAAGTAAATATAATATAGTTGTCAAGATATTTTAGAAAGACAATAAATATCACATTTTATTCACAACCCAACTGTAACCAATACAATATAATATGATGCTAATAAATTATAAGGAGTTCTATGACATCTTTGAGCGTACCTACGCAATAATATTCCAAAATATGACATCTTTGAGCGTACCGACGCAAGAATATTCCAAAAACGGGGTTTGGTTCGATACCTCTACTGATGGATGCTTGGTTTTAGATGGTATCATCCAACCAGTAGTCAGTGCTTTGGTTCTGGTATGACTAACATTTAACAATTAACACTACGATTCTCCTTCCTCAGACATAACAAATATAAAATGATTTTGGATATCCTGTTTAGACCTTTCTGATTTCTTGCTCCCATAGTATAGGGATTTCCAATCTATTGGCGTTAAACACCATAACCTTAATCACCTGAACCTACGATGTGAAGGCTATTTTGCCTACTTAAATATATTAAATGTATATATTGTATTACTATCAATTGGTTGTAATCTTCCTCTATCCTGATTATGATTGTATGTTTAATGTTCTTCTATTTTAATGTTAAACTTTGTCAAGATATCAATAATACTTACTTTATAAACACATCTTGAATTTCCCAGAATGCATTTGTCACACTAACAACAAAAAATCACTCAAAATTATACTATTCCATAATTTTAGAAATAAAATTGTCATACCAAATCTAGTATTATTATAGTTGCATACTATTAATATTGCTGTATTGTTACAATGCTTTTAATCTGTTTACACAACTTCTATGCATTGGTAGTGAGAAAAATAAACCATTTATCAATAATTACAATAATTCTTCCAAAATACATTGAATTGAATGGAGGATGGGAAAGACAATCGCGATATTATTTGAATTTAAAAACATCAATCTGTTCTATAAATAACTTTGACTAAACAAGGTAAACATCTAACCAAGTCAAGCGTTAAAAACTACTGTTATGCCTTTCTATACAACTTGTTTTGTTCAATTTATATAATAAACTAGATATTAATGTATGTAAATAGGTTCCGTTTGTCGTAATCACAGCCCGGATCTTTCCGCATTCATGACTTGTCGCCGGGTTTGTGCCAATAGTAGCACGACGGGTGACAATGATGGAGCTGGAGCTAATTTCCTTTCCGAAGCACACGAGTTCGCCCCAGATTTTAAGAAGAGTTCGTGTTGCTTAATCTTTTTTTTCTGTGTAGTTTTTGTGGATCATTAGTTCCTCTTTTCATTTGGCCATTTTACCCTTCTGATTACTCCTTCGCTATCTTCAAACGTTTCTTAAGGCACAAGGTTTTACTGCTGTTCTACGTCTCTGTTGTCAGTCTTTAGTAAAACATTCATGTATATGTATGCATCATACTGACTGCTGTACATTTCATTCTGACTTTCAAGTATAAATGTGGAAATAAGACCACTCCTTTATCTTAGCATTTTATCGAAGGACAGACATAATAATGGTATGAAGAAGGACAGACATAATAATGGTATGAAGAAGAAGGACATACATAATAATGGTATGAAGAAGAAGAACAGACATAATAATGGTATGAAGAAGGACAGACATAATAATGGTACGAAGAAGAAGGACATACATAATAATGGTATGAAGAAGGACAGACATAATAATGGTATGAAGAAGAAGAACAGACATAATAATGGTATGAAGAAGGACAGACATAATAATGGTATGAAGAAGAAGGACATACATAATAATGGTATGAAGAAGAAGGACATACATAATAATGGTATGAAGAAGGACAGACATAATAATGGTATGAAGAAAAAGAACAGACATAATAATGGTATGAAGAAGAAGGACAGACATAATAATGGTATGAAGGACAGACATAATAATGGTATGAAGAAGGACATACATAATAATGGTATGAAGAAGAACAGACATAATAATGGTATGAAGAAGGACAGACATAATAATGGTTTGAAGAAGAAGAACAGACATAATAATGGTATGAAGAAGGACAGACATAATAATGGTATGAAGAAGAAGAACAGACATAATAATGGTATGAAGAAGGACAGACATAATAATGGTATGAAGAAGAAGGACAGACATAATAATGGTATGAAGAAGAAGAACAGACATAATAATGGTATGAAGAAGGACAGACATAATAATGGTATGAAGAAAAAGAACAGACATAATAATGGTATGAAGAAGAAGGACAGACATAATAATGGTATGAAGAAGGACAGACATAATAATGGTATGAAGAAGAAGGACATACATAATAATGGTATGAAGAAGGACAGACATAATAATGGTATGAAGAAGAAGAACAGACATAATAATGGGATGAAGAAGGACAGACATAATAATGGTATGAAGAAGAAGAACAGACATAATAATGGTATGAAGAAGGACAGACATAATAATGGTATGAAGAAGAAGAACAGACATAATAATGGTATGAAGAAGGACAGACATAATAATGGTATGAAGAAGAAGGACAGACATAATAATGGTATGAAGGACAGACATAATAATGGTATGAAGAAGAAGGACATACATAATAATGGTATGAAGAAGGACAGACATAATAATGGTATGAAGAAGAACAGACATAATAATGGTATGAAGAAGAAAGACAGACATAATAATGGTATGAAGAAGAAAGACAGACATAATAATGGTATGAAGAAGAACAGACATAATAATGGTATGAAGAAGAAAGACAGACATAATAATGGTATGAAGAAGAACAGACATAATAATGGTATGAAGAAGAAAGACAGACATAATAATGGTATGAAGAAGAACAGACATAATAATGGTATGAAGAAGAAAGACAGACATAATAATGGTATGAAGAAGAAGAACATACATAATAATGGTATGAAGAAGGACAGACATAATAATGGTATGAAGAAGAAGGACATACATAATAATGGTATGAAGAAGAAGGACATACATAATAATGGTATGAAGAAAAAGAACAGACATAATAATGGTATGAAGAAGAAGGACATACATAATAATGGTATGAAGAAGAAGAACAGACATAATAATGGTATGAAGAAGGACAGACATAATAATGGTATGAAGAAGAAGAACAGACATAATAATGGTATCAAGGACAGACATAATAATGGTATGAAGAAGAAGGACATACATATTGGTATGAAGAAGAAGGACATACATAATAATGGTATGAAGAAGGACATACATAATAAAGGTATGAAGAAGAAGAAGACATAATAATGGTATGAAGAAGAAGGACATACATAATAATGGTATGAAGAAGGACATACATAATAAAGGTATGAAGAAGAAGAAGACATAATAATGGTATGAAGAAGGACAGACATAATAATGGTATGAAGAAGAAGAACAGACATAATAATGGTATGAAGAAGAAGGACATACATAATAATGGTATGAAGAAGGACATACATAATAAAGGTATGAAGAAGAAGAAGACATAATAATGGTATGAAGAAGGACAGACATAATAATGGTATGAAGAAGAAGAACAGACATAATAATGGTATGAAGAAGGACAGACATAATAATGGTATGAAGAAGGACAGACATAATAATGGTATGAAGAAGAAGGACATACATAATAATGGTATGAAGAAGAAGGACAGACATAATAATGGTATGAAGAAGGACATACATAATAATGGTATGAAGAAGGACAGACATAATAATGGTATGAAGGACAGACATAATAATGGTATGAAGAAGAAGGACATACATAATAATGGTATGAAGAAGAAGGACAGACATAATAATGGTATGAAGAAGGACATACATAATAATGGTATGAAGAAGAAGGACAGACATAATAATGGTATGAAGGACAGACATAATAATGGTATGAAGAAGAAGGACAGACATAATAATGGTATGAAGAAGAAGGACATACATAATAATGGTATGAAGAAGGACAGACATAATAATGGTATGAAGAAGAAGAACAGACATAATAATGGTATGAAGAAGGACAGACATAATAATGGTATGAAGAAGAAGGACAGACATAATAATGGTACGAAGAAAAAGGACAACAATGGTTCAACAACAATAATACACAGATTGAGAAACACAAATCCGACAGAAACGTGGATGAACTCCGATGCTCCGGGGGGATAATCATTCATGAAGAAATGACGGGATTGTGCTCATTTGTGCCACAGATACGGAAAAAGCTAATCAACTGTTAAATGTAAATACCATTTGATGGTGCCATAAAGAACGTTGCCATCAGATAGGCAAAGAAGAGACCCGTCTCTGCGGTCGTATACTCATGAATTAAAAATACCTTGAGAAAGAGTGATACGAATCATTTGTAGCAAAACACTTAGCACAAGATAGCATATGAACTCTTACAAAAGCGATAATGCGATATTAACATCTTCTTTGCCATGCACGACACACATTGTGTATAATGATTAGTGGAAATCATTCATAATATTTGAACTAAATACTCAAACTAAACCATAGGGTGTTATATCAACTAATATATTACGGTAGCGACCACCTTTGATTTGCAATCGACAGGAATAATTAAAAGTTAATACGGGACAATTCAAATGACCATTTATATTTTGGGGATTAATAAATTTTAATTTTTGAGAACAAAAAATGATTGTATTCATATTCCCATATCCATCTACGCTAAGCTATGATTTGACGTTGCGGATATCTTGAATTTCCTATCAAAACCACAATATACATTTTGTAAACCACACATGGAATTATTCAGCCATGTCTTCTTTCAAATGGGCACTGGTATCTGTTGAGAATAATTGTAAAATAATTTCCCACATGTGATATGTGTTTGTACTGTGGTGGCTGGATCTTGGATGTCCAATACACAAGGACCGTCCTATGATTACGGATGTAGAGTTTGACTCAATCTATTTCTATTTTGAGAAGAAATATATATTATTTTCACATATAATCGTACAGTGTATGTTCCTATGTTAATCACATCTTGCAATGACGGACATCGTGTATTTTCTATCGGCATACAACGTTCTAATAGGAGCGAACAGTTTGAACTAAGGCGTGAATAGCACAAACAAAGACAGGATGTGAAAACAAATATTTCCAACGTCATATGTCGTGGTCATGTTTGTGTTCAAGGAGTTGAGGTTAGAGGTCATTGCTCGTTTTGTTCATATTGGTGGTATTGTTTATTATCACAAGCATTATTTTTCATAAAATTGGTTTTACTCGGAAATCCTTATGCCTAATATTATACAATATGAGAAAGGCATAGTTAACTTTTATTTATTCATCGTTAATTATCAGGAAGACTGGTTGAGTACTAAATAGTCCATATACAGACGTCTTGCACAGAGAATTCGTCTAGTATCTCTAACAAACATCTTAATAGAACAGTAGATGAGGAGCAGTCTGACAAATATTGGTAGGTTAATTATTCGGTGTTTGTCAGATATACGTATATCATAATTAACTAGAGGATCAGTGGCCGTAGCCTATGTCGCTCACCTGTCATTTTGTTTTGATGAACCTGTATACAGACCCTTCCATGGCCAAATGGCTTTAGAGAAGATGTTTTTTTTAAATTTCAGGCAATCAGATACAAGAATGGCCGACGGCGACCATGTTATTGTACAATCGGGATGAAATGATGAAATGTTATAGGGGACATTCCATAGATGCTTCCTGTAAAATTTATCTTTATTTGGCAAAGCGGTTTCAGAGGAGAAGTTTTTGACAACCCAGAACAAATATTTGTCTATGGCGGCCATGTTTGTTAACGGATCGGGATGAAATGAGCAACATTAATAGAGGGCTTTTCATAGAAGCTGCCTACCAAGTTTCGGTTCACTTGGCCCTGCGATTGCAGAGGAGATTGAAATATTAAACGTTAACAGACAACGGACGCCAGGTGACGCGACACTATGTTAAGATTCTGGAAATGTTTTTGCTAAGTTGAGTTAAACAGAGAGTAAATAGCAGGAATGTGTTGTTAAAGATTAAAATGACTTACCATTTACACACATATGTTGAAGTAACTCTGCTATTATAGTACAAAATGGAGAATTTTCAATTAAGATAATGCAAAAACGCTACGCTACAATTCACTGTAATATTTGATATTGTGTCCAATAATGAAATTTGATTAAATCAACTGTAATTTTGACTTGCAGAATACATTTAATAATTGTGTTTATTTTGTTCTTTGACAAAACATTAGTTGTTTGAATAGCAAATGTAAATTCTTTTTATAGTCAACAAGGTCTGACGTAAATAGAACCATCACTATCCTTCTTTTTTTGTTCAACCAAACTCACCAATATTGACAAAGAATGTTAATTTGGGACAAGGCTTTTCCGAATTATGAAACATTTAAAAAAATCATGTCTTTGAAAGATCCATATTTTATTTTGGAATAAAAAGAAACGGTGAATAAATAATGCAATGAAGAATTATTGAATTATTGAAAAGCTTTTACCATTACATTATTTTTCTGGACATGAAATGATATACTTTCTATTATGTTTGTATGTTACAGTGTAAATATGTCTCCATCTCTTTACACTTGCTATCGTTATAATAAGACGTACAAAACAAAACTTCACTTTGCTACAGTACGTTTCAACTTGATGGATCTCTCAAGTGTATTAATTTTAGATAGCATTGATTAGAAATTTACTGGCAGCGACTTACCGGTTTAGACCTGTATATCCGGTTATGACGCCTGTGTATGGTACAATGCGTCAATATAAACAGGTCCTAGCAGTAGAAGGATTAGTAAATGACATATGCAATTTATTTTACGAGACTTAGAAAGAGAAAAAAAGCTAACTTCTGTCGAGTGTTTCTTTCCTGTTTTGTGGTGAGGACAAACATATATTTGTTTTAATGATGAACATATATATAGACAATATACGTACATTGTCGGAAAGTATAAAACGTATTTGTATGAGCTTTGGAAACCGGTCGAAAAGCGACCGTGTGGCGAGCTTTTCTGTCGTGTTTCGCAGCGAATACAAATAGATTATATATTTTCTGACAATGTAGGTATATTGTATTTATCCTGCAACGTCAAAAATCCCGAAGCAACTATCAAGAAGAGTTTGAAGATACCAAAGGGGCAATCAGAATCCGTATATCGAAGAAGAGCAGACAACACAATGACCAAAAGAAAGAGTACAAAAGGACAAACAACGATCTACAAAACATACATATAAAACTAAAGATCGAGTAACACGAACCCCACTAAAAACCGAGGGTGAACTCAGGTGCTCCGGAGGGCTGAGCAGTTTCTGCTCCACAAATTATCTAAAGAGAGCAGAAACAAACAGCATCGTTCTAATCATTTTTAGTGGGGTCCGAGGGATCCTCTGTCAGCGCTTATACTGTTACCATTTCTTACCGTCGCTCTACATTAATCAGGTACCAGAAAAAATATATCTTGGTCAGTGCATATAAACAGTAAGCGCACTGATTCCATTCCATTATAAATATAAATAAGTTTAAATAACATGACATATGTCTTTTGCAATTCTTCTTTTGGTAGTAAATGAATTAGTTTATTTACAATTTCCTATGTTTTACTACAACATGGCACAATACATTTGTCATTAATAATTTGAAGAAAGTGCACAATCTCTAGCAATTGTGAGAGACAGACAGGAATGTTCTCACATAGACAAGAGTCGTAAATTGTAATAGGGGACAAAATAATGGCGTAACAACAAATTGAAAAAAAAAGATATATACCTCTAGTAAGAAAAACAACTATTATCTTCACAATCAGTGTTCTGGTGTATTTTATTTGGTTTGCAAACTCTATTAGAGATCACAAATCAATATTAAAAGACTAGATGCATTATGCAACATCCATTATAGCAGGACACATAAGGGAATTAATGGTCTACTTCGTCTGATATTAGAGTTAGAGGAAGCCACATTGACAGATAGAAGTTATATTGGTTTAAATAACATTAATGAATCAGACATAGTAAATATTGAAAATGCTAAAATGTTGATAAAATGATAGACGTATTTTTTTTCTTTGTTTCGTGAAAATGTGCCTAAATGTATAATTTTGTATTATCCAATGTTTGAGTTGAGGCGTGTTTAGGGTTGTGATCAGGACCTCATGTCCAAGATCGAAATATATATTCAATAATTTTTTTTAATTTTCCTAACATTAAATAAATAGGGGGCCGTCGTGGTCGTGAGCGTATGGTAGCTAGAAAATACCAGTGATTTGCGGCAGGTCGGTGTTTTTTCCGGGTCCTTCAGTTTCCTCCACCAATACAACTGATCGCCACGATATAACTGAAATATTGTTAAAAGTGGCGTTAAACACCATAAAACCTATGAAAACTAACATTAAATAACATACATCTATTGACAGCTAATGGAACAAAATAAAAAAAAATAAAAATTATTGTTAAATGACGTCATCAATATGTCTAGTGATATTATACATTTATTGCATGTTAGTGAGGGAAATATGAAAATGTATTCATCCAAGAGTATCATATTCCCCCAGGGCATCGCAAAATGTTCCATTTTTAAATATTTTTTGCAATGACTGGCTATATCAGACAAGCGACCGAGGTTTATATTAGTCAAAAACGTGTTTCGAATCGTGCATTCTAGAATGTGTAAAAACACGAGGTTCGGTTTGTTTACATTTTTCGGCCAATGAAAAAGCTGACACAATTCTATATTAGGAAATGAAATTGATGATAAAGGAGTGATATAGCATCATCAACCAATAGAAGATACTCCCTCAACTGGAAATTCCGTCACCCTGAATGGCAATCATATCTGAAAGAAAATTCGACGAGGCATGTTTTTTTTAATTTTCGCCTTGTAAAATTTGCCCATTTTGGTGAATATTTCTCCCCCAAAAAACCCATGGAGTGTGTATATGTCTGCCTTTTATTAGATTTATTAATATCTTTACATTTTAACCGAAAGTTTACAAGAAAACTGCATTGTTTTCATCAGATTACGCTCCACCCCCCTTTTTTTCCCCGTCTCGTCAATACACTTTGTTTAGACTCCTTTCCCGTTTGCTGTCAGTTAATCTTGTACATATCTAATGTGGCGATTATTTCAAAGGCAATTAGTTTATCAAATATATTTAGGAATGCTGACTTTTAAGTTTTACCTGATTTTCTTCTGCAAATGAATTATGAATGTATGTGTAACAGGTATACAATGATTGAATGAATGTGACTCTGAAAACAAAAACCAGCCAGTGTGTGTGTTATAAATAGAAAGTAGGCTAAATTTGTTATCTGTATGTAACTGCATATATGATATTTAATTGATTAAACAACTGTGTATTTTGCAAGACTGTGTTTTTACCATATAGTTGACTAGTAATGCCCCAAAAAAACTAACTCAGTACCTGTTCTGAAGCCCACAGTGGCAGGGACCCTGGACCCTGTGTTCATTGTCTGCAAGCAAAG
Source organism: Bathymodiolus septemdierum (assembly GCA_963383655.1). Taxonomy (NCBI): domain Eukaryota; kingdom Metazoa; phylum Mollusca; class Bivalvia; order Mytilida; family Modiolidae; genus Bathymodiolus; species Bathymodiolus septemdierum. The sequence continues at coordinate 113,974,235 of OY726519.1, forward strand.
CCATTTTATGCCTTACATGTTATAAGCATTTTCTGATGATTCTCTAAATGAACATTCTAAAACTGATGACTACCAGTTAACTAAATATTTTTACAGTTTGATCAGGTGGAATATTGCAATGTAGACTGACAATCTTGACCGTTACTGTTTTATCCTGTTTTAGAATTTGTAGTCAGTGACTTTTTATCCAACAAAGCTTTATTATTGTCAGATTTGTACAAAATATTTGAAGATTTAGTTGACAAAACAGCTTTAATTAAATCACTGAAAGAACCAGAAGACAACATTGGTGAACCCTCTCCCATTAGAGGCAATAAATTCTCCCATTAAAGTTTGGAATATTTCAAGGAAACGGGTGAAGAAACCTTTGCATGGGAAAGTTTTGAGAAGAAATTGTCAGCTTACAGTTTTCTGAAATATTTGGTACAGGAAAATGTTATACATGTAGATCTCCCAGCTCTTAAGAATTTTCTTTCATTTTCTGAAACTGACACTGAAAAATCAGAGTTTTGTTCAATTGAAGTTTTAGATGAGACAGCAGATTCAAAAGCCACAGTTTTGAAAACTTTAAATATTCTTCACAAAAGGTTTCAGATTGGGATAAAGCTTCAGTATCTAGTTGTTGTTGGGGACGGGAAATCTTATGACCATTTAATAAAATTAAGATCAGAATATGGAGGTTCATTAAGCTGGGTTTTGCCATATCCTGGAGACTGGCTCATACTTTTTTTTAATCTCATTTTCTATTAAATTAATAATTCATTGTACTTAGGATTTGTTCAACTTTCATAAAAATTTATGGACTTTTTACTCTGTTAATAGTTTATGGAAAAGAAATACACTTGAAAACTAATATGTACACTAGTCATCTGTCAAAAGTATTGGGAAATGTAAAAACAAATATCCCTATGCATGTATAATCAACCAAAACCATATTTTTTTGAACAAATTATTGTGAAATCATTTCTGGATAGATTGTAACAAATTGTACACCAAAACATTCGGAATGATCTATATTTTGTTTGTTTATTTGCTCAAATCTTTATACGGGTGGTTTTTATTTGTACATAATTTTTCCATGATTGTTAATTTTTAGGATTTATTTTTAGTTGAAATATATAGAAAAATCAAAATCAATTTTTATTTGTTGTGTTTAAATTATGTACAAATAAAAATAACTCATAACAACATAATGAGTAAATAAACAATCAAAATATTGACAATTCTCAATGCTTTGGTGTAAAATTTGTTAAAATCTATCCAGAAATTACTTCACAATATTTTTTTGAAAAAATATGGTTTTGGTTGATTATATAGGGATTGTTTTTTACATTTCCCAATACTTTTGACAGATGACAATAGATCTATATACATTTTCTTTAAATATTTATACATTTTTTTTTTATCTTTATATTGAATTTTATTTTCATGCCTAGAAAAAAATTACACGAGTTCTGTTCATGATTCATCAAAAGGCTATAGAGATGTTTTTTGTTGAATCGCTAGAGGGCCTGTGAAAATAACAATTCAAAGTTTTCACAGTGATCCACCAATAAAAAAAAACAGTGGGCGTGTAAATTTTAGTCGCCTATCCTTTCTTTTGGGGATAGGAGAGCATTTATAAATGTTTGTATATTCCAAAATTTGTTGTTAATTATATCCATATGCTATTAAAATAGCAGCCTGTATCGGTATTAACATGTGTGCACAGCGTGTTTTTAAGTCATTCGGTTAGTTCTAATTTTATTTTTAGAAATACGAAAATTCATACGGAGTTATCTTTCTTGCCTGACAATTTTTCTGAATCTGAATAATTTTCGGCACTAAAAGCTGACAGAAACTCTTATTAATGAATAAAAACGTGTACCAGAGAAACATTTCGTTAAATAAATATATAACCTAGCGCAGTGTGAAGTTTGGGAATGTCATTCTACTGCAAACTTAATATATTTGTATTTTATTTCAATGCGATGGTACGCACTTATCTTTCTTGACTGACAATTTTTCGACACTAAAAGCTGACACAATCTCATATTAATGAATAAAAACATGTACCAGAGAAACATTTCGTTAAATAAATATATAACCTAGCGCAGTGTGAAGTTTGGGAATGTCATTCTACTGCAAACTTAATATATTTGTATTTTATTTTATTTCAATGCGATGGTACGCACTTATCTTTCTTGACTGACAATTTTTCGACACTAAAAGCTGACACAATCTCATATTAATGAATAAAAACGTGTACCAGAGAAACATTTCGTTAAATAAATATATAACCTAGCGCAGTGTGAAGTTTGGGAATGTCATTCTACTGCAAACTTAATATATTTGTATTTTATTTCAATGCGATGGTACGCACTTATCTTTCTTGACTGACAATTTTTCGACACTAAAAGCTGACACAATCTCATATTAATGAATTAAAACATGTACCAGAGAAACATTTCGTTAAATAAATATATAACCTAGCGCAGTGTGAAGTTTGGGAATGTCATTCTACTGCAAACTTAATATATTTGTATTTTATTTTATTTCAATGCGATGGTACGCACTTATCTTTCTTGACTGACAATTTTTCGACACTAAAAGCTGACACAATCTCATATTAATGAATAAAAACATGTACCAGAGAAACATTTCGTTAAATAAATATATAACCTAGCGCAGTGTGAAGTTTGGGAATGTCATTCTACTGCAAACTTAATATATTTGTATTTTATTTCAATGCGATGGTACGCACTTATCTTTCTTGACTGACAATTTTTCGACACTAAAAGCTGACACAATCTCATATTAATGAATAAAAACATGTACCAGAGAAACATTTCGTTAAATAAATATATAACCTAGCGCAGTGTGAAGTTTGGGAATGTCATTCTACTGCAAACTTAATATTTTTGCATTTTATTTCAATGCGATGGTGACATTCCATCGAGGGGTCACCCCTTAAATCATCAAAAATTTAATAATAATCTGCCGTTTTAACACAAATCTAATAAACAAATCGTGGAAGTAATTATTGCTGAAAAGAAAACAATATAAGACGTTTCGATATTTTCTACGGTATAAATAAACGAGGTCTTTGTTCTACAATTTTCATGACCGACGAAAATGTCAACATTTTCAAATGAGAATCACGTGACCCGTGGTTTTACCAGCGACGCCATTAATGAGTTTGCTTTCCGACTGGTATATAGTTTTTTCGCTAAGCATACAGTATAAAAACAAAGAATTTTGAGAATGTTAGAATAATGTGCTTGAGTTAAATGAAACGTCAATATACACACTGTTGTTTCATTGACCTAATAAATTACAACGGGAGGTGTTTTTCTGGTACAAGACAGACATCGTTATTTCATCAAAGCGTTACTCGCGATGACATAGCTGACATAATCACTCACTTGGTGTTAATAGCAAGTACTCACTGTATGAGTTGATTATCTTGAAACGATGCCATTTCGCTTGGAACATTGTATTTGGCCAACCAGGATTCATATTACCCGACTTTAGTTTTGAGGTGGGTAGGGATATAGTTAATTATTTTTCGTACTTTAAAAAAATGCATTGCCGAAAATAGTAAAAAGGAAATATCTTGTGGAGTACCCAATAAATATAGTTGGTAAAATCACTTCCGAAATAGGAGTCCCCTGGTTGTGTTGGACGAATCAGATATACCACTCGGACTTCGGACTGGACATAAATGAGTGGCTCGATCATCTAATGAGTATGTTACGCTCCTTATACGTTAAAAACACCTTGCAGTAACTCCTATGGATAGATAAGTCATCGGTTGACATATGTAAAAGTTGCCTAGGGGAGGTATTGTTTGAAACTTGTTTTCGTCATGAATGTAACTGAAATACTATTCATGTGACTTTAATCAACAATCGATCTAAACTTGCACTCTTAGGCCCATACCAGTACCATTTTTTTTCACCTAGATAATTTATTATTTGTAAACTCGTCTTCCGTATGAATATATATAACTGAATAATGATCAATTAAAGTACACTTGACTCAGGCGAGTTCGAAATCAGAATGGGTATATAGAAAATATTAGAATACTGATTAACTGACTGATGTCTAACGTCAAATAAGCAGTATTTCAACTACACTCGCACACGGATGAGTTGCTTCCCTAGTAAACTCGAAGAAACGATTTTGTCTATTCGTAGTAGTTAATAAACTGTATTCAATGCTCAATTTTACCCCGAATGGTTGAAGGTATATACAAGGAATATACCTTACTTCGACTCTGACAAAAGAATGCTGTTCGGTTGGATGTTTTTATGTCCACGTGTGAAAGAGAGTGATTGTTGTTTAACGCCAAATGATAATTTTCAGCTATATCATGGCGAGTATAAGTTAAATTCAATGAGATAATGAGGATGATGTCCGCTTTGTACTAGACCAAAACGCTTTGTTGAATTTGTTATTATTCTAGCTCATTGAAACAACAGTTCACGGGTACACATGTCGCTCCACTCCGGTACTCGGACACATTATCCTGATTTCAAACCACCCAGTCGTTGCTCTTTCTTCTTAATGTTGCGTAAAGATTTAGAGAGTCTTGACACGACCTGGGCTCGAACTCGCGATCTACCACATTCAAGGCGAACACCCTAACAATTACACTACTGATACGGTTCGTGTGCAAGGTGGGGTCTGACAATACTAATAAAATAACAACAAAGGTAACAAGATTTGAGAAACATTGTTCAGTATACCTTATAAATTGTCTTGAGAGGTTGATTTTCTGTATTGAATGGTAAGCTCAGAACAGAGAATAGAAATGTAAGAACAATTGGATTAACATCTATTTTGGATGGATAAGTAAAAATGTGTAGCACATAGACAAAAGAAAATTATTTTGCCAATTACGGTTTAAGGGTTATGATGTTTAACGCCACTTTCAACACTATTTCAGTTATATCTTAGCGGTCAGTTTTATTGGAGGAGGAAACAGGAGTACCCGGAGAAAACCACCGACCTGCCGATAAATCGAGATTCGAATGCACAAAGTTAGTGGTGATAGGCACTGATTGTACATTTAGTTGTAAATCCAACTACCATATCACCACGACCACGACGGCCCCTATTTTATTAATTGAAACATGATGGACATCTATGTTGAACTACTATGAACTATGCGTTTTCAGAATAGAATAATATCATGAAACAAATTTACACAATTTTACTGAATAAGTTTAAAATTTAGTGACACGTAAATAATTATTGAAAGGAAACAACATCTACAATAAATCATATGAAGATATTTTGCCATATTGTGTTGATTGTATTTAAATGTTGTCCCGACCTGACCTTTTATTTTAACATTGTTAGATGACTTTTAACTATTATACTAAATTGTACAACTTGACTTCCTCATCTACATGTATTCTTTACAAACAAATTATACATTGTGCAAGTACCCTCAGTAGTACAGATAGTTAGAAAAAAAAATACCACAATGTCGGAACAATTCCTAAATCTAATAGAAAAATCGTAGAAACAGCGAGAAAGGAGTGAGTATGATAAGGGTAGATTTTGGCCCAATCTCAGAAACTGTTTATATAGATATAATATCAAACACAATCATTGAAAGGTAAGAAAAATAATTTTTTTGATGATTTCACTTTGTCCTTTGTTGCTTAGCAACGTAAATGGAGGAGGGTCCAATTAATCATTGGAAATTCAAATATGGTGGTTTTATTTTACATATCTTGCATAGTCTTTTCGACAAAATGTTATATTCTGTGTATGTACACTCTAAAAATAATATTCCAATTCTCTATATAGTATTTTTGTGTAGTTTTGTCACCCTAGCAACGGTTTTGTAAACATTAAATTAGCCTATATTATTGCAATTAATGGTTGAATTTTGACATCTACGATCTTTTGACTTGATATTTGATTAAGCGGTACATTTTTGTCAAGCTATAGACATTACAAATGTCATTTCATATTTCAAAAATACATTTTGATATTTTTATTCATAGTTATGCCCCGTCCATAGCAACAGGTTTCCCTATGCACAGTATTTTCCTGTAGATCTCATGGACCTTTTATTTAATCAAGAAAACAAATTCTACAACAGCACCTTAGCAGTTCTAGAGACATCTTATCATTTACTAACCAGTATATATTATAAGAATTCCTTAAACCTTACAATGTCCCTAGTAACCAAATATTATCCCTAGCAACCGCAGAAACTCGTCAATGCTGAGCTCTGTAAATAGCTTTTTTTAAATCTTTTTATAACCAAATGTTGATCTTTTTATTTCTTAAATCATGAGAGGAAATTATTCTCAGTAATTAGAATGTCAAAGGAACCAAGTCAACTGCATAACATGATGAAACAGCGCTACAGCGGCAGGAGAGGATATAATCCATGTTGAATAATTAAGAAATAAACCATGGAAGCCAGAATGTGCTGGGAGTTTTAACATGGATTGGCGGATATCATACGTTATTAGTCTCGAGATGTTATATATCCCGTTTTAAAGGCAGTGGTTTTGTTAAAAGGTGAGGCGTTAGCCGAACCTTTTAGCAAAACCACTGCCCTTTAAAACGGGATATATAACATCTAGAGACTGATCACAATTTTATTTGAATGTTCCAACATTAATAAGTATGTCCTTATTATAGGAAAAACATAAATACGTGTATCTTTGGACAAAGATCACAGAGAGCGATTATTGATTTTCTGTCATCTTGTGAAATGTGTGTCGTCTGCTGTGCACAATGTAAATGGACAGCACATAGGTGAGAGCGATTATTGATTTTCTGTCACCGCACGGCTTCCCTGAAGTTTTAAAAGTACCTTTTTAGCCAATCAAAATTCTACTTGCCACGAGAACATCAGAGAATAGTATGTTATCCCGAGCCAGAAGCGAGGGATAAAATTTACTAATATCCGCCAATCCATGTTAAAACCAAAACACATTCTGGCTTCCATGATTTATTTCGATTCTGATATGACTAAGAGTACAAATACGGTAGTATACTTTGATTGGAAGACGGTAATTTATATTTACGGTATCTTCAAACTTTTTTTGTTGAGAAAAGTAAAACGTGATAGATTATATAATCAGAATGCTTGGTAATACTGTATTATTGGTCATGGCCCATTAAAGTTAAATCATACCACTAAAATTCATAAACGATAGACGATATCAATAAAATTCTTAGTAAGGATAACAAAAGGACCATTATAAACAAAACACCGAATATGTAAATCAAACCTAACATCCGTGTACTATGCTAAAACATGTACGTTATATCGTTATATGTACTGTATTAGATGAATTATGAATTAAGTAAGAATAAAATATTGATCTCACGATGTTGTTATTGGCAGTCATGTGTGCTGGACCATTACGCCACCGCAACGTTAATATTAAGCTATATATAAATCAAATTTACGTTAATACAATTATTCATCGGGAATTCACTTTGCGAAAGAGCTAAATAAAATATATTTGTTAAAGAAAAAAATAAAATAATAAAAAGTAAAGGGACTACTAAATTTAGAAAGTTCCTATGTGTTTACATGTCCAATGAATTAATTTCTAAGATAATCTGACGTACTAATTTTCTTTTTGGTTGCTTGTTTTGTTTTCTGTACTTTTTGTGAATTGTGGGGATAATATTAAAGTATGCTTTAGTATAGTAACACATGAAATTCCACTGAGGGTTAGAAAAAAAACACGTCGGACTCAATGCACAATCAGGTCGGCAGTAAATCACCTCCAAAATTTATTTAATGTCAAAACTGTTTCATAAAAATTGTTCAAGTGTTACTCCCGTAGCAAAACAAATACGATAACCAACTTTATTTTGGATGAGATTAAAAGGTCGATTTCTATTTCTGTCTATTACGGATGAAAACGGTCAATAAAAAATGGCCGTTGACGAGAAATCGACCTTAAAATTATTTTGTGATTGCAGATTTCATACTCTCCACACTCGGGTACCAACACCAAAATTAAATGAGATATGTGTTTATGTATATTAAACATCATACTAAAATATGCCGTTGGTACCTGCTTGTGGTTATACTGAAAATTGACATTAAATACACATTTCTTGTTAGATTTCATATATTTTCACGAAAGGATAGACTTTTCATTGACTAGTGTGACGTCATCGCACGTGCACATATGGAAAATTGTTACCAAAATAGTAGTTGGGGTAAAGGTCTTATAAAATCAAGAAACAACGAAAGCTATACGTTTCATTTATAATTTGTCTATTTTTTAGGCCAATTTCTGCCCTTATCATACCTACTCCTTTATGCACCTAACACACGGGTACATATAACCACTCACTTTCCGCGATTGATACAGAGTACACAGACACATCAATAAAAGGTGGCGGGGTTAAACAAGATAACACCCGTTTTAGATGTGATAAACCAAACGTTTGAACGAAATTACATATAGATTCTCCTTCAGTTGCCCGTGGGTTACGATATTTCTCCGCTCAAGAGAGCTAAATTAAAAAATTTAACCACAAGCCGTCAGACGAGTGGTTAAAATTTTAAATACAACTGTCGAGGGTGGAGAAATATCGTAACCCACATGGGCAACTAAAGGAGAATTTGTTTCTCCCATTATTTAACACGAACTTTATTTCAAAAGCCGTCAAACAAGTCAAATGCGGGGAAAGGCACGAGAAATTTTAATTCTCTAGAGGATTACAGATTTTTCCACCACTGGTTCAGCGGTGTCTTCAACCTATGCCAACATTTTGAAATATCATATTCAAGGTATGCCAGCAAACATTATATTACAGGTGTTTATATAGCAATTAATAACATTTACAGGTAAGTAAATTTAGAAATGCAGCTCTCAAAAGTGAAATTTATTATTTAAAGAAAAACAAAGCAAAACAAAAAACAATCTAAAAATATAAGAATAAATCTGGTAAAATTTAATAACTTGAAAAAAAATAATTAAACTTTTGTAAAAATTTATATATAAAATAAAAATCTGGTAAAATGACACAAAAATCTGTAAATAAAAAAGATGAAAATATAAAATTTTAGAATAATTTAAATAAACAATCTCTCTAAAACGGATATACGCTGTAAAAGGTAAGGAAATATCAATATGTTTTAATACCCAAATCTTCTTTAATTTTGCATGCTTTGGGAATAAATACAAGTTTAATCCCTGTCCCGACTTAACTGTGCAGCTTAGAGCAGCACACTGCACCATATTTACTAAAATGGCTGCTGTTACTAAAAATAGAAATTTCATTAGTTGTCATTTTCTGCTTTACTACAAATCAAAATGAACTCAATTTTAGCTGCAGCTACATGGCAATGAGTAGTTTAACATATATTCTGGGTTTTTCTGTGAGATTTTTTCAGCCGGTTTATTCCATTTAGGAATATTATGAGATAAAAATCACATCAAAATCTTTTGCTCAGAAATTTGAGTTGAAATGGTCTTTGGGTGGCCCACTTTCAAAATTATGTGTAACACCCCCATTTCCTATTTCAACTTTAGATGTCAAATTGAAACCCAGGTGAGCGATTACAGGCTCCTGGGGACCTCTAGTATTTATTAGTAAGTATGCATGATATATATGTGCTATAATATTTAATGTTGTAATGTCTTATCATTGTATGCCTTATATGTGCCTTATATGTGCCTTGCTTATATGTACTTTCATGCATGTTTTCTGTTACTATTTTATGTTGTTTGATAAACGATTCAAAAGCTCAATTGTGTTATTTGTATTGCTATGTATCGTCTATAAAGCTTTTGAACTTTGAACTTTTGAAAAAGTTTCGTGTCGACTTTCACTTTCTTTCCCTCTCTATTTGTTGTTGTCTGATGACGCGTAAATCAAGGGAGATAATGCATGCGGTATTTGAGAAATCGGTCATACAGGTGAATTTATAAATAGCGCTACAGGTGGCCTATGGTGACATATCACCAAAAATGATAGCGAACGTGATTTTAAATATTTTAAAACAATATTTAACGCAAAAATCGTTATATTATGATAAATATGTCATCTGAATGTGAATATGATTGATACTGAAAAATATCAGCCTCCTCGAAAGAATATGAAGCGTGTGACTCGTTCGCTTCGCTCACTCACCAACAAACTTCATGTTTTCGGTATCAATCAATTCACATCCAGATAAATAAGGCCAATAACAAAATTACCGAACTCCGAACAATCTTACAAAGGGAAAGTCAAAACTCATAAGTGTATAAACAGAAAAAATCAGTCAACAACCGAAAAACTGTGAAAACCGTAATGACCTGTGAAACCGTAATGACCCTGACTTGGTACAGGCATTTCTAAAGAAATGGTGGGTTGAATCAGATTTTAAAGCGCCAGTATGTACACTAGTTTAGTTCTACACTGCTGTCCAATATTAATAAAGCCCATCGGTGGTGTTATGGTTAGTGTTGTAGATCGCGTGTTCGAGCCCCGGTTGTTCGACCAAAGATTATAAAATGATATTTGCTGCTTGTCCGCAAAGGACGAAGTGCTACGTAATAATAGAAAACATTGATTGCTTAGGATCGTGATAATATGTCCGGGTGGTGCGACAGGTTTCAGAAATCTACATTTTTGTATTTGATTCGCCATGTACAACAATTGGACGCTCGTTTCGTGAAGAGGAGAGAAGGGGTTGTATTCCCGACAAGCAAAACTAGGTTCATATTTGTTTCACAAAATAAATCAACGAAAAAAAATAAGTTTTATATTTATATTACTGTAACATCTACTATCATAATTTATTTTCATGCTGTTTTTTTCCTTCCATTATACTCCGATCTGTTTCTATACTTGCACATGTCGGACGAGACAATGACGGCATAGATGTCTCTCTTGATCGATTTGTTAATCCACACAGTGCACTGAATTTACTTCTGTACATATTATATATACGTTTATTTAGAATGTACGCTATAAATACATATAATCCTTGTAAACTGTTAAATCCAGCGATGATGACGTATATCAACATTTCATCAACAAAAACATTTACAAGTAGTAATATCCAGGAACAACCTGTTGTAACGAAAAGTTTAACAAATATGTGTAGTTCGTTACGGTTTAGCTTTGACATACCTGCTATTGCGGTATTCAGACGGATTCTTCCCTTTAGTCTATACACTGTTATTGAATATAATGTTATATTTATGATGAATGTCAGAATCATAGGAATAATTACAGTTACAACGAAACTATATTGATTAGATACAAAACACCTTCCATTACGTCCGTACCCAAACGACGAACCTTCACTGATTATGTACGTGGTTATAATATTTACAGCCACAAGAACTATTGAATATCCATATACAGTCAATACATAAATCGGCAGTAAATACTTGCCGTGATTGGCTTCTACAGCGGAAACAAGTTTGTTCCTTCCAAGCACATTGAACAAGTGCATAGTACAGACTGTAAAACACCCAAATGTTGATAATAAAAAGTAATGAACAAGTATTCCTATAAGTTGACAAGCTGTGATATTGTCTCCATCATACGTCATCAATACTAAATAGAAAACGTGATAAAGAAGTAGAGAAAGAACTAAATTTAGAATATTCTTTCCCGGAAGTGTACGTAAAGTCGCGAAGAGACAATATGTAAGTAGTGTTAGAAGTAAACATACCACTGAAACAACGGTGCATGTGATCATTATAACGTAGTATGCAATATCTATAGAATCTTCTTGTTTTAAATTAATTGTATTGAAATCGTCGATGCAGATTCTGAGATTTTTTTGCGAATCGATGTGATACTCGTAAAATTTAAATGTTGCCTTATAATTACTTAGAGTAACACCATAAGTATCAACAGACAGGCTATACTCAGTGTCGTAAAATATTACATGTGGACAGACCAGCAGCTTGGACACAAGTGGACGCGATCTAACGGCACATGTACTTGTATTATATAGGGATTCATCAACAAAGAATATAGACCTATAGTCAAAATCTATATGCATATGTGTTTGATTGGATTTATAAAGCTCTGTAGAAAATGTTATCAACTTATGTTCAATTTCCGTACTGTAAACAGCATGGGTAATATCTACTTGCGAATAAAATGACTTTAAGGAAGGGCCATTTCCAGAATGTGTGCATACTGTAGATGATAAACTAGTATTGCGTCTTAGTTCGTCTTGTAGGAACGATGCAATATCCATTGTATTGGAATCTCTAGGGGTAAGCCTGAACGGTAAGGAATAACCAACAGGCATTGCATACAATGACCCGGGTAGAAATGGTTTGCATTTGTCTCCGATTAGCTGTTTGCCTTTAAAACAGTCCATCTGACGGCATTTGCTCTGCAATTATAAAGACAATTAGATATAAATAAGTCAAAGGTCAATATGAGAGCGATGACCAGCACAAAATGCGCACTATTCCTTAACTTATTTTTTTGCACAGAAAGTCAGATTTATTTGTCTTCATATTCACATACATCAAAACACTTTATTAAATTAGTAGCAAAAATAGACTATTCGTTACATATTAAACATGCTTATGATGTTAGTCCATATATTTGTCGAAGAGCCTGAAGAGGTCCATTACTATAATGTCAGATGTACTTTTATGTTACAAGTATCCTCCTGTTTAACCAGTACGGATATTTAATTTCGCATACAGGTATATTGATGACGTTTTATCTATCAATAATTCTAGATTTGCAGAATTTCTTCCATTGATATATCCTCCAGAGCTGGAAGCTAAAGAGACCACCGATACAGTTTCGTCCGCATCATTTTTGGACTTATACCTCGAATTTGACGACAGTGGTCAACTCAGTACTAAAATTTATGATAAGCGGGACGACTTCAATTTTAAAATCATAAATTTTCCAAACATGTGCAGCAATATACTAGCTTCTCCTGAATATGGTGTTTGCATCTCGCAATTGATTCGCTATGCAATGGCCAGTAGCAATTATTCTGATTTCCTGAAACGTCATCTTCATCTGAGAAATAGGCTACTGGACCAGGGCTATAAAAAGATTCGCCTTATTCGATCTCTTAAAAAGTTTATATTCCGATACCAAGATCTTGTCGAAATATATTCCGTCTCTGCAGAACAAATTATAAGCGATGCATTTTCATATAGTGAAAATGTATAAAGATAAAGAAGTCAAAAAATGTCAAGGATATTTTTTTTTGTCAATGTGTGACGTAAAAATATTTTTGACATTTACGTCACCGAATATGGTACTGCTTTGACAACTATTTTACCTATTTTGTTCCTGTATTTAAATACTGTTATAGGGACAGCCGGAACCTTTGAACCGTAATGAAAGGGGGAGGTTTGGCGCCTTAAAATCTGATTCAACCCACCATTTCTTTAGAAATGCCTGTACCAAGTCAGGGTCATTACGGTTTTCACAGTTTTCCGGTTGTTGACTGATTTTGTCTGTTTATATAATTATGAGTTTTGACTTTCCCTTTGTAAGATTGTTCGGAGTTCGGTAATTTTGTTATTACCCTTATTTATCTTCAAACATTTCTTCTGAATAGAATTATATTTGCACAGAAGCAGCAAGCAGACAAGAGAAAAATGAACAGACGGAACAGTACATTGCGCCGTTGTTGCAGTGACTAGAGCTGCAATAATTGATGAGGGATCGGCGTGGTTGTTTGAAATGTTTCGTACATTATCTTTCTAGTGTTCATGTGACATTGCAGATATATTGCAATAAATATATAGTACAATAACGATATAATGCATTTATACTGCAATAAACTATTTCTTACCTGAATTGTGTCAAACACCTCGTTCTGAGAACATTTTGTCGGGTAATATGACAAACTGAATATATTCAATCTCGGTGGGTGGGCGCCTGCTTGAACTTGATTATCTCCTACAGATTTAGAACAACAGTTACAGAAGAAATATTTAAGTGGATAAATGTTCTGATTATCATCACAGTCAAATGTTTTACAAAGATCTGATTGAACAATCGTTGATATTTGTAACGGGTTTCTTCTTTCAAACATGATCTTGTTTTCGAAATGTCTTCCACATTTTGGAAGAGTAAAGTTGCGATCAACCCCTTTTATGAACACCTGGGACTGGCTGGTCTCGCATGCCCACTGTATATAAAGTTGACTTCCGGTACTACATCCAGTGGTATTCGTTTTTTCACATATTGTATACCCTGTATTGACATTTTCAGTTAAGTTACAATAGCTTCTTTCATTAATTATTAAAGCAGATCTCAACATGTTATTTTCTAGAAAGCTGAAAAGGATAGGAAACTTGCACTTCAGTTTAATGTTCCACTCTTTGTACATGCGCTTGCACCATATTGGTTCACTTTCCATTCTTGACGATCCGGTGGTTGGGTAATCGAAATAGTAAGTAACTGCACCCGATGGTGATACATGTACAGACAATGACTCCTTCCTTGTCAGAAATGTAGAAATGTCTACATTGCACATGAAGCAAAATATATTTTTGTATGGATATGTAGCACTGCTGTATCCACCATTTTTACAAGAAATGTCTATATTTTCATCACGTTTTTCCCAAAGACCGGTCACATTACAGTTATGAATTGGAACAAATTGCGACATTTTGGGAGGATTGCACATGTAGCAGAAAATATTTCTGTAAGGCAGAAACGGATTATTTAATTTACCGCATGCGTACTCAACGTTCCTGTTATATTGTTCCCATGTTCCTGTAACATTACACTTATTTATTAAAAGACTCTCTTTACACGGTTTTACCTTATCTGACAAAGATTGTTCGGGGATGTACGAGATAGAACATTGATGCTTAATTGCAGTTGTAACAATTTCATTTACAGTTGTGGTGAAATTAAATTTGATGTCGCATGTAAAATTTAATTTCCATGGAATAAATTGCTTGATACCATTGCATAATGCACAAAACCTATTTTTGAAAGTCAACAAGTATGTTGTTGATGTAACTGGAGGGTATAGTAGTCCATCTTCTATGCTACGTGATTGTGTACACAGGTGTAACAAGCTTGTATCTGCTCCTTTAGGGCATTTTGATACAATTGCGTATTTGTTTTCTAATTGTATAGTGTTATTTGATGAATAGATAATTAGATTTCTACAATCAGACGATGAAAATTGTATTTCTAAATCCGGACAGCAATTATTGTACACAAAACAATCACGGCTGCGGCTGCAAACCGGGCAAATATTTACATTTCCGGAAATTTTCGGAAATTTCCAAATATTCATGGCATCATCGAAGAACGCCGGACCACACAAAAGAGAATATTGATGCAATATATTTGTCACGTTGATATTTTCTATATGTGCAGCATCAAAATTCATCAGCCCATATTCCATAAGAATGATTAAAAAATAATATCTCATCTTTTATTGCTATATCTGAAATAAACACAACATTGCATTATTATACATATATGTTAAGATAACTTCCTTGATAATGATACAATATGATATGTCTTTGTGCCCTTGAAAAAATACTATATTTCTCGAAAATATATCCTTAACTTGATAATCATAAATTAGACATTTGTTACCCCTTTGTCTTTGGGTGTCCCTGATTTAAGGTTATTCAGATACGTGTCGTAGGTACTAAATTTTGTATCTACGTTTTATATTCTCATTTTCTTTATTCTTTGTTAAAACAGATATATCTGTGTACACGGCTTTGGTTTTTTTTACATTACTTTCTTTCTACAAATATATAATTAAAATCGTAGAGTGCTCACGACGCGTTTCTGGAATAACCTTCATCAGGTACGCCACAAATCGAAAGATTGAAAAGTCAAATAATTATATTTTTTATGGTATATCAAAATCAAACTGGAAATACATCCATGCATGTCGTTTTACATGTACATAGTAATAAGATGGAAAACAGAAAATACCACACTGTTCGAATAATTCCAAAATCAAATATCAAAATCGTAGAGAGACACAATTTATACCCCAAACACGTAAATACGTGACTTTTCACTTTCCTGGCTTGGTACGGACACTTCAATAAAGATTGGCGGGGTTAAACCAACTTTATTGGCCTAAGCCTTGATAAATTATGAAACATAACTTTTTGACTGTTTTGTTTTTAGTGATAGTAAATATATGCCATCGTCGATGCTCTATTATAATAATACATACGTGTATGTAGTGGCAGTATACTAAATGTAGGGATCAAATCCTACCCTCGAATTCAATGAATAATTTAACATATTAACGTTCATAGTCTTATCTATTGTATCCAATTATTTGATAACTCACAAAGATGCTGCATATGACTATATAAATATCCTCTCTATATAAAACAGACTAAACAATGTTTTAAAATTGCTGATTAACATACAGCCAATCTTGTCACGGGTTTACAAAGGTACTTTACCCGTTTTTGTATTTTAAATAATTGTAAGGTAGTAAAAATTCCCCACAAGGAAAAACCAAGTTACCAATTGTAATCTTTATTATGCAATCATTACATTTGCGGTTGGGTAAAGGTATGAGAATAAGTGTCGTTTTACTTTTTCCCATTAACAGTGTATCGCGGACGTGACAGTGGTAGCCTTGAACACGATTTGATATTCTCTTCCTTATGCTATTTTTAGAAAACTTTGACTGTCATTTTAGATTTTTGACACTGCATAATATTCGTACTTTGTCGATAAAAAAAATGTATGCGCTCGCTCCGAAACAGTCTAGAAAAGGTCGCCAAAGGCTGATTCTAAAGTTCATACAAATAAATGGTATAGTTTCCGAAGATATACACATGCTTAATATTAGTTCAAAGGAGATATACTCTCTTAAATTATTTGGTATTCCAATCTTTGGATGTTGAACGTACCTGATTAAGGTTATTCCAGAAATGTTGAACGTACCTGATTAAGGTTATTCCAGAAATGTTGAGCGTACCTGATTAAGGTTATTCCATAAATGCTGAACGTACCCGATTAAGGTTATTCCAGAAATGTGGAACCTTCCTGAATAAGATTATTCCAGAAATGTGGAACCTACCTGAATAAGGTTATTCCAAAAATGTTGAACGCACCTGAATAAGGTTATCCCAGAAATGCCTTATCTACGTTTTTATTCATTAAGATAAGTGCATTACCAGAGTATATTACTGAATGTCCTACCATCAAATGAGAACTATTTCCGCTATCTTGATGATAATAGGTTTACAAACATCAGGCAACAGGTGGCACTGGGATATGTCAACAGATGGGTGTTCTCGTGATTCGCCTATTGCAAAATGTGTCCTTTGACTACACACATTATGCACCTTGAAATGTATATGGCATGACGAAATAAGTCATGCGAATCGAATTGTTTATTGCTTAGACAAAAACTAGGGCGGGATGAGACTGGTTAATTTGAAAGTTTGAATCTCTATAAACCTAATTAGCTTGAATGTTCTCTCTATTTATTTGAATATTCTATTAACCTTCTTTAAATAATACTTCCCCAAGTTGTGTATACTATTGTTTCTCCTATTCGTAGAGTATTTAGTCAGTTGGTTAAATTTACGTATTATTTTCAATTCACCGTACGTATTTACCACTTAGCATACATGTGTATGGAGTTTCTTGTGGATTGTTTGATCTTAGTACGTAAAGCTACAAAGTTTCATATTGAGAGTGACGTATTTGGAGGATGCCGCACTCCCTGGACGTGAAAGAGCTCTTGTGGATTTCAAAACATTGTACACTACATGTAAATTGTTCATCATTTCCAACTTTCCCTCTGACAGTCAATGGACGTTCATCGTGGTTATATATCCCTCCCTCATTTCTGTGTATTTTTAGGTATTGTAGAAAAGGGTAATAACAAAATTACCGAACTCCGAACAATCCAACAAAGGGAAAGTCAAAATCCATAAGTATATAAACAGACAAAATCAGTCAACAACCGGAAAACTGTGAAAACGTAATGACCCTGACTTTGTACAGACATTTCTAAAGAAATGGTGAGTTGAATCAGATTTTAAAGCGCCAAACCTCCCCCTTTCATTACGGCTCAAAGTTTCCGGCTGTCACTATAACAGTATTTACAACAATACTTGAACAAAACAGGTAAAACAGTTGTCAAATCAGCGCCAAACTCAGTGAAGTAAATGTCAAAAACACTTTTACGTCACACATTGATAACAAAAATATTTTTGACATTTTTGTTGAAACCTTAAGTTTTTGTCCTTAATATGCATAAAATATTTACTGCACCCAACAATCCATTAATCAGAACTATTATACTAATTGCGTGTTGAGTTATGTCATACCCGAAAAACGTGACTTCCGGGTTTAACGTGTACTGTCACTTCAAGAATAATAGATCTTCTCTCTTTAATCTAGCATTAATCTATAAACATAGATATTATCTGAAACAACTCAAAAAACTTCCGTATGTGTATTCTAAATGGTTGGATTATGGTGTTTAGCGCCACTTTCAACAATATTTCAGTTATATCGTGGCTGTCAACTTTATTTGTGGAAAAAACCGGAGGGCCCGAAGAAAATCACTGACCTGCCGTAAGTCACTGAGAAAGTTGATCACATAATGTTGTACACCTCTCCCAACATATTAGAGGTGAAATGATACCACAGTGTATGTAAGTAATTAAAATATCCAATATTCGTACATTGTTGACATATTTGAATGATTGCCTGGAAAACACTTTTATTTACCACCTGTTGAAATGTGATTACTCAACTACCGAAATTTAACGAAAAAATGCGTTTTCATTACATTTACTTTTTCACCAGGAGACTTCCAGTTTATTCCGTTACCTTATGTTTTCATCTTCGTTTCTGTACTGTGATTTCTTCTTCACATTATAGTATTATGCATGATTTTAATATCAAAATGATATATATACAAGTGATATTACTGTAAAGAGAAGGGTGTGTATAGACGTTGGTGTGATTGTCGGCATAAATACCTCGTATAACAAATATTGTCAATATACAGTATATTCAGCCCGTCTACCACGTTCATTATTATATTTAACGTGTTAGTTGCAACTTTTGTCTCACTAATAGTAAACATAGCGTTTTTTTTGGTGATTGGTGTAAATACGCTCCCTTGGATTTACGATGTTTAGAAGGTGGAGTGGCAGATAAAGTTCACAAGAAGAAGAGTGTGGTTCTTGAGGGATATTTGTTTGGTAGTCATGTTTTTCAACGGACAATAAGTACTCCAATAGGTTCTTATTGTACCGGTTTCTCTCTATATGCGTATGAACCGAACATGATACAGGGATTATTCTTAGCAATATTACAGCTATATAGTGGCGGGAACAAATTTCATTATTAGTTTAGACACCTACAAGACCCTTAGAAATAAAACATACTTGTCTATGAAACAAATCAGATTATATGTACAAATAAAAGTAATTTTAAAAAGATAAAACCATATATTTAGAACATATGTTATATAACTAAGTTCAAT
Organism: Bathymodiolus septemdierum; assembly: GCA_963383655.1. Lineage (NCBI taxonomy): Eukaryota > Metazoa > Mollusca > Bivalvia > Mytilida > Modiolidae > Bathymodiolus > Bathymodiolus septemdierum. The sequence goes on from OY726519.1 coordinate 113,993,673, forward strand.
ATCTATACGATTTTACTACAATAAAATAACATTCAATTTCATTCACTTTGAAGAATGTGTTCCCAAAATTGAGTAGTCCAAACCTGTAGATCTATACAGATTCTCCCCTTAAAAATGAAAACGGTCACAATAAATAATGTTGTGGAGGACGAGAAGAAATGCCACATTTAAATTATTGCTTTGATAGTTTGAGCCAAAATTCGTAAATTTGCTAAAATAATGACTCATGGAAATGTCATTTACATCTGCTTTCATATTTAAGTTTCAACACATCGTTTATTTTCCAATTTGTGACAACATATTGGTCGCTTCAGGAAGAGCGATAATGTAGCGACAACGTCAATCAGTCTATCTAATATGACAGTTAGTATATTATATGTTGCAGTGATTCTAACCATTGATTAAAAGGATTAAATCTGGTTTAGTGGAATTAATAACTCCGTGTCGCTAAGATCGGAATTGATAGTTATTTCGGGCTTTCATTTCTCTAACGAATATTGAACGTAACTTATGAAAAAAATGACAGTGATTTACGTCATTTGTTCGTTTTCCCACACCATCTAACTGTCTAGATCTGACATCCAGAATGAAACTAAGATACAAAAACGTGTTAAAATTGAAATCTACGTTTGTTGATAATTGAACGATATTTATATGTAGGATGTGTTGTCAATATGATGCAGTTACAATCATCTTTATTACCCTAAATATGTTTTGCTTCTCACTGAATGCGTTCACTGTCAACAAAGCAAATATATTGCACCAGTATTCAAGTTTATGTGGACCGGACTTTTATGTTGATTCCGAAAATGTGTGGTCATTTCCAGAAATTCCCGAGGAATACCAAATGTGTCCACGATGTACTCGGAATAAAACATGTCAGCAGTCTCAGGACTGCTGTCCTGATATATACGTATCATTTCCACAAACGGAATGCTCCGATCTCTTTATTTAATCTACTACGAAACGAGAAAATGTCATAAAATATGAGATTATATCAACATGCCCTGAAAATACACAAGAGGACTTTCATGAAAAATGCGTAGAATCTTACGAGATAAAATAAAAGACGAGGACACCTCATGTGACCTCTGTGTCAACGGGATTGTCATTTAAAAATGAGTTTTGTGCTGCTTGTCATAATATTAGTGATGTTGTTCCATGGCAATTGATGATAAATAAAACATATAAGGAAAACCTTGAATCGTCAACAACCGATGAAATGCTGAAGATAATGGTAGATAGAAAATGTGGTAATATGGAGTTTAGGCCCTTTCATACAATGGCACCAAGAATATGCCCAAATGTACCGAGGAGCCACATACTTATAGATACTTGTAACGTCACTGGGACCTGGAAAAGGTATGGCAAGGATATTAATTTTGCTTGTAACACTTTTGAAAATGATTTTAAATTCTACAAAAATATATTTTGTTTTCTGTGCAATCCACCAGATGTGCTGGATTAAACATCAGTGATTACAGAGTGTAATATCACAGGGAATTGGAAGCATTATAGCAAAACAATGGTGGATACATGTTACCATGGTGATACCACAGTTGCTTTATATCCCTTTAAAACCATTTACTGCTATGTTTGTAATACAGATGGTCCAGTAAGGAATTCATTTTTCCTGAATGTAGTTACAAGGTTTTTGTTTCAGTATTATGTCTTCAATATATCTGATGGATATGATAGCTATACAGTTAACAATGACACTCAAAGCAGTCAGTACAATCCACCACGTGATAAGGAATACCATAAATGGGATATGAAGATGAACTGTGGCTCACTTCTACCAATACGTATGCTAGAGACTGAGCCTTTGTCTACATTGGACCGATTAGCTATCAAAGTCAATTGTACAGTATATACTATTAAAGAGGAAAACCATTCTAACTTACCTGATGTTGAGGGGTCAGCAATCTCCTCTATCGTTAGCCAATGCTTCACGGATATCAATTTACCGGATGTTGAGTGGTCAGCATGTTCCTCTATAGTAAGTCAATCCTTCACGGATATTGCATGGACATTTCTATCAGGCCACGGTACAGTATATTTTGTTGGAACAGAAAATTTAGTGTTTTGCTACTCTTGTAGTGAAAACTTGTGTTCATTTCTAAAAAAAACATTGCCAATTTGAATGCAACCCACTTTATAGTGATATGAAAGAATACCGGGTTCCTTTTGAATACTTTATTTGTCGCCGCTGCCTTGTTTCTCCGACTATGGAGGGTGCAGGTGCAGGCTATGGTAGAGGCAAAACATACTGAAATATATTCTTTATCGATGTTTATTCCACGATGTCACAGAAATGTCATGGAAATGAAATTTTCGACAAGAAAAATGTAAATTTTAAAATGAAACTAGTATTCATGGTTTTATATCGTAAAGTTGAAATAATCTGATTTCATCAATCATATAATATTGTCTCTAGATATGTGTACTTTGTATTATATTATGAAAAGAAAGTTTAAAAACAGTACTAGTCAACAATTCCACCAATATCAACAAAGCAGCCACCTCTTACATCAAACTATTGAAATCAAAAAGGCCACGTAATGCCGTTTGGAAATCCAGGACATGGCTTGGGATTGACCCAAAATGCGGCGGTACTAACCATGTTACTGGACCATCTTAGATTATTAAACACGAGATATATGTCTGTAAGTAAATATGGGAGTTCGCTTTACACTTCCGTTTTCTCATAGATTCCCTTTAAATTCACGATTTATTGTTGATAAACATGTTATTTGATTTAGAACGGTAGGCTCAAAATCAAATACATGTTGGCTACTTAGCTTTCTAGCGCGTTCACATATGTTGGATGGGGTGTGCCCTCTCCATGGGGGTTGTCAGATTATAATACGTCAAGCAAGAACGTGTACCATAGCAGGTAACTTGTTTGAATAGCACCACGCTCCCTGCCACCACAAAATCGTAAATGTGTCGTACTCACCAATCGTTCCATTCTTTACAAGTGGCAGCTAAATCTCGTTGCTCCGAGATAACTGCCCAGCTGAACATGGTGTCATCAGAAGCAGGAACTGCTTAACCTTCGCGAGTACCTGGGTTCACGCCCGTATTTTTTTATTGGGTCAGTGTTGTTTATCTTTTTAGTTTTCTGTGTTGTGTTTTGTTTTATTTGCTTTGCTTGTCATCGTCCTGAGCTTTGTGTGCCCAATGTTACCAGTGTCTCTAAATTGCCCCTTCGACTTTCTCTAACGTTTATTAACATAGAACCTTATGGGATTGTTGAACAAATGCCTTCTTCCCAGAAGGTGTTACACAGATGAAACTGTAACTGTACATGCTTACTTAAAAAGCCTAGATAGCTGCAACACTGGGCAAGGGTAAACATAGGACTCTATTGGAATGGAACACGTAACAAATGACTTCTCCCGAGGTGTTGCACTGCTGAAAACCAAACTGTACATGCGTGATCTTTGTAGTAGCGTAGATGATGACTGAAAAGATGCATGAATTCGGAGTTTAATGTACCGAATTAACATATGGATAAAACTATGCTCATTCGATAGAAAAATGTCTATATTTTCAAATTAAGTGGGTCGTAAAAAATCGTAAGACAACTTTTCTTGGAAATTTTGGTTTTCCGAAGGTACCCAACTGATACATAGTTGACCAGATGAAAATAAAATTTCATATCTGTAGCACGTGATCGTTTATCGATAAAAAAGATATCTTACTCAATTAAACAGACATTTAATTGTATCAATAGATGAAAAAGAACAGTTAATTCTCCTCTGATTTAATATAACTAGCCTCTCAAAATACCTCTTATTTTGGTGAAAAATAAGACAAGTTTTCTCTTTTAGCAAATTTATTTTGTATTTTCCGTACAATTTTAGTATTGATAAAGTAACGTTACATTAGTCCAAAAAATCATGCCAAATTTCATATCATGGATACTTGCAGATACGCAGAAAAATGTTATTTTTTGTTTGTTTCCTCACTCATTTAATGCCTTTTATACGCGGACATTTGATACGCCGTTTCCGATTTTATAAATATAGTTCGACTGATCTTCGAGTCATTAAATAGCACGTTGTCTTCTTTGAATGAAATGGCTTAGTTTCTGATTTATTTCATCGTTAAGTGTTCGGCTTTTCGCACAATGTTTACTGAGGTTTTCAGACTTCATTTGGCGTTGTTTTTGTCGTTTGTTTGTCGATAATTAGTGTATTTTAGTAATTAGTAATTAGGTTATTGTAGTACCAAAATTTAACCGGACAAACACGTTCATATTCAGTATGATGGTATCGTTCGGTAGTCCTTTGAAACTTTCTCCTTCTAGTCCAAAAAGGAGAAAAGAAACGTTGAACTGGGAGCAATGCATTATATGTCAATGTTCCAATGCAGAACCTGTGATTTGTATGCGAGATGTAGGCAAAGATAGTTTTGTAAGATTGATGGAAATTAAAAGAGATGAGGTGTATTCTCTTATTTTGCAGGAAATGTCCACACTGGACAATTTTATATCACGTAGAATTAAAGTTGCTTACCACCGTAATTGCTATAAAAACTATACAAGTAAACAAATCTGCAGTGTTTTCAAAACAGTACTGAACAAGTTTCAACTATGTCACAAACAAGTGTTGTAACACGCTCCCAGTACGAACCCATTCAGTGGGATTTTTGTTTCATTTATTAAAATAAAACATTCAAGAAAGATTTTAAAGTACATAAAATTGAATCCGGTGAACGTGTGAACAAGTTGATGGAGTGCGCATTGAGTCAAAATGATGATAAGACTGGTTCGCGTGTTGAATTGTGACGATTTTGTTCTGAAAGGAGTTTATCACAACGGGTGCATGACTAAATATATGTTAAAGAGTTCCCCGAAAAACGAACAGAAACAGGATTCTGATCTTTCTAGTAACGAAATCGCCTTCCAGAATTTAATTCATGAAATCAACGATGATTTAGTCGTTCACAAAAAGGTTTTCGGATGACACAATTACTTGAAAAATACAAAGACTATCTACCCGCAGACACCGGTACCTACTCATCTGCCAAGTTACAAGACAGGCTAGTTAAACATTATGCTGGTTCTATAGTTATACATACTCAGCGGGGCCAAGGAATGTCAAATCTTGTCTTCAGTGACAAGCTTTCCTTAGGCGATGCTATAAATGCAAGTCCAAATTTAAAGCCTCTGAGTTGGAAAATGATTTTCAAGTTGATGTTGAAGGTATTTCTGATGAACAAATTTTACACTCTGCTGTAGATATCTTAAGACGTGATATTGAGAAGCTGAAAATCTCAGTTGAAGACTATCCAAAAAGCCAAACTACGAGCAGATGACTTTAATCTCAAGTTCGACTTGCAACAAAAAAAAGAAGCAAGCCTGGCCAAGCTACCACCATGCGCAGCGACATTCCATCAGCATGTACTAAGAGCATCTGTGCAGACCTATATCTGGAAATCCTCACAAAAAGCGCAATCCCCTGTTAGGTCTCCTTTAATGTTCGGATGGGAAAACAAGGGTGGTCTGGTACCAGTCTTCTTCCTGGGACAAATGTCATCACACTTGCTGCAGGATCTCGGGTGCAGTTGCAAAGGCAAATCAATGTGTTCCAGTAGCTGTGTTTGTTTTGAACAGATTCTGTCGTGCACAGATCTTTGTCCCTGTTATGGTAGCGACATATGTAAAAATGCCATAACAAAGAATGTTACCTTACTGTAAGACGATGGTCATGATGTCTGAAATTTAGTAGATTTTTACAAAGCTTTGTTGTTGTGGACAAAATTATCTGCCATGTAATGTCGTGACAAATTCACAATAGTCATTTTATAGTTAGATAGCGATGTTGTTCTGTCATTTGATTTGAACCAGGATAGTCCTATTTATACTGACTAATATAAATGTGTTGCTATCGACTTATATGCTTATTTTAGTGTTTTATGACCTCTTTAGGTTATACAGCATTCGTTGTAACGAACGCGGAGCAAAAACATTGATTAAGAATACCAGACAGTCATATCAGTGACGGGAACAAGAACAAGGATGTTTATGTACTAGTAAAGGACGCCCATCCCACCCCCTTTTTCTATACGCCAGAGAATTTTTAAATTGTGAAATAGAAGTTAAATTTCGTTGTAAAAAATAGTATCAATGTTATCATCAACTCATTAAAGCACATTCAGGTCAAGACGTTTCCATACAAAGGTCAAGGTCAGGTCCCTATTGGCGACATTAAAAATGTGAAGGAAACTGACTATGTCATCAAAACCTACAAAAATACACATTTTTTTCAAAACTAAACCTTAAAGTCTATATGAAAGACTTAATAGTGTATACCAAATTTTGCAAAAACGATAATTTCATCCCTTTGTGGGAACTGAATTCAAGGGGAGCAACCCAAAAGTTATAACTCTTATATTTTTTTTAAATTTTGGGTAGAACGATTATCTCCCTTTTTAAGGAAATGCAACCAGTTCCCGTTTTTACGACCCGACTATCTGGATAGAGTATGAATTCTTCTTTCCAATGATATATAATTTAGGTATATGTTCGGTGGGTACATTAAAGTAAAAAATTTCGTTCCCCGTGTACCACACTATTGATGGAACTCCAAATATATTGGAGTCTATGTCAATCGGAAATCCGAGATAGCTGACCCGCTGGACCTAACTTAATACTATGTTTTCTCTTCTCAAAAAGTGTTGCACTGATCGAACCTTAACCCTATATGAGTGATGCGTTAAAATGGGACTATGGTAACCGTAAAACCGAGATAGATTCCCTGCTGGACATATCTTAACATAGGATCCCATGGGAAGGGAATGACTAACACATGTTTTCTCTTCTCTAAAAGTGCTGCATTGATCGAACCTTAACTCTATATGAGTGATGCTTTAAAATGGGAATCTGGCAACCGTAAAACCGAGATAGATGCCCTGCTGGATATGGATTAACATAATACCCTGTGTGATTGTATTACAAATGTCTTCTCGGGTGGATGTTGCACTGATGAAACCAAGCTGTATCTTTTGATCTTTTGATGGTCATTTAAACCGTTGGTGTTTTATTTCGATTGAATATACCAATATGGCTGACATTGTTGGCCAAAGGTCAACATAGGACCATTTTGGAAAAATGTACACATGCCTTTTGCGAAATCTATAAAATGATAAAACCAAAAGTATATACGAACGATCACTGCAGTGTCTTTTATAAGGTAATGCTTCTTTGTGTATATGAAATATCATAGTTAGTTGCTATTGCTATTTATAGATACATGTAAGATCCCATAAAAAAGTTCCAAAAATGTTCAATTACAATAACATACATTAGTAGACACATTGTTCTCATATAATCATTTAAACTGTATATACGATGATAAAAATGAATATTTCGTCTGTATGGTATTCTTGTCTTTTTTCAGCTAAAATGTCGGAAGAGAGTCTGTTTCATTGGCAAGAAAATCAACAATGGAATATCTGAGCAATATAGAACTATTTATGCTACATTTGAAAATGGATTCATGCCATTGATAGGATACACGCTTCCTCTGAGGTTTGACGTCAAAACGACCAACAACAACAGCAGAAACAGTATGCATGATATCATTGTACAATTGCAAGAAACATTGAATACTAGTACTACATACAACTTTACAGACAATTTATGTCTCACCATGTTGTCTAATAAAACCAAAGAATCGTTCATCATACAAATAGATTACGAGGAAGGGTTTGATAGAAAGGAAGACGAACGGAATCTGCTACAATTTATATCAGATTTAATGAAAAATAAAACTGGACTCAAAGATATAGACATTGTGTATGACCAAATTACAAAGGACTTTGTTAGTCCGCGGAATAATTTATCTGAATGTATTCCAGGATGGCGACCACTTCTGTCAAATATTTTAATCTGCCGTCACGTATATTTTTATCCCTATGAATACAATGAAGTTGATGGTAAAGTTAAGATCAATGGCTTCAGAAATATATTTTATTTCTATCAATATTATGTTGATTTACACAACAAATTGTGGCTTTGTATGGACGATTATGATAAATTACAAGAGGACGGTGGTTCTAATTTAGTATATTTCGTGATTCACGTCAGTTGTAACACTATATCAATTGTCTTTCTCCTCATGACACTAACCACATACTGTATATGCCCAAATTTGCGAACTCTTCCCGGCAAAAACATTATGAGTTTGTCCGTATCTCTAACTCTGCACTATATTACATTTATACTCGGAATGAAAACAATTGAAACAGGTGTCTGATGTAAGATTTTAGGAGTATTTGCGCACTACTTTCTGTTGACCTCATTCGGTTGTCTTTTGGTTTGTGCATGGTACATGTTTAAAATATATGGTTCTGGTGGTATTGCGTCCTCAATAGCGGCCAGCAGATATAAATATGACACGTGTTGGTACCTGGCATTTACATATGGCTATGCGTTATTACTAATCGCGGGAAATATCATTATCAGCGTAGCTATAACTTCCGGTACTTCGATAGGATATGGTGATAATAAATGTTTCATATCGTTTAAGGAGAATGTTTTCGCCACTCTCGTAGTGCCATTGGTAATTCTTTCAGGAAGTGACGTCATCCTTTACTCCATTACTGTTTATAGGTTAAAACAGAGGCCAGTTATGGATCGTGATGAAACCATTGATAGCAAAGATATTTGGATTTTTATCAAACTTTTTACAACTACCGGATGTTCGTGGATACTTCTTCTTGTTAATGTGTTTGTCAACAATCACATCGTGACTGTCATTATTTCAAGTATAAATAGTTTGCAAGGATTATATATATTTATTGCCTATGTATTCAACAAACGCATCTACAATATGTATATATCAAGGTTTTGGCCCGAGAAGAGTAATAAACATAAAAAGCATTCTCCGTCGACATCTATGACGTCATTATCACGAATACGAACCAATGTGTTAGAACAGGGCTCACCCTGCATTCAGAAGAAAACAATTATGTGAGAATGACTGAAATAGTATGTAATTAACTGTGTCAAAATATGCCTACTATAATTAATTTGATTAAATATTGGTAAGAAGTTTAAAGCGTGTTGCATCTCCGTTTGGATTATGAAAGTCGATGAAATTGTAAAATAGAATACTTTCAGTTGGATCTACAATGACTGTAGGTAAGAACGGTTTGATGATATCAACGGGGTAATCACAAGCTGTAAATCGACGGACAGATAATACAATTGAAAAAAGCAAAATGATAAACAATGATCTATAAAATATTGGACAGAAAACGAAAGATTGAGCAACACGAACTCCCCAAAGAAACACATAAAACAATTGGGAACGACGGGTGCTACTCATTCCCTGATTAAGACAATTGGGAACGACGGGTGCTACTCATCCCCTGATTAAAACAACTGGGAACGACGGGTGCTACTCATCCCCTGATTAAAACAACTGGGAACGACGGGTGCTACTCATCCCCTGATTAAAACAACTGGGAACGACGGGTGCTACTCATCCCCTGATTTGAGTTTGGCTCTTCTTGTATCGTAAGTTTTCTGTCTAGTGTTTTGCGGACATTTTTTCATTTGGTTATTGCTTTGTGTTTCCTGCGATTTAAGACAACATCGGTAGTGTAATGATTAGCGTGTTCGCCTCGAGTGTGGTAGATCTTGGGTTCGAGCACGTTGGGTTCAAACCAAGAACAATAAAATTGGTATTTGTCGATTTTCCGCACGCAATATTAACAAGTAAAAACAAAGACTGGTTGGTTCGGAATCAGGATAATGTGGAGCGACATGTCTACTCACGGAATATTGTTTCAGTGAGCTAGATAAAGATCCAACTCTGCTTATTGGTCTACTACAAATCGGACATCATCATCTCATTGAATGTAATATTTTCTCGCCATGATATAGCTGAAAATTGCTCATTTGGCGTTAAATAACAATTACTCACTCACACAGTCGCCAACTTTGATTGACGACTTTTGATTACGTCTTTGATATCTTTAAACTTGTTCTACTGATGTTATCCTTTTATATATCTGTACAATAACCTAACTGTAAACCAATGACATTATATGACCGACTGATGTTGTGAGTTCGAATCTCGATCAGGGTGAGGTGTACAACAGTTTGTCAGTGACTTGCGACAGGTCGGTGGTTTTTCTGGGTCCTCCGGTTTCCTCCACCAATAAAACTGACCGCCACGATATAACTCAAATATTGTTGGCGTTAAACACAATCAAACAAACAAACAAAAACATATATGACCGATCTTAGGCACATGCGCTCGTGGCACGGACCACCCCCCTTTTTCTAACTTTCTGTTTACAAATTTATTTTCAATAAAATTTCTTTATTTCTTTATTATTTCATCTCTTTTCCTTATTTTAACTTGTTCGTGTCAATATTCATACAATCTCATGTTAACAACAATTTGCATGTTTCGACCCCATATAGATACTAATAATCCACAAGGCATGCAACTCGGCAGGTTTAAAAATCGTACCCCTGCTTGCTTCGAGTACATTTATTGCACGTTATTTCCATTATGTCATTCAAATTAGGACATGTATCCATTTCTAAAAGACGCATCTTTTTGCCCTTGTTTTTGCTTTGTGCATACGATAGCTCAGTACTCCAGAATTTTAAGATTTTCACACATTTATTGCCAAATTTTTCGTATAAGGACCCACGGATGACGGAAGTGGCGTACCACTTTAAATAAAATTTGAAGTTTTCTGACCCTATCGTTGAAGTTAATGCAGTGGTACGTAACTTCCGTCATCCGTGGGTCCTTATACGAAATATTTGGCAATAAATGTGTGAAAATCTTAAAATTCTGGAGAACTGAGCTATCGTATGCACAAAACAAAAACAGGGGCAAAAAGATACGTCTCTTAGGAATGGATACATGTCCTAGTTTGAATGACATAATGGAAATAAGGTGCAATAAATGTACTAGAAGCGAGCAGTGGTACGATTTTTAAACCTGCCGAGTTGCATGCCTTGTGGATTATGTATCTATATAGGGTCGACACATGCAATTTGATGTTAACATAAGATTGTATGAATATTGACACGAACAAGTTAAAATAAGAAAAAAGAGATGAAATAATAAAGAAATAAAGAAATTTTAATGAAAATAAATTTGTAAACAGAAAGTTAGAAAAAGGGGGGAGGTCCGTGCCACGAGCGCCTGTGATCTTAGGAAGTAACTGTTGTTATCATATATACTCGTCGATTATTATTGTTTAGTGGGACTTTCCAACATTATACTAGTATGACACATGACAACACTTATGATACACGGTATGACAAATGACAACACAAATAGTACACAATCAAGGTAAAGTAGTGTAAAACGATAGATTAACGACTGATCTGATCCATATTTACAGAAAGATAAACTAAGTTATGATTAGCTAATTATAGGTATTGACAATATTACTGTTGTCTTAATTCTTGATAATATTCCAACTAAACATTCCTGTAGTAAGAATAGGTTCTTAAAAGTCAGTTAGTCAAGAACAATTGAAATATCTTTCCGTGATAAATTATGTAAAGTCGCTTGTAAATCACTGTTGATATCGCAAGACCATTTAATATATTAATTAAATACGTCAATAACACCCGATGATTCCAAAATACCCTTCAGCGGTTATATATGAGGGTTTGCCATTTAACTAAGATGCGGCGTTTGGGTCCATTAAACTAGTTTATCCCCACTGCCGCTTTTTATTGAAGTGTCTGTACTAAGCCAGAAAAGTAAGCATTGTGTATTAGGGATATTGATTTTACATCTGTTTCTACGATTTGTAAAAGTATCACAGTAAAGTTTTGATTTTATGTTGAAAAGTATGCATAATAATGAAAAGTAGTTATAGCTTTAGGCCACACAAAATTAATTTCTTGTTCGTCGGACCGCCCGCACGTGAAAAGGCTTCGTCAAGAAAAATGTTTTTTTCTTAAACCCGCATCAATCACAGAGCCGCCCGCATCTGTTCCGATATTTAATAAACAAAATTTTTAATCTTTTGAGCGCTTTTATGCAGCCAATTATGTAGTGATTTTAAAGCGTAAAAACTATTGTTATTGAGAAAATTGTGCATTCGAACACCACCGCCGAGGTGTTTATGGCCTCGATGACCCAACCTTCAGCTTTCTTCAACTATTTCAGTTACTTCAGAAAAGACAATTGGACAGTAGTGATTCCATCCGTAGTTTGAATTACGATAACATTTCTAGTATCAGAATTAAAGAACACCCAAAAGAAACCGAGGGTATAGAAATGACGATAGATATGCAGTTGAAACTCTACAAAGACTTTAACTGTAAATACATAGAATACAGGGTTAATGTTTCACAGGTTTCTGATGCAACACGGGAACAAACTTTATCTGGGAAAACAAACGCTTTTTCTTGATTTTATCCGGTACTATGTTGTTTAATATGTTTAAAAGTGTGGTGCTGGACGAATTCTTTCACAGTTTTGCTTTGTTTGAGGGGTCATCAACAGCTTGCCATGCGGTGTCGGTTTTACTCATTGTTGAAAGCTGTATGGTAACATGTTTTGTGTTTAATTGCAGTATTTATTAGGTGGTTATGGGTCGTTCTCCCATCGACATTTACCCCATATCTCTTTTTTGTGTCGCCTGCAAAGCAGGGTGACACTTAGGGATCACCTGTCTGTCGTCTGTCTGTCCGTCCGTCTGTCACACTTTTGTTTTATAAAGATAACTTTTGTTGTAGTGTACCAATACTTATGAAATTTTTACACAATGTTCCTTAGCATATAAGGAAGGTGCTACTGATTTTTGGGATTGTGGTCCCATCCGTTTTCTAAAAAAGGGCCAAATGGAGTCAAATTTAGTGATTTTTGCATATTTAGATGTAGAACTTTTATTATTGGTCCGATTTGTATGGGGTTTCTTTTATTATGTTCCATAGAAAGTTCCCTATCTTACTTCTATTAAGCTATAACAAAACCTGATTAATAGTTTTAATACAGGTTCAATACAGAGAAAACACAAACGTATGACACAAGATTATCAAACTTAACATATTAAAGTGTTATTCCGAACTCACCAGAAAATTAAATTAAAACAGCATTTCACAAGAACAAAACCATATATTAAAACAGTAAGAGACACACAGACGATTTAGCTTTACCCTGTTGCCAATTCATCAATAGAACAATACTAGTGTTCCTCTTGAATTGCAGATATACAATAGGCATCCCTGTCAAAGTAGATGTAATCTGGGACACTGAACACTGGCTGTTTGTACAATTATATAAATCCAAACAACATTATTAAAAAACCAAAAAACAAACAAATTGTGTCGCTCGCCTCTGATAAAATCTGTCGCTTCCAAAAATTCAGTTTCTGCGAAAAACAAATTTCGCTTGCACGCCCCAGTTTTTGGGTCAAGTGTCCGAAGAACAATAAATTAATTTGGTGTGGCCCTAGTTGTTGATTTTGTTGGTTTAAAACGAAACTGCTTCATTATATATCAATACAATATAAATTTACCATTTTCCTAACATTTAATGTTTTCGGACTGTATTCTGTCCATGGAGATTAATAACTGGTGAAATATTCCCTCACTGCATTTCCACCATCTAACAAATAAGCTCTCATCACATTGGTCGAGTTTTTGGTTGAAATAGACTTCATGCCGGGGTCTTCTCTATGAGAGCGAATAGAAGCTAGCTCGGTACTATAATTGACGTTACGCTATATATTTGGTGTACTGTCACTAAATCACTAGTGTTTTACTATGCTGATCGCATCTATCCCATTGTATTAAATAAGCTACTACAAATACAGTAGCTTCACTTATATTTCAAAATTGAGAATTTGAAGAATGTTGAGAACGAAACTATGCAACAAATAGATAATTTTGTTTTTCCCATTCTAAACTTTCATTTTATATGTTGCAAAATACCAGCAGCACATGCATATCGTTTACTAGTATATATTGGATACGATATTCAAGAGTATTTGGTTCTTAGCAGTATTTCCTTGACAGAGAGTTACTGCTAACAAAGAAGCTACTGAAACAAGAGTCCCTAGTGATTACGTTGAAAGTTTTGCATCACAGATGAGCAGGGATATATTTTTCTAATCCCGTCAGACAGAGGTTGGTTGTAGACATGTACATCCACCCTACCCTGTAGGGCGGGCCGTATTCCACATGGGCCTCTGATTACCTGATTTCCGAAACAACAAGTGTGCATATGCCTAATATTTTAGTTGTATATTGTATTTACTACATTCTGTTGACAAGTAAACAATTGAAGGGGGACCCCATTCCCATTTTAAAAAGGACGTACATGGAATTTAATATATAAAGTTATGAAATATTGGCCTAGTATATAATTATAATTTTGTTTTATATCTCTTTAAGTCTTTTCCATAATTTATTTTACAAGGAAACTTTCCCCCTGACATTGACATTATTGCATGCCAAAGTTATGTGAAAGTATATCCTCCCGAGAAATACATATCTCACAGGACACAATTTTGTTTTTACATGAAGTGTCTATCTGCTAAATATATTATTTTCAATCAAATCTTAGTATTCTAGATATTGTTAAAACAAGCAAAAACTCCCAGTAATTATTATGGTGCGATCAAATGAATTTGAAGTATTTATTTCTCTGTTATATTTAAGAGTTGTCTCTCTTTTTGTGAATTTTAAACAGTGATACGAACAATCACCTCTCATCTTAAACCAATGGACATAAAAAAGACCATAACATATGACATTAGAAATCCAGGTTTTGGATTGGGAAATTTTGAATGCATCTTCTCGAGGAAAGGGTCACATATCCAGAATGTCTATTCTCATATTACAATTATAAGAGCACATCAGTAAACCAGTCAATCGGATTGGGAAAGTAGTACAAAATAGAACACAAGGAACATTGAATAAAATCGTTTATCACATCATATTTGGAATGAATTGAACTGCAAAAATATATCATTTTTTTTTTCTAAATATAACCACATTTATGACCATGAAATCATGCTTGCATAACCTGATGTTATTCTGGGAATCGATATGTCACTTGTAGAATTTAAATGTTGTATCGTACATAGTCAAGAGTATATCATAATTGTCCGACGATCGTCGATATTCACTGTTGAAAAACAAAACATTGTGACAGACAAGTATTTCCACAGTCGTTCGTTTTCAAAGAATTATCAATATGTAAAATCGACCTGTGGTCATAATTAATATTTAAATATTCGTCATGTGGTTTATGTAATTCTGAGGTGAAATATATCAACTTCATCTCCATTTCTGTAGAATACATTACAGAGTATACATATACATGTGAATAAAAAGATTCTGTGGAATAATTATTCCCGGATTCCATACAAATAACAGATGATAAATTTGTTTTAATACTTATTTCATCTTGTAAGACATTTGAAATATTCCTTGTGAAAACACCACTGGTAATGTATCCTATTGGTACCAAATACATGTATCCTGATAGTAATGGCTTACACTCCTGTTCTATCAGATGTTTTCCTGTAATGCAATCTATTTGACAACATGTTCCCTGCAATAGAAATATTCAAATATTCAAACGCTACTCAAACAAGGCTACATTGCTCCTAAGTTGAAATCGTCGCTACAAAATTGCAACGAAATATCCATACCTCAAATGACAATGGATATCTGACCTTTTACGTAGATACATAACTACAAAGACTTTTACCGGACTTGATTGTATATATGAGTAACACGGCGGATGTCTTATAAGAAGCAGGAACTGTTTACCCTTCGTGATAAATATCTACATTACTCTGACTAACATTTGAGGGAGGGAGGATAATAGTGTTACATAAAATGAAGATTTTGCCATGCCGCAGTGTTTTGCGAACTATTAAAAGTAAATGAACATATGTTTAACATATGGAATATAACATATATTTTGAAATATAAATGCTTAGATCATTTATTATATTTTTTATTTAACGTTCTAAACACTGTTATTTTACCATTTTATGAGTTATGAAAAGAACTTTCAAACAGTGAAGATCAACGATTCCACCATTATCAACACAACGAACAACTACATTGAACACAACAAATATCATTGTATATAGCTATGGCATTCAATGTCGTTATAAAAGGCTAGTACAAATACAGTGGCTTTATACCTTGACTTACACCTCAACTTGACAAAAAAAATCAAATAGAGGATTACACAAACAAAGGACATTGGTGTCACTTCCACTTTGGCTTAGGAGATCGTCTTTGATTGTTATTTATATTTAAATTATGTTGGTTTTTCTATCAAGATTGCGTTGTTCTTGTTTGTTTATTTTAATATATTGTTACCACTTATTGGTATTTAATCTAATCTTGTTCAACCTTTTTGACAGAAATAAGAAGATACCAAAGGGGTAATCAGAATCCGTAAATCGAAGAAGAACAGAAAACTGAATGGCCAAATAACATTGGTTAGTCTTTCCTACTAATTTGCATGCTGTAGATGCACGTTTAAGAATATAGTTGTGAATGGTCCTGTTGAAAAACGAAAACGAATAAAGTATTTATGGGTATAAAATCCAAAATTTAACCACAAAAATATTATAAACCTAAGCTAAGACCGACTCATTAAACTAGAGATGACCTTCGTGTTGACTCGAACAATTAGAGATCTTTTTAACAAAGGATAACTTAGAACTCACACTGTCACAAAAATGGACGTTAACATGGACAATAGCAGGTGCAGTGAATGTTCGTAGCTAGCTGATTACTTGCAAAGAAGGTATAATCGGTTGGTAAACGGTCATTACTCTTAGGGCAAACAAAAATACTGCTACACCTTAATATAAATTAGTCATATTGTGTGGTTGATTTTGCCAGACCCATGCAGATTGTGCTATTTCGCGTGATATTTCACCAGACATGAAAACATTAATACATATGCATCTAGTAGTTTGTTATATTAAGCATAAAATCCAAGTGCCTGACATCATACTGTATGACAAACTTATCATGTGTTCGTCCGTCCTTAAAACCATCTGGTTTAAAAAAAAAAAGGAAATACTTCATTAAAAATGTTTACTTTAATTTCGCTTCACTAAATTAATGCAAGAATGGACGATTGTTTGAGCGCTATTTGAACTCTTTGTATAAGGTCACGTTTATAAAAACAACTTTATGTAGATAGTAATGAGATTTGCATATGTATGATTGCTACCAGCTAGTAAAACGGTAAACACTTGATTATTTAGTCTTCTAACGAACCATCAACAATAACCCTAAGCAATGCAAGTTTGAAGATAACAAAGATGTAATAAAAAGTCGTAAATCGAAGGACATATAATACAATGACCAAAGAAAAAACACAAGGACAAACAAAAATCTACAAAACACTACACAGAAAACAAAAGATGGAGCAACATGCAGTCCCCTCAAAAACCGGATAAGCAGTCGCTAGTGGCACCCATCGTGTTACTGTACACGACATGAATATCATGTTATGGAATTATTGTTGGACACCAGTATCCGTAAATAAATACATATAAAATAGATTTGAACCCCCTAAAAAATAAATAAGAGTAAAGAATTTAATGGGTATTGAACGAAGAAAAGGTGAAACAGTCGAAATCAAAACCAACATCATTACGAACCACTCATGAGGAACAATCCTCAAATCCCTGTGTTTGCTTATTTGACGGTCTTGTATTGTTTCATAAGACTTGAATATTCTTACCTGAACTGTATCGAATATTTCATTTTGTCCGCAAGTTTTTGTATTAAATTACCAACTAAATATATTCCATGAAGTAGACGAAAACTGCACCTCCTCAAATGGTTCATAATCAATAGAACATCAAATACAAAAGAAATATTTCAATGGATAAACAAGTTGATTATCATTGCAATTAAACCACTGACATTCTTCTGAATTACTATTCGTGGTGATATCGATGCTATTATTATTGTCAAAAACGTTAATTTCTGAAAGATGTTGTCCACAATTAGGACACCAAGAACTTATCCCATGATGTGCCCCTTTGATGTAAATTTCTAATGAGTCAGTTTCACATGCCCAGTCTATTTGTAATTTGTTGATTTCACTGCAGTTTGCATTCATACAAATATCGTATTTTATGTTTTGGTTTGTTTCTATGCTGCAGCCTTCTGCTTCTCCCAAGAGTAAAATCAAGTTTGGAATATTATTATGCAATGGACTCAGTGCTATTGGAAACCGACAACCGACTCTATATTTCCACTTCCGGTGAAAACGTTTGCATATTTGTTTACTTTCCATAAAATTGTATATATAGTAGGTAAGACTATTATTTGGAGATACTTCCACTGAAGATGAGTTCTTATTTTGTACTATTTCAAAAACATTTATATTGCAGAGATAGCAAAAAATATTTTTATATGGATGAGTTATCAAGCTGTACCTTCCGTTTCTGCAAGCAATTTCTACATCACTGTCCTATTCTGTCCAAAGTCCCGTCATGCTACAAGAACCAATCGAATCAGTCGCTTGAAGTTCAGGAGGGTTGCACATGTAACAAAATACGTTTTTGTAAGGTGGGAATGGATTTTTAAGAGCTTGACATGCGTGATCTATGTCTCTGTTTTGTTGACGCCATGTTCCGGTTACGTTGCATTTGTTTATCAAATGACGGTTCCTACAAGGATTAACAATGTCGGATAAAATATCGGCAGGAACATGAGAAATGGTGCATTCTTTTTCTACGGCTTTAGTTAAAATTTCATCAATGTCTGCAAAGACATCAAATTTAATGTCGCAACTGATATTAAGTTTCCACTGGATAAACTGCTTGATGCCTTTACATAAAGCACAAAATTTGTTGTGAAAAGATACTAAATATTTTCTTGAAGTAACAGGAGGATATCATACTTTTTTTCTATATACTTCGTGATTTTGTACACCTAAGTGATATGTTGATATTGGATCTTTTGTGACATGTGGATATAATTTCGTATTTATTCTCAACAAATAACGTGTTATTTGATGAATAAATAATTTCCGAAACACAACTAGTTAATGGAAATTTCAATTCTAAATCTGGACAACAGTTATTGTCTGCAAAACAGTTTTTGTTGCAACTGCAAATTGGACAAATATTATAGTTCGTGGAAATATCTGGGAAATTCCAAATATTAGCCCCATCATCTGAAAATGCTGGACCACATAAAAGTGAATATTGATATTAAATATTGGTAACATTTATACTTGTATTACTGTTAGTCAACGACATAATACAAAAACGTAGTAACAGGTCAATTACCAAAACATACCACATATCTTCTGAACATTATTATGACGGATCTGAAAGTAAATATAATATAGTTGTCAAGATATTTAAGAAAGACAATAAATAGCACATTTTAATCAAAACCCAACTGTAATCAATACAATATAATTTGTTGCTAATACATTAAAAGAAGTGCTAGGACATCTTTGAGCGTACCTGCGTATGACATCTTTGAGCGTACCTACGTATGACATCTTTGAACGTACCTACGTATGACATCTTTGATCGTACCTTCGTATGGCATCTATGAGCGTACCTACGTATGACATCTTTCAGCGTACCTACGTATGACATCTTTCAGCGTACCTACGTGTGACATCTTTCAGCGTATCTACGTATGACATCTTTGAGCGTACCTACGTATGACATCTTTGAGCGTACCTACGTATGACATCTTTGAGCGTATCTACGTATGACATCTTTGAGCGTACCTACGTATGACATCTTTGAGCGTATCAACGTATGACATCTGTGAGCGTACCTACGTATGACATCTTTGAGCGTACCTACGTATGACATCTTTGAGCTAACCTACGTATGGCATCTGTGAGCGTACCTACGTATGCCATCTTTGAGCGTACCTACGTATGACATCTTAGAGCGTACCTACGTATGACATCTTTGAGCGTACTTACGTATGACATCTTTGAGCGTACCTACGTATGACATCTTTGAACGTACCTACGTATGACATCTTTGAGCGTACCTACGTATGACATCTTTGAGCGTACCTACGTATGACATCTTTGAGCGTACCTACGTATGACATCTTTGAGCGTACCTACGTATGACATCTTTGAGCGTACCTACGTATGACATCTGTGAGCGTACCTACGTATGATATCTTTGAGCGTACCTACGAATGACATCTCTGAGCGTACCTACGAAAGAATATTCCAAAAACGGGGCTTGGTTCGATACCTCTACTGATGGATGTTTGGTCTTAGATGGTATCATCCAACCAGTAGTCAGTGCTTTGGTTCTGGTATGACTTATAAGATATATCTTTTGAAATATCCTGTTCCTAAATAATGTAAGTAACATTTAACAATTAACACTACGATTCTCCTTCCTCAGACATAACAAATATAAAATGATTTTGGATATCCTGTTTAGACCTTTCTGATTTCTTGCTCCCATAGTATAGGGATTTCTAATCTATTGGCGTTAAACACCATAACCTTAATCACCTGAACCTACGATGTGAAGGTTATTTTGCCTACTTAAATATATTAAATGTATATATTGTATTACTATCAATTGGTTGTAATCTTCCTCTATACTGATTATGATTGTATGTTTAATGTTCTTCTATTTTATTGCTAAACTTTGTCAAGATATCAATAATACTTACTTTATAAACACATCTTGAATTTCCCAGAATGCATTTGTCACACTAACAACAAAAAATCACTCAAAATTATACTATTCCATAATTTTAGAAATAAAATTGTCATGCCAAATCTAGTATTATCATAGTTGCATACTATTAATATTGCTGTATTGTTACAATGTTTTTAATCTGTTTACACAACTTCTATGCATTGGTAGTGAGAAAAATAAACCATTTATCAATAATTACAATAATTCTTCCAAAATACATTGCATTGAATGGAGGATGGGAAAGAAAATCGTGATATTATTTGAATTTAAAAACATCAATCTGTTCTATAGATAACTTTGACTAAGCAAGATAAACATCTAACCAAGTCAAGCGTTAAAAACTACTGTTATGCCTTTCTATACAACTTGTTTTGTTCAATTTATATAATAAACTAGATATTAATGTATGTAAATAGGTTCCGTTTGTCGTAATCACAGCCCGGATCTTTCCGCATTCATGACTTGTCGCCGGGTTTGTGCCAATAGTAGCACGACGGGTGACAATGATGGAGCTGGAGCTAATTTCCCTTCCGAAGCACACGAGTTCGCCCCAGATTTTAAGAAGAGTTCGTGTTGCTCAATCTTTTTTTTCTGTGTAGTTTTTGTGGATCATTAGTTCCTCTTTTCATTTGGCCATTTTACCCTTCTGATTACTCCTTCGCTATCTTCAAACGTTTCTTAAGGCACAAGGTTTTTTCCTCTGTTCTACGTCTCTGTTGTCAGTCTTCAGTAAAACATTCATGTATATGTATGCATCATACTGACTGCTGTACATTTCATTCTGACTTTCAAGTATAAATGTGGAAATAAGACCACTCCTTTATCTTAGCATTTTATCGAAGGACAGACATAATAATGGTATGAAGAAGGACAGACATAATAATGGTATGAAGAAGGACAGACATAATAATGGTATGAAGAAGGACAGACATAATAATGGTATGAAGAAGAAGGACAAACATAATAATGGTATGAAGAAGAAGAACAGACATAATAATGGTACGAAGAAGAAGAACAGACATAATAATGGTATGAAGAAGGACAGACATAATAATGGTATGAAGAAGGACAGACATAATAATGGTATGAAGAAGGACAGACATAATAATGGTATGAAGAAGAAGGACAGACATAATAATGGTATGAAGAAGAAGAACAGACATAATAATGGTAAGAAGAAGAAGAACAGACATAATAATGGTATGAAGAAGGACAGACATAATAATGGTATGAAGAAGGACAGACATAATAATGGTATGAAGATGAAGAACAGACATAATAATGGTATGAAGAAGGACAGATATAATAATGGTATGAAGAAAGACAGACATAATAATGGTATGAAGAAGAAGAACAGACATAATAATGGTATGAAGAAGAAGAACAGACATAATAATGGTATGAAGAAGAAGGACAGACATAATAATGGTACGAAGAAGAAGAACAGACATAATAATGGTACGAAGAAGAAGAACAGACATAATAATGGTATGAAGAAGGACATACATAATAATGGTATGAAGAAGGACAGACATAATAATGGTATGAAGAAGGACAGACATAATAATGATATGAAGAAGAAGAACAGACATAATAATGGTATGAAGAAGAACAGACATAATAATGGTATGAAGAAGAAGGACAGACATAATAATGGTACGAAGAAGAAGAACAGACATAATAATGGTATGAAGAAGGACAGACATAATAATGGTATGAAGAAGAAGAACAGACATAATAATGGTATGAAGAAGGACAGACATAATAATGGTATGAAGAAGAAGAACAGACATAATAATGGTATGAAGAAGAAGGACAGACATAATAATGGTACGAAGAAGAAGGACAGACATAATAATGGTATGAAGAAGAAGAACACACATAATAATGGTACGAAGAAGAAGAACAGACATAATAATGGTATGAAGAAGAAGAACAGACATAATAATGGTATGAAGAAGAAGGACAGACATAATAATGGTACGAAGAAGAAGGACAGACATAATAATGGTATCAAGAAGGACAGACATAATAATGGTATGAAGAAGGACAGACATAATAATGGTATGAAGAAGGACAGACATAATAATGGTATGAAGAAGGACAGATATAATAATGGTATGAAGAAGGACAGACATAATAATGGTATGAAGAAGAAGGACAGACATAATAATGGTATGAAGAAGAAGGACAGACATAATAATGGTACGAAGAAGAAGAACAGACATAATAATGGTACGAAGGAGAAGAACAGACATAATAATGGTATGAAGAAGGACAGACAAACTAATGGTATGAAGAAGAAGGACAGACATAATAATGGTATAAAGAAGAAGGACAGACATAATAATGGTATGAAGAAGAAGGGCAGACATAATAATGGTATGAAGAAGAAGGACAGACATAATAATGGTATGAAGAAGGACAGACATAATAATGGTATGAAGAAGAAGGACATACATAATAATGATATGAAGAAGAAGAACAGACATAATAATGGTATGAAGAAGAAGGACAGACATAATAATGGTATGAAGGACAGACATAATAATGGTATGAAGAAGAAGGACAGACATAATAATGGTATGAAGAAGAAGGACATACATAATAATGGTATGAAGAAGGACAGACATAATAATGGTATGAAGGACAGACATAATAATGGTACGAAGAAGAAGGACAGACATAATAATGGTATGAAGAAGGACAGACATAATAATGGTATGAAGAAGGACAGACATAATAATGGTATGAAGAAGGACAGACATAATAATGGTATGAAGAAGGACAGATATAATAATGGTATGAAGAAGGACAGACATAATAATGGTATGAAGAAGGACAGACATAATAATGGTATGAAGAAGGACAGACATAATAATGGTATGAAGAAGGACAGACATAATAATGGTATGAAGAAGGACAGATATAATAATGGTATGAAGAAGGACAGACATAATAATGGTATGAAGAAGGACAGACATAATAATGGTATGAAGGACAGACAAACTAATGGTATGAAGAAGAAGGACAGACATAATAATGGTATGAAGAAGAAGGACAGACATAATAATGGTATGAAGAAGAAGGGCAGACATAATAATGGTATGAAGAAGGACAGACATAATAATGGTATGAAGAAAAAGGACAGACATAATAATGTTATGAAGAAGGACAGACATAATAATGGTATGAAGAAGAAGGACATACATAATATGGTATGAAGAAGAAGAACAGACATAATAATGGTATGAAGAAGAAGGACAGACATAATAATGGTAAGAAGGACAGACATAATAATGGTATGAAGAAGAAGGACAGACATAATAATGGTATGAAGAAGAAGGACATACATAATAATGGTATGAAGAAGGACAGACATAATAATGGTATGAAGGACAGACTTAATAATGATATGAAGGACAGACATAATAATGGTATGAAGAAGGACAGACATAATGATGGTATGAAGAAGAAGGACAGACATAATAATGGTATGAAGAAGAAGGACATACATAATAATGGTATGAAGAAGGACAGACATAATAATGGTATGAAGGACAGACATAATAATGGTACGAAGAAGAAGGACAGACATAATAATGGTATGAAGAAGGACAGACATAATAATGGTATGAAGAAGGACAGACATAATAATGGTATGAAGAAGGACAGACATAATAATGGTATGAAGAAGGACAGATATAATAATGGTATGAAGAAGGACAGACATAATAATGGTATGAAGAAGGACAGACATAATAATGGTATGAAGAAGGACAGACATAATAATGGTATGAAGAAGGACAGACATAATAATGGTATGAAGAAGGACAGATATAATAATGGTATGAAGAAGGACAGACATAATAATGGTATGAAGAAGGACAGACATAATAATGGTATGAAGGACAGACAGACTAATGGTATGAAGAAGAAGGACAGACATAATAATGGTATGAAAAAGAAGGACAGACATAATAATGGTATGAAGAAGAAGGGCAGACATAATAATGGTATGAAGAAGGACAGACATAATAATGGTATGAAGAAAAAGGACAGACATAATAATGGTATGAAGAAGGACAGACATAATAATGGTATGAAGAAGAAGGACATACATAATATGGTATGAAGAAGAAGAACAGACATAATAATGGTATGAAGAAGAAGGACAGACATAATAATGGTAAGAAGGACAGACATAATAATGGTATGAAGAAGAAGGACAGACATAATAATGGTATGAAGAAGAAGGACATACATAATAATGGTATGAAGAAGGACAGACATAATAATGGTATGAAGGACAGACATAATAATGATATGAAGGACAGACATAATAATGGTATGAAGAAGGACAGACATAATGATGGTATGAAGAAGAAGGACAGACATAATAATGGTATGAAGAAGAAGGACAGACATAATAATGGTATGAAGAAGGACAGACATAATAATTGTATGAAGAAGGACAGACATAATAATGGTATGAAGAAGGACAGACATAATAATGGTATGAAGAAGAAGGACAGACATAATAATGGTATGAAGAAGGACAGACATAATAATGGTATGAAGAAGAAGGACAGACATAATAATGGTACGAAGAAGAAGGACAGACATAATAATGGTATGAAGAAGAAGGGCAGACATAATAATGGTATGAAGAAGGACAGACATAATAATGGTATGAAGAAAAAGGACAGACATGATAATGGTATGAAGAAGGACAGACATAATAATGGTATGAAGAAGAAGGACATACATAATAATGGTATGAAGAAGAAGAACAGACATAATAATGGTATGAAGAAGAAGGACAGACATAATAATGGTATGAAGGACAGACATAATAATGGTATGAAGAAGAAGGACAGACATAATAATGGTATGAAGAAGAAGGACATACATAATAATGGTATGAAGAAGGACAGACATAATAATGGTATGAAGGACAGACATAATAATGATATGAAGGACAGACATAATAATGGTATGAAGAAGGACAGACATAATGATGGTATGAAGAAGAAGGACAGACATAATAATGGTATGAAGAAGAAGGACAGACATAATAATGGTATGAAGAAGGACAGACATAATAATGGTATGAAGAAGGACAGACATAATAATGGTATGAAGAAGGACAGATATAATAATGGTATGAAGAAGGACAGACATAATAATGGTATGAAGAAGAAGGACAGACATAATAATGGTATGAAGAAGGACAGATATAATAATGGTATGAAGAAGAAGGACATACATTATAATGGTATGAAGAAGAACAGACATAATAATGGTATGAAGAAGGACAGACAAACTAATGGTATGAAGAAGAAGGACAGACATAATAATGGTATGAAGAAGAAGGGCAGACATAATAATGGTATGAAGAAGGACAGACATAATAATGGTATGAAGAAAAAGGACAGACATAATAATGGTATGAAGAAGGACAGACATAATAATGGTATGAAGAAGAAGGACATACATAATATGGTATGAAGAAGAAGAACAGACATAATAATGGTATGAAGAAGAAGGACAGACATAATAATGGTAAGAAGGACAGACATAATAATGGTATGAAGAAGAAGGGCAGACATAATAATGGTATGAAGAAGGACAGACATAATAATGGTATGAAGAAAAAGGACAGACATAATAATGTTATGAAGAAGGACAGACATAATAATGGTATGAAGAAGAAGGACATACATAATATGGTATGAAGAAGAAGAACAGACATAATAATGGTATGAAGAAGAAGGACAGACATAATAATGGTAAGAAGGACAGACATAATAATGGTATGAAGAAGAAGGACAGACATAATAACGGTATGAAGAAGAAGGACATACATAATAATGGTATGAAGAAGGACAGACATAATAATGGTATGAAGGACAGACTTAATAATGATATGAAGGACAGACATAATAATGGTATGAAGAAGGACAGACATAATGATGGTATGAAGAAGAAGGACAGACATAATAATGGTATGAAGAAGAAGGACATACATAATAATGGTATGAAGAAGGACAGACATAATAATGGTATGAAGGACAGACATAATAATGGTACGAAGAAGAAGGACAGACATAATAATGGTATGAAGAAGGACAGACATAATAATGGTATGAAGAAGGACAGACATAATAATGGTATGAAGAAGGACAGACATAATAATGGTATGAAGAAGGACAGATATAATAATGGTATGAAGAAGGACAGACATAATAATGGTATGAAGAAGGACAGACATAATAATGGTATGAAGAAGGACAGACATAATAATGGTATGAAGAAGGACAGACATAATAATGGTATGAAGAAGGACAGATATAATAATGGTATGAAGAAGGACAGACATAATAATGGTATGAAGAAGGACAGACATAATAATGGTATGAAGGACAGACAGACTAATGGTATGAAGAAGAAGGACAGACATAATAATGGTATGAAAAAGAAGGACAGACATAATAATGGTATGAAGAAGAAGGGCAGACATAATAATGGTATGAAGAAGGACAGACATAATAATGGTATGAAGAAAAAGGACAGACATAATAATGGTATGAAGAAGGACAGACATAATAATGGTATGAAGAAGAAGGACATACATAATATGGTATGAAGAAGAAGAACAGACATAATAATGGTATGAAGAAGAAGGACAGACATAATAATGGTAAGAAGGACAGACATAATAATGGTATGAAGAAGAAGGACAGACATAATAATGGTATGAAGAAGAAGGACATACATAATAATGGTATGAAGAAGGACAGACATAATAATGGTATGAAGGACAGACATAATAATGATATGAAGGACAGACATAATAATGGTATGAAGAAGGACAGACATAATGATGGTATGAAGAAGAAGGACAGACATAATAATGGTATGAAGAAGAAGGACAGACATAATAATGGTATGAAGAAGGACAGACATAATAATTGTATGAAGAAGGACAGACATAATAATGGTATGAAGAAGGACAGACATAATAATGGTATGAAGAAGAAGGACAGACATAATAATGGTATGAAGAAGGACAGACATAATAATGGTATGAAGAAGAAGGACAGACATAATAATGGTACGAAGAAGAAGGACAGACATAATAATGGTATGAAGAAGAAGGGCAGACATAATAATGGTATGAAGAAGGACAGACATAATAATGGTATGAAGAAAAAGGACAGACATGATAATGGTATGAAGAAGGACAGACATAATAATGGTATGAAGAAGAAGGACATACATAATAATGGTATGAAGAAGAAGAACAGACATAATAATGGTATGAAGAAGAAGGACAGACATAATAATGGTATGAAGGACAGACATAATAATGGTATGAAGAAGAAGGACAGACATAATAATGGTATGAAGAAGAAGGACATACATAATAATGGTATGAAGAAGGACAGACATAATAATGGTATGAAGGACAGACATAATAATGATATGAAGGACAGACATAATAATGGTATGAAGAAGGACAGACATAATGATGGTATGAAGAAGAAGGACAGACATAATAATGGTATGAAGAAGAAGGACAGACATAATAATGGTATGAAGAAGGACAGACATAATAATGGTATGAAGAAGGACAGACATAATAATGGTATGAAGAAGGACAGATATAATAATGGTATGAAGAAGGACAGACATAATAATGGTATGAAGAAGAAGGACAGACATAATAATGGTATGAAGAAGGACAGATATAATAATGGTATGAAGAAGAAGGACATACATAATAATGGTATGAAGAAGAACAGACATAATAATGGTATGAAGAAGGACAGACAAACTAATGGTATGAAGAAGAAGGACAGACATAATAATGGTATGAAGAAGAAGGGCAGACATAATAATGGTATGAAGAAGGACAGACATAATAATGGTATGAAGAAAAAGGACAGACATAATAATGGTATGAAGAAGGACAGACATAATAATGGTATGAAGAAGAAGGACATACATAATATGGTATGAAGAAGAAGAACAGACATAATAA
The DNA here is from genome assembly GCA_963383655.1 of Bathymodiolus septemdierum. Classification (NCBI taxonomy): domain Eukaryota; kingdom Metazoa; phylum Mollusca; class Bivalvia; order Mytilida; family Modiolidae; genus Bathymodiolus; species Bathymodiolus septemdierum. The sequence continues at coordinate 114,022,423 of OY726519.1, forward strand.
TGGTATGAAGAAGAAGGACAGACATAATAATGGTAAGAAGGACAGACATAATAATGGTATGAAGAAGAAGGACAGACATAATAATGGTATGAAGAAGAAGGACATACATAATAATGGTATGAAGAAGGACAGACATAATAATGGTATGAAGGACAGACATAATAATGATATGAAGGACAGACATAATAATGGTAAGAAGGACAGACATAATAATGGTATGAAGAAGAAGGACAGACATAATAATGGTATGAAGAAGAAGGACATACATAATAATGGTATGAAGAAGTACAGACATAATAATGGTATGAAGGACAGACATAATAATGGTATGAAGAAGGACAGACATAATAATGGTATGAAGAAGAAGGACAGACATAATAATGGTATGAAGAAGGACAGACATAATAATTGTATGAAGAAGGACAGACATAATAATGGTACGAAGAAGGACAGACATAATAATGGTATGAAGAAGAAGGACAGACATAATAATGGTATGAAGAAGGACAGACATAATAATGGTATGAAGAAGAAGGACAGACATAATAATGGTATGAAGAAGAAGGACAGACATAATAATGGTATGAAGAAGGACAGACATAATAATGGTATGAAGAAGGACAGACATAATAATGGTATGAAGAAGAAGGACAGACATAATAATGGTATGAAGAAGGACATACATAATAATGGTATGAAGAAGAAGGACAGACATAATAATGGTATGAAGAAGGACAGACATAATAATGGTATGAAGAAGAAGGACAGACATAATAATGGTATGAAGAAGGACAGACATAATAATGGTATGAAGAAGGACAGACATAATAATGGTATGAAGAAAAAGGACAACAATGGTTCAACAACAATAATACATAGATTGAGAAACACAAATCTGACAGAAACGTGGATGAACTGCGATGCTCCGGGGGGATAATCATTCATGAAGAAATGACGGGATTGTGCTCATTTGAGCCACAGATACGGAAAAAGCTAATCAACTGTTAAATGTAAATACCATTTGATGGTGCCATAAAGAACGTTGCCATCAGATAGGCAAAGAAGAGACCCGTCTCTGCGGTCGTATACTCATGAATTAAAAATACCTTGAGAAAGAGTGATACGAATCATTTGTAGCAAAACACTTAGCACAAGATATCATATGAACTCTTACAAAAGCGATAATGCGATATTAACATCTTCTTTGCCATGCACGACACACATTGTGTATAATGATTAGTGGAAATCATTCATAATATTTGAACTAAATACTCAAACTAAACCATAGGGTGTTATATCAACTAATATATTACGGTAGCGACCACCTTTGATTTGCAATCGACAGGAATAATTAAAAGTTAATACGGGACAATTCAAATGACCATTTATATTTTGGGGATTAATAAATTTTAATTTTTGAGAACAAAAAATGATTGTATTCATATTCCCATATCCATCTACGCTAAGCTATGATTTGACGTTGCGGATATCTTGAATTTCCTATCAAAACCACAATATACATTTTGTAAACCACACATGGAATTATTCAGCCATGTCTTCTTTCAAATGGGCACTGGTATCTGTTGAGAATAATTGTAAAATAATTTCCCACATGTGATATGTGCTTGTACTGTGGTGGCTGGATCTTGGATGCCCAATACACAAGGATCGTCCTATGATTACGGATGTAGAGTTTGACTCAATCTATTTCTATTTTGAGAAGAAATATATATTATTTTCACATATAATCGTACAGTGTATGTTCCTATGTTAATCACATCTTGCAATGACGGACATCGTGTATTTTCTATCGGCAAACAACGTTCTAATAGGAGCGAACAGTTTGAACTAAGGCGTGAATAGCACAAACAAAGACAGGATGTGAAAACAAATATTTCCAACGTCATATGTCGTGGTCATGTTTGTGTTCAAGGAGTTGAGGTTAGAGGTCATTGCTCGTTTTGTTCATATTGGTGGTATTGTTTATTATCACAAGCATTATTTTTCATAAAATTGGTTTTACTCGGAAATCATTATGCCTAATATTATGCAATATGAGAAAGGCATAGTTAACTTTTATTTATTCATCGTTAATTATCAGGAAGACTGGTTGAGTACTAAATAGTCCATATGCACAGAGAATTCGTCTAGTATCTCTAACAAACATCTTAATAGACCAGTAAATGAGGAGCAGTCTGGCAAATATTGGTAGGTTAATTATTCGGTGTTTGTCAGATATACGTATATCATAATTAACTAGAGGATCAGTGGCCGTAGCCTGTGTCGCTCACCTGTCATTTTGTTTTGATGAACCTGTATACAGACCCTTCCATGGCCAAATGGCTTTAGAGAAGATTTTTTTTTAAATTTCAGGCAATCAGATACAAGAATGGCCGACGGCGACCATGTTATTGTACAATCGGGATGAAATGATGAAATGTTATAGAGGACATTCCATAGATGCTTCCTGTAAAATTTATCTTTATTTGGCAAAGCGGTTTCAGAGGAGAAGCTTTTGACAACCCAGAACAAATATTTGTCTATGGCGGCCATGTTTGTTAACGGATCGGGATGAAATGAGCAATATTAATAGAGGGCTTTTCATAGAAGCTGCCTACCAAGTTTCGGTTCACTTGGCCCTGCGATTGCAGAGGAGATTGAAATATTAAACGTTAACAGACAACAGACGCCAGGTGACGCGACAATATGTTAAGATTCTGGAAATGTTTTTGCTAAATTGAGTAAAACAGAGAGTAAATAGCAGGAATGTGTTGTTAAAGATTAAAATGTCTTACCATTTACACACATATGTTGAAGTAACTCTGCTATTATAGTACAAAATGGAGAATTTTCAATTAAGATAATGCAAAAACGCTACACTACAATTCACTGTAATATTTGATATTGTGTCCAATAATGAAATTTGATTAAATCAACTGTATTTTTGACTTGCAGAATATATTTAATAATTGTGTTTATTTTGTTCTTTGACAAAACAGTAGATGCTTGAATAGCAAATGTAAATTCTTTTTATAGTCAGCAAGGTCTGACGTAAATAGAACCATCACTATCCTTCTTTTGTTTTGTTTAACCAAACTCACCAATATTGACAAAGAATGTTCATTTGGGACAAGGCTTTTCCGAATAATAAAAAATTTAAAAACAATCATGTCTATGAAAGATCCATATTTTATTTTGGAATAAAAAGAAACGGTGAATAAATAATGCAATGAAGAATTATTGAATTATTGAAAAGCTTTGTACATTACATTATTTTTCTGGACATGAAATGATATACTTTCTATTATGTTTGTATGCTACAGTGAAAATATGCCTCCATCTCTTTACACTTGCTATCGTTATAATAAGACGTACAAAACAAAACTTCACTTTGCTACAGTATGCTTCAACTTGATGGATCTCTCAAGTGTATTAATTTTAGATAGCATTGATTATAAATTTACTGGCAGCGACTTACCGGTTTAGACCTGTATATCCGGTTATGACGCCTGCGTATGGTACAATGTGGTCAATATAAACAGGTCCTAGCAGTAGAAGGATTAGTAAATGACATATGCAATTTATTTTACGAGACTTAGAAAGAGGAAAAAAGCTAACTTCTGTCGAGTGTTTCTTTCCTGTTTTGTGGTGAGCACAAACATATATTTGTTTTAATGATGAACATATATATAGACAATATACGTACATTGTCGGAAAGTATAAAACGTATTTGTATGAGCTTTGGAAACCGGTCGAAAAGCGACCGTGTGGCGAGCTTTTCTGTCGTGTTTCGCAGCGAATACAAATAGATTATATATTTTCTGACAATGTAGGTATATTGTATTTATCCTGCAACGTCAAAAATCCCAAAGCAACTATCAAGAAGAGTTTGAAGATACCAAAGGGGCAATCAGAATCCGTATATCGAAGAAGAGTAGACAGCACAATGACCAAAAGAAAAGGTACAAAAAGACAAACAACGATCTACAAAACATACATATAAAACTAAAGATCGAGTAACACGAACCCCACTAAAAACCGAGGGTGAACTCAGGTGCTCCGGAGGGCTGAGCAGTTCCTGCTCCACAAATTATCTAAAGAGAGCAGAAACAAACAGCATCGTTCTAATCATTTTTTGTGGGATCCGGGGGGATCCTCTGTCAGCGCTTATACTGTTACCATTTCTTACCGTCGCTCTACATTAATCAGGTATCAGAAAGCATATATCTTGGTCAGTGCATATAAACAGTAAGCGCACTGATTCCATTCCATTATAAATATAAATAAGTTTAAATAACATGACATGTCTTTTGCAATTCTTCTTTTGGTAGTAAATGAATTAGTTTATTTACAATTTCATATGTTTTATTACAAAATGGCACAATGCATATGTCATTAAAAATTTGAAGAAAGTGCACAATCTCTAGCAATTGTGACAGAGAGAAAGGAATGTTCTCACATAGACAAGAGTCGTAAATTGTGATAGAGGACAAAATAATGGCGTAACAACAAATTAAAAAAAAAGATATATACCTGTAGTAAGAAAAACAACTATCATCTTCACAATCAGTGTTCTGGTGCATTTTATTTGGTTTGCAAAATCTATTATAGATCACAAATCAATTAAAACACTAGATACATTATGCAACATCCATTATAACAGGACAATTAAAGGAATTAATGGTCTACTTCGTCTGATATTAAAGTTAGAGGAAGCAACATTGACAGATAGAAGTTTTATTGATTTCAATAACATTAGTGAATCAGACATAGTAAATAATGAAAATCATAAATGTTGATCAAATGGTAGACATAATTTTTGTAATGGTTTTTCTTTGTTTCTTGTAAATTTGCCTAAATGTGTAATTGTATACCCGGATTTCTGAATTGAGGCGTGCTTAGGGTTGTGATCAGGACCTGATGTCCAAGATCGAAATATTATGTATTCAATAAGACTTTTTGATTTTCCTAACATGAAATAAATAGGGACCGTCGTGGCCATGAGCGTATGGTTGTTTATACGTATGTAATCGGTGCCTGTCACCACTGGTGTGTGTTGGACTGCCGCTTAGTGTACGGTGCTGTACCTAGACGGTTACTGTCACCACTGGTGTGTGTTGGACTGCCGCTTAGTGTACGGTGCTGTACCTAGACGGTTACTGTCACCACTGGTGTGTGTTGGACTGCCGCTTAGTGTACGGTGCTATACCTAGACGGTTACTGTCACCACTGGTGTGTGTTGGACTGCCGCTTAGTGTACGGTGCTGTACCTAGACGGTTACTGTCACCACTGGTGTGTGTTGGACTGCCGCTTAGTGTATGGTGCTGTACCTAGACGGTTACTGTCACCACTGGTGTGTGTTGGACTGCCGCTTAGTGTACGGTGCTGTACCTAGACGGTTACTGTCACCACTGGTGTGTGTTGGACTGCCGCTTAGTGTACGGTGCTATACCTAGACGGTTACTGTCACCACTGGTGTGTGTTGGACTGCCGCTTAGTGTACGGTGCTGTACCTAGACGGTTACTGTCACCACTGGTGTGTGTTGGACTGCCGCTTAGTGTACGGTGCTGTACCTAGACGGTTACTGTCACCACTGGTGTGTGTTGGACTGCCGCTTAGTGTACGGTGCTGTACCTAGACGGTTACTGTCACCACTGGTGTGTGTTGGACTGCCGCTTAGTGTACGGTGCTGTACCTAGACGGTTACTGTCACCACTGGTGTGTGTTGGACTGCCGCTTAGTGTACGGTGCTATACCTAGACGGTTACTGTCACCACTGGTGTGTGTTGGACTGCCGCTTAGTGTACGGTGCTGTACCTAGACGGTTACTGTCACCACTGGTGTGTGTTGGACTGCCGCTTAGTGTACGGTGCTGTACCTAGACGGTTACTGTCACCACTGGTGTGTGTTGGACTGCCGCTTAGTGTACGGTGCTATACCTAGACGGTTACTATCGGTGAAAACGGAGCGTCCCAAGTTGCTATCCGCAAATGCGACTGTTACTAAATGTAAAATGGATTGGAATACGGTAAGTACAGCTCGTACATTTAGGAATTTTTCACTCTATTGCAAAACTCTATTACATTCTGAAGCGTTCACGGAGCTCCACGTATATTCCTGTAAACGAATGCACATCGCTTCTGCTCTGTTTTACTGTAATTCGAACAGGATAAGTCATATGAGTCGGTGTGTTTCTCAATTTTCTGTTTTGGATGATGGTCAAATCCTGATAATTCATAAAAAACAAGAAATTAAACAAATATTTTCTAATACAACGTTCATTTATTGAGAATATCAATTGTTTGTAAATAAAAAAATGTCACACATTCTGTTACTCTTTTATTTTCATGAAAAAAACAAGTAACGGTTACTATTGGTTCCATGCACCGGCTACTATACATTTTGTCACCAACTAATAACATGAACAATATACATGTTAATAATGACTTCAGAAAAAAACTGCTATTCACCTAGCTGCGGGTCCGTAGCTCTTATAGGTCCTTTTAATATATATATATATTTGCGGATTTAAGGTCCACCCCATAATAAAAAACAAAAGTACCATAAAGAGCTATGGTTCCGCAGCTAATTAAGCATTCACCAAGCCCATCGAACAAGTGAAATAACCGTTTTGAAAAGTCAATAACTCCACTTATTTCAGAATCAAAAGACAGAATTAGTCTGTTATTCAATAATACAGAAATGATTGCTTTGAGCTTGTTCTAACCCATTCCAAGAAGGAATGATAATTTGTTTGCCGATTTATATTAATGTTGTTCTTTTTTTTCTTCTTCTCTGCTTGTAAATTAATTACGTATAGGAGAATACGCTCTTATATCATTTTCTTAAAGAAGGGTTTTTTTCAACTTTTGCTTCGTCACACGATTTTGATTAATTTCAATTTTAATTTGGTTGATAAAAATGGGGAAATCACAATTCTGAAATAGATACAGTGAATATGTTTTTGCAGGTATATTATTTTCGTTGTCAGTAAAAATCCGTCTTGTTCGGTAATTTTGTTATTACTCTTATTTGGTTACGTTTTGCTTGAAGAGTAATGAACGGCTATACAATCATTGACCCCCCTTCACCTAAGTTTCACACAATTATTTCAAATTAACCTACATGTTATGCTTGAGTGACTTTGGTAAGTTATCACACATTTATGGGCAACGGCGTGGATATTACCTGTCGTTTCCGACTGGTCCACCGATTTATTGTTTTTTAAAAACTAAATTTTATATTTTTATTCCATCTAGGATTTAACATCTGTCATGTCGTTTTTCGGGTGTCGACCCACCCAAGAGAGGCCTCAAAAGTCACCACTGCCCGAAGAAAAGGTCGATTCTACGCTGATTGAATTACCGTTAAATGCTGAATCATTTACCCAACCAGAGGATAGCAGTTTACTTAATGCTGAATCCTTGGGCCAACCAGAGGATAACAGTTTACTTAATGCTGAATCCTGCTGCCAACCAGAGGATAGCAATTTACTTGATCTTGTTGATCAGACTCAAGAAGACACAGCTGGAACATCTTCGGTCGACCTTGAATGAGGGGGAGAAGTAACAATAGATTCAAACAATAACTCAGACACCCCAGCAAATAAAACATCCTACTTCTACTGTGGAAAAACTTACGCCCACTACTCAAGTTATCGAAGACACTCCATTGTTGTGCATTCTGATAAGGGGTGCCAGTGTAATCATTGTTTCAGAACATTTTACTCAAAATCTGATTGAAGTGATCACATCATGACCCATATAACCTTCAGTAATCGGTGCCAGTTTAATCAGTAAATAGTCGGTGCCCTGAATCTGTTTTCGTTAGTCCTCTTTAAGTTGTGTTTTAATTCTATTGTGTCAATTTTGTCATCTTAATCTTTTTTGATAAATTGCATTGCGATCTTATATTCCAACTCACGTAACAAAAGCACACATAAATGGGAGAAAATCGAATTTACTTAAAACCATGAACGACAATGACATTTGAAGCTGACTGTGTTATCGCTTAAAACTTAGCAACAAACCTTATCTTTAATAATACGACCATTGCAAACGTCAGGCAAACACCTTTAAAATTCCGTACAAAAGAAAGTATAATTGACTGACCTGTAGTTTCTAAGCTAGAAGGGATTTTTACAACTTGTCCTGACGAGGACGCCGACATTATCCGCCGTTAGTAACCGTTGCATTTGCGGATAGCAACTTGGGACGCGCCGATTTTATCGTGCAGTGCGAGGTGTACAACATTATGTGATAAAGTTTGTCAGTGATTTGCGGCAGGTCGGTGTTTTTCTCAGTGTCCTTCAGTTTCGTCCACCAATAAAACTGATCACTACGATATAACTGAAATATTTTTAAAATGGTGTTAAACACCATAAAACCTATGAAAACTAACATTAAATAACATACATCTATCGACAGCTAATGGAACAAAATTTAAAAAAAACCACGAATGATGGTTAAATGACGTCATCAATATGTCTAGTGATATTACTATCAGTATGTACACTAGCTTAGTTCTACACTGCTGTCCAATATTAATCAAGTCCATCGGTGGTGTTATGGTTAGTGTTGTAGATCGTGTGTTCGAGCCCCGGTTGTTCGACCAAAGATTATAAAATGATATTTGCTGCTTGTCCGCAAAGGACGAAGTACTACATAATAATAGGAAATATTGATTGCTTAGGATCGTGATAGGTTTCAGAAATCTACATTTTTGTATTTGATTCTCCCTGCACTACAATGGACAATATTTATCCCTTTTCCCCTCAGGTGGCGTCACTGTACCAACGGTAGTTACGAAGACGTTTGTTTTCCGATAAACGCTTGTAACCAATGTAATCAAATGGCAATATCATTACGTACATGGTGTCCTTGATAATGTACGTGAAATTGATCGAAATTATTTGATTCTAACCATTAATAAACGATTATTTACCATGAAAGTAGAAAATCACGATACAACAAAACTAGGAAGCCAACACGAAAATCTTTTAAAAAGGGAAATATAAAGAATGTGAACAAATATCAAACTTTGTTTAACAACGTACATGTAATTCACTAATATTGTACTAATATTTCCTCATTCTACAGTTATTGTTCGTATGCTATGCGTATTTACTAATTACAAAATTATTGAAAATATCGATATTTGCTCATGGAGGACATAAGAAAAAATTAATAAGAATTATTCATTTTATTTTATATTCGCATTCACATTTAGTAACAGGTGTCCGTGACCCAGATATGATTGCAACGTTGTCCTTGTCTTATTTCAACGTAATGACGTGATTCTTAATTTTGTTATTACCCTTATCTAGTAATATAGTAACATGTCAGAAGATGGTTACAACTTATGATGCATTTGTTGTAAACTTGAGGAATATTATTATACAAATAATAATTATTGTTGAATAATTAGGTAGAAGTTGTGTTTGAAATAATAGTCTACATAGGTTACAAACGTCTAATCGATAATAAAACGCTAACCACCGTTAGTACTCGAGCGACACCTGTTGAGTAAATTTGTATGCATGTTGTCCATTTGACGCTCGTTTCGTGAAGAGGGGAGAAGGGGTTGTATTCCCGAAAAGTAAAACTAGGTTCATAGTTATTTCACAAAATAGATCAACGGTTTAATATTTATATTATTGTAACATCTACTATCACAATCTATTTTCATATTGTTTTTTTCCTTCGATTATACCCCGATCTGTTTCTATGCTTGCACATCTTGGACGACACAATGACGTCATAGTTGTCTCCCTTGATCGGCTTGTTAATCCACACAAGGCACTGAATTTAGTTCTATACATGTTATGTATACGTTTATTTAGAATGTACGCTATAAATACATATAATCCTTGTAAACTGTTCAATCCAGCGATGATGACGTATATCAACATTTCATCAACAAAAACATTTACAAGTAGTAATATCCAGGAACAACCTGTTGTAGCGAAAAGTTTAACAAATATTTGTAGTTCGTTGCTGTTTAGCTTTGAAATACCTGCTATTGCAGTATTCAGACGGATTTTCCCCTTTAGTGTATTCACTGTTATTGAATATAATGTTATATTTATGATGAATGTCAGAATCATAGGAATAATTACAGTTACAACGAAACTATATTGATTAGATACAAAACACCTTCCATTACGTCCGTACCCAAACGACGAACCTTCACTGATTATGTACGTGGTTATAGTATTTATAGCCACAAGAACTATTGAATATCCATATACAGTCAATACATAAATCGGCAGTAAATACTTGCCGTGATTGGCTTCTGCAGCCAAAACAAGTCTGTTCTTTCCAAACACTTTGAACATATGTATTGTACAGACTGTAAAACACCCAAATGTTGATAATAAAAAGTAATGAACAAGTATTCCTATAAGTTGACAAGCTGTGATATCTTCTCCATCATACGTCATCAATACTAAATAGAAAATGTGATAAAGAAGTAGAGAAAGAACTAAATTAAGAATATTCTTTCCCGGAAGTGTACGTAGAGTAGACAACAGACAATATGTAAGTAGTGTTAGAAGTAAACATACCACTGACACAACGGTACATGTGATCATTATAACGTAGTATATAATATCTATAGAATCTTCTTGCTTTATCATAATTGTATTGAAATCGTCGATGCAGATTCTGAGATTTTTTTGCGAATCGATGTGATACTCGTAAAATTTAAATGTTGCCTTATAATTACTTAATGAAGCAGCGTAAGTGTCAATAGCCAGACTATACTCAGTGTCGTAAAATATTACATGTGGACAGACCAGCAGTTTGGACACAAGTGGACGCGATCTAACGGCACATGTACTTGTATTATATAGGGATTCATCAACAAAGAATATAGATCTGTAGTCAAAATCTATATGCATATGTTTTTGATTGGATTTATAAAGCTCTGTAGAAAATGTTATCAACTTATGTTCAATTTCAGTACTGTAAACAGCATGGTCAATATCTACTTGCGAATAAAATGACTTTAAGGAAGGGCTATTTCCAGAATGTGTGCATACTGTAGATGATAAACTAGTGTTGCGTCTTAGTTCGTCTTGTAGGAACGATGCAATATCCATTGTATTGGAATCTCTAGGAGTAAACCTGAACGGTAAGGAATAACCAACAGGCATTGAATAAAATGACACGGGTAGAAATGGTTCGCATTTGTCTCCGATTAGCTGTTTGCCTTTAAAACAGTCCATCTGACGGCATTTGTTCTGCAATTATAAAGACAATTAGATATAAATAAGTCAAAGGTCAATATGAGAGTGATGACCAGCAGAAAATGTGCACTATTCCTTAGCTTACTTTTTTTTACAGAATGTCAGGTTGATTTGTCTTCAAATTCACATACATCAAAACACTTTGTTAAATTCGTAACAAAAATAAACTGCTCGTTACATATTAAACATTTGTCTAATGTTAGTCCATTTATTGTCGAAGAGCCTTAAGAGGTCCATTACTATAATGTCAGATGTACTTTTATGTTACAAGTGTCCTCCTGTTTAACCAGAACGGATATTGATCTAAGAGAAGTCAAAAATATTTAATTGTTACTGATACTAAATGCCATGCTGTCTCTTTATAAATTGAATACGTACAAGACATATTCTGCTTACCATTCCGAAGCAACTGACTTCACCCCGGTATTTAATGAGGTTCATGTTGTTCACTCATTAGTATTCTTTGTAGTGTTTTAAAAATATTTTTTGTCCATTTAGCCTTTCTCTTTTTGGCAGTGTATTGTCTGACTGTCCTTCGATTTACGGCTTCTGAATATATCTTTGGTAACTTCAAACATTTCTTCTGAATATAATTATATTTGCACAGAAGCAGTAAGCAGACGTGAGAAAAATGAGCAGACGGAACAGTACATTGAGCCGTTGTTGCAGTGACTAGAGCTGCAATAATTGATGAGGTATCGGCGTGGTTGCTTGAAATGTTTCGTACATTATCATTCTAGTGTTCATGTGACATTGCATATATATTGCAATAAATATATAGTACAATAACGATATAATGCATTTCTACTGCAATTTCTTACCTGAATTGTGTCAAACACCTCATTCTGCGAACATTTTGTCGTGTAATATGACCAACTGAATATATTCCATGGCGATCGGTCAAATGCATAAATTAAACTATCTTCTAGAGATTTAGAACAACAGTTACAGAAGAAATATTGAAGTGGATAAATAATCTGATTATCATCACAGTCAAATGTTTTACAAAGATCTGATTGAACAGTCGTTGATATTTGTAACGGGTTTCTTCTTTCAAACATGATCTTGTTTTCAAAATGTCTTCCACATTTTGGAAGAGTAAAGTTGCGATCAACCCCTTTTATGAACACCCGGGACTGCCTTGTCTCGCATGCCCACTGTATATAAAGTTGACTTCCGGTACTACATCCAGTGGTATTCGTTTTTTCACATATTGTATACAATGTATTAACATTTCTAGTTAAGTTACAATAGCTTCTTTCATTAAGTATTAAAACAGATCTCAAGATGTTATTTTCTAGAAAGCTAAAAGGGATAGGAAATTTGCAATCCAGTTTAATGTTCCACTTTTTGTACATACGCTTGCAACATGTTGGTTCACTTTCTATTGTTGACGATCCCTTGGTTGGTTGAAATCGTTTGACGATTGGTGTGTCTTTGTAAGCTAATTCAGAGTTGACAGTGTCTTCGTGATAGAAATAGTAAGTAACTGCACCCGGTGGTGATACATGTACAGACCATGACTCCTTCCTTGTCAGAAATGTAGAAACGTCTACATTGCACATGAAGCAATATATATTTTTGTATGGATATGTAGCTCTGCTGTATCCACCATTTTTACAAGAAATATCTATATTTTCATCACGTTTTTCCCAAAGGCCGGTCACATTACAGTTATGAATTGGAACAAATTGCGACATTTTGGGAGGATTGCACATGTAGCAGAAAATATTTCTGTAAGGCGGAAGCGGATTATTTAATCTACCGCATGCGTACTCAACATTCCTGTTATATTGTTCCCATGTTCCTGTAACATTACACCTATTTATTAAAAGACTCTCTTTACACGGTTTTACCTTATCTGACAAAGATTGTCCGGGGATGTACGAGATAGAACATTGATGCTTAATTGCAGTTGTAGCAATTTCATTTACAGTTGTGGTGAAATTAAATTTGATGTCGCATGTAAAATTTAGTTTCCATGGAATAAATTGCTTGATATCATTGCATAATGCACAAAACTTATTTTTGAAAGTCAACAAGTATGTTGTCGATGTAACTGGAGGGTATAGTAGTCCATCTTCTATGTCACGTGATTTTGTACACAGGTGTAACAAGCTTGTATCTGCTCCTTTAGGGCATTTTGATACAATTGCGTATTTGTTTTCTAGTTTTATAGTGTTATTTGATGAATAGATAATTATATTTCTACAATCAGACGATGAAAATTGTATTTCTAAATCCGGACAGCAATTATTGTACACAAAACAATCACTGCTGCAGCTGCAAACCGGGCAAATATTTACATCTTCGGAAATTTTCGGAAATTTCCAAATATTCATGGCATCATCGACGAACGCCGGACCACACAAAAGAGAATATTGATGCAATATATTAGTCACGTTGATATTTTCTATATGTGCAGCATCAAAATTCATCAGCCAATATTCCATAAGAATGATTAAAAAATAATATCTCATCTTTTATAGCTATATCTGAAATAAACACAACATTGAATTAGTATACATATATGTTAAGATAACTTCCTTGATAATGATGCAATATGATATTAATGTCTTTGTGCCCTTGAAAAAAAGACCATATTTCTTGGAAATATATCCCTCACTTGATAATAATAAATTGGACATGTGTTACCCCTTTGTCTATGGGTGTCCCTGATTTAAGGTTATTCAGATGTCGTATGTACTACATTTTATATCTACGTTTTTATATTCTCTATTTTTTTTTTAGTCTTTGTTAAAGCAGATATATCTGTGTACACAGCTTCGTTTTTTTTACATTACTTTCTTTCTACAAATAAATAATTAAAACCGTAGATATCAATTTAGTGCACGCGTTTCTGGAATAACCTTCATCAGGTACGCTACAAATCGAAAGATTGGAGAGTAAAATAATTTAAATTTTTTGGGAGCAATAAAACCAAAGGACACACACAGATAGCCAAAATTGGCTACGGTCAACTATGCCTGAGGGAGGAGAACCTTAGTGTTATTAATAATGTATAAGAAATTACACAATTGTGTCGTGTATATCTGCTTTATACAGCAATTAATTAAATAAATGTATATATTTACCTTTACATATGAGCTAATTAATATATGTCACAAATATCCATACTATCACAATGTCAAGAATAAAATATGATATACATGTAATATATTAAAATCAAACTGGAAATACATCCATGCATGTGGTTTTACATGTACATAGTAATAAGATGGAAAACAGAAAATACCACACTGTTCGAATAATTCCAAAATCAAATATCAAAATCGTAGAAAGAGACAAAATTTATACCCCAAACACGTAAATACGTAACTTTTCACTTTCCTGGCTTGGTACGGACACTTCAATAAAGATTGGCGGGGTTAAAACAACTTTATTGGCCTAAGCCTTGATAAATTATGAAACATAACTTTTTGACTGTTTTGTTTTTAGTGATAGTAAATATATGCCATCGTGCTCTATTATAATAATACTTACATGTATGTAGTGATCAAATCCTACCCTCGAATTCAATGAATAATTTAACATATTAACGTTCATAGTCTTATCTATTGTATCCAATTATTTGATAACTCACAAAGATGCTGCATATGACTATATAAATATTCTCTATACATAAAACAGGCTAATTAAGTTGTTAAGCTCACCATACAGCCAATCTTGTCAAGCGTTTACAAAGGTAATTTATCAGTTTTTGTGTTATAAATAATTATAAGGTAGTAAACATTCCCCACAAGGAAAAACAATGTATGTGTAAAGGTATAAGAATAAGTGTCGTTTTATTTTTTCCCATTAACAGTATATCGCGGACGTGACAGAGGTATCCTTGAAAACGATTTGATCGACTCTTTCATCTGCTATTTTCAGAAAACTTTGGCTGTCAATTTAGATGTTTGACACTGCACAGTATTCGTACTTTGTCGATACAAAAAATATATGCGCTCGCTGCGAAACAGTCTAGAAAAAGTCTCCAAAGGCTGATTCTAAAGCCCATACAAATAAAAGGTATAGTTTCCGAAGATATACACATGTTTTATATTAGTTCGAAGGAGATATACTCTCTTAAATTATTTGGTATTCCAATCTTTCGATCTTGAACGTACCTGATTAAGGTTATTCCAGAAATGTTTAGCGTACCTGATTAAAGTTATTCCAGAAATGTTGAACGTACCTGATTACGGTTATTCCAGAAATGTTCAACGTACCTGATTAAAATTATTCCAGAAATGTTGAACGTATCTGATTAAGGTTATTCCAGAAATGCTGAGCGTACCCGATTAAGGTTTTTCCAGAAATGTTGAACGTACCTGATAAAGGTTATTCCAGAAAGGTTGAACGTACCTGATTAAGTTTTTTTCAGAAATGTTGAACGTACCTGATTAAGGTTATTCCAGAAAGGTTGAACGTACCTGATTAAGGTTTTTCCAGGAATGTTGAACGTACCTGAATAAGGTTATTCCAGAAATGTTGAACGTACCTGATTAAGGTTATTCCAGAAATGTTGAACGTAACGGAATAAGGTTATTCGTAATGTTGAACGAACCTGATTAAGGTTATTCCAGAAATGTTGAACGTACCTGAATAAGGTTATTCCAGAAATGTTAAATGTACCTGAATAAGCTTATTCCAGAAATGTTGAACGTACCTGAATAAGGTTATTCCAGAAATGTTGAACGTACCTGAATAAGGTTTTCCAGAAATGTTGAACGTATCTGATTAAGATTATTCCAGAAATGCTAAACCTACCTGAATAAGGTTATTCCAGAAATGTTGAACGTATCTGATTAAGGTTATTCCAGAAATGCTGAGCGTACCCGATTAAGGTTTTTCCAGAAATGTTGAACGTACCCGATTAAGGTTATTCCAGAAAGGTTGAACGTACCTGAATAAGGTTATACCAGAAATGTTGAACGTACCTGAATAAGGTTTTTCCAGAAATGTTGAATGTACCTGAATAAGGTTATTCCAGAAATCTTGATGACAATAAGCTTACAAACATCAGGTAACAGGTGACACTGAGATATGTCAACAAATGGGTGTTCTCGTGATTCGACAATTGCAGTAGCAAATGATAATTGTATAATTCATTGCGTATTAATCAGTGATTAATTGTTAATGAGAAATTGATCATCTATATCGTGACGAGGACAAGATCAATGTACTTTCTTGGGGACGCTCATCTGGATTTACATAGTACTAGCTCATTGTAGCAACGGAGCACAGGTAAACATGTCGCAACACATGAGTACATTACACGAAACCGAACTGATGAGGGAGAAAACAGCAGTTATCAATTGTAATGTCGCTTGGCTATTTCGATGGAATTCGGTTTGCTATCACGCTGACCACTACACCACCGAGACGACTAAACCAATTATACATGTTACCCGAATGCCAATTTTGGTTTCAAATGTGTCCTTTGACTACACACAAGCATTATGCACCTTGAAATTTATATAGGATGACGAAATAAGTCAGGTAGATCGAACTGGTTATTGCTTAGACAAAAACTAGGGCGGGATGAGGCTGATTAATTTAAAAGTTTGAATCTCTATAAGCCTAATTAGCTTGAATGTTCTCTCTATTTATTTGAATATTCTATTAACTTTCTTTAAATAATACTTCCCCAAGTTGTGTATACTATTGTTTCTCCTATTCGTAGAGTATTCAACCAGTTGGTTAAATTTACGTATTATTTTCAATTCACCGTACGTATTTACCGCATAGTATAAATGTGTATGGAGTTTCTTGTGGATTGTTTGGTCTTAGTATGTAAAGCCACAAAGTTTCCTATTGAGAATGACGTATTTGGAGGATGCCGCGCTCCCTGGACGTGAAAGAGCTCTTGTGGATTTCAAAACATTGTACACTACATGTAAATTGTTCATCGTTTCCAACTTTCCCTCTGACAGTCAATAGACGTTCATCGTGGTTATATATCCCTCCCTCATTTCTGTGTATATTTAGATATTGTAGAAATGTTCTTGTCCTGAATATGCATGAAATATTTACTGCACCCAACAATCCATTAATCAGAACCATTATACTAATTGCGTGTTGAGTTATGTCTTACCAGGAAAACGTGACTTCCGGTTTCAATGTGTACTGTCACTTCAAGAATAATAGATCTTCTCTCTTCAATCTGGTCGTTTTTTTTTACAATATAATGTACATATTACATGAATGATACAGTTTATTTGTAAGTTTGATATCATATTTTCATGAACCTATAAACGTCGATATTATCTCCAACAGCTCAAAATCCTTTCGTATGTTTATTGTAAATGGTTGGTTTATGGTGTTTCAACAATATTTCAGTTATATCGTGGCGGTCAGTTTTATTTGTGGAGGAAACCGGAGAGCCCGAAGAAAACCACTGACCTGCCGTAAGTCACTGACAAAGTTGATCACATAATGTTGTACACTTCTCCCAACATTAGAGGTGAAATGATACCACAGTGTATGTAAGTAATTAAAATATCCAATATTCGTACATTGTTGACATATTTGAATGATTGCCTGGAAAACACTTTTATTTACCACCTGTTGAAATGTGATTACTCAACTACCGAAATTTAACGAAAAAATGCGTTTTCATTACATTTACTTTTTCACCAGGAGACTTCCAGTTTATTCCGTTACCTCATGTTTTCATCTTCGTTTCTGTACTGTGATTTCTTCTTCACATTATAGTATTCTGCATGTTTTTAATATCAAAATGATATATATACAAGTGATATTACTGTAAAGAGAAGGGTATGTATGGACGTTAGTGTGATTGTCGGCATAAATACTTCTTATGATAACAATACACATGCAAAAAGTATTCGGTCACTGTAATATTTTACTATATTTTTGATATAAAACCACATTTTTTCAAAACATAATTCCAAGGTCAATTCTTGTTCGATTTTGATGAAATTTTACCAACAAAATAGAAAACGTAGGTAGTTTTGTGTGATGATTTTAAAATATTTTTTTGAAGCACAGCTTTTAAAATAATATTACACCAGTTTTGGTTGAAGAATATTTTCACCTGAAAATTCAATTTGGAATACGGCGGTACCTTTACTAAGCTATTCATGCATGTTTCAAGTCGAAATACGTTCTCAACAACTAGAAATCTGCGAATCCGTGCGCATGTTTATCGTCCTCGCCATTATTGTGGAGACTGATTAACTTTCGGTTGTTTTGTTTCAATGATTGCTGATCATAACCTCGTGAAGAAAAGTTTTGGTCCGATGATTGCCGATCATGACCTCGTGAAGAAATAATAAACAATCATGGATGCTGAGGTATGCACGCACACATGCCTGACAATGATTATTGAGGAATCTGTCTGTTTCATGTCCTGTGAACCAATTTTTGTTTGCAATTGTTCTTATGTGGTACACACGGAATATAT
This sequence comes from Bathymodiolus septemdierum, assembly GCA_963383655.1. Classification (NCBI taxonomy): domain Eukaryota; kingdom Metazoa; phylum Mollusca; class Bivalvia; order Mytilida; family Modiolidae; genus Bathymodiolus; species Bathymodiolus septemdierum. The sequence continues at coordinate 114,041,105 of OY726519.1, forward strand.
ATATATATATATATTTATATTTAACATCAACTGAACATTGCGCATGAGCGATAATCTCCCCGAAAGAGTTCAAATCTTGTGTCACACGCATATCATTTGCATTACTGTACTGGAAAACAGAATGATCTGCTGTCAAATATTTTGCGATTTGCTCTTATAATCTGATTTTAAGCGGATTTTTAATGTTATGCAGTTGATTTTAGTTAAGATTAAGTGACATATTAAGTGAGAATATTTAATCCAAAAATTCCACGATATTTGCCTTTCATGCTACTTTAAATATTCATGATTTAAACACAAACTTAAATTATTTGTCTTCGAAAGTACTATCACTGTATTGTGATTTTTAACGTTCAAAATTTAATTTTTTGTTTAGCTCGTAAACTCTTACACATTTTAGATTATAAAATTAGGTTAAAATTACAGTGTAAAACAACATTTATTCTGCCTTTGTTGGTAAACATTTCATCAAAGTCGAACAAGAATTGGCTTTGGACTAATGTTTTGAAAAAATGTGGTTTTATAAGAAATACATAGTAAAAAATTACAATGACCGAATACTTTTTGCATGTACAATGTATATTGTTATTATGCGAGGTATTTATGCCAACAATCACAGTATATTCAGAACATCTACAGCGTTCATAGCGTGTTAGTTGCAACTTTTGTCTCATTAATAGTAAACCTAACGCTCTTTGATGATTGGTGTAAATAGGCTCCATCGTTTTAACGATGCTTAGAAGGTGGAGTGGCAGATAAAGTTCACAAGAAGAAGAATGTGGTTCTTAAGAGATTGTATTTGGTAGCCGTGATTGTCAACAGACAGCTGGCATTCCAATAGATTCTTATTGTGCTCCCCTTCTTGTCGGTTTCTTTCTCTATTTGTATGAAGGGACGTGATAATGGGATACTCCAGAGAAAAGACAAGAAATTAGCTATGTCCTTTAATTTCAGTTTCTGCTGTAAAGATGTCTTGAAATAATGCCCTGTTTGGTGAATTTCTGGACGGTATCCATCACAATAACCTTGAAATTAAGGGAAAATCAGATACCAATGTCCATTTCATTCTTGGAGATTTACATGGAAATTTACCACGAGGGACTTCAAAAATCCAATTGAAACTTCTCATTCACTTATATGACCTGCATGCAAATTTTAAATATCTTATTAAATGCGACAATGACTCGGGTGCGTATTTATTTCCCGTCCCCTTTACCACGTCTATGACATTGGCTGGACCTTGACCATTATTCTGAGTGACCCTGGTGGTAACTGTGGACTGTTTACTTATCTGGATCACCCGAGATCATTCTCGGTTTTGATGGATATGTTTTTCTCATCTTTATTTTTCTGAAGCCTCAGACCGAATTGTCGAAACTTTGATCAACCCACTACCTGTGTTGAAGATCATTCCTGTTTCATGAAAAACAATTTAAACCGTGATGGTCAACAATTTCAGTAAAACGAAAATTGTCGTATGTATTTTAACATGCCATCATTTCAACTTTTAAATAAGACTAATATGTGTTATATTACAATCATTATTGGTCAACGGTCACAATGTTTTAATTCACAGAAATAGTAAATTCGCATACAACGTGTTAGTCAGCTTCCATGCCGTTTGTTGAAGCTGAAGTCATTACTTCGAAAGTTTTACGGTCGCCACCAGGACTTGGTTAAACGTAACGGAATATCCATGGATATGTTCCGTCTATCATAATCACAATCCGGTCCTTTCCTCATTCATTACACCGGGTTTGTAACAAGAGTAACACGACAGGTGCCACTATTTGAGCGGGAACTCCTTATCCTTCCGGATAATCTGAGTTCACCCCCGGATTTTAGTGGAGTTCAAGGTGCTTGATCTTTAATTTGCTATGTAGTATGTTGTTGAGCATTGTTTGTTTTTCTTGACGACAACTGGTATGCTTCCAACAGGTCAAACATTCGCACTGGCCTTGACATCTTGGTATAACAGTATCATCAATAACTTATGTAAAAATTACAAAATTTTGGGAAAGTAAACCGACTTTTTATCACATAATTATCTAAAATTCTAATATGACGTCTCTAAAACGGCACACACGATAATACTCAACAACTCTATATTTAGCGCAGGTGCAGTACACAACAAATCTGGCTGTTCCATGTGTCTCCCGCTGTGAAATTACCGTGACGACCGAGTGTAAACAAATAAAACACCGGCATATAGCGTATTTTTAAAGTCCTTAAAATAAAAATTTCCCCTCAGTTATAAATAAATATTCTGTAGCTAAGTATTTTTTATCATTTGTTTTGAAAATTTACATTTGGGGATCCCCAGTACGCACACATACATGCCATTGATATGTGTCGGCCATGAATAACCGGAAAATGCACTAACCTTCATGTTTTCCTACCCATACATTGATAACTGGACGGTGATGTAATTAAGTTACTGAGATTTTCCAATTTGATGGCATTTTGAATTTTGCTACTCAAAAGTAAAATGCTCACAAAATCGTAAAACAAATCAGTAACCAGATTGTGTCAATCAGCGTCCCTTGCAAACAACGTCACAGGATGACGATATATAACAAAAGTCAAAGTCGATAGATGGTTGTCTTAAGTATTTATCCCTGAATTTTTTTTTATGTCAATAATACAAGCTTTTTTTCCATTGGCATTTATTTTTTTTATTTCATATCTAACAATAATTGTCGATTATTAACAACTGTTCAAGTGTTCGATATTATGTTGGACAACTCCGCTCCGCCATCTTGTTAGCGCACGAAATGATGAACAATAAGGGTAATAACAAAATTACCGAACTCCGAACAATCTTACAAAGGGAAAGTCAAAACTCATAATTATATAAACAGACAAAATCAGTCAACAACTGGAAAACTGTGAAAACCGTAATGACCCTGACTTGGTACAGGCATTTCTAAAGAAATGGTGGGTTGAATCAGATTTTAAGGCGCCAAACCTCCCGCTCTCATTACGGTTCAAAGTTTCCGGCTGTCACTATAACAGTATTTAAATACAGGAACAAAATAGGTAAAATAGTTGTCAAAGCAGTACCATATGAAAATGCATCGCTTATAATTTTTTCTGCAGAGACGGAATATATTTCGACAAGATCTTGGTATCGGAATATAAACTTTTTAAGAGATCGAATAAGGCGAATCTTTTAATAGCCCTGGTCCAGTAGCCTGTTTCTCAGATGAAGATGACGTTTCAGGAAATCAGAATAATTGTTACTGGCCCTTGCATAGCGAATCAATTGCGAGATGTAAACACCATATGCAGGAGAAGCTGGTATATTGCTGCACATGTTTGTAAAATTTATGATTTTAAAATTGAAGTCGTCCCGCTTATCATAAATTTTAGTACTGATGAACAAATGAACTCCGACTTTTTTTTTTAATAATTTTACGCAGGAATTGTTCAATGTTGGAAAATACACAATAAATATGCTTTTCATGTTAACATCCATATCTTTGTTTTAAAATATCTCGTTCAAATACAAATAATTCAAAATCAATTCAAAATTTCCGAAGGAGGTAAATGGAACAGCCACCAAATGTCGTGTGCATACAGTTCACGAATGGTTAAAAATTACCGTATTTGTCCTATTAGAATCGAAATAATTTATGGCAGGCATAGAGTTGTGCAAATTTCCACATGGGCTGGGCCTTTATATTCTTAGATTTTACCCCTCGCTTTCGCTCGGGGTAAAATTCGAATATGAAGGCCCAGCCCATGTGCAAATTTGCACAACTCTATGCCTGCCATGAATTATTTCTTAATTTAACTGGTGCAAGGTTTCCAAGGCAACACAAGAACAGTAAAAAAGTCATTAAATGTATATTACTTTAAAACTTAGGTTTTAGTTATCCTGTTTAGAACCTTTGGTTTTCTTCATCCTACGGTTTTTCAAATATTTTGACTTTGAGCGTACCTGATGAAGGTTATTCCAGAAACACGTCGTGCGCACTAAACTTGATATCTACGTTTTTATTGCATAAGCTAACATTAAGTTTTAATCACTTTGAAGAAATTGTTCCCTAACTTGATTAGTCACACCAGTATATTTATGCAGATTCTCCACTGAAAAATGAAAAACAGTCCGAATAAATAATGTTGTGGAGGACGAGAAGAAATGTCACATTTAAATTTTTGTGTAGATAATTTGTGCAAAAATTCTTAAATTTGTGGAAATGTCATTTACATCTGCTTTCATATTTAAGTTTCAACACATCGTTTATTTTCCAATTTGTGACAACATATTGGTCGCTTCAGGACGAAAGGTAATGTGGCGACAACGTCAAGCAGTCTATCTAATATGACAGTTAGTATATTATATGTTGCAGTGATTCTGACCATTGATTAAAAGGATTAAATGCGGCTTAGTGGCATTAATAACTCCGTGTCGTTAAGATCGGAATTGATAGTTATTTCGGGCTTTCATTTCTCTGACGAATATTGAACTTATAAAAAAAAATGACAGTGATTTACATCATTTTTTCGTTTTTCCACAACATCCTGCTGTATGGATCTGACATACAGAATGAAGCTAAGATACAAAAACGTGCTCAAATTGAAATTTACGTTTGTTGATAATTGAACCATATTTATATGTAGGATGTGTTGTCAATATCATGCAGTTACAATCATTTTTTTTACCCTAAATACGTTTTGCTTCTCACTGAATGCGTTCACTGTCAACAAAACAAACATATTGTACCAGTATTCAAGTCTATGTGGACCGGACTTTTATGATGATTCCGAAAATGCGTGGTCATTTCCAGAAATTCCCGAGGAATACCAACTGTGTCCACGATGTTCTCGGAATAAAAAATGTCAGCAGTCTCAAGACTGTTGTCCCGATATATACGTATCATTTCCACAAACAGAATGCTCCGATCTCTTTATTTATTCTACTACGAAACGAGAAAATGTCATAAAATATGAGATTATATCAACATGCCCTGAAAATACACAAGAGGACTTTCATGAAAAATGCGTAAAATCTTACGAGATAAAGCAAAAGACGAGGACACCTCCTGTGACCTCTGTGTCAACGGGGTTGTCATTTAAAAATAAGTTTTGTGCTGCTTGTCATAATATTAGTGATGCTGTTCCATGGCAATTGATGATAAATAATACATGTAAGGAAAACCTTGAATCGTCAACAGTCGATGAAATCCTGAAGATAATGGTAGCTAGAAAATGTGGTAGTATTGAGTTTAGGCCATTTCATACAATGGCACCAAGAATATGCCCAAATGTACCGAGGAGCCACATACTTATAGATACTTGTAACGTCACTGGGACCTGGAAAAGGTATGACAAGGATATTAATTTTGCTTGTAACACTTTTGAAAATGATTTTAAATTCTACAAAAATATATTTTGTTATCTTTGCAATCCACCAGACGTGCTGGATCAAACATCAGTGATTGCAGAGTGTAATATCACAGGGAAGTGGAAACATTATAGCAAAACAATGGTGGATGCATGTTACCATGGTGATACCACAGTGGCTTTATATCCTTTTAAAAACATTTACTGCTATGTTTGTAATACAGATGTTCCAGTAAGGAATTCATTTTTCCTAAATGTAGTTTCAAGGTCTTTGTTTCAGTATTATGTCTTCAATATATCTGATGGATATGATAGATATACAGTAAACAATGACACTCAAAGCTGTCCGTACAATCAACCACGTGATAATGAATACCATAAATGGGATATGAAGATAAACTGTGACTCACTTCTACCAATAAGTATGTTAGAGACTGATCCTTTGTCTACATTGAAACGATTAGCTATCAAAGGCAATTGTACAGTATATACTAGTAAAGAGGAAAACCAGTCTAATTTATATGATGTTGAGTGGTCAGCAGTCTCCTTTGTAGTAAACCAATCCTTCACGGTTATTAACTGGGCCTTTCTATCAGACCACGATGCAGTCTATTTTGTTGGAACAGATAATTTAGCGTTTTGCTACACTTGTAGAGAAAACTTGTGTTCATATCTAAAGAAGCATTACCAATTTGAATGTAACCCTCTTTATAGTGACATGAAAGAATATCGGCTTCCTTTGGAATACTTGATTTGTCGCTGCTGCCTTGCTCCTCGGACTATGGGGGGTGCATGTGCAGGCTATGGTAGAGGAAAAACATACTGGAATATATTCTATATCGATACTTATTCCACGATGTCACAGAAATGTCATGGAAATGAAATATTTGACGAGAAAAAGGTAAGTTTTAAAATGAAACTAGTATTCAACGTTTTATATCCTTAAATGTAAATAATCAGTTTTCATAAATCATATAGTATTGTCTCTAGATATGTGTACTTTGTATTATATTATGAAAAGAAAGCTTAAAAACAGCGATGATCAACAATTCCACCAATATAAACAAAATAACCACCTCTTACGTCAGACTATTGAAATAAAAAATACCATGAAATTTGACGTTTGGAAATCCAGGACATGGCTTGGGACAGGCACTAATTGTGGCGATCCTAACAGGTTACTGGGTAATCTTTAATTATTAAGCACGAGATATATGTCTCTAAATAAATATGGGAATTCAGTTTTACACTTCCATTTCCCCATAGATTCCCTTTAAATTCATTATTTATTGTTTATAAATATGTTATTTGATTTAGAACGGTCGGTTGAAAATCAAATAAATACTGGATACTTAGCAGTACAGCGCGTTCCCAGATGGTGAATGGAGTGCGACCTCTCCATGGGGGTTGTTCGATTATACTACGTCAAGCATGAGCGTGTACCATAGAGTGTAACTTGTTTGGATAGCACCGCGCTCCCTGCCACTTCAAAAGCTTAAATGAGCCGTCCCCACCATACTTTCCATTCTTTACCAGTGGCAGCTAATTCTCGTTTCCCCGAGATAATAGCCCGGCTGAACATGGTGTCATAAGAAGCAGTGACTGCTTTATCTTAGCGAGCACCTGGGTTCACACTTTTTTTTTCTTTTTTTGGGGTGAGAGGGTTCAGTGTTGTTCATATTTTTAGTTTTCTATGTTGTGTTTTTTATTTTGTTTTGTTTGTCTTCGTCCTGTGCCTTGTGTGCCCAATGATGCTAGTGTTACAGGATTGTCCCTTCGACTTTCTCTAACGATTATTAACATAGGACCCTATTGGCATGTTCAACAAATGCCTTCTTCCTAGAAGGTGTTACATAGATAAAACTGAAACTGTGCATTAAAACTGAAACTGTGCATGACTGATCCTGGAATGGATCTCTAAAAAGTCTAGATAGCTGCAACACTGGAAAAGCTTTAACATAGGACTATATTAGAATTGAACATGTAACAAATGCCTTTCCTGAGGTGTTGCACAGCTGAAGCCCAAACTGTACATAAGGGATCCTTGATAGTTTTCAAAAAATATAGTGGTTTATGTCAATCGGAAATCCGAGATAGCTGACCCGCTGGACATAGCTTAATATATGGAAAGGGGGTGACTAACAAATGATTTCTCTTCTCTCAATGTGCTGTACTAATCGAACCCAAGTAGTATATGAGCGATCCTTGAAGAGTGCTTTAAAAATATGTTATATTGTAACCAGAAAGCCGAGATAGATGCCCTGCTGGACATGGTTTAACATTGGAATGCATTACAAATGTATTCCCGGATGTTTATTTCGATTGAAAATACCAATATGGCTGACACTATTGGCCAAAGGTCAACATAGAACCATATTGGAAAAATATACATAAACCTTTTGCGAAATCTATAAAATGATAAAACCAAAAGTATATGCGAGTAATCACCGCAGGGTCTTTTACAATGCAATGTTGTCTTGTGTAGATAAAATATCATAGTAAGTTGCTCTTACTATTGATAGATACATGTAAGATCCTATAGAAAAGTTCCAAAAATGTTCTTGTTATAAACGACAAACCTAATTTTCATAAATGGTTCTTTTCTCATCCAATTCAGAATGATAAATATAATAACATACATAAGTAGACATGTCGTTCTCATATAATTTGTATTGTTCAATATACGAAGGGAAAGTATTTCGTCTGTATTTTATTCTTGTCTTTTTTCAGCAAAAATGTCGGAAGACAGGCTGTTTCATCGGCAAGAAAATCAACAATGAAATATGTGATCAATATAGAACTCCTTATGCTACATTTGAAAATGGATTCATGCCATTGATAGGATATACGCTTCCTCTGAGGATTGACGTCAAAACGACCACCAACAATAGCAGAAACAGTATGCATGATATCATTGTACAATTGCAAGCAACAATGAATACTAGTACTACATACAACTTTACAGACAAATTATGTCTCACCATGTTGTCTAATAAAACCAAAGAATCGTTCATCATACAAATAGGTTACGAGGAAGAATTTGATAGAAAGGAAGACGAACGGAATCTGCTACAATTTATATCAGACTTAATGATAAATAAAACTGGATTCAAAGATATAGACATTGTGTATGACCAAATTACAAAGGACTTTGTTAGTCCGCGGAATAATTTATCTGAATGTATTCCAGGATGGCGACCACTTCTGTCAAATATTTTAATCTGCCGTCACGTATATTTTTATCCCTATGAATACAATGAAGTTGATGGTAAAGTTAAGATCAATGGCTTCAGAAATATATTTTATTTCTATCAATATTATGTTGATTTACACAACAAATTGTGGCTTTGTATGGACGATTATGATAAATTACAAGAAGAGGGTGGTTCTAATTTAGTATATTTCGTGATTCACGTCAGTTGTAACACGATTTCAATTGTCTTTCTCCTCATAACACTAACGACATACTGTATATTTCCAAATTTACGAACTGTTCCCGGAAAAAATATTATGAGTTTGTCCTTATCCCTATCTCTGCACTATATTACATTCATTCTCGGAATGGTAACAATTGAAACAGGTGTCTGGTGTACGATATTAGGAGTTTTTGCGCACTACTTCCTGTTGACCTCATTCGGTTGTCTTTTTGTTTGTGCATGGCACATGTTTAAGATATTTGGTTCTGGTAGTATTGCGTCTTCAATGGCAGCCAGCAGAAACAAACATGTCACGTGTTGGTACCTAGCATTTACATATGGCTATGCGTTATTACTAATCGCGGGAAATATCATTATTAGCGTAGCTATAACTTCCGGTACTTCGATAGGATATGGTAATAATAAATGTTTCATATCGTTTAAGGAGAATGTTTTCGCCACTCTCGTAGTGCCATTGGTAATTTTTTCAGGAAGTGACGTCATCCTTTACTCCATTACTGTTTATAGGTTAAAACAGAGGCCAGTTATGGATCGTGGTGAAACAATTGATAGCAAAGATATTTTGATTTTTATCAAACTGTTTACAACTACCGGATGTTCGTGGATACTTCTTCTTGTTAATGTGTTTGTCAACAATCACATCGTGACTGTCATTATTTCAAGTATAAATAGTTTGCAAGGATTATATATATTTATTGCCTATGTATTCAACAAGCGCATTTACAATATGTATATCTCAAAGTTTTGGCCCGAGAAGAGTAATAAACATAAAAGGCATTCTCCATCGACGTCTATGACGTCATTATCACGAATACGAACCAATGTGTTAGAACAGAGCTCACCTTGCATTCAGAAGAAAACAATTATGTGAGAATGCATGAAATAGTAGGTAATGAACTGTATCAAAATAAGCTTACTATAATTAATATGATTAAATGTTGGTCAGATGCTTTAAACCTGTTTTATCTCCGTTTGCGATATGAATGTCGTTGAAATTATAAAAATAAAATAATTTTAGTTAGATTTAAAATAATAGTAAGTAAGAAAGAATTGATGATGCCAACGGAGTAATCACAAGCTGTAAATCGAAGGACAGATAATACAATTGCAAAAAGTAAAATAACAAACAATGATCTATAAAACATTGCACAGAAAGCTAAAGGTTTAGCAACACGAACTCCACAAAAAACACATAATAAACTGGACACAACGGGTTCTGATCATCCCCTGGTTTGGGTTTGGTTCTTCTAAAAAACTGGGCACAACGGGTTATGTTCATCGCCTGGTTTGAGTTTGGTTCTTCTTGTAGCGTAAGTTGTCTGTCTAGTGTTTTGCGGACATTTTTTCATTGGTTATAGTATTGTCTTTCCTGCGATTTAAGACAGCATCGGTGGTGTAATGGTTAGTGTGTTCGCCTCGAGTGTGGTAGATCGTGGGTTCGAGCCCGGTGGGTTCAAACCAAAGAAAATAAAATTGGTGTTTGCTGATTTTCCCCACGCAACATTAACAAGTAAAAACAAAGACTGGTTGGCTCGGAATCAGGATAATGTGGAGCGACATGTCTGCTCACGGAATATTGTTTCAGTTAGCTAGATAAAGATCCACTACAAATCGGACGTCATCATCTTACCGAATGTAATATTTCCTCGCCATGATATAGCTGAAAAATTGCTCATTTGGCGTTAAATAACAATCACTCACTCACACAGTCGCCAACTTTGATTGACGACTTTTGATTACGTCTTTGATATCTTTAAACTTGTCCTACTGATGTTATCCTTGTATATTTATGTAATGATATGCAATAACCTAACTGTACACCAGTGATGACTTTATATGACCGACTGATGTTGTGAGTTCGAATCTGGATCAGGGTGAGGTGTACAACATTATGTGATAGGTTGTCAGTGACTTGCAACAGGTCGGTGGTTTTCTCTTGGTACTCCGGTTTCCTAGATACCAATAAAACTGAACGCCACGATATAACTGAAATATTGTTGAAAGTGGCGTTAAATATCACCAAACAAACAAAGAAAAACATATATGACCGATCTTAGAAAGTAACTGTTGTTATCATATATAATCGTCGATTATTATTGTTTAGTGGGACTTTCCAACATTATACAAATATGACACATGACAACACTTATGATACGTGGTATGACAAATGACAACACAAATATTACATAATCAAGGTAAAGTAGTGTAAAACGATAGATTAACGACTGATATGATCCATGTTTACAGAAAGATAAACTAAGTTATGATTAGCTAAAGATAGGTATTGATAATAATACTGTTGTCTTAATTCTTGGTAATACTCCAACTAAACATTCCTGTACTCATGTAGTAAGAATAGGTTCTTAAAAGTCAGTTAGTCAAGCACAATTGAAATATCTTCCCGTGATAAAGTATGTCAAAAGAATAAGTATGTCAAAAGAATAAGTAGGTCAAGTCGCTTGTAAATCACCGTTGATACTGTTATGAAAACGTAGAATTACCGAACGAAAACGAAAAAGGAATAAGGCGTGGAAGTTGCATGTGTAACACGACGATATAAAATATTATTTATTATGCAGGATAAATTTTAGTATCAATCAAATAGAAAATATCTTACAATAATATCAACCAAATCAAAGAACCTGCATAATGTCAGTGTTTAGAAATAAATAATTATCAAATATGTAATTCTAATTTTAGGCCGGGTTTGGGCTAAAATGTAAAATCAGAAAACACCACCTTGAAGTATGAGTGTCACGGCATTCACCGTCTTTAAACACTATATATACTGAAGATGTGTATAAACTTTAACGTAAAAATAGAACTAAGTGTTCTTTAACTTTAAAAACGAATTCACAATACCAAATGTGAAAATTAATAGGTTAGGAGATCGAACAAAGCCGATCTCTGGGACAGTCGAATTTCAACTTACCAACTTGTTTACGTTGGATACTAAAACGTCATGAATGTCATGAGAGTACATGAAATTTCCCGTAAAAACTATTTTTCGCGGATCTCGAACATCCGATTGTAATACTGACAATATCGAATACAATAAAACATATATATAAATTCCTGCTATTAAATATCACAAATTTATCAACTATTAGACACGGATTTGAAACCGTCCTTGGAAAAACTTGTATATTACTATTTCAAGAACGATAACTCGAACGCAAATGAAGAAAGGCATTTGGCGGAAAATGTAAACATTGCATAAACTTCGTGTGAAAACTCAACTAAAATGTACTATTTATACATATTCTGCACTTAAAAGGTAAAACTACCATTGACATCAGAAATAAATATAAAATGTGAAATTAGCGATTTGCCAAATGATATAACTCAGTTTCATAACAATACCATAAGACAAAACTACATTAGTTAAATATGTCAATAGCACCCGATGACTTCCAAAATACCCTTCAGCGGTTATATGTGAGGGTTGGGCATTTACTAACATATGGAAAACACTCGCATCACCATGTAGCTAAGAGGTGAGGTTTGGGTCCATAAAACTAGTTTATCCCCGTCACTTTATTGAAGTGCCTGTACCAAGCCAGAAAGGTAAGCCGTGTTTATTAGGAATATTGCTTTTACCTCTGTTTCTACGATTTGAAAATGTCTGATAGTAAAGTTTTGATTTTATGTTACAAAGTATGCGTAATCAGGTAAAGTAAGTATAGCGTTAGTTGTTGATTGTGTTGGTCTAAAACCAAGCTTCTTCATTAACTGGTTTAGTTACACCACTATATTGTACCTGTGCTAAATCTAGAATTATATTTTATTTGTTTCTGATGCTGTCTAGAAGTGTTATGTTTACTAGAGAAATAGTTTGCGATCGGTTATTTTTGTCGAACATTATTGATCAACTATTTATTTTCAAATAAGATTGAACAGTCTCTTATAAGCATGAAAACACAGTTTCCATAAAGAAATATACGTGTTGAGCTTTTTATGTTATGTATGTCCGTAAGAAGAGCTGAAGATACCAAAAGGGCTACCAGAATAAATAAATCGAAGAAGGACAGACAACTCAATGGCCAAAAGAAAAAGGACAAACAACGATCTACAAAACATACACATAAGACTAAAGATCGAGTAACACGAACCCCACTAAAAACTGGGGATGAACTCGGGTGCTCCGGAAGGGTAACAGTTCCTGCTCCACTAGTGGCATCTGTCGTAAATTAGCAAATAAATTTGAAAGGTTTCAATGACCTGCACGGATGCTAAGCGTTCTAGATTAAATGAAGATGATAATGTCCCTTATGTAATTAAGAAAACGAATAAGTGATTGTAGTTTAATGCTCAATTATCAACTTTGCAGCAATATCCTACAGAGTACAAATATGACTGATTATCAATTAAATAGTGACTCTTTTTAGCTATTCCACAAAGGGCCATCATGATCGTTATCGTATGGTAGCTTGATTTAAAACTACATATGCAATCAGTGCCTATCACCACAACGTTATGAGATCGAATCCCGCTCAGACGAAATGTACTTGATACAACATTATGTGATAAAGTTTGACAGTGACTTGCGGCATGTCGGTGGTTTTCTACGGGTACTCCGGTTTCCTCCACCGCCACGATATTGTTTAAAGTGGCGCTTAACAACATAACTCGAACCCCTATTCCACAATCGCATACACCAATATGGAAAACTAGTAAACGTTCATTCCAAATTAACCAACTTAATCATATTGTATAATGGACTCTCTTATGTTGTTGAAAAACAATTGTCAAAAGAAAAACACTTGTATATCAATACAATATAAATTTATCATTTCTTAACGTTTAATGTTTTGGAACCGTATCCTGTCCATGGAGATTAATGACTGGTGGGTGAGCTCCTGTGAAATATTCCTTCACTGCATTTCCACCATCCAACAATTCAGAATATATTATTTGTGGTCCCTTATTAGTCACGTGTCGTTGTAAATATGGCCTCTGTGCAGTGACCGTTCTGCTACATGTAGATGTGCTAACTTCTTTAACACACGTGTCTGTATTGTCGTCGTGTTTGTGAGTTCGACGCAACTTATCTGCATATTGCTTGATAAATGTTGTTTCCCCGTAATTTCCGCCAGTGTCATAATCCTTAGTAACAGTATTCAACAGTTCAAGATCAAGTGGCGTACTATTTTCAAGTTCTGCTACTCGAACTTGTGCAACGTCATAAGCCATTTGTCGTCTTACGTCAATTCCTTTACGTAATTTGTACACATCTGTCAACAGTGTTTTTGCTTTGACTGTTTGATATTTATCTGGTATTAGACCAGCTATCGGACTGCCTTTATAATCCAATCCTAATAAACAGAATGCCATGCGTAATAATATCATCCTTTTCCAAAACAGGTTAATTCCTTCGTCTGGCTCTTCTTCTAGAATGTTGAGATTTACCTCGGCTGCTTTCAAAATTTCTTGCTGAAGGCCTTTAGATGGACATCTTTTATACTTGGCAAGAAGAAAAAACAACCTTGCATAGAAGAAATTTACCAGTTCAACGCATGATTCTACATAAAATGAACTTTCTAAGCCACTTTGAATATGTTTTTCGGCATCTTCAAATCTTTCACAGATTGAACAAACAAGAGCTTGGTGTGACGCATAAGATAGTGTTACTAAGTGAGTATTTGAAGTGTGGTGAATGATTTTGTTTAATTCTGAAAATAATTCGTCTAATAGTCTAGATTTGTCATATTGCATTATATAGGAACTGATTTCCGCACTTAAACCTGCTACATATATATCTGCATATTTCTGTTTTCTTAATAGATTCTGTTCATTCTCAAATAGAAATTGGTATGGTTTTGATTTTGATCTACAGTATGCCTGCGGATTACTCAAGTTATTATGAGCCGCCATTTTGCAGTTCATATAAAGTGTTTGTCCTTCTCTTGCACTTGATGTTTTAGCTTCCGGTTTGGAAACATGCTTTAATACCCGGTATCGATGATCAATACACATGGCCGTTTCCTGACATCCATTTTCACATAATACTTTACAGAACGTTCTCATGGGACATTGTCGTGGAATTATAGACATAAGTGTGGTCCACAACTTTCTTATGTCGTTACCTTGTCTGTTAAGAATACCGATGTGGAATTGAACAGACTGCGACAGTAATCCTGCGCAAATAAGTGCTCTTGTAATCGATACAGGGTCAACATGGTCAACGAAGTTTTCTTCAAAAGTTTTGAAAACAATTTCTTCAATCTCATTCATGTTGAAAATTAGAGTTTGTCGAAAAATACTTGTTGATATCTGCTAATGAAATAGACTTTGCCAATAATTTTCTACAAGATAAAAAGCCATGACAAATGGAGCAATGAATTCCAATTGTTATATACAAAGCAATAAATATATAGTACGCATGTATACCTTTCTAGTCTTTTCCTTTTTGGTTTTCCTTAATGTTTGTCTTCATGTTGTATTAATGGTGTACTGATGCCGGTTACCATGGCCCAACCCACCGACCTAAAGGTGTACTGATGCCGGTTACCATGGCCCAACCCACCAATCTAAAGGTGTACTGGTACCGGTTACCATGGCCCAACCCACCGACTTAAAGGTGTACTGATGCCGGTTACCATGGCCCAACCCACAGACCTAAAGGTGTACTGGTGCCGCTTACCATGGCCCAACCCACCGATCTAAAGGTGTACTGATGCCGGTTACCATGGCCCAACCCACCGACCTAAAGGTGTAATGGTGCCGGTTACCATGGCCCAACCCACCGACCTAAAGGTGTACTGGTGCCGGTTACAATGGCCCAACCCACCGATCTAAAGGTGTACTGGTACCGGTTACCATGGCCCAACCCACCGACCTAAAGGTGTACTGGTACCGGTTACCATGGCCCAACCCACCGATCTAAAGGTGTACTGGTGCCGGTTACCATGGCCCAACCCACAGACCTAAAGGTGTACTGGTGCCGGTTACCATGGCCCAACCCACCGATCTAAAGGTGTACTGGTACCGGTTACCATGGCCCAACCCACCGATCTAAAGGTGTACTGGTACCGGTTACCATGGCCCAACCCACCGACTTAAAGGTGTACTGATGCCGGTTACCATGGCCCAACCCACTGACCTAAAGGTGTACTGTTGCCGGTTACCATGGCCCAACCCACCGACCTAAAGGTGTAATGGTGCCGGTTACCATGGCCCAACCCACCGATCTAAAGGTGTACTGGTACCGGTTACCATGGCCCAACCCACAGACCTAAAGGTGTACTGATGCCGGTTACCATGGCCCAACCCACAGACCTAAAGGTGTACTGGTGCCGGTTACCATGGCCCAACCCACTGATCTAAAGGTGTACTGGTGCCGGTTACCATGGCCCAACCCACCGACCTAAAGGTGTACTGGTACCGGTTACCATGGCCCAACCCACTGACCTAAAGGTGTACTGGTGCCGGTTACCATGGCCCAACCCACCGACCTAAAGGTGTACTGGTGCCGGTTACCATGACCCAACCCACAGACCTAAAGGTGTACTGGTGCCGGTTACCATGGCCCAACCCACCGATCTAAAGGTGTACTGGTACCGGTTACCATGGCCCAACCCACCGACCTAAAGGTGTACTGATGCCGGTTACCACGGCCCAACCCACCGACCTAAAGGTGTACTGGTGCCGGTTACCATGGCCCAACCCACTGACCTAAAGGTGTACTGGTGCCGGTTACCATGGCCCAACCCACCGACCTAAAGGTGTAATGGTGCCGGTTACCATGGCCCAACCCACCGATCTAAAGGTGTACTGGTACCGGTTACCATGGCCCAACCCACAGACCTAAAGGTGTACTGATGCCGGTTACCATGGCCCAACCCACAGACCTAAAGGTGTACTGGTGCCGGTTACCATGGCCCAACCCACTGATCTAAAGGTGTACTGGTGCCGGTTACCATGGCCCAACCCACCGACCTAAAGGTGTACTGGTACCGGTTACCATGGCCCAACCCACTGACCTAAAGGTGTACTGGTGCCGGTTACCATGGCCCAACCCACCGACCTAAAGGTGTACTGGTGCCGGTTACCATGACCCAACCCACCGACCTAAAGGTGTACTGGTGCCGGTTACCATGGCCCAACCCACCGACCTAAAGGTGTACTGGTGCCGGTTACCATGGCCCAACCCACCGACCTAAAGGTGTACTGATGCCGGTTACCACGGCCCAACCCACCGACCTAAAGGTGTACTGGTGCCGGTTACCATGGCCCAACCCACTGACCTAAAGGTGTACTGGTGCCGGTTACCATGGCCCAACCCACCGACCTAAAGGTGTACTGATGCCGGTTACCATGGCCCAACCCACCGACCTAAAGGTGTACTGGTGCCGGTTACCATGGCCCAACCCACCGACCTAAAGGTGTACTGGTGCCGCTTACCATGGCCCAACCCACCGACCTAAAGGTGTACTGGTGCCGGTTACCATGGCCCAACCCACCGACCTAAAGGTGTACTGGTGCCGGTTACCATGGTCCAATCCACAGACCTAAAGGTGTACTGGTGCCGGTTACCATGGCCCAACCCACCGACCTAAAGGTGTGCTGGTGCCGGTTACCATGACCCAACCCACCGACCTGCCCAGCGCATCTCCAAGGTGGCGAGGGGTGTTGCCAAGTGACAATACGCCAAGCGATCACTCAATCATGTTGTATTGTATCTGGTCTGTTGCTTTATTCTGTATCTGTTGTGTTTGTCAGAAGAATATTTCGTTCGTTCTTGTTAGTGATTTTGTCGGCCATTTCCGTCTAAAATATCTGTTTTTCGATTATAGGACATATACATCCATCGGGACGGGGCCGGGTTGTAAGTTGTTAATTGAATGCCAACCCACCATTATATATATCTAGAGTTGATTTCTATATACATTTCACTATCGGAGTTTAGATGAAAATGTTCATTTCAAGTTTCATTTTAGTTGACGTACCGCTTTATATAACTAAATCTTGAATTCTAAATTTGATTTACTTTGTTATAGGAATACAGATCTGAAACAGTATTAAAGGGGCATTATCTGCCATAATCGTACATTTTTGTTACCCATAAATATTATCAGATATGATTGATGCCTTAATAAAACGTGTTTCTGTAACTTATAAATGTTATGAAATGTACGCGCATCGGGGGAAAAACGTGCAACTGCTCGTGTTTTGAGATCGATCAAGAAATGGACGCCATTTGATTAATCATCGACTTTGTTTACGGAGTTTTTCGATCGTCATTAAATCAGTACAACAATGCAGATATTTCTTATTTTTTGTGAATCTGCTTTTAGTCGGTGTTAATTACAGACAAAGAACCATGCAAGTTTGCAGTTAATAAACGACAAAATACAAATTATTCGTTTTTACCTGTCACTAGTAAGGTCAGTTGCATACGGAAAAAGCGAAGTCAAATTATTTGCTTGCAAGGAAATAATTAATCGATGGTAATTTTCGTTCTCAAAAGGCGAAAAGTGGTTCGATAAGCTGTTTAATGTGAAATATTTACCTTTATTTCATCATTTTAAAGCTATTGATCAATTTCCAAAACATATACTTTTTTTGGTCAAAATCGTAGCTAATTTTAAGTATACATAAATTAGTAATAAAGGACGAAGTCCTTATAACGGTAAGCTGTCCGATTATTCCTTCTATATTGATAGCCAAATATCTGTTCACTGGAAGTTTAAAAAATAGATCAATTGATAATTTAGAAACGCAAAAGAAATATATTTCAATGAAAAATTCCCAATTCTTTAATTATTTACTCTATGCAAAATCGAAATAAACTTGAAATAAAATTCTAATAAAAAAATCTCTTTCTACGAAACTCCCGACGGAAGAGCGGCGTACAGTAGGTAAAATGAGCCATAACAAATCGGCTACAAAATTCATTCAAAATAAAAGACCATAGCCTCACCGGACGCAATTACGAACGAAATAAAAAGTATGTCTCCTAATTGTTCCTTCAAAACATGAATTAAAAAAATGCTTTTATAAATAGATACCCCGCTAAATTACTCGTGTTTTGGGAGAAAATTATTCATGCGCAGTTGTTGAATGTTGCAGACGACGGGTTTTCATATTTGTAAACAGAAAACGATCGACAATTGCACTTGGAATCTATCGCTAAGATTCATTGAGGTACGCATATTTTGTTATCTTGTGCCTGTCATTGGAAAGAATATGATCTCCTGGTTCTATGCATATAGTAGAACACATTGAAATTAAAACAAAAACAGTCAATATAATACACTTTCCTGTCCTTGATCTATCCCAAAATGTCAAAATCCGTGATGTACTTTATTCATTGAAGAGTCCAAGGAATTCCGAATGCAAACTGGCACACATTTATGGTATGAATAAAGGAAAGGTTTTTATGTCATGTGTATTATAAACTTATTATAAATGAAAATTCAATTGTATTAATGACTGAATATGGGTCATATACACTACAGGTACATCTACTTGACACTTGGTGCAACTGATGTAAACATTTTTATATCTTTTTAAGCTAGTTGGATTCAACAATAAAATCCACTTGTTACAATCACTTAAATTATCATTTTTGTAAGTGATACTCCAATTTGAAATGATAAAGAAAACTTGCTCCACCCTTAAAATGGGACTTTGGAATGTAGGAGGCCTAATCAGCAAGCAGATTAATAAAACAACAGACCCTAAATTCCTAAGAAAAAATGATAATTTTGATTTATTATTTTTGGTTGAGACTCATTTAGGGCCGGGCCATAATATTTCAAAAATTGGGTCCTACTACTGTAATTTCATTTGCAGACCAAAGACAAAAGCTAATAATCGATATTTCGGAGGCCTAGCAATTTTATGCAAACAATCAATCAAACCCCACATTAAAATTAAAAAAAAATAGCAATCCAAATTACCAGTGGGTGAAATTAGAAAAAGACTTCTTTGGATTTAAGACAGACCTATTTATATGTTGTGTATATGCTCCACCTTCAAATTCATCTTATTCTAAAGAACTCGACCATGAAATCTTGGGACACATAGAAAAAGAAATCGAACATTTTCAGAAGCGAGGGAATGTTTTATTATGCGGTGACTTTAACGCCAGAGTTGGCTCTGAGAATGATTTCATATATCAAGATAGTAATAATTTTCTTCCCTTGTTTAAATCATATAATTTTGACCAACAGATTCTTAAAAGATACAATAAAGATAAAAAAAATTGGATTCAAGGGGTAAAGATCTCATAGATCTTTGTATCAGTAACCAATTGAGATGTGTTAATGGTCGAGTTCTTGGTGACACATTTGGTAACTTTACATGTTACACAACCCATGGGGTAAGTACAGTGGATTATGTTCTGGTGTCGGAGGACATCCTAGACCATATATTATATCTTAAGGTTAATGATTTTGTACCTTGTCTCTCAGATTGTCATTGTTTAATACAATGGTCTATAAGTGCAAAATATAGTAATGAACATGTCCACATTGAGAATTGTAACACTATTGAGATGTCGCCAGGGTACACGTGGTCAGATGAATCCTCATTTCTCTTTCAGGAAGCTTTATCTTCGCCCGAATTGAAACAACGGCTACATAACTTTATACAAATGGGCTGCAGAAGTAATGAAAATGAAATAAATAATGCAGCAACTGAATTAGCAAACATTATTATTTCAGCTGCAAATAAATCTCTGAAAAGACGTAACTTCACCAAGAATAAGAAAAAGAACAAAAATAAGAAAGATTTTGATACAGATCTACAAATATTAAGAATAAATCTCACTAATTATGGGAAATGTTTTTCGAAATATCCATGTGATCCTAGAATTAGGGGTCATTATTATAAATTGTTAGAAAATCTAAATATAGACTATAAAAAATCATTATTAAATTAGATTGAAATGCCTCATGATAAGGATCCCAAACAGTATTGGAAACTGATTGAGGAATTAAAAGAGACAGAGAAAATAGATACAACATCATCAATATCTACTTCTACTTGGCAATCTCACTTTCAAAATCTGAATAACCCAAAAGATATTTACAAGAATCGCATTAAGTGGTTAGAGGATAAACTTAGCCAACTTGAAAAGATAAAATGTTTTACAGATATTGATGGTAAAATTACTGAAGCTGAGATTAATTCAGCCATTAAAGAGATGAAAAGTAACAAATCAACAGGACTAGACAATATAAGTAATGAAAAGCTTAAAAGTGGACAATCTTTAATTCTATGCCTTCATAAACTTTTTAATAACTGTTTTACAATGGGTTATTACCCTGAAAATTGGACACATGGATATATTACTCCAATCCATAAAGGGAATGATCCATCAGATCCGAATAATTATAGGGGTATAACGATAACAAGTTCCCTCGGTAAATTATTTAATAGAATTCTTGACAACCGATTGACTAAGTTCCTAGATAAACACCATGTGATCAATGATAGCCAAATGGGGTTTACAAACAAATCTAGGACATCTGACCACATGTTTATCCTGAAGACCATAATTGATAAATACTGCAATAATAAAGATGGTAGGGTGTTCGCCTGCTTTGTTGACTTCCAAAAAGCCTTTGATACGGTTATACATACAGGAATCAAAATATTTTTTTTAGAAAACGGCATAGGACACCATTTTTATAATATTATCAAGAGTATGTACTCTCAAAGTAAGTCATGTGTAAGACTAAATAATAAACTCACAGATTTGTTTTGGTAACTATGTTGGAGTAAAGCAAGGAGACAATTTAATTCCTAACTTATTCAAAATCTTTATCAATGATCTACCAGACTATCTGATGAATACTACCGACCCCATCTTTATTAATAAACGATCTGTCCATTGCCTACTTTATGCCGACGATGTAATTTTACTGTCATCTACATCACAAGGACTCCAGAATAAATTAAATAAACTGAATGTATACTGTAACGATTGGTGTCTTAATATAAATGTCACTAAAACAAAGGTTCCGGTGTTCAACAAGGCAGGCAGACACTTTAAACAGAAGTTCTTATTTAATGGCAATGAAATTGAATGTGTTTCTCAGTACAAATACCTAGGAATTCAATTTTGTGCATCAGGATCATTCTCTCCTGCTCAAAAGGAACTATATAGTAAAGCCCTTAAAGGGTATTATAAGCTACGCAGAGACTTTATTTTATTTGGACCAAACGTAAAAAACAGTATTCATGTGTTTGACCATACCATTAAACCTATTCTACTTTATGGTTCAGAAGTATGGGGTTGCTTTATCCCATTTAAGAAAAGACTTCAATCAAATGATTTAGTCTTGGACCAGATTTACCTTAACTTAGAAATAGAAAAATTACATATTAAATTCAGTAAATATATATTGGGGGTTAATAAACGAGCAACAAATTTTGCAACACTTTCAGAGTTAGGTCGATTCCCACTTCATTTTGATATTATCAAATCAATGATTCGTTATTGGTATAGATTAGAAAACTTAGATTCTAACTTTACCTTGTTAAAAGATGCATATAAAGAATCAAAAAAATTATTTGAAATCAAAATCCCCTCTTGGTATGGTTCAATAACATTACTTATTAAAAATATTAGAGGACTAAAAGAATTATGTAATGTGTTCAAGCATAAATTCAAATCTTCTTATAAAGATGTCATATATCAAGTCTATAAAGAGAATTGGGGAAAACAAATGTTAAAACATTCAGAAGGTAAACTATGTAGCTATAGCAAATTCAAAACATACTTTGGACGTAACAAATATTTATGTATATTGAAATCCTTTGAGCAGAGGAGAAATTTTACTAGGTTTCGTATTTCATCACACAGATTACAAATTGAGAGGGGGCGATATCAGGGTGCTCTCCGACAAGATAGACTTTGCCTCCGTTGCACATCTGGTGAGATAGATGATGAGAAACATTTTCTAATATCAAGTTCTACATGTCCTGTAATAAGAACAGAAATGTTCAGCAGGATTAATAATATCTGTCAAAACTTCCATGTCCTCAATCCAGAACAGAAATTATATTGGCTTCTTAATAATGAAAATGAGGAAATTCTAGCCAGTATTTCTAATTTGATTAAACAAAGCACAATATAATTAAATAATTGCTCTTTTACACTGTGCACGGGCTGGCATGTTTAGAAAGGAGAAATATAATATAAATTGATAATATTTCTAAATAAATAGAATAAATTTAAAGAAAAACACATATTACTGGGTTTGATTTGAATTTCTTCTTGATTCATTTTAACATGCCTTTGCACTGTCGCTTGGTGCACTCTGTAATTGAGCAATAACATGATGACATATTTCCTCCAACTAGTTCTCCTGCTCTAAACACGAGGTGACACATCCGAATGAATAACAATAATAATAATAGATATAATAATTAACTATTTTTTTTATTTATATATAGTATCTGATAAGTATTTAATATTATATATAATTATTTACTAAATAATTGTGAGAAAATGCAATTATCAGATAGGGTGTGTCAGAAGCACCGTTCCTTGGTGTTTTAGCAGGTTTACTACTTGTTAAGGAATATGCAACATATGTAAAGTTTCGCACTGGATCTGAGATATAGGGGACAAACCAGAACATGATCCACTAAATAATAATAATTATAGTTATATTTTTAGAAATATAAAAACCTTATACTATGTCCTTTTTCTTTTGTGTATGTCTCATTTATCAATCATGAATGTTTGTATTGTTAACGATGCCTCATGTGGGCCCTATGATTAGGCAATAAATATATTCTATTCTATACAAATGGATATGTGAACGTAAATGAATGAATGCTCTTTCAATTTTAACAGTTGTCATTAAATAATTTACCCTAGAAAGGTTATTATGATGTCGTTCGAAATTGTGTCCGGATCTAGGTCAGAGTGACTAGAATGGGATCATGAAAATCTGTTTACAACCCGTAACAATGCATTGAATAATATATCTGGGCTATGATTCAAAAGGAATATTGTTGTTTAATCTGAAATATGAACATGCAATCAACTTCATCAATTTGGTCAAATTTATTATTAAATGTCAATATCATCGAAATTGTTCGTAATTGCGCCGGTGAGGCTAACGTGTACGGATCATCGTATTATTGAAATTTTAGAACTTCGTCCTTCAAACAGGTTGCCTGTCTCATATTAAAGGGCGAAGCCCTTCTAACGACTATGCGATTTTTCGTAATAAGTCATACTCCTATATTGATTGCCAAATATCTGTTCACCGGAAGCATGAAATTATGGAACAAAGTGGTATTTAAAAACAAAATAAAAATTATTTCAAAAAGAAATTCGCAAATCTGTAACCATTTCAATTCTTCTCAATTGAAATAAACTTAAAAGAAAATTCTAATATCAAAATCGTGTGCTACAAGAAATGATCGTTTCATGTTTACAGTGATGGACGACGTCATTTTCTAGTGTGCATTTCGTCTGCTTCGGAGAGGAAAGAAACATGAATAAATGTGCATCCACTTCTTGGTCATCCTGTCTCTGAAAACTTTGTGAGCTGGTGTCAAACATTGAAGAACAGCTCCGCATCGTTTTTATGTATACAGGAAACCTATTTCATCTCCACGATCTCGCAATTTGAAAGTGATTAAAAAAATGTGTACATTTGAAGTGCATTTGTGTATGATGTCTGGACAACATGATTTTGTCAGGTAAGCCTTTTAACACATTTTCCATGACATGGTTAAATATATTGCAACTGCGTCTGACCCTCACTCCCCTTTCCAATACCACCAAGGATCCTACTATATAAATCCTTGCTACCACGCATGGCATGCATTTGTTTTCTCTCGAGTCTCTCACCATTTATTCCCCATGGCCATGATCTGTGATTGGAATGGGGTATTTTTTTTTTTATTCTCGTGACCCTTCATTTATTTCTCTTATTGATTCACCGTTATTTGTGAAATTCTCAAAAATGGCAAATTTTAATTTCCCCCCCCCCTTTTTTTGTGTTTTAGTTTTCGTCTATGGAAAAGGTGTTCAAAATACATGTAGATGTAAATTTACAAAAAAAAATTCTTCAATTTACATCTGTATTTTAGGAGGCATTTGCTTCTCATCATCTCATTCCTCCCTCTTAATTGTCATTATCATCAAATAGGCTTCGCCCTTAAACAGGTTGTACCTGTCTTATATTATTAAAATAAATATGTAATTAATTTATTGCTTAAAAAATTTGTATTTCACCATGTAATATTCACAAATTATTGATATGCTTATTATTTTTTAAAAACTTACATTTTCACAAAATGGCAGACTGATTCATTTATTACAATGAATAATTTATGTTTGCAATGTACTATACAATTTATATTTCAATAACCGGAAGGATATCAGAAGTATTTTAAAAATAACTGACCTGTTTCCATTTATACCTTATGACATCAACAAAATGTACAACGTACTGACCTTGAAATGAACAATATCATTGATCAGTATGATATTGTTTTACACATTAGAACATAATCAAACAAAAACCGGGCCGTCGTGATCGTGATCGTATGGTAGTTGGATTTACAACTACCTATGCAATCAGTGCCTATCACCACTGATGTTTTGAGTTCGAATATCGATCAGGGCGAGGTGTACGACGACAGTATGTGATAAGTTTTGTCAGTGACTTGCCACAGGTCAGTGGTTTTCTCCGAGTTCTCCGGTTTCTTCCACCAATATAATCGACCGCAACGATATAGCTGAAATATTGTTGAAAGTGGCGTTAAACACCATCAAACAAACAAATCAAAGAGAAACCTTGATTTAAAGCTCTAATTCCTATAAAACATAGTCTTGGTTTTTTTTATATAATGCCAATCAAGACTAGTTTTGTATTGTTCAGCTATTGAAGAACTATAATTGAGTTGTAAATAGAGTTCACTATAATCTTGGTTATTTATCATTTAAAAATATTTATATGGAGAATACACTCCAACTGTAGACCTAAATTTGATTAATACAGATCTGAAACAGTTTTAGTATAAATAAATTATTAATATTTCAAAATATGTAATTAATTTATAATTTATCAAAAATGTATTTTACTATCTATTATTCACAAATTATTGATATAATCTAAGGAAAAAATACTTACATTTTTACTCAATCGTAAACTGACCCATTTATAGGCTTCGGTAATTTTGTTATGACCCTTATATACATATCATCAATAACCGGAAAAGTTCAAGAATTATTTTAAGAGACAATCAAAACTAAGTGACTTGGTTCTATTTTTATATTATGACTCTTAGAAACAGCCTTGAAAGTAACACAATTTACTGGTTTATATGACATAGTTATATCTAATATGATATATCAGCTATTGCAATCTTCAATACATGTGTACATCTTTACCAAACTTTTATATATCTTTATTCTCATACAGCCAAATACAATGTTACAGAGAAAAATAACAGCATAATAATAACATAACAAGACTTTTTACAAAATATACATAGGTTAAGGAACAATAGTTGGTAAGCCAGGAGTACAAAAGACCTTATTGATATGCTTGGTAAATATACATAATTTTCGTAACAGCGATTGTTTTTTGGTAGATAGAAGTTCACAGAATTTGACAACATTATGTCTTTTCATATAATATTTTGGAAGAAGCTGCTTGCGTTTATCGTTTAAAGAGGAATACTCTAAAACATAGTGGTATTCATCGCCTAATTTCTGACAATTACATAAATTACAGTACCTGTTTTCTCTATCAATATTTCTCCATCTACCGGTTTCAATCGGTAGATAGTGATTTGTTGTCCTAAATCTACAGTCTGATTGCATCACCTATATTTAAAATATTGAAGTATTGCTCGAATTCGAATTTGGTTTTAAAACTCCTATGATATAATGCTTTCGAAGAATCTGACAGAGATGTTTGCCAATTCTGTACAAACTGATATAACAATCGCTGTTTCACAACACATTTTAACCATTCTTTATTATTAACATTTTCTGTTTCCCATATATATGTAAATCCACACTCATTTGTTCTGATAAAATAAACCCAGTTTAAATTAGTATCACCATTTTCATTCAAATTTCTAGAAAGCCTATAAAATACATTTGAAAATTTAGCCTGCTTACCACTTAAAAGTCTTGCCCAGTATGAAATTGTCCTTACTTTTATATCAATATCAATTGGATACCTGCCTAGCTCACCATAAACCATATAGTTTGGAGTAGAGGACTTTAAATTTAAAAGTATTTTGCAGAATTTCAAGTGAATTCGTTCTATTACTTCATTTTTGCCAAATCCCCAGACCTCGCAACCATATAAGAGAATAGGTTTTATCATTTTATCAAAGAGCTCTAGCTGGATTTTCACCGATAATTTATATAATCTTCCCATTTTAAGAACTTCGTACATTGCCTTAAGCGCTTTGTCAGCAAGATGCTTTTTAGTAACATCAAAATTACATGTTTTTGTAAAAATTACCCCTAAATAATTAAATTATTTGACTATTTCGATATCAACGTTTTTATATGTGAATTTGAGATTTTGTCGTAGTTTTCCAAATCCAAATACCATTATTTTTGTTTTGTTCACATTCACCTTCCTTTTCCAATTGTCACACTATTCACCAAAAGCATTTAATTGTACTTGAAGATCTTCAGCTGATTCAGCTAATAAAATTGTGTCATCGGCATATAACATTACAAATATTTTTAGATAAATTCCAAGTTCAGTTTCTAACTCGTCTGTGATACTTTTTAAACTTAAAGGTTTGAAATCTCAACATAAGTCACTTTCTGCATTTCCCCCTGCTATATCGTGGAAACTGCGTATGGTAAACAAAATGTGTTCTTTTACCTTTCTAGACATTGTACGTATTCGATGTTTTTGTGTGTGAGTATTAAGTCAGGTATTATAAGCTGTTGATGCGGGGGAACCATGATCCATTATGGTTGAAATCGGTTTTAAAGACAAAATTGTGTAGCTAAAATATGTACTACTATATTAATGCAATACTTAGATTAATGAATTAGTTCAATAGTGTTTCATAAAAGAGAATGGTAAAAGTATATACACATTTTCGTAAGGGCAAATCTTTTATTTTTAAGACCACACCCTGAGTCTAACAAATAAGTTCTCTGAAGCTGACATCATCACATTACTCGAGGTTGAAATAGACTTCATGCCGGGGCTTCTCTATGAGAGCGAATAGAAGCTAGCCCGGTACTATAATTGACGTTACGCTATATATTTGGTGTACTTTCACTAACTCACTCTAAGTGTTTTACTATGCTGATCACATCTATCCCATTGTATTAAATGAGCTACTACAAATACAGTAGCTTCACACCTTGACTTATATTTCAAAATTGAAAGTTTGAAGAATGTTGAGAACGAAACTATGCAACAAATAGATAATTTTGTTTTTCCCATTCTAAACTTTCATTTTATATGTTGTAAAATACCAGCAGCACATGCATATCGTTTACTAGTATATATTAGATACGATATTCAAGAGTATTTGGTTCTTAGCAGTATTTCCTTGACAGAGAGTTACTGCTAACAAAGAAGTTACTGAAACAAGAGTCTCTAATGATTACGTTGAAGTCATGACTTTGGAAGTTTTGCATCACAGATGACCAGGATATATTTGTTGTATCCCGTCATACAGAGGTTGGTTGTAGACATGTACATCCACCCTACCCTGTAGGGCGGGCCGTATTCCACATGGGCCTCTGATTACCTGATTTCCGAAACAACAAGTGTGCATATGCCTAATATGTTAGTTGTATATTGTATTTACTACATTCTGTTGACAAGTAAATAATTGAAGGAGGCCCCTACTCCCATTTTAAAAAGGACGTAAATGGAATTTAATATATAAAGTTATGAAATATTGGCCTAGTATATAATTAGAATTTTGTTTTATTTGTCTATAAGTCTTTTCCATAATTTATTTTACAAGGAAACTTTCCCCCTGACATTGACATTATTGCATGCCAAAGTTATGTGAAAGTATATCCTCCCGAGCAATACATATCTCACAGGACATAATTTTGTTTTTACATGAAGTGTCTATATGCTAAATATATTATTTCCAATCAAATCTTAGTATTCTAGATATTGTTAAAACAAGCAAAAACTCACAGTAATTATTATGGTGCGATCAAATGAATTTGAAGTATTTATTTCTCTGTTATATTTAAGAGTTGTCTCTCTTTATATGAATTTTAAACAGTGATACGAACAATCACCTCTCACCTTAAACCAATGAACACAGAAAAGACCATAACATATGACATTAGAAATCCAGGTAAATGTGAATGCATCTTCTCGAGGAAAGGGTCACATATCCAGAATGTCTATTCTCTTATCACAATTATAGGGGCACATTAGTAAACCAGTCAATCGGATTGAGAAAGTAATACAAAATAGAACACCAGGAACATTGAAAATAAAATCCGTTGTTCCTTGTTTATCACATCATATTTGGAATGAATTGAACTGCAAAAATATGTCATTTTCTTAAATATAAGCACATTTATGGATATCAAATTACTACATCCTGTGTAAAGTGATTTCCTGAATATTATTAGTTGTTGTTTTGACACGGTATTGAAAACAGTTAATTATATTTTTTTATAATTGACATACAATGCTTCATTCAAAGAGAATCTGAATGTGGATCTTGGTCCAAAATAGTAAGATGTTTTGTTGTAACCTTCAGATTTATATTTGTTTTAAAACATTGACCTACAACAAGTTTCAAAATCAAACAATATTTTATCATATTTCCTGTTAAAATAATTGAAGATTTGCGATTGTGTTAGAAAACAAATCCACTGGTAGTAAGTGACGACTCATGAAAAAGACCTACAAATAAATATTAATGTTAATATAGATATTGTCCACAAATTACAAACAACAACCACACAGCTGAATTTAATACATGCAATAAAAATAAGGCAATTCTTATTACCCAGTTTTTTTACATCCGCTTATACACACTATTAAACACTATTCCTCAAATATACAAGACTTTTATACTCACTTAAAGACACACAATTGATGTTTTAAAGCAAAATGTTGTTGGTCAAAACACAATGATTTCATTAAAACATTCATTTCTGTTTTTAAGATGTGTCGAATATATTTTTTAAAGGTGTTGTCTGAGGCATGTACGTTTGACACTGAATACGTGAGTGATTACTTGCTTAACACTAATATATAGCTATTTTTATATAATAACTAACACAAAACACCTTCTTTTTTAAATATTGATGATTGCGGCTTTACGCTACACCAACACAAAGAGCTTGATATTTGGAATGCCAACTCACGAAAACAATGGTTCACAGGTAGAAATGTCGCTATACTCGGACCCATTATACGGACTCCGAGCCGTCCATCTAATCATATTTACTAGAATCATAAATACTGTAGTACTGCGATCAAACCATTCCACAATAGAGGCGAGCACACCAACCTACTCTAAACATAAAAATGTTCAATTGTTGAAAGTCTACCTTATCACAAAATGAAACGGTCATGTTGCCTAACTTTCAACAATAATGAAAACAATGACGAACTGAACATTTTCTTTGTTGGTTGATTTTGATTGATTTTTTGGTGTTTTAAAGCCACTTTCAGCAATATTTCAGCTATATCATGGCGACCAGGTTTAGTGCTGGAAGAAGTCGGAGTACCCGGAGAGAACCACCGGTCATGGGCAAGCAACTGGTAAGCTTTATCACTTGCGGCTGCGAGTCGAGTGCACCCTTTTTGTAATTTACAAAGCCGGGCGCGAACCCACGTCGTATTGGTGATAGACTTGTATGAGTTGCTAGGTAATCCAACTACCTAACTCATTGAGCCACCTGGGCTTCTTTGTTGGGAAATTGCATATAACGCTACAACACGTTAATTAGAACTTGAAACAACATTGACAAGATAAAACCTAAATAGGTACTAAAAACACTTTGATGTCGAGATTGAACCTAACAATAGGGAGAGAACCTCACTTTGATGTTTTAGACACCTGAGAAAACTACACTTTGATGTCGAGAACACATGAGAAGACGACACTTTGATGTTGAAGACACCTGAGAAAAGACACTTTGATGTCGAGGACACCTGAGAAGCCGACACTTTGATGTCGAGGACATATGAGAAGACGATACTTTGATGTCGAGGACACATGAGAAGACGACACTTTGATGTCGAGCACACCTGAGAAAACAACACTTTAATGTCGAGCACACATGAGAAAACAACACTTTGATGTCGTACACATGAAGCATACCATATATGTGGGAGGGGTGGTCATGGATTGTTAGAGAAACCATTGTAAAGAAAGAACACATGAACAAACATTTTGTTGACACTCGTTTCAGTTTTTTATCACAGCTTCAAACATCTTCTGTTCACCTTTATCTTATCTTTGATATGGAATTGTCTCGTAGAAAACGTGTTTTGCTGAATTAAAAGGGAATTCTCCAATCAAGACTTGAAATTCAACATTTTTTCAATCTCTGCTTCATATACGACCAACAGAATTTTATTCCTTTATAATTAATAATTATATAAATTCTCGATATTTTAGTTGCTGGCTGTTCAGAGAGAGCTGTCAAGTTTAAAAGGTAATTAAAATGTAACATATTTTACCTGTAATTTGTAATTAACTGTCGTCTTTGATAAGTTTCTCTCTTAAGTTGAAGTTAAAAACAACTTTGATCGAAACAAATGTGGCGATAAGATACAAAAAATATATTTAATGTTAATAAAATGGATCTAAATATATACCTTAACAATTTTGTACTATAGATTCAAGCTGTGTCGCTTTAATGCATCTAAAACACACACTATTTACTTAGTCAGAATTGTCCATTAAACGTTTTTTGAAGACTTTTATGTTATCTTTTAAACAACTTTGATGAAAAAGGAACACACGGCCAACTTTTGAAGTGAGTGTACCAATCTAATAATAATGTTTGAAATTTAACTTCTTAGAAATAAAAGTGAAATATTATCATTTTATGGCATGAAGTGATGCAAATATTTCGTATTGATCGTGTCGACAAAATGTTAAAAGTTGAACCACGGAGTATGAAAATAGCTTCTATTTTCTTAACTGCTTGGTGCAGACCTTCCGGCTAGTAAGGTGGAACTGTTCAAATACATAACTCACAAGTGTGTGCTTCGTGAACATTGTCACACTCTTTACATATTAAATACAGCATGAAGTAACCAGCTTGTTTAAGTGCTCGTTAGCGGCCCGTAAAAGGGGGGGGGGGGGGGGGGGGTGCTCCTACCAAATCCAATAATATCATGATTTGCTTGTTGCAACCTAAATAATATGTCTGATTGACACAGTTTTCTCTAAATTCATATCATCACATAGTTCATTTCAGTTAATGATTTGTCATTTCGGTTAATAGACTGTCACTTCAGTGTATATAACATCTAACAACTCACTGTCAATAAAGGCCACTCTAATTTTTCCCATTAATATTAACCTGTATGGTAAGGGCATATTTTCAGGTTCCCTTGGGTGCCTTTTATATACAGATTTGACTGCGTATTATTGAACTTCCATTAGCATTCATCCTTAAACTTTGTGTCTTTTGTCATTTACTTTTTTATTGATTAACTCCCTTTGACGCCAGTTGTTTGTTTTTTTATCATCTAGGTTTTTTTCAAATATTGTTTAAAATAATTGACACTTTCAGAGGGTTCTGCCTGAACAGTGTACCATGCCAATTCTTTTTTCTGGACACGACTGCGACACAGCTTGAACACCATCGATTAAATGTATATTTTATATTTTGTTTCAATACAAACGCTTTAATTAAATTCTGACAAAGGACGAATGCATTTTTGCATCTTTTCCTTACATAATATTTGTTTTTATTGTGAAGAACGTCAACGCTGAACACTCCATGTCTTGAAATATGTTACCAATATGATCAAAGCTGACATTACAAGAAATAAAATAACTATCACCGACGTCCTTATATTTGAAATGCATTGTTCATAAATCATGTAATTTATAAAAACTAAGGTCAATTCCTCTCAGGCACAGGTGGCCATATCATATTGTGGCTGTTCTCTTTAGGTCAATTGATTTGTGGCCATATCATATTGTGGCTGTTCTCTTTAGGTCAATTGATTTGTGCCCATATCATATTGTGGCTGTTCTCTTTAGGTCAATTGACTTGTGCCCATATCCTATTGTGGCTGTTCTCTTTAGGTCAATTGATTTGTGCCCATATCCTAGTGTGGCTGTTCTCTTTAGGTCAATTGATTTGTGATCATATCCTATTGTGGCTGTTCTCTTTAGGTCAATTGATTTGTGCCCATATCATATTGTGGCTGTTCTCTTTAGGTCAATTGATTTGTGCCCATATCATATTGTGGCTGTTCTCTTTAGGTCAATTGATTTGTGCCCATATCCTACTGTGGCTGTTCTCTTTAGGTCAATTGATTTGTGGCCATATCATATTGTGGCTGTTCTCTTTAGGTCAATTGATTTGTGGCCATATCATATTGTCGCTGTTCTCTTTAGGTCAATTGATTTGTGGCCATATCCTATTGTGGCTGTTCTCTTTAGGTCAATTGATTTGTGCCCAAATCATATTGTGGCTGTTCTCTTTAGGTCAATTGATGTGTGGCCATATCATATTGTGGCTGTTCTCTTTAGGTCAATTGATGTGTGGCCATATCATATTGTGGCTGTTCTCTTTAGGTCAATCGATTTGTGCTCATATCCTATTGTGGCTGTTCTCTTTAGGTCATTTCAATTGTGCCCATATCATATTGTGGCTGTTCTCTTTAGATCAATTGATTTGTGCCCATATCCTAGTGTGGCTGTTCTCTTTAGGTCAATTGATTTGTGGCCATATCCTAGTGTGACTTCTCTTTAGGTCAATTGATTTATGGCCATATCCTAGTGTGGCCGTTCTCTTTAGGTCAATTGATTTGTGCCCATATCCTAGTGTGGCTGTTCTCTTTAGGTCAATTGATTTGTGGCCATATCCTAGTGTGGCAGTTCTCTTTAGGTCAATTGATTTGTGGCCATATCCTAGTGTGGCTGTTCTCTTTAGGTCAATTGATTTGTTGCCATATCCTAGTGTGGCTGTTCTCTTTAGGTCAATTGATTTGTGGCCATATCCTAGTGTGGCTGTTCTCTTTAGGTCAATTGATTTGTGGCCATATCCTAGTATGGCTGTTCTCTTTAGGTCAATTGATTTGTGGCCATATCCTAGTGTGGCTGTTCTCTTTAGGTCAATTGATTTGTGGCTATATCCTAGTGTGGCTGTTCTCTTTAGGTCAATTGATTTGTGGCCATATCCTAGTGTGGCTGTTCTCTTTAGGTCAATTGATTTGTGGCCATATCCTAGTGTGGCTGTTCTCTTTAGGTCAATTGATTTGTGGCCATATCCTAGTGTGGCTGTTCTCTGTAGGTCAATTGATTTGTGGCCATATCCTAGTGTGGCTGTTCTCTTTAGGTCAATTGATTTGTGGTCATATCCTAGTGTGGCTGTTCTCTTTAGGTCAATGGATTTGTGGCCATATCCTAGTGTGGCTGTTATCTTTAGGTCAATTGATTTGTGGCCATATCCTAGTGTGGCTGTTCTCTTTAAGTCAATTGATTTGCCTGTTCACAAAG
The DNA here is from genome assembly GCA_963383655.1 of Bathymodiolus septemdierum. Taxonomy (NCBI): domain Eukaryota; kingdom Metazoa; phylum Mollusca; class Bivalvia; order Mytilida; family Modiolidae; genus Bathymodiolus; species Bathymodiolus septemdierum. Next base: position 114,075,538 of record OY726519.1, read on the forward strand.
AGTTTTAAATCATTTGACCTTCCAATCTCTTGATTATGAGCTTACCTGATGAAGTAATAAAAGCTTAGATATCAAATTTAGTGAGCACGGTGTGTTCTGGAATAACTTCATCAGGTACGTTACTGTAATAACCTTCATCAGGTACGTTACTGTAATAACCTTCATCAGGTACGTTACTGGAATAACCTTCATCAGGTACGTTACTGGAATAACCTTCATCAGGTACGTTACTGGAATAACCTTCATCAGGTACGTTACTGGAATAACCTTCATCAGGTACGTTACTGGAATAACCTTCATCAGGTACGTTACTGGAATAACCTTCATCAGGTACGCTCAGAATAACCTTCATCAGGTACGTTACTGGAATAACCTTCATCAGGTACGTTACTGGAATAACCTTCATCAGGTACGCTCAGAATAACCTTCATCAGGTACGTTACTGGAATAACCTTCATCAGGTACGTTACTGGAATAACCTTCATTAGGTACGTTACTGGAATAACCTTCATCAGGTACGTTACTGGAATAACCTTCATCAGGTACGTTACTGGAATAACCTTCATCAGGTACGCTCAAAGTCGGAAGATTGGAAAGCCATATAAAACCAAAGGGCCTAAACAGGTTAACCAAGACCGGCTACGGTCACCTATGCCCGAGGGAAGAGAATCTTAGTTTGATCAGTAATTATATTATTTAGGAACTGTACATTTCAGTAATAAATATATCTAATAAACCATGTGAGTGTCAAAGCACTTACTACTGGGAGGATGGTACCCTCGGGAGCTAATAGTCAACCAGCAGAGGTATCGACCCAGTGATAGTAATACATATATCTAATAAACCATGTGAGTGTCAAAGCACTGACTACTGGGAGGATGGTATCCTCGGGGACTTATAATCCACCAGCGGAGATATCGACCCGGTGATAGTAATGAAAACGTTGATATCAAATTTAGTGCGCACGACCCGTATCTGGAATATCCTTCATCAGATACGCTCAAAATCGAAAGATTGGAAAGCCTTATAATTTAAAGTTGTGTGAGCAATAAAACCAAGTGGCCTAAACACGATAGCCAAAATCGGCTACGGTCACCTATGCCCAAGGGAAGAGAACCTTAGTTTGATCAGTAATTACATTATTTAGGAACTGTAAATTTCAGTAATGAATATATCTAATAAACCATGTCAGTGCCAAAGCACTTACTACTGGGTGGATACTCTCGGGACTAATAGCCCACCAGCAGACCGCTGTTTTAGTGTCCTAGTACTATAAAAATACGACTACAAAGCGGACATCATGATCATCTAATCGAGAATGTAACTTGTTCTCGCCGTGATGTAGCTGAAAATTACTCATTTGGCGTTAAACAACAATAATTAATTCCATAGACTAACATGTTAGATTTTATAGTGCTAGCTCACGGAAACAACAGTGAAGACGTAGATATCTAATTTAGTAAACATGACGCGTTTCTGGAATAACCTGCAGCAGGTACGTTCAATGTCAAAAGATTGGAAACAAAATGATTTAAAAAGTCTTTGGGAACAAGCATACCAAAAGGCCTAAACAGGATAGCCAAGGCCTAAGGAGGATAGCCATGGCCTAAACAGGATAGCCAAGGCCTAAGTAGGATAGCCAAGGCCTAAGTAGGATAGCCAAGGCCTAAGCAGGATAGTCAAGGCCTAAGCAGGATAACCAAGGGCTAAGCAGGATAGCCAAGGCCTAAGTAGGATAGCCAAGGCCTAAGCAGGATAGCCAAGGCCTAAGCAGGATAGCCAAGGCCTAAGTAGGATAGTCAAGGCCTAAGCAGGATAGCCAAGGCCTAAGCAGGATAGCCAATGCCTAAGTAGGATAGCCAAGGCCTATGCAGGATAGCCAAGGCCTAATCAGGATAGCCAAGGCCTAAGCAGGATAGCCAAGGTCTAAGCAGGATAGCCAAGGCCTAAGTAAGATAGCCAAGGCCTAAGCAGGATAGCCAAGACCTAAGGAGGATAACCAATTCCTAAGCAGAATATCCAAGGCCTAAGCAGGATAGCAAAGGCCTAGGAAGGATAGCCAAGGCCTAAGTAAGATAGCCAAGGCCTAAGCAGGATAGCCAAGGCCTCAGCAGGATAGCCATGGTCTAAGTAGGATAGCAAAGGCCTAAGCAGGATACTTAAGTCCTAAGCATGATAGCCAAGGCCTAAGTAGGATAGCCAAGGTCTAATCAGGATAACCAAGGTCTAAGCAGGATAGCCAAGGCCTAAGTATGATAGCCAAGGCCTAAGCATAATAGCCAAGGCATAGGCAGGATAGCCAAAGCCTAAGCAGGATAACCAAGGCTTATGTAGGATAGCCAAGGCCTAAGGAGGATAGCCAAGGCCTAAGCAGGATAGTCAAGGCCTAAGTAGGATAGCCTAAGCAGGATAGCCAAGGCCCAAGCAGGATAGCTAAGGCCTAAGTAGGATAGCCAAATCCTAAGTAGGATAGCCAAAGCCTTAGCAGGATAGCCAAGGCCTAAGTAAGATAGCTAAGGCCTATGCAGGATAGCCAAGGCCTACTCAGGATAGCCAAGGCCTAAGCAGGATAGCCAAGGTCTAAGCAGGATAGCCAAGGCCTAAGCAGGATAGCCAAGGCCTAAGCAGGATAGCCAAGGCCTAAGTAAGATAGCCAAGGCCTATGCAGGATAGCCAAGGCCTAATCAGGATAGCCAAGGCCTAAGCAGGATAGCCAAGGTCTAAGCAGGATAGCTAAGGCCTAAGTAAGATAGCCAAATCCTAAGCAGGATAGCCAAAGCCTTAGCAGGATAGCCAAGGCCTAAGCAGGATAGCCAAAATCGGTGGTTAAATTGCCTGTGGAGACTGACCTAACTGTTACTAAACCACAATATTTATGAATTGTATGTTTCAAATATAGGCATATCAAGAAAACCACAGTGTTCGTTAGTTTATTAATTATTTCATCAAGATAGTAATTAACGGTAAATGTTTTCAAAACTCTTACATGTTTACGATATTACATTTAATTATTTGAATATTATCATAAGAAGAAATATGCATGTTAAACTCTATTTTGCTTCTATTATCACAGCTTCCGTCTTGTGGAGAATGAAATTAACGTGAAGGTAGACCTACTTCAATGTGTATTTACAATTAAGTTAAGTACAATCAATGAATAATAACATGGTTAGTATAACATGAAAAACATTATTGTAACAAAGCCACGAACGGAACCACTGAGAAAACTGTTGTCCAGCTATTTATTTTCACGTTTTCTTTCTTCATTAGTGTGTTTGTTTTGTCTGTATAGTTTGTCGTTTTGTATTACTACCTTTATTGTTTTTTTCTTCGATATATTAATTACATTGTTGGGGTTTTTTTGTTTTTTTTTTTTTTTTTAAACTGGAACATTTAATTTCCACTTTAACAAGGAGACATTTCCATCCAGTTTGTAAATCAATGTGTACAACTGTTCTCCTCAATAATATAGCTGAAATACTAATCACCTGATGATAAAACTACACTATCAACATCAATACCATAAACGATTTGCTATTATTACTGTTTGAGTTATCTCTCTTTATACAGAAAATAGATGTCACTATTACCTAAATAATTGAACGTGCTAAGAGCGTGGCTTTCTCCAAACACAACGCACTTATTGACAGCCCGTCCCATGGACATTTGACTAGGTCATATTTCTATGCCCCATGGTTCTCGCTAGTTTGTCTGTTTTTACATAGATCAAAATGAAAGGGGTAAATACAAATATACCAGTCAACTACAGAAGCGATATACTACTTTAGAAATTAATTTTCTTTTCATTACTCAACGAAAGACAGACAGCATAAAATCAATTGAGTAATGTCAATTTGCGATCTATAATAACAATATTAACCTCCTTGAGTGACAACGATTGCTTCAGATATACAACGCATCAAGCTTATGACTGTCTTAAGAGAGTCTTGTATAAGATTATTCCACTCTTCCAGAGTCGTCTGTAGATTCACTAGATTCTGCGAAGCAATCGGTGACGATGGCACAAGAGTAATATTCTGGATAAAATACAATTCAATGTTTCATAGCATTTAAACTTCAATTATGTGTGTCCAGCACGACATTCCTCCCCTTCAATTATGTGTGTCCAGCACGACATTCCTCCCTTTCAATTATGTGTGTCCAGCACGACATTCCTCCCCTTCAATTATGTGTGTCCAGCACGACATTCCTCCCCTTCAATTATGTGTGTCCAGCACGACATTCCTCCCCTTCAATTATGTGTGTCCAACACGACATTCCTCCCCTTCAATTATGTGTGTCCAGCACGACATTCCTCCCTTTCAATTATGTGTGTCCAGCACGACATTCCTCCCCTTCAATTATGTGTGTCCAGCACGACATTCCTCCCTTTCAATTATGTGTGTCCAGCACGACATTCCTCCCCTTCAATTATGTGTGTCCAGCACGACATTCCTCCCTTTCAATTATGTGTGTCCAGCACGACATTCCTCCCCTTCAATTATGTGTGTCCAGCACGACATTCCTCCCTTTCAATTATGTGTGTCCAGCACGACATTCCTCCCCTTCAATTATGTGTGTCCAGCACGACATTCCTCCCCTTCAATTATGTGTGTCCAGCACGACATTCCTCCCCTTCAATTATGTGTGTCCAGCACGACATTCCTCCCCTTCAATTATGTGTGTCCAACACGACATTCCTCCCCTTCAATTATGTGTGTCCAGCACGACATTCCTCCCTTTCAATTATGTGTGTCCAGCACGACATTCCTCCCCTTCAATTATGTGTGTCCAGCACGACATTCCTCCCTTTCAATTATGTGTGTCCAGCACGACATTCCTCCCCTTCAATTATGTGTGTCCAGCACGACATTCCTCCCTTTCAATTATGTGTGTCCAGCACGACATTCCTCCCCTTCAATTATGTGTGTCCAGCACGACATTCCTCCCCTTCAATTATGTGTGTCCAGCACGACATTCCTCCCCTTCAATTATGTGTGTCCAACACGACATTCCTCCCCTTCAATTATGTGTGTCCAGCACGACATTCCTCCCCTTCAATTATGTGTGTCCAACACGACATTCCTCCCCTTCAATTATGTGTGTCCAGCACGACATTCCTCCCCTTCAATTATGTGTGTCCAGCACGACATTCCTCCCCTTCAATTATGTGTGTCCAGCACGACATTCCTCCCCTTCAATTATGTGTGTCCAACACGACATTCCTCCCCTTCAATTATGTGTGTCCAGCACGACATTCCTCCCCTTCAATTATGTGTGTCCAACACGACATTCCTCCCCTTCAATTATGTGTGTCCAGCACGACATTCCTCCCTTTCAATTATGTGTGTCCAGCACGACATTCCTCCCCTTCAATTATGTGTGTCCAACACGACATTCCTCCCCACTTCACAACGCTTCCTCTTCTGTAATACTCGTGTAAATCGTTATCCTATCCTTTGATATACTCGATGCCGTCCATTACTGAAACGGAGACAAAACCTAGATTCATCACTATACAGAATGTTAAGTGTGAAGTCTCCAAAAATGTCGATCACTTGGCCTATTCAGGCGAGTTGCGTTTGGCAGTCAGTTTGTATTGTTCCCATCAGAAGACGAGATGCCATAATCCGGCTGGGCCTATATTCTGTTGTTCTGACAGTTTGAGCCCATATTCTGTTGTTTGTTCTCACAGGGATACGGTAGTCCTTTGCTGCAGTATTTACCATTTGATGGTGTAGATGGCTAAGCCTTTGATGCGTACCCAGACGTCGTGATATGAACTACCACTTCTATTGTTGTCTGCTGTTATACCAGTTGTGACCACTGAATCACCAGTCTTAACGTAAGAATTGACCTAACAGTCTGTACCAATAGCATTTTTCATTGTTTCAATTGTGGAATTCAGGTAAATTAAAAACTGTTCTTGTGGTAAGCCCGACTATTTTGGGGAAAGTTATTGTTTTGAAAGCATGGGTTAATACGATATATTTAATAAATGTTATATTACTTTGGGGGTTTTTTTTGTGAGTGTATCGTTGTTATTTTATGTAAATAATTTATACATCGTTAAATAATTTATTTTTCAAAACGTGTGTGTATGTTGCAAAAAGTCTCTTTTTAAATATAATATGCTCATTTGTTTTTTCTCTGTACAAATGAGTTTGTAAGCAATTAGTGAGCTACCCTGAGCTACTTAGGTTATTGTAAATCAGGAGTTTGTACAATAAACTGTATGCATTAAAAAGAAAAAAAAATATTAGAGAAACTTACACAGAACAAAGACAAACAAAACAAACAAATACAACGCAGAAACCTTAAATATGTGAAACACGGACCAACCAAAAAACTGAGAATAAACCCGGGTACTCGAGAGTTGTAAGTCGTTCGTGTTACACACATACTTGTCAAGCTCGGTAGTAGTCTTGTCGTTGTTAGAGAAAGCAAAAACAAATCTACGTAAAAGGAAAAACGACCAATTACAATTTGAGAAATGAATGTTACCCAGTTCATGATGACGATTCCAGAGCGTGTGGCTCCTATCAAGTTTCCTTGATGGAGGGTTGCTGTTAACAAGGCAAATACTGAACCAAGAGTTCCTAGTGGTCAAGTTGAAGTCATCACTTCGACTGCTTACGATCAAGGCTATGACGTGTAGCACGGAGGGCACCACTTGTGGAGCAAATACGGAAACCTTTCCGAAATTTTTGACTTGACCCGTGGTCTTAAAGTGGGTTGGTGTTGCTCGATGTTTCTTTTTCTGTGTAGTGTTTATATATCATTGTTTGTCCTCTTGTCATCTTTCTTTAGCCCATTGTACTGTCTGTCCTTTTATTTAAGGTTTCTATTACACATTTTTGCATCTTCAAACATTTTTGCTTTTGTCAAAAGAAGGTAACTAACAATGTTCTATCTGAAATTTGATAATTGTGCAAAGCATTCAATTTTTGGCTGTTTGTGATGGGTCTCACTAGTGGAGCAGGAACTGTTTACTCTTTCGGAACATCCGATTTCACCCCCGTTTTTAGTGGGGTTCGTGTTACTCGATCTTTGGTTTTGCGTGTATGTATTGTAGATCGTTGTTTGTCCTTTTGTCCTTTTCTGTTGGTCATAGTGTTCTCTGTCCTTCTTCGATTTACTGATTCTGATTACCCCTTTGGTATCTTCAAACTCTTCCTATAATTGTCAGTCGAAATATAAATCATATTAACATAACTGATTACATCATATCAGCTGTTTATAAATTAAGTATTAATTAGGAAGGTCTAATCTAGCTCTAAGCAAAGTTAATTGAAGTAGCGCTGCCTGTGAAAAGATTAGTTATCAGTTGTCATGCTAATGAACTGTTAATTCAGGAGAACAATAGAAAATTGGAAGATTTACGAAAGTCAAAATACTATTTACTAGCGAACCGTAAATGGGAAATCTTCAAATGAAACATGCAAAAATGTAGTTTTTAGATAGATAGTGCAAAATGTTTCCTTGTCTTGCAAAGAAAGTTTTATAGCGAGAAATAATGATTTAATATATAGAATGTGTAATAAAATGAAAAATAAAGAATACCACACTGCTGGAACAATTTCAAAAAATCAAATACCAAAATCACAGAATGAAGAAAATTGGATATCAACGGAAACCACAAAAATATATGACCGCTCACTCTCCTGGCTTGGTACATGCACTTCAATGAAAAATCGAGAGGTTAAACTAGTTTTATGGACCTAAATCACTTGCTTACTTGCTTACGCCTGTTGCACCTTGGTGGTACATAGGCCACTGACGACAGTCCTCCACCATGTTCTGTTTGTGCCATACGTTCCAGATCTTGCCATCTATAGCCCTCTATCTCCATCTCAGCAATAAGATCTCTCCTCCAGGTATTTCTTGGTCTTCCTCTTCCATGTTTTCCCTGCGAGTTCCACTGTAGGGCTTGCCTAATGATGTTGTATTTCGGCTTCCTCAGTGTATGCCCTATCCACCTCCATTTTCTCCTTTTCAATTCTTCCTCAACTGGGGGTTGGTTGGTCTTTAGCCAGAGCTCTTTGTTGGAAATCTTCTCAGGCCATCTGATGTTGAGGATGCGCCTGAGACAGTAGTTAATGAATACTTGGCGTTTGTGTAGGAGACTTTTAGTAGTTTTCCAGGTTTCAGCTCCATATAAGAGAATGGTTTTTACATTGGAGCTGAACAATCGATCTTTAGTCTTTAATGAGATATTCCTTGCTTTCCAGATATGCCCCATCATATTAAATGCAGTTCTTGCTTTTCCAATTCTAATTTTAACGTCTAACTACTGAGCAAGGTTAATTGAAATATCGCTGCATGAGAAAAGATTAGTTATCAGTTGTCATGCTAATGAACTGTTAATTCAGGAGAACAATAGAAAATTGAAAGATTTAAGAAAGTCAAAATACTACTTACTAGTGAACCATGAATAGGAAATCTTCAAATGAAACATGCAAAAATGTTGTTTTTAGATAGTACAAAATGTTCCCGCGCCTTGTAAAGAAAAATGTATAGCGAGATATAAAGAAATATTTACAATATAGAATGTGCAATAAAATGATAAACGAAAAAAAAACACTACTGGAACAATTACATTGACAGAATAATATGTTCAACAAGGAATTTGTTTTTCTTTAAAAATCTTTGATTTAATAGTTTAGTATCAGAATACGTTGACGTTGTAAAAAGTAGGAATACAAACTATAAGCTCGAGCGTAACATGAGTTGTGAAATATAAAGTCTATTCGCGGAAGCTGTTGGTATATTACTATCAAGGTGTGGAAAATTAATAATGGTCAAATTGAAGACGTAGTTTTTGTCATAAAGTCTGGTAGAAAGTTGACCATTGGTCTCAAATTTGAGGTAAATTCCAGGAAATGAGGCAGAGGAAGCTGTTTCCTTTGTTTCGTTTATTTCAAGTTCTTTGGGGTATATTAATGGAATCCTGTTAGCAAATCTGGATTATTAGTAGACTGATTATCATCAGTATATCTCAATGTGAGATTAAAGGCTTTTGCTTCTGATTTGTTTTTCTTTAATTATTTTTTGTATAAACTCTGTCTCATAGGAACATAGGAAAAGATCGACAAGGAAGGAGCACAGTTTGTTCCCATGGGGATGGCGATGATTTGTTGAAAAATGTGCCCTCCGAAATCGACAAATGTGTTATCGATAAGGAACTCCAACATACCGATGACTTCATTTTCTGTGTAGCACTTTTTGCCTTTCGTTTCATGCTTGACAAAATAAACTTGTAACGTTTTCTACAATTTTTAATGTAAAAAGGGTTGTGAATAATGTCTTTTATACAGGTTTTTTTCATGAGGAATGGTAGGGTAAAGCTTAGAACGGTCAAATGTTTGGAGAAATTAATTTTTTCGAGAATTAAAATGATCTAAGAGATCTTTAGAGTTTTTTAGTATCCATATTTGATTGATGTTACTACCATCTATTCAGCCATTGCATATCAATATCAATTGCTTCAGGAATGCAGAATTACAAAAAAAAATAAAAATAAACATTTATTTGTTTAGTGAAGATATAAAAACAATATGGTTGTTTCGAATCATTTCCATTCCGTCAAAAGTTTGTTATTATCGTTTGTCAGATCACATGATTTTGACGTAATGTTAGGCACTGGACTTCCGGTGTCAATGTACATGAAACGATATGCGGCGTGTTAACGTTCTTCAACTTAAAGAATTCTTAGCATTTTCTGTAAAAGACCGATATCAATTAAATTATTTTTATTTGTATCAAAGACTTCAATGCACAGGCACTTACTTCTTTAAAATTAAATTTGCTTTCTTCGTTTATTTACCGCTGTCAGCACCGTGAAAGGAAAACTATCTGTTTTGATATATTTCTGTTATCAGACAGACAGTCGGGTACCGAACACTAGTATCTACTCAGCCATTTTCTTGGTGTATCCATATTACAATTACTTATAATCTACCGCATCTGCGACTATGATATGTTGACGTTGTCACAGTAATAGCGTACACCGGAAGTCGTCTGCCTAACATTTCAGACGTCAAGACACGAAAAAGACGGAACATGATCGGAATTGACACGATTCGAAACAACCGTATTGAAGGCCATCTCAGAAAAAAATTGACAATTTATATTTATCGTACACAATTCTTAATTCTCAGTCAATTATTTATGTTGATAATTTACTTTGTATATTTATATGTATATTTAACCTATATATGTACACTTGATAGTTATCTAGCAGTTGACAATTAACTATTGTCATTATACAAGAGAATCCTAGATATGACAATAGGGGTGCATCATAATGCACATCATGCATACAACTCACCAGAGAATCGATTTTACTACAACAAATCTATATAATATGCATTAATTTTATAGATTTTAAAATAAAGCTTCTCACCGCTTTGTCATACAATACATTTTTTTTTAACTTATACATTCAAGTGAATAAATGCACAAATCGCATACGTCACTGAAAACGGACGTCGTAGCTTGCAGACAACCGGATGCGACAATGATAGGCAATATACTTCATGTATGGAATGGAGTTGGGAATAAGAAAAATAACCAATATTTTCTCTTTTTTATTTTCGTTTGAATATTTGTTATGGTTTTTTATGTGTCATTAGCCTTTTAGAGTATTGAAATTAACCGAAATTTAATTGGGCACGAAATTGTATATTTATGGTAATAATATATAAGAGTACAGACAGAATATGGGAAATTTCTAATTTCTACGAATTTTGAATAACAATAATTGCTATAAACGATCACATATGGTTAATTATCATTGACCTCGATCAGAAATGATAATATAACAATAGGCAATATCCAAGATAGCGATCGTAAATGATAAAATCAATTAAAACATTTTACTGATTTCATTGTTTATATTAATGCATCAGCTTTCATTAAGCTCCTAGACTACCTGGTGCATTATCAATCAATTAAGGGGAAAATTAAGTCAAGGAAACGTTACACCAATGAAAACCGTGTGAAAATATAATTTTCAAATATTTTAATGTTTTTAAACGTCATTCAGATTGAAATTGACAATAATAATCTATAATTCTGACAGCATTCGTTATAGAAAATAATTCTTATTTTAAATATGTACTCAGTGTTCGATAAGGATTGTTGTCTTTGGCATGTGCCACCGGTCTGGGATCACGCCTCCTTTATACATAGCGTCGTGTTTATCACTTTTTCTTTTTCTTTATTCATATAAAACATTTAAAGCACCCCCATCATTAGCCTAATTATGTACCATTGTAGCTAACGTCTTTGTTTTTATTATTATTTATAAAGTCTTTATTGTTGTTTACAACATACAATGTATACATCTATATACAGTAAATTCTGTTTATACGGAACCCTGAATAAAACAGAATCATGTATAAACCGAACCTTAAACAACGTTTCAATGTATGATATATTTTGTTAATTTAACCTGCATAAACCGACCACCTGTCTATTCTGAACACAAATGTTGGTCCCAAGGAGGTTCAGTGTACACAAGTTTCACTGTATATATTTTTCCATCTAAACAAGACTACATTTCCCCCTTTTTAAGATATCCACATGAATAAGGGTAATAACAAAATTACCGAACTCCGAACAATCTTACAAAGGGAAGGTCAAAACTCATAATTATATAAACAGACAAAATCAGTCAAAAAAATAGAACCCACCTAGCAACTCTGAATGGAGCATACATTCTTGATATCTTGCAAATTCTCCGAAAAGGACATCCGTTGGTTACACTGCACACATCAAATTGTAAATGATTTTTGCTTAACGCCATATGAGTAATTTTCAGCTATATCATGGCAAGAACAAGGTGTATTCCAATGAGATTATGATGACGATCACCGCTTTGTACTATATACCAACTTTGTTGTATTTGTACATTGATGGCTGTTGCACTCAATGTTTACTGATTGTCGTTTTTGTACCGGCTGACCTTATTACTATGGGCAAGGTAAAACCAGAATAATTTACAATATTGTAGCATTGGTGGTTCTGTTTTAACTATTGAGCAAGTGTTTTATTGTTCATTCCTATAGTAAGCAGAACTTTGGTTTTGGCTGGGAGTGTTATATAACTGACGATCTAAATCAGTGTAATGTTTTAACCTGCTTTTTGAGAAACTACGCATTTCCAAAACAATTTTTGATATACTGTTAAAAATTGCATTATAAAAGCAGGTTTTTTTTTGTTAAACGAGTACTTTTACGGTTTGCTTAGAGCGTGAACAATGCAAGAAATAACTGAGATTCAGACCAAAGTCTAACTCCATTAACATTCTGCACGTGACATCCGTTTTATAAACTATCACTAAATAAATAAAGCATGATAGATATTGAGTATACTAACAAAACTTTGATTTAGTATAATTTTTGTTTGCTCTTTATGTATTCTTCAATATGCCATATTGTGCTCATAATGCTTCTAGATATTTTATTGACGTCAGTGTTAAGTTCCATCTTACACAATTTGCATAATTGATGTTTCGTCTAATGTAGCAATATTTCAACATATCAAAGCCCAGTTTAAAGTATGGCGAATATTTGTGTAAAACTAGAACTTATTCAAATGTGCGTTAATGCTTTTTGTAAACAATTTAGCTATTTTAATGGGTGTTTACATAAAATATAAAATGGATATCAATTGTTGGCCTTATATTGAATATCCTAAAGATGCTTCATGTTAATTCCTGGTTCTATATCGTCAAAACTAATGTTTTTTTCTCAGTGTTTTACCGTTAAACGAGCAGTTATCAAAAATCAATTACATTTGAATTATCGACAATAATTTTTCATTTAAAAACCTTTTATCTCTTATCCACCCGCCATTTGGTATAACATTATTTTAAAAATAAATTTAAAATGTACATTTAAACACAAGCTGAACATCTTTGATGGTATCTTGCCGAGGTCGAGTGGTAATATTTTAGACAGACATAACTCATTAACGGTCATTAATTATCGCTTCATAAACCACGGATCTACTAGTTTTGATTAATGTTCAATAGCGATGGCTCGAAAGATATGTAAATGATGCAAGTATGATCATCGCTATTCCAGTGTCGTTACGATGTATAGACACGTGTTTATCTGATGTCCTTTGATAACCGAATCTTCAATAAGGGGGTATAAATGACTCCACTATTTCTAGGGGACATTTCACACTTACATTCGGAAATAAGATAATCAAATTTAAAAATAATTCAAGAGAACAGCAATTTTATTTTGCTAAACCCTCGAAAAATAAAATCTGAAATAAAATGATGATATTTAACTTTTTGTCATTGTACAAATGTACATTGCATATTCCTACAATGGACCAGGAACTGTTTACCTGTTTACCCTTCCAAAGAAGCTGGGTTTACCCAGGCCTTTCATTGGGTTCATGCTACTCAATCTTCTGTTTTCTGTGTAGTGTTTTGTAGATCATTGTTGTCCTTGTGTCACTATTCTTGTGGCCATTGTTTTGTCTGTCTTTCTTCGATTGATAGTTTCTGTTTACCCCTTTGATATCTTCAAATTCTTCTTCCTAGAAATGACATAAGTAATAAGTAGAATACATATACTTTTATTCATATTTAATATGTAATTTTCAAACTGGTATCTTTTTTATGCTACCATTGTCTCCAGGATATGGATTTCCATCAGTATATGTCGTGGAATTTTTGTGTGCAATGATTTCAGCTGAAACGTAGTTGTTTGTTTTGTTGATATTGTCAAAATGGTTGACCATCACTTTTTAAACGTTCCTTTCATAGTTGATGAGAATGTGTTAAACTTACGCTTATGTTGTCTTTGTGAATTATTAATTGACTATTGAAATAATGTATAGTGGAATTAGAATAAACATCCACTTTTGATTCGACGCACAGGAACAGTGTATTATCATGCTATCTATACAAAATGTTAGTATAAGGAAAAATTGAAGATACCAAAGGGGTAATCAGATGCCGTAAATCGACGAAGGACAGACAATACAATGGCAAAAAAAACCAATAGTCTGAATAACACTAATCAGAGCACTACAGATTGTTAAGCAATACAAACCCTACTAAAAACATGTACCCTGCTTAGCTCTGTAGTTGTTTAATTCAATTGATTCACTTGAAGAAGTAAAAAGCATATCGGTGTATTGTTTGAATCAGTGTATTAAGAACCGACAACTTTTCCACGTTCAAATCTAGTACAACTCGAGCAAATGTTGAGAAAAACTCGTACCGTTGTTGAGTAAAACGGTCATCTTTGTTCACGATGAATATAGATTGCTTACTACCCTTCTGGAGCACATGAGTGAGCCTCCAGGATGAGCATAGATTGCTTACTACCCTTCTGTAGCACCCAAGTAAGCCTCCAGGTTTTTTGTTCTGGAGCACCTGAGTGAGCCTCCAGGTTTTTTTGTTCTGGAGCACATGGGTGAAACCTCCAGGTTTTATGTTCTGGAGCCCCTGAGTGAGCCTCCAGGTTTTTTGCTCTGAAGCACCTGAGTGACTTCTGGAGCACCTGAGTAAGCCTCCAGGTTTTTTGTTCTGGAGCACCTGAGTTAGCCTCCAGGTTTTTTGTTCTGGAGCACCTGAGTGAGCCTCCAGGTTTTTTGTTCTGGAGCACCTGAGTTAGCCTCCAGGTTTTTTGTTCTGGAGCAGCTGAGTGAGCCTCCAGGTTTTTTGTTCTGGAGCACCTGAGTGAGCCCCCAGGTTTTTTGTTCTGGAGCACCTGAGTGAGCCTCCAGATTTTTTGTTCTGGAGCACCTGAGTGAGCCTCCAGGTTTTTTGTTCTGGAGCACCTGAGTGAGCCTCCAGGTTTTTTGTTCTGGAGCACCTGAGTGAGCCTCCAGGTTTTTTGCTCTGAAGCACCTGAGTGACTTCTGGAGCACCTGAGTAAGCCTCCAGGTTTTTTGTTCTGGAGCACCTGAGTTAGCCTCCAGGTTTTTTGTTCTGGAGCACCTGAGTGAGCCTCCAGGTTTTTTGTTCTGGAGCACCTGAGTTAGCCTCCAGGTTTTTTGTTCTGGAGCAGCTGAGTGAGCCTCCAGGTTTTTTGTTCTGGAGCACCTGAGTGAGCCCCCAGGTTTTTTGTTCTGGAGCACCTGAGTGAGCCTCCAGATTTTTTGTTCTGGAGCACCTGAGTGAGCCTCCAGGTTTTTTGTTCTGGAGCACCTGAGTGAGCCTCCAGGTTTTTTGTTCTGGAGCACCTGAGTGAGCCTCCAGGTTTTTTGTTCTGGAGCAGCTGAGTGAGCCTCCAGGTTTTTTGTTCTGGAGCACCTGAGTGAGCCTCCAGGTTTTTTGTTCTGGAGCACCTGAGTGAGCCTCCAGGTTTTTTGTTCTGGAGCACCTGAGTGAGCCTCCAGGTTTTTTGTTCTGGAGCACCTGAGTGAGCCTCCAGGTTTTTTGTTCTGGAGCACCTGAGTGAGCCCCCAGGTTTTTTGTTCTGGAGCACCTGAGTGAGCCTCCAGGTTTTTTGTTCTGGAGCACCTGAGTGAGCCTCCAGGTTTTTTGTTCTGGAGCACCTGAGTGAGCCTCCAGGTTTTTTGTTCTGGAGCACCTGAGTGAGCCTCCAGGTTTTTTGTTCTGGAGCAGCTGAGTGAGCCTCCAGGTTTTTTGTTCTGGAGCAGCTGAGTGAGCCTCCAGGTTTTTTGTTCTGGAGCAGCTGAGTGAGCCTCCAGGTTTTTTGTTCTGGAGCACCTGAGTGAGCCTCCAGGTTTTTTGTTCTGGAGCACCTGAGTGAGCCTCCAGGTTTTTTGTTCTGGAGCAGCTGAGTGAGCCTCCAGGTTTTTTGTTCTGGAGCAGCTGAGTGAGCCTCCAGGTTTTTTGTTCTGGAGCAGCTGAGTGAGCCTCCAGGTTTTTTGTTCTGGAGCAGCTGAGTGAGCCTCCAGGTTTTTTGTTCTGGAGCACCTGAGTGAGCCTCCAGGTTTTTTGTTCTGGAGCAGCTGAGTGAGCCTCCAGGTTTTTTGTTCTGGAGCAGCTGAGTGAGCCTCCAGGTTTTTTGTTCTGGAGCACCTGAGTGAGCCTCCAGGTTTTTTGTTCTGGAGCACCTGAGTGAGCCTCCAGGTTTTTTGTTCTGGAGCACCTGAGTGAGCCTCCAGGTTTTTTGTTCTGGAGCACCTGAGTGAGCCCCCAGGTTTTTTGTTCTGGAGCACCTGAGTGAGCCTCCAGGTTTTTTGTTCTGGAGCACCTGAGTGAGCCTCCAGGTTTTTTGTTCTGGAGCACCTGAGTGAGCCTCCAGGTTTTTTGTTCTGGAGCACCTGAGTGAGCCCCCAGGTTTTTTGTTCTGGAGCACCTGAGTGAGCCTCCAGGTTTTTTGTTCTGGAGCACCTGAGTGAGCCTCCAGGTTTTTTGTTCTGGAGCACCTGAGTGAGCCTCCAGGTTTTTTGTTCTGGAGCACCTGAGTGAGCCCCCAGGTTTTTTGTTCTGGAGCAGCTGAGTGAGCCTCCAGGTTTTTTGTTCTGGAGCAGCTGAGTGAGCCTCCAGGTTTTTTGTTCTGGAGCAGCTGAGTGAGCCTCCAGGTTTTTTGTTCTGGAGCACCTGAGTAAGCCTCCAGGTTTTTTGTTCTGGAGCAGCTGAGTGAGCCTCCAGGTTTTTTGTTCTGGAGCACCTGAGTGAGCCTCCAGGTTTTTTGTTCTGGAGCACCTGAGTGAGCCTCCAGGTTTTTTGTTCTGGAGCACCTGAGTGAGCCTCGAGGTTTTTTGTTCTGGAGCAGCTGAGTGAGCCTCCAGGTTTTTTGTTCTGGAGCAGCTGAGTGAGCCTCCAGGTTTTTTGTTCTGGAGCAGCTGAGTGAGCCTCCAGGTTTTTTGTTCTGGAGCACCTGAGTGAGCCTCCAGGTTTTTTGTTCTGGAGCACCTGAGTGAGCCTCCAGGTTTTTTGTTCTGGAGCACCTGAGTGAGCCCCCAGGTTTTTTGTTCTGGAGCAGCTGAGTGAGCCTCCAGGTTTTTTGTTCTGGAGCAGCTGAGTGAGCCTCCAGGTTTTTTGTTCTGGAGCACCTGAGTGAGCCTCCAGGTTTTTTGTTCTGGAGCAGCTGAGTGAGCCTCCAGGTTTTTTGTTCTGGAGCACCTGAGTGAGCCTCCAGGTTTTTTGTTCTGGAGCACCTGAGTGAGCCTCCAGGTTTTTTGTTCTGGAGCACCTGAGTGAGCCTCCAGGTTTTTTGTTCTGGAGCAGCTGAGTGAGCCTCCAGGTTTTTTGTTCTGGAGCACCTGAGTGAGCCTCCAGGTTTCTTGCTAGGTTGTTGTGGTTCAATCTTTAGTTTTTGGTGTAGTGTTTTGTAGATCACTGTTTGTTCTTATGGCCATTTTCTTTTGACCATTACATTGTCCGTCCATCTTCGATTTATGGCTTCTTATTACCTCTTTGAATGCCAAATTTGTCTTCTCTTATTTTCTTCAGTATAATAATTATGAAGATCTCACATCATCAAAGGTATCAATAGTTACACATGCACTTTATTTTCTGGTTACATTTTTAGCTTGCACTCTTGTACAGTGTATTAAACATATGTCTCTGTAAGCTTTTTGAAGTTTTATTAAAACCGTATCTATTACTATTACAGAAAGAAATATTGAATACTATTATTATGATTAAAATATATATACATAAAAAGTTCAAAGGTTGTTTTATTTGACAAAAGAAAATATTATATATATTTATATTTTTACTGTTAAAGTGCAATTTCTACGGATTTATTAAATGAAATACTATTTTCAATATAAAAAGTTCAGAAAAATTTTCAAACTTTTTCCGAGTCAATTATTTAAGTTGATCATTAGGATCCTCAATAGACTGTTATGATGACTATCTAAAATACATAAATATTAAATAAAATGACGTACATTATTAATTTTAATGTGTTATAAGTATTGAAGTTATTTGCGTCATTTAAATGATTAATTGCTTGCGTGTTTGATCGAATTTTTTCTTCTTATTTTTTTCCTCAAAATTATGCAGTCTTTGAAATCGGTTAGATTATCATGTCACATGTAAGCATCCCGTGTCATCCTTAAAAAGCGATCAGTGTCGACATGCATCCTTTAATAGCAGAATATGTTTTATACATATGATTTTATAGATAATGATGCATAACAAATTCATAATAAACTTAACATACATATAAACTACATGTAGCACAACCTCTTAATACAACAACGAAAACCTCTGGATCACCAAAGTGATATATCTATAGTAATACTTCATGGGAGTTCCGTTATGTGGTTAGCAAGTTATCTGTGTAGCTGGTACATTTCTATTATCAAAGAACATCGAATCCACATTTATTTGCTTCGCAAGCACATTGTGAAATTGTCACATATGTAATAGCCAAAGGCATTAAGTCAATGTATCTAACAAGAGAGAACATCGTTCGAAGCAATGTGTGAACTGAGTTAAGAGAAAGTTGGACAATAAACATTAGAGAAACCCGACGGGACAGTGAAGAATGGAACATCCAGAGACACAGACAACATTGGAAACTAAGCACAGAACGAAGACAAACTAAAACAAAAACACAACACCGAATACTACAAGGATGAGTAACACGGACCTCACTAAAAACCGTCCTGACGAACTAATATACCCCTGTAGGGTAAGCAGTTCCTGTTTCATATGACACCCTGTTGTGCTCCTTATAGGCAAGTCTGATAAAAGTATTATCGGTGATAGAGGAAAGAAAAACATATTCGTTTAAGAGAAAAGATCCATTGTCATTTGAGGAATATTCAGTAACGGTCAATAGTCCGTGATGACGACTGTAGATTCAGTAATGGTCAATAGTCCGTGATGACGACTGTAGATTCAGTAATGGTCAATAGTCCGTGATGACAACTGGAGATTCAGTAGCGGTCATCTAGTCCGTGATGACGACTGGAGATTCAGTCACGGTCAACTAGTCCGTGATGACAGCTGAAGATTCAGTAACGGTCAACTAGTCCGTGATGACGACTGGAGATTCAGTAACGGTCAATAGTCTGTGATGACGACTGTAGATTCAGTAACGGTCAATAGTCCGTGATGACGACTGTAGATTCAGTAACGGTCAATAGTCTGTGATGACGACTGTAGATTCAGTAACGGTCAACTAGTCTGTGATGACGACTGTAGATTCAGTAACGTCAACTAGGCTGTGATGACGACTGTAGATTCAGTAACGGTCAACTAGGCTGTGGTGACGATTGTAGATTCAGTAACGGTCAACTAGTCTGTGATGACGACTGTAGATTCAGTAACGGTCAACTAGGCTGTGATGACGACTGTAGATTCAGTAACGGTCAACTAGGCTGTGATGACGACTGTAGATTCAGTAACGGTCAATAGTCCGTGATGACGACTGGAGATTCAGTAACGGTCAATAGTCTGTGATGACGACTGTAGATTCAGTAACGGTCAACTAGTCTGTGATGACGACTGTAGATTCAATAACGGTCAATAGTCTGTGATGACGACTGTAGATTCAGTAACGGTCAATAGTCCGTGATGACGACTGGAGATGTATCGATGACTTAAACATAGGAGCAACGTAGCCATGCTTGAGTAGTTTCAGGTACTACGTCTTCATTTCCGTACACATTCTGTCCTTGGCGATTCCGGTCATTAGTGGATTAGTACTGTTTATCAACATAATATGCATGCACAGCCTTATTAATTCAGTTGATCAAAACATTCTACTAACTTCAAATATTATTATTTTGATTGACGCTGTTTTGATAACGTCCTCGTATCTTCTGCTTTTCTTCCATAATAAACAAATTATTCAAAGAATAATTACCCCAAAAAAAACCACACGACTTCATGCTGATTTTGGCCAAATAATTGCTTAACCTATCACATGTCATACGGCATCTTATTAGAATATGTGTATCTTTGATAACAGCAATATGACTTCATACTCCATGTACCCTATATCATGGCGAGAACAATCTACATTCAATGAAATGATGATGATGGCCGCTTTATACTAGACCAACACGCTAAGTCTTTGGCTTGACTCGACCTAGGCTTGAACCCACGATCTACCACACTCCAGGCGAGCACGTTAACCAGTACACCACCAATAGCAGCAATGCGTCATTATATTTCATGTGACTTTACTGTCAACTATAGGACACAAAACTCAATATAAATTTAATGTCTGCAATGTGACACTGTTCTCCATGTAATTGTTCAGTTCTCAATGTGACAATATATTCTAAGTAATTGTAATGTCAGCAATGTGTCATTAGAGTTAATGTAATTTTCATTTCATCAATATGCTATTAGCCATAATGTATTGTTCAGCACTGTCACGTTAAATTATTTATTATCTCTATTTTTTTCAGCTTTAGTTGTAAGTAACGTAACTATTACTCCCGTTCTAAGATTTCGGTGATGTTCGCGTTGATAATTTTGATAAAGCCATCAAACCAAACTTTGAAGCCAAATCGCTTCAAAATTAATCTGCTTCCGAAAACGTCCTTTTTATCGTTTCTGTAATAAGTCAATATATGTTAATAATAAAAACGGAGTATCGAGCTAAAATTTGACCCTAAAAGACCCTTTTGTATACGATTGCCAGAGGCAAATTTCTAATTTAGCTTCCAATGATAGATTCCTAATTAATATTCACTATTTCTATAAGTTGTATATTTTCATTTTCTTGAGCAAACAGATTAAGAGAACTCTATTATAAATATCCCGTCAGATATGAATTATGCAAGAGTGCTTTATAGAAATAAATTACAGATATCATCATCGACTCTATATTGTCCATTGTATTTCTTATGCTACGTTTACTTTTTGAAATAGGTCTCATCATCTCGGAGCACCCAAAAACCTCACACTGCGAATAACTTGAATTGCTCATATTAATTTTGCCATGTTCGTCTTCGGTACGCGAATCAAATGCGCATTCTGGTAGAAAATCCTGCGTTCCCCGAATTTCAACTATGTTATCTATATTTTGTTATTGGTTTTAAAGGCATTTTTATTCGATTCAAATTGTGGGGTATGGGTGGAGTAGTGAAAATATCATTTTCGCTTCATTAAGTGATTTTTTCATAATATTGAAGTAAAAATGT
Source organism: Bathymodiolus septemdierum (assembly GCA_963383655.1). Lineage (NCBI taxonomy): Eukaryota > Metazoa > Mollusca > Bivalvia > Mytilida > Modiolidae > Bathymodiolus > Bathymodiolus septemdierum. The sequence goes on from OY726519.1 coordinate 114,096,598, forward strand.
TGTATTGGTGTTACGGAATTTCCGGCACTCGAATATATTTTGTTTATCAGATATTTATTATGCATATGATTATAAATGTCAACCATTGAATAACCAACACGGTAATAGCTAAAAGACTTTATACACACTGTATCTGCAATTTATAGAAATTCGCTACAAAATGTTTTCGTGAACAACCAGAAAACGGGCTCAATTATTACAGTTTTAGCATGATACAAAACTCCAATATGTATATACAGAAGTGGCTGGGTCTTAAAACCTCCCGGGATTCCATCACCTATCTGGTAGTCCCATTGTAAAAATTTTCACTGTTTTTACCCAGCCCAGCGACCCACCGGGCAACCCAAAAGCCCGTTTGGTCAGTCTTCCCCTATGTATTTGTAAAGTGTTTTTTTTTATGCAAACCATGAAATACATTAACGAATGTATAAACTAATCATCATTTTCTATTTTATTTATCTAGATAGAATTAGTAAACGGTATAGTTATTTCGCACCAAATGTGTGCAACAAATCTCAAATTCTTGTTTGTTGCAGAGGAAACATTTTTTAATTAGATTTTCGCTTCATCAAACTGTCATTAAATCTACTGGAACGTACGCAAAAATACCCCAGTAATCAACAGAATTAAAAGGTTATCAAGTTTAGATGGAATTGATCATTGAAAAAAATGGAATATCATCATACCAACGAAATATATCAATATATTAGTGAAAAAAATCACAACAAACTTTCGCTTCATTTAAAACGACATGAATACATGGAGAGATGAAATTATATACACCCAAACAACATATACTATCAAGTAAATATACAAGATGTATTGAAAATTATATACACCCAAATAACATATACTATCATGTAAATATACAAGATGTATTGAAAATTATATACACCCAAACAACATATACTATCAAGTAAATATACAAGATGTATTGAAAATTATATACACCCAAATAACATATACTATCATGTAAATATACAAGATGTATTGAAAATTATATACACCCAAATAACATATACTATCATGTAAATATACAAGATGTATTGAAAATTATATACACCCAAATAACATATACTATCAAGTAAATATACAAGATGTATTGAAAATTATATACACCCAAACAACATATACTATCAAGTAAATATACAAGATCTATTGAAAATTATATACACCCAAATAACATATACTATCATGTAAATATACAAGATCTATTGAAAATTATATACACCCAAACAACATATACTATCAAGTAAATATACAAGATGTATTGAAAATTATATACACCCAAACAACATATACTATCATGTAAATATACAAGATGTATTGAAAATTATATACACCCAAACAACATATACTATCAAGTAAATATACAAGATGTATTGAAAATTATATACACCCAAATAACATATACTATCAAGTAAATATACAAGATGTATTGAAAATTATATACACCCAAATAACATATACTATCAAGTAAATATACAAGATCTATTGAAAATTATATACACCCAAATAACATATACTATCATGTAAATATACAAGATGTATTGAAAATTATATACACCCAAACAACATATACTATCATGTAAATATACAAGATGTATTGAAAATTATATACACCCAAACAACATATACTATCATGTAAATATACAAGATCTATTGAAAATTATATACACCCAAACAACATATACTATCAAGTAAATATACAAGATCTATTGAAAATTATATACACCCAAACAACATATACTATCAAGTAAATATACAAGATCTATTGAAAATTATATACACCCAAACAACATATACTATCAAGTAAATATACAAGATGTATTGAAAATTATATACACCCAAACAACATATACTATCATGTAAATATACAAGATGTATTGAAAATTATATACACCCAAACAACATATACTATCAAGTAAATATACAAGATGTATTGAAAATTATATACACCCAAATAACATATACTATCAAGTAAATATACAAGATGTATTGAAAATTATATACACCCAAACAACATATACTATCAAGTAAATACAAGTAAATATACAACATGTATTTAAAATTGTCAAAAATAAAAACAAAAAAAAACGTGTGAAGACATGGATTCACAAAACTTAATTCACCAATAAGGTATTAAAAAGTTCTATTTAGTATTATTAATTATTTTATTATTTTCACACAGAACGATTTTTTGTCTTAGAGAACAAAGGTTTAATAGTTGTCCAAAAATTACTATTTTTTGCTCCAACAGAGCAGCGTTCCAAAAAATTATATTTTATGGATATCTTCTTAAGTTTTGTTACAAGATTGCGCTGTTTTCTGAATTTCTCCCCTGTTTTTGAAATTCGTTTTTTCGTGTATTGTGTATATAACATGTGTTTGTAATATATGGTTCTTCTTAACTCGCTATTCATACATGGCAATGGGTTTTTTCTTCGTTGTCTCGTTTTAATTGGAGTATGTTTGTTCAAGACATTTTGTAAATGCATTTTTATACTGGATGTAACCATCGTTTACCTGCTCTGAAGTGGTGATATTTTCAGTGTCTGATAACTCTATATGATCTAAGTCTAAGTTAAAATTGTTTATGTCAATGTTTTTGTAACTTCTGTAAGTAATTTTCTGCAGTTTTTGTACATGAACGTTACCCTTGATTGTAACTGATATTAAATTGTGGCAATCGCTTATGCCTGTTAGTAAAACACTTGCTTTCCTTGTTTGTAACTATAATATCAACAAGTCTATAATCTTTCATAAAACATGTAGGTTTTAATACCAATTAAGGGAAGTTGAAAACATCACATATATCATTTATGGTTTGTATCTGGTAATATCAGAATAAAAAAAACTAACAATACAATTAAAAGTAAATGCAAAGTTTAAAAGTATTGGTATGAATAATTTTTGTAATACTGATAATGTTTTGAGGACAAATTTTAATAAAGATATTAAAATATTTATTATATGAGAATTTGAAAAGTTATTTGTATATAAAATTTGCGTCTAATGATAATAGAAAGCTTCGAACTTATAGAAAGTTTGAATTTTTATGTGATGCAGAAAATCATTTGATTAGAAATATTCCTGGGAAATTTAGAACTGCCATATCTAAGTTTCGATGTGGTGTTGCGCTCGTTAGAATAGAAGCTGGAAAATATGAAAACGTATGAGTAGTAAACACGGTATATTTCAATTATAAAGTTATTGAGGACGAACATCACGTTTTATTGCAATGTTCCAATATATTCAGATTTCCGTAATGGTGTTTTTGATCAACGCTACTCTTAACAATGATAACTCTATGAATGTGTTTGATGAAAAAAAACTTTTATGATAAATAATGAAGATATGAAATTTTATTTTGCCTGAATCTGCCACGAAATTTTATTTCAAGGGAAAAGTCCATTATGTATTTGATGTTTTTATATGTGAGTGCATATCTTAATAATCTGTCATAACTCTTTTTATAGTGGCTTTTGTATATATATGCCTTTTTATAGGTAAGCACAAGTTGAGATTTTTAAAAGGTATTTGAAAAATTTATTTTCTCTATTTTTTTTTTTTTTTATTTATTTATGTTATTATTAATTATTATATTTTGAGGGGGGGGGGGGGGGGGGGGTCTGAAGATCATAATATATACCTGTTAAAATGATATTATAAACATCCATGTACACAGTGTTTTGATTTTCTTATTAACATCTGGAATATGGAACCGGTTTCTAAAACATGTCATACTGGATTAAAACATTTAAATAAATTTGAGTTGAACATAATTATCTTGAACGTCTTACTTATAAATTAGACTGTTTTCAGATTAATATTTTTTATATTAGAAAATAAATACAGGAGGTCTT